>CP136055.1:379778763-381233050 GCA_032464435.1 Aegilops umbellulata | reverse complement strand
TGCATTGGTATGCTTGGGAACTATGCTTGAGATATGATTATACTTGTTGCTCTAGGATGAAGGCTCCACACCTTCCCTTTTCATGTAAATTTAATGATAATGAAACCTTGGCTTCTTGTGCTAATGGTATATATGATTACTATGATGTGGAACAAATAGAAGAATTTGTTGCTTTTAAGGGTGCATGTGAAATTGAATCTTTGTTTAAAGAGTTTGAAGATTTTGATGATTCAGTTTATAGACTTGAAAATTTAGCTATCCTTAAATATTGTATGAGAATTATAAATGCAATTATGACATTGATGAATTTATTGAGAAAGCCTCCGCTGTCCCAGAAGAGAATAATATTTTGAAGGAGTCTATGGAAGAAGAAATTGATGAAACTGTGAGCTCATTGGATGAAAGAGATGATGAGAGTAACTCTTCAACTCATACATTGTTTAATTTCCCTTCATGCTTACCGAAGGATGATTGTTATGATCCCGTTGATTCTTTTGAAATATCCCTTTTTGATGATGCTTGCTATACTTGTGGCCAAGATGCCAATATGAATTATGCTTATGGAGATGAACTTGCTATAGTTCCTTATGTTAAACATGAAATTGTTGCTATTGCACCCACGCATGATAGTCCTATTATTTTTTTTGAATTCTCCCGACTACACTATATCGGAGAAGTTTTCCCTTATTAAGGACTATATTGATGGGTTGCGTTTCACTACTACAAATGATGATTTTTGATAGATATAATATGCATGTGCTTGCTGCTCCTACTTGCAATTATTATGAGAGAGGAACTACATCTCCGCCTCTCCATGTTTCCGATATGATAAAATTGCAAGAAACTGCTTATGCTATGTATTGGCCTTTACTTGATGTGCATGAATTGTTCTTGTATGACATGCCGATGCACAGGAAGAGAGTTAGACTTTGGTGTTGCATGATATATCTTACTTTGTTCTCACTACTAAATCACAAATCATTGTTAATTAAAATTGGTTTTGATATACCTTGGGATCCCGGTGGATCCATTACTTGCGCACTATATGCCTAGCTTAATGGCTTTAAAGAAAGCGCTGCCAGGGAGACAACTCGGAAGTTTTAGAGAGTCATTTATTTATGTTGTGTGCTTTAATAAAGTTTAAAAACAAAAATAATGTGCCAAGATTTCCCTTTAGGATGTTTAGATTGCTTGTTGGTTTGTGCGGTGCAAAACAGAAACTTTGGCTGTAGTGCGCGATTTTACATTTTTTACTGGAAGCTCAAACGGTTCTGAAACGTTTTGCAGTGTCTTTATATAATTTTTTTATTTTTCCTAATTGTTTCAGAATTTTTGGAGTACCATAAGTATGGTGAATGTTTAGATTACTACAGATTGTCCTATTTAAGGCAGATTCTCTTTTTGATGCATAGTTTGCTTGTTTTGATGAACTATCGATTTCTATTAGTGGATTAAGCCATGGAAAAGTTATATTATAGTAGCTATAATGCAAAAACAAAATATGAATTGGTTTGAAACAGTACTTAGAGTAGTGATTTACTTTATTACACTAACGGATCTTACTGAGCTTTCTGTTGGGTTTTGTGTGGATGAAGTGTTTGAAGATCGAGGAGGTCTCGATGTGAGGAGAAGGAGGAGAGGCAAGAGCCCAAGCTTGGGGATGCCCAAGGCACCCCAAGTAAATATTCAAGGAGACTCAAGCCTCTAAGCTTGGGTATGCCCCGGAAGGCATCCCATCTTTCTTCAACAAGTATCGGTATGTTTTCGGATTCGTTTCGTTCATGCGATATGTGCAAATCTTGGAGCGTCTTTTGCATTTAGTTTTCACTTTTCTTTTATGCACCATGCTGGTATGAGATAGTCCATGGTTGAATTATAGAATTCTCTTTGCACTTCACTTATATCTTTTGAGTATGGCTTTATAGAATGCTTCATGTGCTTTACTTATATCATTTGAAGTTTGGATTGCCTGTTTCTCTTCACATAGAAACTGCCATTTGTAAAATGCTCTTTTGCTTCACTTATATTTGTTAGAGCGTGGGCATATCTTTTGTAGAAAGAATTAAACTCTCTTGCTTCACTTATATCTATTTAGAGAGATGACAGTGAAAGTGCGTTATATCGACTAGAGGGGGGGGTGAATAGGCATTTTCATGAATTCTTCACTAAGGAATTTGTGGGTGGGGAAATTCATTAGCGAAGAACTACTTGCAGCGGAATAAGTACTCAGATGTAAACATAACAGAACACAAGCATGGTCATCATGATGAAATGAAGACAGACACAGAGTACAGAAAGCGTAAACACAGGATAACACAGGATGAAGACAACAGACTGGAGAAATTGAACTGAGGAAATTGAGAAAGTCTTCAGTCAAAGTCTTCAAACAGATATGAACAGGCACACAACACAGTAATGAGGAAATGAAAGAGTTGATGAAATAGAACCAGTAAGCTTGATGAAGACAATGATTTGGTAGACCAGTTCCAACTGCTATCTTAGTTGTACGTCTGGTTAAAGCGGCTAGGTATTTAAACCTAAGGACACACAATCCCGTACACACAGTCCTCACCGTATTCTCCTTGAGCTAAGGTCACACAGACCTCGCCCAATCACTCGTGGTAAGTCTTCAGGTGACTTCCAAACCTTCACAAACTCGGTCACTCGACGATCCACAATTCCTCTCGGATGCTCTAGACCATGACGCCTAACGATCTAGAAGAAGCACAGTCTTCAAAGGTAACAAGCATCGGATCCACGCAGGATCAATCTCTTCAGTGATGCTCAATCACTTTGGGTTTGTAGGTGTTTGGGTTTGGGTTTTCCTCACTTGATGATTTTCGCTCAAAGTCCTCGGAGGATGGGATGCTCTCAAATGACAAGTGCCAGTTTCTCTCGGAGCAGCCAACCAGCTAGTGGTTGTAGGGGGCGGCTATTTATAGCCTAGGGAGCAGCCCGACATGATAAGACATAAATGCCCTTCAATGATATGACCGTTAGGTGGGTAGATATTTTGGGCTGGCACAAGGCACATCAACGGTCGGAAATTTGAGTATCAAATTCCTCAGGGCTATCATGTTCCTCACTGTGTAGACAATCCGCACTAGCGAATTTCTAACTCCTCGGTCAAAACAAATTCCTCAGAGACCATAAGAACTTTGTCTCTATCACTGAAGAATATGACTAAATTGTAGAGATTTCCAATGGCTTCACTCAAAGGGATTGGTAGGTGTAGGATTTTGAGTTGAGCATCACTTGGAATTTTTTCCTTAGTATTTCCTCGACCCCCTTTAACAGTACGGTGTTTCCTATGACTCAAGAAAGATAAAATGAAACTACGAAAACAAAAGTCTTCACGCTTCATGTTCCTCGAATGGATACCTAGTCTTCAAGGTCACACCAATTCTTCACTTTCAAAGTCTTCAGAAAGTCTTCAGTAAACCAAAATCTTCAGTCGAAGATATTCATTTTTAGGGGTCGACTTTCTCTATAAATATCAAACTCCTCATAGACTTATAGACCCGTGTACACTGAAAAACACATTAGTCCCTTAACCTATAAGTCTTCAATACACCAAAATCACTAAGGGGCACTGGATGCACTTACAATCTCCCCCTTTTTGGTGATTGATTACAATATAGGTTAAGTTTTCAACGGGGATAAACATATGAAGTGTAAATACTGAAATTGAGGAATTTGATTGCAACATATAGAAGAACTCCCCCTGAAGATGTGCATAGTGAGGAATTTGCTTTTGAAGCAATGCACACTTGAAGAGTAGAATCATGGAGATCTCCCCCTGCATCTTGTAATTCATACACGCATTTGACATAGTATATGAAGAATTTGAAATGCATGATGAAATATGGTGACTGATGAAATTCAGCATGCGCGCATAAACATTAATGAGGAATAAGCATGCAGAAAAGCTCAGGAAAAGTATCAGGCCACCATAGAGTTTAAGTTTACAACTCGATCCAGCAAAGTCTTCAAAAGAACGAGAGTTGTAACTTAAGAAAAAAACGCACATATAAGATAGACCCGCTTGAAGACTAACTCAAATTTCTCCCCTTTTGTCATCGAATAACCAAAAGGATCGAAAAATGAGGACTAACGCCCCTGAGATCAATGTAATCAAGGATCAACTTGGGATCCAAAAGAAGAGGCACATTTGTGCCTTTGGCTCTAGCGGCCTTGAGCTGCCTGTCTCTGATGATTTCGGCAAGTTCCTCATCATCAACTTCGTCTTCATCAGACAGCACTTGGGAAGCGACCTGTTTCTTGTGAGGACTTGGGCGAGAGCCTTGTTCAGCAGTGGCCTTTGTCTTCAGCAGAGAGGGGCCAGTTGAAGAATTTGGTGTAGCTGAGGAACTAACAGAAGCTCCTGAGGCAATAGAGATGCATGTTGTCCTTTGGCACGTGGAGAGATGCACAGGTGCTGAGGATTTGGACGGAGCATCCGAGGACTTTGGCGGAGGAGCGGGAGCAGTTTGAGGAGTTGGCCATGAGGGCTTTGAAGAATCTGGCCGTGAGGGCATTGCTGAGGAACTTGGCCTTGAGGGCATTGAGGGTGAAGCACTTGGCTTATGAGCAGGCTTCTTTGCCATGGCCTTCTTCGGCTTGCTTGCAGAGGCCTCAGAAGTGGCAGCAGCAGCAGAGTCTTCATTAAATTTCCTCACTGCTTCTCTTGCCTGTTTGGCCTGGCGCTTGGCCCATTCTTCAGGATAGTCCTCACCGCGCTTGAGGCTGGTGGGATCCGCTACTTGGCCAGGTGCCAATGGAGGTCTTGGGCATGGAGGATTTAGAGCGAATTTCTTCATATACTCTGGAGTAACATACATGTACTCCCTCCACTCCCTTTCCCATCTCCTCTCTATTCTTTGGATGCACACCTTGCGCTGATTTTTGTCCTCCTTGCCAAACTTGGCCTCATCAGGAGTGCAATACTCCTTGTATATGTCATCAGGGATCTCAAAGGCAGTATTGACCTCAGGCCTCTTTCCTCCTTTCTGTGGCTTCTTTCCATCAGCCATTTTCTTCAGCTGAGGAATATGAGCAACTGAATTTTCTGAAGATGTGTGCAACTTTTCTTCGAGGAAAGCTGCAAATGAGTTAAGTTGATGAGAACCTAGTGATTCAGTAGCAGACATGAGTACCTGTGAACAGAGTATAGTTGCGAGGAATTTGGAGAGGTCATATGCATTCTCAGAAGGTTTTGTAAAAAATACCAAGTTTGAGGAATTTGACTAGATGAGTCTTGAAGAATTTCACTAAGCGTTCTTTGTCTTAGGTTCTAGAGTTGTACAGATCAAAAATCCACACAATTGAGGAATCATGAAGAAAAGTATTGCTTAGAGAAACAAATCAAGAACAGATGACATGTGAGGTGTTTTAGTGTGTGAGGATTTGAAGAAAAACACATTTGAAGATTTTGTAGAAATCATTTGAATCAAAGAGGGCAGTAAAAGTAACTTTTAATTACCCTGGACGAAGAACACGATGAACTGGGAAGTGTAGATGTGAAGTTCGTCAGCTCAGATCTTCCACGCCCTAACTCAGCTGAGGAAGATAGCTACGGCAGCAGCGGAGTGAAGAAATCCACAGTCGGCGCGGGTACGACAGCGACGGGGTCAAGGCAGTGAAGCCCTTCCTCACCGGAGACGATGAAGTAGCGGCGGCGCTAGGGTTTGAGAGGCTAGTGATATTTTCATCACTATGTGCTTCAAGCTACACTAATATCTTCAAGCGGCGGTGGTGTGATAATATCTTCTAGGGTTGAAGAATATCGAAGAATATGCTTCACAGCCTTATGGTGTGATTCCTTCGGTGTAGCTTGAAATCGGGCACACATGCAAACACTAAGCATAATATCTGGCCTAGATGCACATAAATACAATAGAGAACCAATCATGGAGTGGTATACCTTTTGATCGAAGTCAATACCATTTTCATCAGTGAATAGATGGCCATTTGTGGGCATTGGAATTTTGTCCCCTTTGCAATCTTGCATGCCGAATTTCCTCAGTACATCCTTGAGGTATTTCTCCTGAGATATGAATATGCCATTGCGATGTTGACGAATTTGAAGACCTAAGAAGAATTTTAATTCTCCCATCATAGACATTTGATATTCTTCACTCATCATATAGGCAAATTCATCACTGTAACGTTGGTCAGTACAACCAAAGATAATATCATCAACATAAATTTGGCACACAAACAATTCACCATCATAAGATTTAGTGAAAAGAGTAGGGTCAAGTGATCCGGGTTTGAAGCCTTTCTTCATGAGGAATTCCTTCAAAGTATCATACCACGCCCGACGGGACTGCTTGAGGCCATAGAGGGCCTTATTGAGTCTGAAGACTTTGTAAGGATGCTTTAGATCTTCAAAACCTGGGGGTTGAGCAACATATACTTCTTCCTCAAGCTTACCATTGAAGAATGCACTTTTCACATCCATTTGATATAAAGTGATATCATGATGGTTAGCATAAGCAAGTAATATGCGAATAGCCTCAAGTATAGCAACAGGTGCAAAAGTTTCATCGAAATCAATTCCTTCAACTTGTGTGTAGCCTTGAGCTACAAGCCGTGCCTTATTCCTCACCACAAGGCTATTTTCATCTTGCTTGTTGCGGTAGATCCACTTTGTGCCAATGATATTGTGCTTGCGAGGATCTGGACGTTTGCCCAGTTCCCAGACGTTGTTGAGCTTGAACTGATGTAATTCTTCTTGCATGGCTTGAATCCACTCAGGCTCCAAAAATGCTTCATCTACCTTAGTGGGATCTGTGATAGAGACAAAAGCAAAGTGCCCACAAAATTTAGACAAATGTGAAGCTTTTGAGCATGTGAGAGGACCTGGTGCTTCAATGTCATCGATGATTTTCTCAATTTGCACTTTGTTTGCAATGCGAGGATGAGCTGGTTGTCGTCGAGGAATTTGATCAGCATTTTCTTCAGCACCATTTTCTTCAAGTGCATTAGCTCGACGTTCTTCATGTTCTGGAGTGAATTCTTCAGCAGATTCTTCGGTCAGAATGACATCCTCAGAGGCATTGAACTTGATAGTTTCCTCAGACGCTGGTTCGTCTATCACAGAAGGTAGGTGCTCTCTTTGCGAGCCATTAGTTTCATCGAGCCGCACATCTACAGTTTCAACAACTTTGTGAAGAACGTTGTTGAAGACTCTGTAGGTGTGCGAGTCCTTTCCGTAACCAAGCATAAAACCTTCATGTGCTTTCGGTGCAAATTTTGAGTTGTGATGAGGATCTCTAATCCAACATTTAGCACCGAAGACTTTGAAATAACTCACATTGGGTTTCTCATCAGTGAGGAGTTCATAAGCAGTCTTCTTGAAGAATTTGTGAAGATATACCCTGTTGATGATGTGGCACGCAGTATCAATTACATCGATCCAGAAACAACGAGGCGTCTTGTATTCATCAAGCATAGTGCAAGCCATCTCAGCAAGGGACTTGTTCTTGCGCTCCACGACGCCATTTTGCTGAGGAGTATAAGGAGCAGATAACTCATGAGTGATACCGATTTCATCAAGATAGTCATCAAGACCAGAATTCTTGAACTCAGTTCCATTGTCACTTATGATGTGCTTGATTTTCACAACAAAGTTGGTTGAAGCCCTCGAAGAAAATCGTTTGAAGACTTCCTGCACCTCATGTTTGTTAGTGACAATATGCACCCATGTGTAACGAGAGTAATCATCAACAATAACAAAGCCATATTGAGATGCATCATTTGAAACTGCAGAATAATGATTAGGACCAAAGAGATCCATGTGAAGCAATTCAAATGGTCGAGTGGTAGTCATGATTGTCTTTGCTGGATGCTTGGCCTTGGTCATCTTTCCAGCTTCACAGGCTCCGCATAAGTGATCCTTGAGGAATTTGACATTCTCAATACCAATGACATGCTTCTTCTTCGCGAGTGAGTTCATATTCCTCATGCCAGCATGACCAAGTCGTCGATGTCATAGCCAGCCTTCTGAAGCTTTTGCAATTAGGCATACAGCTGGTTGAGGTCATGTAGAGAAATCAACAATACACAAGTCTCCTCTCCTAAAGCCTTCGAAGACTTTGGAATTGTCAGCTTCCATGATCACAACACATACTTGCCAAAGACAACAACCATACCGAGATCACAAAGCATTGAGACAGACATGAGGTTGTATCCTAAGGACTTGACAAGCATGACTTTGACCATGTGTCGATCCTTTGAGATCGCAACCTTACCTAGACCCAATACCTGACTTTTGCCTTTGTCAGCGAAAATGATATGCTTCGGAGGTGACGGAGATAAGGGAACATCCATCAATAGATTCTTGTCACCAGTCATGTGATTTGTACATCCACTATCGAGGACCCACTCATTGGCTTTGGGTTGATCATCCTGCAGATGAATTAGTGCATCTTACGAACTCATATACTTCATCAGTGAAGAATATGACATCAATTCATTAAGTAATAGAACAGATAAAGCAATATGAGGACGTGAGAATGAGGGTTCATTTCTTCATGATTAGCATGCGTCCTTTCAGGCAATCTCAGGTCTCCAGCAAATTCTTCAGACGTTCACACACGTCTAGAGACCTGACCCTGCAAAAGAAATTAGTTCTTTTTCTTCACCACCCACATCTGAAGGGGTGGCAAAGAGTTCATCACTCTGCGAGCTCCATACGGGAAAGGTGGCATAGAAGCTAGATGTCGGTGGGAAATGACACCTATGGGATCACAAGAATCCCTTTCTGCGGTTGCGGGGCGCGGGGGCCGTGAGAAGAGCGGATCGAGCAGGCAGTACACGATTCCTTTACCCAGGTTTGGGCCACGAAGATGCGTAAAACCCTACTCCTGCTTTAGTGGATTATATGTTTGTGTTCTTGAGCTAGCTATGTGGCGTGAGGAGCTCCAAAAAGCCGAATCCTCTTCCTGGTCGCCTGGGGCCTCCTTTTATAGGGAAAGGGGCTGCCACAGTGGCACACAGGAGGTGGAAAGGGTACAGTGATGCGAGGTTATCCCTCGCATTACATGACAAGGTGCATTTAATGCGCCTTGCTTAGGTGTCCTTGCTTTATCGGGGGCGGGGGAAAACCCTGTCTCGTCCGTCGCCGCTCTCTCCCGCGTCGACACGCGCCCTGGCCAGCGGTGCCTGTGATGACATGTAGGCGGGCAGGCAGCTGAGGTGGCGCAGCGGTGGGTCTCCACGAGGATCGGCATGCCGCCACACAGGTGCCTGCCCAGCTGGTTGGGTCGGCAGCTGCATGCGAATGGTGGTGGAGGCGTGACTGGTTCGGGTCCGATGGTGGCCCCGCGGGTGTCCTTGGCAAGGGCCTTGCCGCGGCCCCGACAAGGGTCTTGCCGTGGCGCCTGCTGCCATCCCCAGCAAGGCTCTTGCCGGGGGGCCTTGTGGTTTTCCTTGGCTGGGATCCCGCCAAGGACCATCATCTTCTAAAGTGTGCATCTGATCTTGAATGTCTTCACAAAGATCTGCATACCACCACGGGGATGCCTCCCGAATCCTTGCCCCATGGGGGCAGTGGACTCAAGGGTGATCCGCTCCGTAGGTGTGGGGCGAGCTGCCATGGCAAGGGTCCTGCCGGGTTTGCAAAAACCGCCTCCCGGCAAGGATCTTGCCGGGGGGGCTCGCTTCGTCCCCTTTGCTCTTCGTGGTCTTGGTCTTGGCGTCGTTCTGCTCCTCTTTGGCTTCGGCCTTACCTTGGTTCTACCTCCCTTGCCGGGCTCGGTGCGGCGGCGCCCGTGGCTCAGACTGCCCGTGCATAGTCATAGGGGTACAAAAAGTGTACCCCTCTTTTTGTACACCGGAATCGGACGGTACGCTGTGCCCACGCTGGAGCCTGCGGCTCGACGGCAAGGACTAAAGGCATTTCCTCTGCTATAGGGGCGGCTGTCTCGACGGCAAGAACTTGGCGTCCTGCCGGAGCTAGCCGTCCCGTGGCGGGTTCAGTGTCCTCGGCAACATCCTTGCCGGTGGCTCCGGGGAGCTCGGCAAGAAAGTACTTGCCGGGTCCTGATTTCCTCCTCTTATTCTGCTCTATTGATGGATCAACGAATGGCTGAGTTAGCTGAAGCACAAAGGCACCTGGTTCCACAGGTAGCTTGAGGGCAGCGCGCTTCGACAGGTAATCGGCGATATCGTTCTCCATTCGGGGAACGTATTCAGCCTGGATACCGTCGAAACGCTCTTCCAACTTTCTCACTTCATCAACGTAGGCCTTCATCAACGGGCTCTGGTAATCCTTATTGACTTGCTTGACAACAAGCTGCGAGTCGCCCCTGACGATGAGCTTTTTGATTCCGAGGTCCGCCGCAATCCTAAGACCGGCAAGAAGCCCTTCGTATTCCGCCCTGTTGTTTGTTGACACCTCCCTGGGGAAGTGCATCTGGATCACGTACTTGAGGTGCTCTCCGGTGGGGGCGACGAGCAGTACGCCAGCCCCAGCACCCTGGAGGGAGAAAGCCCCATCAAAGTACATAATCCAATCGCAACTTGCCTCCTTGCGGGGGAGAGCAGTCTCTTGGGCTTCTTCGTCAGGTGTGGCGGTCCATTCTGCAATGAACTCCGCCAGGACTCGGCTCTGGATCGTCGAAGTACTTTCGAACTTGAGGCCAAAGCTGGACAGCTCCAGTGCCCATTCCACAATCCTCCCCGTCGCATCTGGATTGTGCAATACCCGCTGCAGAGGGAGGCGAGTGACGATAGTGATCTCGTGTGCCTGGAAGTAGTGACGTAGCTTCCTCGAGGCCATGAGGAGGCCGAAGAGTAGCTTCCTCAGGGTTCAGCTGGAGGTTGATCTTGTGCAGATTTGCAAATGTCTCCCGCAAATCTTATATGAGGGTGGCCCTGTCCTTGGTTTTGACCACTATGTCGTCCATATAAGCCTCCATATTTCTATGGAGCTGGGGCTCAAAACCAATATGGACTGCCCTCGCAAACGTCGATCCAGCACTCTTCAACCCGAAAGGCATCCGTATGGAACAATACGTACCACATGGGGTGATGAAGGCTGTTTTCTCTTCGTCTTCTTTCGTCATGAAGATCTGGTGGTAGCCAGAGTAGGCATCGAGGAATGACAACAGATCACACCCAGCCGTGGAGTCAACAATCTGGTCGATGCGCGGCAATGAGAAGGGGTCTTTAGGACAAGCCTTATTGATATATGTGTAATCAATACACAGCCTCCACTTCCCATTTGCCTTGCGTACTACGACCGGATTGGCCAACCACGTCGGATGGAGCACTCCTCTTACCAAACCTGCTGCCTCCAGTTTCCGGATTTCTTCTATGATAAACTCTTGTCGTTCCAAAGCTTGCTTTCTAACCTTCTACTTGACGGGCCGCGCATGAGGACAGACAATAAGGTGGTGCTCAATCACCTCCCTGGGAACGTCGGGGATGTCGGAAGCTTGCCATGCAAACACATCGACATTCGCCCGCAGGAAGGTGAAGAGCGCGTCTTCCTATTTGTCGTCAAGGGTGGAGCTTATGGTGAAGGCTCCTCCCGTGCCGTCCTTGTTGACGGAAACCTTCTTGGTTCCCGGCGGCGTGGCCCTGGACTTCTTGCTTCCGCCGGCGGAGCTCCCTGGCACGTCCTCGACGGCAGCGCTACACGCCGAAGAGGTGCGCTTGCCGGAGTGGGTGTCCGAGGTCTCACCGGCTTTCTTCTTCTTCCCCCCCCCCCCGGGGTCCCGGCAGCAGGAGCGAGTGCCCCAGCGGTGGCAGCTGCTGCGACTGCTTGCTGGTACACTTGATCAGTGCAAATCAGCGCATCCTTCTTGTCGGAGGGGATGGTGATGATCGTCACGGGCCCTGGCATCTTCAGGGTATTGTAGGCGTAGTGCGACGCCGCCATGAACTTGGCCAGCGTTGGGCGGCCAAGGATCCCGTTGTAGGGCAAGGGAATCTTGGCAACATCAAACACAATCCTCTCCGTCCTGAAGTTCAGGTCGCTCCCGAAAGTTACGGGCAACGTGACCTTTCCCTTGGGTTGGCTTCTCCCCGGGCTGACCCCTTGAAACGTGCCCGTTTCTTCGAGGTCTCCATCAGGGATCTGCAGCTTCTCGATCACGGCAGGCGAGATCAAGTTCAGACCGGCCCCGCCATCTACTAACATTTTTGTCACCTTGAGGTTGCGTATTGTTGGTGAAACCAACAACGGCAAGCACCCGACCGCAGTAGTGCGATCAGGGTGGTCCTCAGAGTCAAAAATGATAGGTGTGCTGGACCACTTCAGCGGCCTCTGGGCATCAAACGACGGCTCTGCTGCTGTAATTTCTCGCGCCCACTGTTTAAGCCGGCGCCGAGAGGCATGCAGCGAAGCGCCGCCGTCAACGCACATGGCCTATGTAGCTTTCTGAAACTCTTGGTCGCCGGACTCGTCATCCTCTTCGTGATCGTCATCTTCTGGCTTTCTGTCACGGCCCCGAGCGGGCCTCTCTTGTTGCTTATCCTTGCCGCGACAGCCCGCCTGGCCGTCGCGTTTCTTGTCGGATCCCTCAGCACCGTCTTGGCCCTTCTCCTTGTCCCGCCTCTTGTATTCAGCCCTCTGCTTCTCAGCGAGGAGCTCAACCTGCCGGCAGTCTTGGAGAGCATGGCCTTTGGTGCGATGGATCTTGCAGTATCGCTTGTCGGAGTTGCCTGGCTTCTCGGCAACCGCCAAGGCCTGGCAGGCGACACATCCGGCAATTTCCTTGCCGGGGTCACCTGCCTTGATCTTCTTGGCGGAGCCGGTGTCGTCAGACCCCTCGACGGCAAGCACAGCTTTCCCTTTGTGCTTCCTGTTGCGGTGTCGGCCTTTCTTCGCCGGGGCGGCGGTGTCCTCTTCAGAGGAGTCGGTTTCCACACCGACATCTTCGTCGGGGTACTTCCTCCCCTCTTCAGCCCGGGCACATTTGTCCGCGAGAACATAGAGCTCCGCGACATCTTTCACCTTGTTCATCGCCAGCTCTTCGCGCATCTTGCGGTTCTGAACGTTCTGATGGAACGCGCTGATGATGGCGGCGGGGTGAACATCTGGGATATTGTACTGTACCCGGCTGAACCTCTGTATGTACTTGCGGAGACTCTCGCCTCCCTTCTGGGGAATGACGTGGAGATCACTCGCTTGGCCATGAGCTTGGTGACCGCCAGTGAAGGCGCCCACGAACTCATGGCACAAATCCGACCAGGAGGAAATGGAGTCTACCGGCAAGTGCATCAACCATGACATGGCGTTGGGTTTAAGAGCCAACGGGAAGTAATTTGCAAGCACCTTATCGTCACGGGCTCCGGCAGCTTGCATCGCGATGGTGTAGATGCTGAGGAACTCGGATGGGTGGGTCTTGCCGCCGTACTTCTCGCCCACGTCAGGTTTGGAAGTGCGATGAGTGGGCCACTGGAACTGCCGCAGCTCACGGGTAAAAGCCGGGCAGCCTACCTCGTAAGGCAGGCCCCCAGGGCTCTCCGGTGCCGGGTGGTCCACAGCAGGCCCCGCTCGCCTATCTGACTGGTGGCGCGCTCCGCGCCGGCGCTCGATGGTGGTCCGAGCGTCTTCATGTTCCCGATCCCGAAGGACCTGGCGTTGGTCCTGGTGGGTCCGCGGGTCGGACGATGCTATGGAGATTTCGTAGCCCGCAATGTCGCGACGGGCCGGTGTCCGTGGCACCGGGCGAGGAGGATGCGAGTGCACCGTGGCCGCGGTGCCGCCAGCCTTCCTGCCACTGGTACGCGGGACTCCGTCGGAACGTCGACCCGGGGGCTCCGTCGGGGTCGGCTCATCTTTGTTGGACACCGCAACAAGGCTTCGGATGGTGGCTCTCCATTCGTCGAGTTTCCCCGTAGTGGGAGGAAAGTCGAGGAGCAACTGCGCGCGCGCCAGGGCTTCTGCTGGCGTCAGTGGCAGCGAAACCTGCACGGATCGCGACGCGCTTCGACTTCTGACCATGTCAGAAGGAGCTCTATCATGACCGCGCGGTCACACGCCGTCTTCACCAGCGCCTCAGCGAGCGGTCAGGTCTTCTACATCCCGGGATTGGCGCTCTGGGCTTTTCCCGTGGCGATGCCCGGGGTCTTCGAGGCGACCATGCCGCTCGTCGCGCGCCGCTTGAGAGGAACGCGTCGTCGGTGCCGGAGTGGGAGTCCTGGAGGCCCTCGCGCCGCCAGCGGGCGGGGCAGCAGCGACCTCGGAAGGTCCCGCGCCACCTGCGGAGGGCCCGGCTCCGTCTTTGGATTTGGCGGCGTACGGCCCGTTACCGGGCGCACGAACATCGCCGCCTCCCAAACTCCGGCTCCTGGGACGGTGTTGGTGTTCGCGAACAGCGCCCCGGGTCCTTTCGGCGACCGGTCCGCTGCTCGCCCGCGTCGGGACGGGATGCCCGGCATCCGACGGGCCAACCGCCATCATCGTCTTCTTCTTGGGCGCCATGATGATGAAGAAGCGTCGAACTAACTGCTAAAGCCGATTCTCACAACTGCGCAGCCCCTGCCTGGCGCGCCAAAGATGTCGGTGGGAAACGACACCTATGGGATCACGAGAATCCCTTTTTGCGGTTGCGGGGCGCGGGGGCCGTGAGAAGAGCGGACCGAGCAGGCAGTACATGATTCCTTTACCCAGGTTCGGGCCGCGAAGATGCGTAAAACCCTACTCCTGCTTTGGTGGATTATATGTTTGTGTTCTTGAGCTAGCTACGGGGCGTGAGGAGCTCCAAAAAGCCGAATCCTCTTCCTGGTCGCCTGGGGCCTCCTTTTATAGGGAAAGGGGCTGCCATAGTGGCACACAGGAGGTGGAAAGGGTATAGTGATGCGAGGTTATCCCTCGCATTACATGACAAGGTGCATTTAATGCGCCTTGCTTAGGTGTCCTTGCTTTATCGGGGGCGGGGGGAAGCCCTGTCTCGTCCGTCGCCGCTCTCTCCCGCATCGACACGCGCCCTGGCCAGCGGTGCCTGCGATGCCATGTAGGCGGGCAGGCAGCTGAGGTGGCGCAGCGGTGGGTCTCCACGAGGATCTGCATGACGCCACGCAGGTGCCTGCCTAGCTGGTTGGGTCGGCAGCTGCATGCAAACGGTGGTGGAGGCGTGACTGGTGCGGGTCCGATGGTGGCCCCGCGGGTGTCCTTGGCAAGGGCCTTGCCGCGGCCCCGGCAAGGGTCTTGTCGTGGCACCTGCTGCCATCCCCGGCAAGGCTCTTGCCAGGGGCCTTGTGGTTTTCCTTGGCTGGGATCCCGCCAAGGACCATCATCTTCTAAAGTGTGCATCTGATCTTGAATGTATTCACAAAGATCTGCATACCACCACGGGGATGCCTCCCGAATCCTTGCCCCATGGGGGCATTGGACTCAAGGGTGACCCGCTCCGTAGGTGTGGGGCGAGCTGCCATGGCAAGGGTCCTGCCGGGTTTGCAAAAACCGCCTCCCGGCAAGGATCTTGCCGGGGGGCCCGCTTCGTCCCCTTTGCTCTTTGTGGTCTTGGTCTTGGCGTCGTTCTGGTCCTCTTTGGCTTCGGCCTTACCTTGGTTCTACCTCCCTTGTCGAGCTCGGTGCGGCGGCGCCCGTGGCTCAGACTGCCCGTACACAGTCATAGGGGTACAAAAAGTGTACCCCTCTTTTTGTACACTGACACTAGTTCATTTTGTTTCACATAAGAGGAGTTAGGATAAGCATATGAATAAGCAGAGAAATTCTTCAAGGACTTGTGGACATAATGGTTAGAAGAATAATGCTCATATTCATAGCCCTTAGCTCTTCCCTGCGAAACAGAGCTGTTAGCACAATGATGTTCATATGAGGACTTTGATCCTTTTGAGGAATTTGATCCACGTGAGGAATTTGGTCCGTATGAGGACTTGGATCCATATGAAGAATTAGGTCCATATGAAGAATTTGATCTGGGGTTCCTATTCTTCACTGGTGGTGTCATGATGACGTTCACCTGAAGATTTTCAAGGCATCTTTTGGGAACCCAAATTTTCTTCATAGGTGAACCGTTCCTGCAGTTAGTGCCAATATATCTAGCAAATACTTCACCATTCTGATTTTTGAACAGTTTATAGTTGGAGTCAAATGACTCATCAGAAGAATGAGGAGATTCACATGTAAAGCCAGATAGATTAGATGGATCTACTAGAGGTCCCTTTGCAGCAACCCATGAAGTTTTGGGGTACTATTCAGGCTTCCAATAAGTTCCATCAGCATTGATTTTCCTCTCAAAGGCAATACCCTCTTTCCTAGGGTTCCTGTTGAGGATCTACTTTTTAAGCACATCACAAAGAGTCTGATGCCCTATGAGGCTTTTGTACATGCCTGTCATGTACAATTCCTTCAGCCCTGCATCATCAGTGATACTAGCCATGTCCTCAGATGAGGAATTAGTGATAGCAGAGACGATTGAAGAATTTGTAGCATTAGAAGCATTTGAACATTCAGGTGAAGAATTAGCAGATTCACGTTCAATGCACTTCAAACATGGAGGAACAAATTCTTCCTGAGCAGTGCTAATTTGTTGAGCAAGTAAAGAATCGCGCTCCTTCTGAAGATCTTCATAACTCACCCTTAGCTTTTCAAGATCTTGCTTTCTTTGAAGAAATTCATAAGAAAACTTCTCATGATCAGATAAGAGAGTGTTATGATGACCTTGAAGGTTGTCAAACCTAGACTAAAGTCTCTAAAGATTTTCAGTCAAGGTTCTAGTGCGATCCATTTCTTCACCCAACATATCATCACTTTTGTCTAGCATGTTTTGAACCTTTTCAAAAGCCTTTTGTTGTTTCACAACAATCTTAGCAAGTTTCGAGTAGATGGGCTTGAGGTTTTCATCAGATTCATTCTCACTAGATTCAGAGGAGGTATATTTGAGTACCTTGGCACTCTTTGCCATGAAGCAATAGGTGGGAGCGTAGTCATCATCACCTTCATCAGCCTTGTTGGTGAAGCCATTTTCTTCAGAGTTGAAGATAGACTTGCTGATGAATGCAGTAGCGAGAGCTAGACTCGCCACACCAGACTCAGACTCCTCAGATGCCTCCTCTTCCTCATGTTCCTCAGATTCAGCCTCGGAGTCCATTTCCTTGCCAATGAATGCCCGAGCCTTCTTGGAGCTGCTCTTCTTGTGAGATGAAGACTTCGAGGATTTTGATGATGAAGACTTTGAAGATTTCTTCTTCTTCTTCGCATCATCAGAACTGCAATCCTTATTTCTTATTCTTTGATTCCTTTTCCCACTGAGGACAATCTTGAATGTAGTGACCAGGTTTCTTGCATTTGTGGCATAGCCTCTTCTTGTAGTCACTGGATGAGGAATCATTGCTCCTTGAGGGTTTTCCAAAGCGACCACGTCTTGAGAACTTCTGAAATTTCTTCACGAGCAGTGCTAGTTCATGGCTCGGTTCTTCAGGATCACCAAGGCTGCTGCCAGAATCTTCATCTTCAGACTTAGAAACTGCCTTGGCCTTCAGGGCATGTGATCTGCCATAGCTCGAGCCATAGAGATCTCTCTTCTCAGCAAGTTGGAACTCATGAGTGTTCAGCCTCTCGAGGATATCAGCGGGATCAAGTGACTTGTAATTTCCATGTTCTTGTATCATCAATGCCAGAGTATCAAATGAGGAATCAAGCGATCTCGGCAATTTCTTCACCACCTCATGGTTGGTGATGTCAGTGGAACCAAGTGCTTAAGCTTATTTGAGATGTCAGTGAGGCGATCGAAGGTTTGTTGAACATTTTCATTGTCGAGTCTTTTGAAGCGGTTGAAGAGATTGCGAAGAACGTCAACTCGAGAGTCACGCTGTGCTGAGACTCCTTCATTGACTTTGGATAGCCTATACCAGATAAGCTTAGCAGTTTACAAAGCACTCACGCTACCATACTGTCCTTTGCTCAGATGGCCACATATGATATTCTTCGCTTGAGAATCGAGTTGCTTGAATCTCTTCACATTAGCAGCATTCAGAGAAGGTGTGACTGAGGGAATACCATTTTCCACAACATACCAGAGATCGTTATAAATTGCCTCAAGATGCATTCTCATCTTATTCTTCCAGTATGGGTAGTCCGTCCCATCGAAGGTAGGACACCCAACAGAGACCTTGATCATACCTGCAGTTGACATAACTAAAACTCCAGGCGGTTAAACTAAAATCACACAGAACAAGAGAGTACCTTGCTCTGATACCAATTGAAAGTGCGTTATATCGACTAGAGGGGGGTGAATAGGCGATTTTTATGAATTCTTCACTAAGGAATTTGCGGGTGAGGAAATTCCTTAGCAAAGAACTACTTGCAGTAGAATAAGTACTCAGATGTAAACATAACAGAACACAAGGATGGTCATCATGATGAAATGAAGACAGGCATAGAGTACAGAAAGCGTAAACACAGGATAACACGGGATGAAGACAACAGACTAAAGAAATTGAACCGAGGAAATTGAGAATGTCTTTAGTCAAAGTCTTCAAACAGATATGAACATGCACACAACACAGTAATGAGGAAATGAAAGAGTTGAGGAAATAGAACCAGTAATCTTGATGAAGACAATGATTTGGTAGACCAGTTCCAACTGCTGTCTCAGTTGTACGTCTGGTTGGAGCGGCTAGGTATTTAAACCCGAGGATACACAGTCCTGGACACAGTCCTCACCGTATTCTCCTTGAGCTAAGGTCATAGAGACCTCGCCCAATCACTCGTGGTAAGTCTTCAAGTGACTTTCAAACCTTCACAAACTCGGTCACTCGGCGATCCACAATTCCTCTTGGATGCTCTAGACCATGACGCCTAACCGTCTGGAAGAAGCACAACCTTCAAAGGTAACAAGCGTCGGATCCATGCAGGATCAATCTCTTCTGTGATGCTCAATCACTTTGGGTTTTTAGGTGTTTGGGTTTGGGTTTTCCTCACTTGATGATTTTCGCTCAAAGTCCTCGGAGGATGGGATGCTCTCAAATGACAAGTGCCAATTTCTCTCGGAGCAGCCAACCAGCTAGTGGTTGTAGGGGGCGGTTATTTATAGCCTAGGGAACAGCCCGACATGATAAGACATAAATGCCCTTCAATGATATCACCATTAGGTGGGTAGATATTTTGGGACAGCTGGCACAAGGCACATCAACGGTCGGAAATTTGAGTATCAAATTCCTCAGGGCTATCATGTTCCTCACTGTGTAGACAATCCGCACTAGCGAATTTCTAACTCCTCAGTAAGAAAAAATTCCTCAGAGACCAGAAGAACTTCGTCTCTATCACTAAAGAATATGACTGAACTGTATGAGATTTCCAATGGCTTCACTCGAAGGGATTGGTAGGTGTAGGATTTTGAGTTGAGCATCACTTGGAATTTTTCCTTAGTATTTCCTCGACCCCCTTTAACAGTACGGTGTTTCCTATGACTCAAGAAAGATAAAATGAAACTACGAAAACAAAAGTCTTCAAGCTTCATGTTCCTCAAATGGATACCTAGTCTTCAAGGTCACACCAATTTCTTCACTTTCAAAGTCTTCAGAAAGTCTTCAGTAAACCAAAATCTTCAGTCGAAGATATTCATTTTTAGGGGTCGACTTTCTCTATAAATATCAAACTCCTCATGACTTATAGACCTGTGTACACACAAAAACACATTAGTCCCTTACCTATAAGTCTTCACTACACCAAAATCACTAAGGGACACTAGATGCACTTACAGACAGGAATTGGTCATTCACATGGTTAGTCATAAAATCATACATAAAACTTGTAGATCACTGAATATGATATGTTTGATTCCTTGCAATAGTTTTGTGATATAAAGATGGTGATATTAGATTCATGCTAGTGTGTAGTTGTGGATTGTAGAAATACTTGTGTTGAAGTTCGTGATTCCCGTAGCATTCACGTATGGTGAACCGTTATGTAACGAAGTTGGAGCATGAGGTATTTATTGATTGTCTTCCTTATGAGTGGCGGCCGGGGATGAGCGATGGTCTTTTCCTACCAATCTATCCCCCTAGGAACATGCGCGTATTACTTTGTTTCAATGACTAATAGATTTTTTCAATAAGTATGTGAGTTCTTTATGACTAATGTTGAGTCCATGGATTATACGCACTCTCACCCTTCCATCATTGCTAGCCTCTTCGGTACCGTGCATTGCCCTTTCTCACCTCGAGAGTCGGTGCAAACTTCGCCGGTGCATCCAAACCTCGTGATATGATACGCTCTGTCACACATAAAACTCCTTATGTCTTCCTCAAAACAGCCACCATACCTACCTATTATGGCATTTCCATAGCCATTCTGAGATATATTGCCATGCAACTTCCATCATCATCATATACATGACTTGAGCATTTATTGTCATATTGCTTTGCATGGTCGTAAGATAGCTAGCATGGTGTTTTCATGCCTTATCCGTTTTTTGATGTCATTGCTACGCTAGATCATTGCACATCCCGGTACACCGCCGGAGGCATTCATATAGAGTCATATCTTTGTTCTAGTATCGAGTTGTAATATTGAGTTGTAAGTAAATAAAAGTGTGATGATCATTATTAGAACATTGTCCCATGTGAGGTTATCAAAATAAAAGTGGCCAAAGAAGCCCCCCCCCCCCAAAAAAAGAGAGAGAGAGAGAGAGAGAGAGAGGCCAAAGAAGCCTACAAAAAATAAAATTAAAAATTAAAAAATGAGAGAAAAGAGAGAAGGGACAATGTTACTATCCTTTTACCACACCTGTGCTTCAGAGTAGCACCATGTTCTTCATATAGAGAGTCTCTTGAGTTATCACTTTCATATACTAGTGGGAATTTTCATTATAGAACTTGGCTTGTATATTCCAAGGATGGGCTTCCTCAAATGCCCTAGGTCTTCATGAGCAAGCAAGTTGGATGCACACCCACTTAGTTTCAGTTTGAGCTTTCATACACTTATAGCTCTAGTGCATCCGTTGCATGGCAATCTCTACTCCTCACATTGACATCAATTGATGGGAATCTCCATAGCCCGTTGATTAGCCGCGTCGATGTGAGACTTTCTCCTTTTTGTCTTCTCCACACAACCTCCACCATCATATTCTATTCCACATATAGTGCTATGTCCATGGCTCACGCTCGTGTATTGCGTGAAAGTTGAAAAGGTTTGAGAACGTCAAAAGTATGAAACAATTGCTTGGCTTGTCATTGGGGTTGTGCATGATTTGAATATTTTGTGTGGTGAAGATGGAGCATAGCCAGACCATATGATTTTGTAGGGACAACTTTCTTTGGCCATGTTATTTTGAAAATACATGATTGCTTTATTAGTATGCTTGAAGTATTGTTGTCTTAATGTCAAAAGATAGACTATTGCTCTGAATCACTCGTGTCTTAATATCCATGCCATGATAAATTATGTGATCAAGATTATACTAGGTAGCATTCCACATCAAAAATTATCTTTTTTATCATTTACCTACTCGAGGACGAGCAGGAATTAAGCTAGGGGATGTTGATACGTCTCCGTCGTATCTATAATTTTTGATTGTTCCATGCCAATATTCTACAACTTTTACATACTTTTGACAACTTTGTATACTATTTTTGGGCTAACATATTGATCCAGTGCCCAGTGCCAATTCCTGTTTGTTGCATGTTTTTTGTTTCGCAGAAAATCCATATCAAACGGAGTCCAAACGGGATAAAAACTAACGGAGTTTTTTTTTGGAATATATGTGAATTTTGGGAAGTGGAATCAACGCGAGACAATGCCCGAGGGGCCCACAAGGGTAAGGGGCGCACCCTGGGCCCTCGCGGCCACTCCATAAGGCGGTTGGTACCCTTCTTTTGCCGCGAGAAATCCAATATCCGGATAAAAATCCTGTCCAAATTTCAGCCCAATCGGAGTTATGGATCTCCGCGAATATAAGAAATGGTGAAAGGGCAGAATCGGGGAGCGCAGAAACAGAGAGAGACAGAGAGACATATCCAATATTGGAGGGGCTCTCTCCCCTCTCATGCCATGGAAGCCAAGGACCATAGGGGAAACCCTTCTCCCATATAGGGAGAAGGTCAAGGAAGAAGAAGAAGAAGGGGGGCTCTCTCCCCCTCTCTTCTGGTGGCGCCGGAACACCGGCGCGACCATCATCGTCACCGCAATCTACAGCAACACCTTCGTCATCTTCACCAACATCTCCATCACCTTCCCCCATCTATCTACAGTGGTCCACTCTCACGAAACCCGCTGTACCCTCTACTTGAACATGGTGCTTTATGCTTCATATTATTATCCAATGATGTGTTGCCATCCTATGATGTCTGAGTAGATTTTCGTTGTCCTACCGGTAATTGGTGAATTGCTATGATTGGTTTAATTTGCTTGTGGTTATGTTGTTGTCCTTTGGTGCCCATCATATGAGCGCGCACGTGGATCACACCATATGGTTAGTTGTATGTTGATAGGACAATGTATTGGAGGGCAAGAGTGACAGAAGCTTCAACCTAGCATAGAAACTGATGCATACGGGATTGAAGGGGGACCAATATATCTTAATGCTATGGTTGGGTTTTACCTTAATGAACGTTAGTAGTTGCGGATGCTTGCTAATAGTTCCAATCATAAGTGCATAGAATTCCAAGTGAGGGATGACATGCTAGCAGTGGCCTCTCCCACATAAAACTTGCTATCGGTCTAGTAAAGTAGTCAATTGCTTAGGGACAATTTCGCAACTCCTACCACCACTCTTCCACACTCGCTATACTAACTTTATTGTGTCTTTATCTAAACAGCCCCTAGTTTCCATTTACGTGCTCTTTATATTCTTGCAAACCTATCCCACAACACCTACAAAGTACTTCTAGTTTCATAATTGTTCTAGGTAAAGCGAACGTCAAGCGTGCGTAGAGTTGTATCGGTGGTCGATAGAACTTGAGGGAATATTTGTTCTAACTTTAGCTTATCGTTGGGTTCGACACTCTTACTTATCGAAAGAGGCTACAATTGATCCCCTATACTTGTGGGTTATCAATCTCTATCAACGTGTCGTCACATGGTCATCTCGCCAACTATTGCTCTTGCAACTATTGCTATCGCATAGCGATAAAGTAAAGCAATTATTTGGCGCTTGCATCTTATGCAATAAAGAGACAACCATAAGGCTTCTGCCAGTTGCCGAAAACTTCAACAATACATGATCATCTCATACAAAAACTTATATCTCATCACGTCTTGACCATATCACATCACAACAAGCCCTGCAAAAACAAGTTAAACGTCCTCTACTTTGTTATTGCAAGTTTTACGTGGCTGCTATGGGCTTAGCAAGAACTGTTCTTACCTACGCATCAAAATCACAACGATTTTTCGTCAAGTATGTGTTGTTTTAACCTTCAACAAGGACCAGGCGTAGTCACACTCGGTTCAGCTAAAGTTGGAGAAACTGACACCCGCCAACCACCTGTGTGCGAAGCACGTCGGTAGAACCAGTCTCGCGTAAGCGTACGCGTAATGTTGGTCCGGACCGCTTCATCCAACAATACCGCCGAATCAAAGTATGACATGCTGGTAAGCAGTATGACTATTATCGCCCACAACTCACTTGTGTTCTACTCGTGCATATAACATTTACGCATAAACCTGGCTCGGATGCCACTGTTGGGGAACGTAGTAATTTCAAAAAAATTCCTACGCACACGCAAGATCATGGTGATGCATAGCAACGAGAGGGGAGAGTGTTGTCCACATACCCTCGTAGACCTAAAGCAGAAGCGTTATGACAACACGGTTGATGTAGTCATACGTCTTCACGATCGACCAATCCTAGTACCGAACATAGCACCTCCACGATCTGCACACGTTCAGCTCAGTGACGTCTCACGAACTCACGATTCAGCAGAGTGTCAAGGGAGAGCTTCGTCAGCACAATGGCGTGATCACGGTGATGATGAAGCTACCAGCGCAGGGCTTCGCCTAAGCACTACGACGATATGACCGAGGTGGATTATGGTGGAGGGGGGCACCGCACACGGCTTGAAACAATCAACTTGTGTGTTCTAGGGTGCCCCCTGCCCCCGTATATAAAGGAGCAAGGGGAGGCTGGCCGGCCTTGAGGCGCGCCAAGGAGAGGGGGGAGTCCTCCTCCTAGTGGGAGTAGGACTCCCCTTTCCTAGTCCAACTAGGAAGGAGGAAGGGGGAAGGAAGGAGAGGGAGAGAGGGAGGAAAGAGGGGGCGCCGCCCCCCTCCTTGTCCAATTCGGACTCCCAAGGGGGGGCGGCCAGCCCTTGGCAGCCCCTCTCTCTCTCCCCTAGGCCCAATAAGGCCCATTACTTCCCCGGTGGTTCCGATAACCCTTCCGGCACTCTGATATTTATCCGGTGACCCCCGGAACTCATCCGGTGTCCGAATAACATCGTCCAATATATCATTCTTTATGTCTCGACCATTTTGAGACTCCTCGTCATGTCCGTGATCACATCCGGGACTCCAAACAACCTTCGGTACATCAAAACACATAAACTCATAATACCGATCGTCATCGAACGTTAAGCGTGCGGACCCTACGGGTTCGAGAACTATGTAGACATGACCGAGACTCATCTCTGGTCAATAACCAATAGAGGAACCTGGATGCTCATATTGGTTCCCACATATTCTGCGAAGATCTTTATCGGTTAAACCGCGTAACAACATACGTCGTTCCCTTTGTCATCTGTATGTTACTTGCCCGAGATTCGATAGTCGGTATCATCATACCTAGTTCAATCTCGTTACCGGCAAGTCTCTTTACTCGTTCAGTAATGCATCATCCCATAACTAACTCATTAGTCACCTTGCTTGCAAGGCTTATAGTGATGTGCAGTACCGAGAGGGCCCAGAGATACCTCTCCGACAATCGGAGTGACAAATCCTAATCTCAATCTATGTCAACTCAACAAACACCATCGGAGACACCTGTATAGCATCTTTATAATCACCCAGTTAAGTTGGGACGTTTGATAGCACACAAGGTGTTCCTCCGGTATTCGGGAGTTGCATAATCTCATAGTCAGAGGAACATGTATAAGTCATGAAGAAAGCAATAGCAAAAAAACTCAACGATCATAATGCTAAGCTAACGGATGGGTCTTTTCCATCACATCATTCTCTAATGATGTGATCACGTCCATCAAATGATAACACATGTCTATGGTCAGGAAACATAACCATCTTTGATTAACGAGCTAGTCAAGTAGAGGCATACTAGGGACACTCTGTTTTGTCTATGTATTCTCACATGTACTAAGTTTCCGATTAATACAATTCTAGCATGAATAATAAACATTTTTCATGATATAAGGAAATATAAATAACAACTTTGTTATTGCCTCTAGGTCATATTTCCTTCAGTCGCGTCATTACTTCTTCAAGCCACGTCGACCGCGTCACCTATTCCGACTTGCGTCGGCATTGCCGCGTTGTCTCTCCATCAAGCCGACGTCCACCACATCGACCTGCTTCGTCACATCGGTGGGCGTGGGGGCTCCGACGCTACATCCCCGATCTGCCGCACCACCTCGGATGGTCCGGGGCTTCGCCATCGCTTCATCAATCTGCTCCGAGGGCTCTGGCGTCACCCCGGCGACATGTTTCATCACGACAGTTGGGCCGAGGGCTTCGCTTTGCCACGACAATTGTGTCGTGTCGCCACTTCGATGGGCCTAGCTCCTCACTCCGCCACTTCGGACCGGCTTGGGGGCTAGGACCTCGTCCCGCCGCAAGCTCGGACCACCTCATCAAAGCCTGAAACATAGACCAGCTAAGTCGCTTTCATGCTAATTTTTTTTTAATTTTTGTTCGCTTCGGCCAAGCATTATATTTGTGTAAAACAAAAAAACAGTTTGTTAAAAATGTTGTTTTTAAACACTTCCTTTACCCAAGTCAACAGAGAGCTCTTAAATTTATATGTGTGGTTTTATAATAAGTGTTTTGTTTAGTTGTTGCAAAGTCCTTTTATACTAGTCCTTTTTCGGTTCAAGTTGACGGTCAAATAGAAGGATAGCTTGACTTCTCCATATGTCGCTTGAGTTTAGTTCACCAAATTGGCCTGAGAAGCACTCCGCCTTTGGGAAATGAAGGTTAAAGCCGAAGGCTGGGCCACTCGAAGCCTGGAGATCTGACGTATCATGTTAAAACATGACGGAAACCAAATTAATTTTAAGAACAATTTTCGATTTGCGCCAAAATATTGAATTGATTCAAACGTAAATTTTTTACATAAGTTTTTTGGTTTTCCGAGCTTATGACACTTTTAACATATTTTGTATGTTTTTTAAGGACGCAGGACATCCTCTTAGCCGAGGTGTACTATGTGTTATTCTGCTCCAGAAAGATTTTTTTCGACCCACGGTTCGGTATCTTCTCTGGCGAATTCACCTCGGTGATGCCGATACGCAAATGCCGACTGAACAAGTTCTCGAAGAGATACGATCCGGGTCGGCCAGGTTGCCGAACCCAAATCTTTGGGGCTACTGCATTAACTATTCAATGCAGAAAAAAAATCAAAGTGTAATATAGTTTCCGAGGAGATTATGATCCTCAGGTCGGTCAGCCGCACCCGACCCGAGTCTCGGAGGCGATGTTTCGCGCGCCCGAACTCCGGCAAGCCCCCCATTTGATCCCGGTTTGTGGGAGAAAACACGTCCGAACCGCTCGACGGACTGATACATATTTGCGTTGGATGACTTCCGTAGTCTGATAAGCGCGATTTGCGGGTCACGGTTGGAGATGCCCTAGCATCTCATCCATGGAAGTGTACCCCTGAGATTGGTACAGCGCTTGGACGCACACGTCTGGCAGTCCAAAAACATCCCAGGGTCAACTCCGTCCGTCGTGCAAAGGATTTCTACCTCCTTGTCCGAAGCTGCATCCGGAACGGACTAAAACCGTTGCTCACGATTTTGATCCCATGGGCCCATGACAACATTTAACCGTGCATAAATAGACTTTGGGCGGGACATTGGCATCCACGAGCTGGTTTGCCCGAGTGGTTAAGGGGGAAGACTTAAGATCTTCTGCACATAAGTGCGCGTGGGTTCGAACCCCACAGCCAGCATTTTTTTTTGTTTACCGTTTTTACGTTTAAATAGACTTTGGGCGGGACATTGGCATCTACGAGCTGGTTTGCCCGAGTGGTTAAGGGGGAAGACTTAAGATCTTCTGCACATAAGTGCGCGTGGGTTCGAACCCCACAGCCAGCATTTTTTTTTTGTTTACCGTTTTTACGTTTAAATAGACTTTGGGCGGAACATTGGCATCTCCGAGCTGGTTTGCCCGAGTGGTTAAGGGGGAAGACTTAAGATCTTCTGCACATAAGTGCGCGTGGGTTCGAACCCCACAGCCAGCAATTTTACTGCTTACTTTTTTTACGATTTTTTTTGCGGGATCGTGGGGATATGCGTGCTGTGTTTAACAAAGCATTTTTTTTTTTGCGAATGTGTTTAACAAAGCATTGACGATGCTTCGCCAAACATCAAGCTGTTTGATTAAAAAGATATCAAGCTGTTGTAATAAACTCTCTAAACTATTTATTTTGTTATAGAGAGAGGGGGTATATGAAAAGCTAAGCGCGTGTGATAGAAAAAATTGAGATTGAGACTTGTTTCATAGCTTTCAACTGAGCGGCAGACCCGACGCGACTGACGGATAAGCCAACGTTAATAGCTGGTCTAATTCCGCGATAAAAGAGCTAATCCAGCAAGATTACATGTAAAATCGCCACTAATGCAAAGCAAGTACAGGTACAGAGACGCATTCTATGAAATGACTACGGAGCAAAGTTAAAGACAGGCCGGCCACATAGATGGGAGCAAAGTTAAAAAGTTCTAGTAGCATGAACAGATGCCCGTGGACCAATTTGCACGTTTGGATTCTTGAAAAAGCTGGTGGAGGTTTATGGTCGTCCGGACAGCCGTCATGTAGGCGTTCGACACTCATGCCCCCCATAAAAACCCCATCCAAAAGCTTCTTTTCTCACTTTTTCCCTCCACCCTTGCTCTTTATCCACGTAGTCCAAGACCGCCGCCGCCGTTGTACCACCCACTCCACCACCCCAGGCCTTGTCGGATCTTCGCTGCTCCACCCGGGCACCAACCCCGACCTGCCTACGCATCTCTTTCACGCTGGTCTGGCCGCTGCCCAGGTACCCTCTGCCCCAGCACATTGCCCTCCATGGCGGACACCACGGGCGACAACTGTTCAGCCAAATGCCATGGTCAAACTTATTGGCATTTTTGTTGTTTACTTGAAGCAAACACGATAGATTCGAATATGGAGTACTTTTACGCCATGGAGTACTTTTACGCCGGGTCATGGATTTGGCATCGTCAGATGAGGACGAATATGGGAATGAAAGGACGATGATACTTGTGGTTACTGACGATGCCGAAAGTGCGGAGGAATATGTTCTCAGTTTCAAGGGATCAATCATGGGTGCATCGAGTGATGAATCTGAATAGGGCACGGTGGGCATATGATGCTGATGGACGACTAATTCGTCCTTGTGCTATTCAGTGTCCTTTTTTCCACTGTCAATTCCGAATGAGGCAAACTATGTTCTGCCGACTCTACAATGGTGTCTGGGCTTATGATAACTACATTTCAAAGAAGGGTGGCGTTGGAAACATTCAATTTGCTAATTACCATAAGTGCACAACTGCATTGAGGATGCTTGCATATGACACAGTTACAGATTTGTGGGACGTGTACCTCTGGATGTCCGAAAGCACATATGTCTCAAAGCCATGGTCAAAAATTCAAAAAGAAAGCCATTGTCAAGCTTGCTACTACAGTTGTCTGGGTGTTTGGACCAGAATACTTGAGAGAACCAACTGTCGAAGGCACCGCATGGCTCATGGCACGGTCAAAAGCAAGAGGTTGGAGAGGTATGCTTGGATCCATATATTGCATGCACTGGCAATGGAAGAATTGCCCATATGCTCTACAAGGGCAACATTAGGGCCATTGAGACGTCCACCATAATTCTTGAAGCAGACATATCAAAAGACCTCTGAATTTGACACACTTTCTTTGGGATGCCCGGGTCTCACAATGACATATACGTGCTGCAGCGATCTCCATTGTTTGCAAGGTTGTGTGCGGGAGAAGCTCATCCGTGCAATTATATCATCAATGGTCATGCCTACAACATGGGCTATTACCTTTGTGATGGCCTTGGGCGACCTTGGTCAACACCATCTTTGATCCAAGGGGCGAGAAAATATCTTACTTTGCCCAAAGACAATAAAGAGCTAGAAAGGATGTTGAAAGGGCATTTGAAATGCTCCAAGCCCATTCTGTATTTGTTTGAGGATCTGAAAAAAAATTATGAGATCCAAAGATGTTATGGGAGGTGATGAAAACTTATGTGATCATGATTGTGGAGGATGAGGGGAGTTTGCCATGGTCTGGAATTTGAGTGCATGAGTGATCCTATTCAACTTCGAGAGCAGAATCCGGCGACATTTTAAGTATCCAATGTATCAACATATTCGCCATTAAGCAACTCACGATCAACTTCAGAATGACCTGGTTGACCATTTATGGGCGCTTCGAGGAAAGTGTCCAAATAAGTTTGAATTCAAATTTGAACTATTTTATTGAAAAACTATGGATTGTAATATTTTATATTTGAATTATTGTTGCATTGAAATATTTGCATAACATGATTATGGACGAAGGATGATATTTATCTTTAATTCTAATTATTTTGTGTGCTTTGGGTATAGAAAAAAAATAGGGACAGACATTTGACGCATCGGGTTGGATAGCCGTCCCTTATCCACTGTCAGCAGACATTTGATCGTGTTGCCCAAAATCAAATGTTAGCAGACATTTGATCGTGTTGCCCTAATGTTTTTTTTCTTTTGGAATGGAATTGCCCTAACGTTGGTTGTGGGCAGGGGCAGGCAAAAGAAAATGCCCAGGAGAGCTGCGGACAGCAGACAGATGGGACTGACATGACATGATAGGGCGTGTGATCGTTTGACCAACATGGAGATGCCCAGTAAACCCAGCATTAATCTTGGTTGGTTCGTCTCATGCATTCAGCATTTCCATACCGTCCTTGCTCACTTCCCCTCCTACTAAACCCTCTGCCTCTTTCCTCCCTCTTCTTCGTCGGTCCGGTCGGCGTCGCCCTGCTGCTGCCATCCGCCGGAGGCCCTCATCGTCGCGCATTGTCGTCCGCTGTCGATTTAGGTATGTGTTGAGGCAACGAAGGGCTCCCCAGTCCACTGGGTTGGATATCTAGGAACCCCTTTTTGATCGGCTAGGGTTTGGAGGAACTTGAGCCGTTCCCGTTACGCGCTGATTTTGGGTTGCTCCGTCACGCCGATCACTAAGCTCGTAGCCATGAATGAGCTCAGTTTGTTCAGACTCCTAGGCACCCAAGGCGTGATATCTCTGTTGGTTTCGTTTGGGAAACATGCTTCTGCACTCTCAAAGTGGGCTTCTGAATTCCGATGTGCAGAACCTTTCTCTGTTATGGGGAAAGGGGGGAGGGGGGTTGTTTTTGAGAAGAAAACAGGGGAAATGATTTTCCAGGAAAAAAGGGGTGCAGAGCCACTATTGTAGTATTACATTTATCTTGAATACAGATTATATACACCCCCTATTTTGTTATCAAATTAGAGTTTTGTTTCTCTGTTCTTTTGCACGGAAAGGCGAATAAGCAGATTCTGGTTGTTGCCCAGTTTTCCCTGATTAATCGGGCAACAATGTTCTTAGTTAATGAGACAAGGCGATGCTCTTGCCTCTGTTATCAACGGTGAAAACTGAAAACTGTTCTGTTTCTTCTCTTAGCTTCCTATCCTTCTCTGTGTTGATGAGATGGAGCAAAGTAATAAGAATGTTGGTTGGTGGTCGCATGTGCCATTTATTTTTGAAGTTTGTGCGGTTGTGAGCGCACTGGTAAGTCGAAAACATGCATTAATGAGACAAATTTTCCTGCAGTAAGTATGAACTTATTTTTTCCATTTACGACCTTATCACTCTTTAAAATACACATGTACAGGTAGAGACAGTCATACAGATAACTTTGTTCCTCTGCTGATTTAGATGCTGGCTATGTTCTAAATAAGTTTTATTTCTATGCATCTGCTTATTTGTCTTCACTACATCTTCATGGCAAGATATTGCCTCGGGCCTTTTGACATCAGTTAGTGGTGCCACACCTTAATGACCAAACCTCTCAATTTCTAATATATTTTGAATCAAGTGATCACTATGTTTGCATCCTGCTTATTATAGTTTAAATCCTAATTCAGGCTTTTGTTAAATTATTCTGCCAATTCTCAGGACACCAACGGCTATATTTACACACGCAATTCGTTCTGGTCTCTTATGATTTAAGTTTGATGCTAACTACATTGTTCTGTGCCAAAAATATGTGCTGCTGATGTCATTTTGTAGTTAATCTCTCAATCTTTAAAGACGTCAATTTTTAATTACGGACGCACGACTCCTTTTTTTTCTCTTATGGAGCAAGTCTGAATATGCTATTTCCGTGGCATGAATATTCTTTCCTTATTTCAAACACACATGTTAACTTTTGGATCTCAAAAGCTCATGGCTGTATGCAACACAAAATAGAAAAGTTATATAATTTTGGTATCATTGAAATTTTATTACGAGATATAAAAGCTGTGAAATGTTCTGCTTCATTATTGTAGTAAATATATGAAGAAAAAGCTTGTAGAACTTACTACGGAAGATTTACTTCTGCAAATTATGTCCTTTTTCTGTATTTAATTTGTCTATGTACCACATCCAGTGGCCTTGCTTGTAGTATATTTATCTGCATCCACAAGCCACTTCCTTTTTAAGCACCTGCAGTCACATCGATATAACACCAGCTGGTATTAAAGTAAAACATGTTTGGCTCTTAACTCCAGAATCGTTTATTTTACATCCACTGATATCAAAATCGCTCAACCCATATGACATAAAGCAACCAGCAAGAAGTAGTAGTAGATGGAGTAGTTGGCGGTGAGGTTAACTCCTAGTGAATGTAGGTGGCGGCCATGCCGGTGGAGGTGATTAGTAGCTTTAGAGTTTGTAAGGGAGTTCTCCAGTGGAGCTTGAAGAACCGGCCACTGATGAGTGGACTGAACATATATGTAGTTTGGGGGTGATAACTGAAGAACAACGACGCGACCTTTTTCTTTATCTAATAAAAATAATCAAGAAATGGAAATTAGACTATTAAAGGAATACATGATTGAATAAAGACGAATTTGAAGTATAACTGAACTTGCACAGAAGGTAGAGAGACATCTGATGTATTAAGGGATTCTACTTACTGAAGTCACTGATGAAGGTCACCATTAAGTTTCTTCCTTCTGTAGTGGATGGAGTGGATTTATCATCTTGCCAAGCTATCAGTTGTCATTGTTCGTTTTTTTCTTCTTGAAAACGCATTTAGATGCGTGCCATTGTGCATTAGAATACCAGAGAAGGCAGAGAGTACAAGGCACCTATGGTGGAGTTGTAATTGTCCTTAATTTGTTTTTTGGCACATTATCTTGAAACCAACACTTTAGGCAACCTGTCAAAGGGTTCCTCAAAAGAGAAAAGAGAATGTTTCAAGGATAATAATAAAAAACTGAGAAAGATACAAAAAAAAAAGAGCAAGATACTGTGGTGACTGACCTCCGGTGATTTGCAGAATTTACCTGGAATCTAGTGAATTGAACCCTGCTGGGAGGGAGTGCTTTCTGATCAGTTGAGCACATATACATAGACACTGATCTTCCACATGTTTGGCCTATTGGCTTGTCTTATGAAATCTAAATAGATAATGTAACATATGCATTACATTTTGAGTGCTAATGGTATTTCATCTTGGTAACAATAGCTAAAAAATATTACTTTTTTTAATTTAATTTTGTCTTTCTAGGGTGGCAAGAAAGTGAGTGTTGTTCTTTTGTTGCTTGTTGTATAAAGCAAGAAGCCCTTATGTCCTTCTGTTTTAGAGAGTACTGATGAAATTTCTTAATCATAATTCTGTGCTTTGCAGGTTGACAAGTTACTTTTCTGGTCTACTGTTTGTCCTTTGTTATCTGCAAGTAGTATATCTCACTTCATACTACTATGAATCTCCATAATGAGTGCCAACTACAACAGCCGTGTGGCTCAAATTCTGCAAGGCCACAAACATTTTGGACCATCTGTCCAACTTGTGGCACCAAATATCAGTACCACCATGCAATTTTGTTGAAATTTGTCCGCTGCCAGAATTGCTCGAAGCCCTTTATAGCACATGTTTCAACTGAGCAACCTGCTCCTTCTAGTCCAGATCAACAGTTTGCTGGGGTGTGGGAAAATGCAGGGATATTTTCAGAAATTAGATCGCTTCAGAAGTTCGAACCTGGGCAGGTCTGGGCTCTCTACAGTGACAAAGATAAGTGTCCCAACTGGTATGCCTTGATTCAGAAAGTTGATCTCATGAACAATAAAGTGCATGCAAGATGGCTGGAAGTTTGTCCTGATGGGGAGGTGGAGAAAAGATTGGTAGAAGATCGAACTGTTGGGTGTGGGACCTATAGGGTTTCCACCACCCGTGGCATTATGATTTACACCGACACGAAACACTTTTCTCATCCTGTACATGCGATATTCACTGGTAGAAGGAACTCTTATGAAATATATCCTAGGAAAGGTGAAGTTTGGGCCCTTCTCAAGGGATGGGATATTTGTTGGAGTTCAGATGCTCACAACCAAAAGAACTACAAGTATGAAGTTGTTCAGATCCTCTCTGATTTCACGACAGGCACCAGCATCGCTGTCATTCCGCTTGTAAAGATAAAAGTCTTTCTTAGCTTATTTATGCAGTCCAAAGAGGCGACTCCATACCTGATACCTCAGGAGGACACGGTATGGTTCTCACATTGCGTCCCGTATCATTTGATGAGTGGAGCTGAAAGTGAAGGCATTCCAGAAGGAGCTCTGGAGCTTGATCCTACAGCTCTTCCCCTTAACTTGGCAGAGGCTCTTGCCTGTGTTGTTCCAGAAAGCAGTTCACTAAAAGGCCTGAAGTTTGATGCCAAATATGCTGGCTCATCCAGTGGAAATAATTCTCACAAGGGATCCATGAAGGTTGGGGAGAGGCAACATGCTACGTGCACAAATGCAGGGATCTTTACAAAGACACCGGCGACAGAGAACAGAGGACATAACACTCCATTTTCTGTAGGAGGTACAGATGTTGATGAGCTATCTGGTCATATTGTCCAAGCAAAAATATCATGTCCTGAATTTTTCAACTTTGACCAACTTCGAGGTGTAAATCAGTTTAGAGTGAACCAGGTCTGGGCTGTCTATGATAGTCGAAGTTGTATGCCAAGATCTTATGCTCGAATTACAAAGGTAAAGAGGGCCCCCAAGTTTATGGTACACTTTATTTGGCTGGAGTTTGATCCCACAAATAAAGAGGAGCTGGCTTGGTCTTGTGGGGAACTGCCTGTTGCTTGTGGACATTTCAGGCGTGGAAAGTCAGAAACAGCTCAAGAAACTTGCATGTTCTCTCATACTATTTCCTGTGAGAAAACCAAGATGAGAAACTCTATTGATATATATCCTAGGAATGGTGAAGTTTGGGCCCTTTTTAAGGGATGGGACATTAGTTGGAGTTCAGATGCTGGCAACCACACAAACTATGAGTATGAGGTTGTTCAAGTTGTCTCTGATTTCACTACAGGAACTAGCATCTTCGTCATGCCACTTGTAAAAGTAAAAGGTTTCGTCAGCTTATTTATGCAGTCAAAAGAGGGAAGTGCGTTCTATGATTTCACATTGTCCGAGTAGGATATGAATGTCCGGATTCAGAGTTCTATGATTTTTCAGAAACAAGACTGCTTCACAAGTTCAAACCTGGGCAGATCTGGGCCATCTATAGCGATATCGATAAGTTTCCCAATTACTATGCCTTCATAGAGAATGTTGATCTCAAGAACAACAAAGTACAAGCAAGATGGCTTGATGCATGCCCCCAGGGAGAGGAGGAGAAAAGACTGGTGACAGAAGATCGGCCTGTTGGCTGCGGAACCTTTAAGGTTTCCACTGTGCAGGGTCTTATGACTTACACTGGTGCAGAAATAGCAGAATGCTTTTCTCGTCTTGTACTTGCTAGACCAACTGGCAGAAGAAACGAATATGAAATCGCCCCTCGCCTTGGTGAGGTCTGGGCCGTTTACAAGGACTGGAAGGCTGGATGGACTGCACGCGATTTTAGCAGCTGTGGCTATCAGTTGGTGGAGATATTCTGCCATACTAATTCGTCCATACGAGTTCGGCTGTTAAGAAAGGTTGATGGTTACAGGGCAGTATTTACAAGGGAGACAGCTGTGGAGACGATAGGCAAGGATGAGTACCTGAAGTTCTCTCACCAGATCCCTTGCTTCCATCTGACAAATGAAGTGGGAGGCAAGCTTCGAGGCTGTTTGGAGCTCGATCCTTATTCCGTGCCGGAGGAGTTTCTCCTGACTGATTGACTTTGTGCATGCATTGTGAATCTCTTGGAAGCCTCTTTTCTCTGATGGAATTACAGGACGGAAGGTTCTGCCTGGAGTTCTCCATCTCCATGTATCAGTGATGTTATTCTGTACTCGTTTTACTCCTGCAGCAGTACCCCTAAGATCTAGTACTCTGAACTAAAACCACGACACTTATTAGGGAGTAGTAGTTAGCTACTTGGCATTTGTTGCAGTTGGTGTTCTTTATTTTTAGTCTGGTTATTGAACTGCCACTCTTCCTTTTCTCATAGTAGTAGTTTACTGTAACCGCGAAGGCCACGGTGATGGGTCCTCGAAAATCTCTGTAAAATTAAATCTAACAGTAGCTTTGTGTTCATCCATCACCGGGATGGGATACTGTGGCGTAACTGTTGCTCCCATTCATCTAGTTCTTGTTTTTCTCGATGCCCCAGTTTTTCGAGCTGTGGTGCCTTCCTAGAACTAGGACGGAATCCATTTTGGAGCATGGTGCCATTTTACGAAAAGGCTAATAGCACAGATTTACTATTGTGTATGTCAAATACCTTTGTCAGGAAGGCTAATAACAGATATGATAACGCTGAAGCATCTAACCGATGCACAGATGTTACCATTTTCTTGGAAAATTTAAAGGGGTACCCAAGCTAAATCAGGTCTCAGAAATCAGAGCATAGGAAAATGCGGGGCTACATATAGAATATAGATTAAGCCTGGCACATAGTATAAAAAATATTTCTACAAAAGATACGAAACAACATAATAAAAGAAGGATTATGTAGCACCAGATTTACAATATATATGTTTCATCAAACCACCAGATCTTGTGACATTAAAAAGAATAACATTCGCAAAAATCTCCTTCAATGTTGATTGTGATGCGATATAAATTTTTGTCAGTTCCAAACAAGGTAATGAAAGATGTAAATGTATCCATGAACTGAAGGAGCATCTTGTATGCGCTGTAGACTCCGATACACCATTTATCCTAAAAGTTCATCACCAAACTTTACCCAACGAATGCCCTCATCAGCTAGCCCATGTGAATGCAGCCAACATTCAAGCCTCCTTATCAATTTTCCATTCGACACCAGGCTAATATAACCACACAAGGATTTACTGTGTTATGATTTTTCTTGCAATGGTACATGCACTAATTTTTAAGATTCAGCCATGGAAGATAATTCAGGTTGAAACGCCCTGGACGTTTGAATATCAACAACGGAATTTAATAAAGATTTTGGAGCAGGCACTACAATGGAGCCATACTCTTCCTATGACACTGCAGGGACTCTGTTGGTGAACAAGTCATGGTCAAATCGAAGAGATAAGTGGAGCTTGATCCACCATCCTACTTCGGCATTGCCAACTATCTATATGATTTGTGGAGCCACTTGTAAGACAACGATATACTTACATGCGGCGACGGAGAGCGGTGCTTCAAGCAACAGACTTGACGGCAGAGACCTACAGGTTGCAGACGGCCTGGCGGCGGCGGGCACAGATGCGCGGGAGAGTGAAAGAGCCCGCTTACCTGGTTCGTGCTTGACGTCGGGCGGGGCGGATCCACCGCCGAAACGAAAGACTCGTCGGCCGCTGCAGGCGAGGGAAGCGCACACGGCGCTCCTGGTGAGGGTGTGGGGAGGCCAAATTCGCCGTTTCACCTTTTTGTGGAAGTTGAGCGAGATCTGATCCTAATTTATTTTTTTAAATCGGATCTGACCATTTTTCCTACCACTTTACATAAATCTGTCGTCACGGTAAGTGGCGGTAAGACTTAACTGCGTTGTCACGGCCGTTTGACGTTAAAAATACCCTACCGCCAGAGTCTTTGATGATAGGTTGTGTAACCCTACCGCCATTGTACTTGGCGGTAAGCTCTTTCATGCAACAAAAATCTAAGGAGTAGTGGCAGAAAAAGTTAGCGCACGCATACAGAGATCATTGATCTATCCAAGCTGTACATATGAATAAAAAATGTCAAATCAGACCAACTTAAAGCCAAAAAGGCGTTTAGAATATCATTACTATTACTAGTTTACTGCTTCCCAGCTCAAAAACAAAAGCAGCCGAGCTGACAAACGAACAATAGCACCATTGCGCAGATGCTTTTGCAAGTTGGGCACGGAGTCTATGTGTGCTCGCTGCTCCTGTCGCTGACCGCATGAATGTTGAAGTGAGTTGTCCACTGACCGGAGCCAGAGCACGTGCATAGGCAAAGCACAAAGTGCAGAAAATTACGGCTGAGCACAAGTGCAGAGCCACCACCAAGGACTCTGGCAGTGTGTAGTTCACTTTATAACGACGTGACGACGCAGTTAAACCTTACCACTACATACCATGGCGGTAGGATGTGTTAGTCTATCGCCGGAGCGGGTGGCGGTAGGAAAAGGGTCAGATCTCGATTTTTTTTTAAAAAAATTAGGGTCATATCTCGTTCAACTTTCGCAAAAGGGTTAAAGCAGCGAATTTGGCCGCAGGGGGATGGCATAGAAAACAAGCATGGACCCCCCCCCCCCCCCCCAACATAGGCAGACAGCGCCGGACATCCCTCATATAGCATGGTAGTCATGGCATAATTGGTTTGATACAAAAATTTGACAAGCTAACATTTGGCAATATGAAAAGCTATTAAAGTTGACAACTTTTTGTGAGGTTGACAAAAAAAGTTGGTAGTCAATCAATCACTAACCAACATTTGACATTTGCCAAATATTGGCATGTCAACTTTTGGCATCCAACCAATCATGCTCTCACACTCTTCACCCTTAAATCCATGCACACGTGAATACCACATGTAAATAACATTTGTTGGTAGCAAAAATACATAGTTCAAACAGGAAATTTATTTTACCTACACAATATAGACATTAGTTTTTTTGGTTTTTATTGTGGATCCACATATCAGATCTCTCAAAATCATGGGTTTGGGTTGCCCCGTCACCCTCATCCTCGTCAAACATGTTATAAAAAATGACACAACATGTCATCAACTGTCACAAAGTCTGTGATTTCCACAACATTACATCTCCATGAGCAATTCCCCAATGAGCTTCGGGCACTTCGATTGCCCTCCCCACATCCTTTCTAGTTGCTTATTGCATTATTGCAATGTGCCTTTGTTTGTTGCCTCGGGGATCAGATATGATCTTCACAAACGACACCTACCAGTCCCCCATGTTGTAGGTCATTGATAGTGTATCTGCACGGCGACGTCCCCCATTACAAAGTCTCCTGAACACGAGAGATCGTTGACGGTGCATAATTCTATCGGTACCCTCGGTAGGGTACCGAACGTGGTCGAAATACCGGATAGGAGGTCACACGAAGAATTTACCCAGGTTCAGGCCTTTGGGAAGGAGTAATACCTTGCATACTGTTTTGTGTTTGTATTCATGGTGGGATGCCTCGTGCGAGGGTTGCAATGGGGATGATGTGTCGGCTACTGAGAGTCTAGGTCTACGGAAGTGAATGAAATATGCCCTAGAGGCAATAATAAAGTTGTTATTTGTATTTCCTTATATCATGATAAATGTTTATTATTCATGCTAGAATTGTATTAACCGGAAACTTAGTACATGTGTGAATACATAGACAAAACAGAATGTCCCCAGTATGCCTTTACTTGACTAGCTCATTAATCAAAGTGGTTAAGTTTCTTGACCATGGACATGTGTTGTCATTTGATGAACGGGATCACATCATTAGGAGAATGATGTGATGGACAAGACCCATCCGTTAGCTTAGCATAATGATCGTTAAGTTTTATTGCTATTGCTTTCTTCATGACTTATACATATTCCTCTGGCTATGAGATTACGCAACTCCCGAATACCGGAGGAAGACTTTGTGTGCTATCAAACGTCACAACGTAACTGGATGATTATAAAGATGCTCTACAGGTGTCTTCGAAGGTGTTTGTTGGGTTGGCATAGATCGAGATTAGTATTTGTCACTCCGTGTATCGGAGAGGTATCTCTGGGCCCTCTCGAAAATGCACATCACTATAAGCCTTGCAAGCAATGTGACTAATGAGTTAGTTGCGGGATGATGCATTATGGAACGAGTAAAGAGACTTGCCGTTAACTGTAAGTGCATCTAGTGCCCCTTAGTGATTTTGGTGTATTGAAGACTTCTAGGTTAAGGATCTAATGTGTTTATGAGTGTACACAGGTCTATAAGTCTATGAGGAGTTTGATATTTACAGAGAAAGTCGACCCCTAAAAATGAAGTTCTTCGACTGAAGACTTTGATATTTTGAAGACTTTCTGAAGACTTTGAAAGTGAAGAAATTGGTGTAACCCTGAAGACTTGGTATTCATTCGAGGAACATGAAGCGTGAAGACTTTTGTTTTCGTAGTTTCATTTTCTCTTTCTTGAGTCATAGGAAACACCGTACTATTAAAGGGGGTCGAGGAAATACTAAGGAGAAAATTTCCAAGTGATGCTCAACTCAAATCCTACACCTACCAATCCCTTCGAGTGAAGCCATTGGAAATCTCATACAGTTCAGTCAATTTCTTCAGTAACAGAGACGCAGTTCTTCTGGTCACTGAGGACTTTGCTCTGACTGAGGAGTTAGGAATTCACCAGTGCGAATTGCCTACACTGTGAGGAACATGATAGCCCTGAGGAATTTGAACCTCAAATTTCCGACCGTTGCTGTGCTACGCGCCAGCTGTCCCAAAATATCTTATCCATCCAACGGTCATATCATTGAAGGGCATTTATGTCTTATCATGTCGGGGTGCTCCCTAGGCTATAAATAGCCGCCCCCTACAACCACTAGCTGGTTGGTTGCTCCACGAGAACTTGACACTTGTCATTTGAGAGCAACCCATCCTCCAAGGACTTTGAGCGAAAATCATCAAGTGAGGAAAATCCAAACCCAAACCCAAAACACCTACAAACCCAAAGTGATTGAGCATCACTGAAGAGATTGATCCTGCGTGGATCCGACGCTTGTTACCTTTGAAGACTGTGCTTCTTCCATACGGTTAGGCGTCATGGTCTAGAGCATCCAAGAGGAATTGTGGATCGCCGAGTGACCGAGTTTGTGAAGGTTTGGAAGTCACCTGAAGACTTACCACGAGTGATTGGGCGAGGACTGTGTGTCCTTAGCTCAAGGAGAATACGGTGAGGACTGTGTGTCCGGGACTAGGTGTCCTCGAGTTTAAATACTCAGCCGCTCCAACCAGACGTACAACTGAGAGAGCAGTTGGAACTGGTCTACCAAATCATTGTCTTCACCAAGCCAACTGGTTCTGTTTTCTCAACACCTTCATTTCCTCATTACTGCGTTGTGTGTTTGTTCATATCTGTGTTTGAAGACTTTGACTGAAGACTTTCTCAATTTCCTCAGTTCAATTTCTTCAGTCTGTTTGTCTTCATCTTGTGCTATCCTGTGCTTACGCTTTCTGTACTATGTGTTTGTCCTCATTTCATCATGATGACCATGCATGTATTCTGCTATGTTTACTTCTGAGTACTTATTCCGCTGCTAGTAGTTCTTCGCTAAGGAATTTCCTCACCAGCAAATTCCTTAGTGAAGAATTTCATAAAAATCGCCTATTCACCCCCCTCTAGTCGATATAACGCACTTTCAATTGGTATCAGAGCAAGGTACTCCCTTGTTCTGTGTGATTTTGGTTTAATCGCCTGGAGTTTTAGTTATGTCGACCGCAGATATGAAGAAAGTGACATGCCCCATCTTTGACGGTCACGAGTATCCCAAATGGAAGGCCATGATGAAAAAGCGTCTCATGGCGATGGACAGTGAGCTGTGGACCGTCACTGAGATTGGTCTGACCGATCTGTGCAAGATGGCGGAAGCTCATGACATTCGCAAGTACACCCATCTCAACCTCACAGCGAAGGCCGTCATCTGCTCCAGTCTGTCTCGAAATCAGTTCAGGAACGTCATGCATCTCGATCAAGCGAAGCTTATCTGGGACCGTATCTCTGATGTCTATAAAGGCCATCGAACCTGTCATGATCCTTGGTTTGAGGACTTCAAGAAATCTCTCAAGTCAATGACATTTGAACCAGAATCATCCTCCTCCTCACCATGTCTCATGGCAGATGGTGAACAGGTAACTGAATGCTATCTGTCTGAATCCAGTGATGATGAATCTGGTGATGAATTTGGACCCAGTTATGTCAAACTTGCCTCACTTGCTGCTAAACAACAAAGAGCTTTGGAAAGGGCTAACAACATGCTTAGTAAGAGCAATGATATGTTGGGTGAAGAAATGGATCAATCAACAGCTTTGGCTCAAAGTCTTCAGAGACTTCATTCTAACTATGACTCCCTTCAAGATCAGCATAACTCTCTCTTGTCCGATCTTGAGAAGATAAGAGTGAGTTATGAAGATCTTCAGAAGGAGCACGATTCATTACTTGCTCAACAAATCAGCGCTGCTCAGGAAGAATTCATTCCTCCATGTTTAAAATGCATTGAACGAGAATCTGCTAATTCCTCACCTGAATGTTCAAATGCTTCTAATGTTACAAATTCTTCACCTGCCTCTGCTATCACTAATTCCTCATCTGAGGACATTGCTAGTATCACTGACGATGCAGGGCTGAAGGAATTGCACATGACAGGCATGTACAAAAGCCTCAAAGGGCATCAGACTCTTTGTGATGTGCTTAAAAGCAGATCCTCAACAGGAACCCTAGGAAAGAGGGTATTGCCTTTGAGAGCAAACTCAATGCTGACGGTACATATTGGAAGCCTGAGCAGTACCCCAAAACCTCATGGGTTGCTGCAAAGGGACCTCCAGTTGACCCATCTAATTTATCTCGCTATACATGTGAATCTTCTCATTCTTCTGCTGAGTCATTTGACTCCAACTATAAACTGTTCAAAAGTCAGAATGGTGAAGTATTTGCTAGATATGTTGGCACTAACTGCAGGAATGGTTCCCCTATGAAGAAAATCTGGGTTCCCAAAAGGTATCTTGAAAGTCTTCAGGTGAATGTCCTCATGACACCACCTGTGAAGAAAAGGAACCCCAGATCAAATTCTTCATATGGATCCAAGTCCTCACACGGACCAAATTCCTCATATGGATCAAAGTCCTCATATGAACATCATCGTGCTAACAACTCTGTTTCGCAGGGAAGAGCCAAGGGCTATGAATATGAGCATTATTCTTCTAATCATTATGTTCATAAGTCCTTAAAGAATTTCTCTGCTTATTCATATGCGTACTCTAACCCCTCTTATGTGAAACGTAATGGTTTGGCCGCTATGCCACCATTCTCATATGGAGCTCGCAGAGTGATGAACTCTTTGCCACCCCTTCAGATGTGGGTGGTGAAGAAAAAGAACTAACCTCTTATGCAGGGTCAGGTCTCCAGATGTACTGTAACGTCTGAGGAATTTGTTGGGGACCTGAAAAAGTGCCTGAAAGGATGCAGGCTAACCATGATGAAATGAACTTTCATTTCACACGTCCTCCCTCTGTTTTATCTGTCGTACTGCTTGATGAAATTGATCTGATGAATTATGATATCATATTCTTCACTGTTGAAGTATATGAGGTCGTAAGTTGCACTAATTCATCTGCAGGATGATCAACCCAAAGCCACTAAGTGGGTACTTGATAGTGGATGTACAAATCACATGACTGGTGACAGGAATCTGTTGATGGATGCTCCCTTATCGTCATCACATCTGAAGCATATCATCTTCGCTGACAAGAGCAAAAGTCAGGTATTGGGTCTAGGTAAGGTTGCCATCACAAAGGATCGACACATGGACAAAGTCATGCTTGTTGAGTCCTTAGGATACAACCTTATGTCTGTCTCAATGCTTTGTGATCTTGATATGGTTGTTGTCTTTGGCAAGTATCGTTGTGTTGTGATTATGGAAGCTGACAAATCCAAAGTCTTCGAAGGCTTTAGGAGAGGAGACTTGTATATTGTTGATTTCTCTGCAGATTCACAACCAGCCGTGTGCCTACTTGCAAAAGCTTCAGAAGGATGGCTATGGCATCGACGACTTGGTCATGCAGGCATGAGGAATTTGCACACACTTGCGAAGAAGAAGCATGTTATTGGCATTGAGAATGTCAAATTCCTCAAGGATCACTTATGCGGTGCCTATGAAGCTGGAAAGATGACCAAGTCCAAGCATCCAGCAAAGACCATCATGACCACTACTCGACCATTCGAATTGCTTCACATGGATCTCTTCGGTCCTAATCACTATTCCTCTGTTTCAAATGAAGCATCTCAATATGGCTTTGTTATTGTTGATGATTACTCTCGTTACACATGGGTACACCTTGTCTCTTACAAAACTGAAGTGCAGGAAGTCTTCAAACGATTTTCCTCGAGGGCTTCAACCAACTTTGGTGTGAAGATCAAGCACATCAGAAGTGACAATGGCACTGAGTTCAAGAATTCGGGTCTCGATGACTATCTTAATGAACTTGGTATTACTCATGAGTTATCTGCTCCTTATACTCCTCAACAGAATGGCGTCGTGGAGCGCAAGAACAGGACTCTTGCTGAGATGGCTCGCACTATGCTCAATGAGTACAAATCCCCTCGTCGTTTCTGGGTTGATGCAATTGATACTGCGTACCACATCATCAACATCGTATATCTTCACAAATTCTTCAAGAAGACTGCCTATGAACTCCTCACTCACAAGAAACCCAATGTGAGTTATTTCAAAGTCTTCGGTGCTAAATGCTGGATTAGAGATCCTCATCACAACTCAAAATTTGCACCGAAAGCACATGAAGGTTTTATGCTTGGTTACGGAAAGGACTCGCACACCTACAGAGTCTTCAACAATGTTCTTCACAAGATTGTTGAAACTGTAGACGTGCGGTTCGATGAAACTAATGGCTCGCAAAGAGAGCACCTACCTTCTGTGTTAGATGAACCAACACCTGAGGACTCTATCAAGCACAAGGCTACTGAAGATGTCATTCCTACTGAAGAATCTGCTGAAGAATTCATTCCAGAACATGAAGAACGTCAAGCTGATGTACCTGAAGAAAATGCTAAGGAAATTGATGCTGAAGAAAATGATGATCAAATTCCTCAACGACAACCAGCTCATCCTCGCGTTGCAAAAGAAGTGCAAGTGGAGAAGATCATCGATGACATTAGAGCACCAGGTCCTATCACACGCTCAAAAGCTTCACATCTATCTAACTTTTGTGGGCATTTTGCTTTTGTCTCTATCACAGAGCCCACTAAGGTAGATGAAGCATTTCTGGAGCCTGAGTGGATTCAGGCCATGCAAGAAGAATTACATCAGTTCAAGCTCAACAACGTCTGGGAACTAGTCAATCGTCCCGATCCCCGCAAGCATAACATCATTGGCACAAAGTGGATCTACCGCAACAAGCAAGATGAAAATGGTGTTGTGGTGAGGAATAAGGCACGACTAGTAGCTCAAGGCTACACACAGGTTGAAGGAGTTGATTTCAATGAAACTTTTGCACCTGTTGCTAGACTTGAGGCTATTCGCATATTGCTTGCTTATGCTAACCATCATGATATCGTCTTATATCAAATGGATGTGAAAAGTGCATTCCTCAATGGTAAGCTTGAGGAAGAAGTATATGTTGCTCAACCCCCAGGTTTTGAAGATCCAAAACATCCTGACAAAGTCTTTAGACTTAACAAGGCCCTCTATGGCCTCAAGCAGGTCCCACGGGCGTGGTATGACACACTGAAGGAATTCTTCATGAAGAAAGGCTTCACACCCGGTTCACTCGATCCCACTCTCTTTACTAAATCTTATGATGGTGAACTGTTTGTGTGCCAAATATATGTTGATGATATCATCTTTGGCTGTACCGACCAACGTTATAGTGATGAATTTGCCTATATGATGAGTGAAGAATATCAAATGTCTATGATGGGAGAGTTGAAATTCTTCTTAGGTCTTCAAATTCGTCAACAGCGCAATGACATATTCATATCTCAGGAGAAATACCTCAAGGACGTCCTGAAGAAATTCGGCATGCAAGATTGCAAAGGCATCAAAATTCCTATGCCCACAAATGGTCAACTATGCACTGATGAAAATGGTATTGACTTCGTATACCGCTCCATGATTGGCTCTTTATTGTACTTATGTGCATCTAGGCCAGATATAATGCTTAGTGTTTGCATGTGTGCCCGATTTCAAGCTGCACCGAAGGAATCACACCATAAGGCTGTGAAGCATATTCTTCGATATCTAGCTCACACACCAACACTAGGACTATGGTATCCCAAGGGCTCGGATTTTGATCTCATTGGATATTCTGACTCTGACTATGCTGGTGATCGTGTGGACCGCAAGTCAACATCTGGTACATCTCATTTCCTCGGACGATCCTTGGTCTGTTGGTCCTCGAAGAAACAGAACTACGTATCACTGTCTACTGCTGAAGCTGAGTACATTGCTGCTGGTTCTTGCTGTGCTCAACTGCTATGGATGAAGCAAACACTCAAGGAATATGGCGTCAACGTGAAGAATGTGCCTCTCCTCTGTGACAATGAGAGTGCCATCAAGATTGCTCACAACCCAGTTCAGCACTCGAAGACAAAGCACATTCAGATTCGTCATCATTTTCTTCGTGATCATGTGTTGAAGGGCGACATTTCTATTGAGCATGTGAAGACTGAAGAACAACTAGTCGATATCTTCACTAAGCCCTTGGATGAGAAGAGATTTAGCAAGTTGCGGTGCGAGCTAAATATCTTAGAGTCTTCGAATGTACTTTGAAAAGACACTCATCCTAACCCTTATGCAAAATTGATGACTTAGATGTGAAACACATGAAGAAACTTTTTTCTTCAATCAATGAAGAATAACACTCTAAGTGTGAAGAAATTAATGAAGAATTTGATTCTCAGAACCCTACGACAATTGTACGTGGTGTCTGAAATCATCATTCTTATACGGTGGGTCACGCCACCACAAAAGTTGAAAATCTTCAATTTGAGTTTTTCCTCAACTTTTGAAATTCCTCAGTTGTTCAAATTCTTCAACTTGCAAAATCTTCACTTGTGCCGTCGTTTTTCTTCATTGGATATATGTATATATATGAGTTTATGTCCTCTACAGCATTCACTTATAGCTATTTCTTCAAGTTGGTCTTTTTGCTAAGTGAATGTGATCGAACCCTTCCCCCTCTATGCTATACTCAATCCAATCTGTTCACAAATTCTTCATGTGCGTTCTATTTGAAACTCGTTCAAAATCTTCACTGTGTCCTTGTCAGCTGAAGAAATTGCGAACGAAGCGTTAAAACCAAACTTATCCAAATTTTTGGCTTTGCCGCTCAAACCGTTCCGCATCCCATGATGCATTATTTTATCCACCCACGATCTTACACGATCTCCACTACACAGTACGTGGGTGACACATGTCGTGAGAAGGAGAATGGTCAGGGGCACGTTCGTCCTAAATCTTCGGGCGAACAGTTTTTCACTGCCTCTATAAATACCCCTCTCCCCTTCCTCACTTCTTTTACTCTGCTCGATCTCTCTCTCCCGCTCGAGCTTCTCAAACCCTAGCGCCGCCGCTACTCCATCGTCGCTGGTGAGGAAGAGCTTCACTGCCTCGACCTCGTCGCCGTCGTACTTGCACCGACCGCGGAAATCTTCACCTCCGCCGCCGCCGTAGACATCTTCCTCCGCCAAGTTAGGGCGTGGAAGATCTACATCGACGAACTTCACTGTTTCATCTCACTGTTCGTCGTGTTCCTCATTCAGGGTAATTAAAAGTTACTTTTACTGCCCTATTTGATTCGAAATTTTTCTACAAAATCTTCAAAGGTGTTTTATTCTTCAAATCCTCACACACAAAACATCTCACATGTTATTTGTTCTTGATTCATTTCCCTAAGCATCATTTTCTTCAAGATTCCTCAATTGTGTGGATCTTCGATCTATACAACTCTGGAACCTAAGATATAGCGCGCTTAGTGAAATTCTTCAAGACGCATCTGGTCAAATTCCTCAAACTTGTTCTTTTTTTTGAAAAACACTCTGAGAACGCATATGACCTCTCCAAATTCCTCGCAACTATACTCTGTTCACAGGTACACATGTCCGCTGCTGAATCATTAGGTTCTCATCAACTTAACTCGTTTGCAGCGTTCCTCGAAGAAAAACCGCATACTTCTTCAGAGAATTCGATTGTTCAAATTCCTCAACTGAAGAAAATGGCTGACGGTAAAAGGCCACAGAAAGGAGGAAAGAAGCCTGAGGTCATGACTGCTTTTGAAATCCCTGAGGACATTTATAAAGATTACTGCACGCCTGATGAAGCCAAGTTTGGCAAAGAAGATAAAAATCAGCGCAAGGTGCGCATTCAGAGGATAGAACGAAGATGGGCACGCGAATGGAGGGAGTACAGATACGTTACTCCAAAGTACATGAAGAAATTCACACTAAACCCTCCATGCCCAAGAGCCCCATTGGCACCTGGCCAAGTGGCTGATCCCACTAGCGTCAAACGCGGTGAGGATTTTCCTGAAGAATGGGCCAAGCGCCAAGCCAAACTGGCAAGACAAGCCAGAGAAGCAGTGAGGAAATTCAATGAAGATTCTGCTACTGCTGCTGCCACTGAGGCCTCTGTGAAGCCGAGAAAATGAATGATTAAGAAGCCCGCTCGAAAGCCAAGTGCTTCACCATCAATGCCCTCACGGCCAAGTTCCTCAGCTGCGCCCTCACGGCCAGAAACTTCAAAATCTTCAAGGCAAATTCCTCTAGCTGCCCCTGCTCATCCAAAGTCCTCAGCTGTTCCGATAAAGTCCTCAGCACCTGTGCACCTGGCCTCGTGCCAAAGGACTGTAGGCATCTCTATTGCCTCTGGTGTCTCAACAAGTTCCTCAGCTGCGCCAAATTCCTCATCTGGCCCAACTTTGCTGAAGACTAAGGCAACTGCTGGACGAGGTACTCACCCAAGTCCGAAGAAGAAACAGGTCGCCTTCCAAGAGCCACCTGAAGATGATGAGGATGATGATGATGAACTTGCAGAAATCATCAAAGACCGACAAGTCAGGGCCGCTAGAGCCAAAGGCACACCTGTGCCGCTGCTGCTGGATCCAAGGGCGATCCTCGATTACATTGATCTCTGGCATAAGGATCCCAACACACCTATGCCTGACTTCAAGCTGACACCTGGCCAAAGTCACATGCTGACTCACTTCATCCAAGAGGAGAAGTGGAAATATGACCGGGCCAGAGAGATCAAGAAATCGCAGTATAGAAAAGAGAAACTGCTAAAGAAAAATGTTGTCAAGATGACAACTGAAGAACTCATCAAGATGCAGGCTGAAATCAAAGCCCTCAGCGACAACTTCAACTCTTACTATGCTGATTGGCAAGGAGCCAAAGTCAGGTTTGTGAGACTGACAGAGAAGTTCACAAATGTTGCAGCCCCATCGCAACAACAAGTTCCTCGAGGTGAAGCATCTGTTCAGCCAACTGAAGAACATGCCAGCACCGCTGATGATTTTCAGGCTGCTGAAGAAAATGCTAGTTCCAGGGCTGATGACTCCATTCCAGCCGCTGAAGAAATTGTCAGGGCATCCACTGGTGGTGCGCCTGAAGAAAGTGAAGAAGTCAGGGCAACTGCATCAGTTGCGCCTGAGGAAATTCAACCAGATTCCTCAGCTCCACTTGCGCCTATACCAACTCCAATCCTTCCATCTGCATCAGATGTTAAGAAGACCAAGGCTGCAGAGCGAGATGCAGTGAAGAAAAGGAAAGCATCAAGTGCTTCAGAATCTTCGGCTCCAAAGAAAATGAAGCCTATGACCAGCTCGTTTGACAATCCAATTGATGTTGTTCCAATTTCAACCATGCCATCAAAGGACCTTGTTCCTTTTGGTGAAGAATATGAGATCCCAAGCGGATCTGATGAAGAAACTCAATCTGCTGCTTCGTCAGAGCAGATTGATGAGGAAATTGAAGTGGATGCAGTCCCTTCAACCCCAGTGGTCTCATCACCAATGCCCCAGTTTGATGCTGAAGAGGCTGGTGTTTAAGAAATTGATGATGAAGATGTGGACATTGGAAGCACAACTCTAGTGATGAATGACGACTTTTGGGAAAGTCAGCATCCCAATTCTCCACTCTTCACCCCACTGCAGCAAATCCCTCACTCTCCTGCACCAACAGTTCAATTGGGCTCTGAAGAAACTCATCCCACTGCATCTGTGCATGAAGAAATTCCAGCCACTAGTAATGAAGAAACTACTGTTGCTGCTGAAAATGTGACTGCACCTGAGGAGGAACCAGAAATTCCTCAGCCTGAAGAACCTGAGATCGCGATTCCTGAGGTAGTGATGCAACTCACTGATACTCCTCTGCCAAAGCCAAATGATCCGTTCTCAAGGAAGCAAAAGTTCAAGGCTGAAGACTTCTTTGGCGAGCACGTGTTCTTCACAGATTATAATCCATATGACTCTGCTCGCATAAGGAAGAGGCGTTTCTGGACAGCTAGTCAAGCCAACTTCTATTCCTCAGTGCTATTCAACAAATACAAAGTCTTCGACCATGCTCACATTCCTCACGTGGATATGGAGTCCATGCCGTGCTTCACGCCAGTCTTCGGTGTTCTTTATGACGCTGGACTACTCAATTTCTGCACTGATATCTGTGATTGGAATGAAGAACTCATTCTTCAGTTCTACGCAACGCTGCACATCACCGACAATTCTGAAGATGTGAATTCATGGGTTCTGGACTGGATGACAGAGAACACTCATTACAAGGCACCAGCGTCTGAATTGCTTCGTGCCCTCCCACTCAGTCCTCCCCTTGAAGATGCACGTTGTGTTTACAACAAACCTGAGCTTTCAAATCACTATATGCAAGTGCTGATGAAGCCTTTGAAGCCAGGGCAGGCCCCTCGAACCAAATTCCTCGTCAAGGAATTGTTGTATGTGCCTTGGACTGTCTATCGCATTCTGACGAAGACAATGAGTCCTATCAAAGGCCACGACTCTAATGATGAAGAAGTCGTTGGCATCATGAAGAACATGCTTTTCAACATCCTTCATGGCGTCCCCGTCAGCTTCCATGATTTCTTCATGAGGACTCTGGCAAACATTGCTATGTCACCATTTGAGCTGAAGCCTTATGCGCCATGGATTATGAGATTCATCAGGACAAGGTCTTCACTCAATTACAAAGCTGAAACTCTGAACCACTGCAACTACTTGCCCCCTATTGAAGTCCTCAAAAGGACATTTTCCTCAGCTGAAGAAAAGGGCAAGGCTACTGCTGTGATAGATGAAGGCATATTCGTCCATTGGATGGTCAATTTCGCAAGGCTGCATCTTATTCCACCAATGATGACTCTGCCACACATGACTCTGCTGCTAACAATGCCAAGCCAAATCCTCAAGCCACAACAACCAGGGTGATGACTGATCGTGAGTTACTCCTCAGTCTTCATCAAAAGGTTGATCGCAATCACAAATGGGTCAAGCGTCAATTTGGTTCAATTCTTCACAACATGACTGCAACCCATAATGCAGTTAAGAAAAACCACTACTACCTTCATGAAACCCTCAACCGCACCTGGCTGTTCTGTCTCAAGTTTACAGCGCTGATGATTTGAAGCAAATGGGTCTCAAAGAAGAGTTTGACTGGTCTGCACCTCCTCCGAAGAAATACAAGAAGGTCAAGGTTCCTTCTTTGGTGGCCAGCTCATATTCTTCATCGCGTGAGACTGATGAAAATGAAGACTTGGGCGACACTGCGGCAGACCCTACTTCAACAACCGACCCCAACAACACTGGCGCTCCTTCATCATCATGAATATCTTCAGGGGCGTTAGTCCTCAGTTTCGATCTTTTTGGTCATTTGATGACAAAGGGGGAGAAATATGAGTTAGTCTTCAAGCGGGTCTATATTTAGGGCGTTTTTTTGCTAAGTTACAACTCTCGTTCTTCTAAACTTTATTGGATCGAGTTGTAATCTTAAACGCGATGGTGCTCTGATACTTTTGATGCACTGTGCTTTGATACTTTTGATGCACTATTCTACATGCTTATTCCTCGTTAATATTATTGCACGCATGCTGAATTTCATCAGGTCTCATATTTCATCATGCATTTCAAATTCTTCATATTATATATCAAATGCGTGTATGAATTACAAGATATAGGGGGAGATCTCCATGATTCATCTCTTCAAGTGTGCATTGCTTCAAAAGCAAATTCCTCACTATGCACATCTTCAGGGGGAGTTCTTGTATATCTTGCAATCAAATTCCTCAATATCAGTATTTACACTTCATATGTTTATCCCCGTTGAAAACTTAACCTATATTGTCATCAATCACCAAAAAGGGGGAGATTGTAAGTGCATCTAGTGCCCCTTAGTGATTTTGGTGTATTGAAGACTTCTAGGTTAAGGATCTAATGTGTTTATGAGTGTACACAAGTCTATAAGTCTATGAGGAGTTTCATATTTACAGAGAAAGTCGACCCCTAAAAATGAAGTTCTTCGACTGAAGACTTTGATATTTTGAAGACTTTCTGAAGACTTTGAAAGTGAAGAAATTGGTGTAACCCTGAAGACTTGGTATTCATTCGAGGAACATGAAGCGTGAAGACTTTTGTTTTCGTAGTTTCATTTTCTCTTTCTTGAGTCATAGGAAACACCGTACTGTTAAAGGGGGTCGAGGAAATACTAAGGAAAAAAATTTCCAAGTGATGCTCACCTCAAATCCTACACCTACCAATCCCTTCGAGTGAAGCCATTGGAAATCTCATACAGTTTAGTCAATTTCTTCAGTAACAGAGACGCAGTTCTTCTGGTCACTGAGGACTTTGGTCTGACTGAGGAGTTAGGAATTCACCAGTGCGAATTGCCTACACTGTGAGGAACATGATAGCCCTGAGGAATTTGAACCTCAAATTTCCGACCGTTGCTGTGCTACGCGCCAGCTGTCCCAAAATATCTTATCCATCCAACGGTCATATCATTGAAGGGCATTTATGTCTTATCATGTCGGGCTGCTCCCTAGGCTATAAATAGCCGCCCCCTACAACCACTGGCCGGTTGGCTGCTCCACGAGAACTTGACACTTGTCATTTGAGAGCAACCCATCCTCCGAGGACTTTGAGCGAAAATCATCAAGTGAGGAAAATCCAAACCCAAACCCAAAACACCTACAAACCCAAAGTGATTGAGAATCACTGAAGAGATTGATCCTGCGTGGATCTGACGCTTGTTACCTTTGAAGACTGTGCTTCTTCCAGACGGTTAGGCGTCATGGTCTAGAGCATCCAAGAGGAATTGTGGATCGCCGAGTGACCGAGTTTGTGAAGGTTTGGAAGTCACCTGAAGACTTACCACGAGTGATTGGGCGAGGACTGTGTGTCCTTAGCTCAAGGGGAATACGGTGAGGACTGTGTGTCCGGGACTAGGTGTCCTCGAGTTTAAATACTCAGCCGCTCCAACCAGACGTACAACTGAGACAACAGTTGGAACTGGTCTACCAAATCATTGTCTTCACCAAGCCAACTGGTTCTGTTTTCTCAACACCTTCATTTCCTCATTACTGCGTTGTGTGTGTTTTCATATCTGTGTTTGAAGACTTTGACTGAAGACTTTCTCAATTTCCTCAGTTCAATTTCTTCAGTCTGTTTGTCTTCATATTATGCTATCATGTGCTTACGCTTTCTGTACTCCGTGTTTGTCCTCATTTCATCATGATGACCATGCATGTATTCTGCTATGTTTACTTCTGAGTACTTATTCCGCTGCTAGTAGTTCTTCGCTAAGGAATTTCCTCACCAGCAAATTCCTCGGTGAAGAATTTCATAAAAATCGCCTATTCACCCCCCTCTAGTTGATATAACGCACTTTCAGTAACGAGGTTGAACTAGGTATGTGGATACCGACAATCGAATCTTGGGCAAGTAACATACCGATGACAAAAGGAATGACGTATGTTGTTATGCGGTTTGACCGATAAAGATCTTCGTAGAATATGTAGGAACCAATATGAGCATCCAGGTTGTGCTATTGGTTATTGACCGGAGATGTGTCTCGGTCATGTCTACATAGTTCTCGAACCCGTAGGATCCGCACACTTAACATTCGATGCCAATTTGTATTATGAGTTATGTGTTTTGGTGACCGAAGTTTGTTCGGAGTTCTGGATGAGATCACGAACATGACGATGAGTCTCGAAATGGTCGAGAGGTAAAGATTCATATATAGGACGATAGTATTCGGACACCAGAAGTGTTCTGGGGGTACCGGGTACGTATCGGGTCACCGGAAGGGGTTCCGGGCACCCCCCCGGCAAAGATATGGGCCTTATTGGGCCAAAGGCGGGACAGACCAGCCCCTAGTGGGCTGGTGCGCCACATATATGCCAAATAGGAGGAGAAGGAAGGAGGGGAAGAGAGAAAGGAGAGGGGAGGATTGGGCCTCCTCTTCCCTTCTCTCTCCCCCTCTCTTTCCTTCCCCCTCCAACATTTTTGGAAGGGGGGAAGGCCGAATTGGACAAGGCCCCAAGTAGGATTCCTCCTACTTGGGCGTGCCCTTGCTGCTCCCCTCCCCCTCCCACCTATATATACGCGGGGAGGGGGTGCCTAGAAGACACACCAACAACTGTTAGCCGTGTGTGACGTCCCTCTCCACAGTTTACGCCTCCGGTCATATTCACGTAGTGATTAGGCGAAGCCCTGCGCGGATCACTTCACCATCACCGTCACCACGCCATTGTGCTGATGGAACTCTCCCTCGACACTTTGCTGGATCATGAGTTCGAGGGACGTCACCGAGCTGAACGTGTGCAGATCACGGAGGTGCCGTTCGTTCGGTACTTGAATCGGTTGGATCGCGAAGACATTCGACTACATCAACCGCGTTACTAAACGCTTCCGCTTTCGGTCTACGAGGGTACACGGATACACTCTCCCACTTGTTGTTGTGCATCACCTAGATGGATCTTGCATGTGCGTAGGAAAATTTTCAAATTACTGTGTTCCCCAACAGTGGCATCCGAGCCAGGTCTATGCGTAGATGCTATATGCAAGAATAGAACACAAAGAGTTGTGGCGATAATAGTCATACGGCTTACCAGCATGTCATACTTTGTTTCGGCGGTATTGTTGGATGAAGCGGCCCAAACCGACATTACATAACCGCGTTCATGAGACTGGTTCTACCGTCGTGCTTCGCACACAAGTGGCTAGTGGGTGTCTGTTTCTCCAGCTTTAGTTGAATCGAGTGTGACTACACCCGGTCCTTGTTGAAGGTTAAAACAGCACACTTGACGAAAAATCATTGTGATTTTGATGCGTAGGTAAGAACAGTTCTTGCTAGAAGCCCGTAGCAGCCACGTAAAACTTGCAACAACAAAGTAGAGGACGTCTAACTTGTTTTTGCAGGGCTTCCTGTGATGTGATATGGTCAAGACGTGATGATATATAAATTGTTGTATGAGATTATCATGTTTTGTAACAGTTATCGACAACTAGCAGGAGCCATATGGTTGTCGCTTTATTGTATGAAATGCAATCGCCATGTAATTGCTTTACTTTATCACTAAGCGATAGCGATAGTCGTAGTAGCAATAGTTGGCGACACGACAATGATGCTTCGATGGAGATCAAGGTGTCAAGCCGGTGACGATGGTGATCATGACGGTGCTTGGAGATGGAGATCAAAGGCACAAGATGATGATGTCCATATCATATCACTTATATTGATTGCATGTGATGTTTATCCTTTATGCATCTTATTTTGCTTAGTTCGGCGGTAGCATTATAAGATAATCTCTCACTAAATTTCAAGGTATAAGTGTTCTCCCTGAGTATGCACCGTTGTGACAATTCGTCATGCCGAGACACCACGTGATGATCGGGTGTGATAAGCTCTGCATTCACATACAACGGGTGCAAACTAGTTTTGCACACGTAGAATACTCGGGTTAAACTTGACGAGCCTAGCATATGCAGATATGGCCTCGGAACACTGAGACCGAAAGGTCGAGCGTGAATCATATAGTAGATATGATCAACATAGTGATGTTCACCATTGAAAACTACTCCATCTCACGTGATGATCGGACATGGTTTAGTTGATATGGATCACGTGATCACTTAGATGATTAGAAGGATGTCTATCTAAGTGGGAGTTCTTAAGTAATATGATTAATTGAACTTTAATTTATCATGAACTTAGTCCTGATAGTATTTGCATAACTATGTTGTAGATCAATAGCTCGCGATGTAGCTCCCCGTTTATTTTTGATATGTTCCTAGAGAAAAACTATGTTGAAAGATGATAGTAGCAATGATGCGGACTAGGTCCGTGATTTGAGGATTATCCTCATTGCTGCACAGAAGAATTATGTCCTTGATGCACCGCTAGGTGACGAACCAATTGCAAGAGCAGATACAGACGTTATGAACATTTGGCAAGCTTGGTATGATAACTACTTGATAGTTTAGTGCGCCATGCTTTACGACTTAGAACCGGGACTTCAAAAACGTTTTGAACGCCACAGAGCATATAAGATGTTCCAAGAGCTGAAATTGGTATTTCAGATTCATGCCCGAGTCGAGAGGTATGAGACCTCTGACAAGTACTTTGCCTACAAGATGGAGGAGAATGGCTCAACCAATGAGCATGTGCTCAGATTGTCTGAGTACTACAATCGCTTGAATCAAGTGGGAGTTAATCTTCCAGATAAAATAGAGATTGACATAGTTCTCTAGTCACTATCACCAAGTTACTGGAACCTCGTGACGAACTATAATATGCAAGAGATGACGAAAACGATTCCCGAGCTCTTCGTGATGTTGAAATCGACAAAGGTAGAAAACAAGAAAAGCATCAAATGTTGACGGTTGACAAGACCACTAGTTTCGAGTAAAAGGGCAAGGGAAAGAAGGGGAACTTCAAGAAGAATGGCAAGCAAGTTGCCACTCCCATGAAGAAGCACAAAGCTAGACCCAAGTGTGGAACTGAGTGCTTCTACTACGAAGCAAATGGTCACTGGAAGCGGAACTGCCCCAAATACTTGGCGGATAAGAAGGATGGCAAAGTGAACAAAAGTATATATATACATGTTATTGATGTGTACTTTACTAGTGTTCATAGTAAGCCCCTGGGTATTTGATACTGGTTCAGTTGCTATGATTAGTAACTCGAAACAAGAGTTACAAAATGAACAAAGACTAGTTGATGGCAAGGTGACGATGTGTGTTGGAAGTGATTCCAAAGTTGATAAGATCACCATTGCACACTCCCTTTACCTTCGGGATTAGTGTTGAACCTAAAATAAATATTATTTGGTGTTTGCGTTGAGCATAATATGATTGGATCATGTTTATTGCAATACGGTTATTCATTTAAGTCAAAGAATAATTATTATTCTGTTTACATGAATAAAACCTTCAGTGGTCATACACCCAAGGTGAATGGTTTATTGAATCTCGATCCTAGTGATACACATATTCATAATATTGATGCCAAAATATGCAAAGTTGATAATGATAGTGCAACATATTTGTGGTATTGCCGTTTAGGTCATATTGGTGTAAAGCGCATGAAGAAACTCCATGCTGATGGGCTTTTGGAATCACTTGATTATGAATCATTTGATGCTAGCAAACCATGCCTCATGGGCAAGATGACTAAGACTCCGTTCTCCGGAACAATGGAGCGAGCCATTGACTAATTGGAAATAATGCATACCGATGTATGCGGTCCGATGAGTGTTGAGACTTGCGGCGGGTATTGTTATTTTCTGACCTTCACAGATGATTAGAGCAGATATGGGTATATCTCCTTGATGAAACATAAGTCTGAAACATTTGAAAGTTCAAAGAATTTCAGAGTGAAGTGGAAATCATCGTAACAAGAAAATAAAGTTTCTACGATCTGATCATGGAGACAAATATTTGAGTTACGAGTTTGGTCTTCATTTGAAACAATGTGGAATAGTTTCGCAACTCACGCCACCTGGAACACCACAGCGTAATGGTGTGTCCGAACGTTGTAACCGTACTTTATTAGATATGGTGCGATCTATGATGTCTCTTACCGAATTACCACTATCGTTAAGGGGTTATGCATTATAGACAGCTGCATTCACGTTAAATAGGGCACCATCTAAATCCGTTGAGACGACACCATATGAATTGTGGTTTGGCAAGAAACCTAAGTTGTCGTTTCTTAAAGTTTGGGGTTGCTGAAAGTGCATTATATCGACTAGAGGGGGGGGGTGAATAGGCGATTTTTATGAAATTCTTCACTAAGGAATTTGCTAGTGAGGAAATTCCTTAGCAAAGAACTACTAGCAGCGGAATAAGTACTCACAAGTAAACATAGCAGAATACATGCATGGTCATCATGATGAAATGAAGATCAACACAGAGTACAGAAAGCGTAAACACATGATAGCACAAGATGAAGACATACAGACTGAAGAAATTGAACTGAGGAAATTGAGAAAGTCTTCAGTCAAAGTCTTCAAACACATATATGAACAAACACACAACACAATAATGAGGAAATGAAAGTGTTGAGGAAATAGAACCAGTTGGCTTGGTGAAGACAATGATTTGGTAGACCAGTTCCAACTACTGTCTCAGTTGTACGTCTGGTTGGAGCGGCTGAGTATTTAAACTCGAGGACACCCAGTCCCGGACACACAGTCCTCACCGTATTCTCCTTGAGCTAAGGACACACAGTCCTCGCCCAATCACTCGTGGTAAGTCTTCAGGTGACTTCCAAACCTTCACAAACTCGGTCACTCGGCGATCCACAATTCCTCTTGGATGCTCTAGACCATGACGCCTAACCGTCTGGAAGAAGCACAGTCTTCAAAGGTAACAAGCGTCGGATCCATGCAGGATCAATCTCTTCAGTGATGCTCAATCACTTTGGGTTTGTAGGTGTTTGGGTTTGGGTTTTGGATTTTCCTCACTTGATGATTTTCGTTCAAAGTCCTCGGAGGATGGGTTGCTCTCAAATGACAAGTGTCAAGTTCTCGCGGAGCAGCCAACCAGCTAGTGGTTGTAGGGGGTGGCTATTTATAGCCTAGGGAGCAGACCGACATGATAAGACATAAATGCCCTTCAATGATATGACCGTTGGATGGATAAGATATTTTGGGACAGCTGGCGCGTAGCACAGCAACGGTCGGAAATTTGAGGTTCAAATTCCTCAGGGCTATCATGTTCCTCACAGTGTAGGCAATTTGCACTGGCGAATTCCTAACTCCACAGTCAGAGCAAAGTCCTCAGTGACCAAAAGATCTGCGTCTCTGTCACTGAAGAAATTGACTGAACTGTATGAGATTTCCAATGGCTTCACTCGAAGGGATTGGTAGGTGTAGGATTTGAGGTGAGCATCATTTGGAAATTTTCTCCTTAGTATTTCCTCGACCCCCTTTAACAGTACGGTGTTTCCTATGACTCAAGAAAGAGAAAATGAAACTACGAAAACAAAAGTCTTCACGCTTCATGTTCCTCGAATGAATGCCAAGTCTTCAGGGTTACACCAATTTCTTCACTTTCAAAGTCTTCAGAATATCAAAGTCTTTAGTTGAAGAACTTCATTTTTAGGGGTCGGCTTTCTCTGTAAATATCAAACTCCTCATAGACTTATAGACCTGTGTACACTCATAAACACATTAGTTCCTTAACCTATAAGTCTTCAATACACCAAAATCACTAAGGGGCACTAGATGCACTTACAATCTCCCTCTTTTTGGTGATTGATGACAATATAGGTTAAGTTTTCAACGGGGATAAACATATGAAGTGTAAATACTGATATTGAGGAATTTGATTGCAAGATATACAAGAACTCCCCCTGAAGATGTGCATAGTGAGGAATTTGCTTTTGAAGCAATGCACACTTGAATAGATGAATCATGGAGATCTCCCCTTATATCTTGTAATTCATACACACATTTGATATATAATATGAAGAATTTGAAATTCATGATGAAATATGAGACCTGATGAAATTCAGCATGCGTGCAATAATATTAACGAGGAATAAGCATGCAGAATAGTGCATCAAAAGTATCAGAGCACAATGCATCAAAAGTATCAGAGCACCATCGGGTTTAAGATTACAACTCGATCCAATAAAGTTTCAGAAGAACGAGAGTTGTAACTTAGCAAAAAAACGCCCTAAATATAGACCCGCTTGAAGACTAACTCATATTTCTCCCCCTTTGTCATCAAATGACCAAAAGGATCGAAACTGAGGACTAACGCCCCTGAAGATATTCATGATGATGAAGGAGCGCCAGCGTTGTTGGGGTCGGTTGTTGAAGTAGGGCCTGCCGCAGTGTCGTCCAAGTCTTCATTTTCATCAGTCTCACGCGATGAAAACTTGAGACAGAACAACCCAGGTGCGGTTGAGGGTTTCATGAAGGTAGTAGTGGTTTTTCTTCACTGCATTATGGGTTGCAGTCATGTTGTGAAGAATTGAACCATACTGAAGCTTGACCCATTTGTGATTGCGATCAACCTTCTGATGAAGACTGAGGAGTAACTCACGATCAGTCATTACCCTGGGTGTTGTGGCTTGAGGATTTGGCTTGGCATTGTTGGCGGCAGAGTCATGTGTGGCAGAGTCATCATTGGTGGAGTAAGATGCAGCCTTGCGAAATTGACCATCCAATGGACGAATGCCTTCATCTATCACAGCAGTAGCCTTTCCCTTTTCTTCAGCTGAGGAAAATGTCCTTTTGGGGACTTCAATAGGGGGCAAGTAGCTGCAATGGTTCGGTGTTTCAGCTTTGTAATTGAGTGAAGACCTTGTCCTAATGAATCTCATAATCCATGGCGCATAAGGCTTCAGCTCAAATGGTGACATAGCAATGTTTGCCAGAGTCCTCATGAAGAAATCATGGAAGTTGACGGGAACGCCATGAATGATGTTGAAGAGCATGTTCTTCATGATGCCAACGACTTCTTCATCATTAGAGTCGTGGCCTTTGATAGGACTCATTGTCTTCATCAAAATGCGATAGACAGTCCGAGGCACATACAACAATTCCTTGACGAGGAATTTGGTTCAAGGGGCCTGACCTGGCTTCAAAGGCTTCATCAGCACTTGCATATAGTGATTTGAAAGCTCAGGTTCGTTGTAAACACAACATGCATCTTCAAGGGGAGGACTGAGTGGGAGGGCACGAAGCAATTCAGACGCTGGTGCCTTGTAATGAGTGTTCTCTGTCATCCAGTCCAGAACCCATGAATTCACATCTTCAGAATTGCCGGTGATGTGCAGCGTTGCGTAGAACTGAAGAATGAGTTCTTCATTCCAATCACAGATGTCAGTGCAGAAATTGAGCAGTCCAGCGTCATAAAGAACACTGAGGACTGGCGTGAAGCACGGCATGGACTCCATATCCACGTGAGGAATGTGAGCATGGTCGAAGACTTTGTCTTTGTTGAATAGCACTGAGGAATAGAAGTTGGCTTGACTAGCTGTCCAGAAACGCCTCTTCCTTATGCGAGCAGAGTCATATGGATTATAATCTGTGAAGAACACGTGCTCGCCAAAGAAGTTTTCAGCCTTGAACTTTTGCTTCCTTGAGAACGGATCATTTGGCTTTGGCAGAGGAGTATTAGTGAGTTGCATCACTACCTCAGGAATCGCGATCTCAGGTTCTTCAGGCTGAGGAATTTCTGGTTCCTCCTCAGGTGCAGTCACATTTTCAGCAGCAGCAGTAGTTTCTTCATTACTAGTGGCTGGAATTTCTTCATGCACAGATGCAGTGGGATGAGTTTCTTCAGAGCCCAATTGAACTGTTGGTGCAGGAGAGTGAGGGATTTGCTGCAGTGGGGTGAAGAGTGGAGAATTGGGATGCTGACTTTCCCAAAAGTCGTCATTCATCACTAGAGTTGTGCTTCCAATGTCCACATCTTCATCATCAAGTTCTTAAACACCAGCCTCTTCAGCATCAAACTGAGGCATTGGTGATGAGACCACTGGGGTTGAAGGGACTGCATCCACTTCAATTTCCTCATCAATCTGCTCTGACGAAGCAGCAGATTGAGTTTCTTCATCAGATCCGCTTGGGATCTCATATTCTTCACCAAAAGGAACAAGGTCCTTTGATGGCATGGTTGAAATTGGAACAACATCAATTGGATTGTCAAACGAGCTGGTCATAGGCTTCATTTTCTTTGGAGCCGAAGATTCTGAAGCACTTGATGCTTTCCTTTTCTTCACTGCATCTCGCTCTGCAGCCTTGGTCTTCTTAACATCTGATGCAGATGGAAGGATTGGAGTTGGTATAGGCGCAAGTGGAGCTGAGGAATCTGGTTGAATTTCCTCAGGCGCAACTGATGCAGTTGCCCTGACTTCTTCACTTTCTTCAGGCGCACCACCAGTGGATGCCCTGACAATTTCTTCAGCGGCTGGAATGGAGTCATCAGCCCTGGAACTAGCATTTTCTTCAGCAGCCTGAAAATCATCAGCGGTGCTGGCATGTTCTTCAGTTGGCTGAACAGATGCTTCAGCTTGAGGAACTTCTTGTTGCGATGGGGCTGCAACATTTGTGAACTTCTCTGTCAGTCTCACAAACCTGACTTTGGCTCCTTGCCAATCAGCATAGTAAGAGTTGAAGTTGTCGCTGAGGGCTTTGATTTCAGCCTGCATCTTGATGAGTTCTTCAGTTGTCAATTTGACAACATTTTTCTTCAGCAGTTTCTCTTTTCTGTACTGCGATTTCTTGATCTCTCTGGCCCTGTCATATTTCCATTTCTCCTCTTGGATGAAATGAGTCAGCATGTGACTTTGGCCAGGTGTCAGCTTGAAGTCAGGCATAGGTGTGTTGGGATCCTTATGCCAGAGATCAATGTAATCGAGGATCGCCCTTGGATCCAGCAGCAGTGGCACAAGTGTGCCTTTGGCTCTAGAGGCCCTAACTTGTCGGTCTTTGATGATTTCCGCAAGTTCATCATCATCAGCCTCATCATCTTCAGGTGGCTCTTGGAAGGCGACCTGTTTCTTCTTCGGACTTGGGCGAGTACCTCGTCCAGCAGTTGCTTTAGTCTTCAGCAAAGTTGGGCCAGATGAAGAATTTGGTGCAGCTGAGGAACTTGCTGAGACACCAGAGGCAATGGAGATGCCTACAGTCCTTTGGCACGAGGCCAGGTGCACAGGTGCTGAGGACTTTGTCGGAATAGCTGAGGACTTTGGTGGAGGTGCTGAGGATTTCGGAGGAGCAGGGGCAGCTTGAGGAATTTGTCTTGAAGATTTTGAAGTTTCTGGCCGTGAGGGCGCAGCTGAGGAACTTGGCCATGAGGGCATTGATGGTGAAGCACTTGGCTTACGAGCAGGCTTGTTTGCCATTGATTTCCTCGGCTTCACAGAGGCCTCAGTGGCAGCAGCAGTAGCAGAATCTTCATTGAATTTCCTCACTGCTTCTCTGGGTTGTCTTGCCAATTTGGCTTGGCGCTTGGCCCATTCTTCAGGAAAATCCTCACCGCGTTTGACGCTAGTGGGATCAACCACTTGGCCAGGTGCCAATGGGGCTCTTGGGCATGGAGAGTTTAATGCGAATTTCTTCATGTACTTTGGAGTAATGTATCTGTACTCCCTCCATTCACGTGCCCATCTTCGTTCAATCTTCTGAATGCGCACCTTGCGCTGATTTTTATCTTCCTCAGGAGGTGTGCAGTACCCAGCATAAATGTCCTCAGGGATTTCAAAGGCAGTCATGACCTCAGGCTTCTTTCCTCCTTTTTGTGGCCTTTTACCGTCAGCCATTTTCTTCAGTTGAGGAATTTGAACAATTGAATTCTCTGAAGAAGTATGCAGTTTTTCTTCGAGGAACGCTGCAGACGAGTTAAGTTGATGAGAACCTAATGATTCAGCAGCGGACATGTGTACCTGTGAACAGAGTATAGTTGCGAGGAATTTGGAGAGGTCATATGCGTTCTCAGAGTGTTTTTCAAAAAGAACAAGTTTGAGGAATTTGACCAGATGCGTCTTGAAGAATTTCACTAAGCGCGCTATATCTTAGGTTCCAGAGTTGTATAGATCGAAGATCCACACAATTGAGGAATCTTGAAGAAAATGATGCTTAGGGAAATGAATCAAGAACAGATGACATGTGAGGTGTTTTGTGTGTGAGGATTTGAAGAATAAAACACCTTTGAAGATTTTGTAGAAAAATTTCGAATCAAAGAGGGCAGTAAAAGTAACTTTTAATTACCCTGAATGAAGAACAGGACGAACAGTGAGATGAAACAATGAGGTTCATCGATGTAGATCTTCCACGCCCTAACTCGGCGGAGGAAGACGTCTACGGCGGCGACGGAGGTGAAGATTTCCGCGGTCGGCGCGAGTACGACGGCGACGAGGTCGAGGCAGTGAAGCTCTTCCTCACCGGCGATGATGGGGTAGCGGCGGCGCTAGGGTTTGAGAAGCTCGAGCGAGAGAGAGAGATCGAGCGGAGTAAAAGAAGTGAGGAAGGGGAGAGGGGTATTTATAGAGGCAGTGAAAAACTGTTCGCCCGAAGATTTAGGACGAACGTGCCCCTGACCATTCTCCTTCTCACGACATGTGTCACCCACGTACTGTGTAGTGGAGATCGTGTAAGATCGTGGGTGAGTAAAATGATGCATCGTGGGATGCGGAACGGTTTGAGCGGCAAAGCCGAATATTTGGATAAGATTGGTTTTAACGTTTCGTTCGCAATTTCTTCAGCTGACAAGGACACAGTGAAGAATTTGAATGAGTTTCAATTAGAACGCACATGAAGAATTTGTGAACAGATTGGATTGAGTATAGCATAGAGGCGAAGGGTCCGATCACATTCACTTAGTAGAAAGACCAACTTGAAGAAATAGCTATAAGTGAATGTTGTAGAGGACATAAACTCATATATATATATATATATATATATATATATATATATATATATATATATATACATATATCCAGTGAAGAAAAATAACGGAAACAGTGAAGATTTTGCATGTTGAAGAATTTGAACAACTGAGGAATTTCAAAAGTTGAGGAAAAACTCAAATTGAAGATTTTCAACTTTTGTGGTGGCGTGACCCACCGTATATGAATGATGATTTTAGACACCGCATACAATTGTCGTAGGGTTCTGAGAATCAAATTGTTCATTAATTTCTTCACACTTAGAGTGTTATTCTTCATTGATTGAAGAAAACGTTTCTTCATGTGTTGCACATCTAAGTCATCAATTTTGCATAAGTGTTAGGATGAGTGCCTTTTCAAAGTACATTCGAAGACTCTAAGATATTTAGCTCGCACCGCAACTTGCTAAATCTCTTCTCATCCAAGGGCTTAGTGAAGATATCGACTAGTTGTTCTTCAGTCTTCACATGCTCAATAGAAATGTCGCCCTTCAACACATGATCACGAAGAAAATGATGACGAATCTGAATGTGCTTTGTCTTCGAGTGCTGAACTGGGTTGTGAGCAATCTTGATGGCACTCTCATTGTCACAGAGGAGAGGCACATTCTTCACGTTGACGCCATAGTCCTTGAGTGTTTGCTTCATCCATAGCAGTTGAGCACAGCAAGAACCAGCAGCAATGTACTCAGCTTCAGCAGTAGACAGTGATACACAGTTCTGTTTCTTCGAGGACCAACAGACCAAGGATCGTCCGAGGAAATGACATGTACCAGATGTTGACTTGCGGTCCACACGATCACCAGCATAGTCACAGTCAGAATATCCAATGAGATCAAAATCCGAGCCCTTGGGATACCATAGTCCTAGTGTTGGTGTGTGAGCTAGATATCGAAGAATATGCTTCACAGCCTTATGGTGTGATTCCTTCAGTGCAGTTTGAAATCGGGCACACATGCAAACACTAAGCATTATATCTGGCCTAGATGCACATAAGTACAATAAAGAGCCAATCATGGAGCGGTATACGAAGTCAATACCATTTTCATCAGTGCATAGTTGACCATTTGTGGGCATAGGAATTTTGATGCCTTTGCAATCTTGCATGCCGAATTTCTTCAGGACGTCCTTGAGGTATTTCTCCTGAGATATGAATATGCCATTGCGCTGTTGACGAATTTGAAGACCTAAGAAGAATTTCAACTCTCCCATCATAGACATTTGATATTCTTCACTCATCATATAGGCAAATTCATCACTATAACGTTGGTCGATACAGCCAAAGATGATATCATCAACATATATTTGGCACACAAATAGTTCACCATCATAAGATTTAGTAAAGAGAGTGGGATCGAGTGAACCGGGTGTGAAGCCTTTCTTCATGAAGAATTCCTTCAATGTATCATACCACGCCCGTGGGGCCTGCTTGAGGCCATAGAGGGCCTTGTTAAGTCTGAAGACTTTGTCAGGATGTTTTGGATCTTCAAAACCTGGGGGTTGAGCAACATATACTTCTTCCTCAAGCTTACCATTGAGGAATGCACTTTTCACATCCATTTGATATAAGATGATATCATTATGGTTAGCATAAGCAAGCAATATGCGAATAGCCTCAAGTCTAGCAACAGGTGCAAAAGTTTCATTGAAATCAACTCCTTCAACCTGTGTGTAGCCTTGAGCTACTAGTCGTGCCTTATTCCTCACCACAACACCATTTTCATCTTGCTTGTTGCGATAGATCCACTTTGTGCCAATGATGTTATGCTTGCGAGTATCGGGACGATTGACCAGTTCCCAGACGTTGTTGAGCTTGAACTGATGTAATTCTTCTTGCATGGCTTGATTCCACTCAGGCTCCAGAAATGCTTCATCTACCTTAGTGGGCTCTGTGATAGAGACAAAAGCAAAATGCCCACAAAAGTTAGATAGATGTGAAGCTTTTGAGCGTGTGAGAGGACCTGGTGCTCTAATGTCATCGATGATCTTCTCCACTTGTACTTATTTTGCAACGCGAGGATGAGCTGGTTGTCATTGAGGAATTTGATCAGCATTGTCTTCAGCGTCAATTTCCTCAACATTTTCTTCAGGTGCATCAGCTCAACGTTCTTCACGTTATGGAATGAATTCTTCAGTAGGAATGACATCTTCAGTAGCCTTGTGCTTGATAGAGTCCTCAGGTGCTGGTCCATCTAACACAGAAGGTAGGTGCTCTCTTTGCGAGCCATTAGTTTCATCGAACCGCACATCTACAGTTTCAACAATCTTGTGAAGAACATTGTTGAAGACTCTGTAGGTGTGCGAGTCCTTTCCGTAACCAAGCATAAAACCTTCATGTGCTTTCGGTGCAAATTTTGAGTTGTGATGAGGATCTCTAATCTAGCATTTAGCACCGAAGACTTTGAAATAACTCACATTGGGTTTCTTGTCAGTGAGGAGTTCATAGGTAGTCTTCTTGAAGAATTTGTGAAGATATACTCTGTTGATGATATGGCACGCAGTATCAATTGCATCAACCCAGAAACGACGAGGGGTTTTGTACTCATCGAGCATAGTGCGAGCCATCTCAGCAAGAGTCATGTTCTTGCACTCCACGACACCATTCTATTGAGGAGTATAAGGAGCAGATAACTCATGAGTAATACCAAGTTCATCAAGATAGTCATCGAGACCCGAATTCTTGAACTCAGTGCCATTGTCACTTCTGATGTGCTTGATCTTCACACCAAAGTTGGTTGAAGCCCTCGAGGAAAATCGTTTGAAGACTTCCTGCACCTCAGTTTTGTAAGAGACAAGGTGTACCCATGTGTAACGAGAGTAATCATCAACAATAACAAAGCCATATTGAGATGCTTCATTTGAAATAGAGGAATAGTGATTAGGACCGAAGAGATCCATGTGAAGCAATTCGAATGGTCGAGTAGTGGTCATGATGGTCTTTGCTGGATGCTCGGACTTGGTCATCTTTCCAGCTTCATAGGCACCGCATAAGTGATCCTTGAGGAATTTGACATTCTCAATGCCAATAACATGCTTCTTCTTCGCAAGTGTGTGCAAATTCCTCATGCCTGCATGACCAAGTCGTCGATGCCATAGCCATCCTTCTGAAGCTTTTGCAAGTAGGCACACGGCTGGTTGTGAATCTGCAGAGAAATCAACAATATACAAGTCTCCTCTCCTAAAGCCTTTGAAGACTTTGGATTTGTCAGCTTCCACAACGATACTTGCCAAATACAACAACCATATCAAGATCACAAAGCATTGAGACAGACATAAGGTTGTATCCTAAGGACTCAACAAGCATGACTTTGTCCATGTGTCGATCCTTTGTGATGGCAACCTTACCTAGACCCAATACCTGACTTTTGCTCTTGTCAGCGAAGATGATATGCTTCAGATGTGATGACGATAAGGGAGCATCCATCAACAGATTCCTGTCACCAGTCATGTGATTTGTACATCCACTATCAAGTACCCACTCGGTGGCTTTGGATTGATCATCCTGCAGATAAATTAGTGCAACTTACTGTTGGGGAACGTAGTAATTTCAAAAAAAATCCTACGCACACGCAAGATCATGGTGATGCATAGCAACGAGAGGGGAGAGTGTTGTCTACGTACCCTCGTAGACCGAAGCGGAAGCGTTGACGCAACATAGAGGAAGTAGTCGTACGTCTTCCCGATCCGACCGATCCAAGCACCATTACTCCGGCACCTCCGAGTTCTTGGCACACGTTCAGCTCGATGATGATCCCCGGGTTCAGATCCAGCAAAGCGTCGGGGAGGAGTTCCGTCAGCACGACGGCGTGGTGACGATCTTGATGTTCTACTATCGCAGGGCTTCGTCTAAGCACCGCTACAATATGACCGAGGTGGAATATGGTGGAGGGGGCACCGCACACGGCTAAGGAACGATCACGAAGATCAACTTGTGTGTCTATGGGGTGCCCCCCTGCCCCCGTATATAAAGGAGCAAGGAGGGAGTGGGCGGCCGGCCTAGGAGGGGGCGCGCCAAGGGGAGTCCTACTCCCACCAGGAGTAGGACTCCCTCCTTCCTTGTTGGAGTAGGAGAGGGGAAAGAGGGGGAGAAGAAGAAGGAAAAGGGGGCTGCGCCCCTTGTCCAATTCGGACCAGAGGGGGGGGGGGCGCAGGTATCCTTCCTTTTGGCCTCTCTCCTCTATTCCCGTATGGCCCAATAAGGCCCATATACTCCCCGGCGAATTCCCGTAACTCTCCGGTACTCCGAAAAATACCCGAATCACTCGGAACCTTTCTGAAGTCCGAATATAGTCGTCCAATATATCGATCTTTATGTCTCGACCATTTCGAGACTCCTCGTCATGTCCTCGATCTCATCCGGGACTCCGAACTCCTTCGGTACATCAAAACTCATAAACTCATAATATAACTGCCATCGAAACCTTAAGCGTGCGGACCCTACGGTTCGAGAACAATGTAGACATGACCGAGACACGTCTCCGGTCAATAACCAATAGCGGAACCTGGATGCTCATATTGGACCCTACATATTCTACGAAGATCTTTATCGGTCAGACCGCATAACAACATACGTTGTTCCCTTTGTCATCGGTATGTTACTTGCCCGAGATTCGATCGTCGGTATCTCAATACCTAGTTCAATCTCGTTACCGGCAAGTCTCTTTACTCATTCCGTAATACATCATCTCGCAACTAACTCATTAGTTGCATTGCTTGCAAGGCTTAAGTGATGTGCATTACCGAGAGGGCCCAGAGATACCTCTCCGACAATCGGAGTGACAAATCCTAATCTCGAAATACGCCAATGCAACATGTACCTTTGGAGACACCTGTAGAGCCCCTTTATAATCACCCAGTTACGTTGTGACGTTTGGTAGCACATAAAGTGTTCCTCCGGCAAATGGGAGTTGCATAATCTCATAGTCATAGGAACATGTATAAGTCATGAAGGAAGCAATAGCAACATACTAAACGATCGGGTGCTAAGCTAATGGAATGGGTCAAGTCAGTCACATCATTCTCCTAATGATGTGATCCCGTTAATCAAATAACAACTCTTTGTCTATGGTTAGGAAACATAACCATCTTTGATTAACGAGCTAGTCAAGTAAAGGCATACTAGTGACACTCTGTTTGTCTATGTATTCACACATGTATTATGTTTCCGGTTAATACAATTCTAGCATGAATAATAAACATTTATCATGAAATAAGGAAATAAATAATAACTTTATTATTGCCTCTAGGGCATATTTCCTTCAGTCTCCCACTTGCACTAGAGTCAATAATCTAGTTCACATCGCCATGTGATTTAACAGCAATAGTTCACATCACCATGTGATTAACACCCATAGTTCACATCGATATGTGATCAACACCCAAAGGGTTTACTAGAGTCAGTAATCTAGTTCACATCGCTATGTGATTAACACCCAAAGAGTACTAAGGTGTGATCATGTTTTGTTTGTGAGATAATTTTAGTCAACGGGTCTGTCATATTCAGATCCATAAGTATTTTGCAAATTTCTATGTCAACAATGCTCTGCACGGAGCTACTCTAGCTAATTGCTCCCACTTTCAATATGTATCCAGATGAAGACTTAGAGTTATCCGGATCAGTGCCAAAACTTGTATCGATGTAACCCTTTTACGACGAACCTTTTGTCACCTCCATAATCGAGAAACATATCCTTATTCCACTAAGGATAATTTTGACCGATGTCCAATGATCTACTCCTATATCACTATTGTACTCCCTTGCCAAAATCAGTGTAGGGTATACAATAGATCTTGTACACAGCATGGCATACTTTATAGACCCTATGGCCAAGGCATAGGGAATGACTTTCATTCTCTTTCTATCTTCTGCCGTGGCCGGGCTTTGAGTCTTACTCAATTTCACACCTTGTAACACAGGCAAGAACTCTTTCTTTGACTGTTCCATTTTGAACTACATCAAAATCTTGTCAAGGTATGTACTCATTGAAAAAACTTATCAAGCGTCTTGGTCTATCTCTATAGATCTTGATGCTCAATATGTAAGCAGCTTCAGTGAGGTCTTTCTTTGAAAAAACTCCTTTCAAACACTCCTTTATGCTTTGCAGAATAATTCTACATTATTTCCGATCAACAATATGTCATTCACATATACTTATCAGAAATGTTGTAGTGCTCCCACTCACTTTCTAGTAAATACAGGCTTTACCGCAAGTCTGTATAAAACTATATGCTTTGATCAACTTATCAAAGCGTATATTCCAACTCCGAGATGCTTGCACCAGTCCATAGATGGATTGCTGGAGCTTGCATATTTAGTTAACACCTTTAGGATCGACAAAACCTTCTAGTTGCATCGTATACAACTCTTCTTTAATAAATCCATTAAGGAATGCAGTTTTGTTTATCCATTTGCCAGATTTCATAAAATGCGGCAATTGCTAACATGATTCGGACAGACTTAAGCATGATACGAGTGAGAAACTCTCATCTTAGTCAACAACTTGAACTTGTCGAAAACCTTTTGCGACAATTCTTAGATTTGTAGATAGTAACACTACTATCAGCGTCTGTCTTCCTCTTGAAGATCCATTTATTTTTTTATGGCTTGCCGATCATCGGGCGAATCCATCAAAGTCCATACTTTGTTCTCATACATGGATCATATCTCAGATTTCATGGCCTCAAACCATTTCGCGGAATCTGGGCTCATCATCGCTTCCTCATAGTTCGCAAGTTTGTCATGTTCTAGTAACATGACTTCCAGAACAGGATTACCGTACCACTCTGGTGCGGATCTCACTCCGGTTGACCTACGAGGTTCGGTAGTAACTTGATCTGAAGTTACATGATCATCATCATTATCTTCCTCACTAATTGGTGTAGTAGTCACAAGAACAGATTTCTGTGATGAACTACTTTCCAATAAGGGAGATGGTACAATTACCTTATCAAGTTTTCTACTTTCCTCCCACTCACTTCTTTCGAGAGAAACTCCTTCTCTTGGAAAGGATCCATTCTCAGCAATGAATATCTTGCCTTCGGATCTGTGATAGAAGTTGTACCCAACTGTCGCCTTTGGGTATCCTATGAAGACACATTTCTCCGATTTGGGTTTGAGCTTATCAGGATGAAACTTTTTCATATAAGCATCACAATCCCAAACTTTAAGAAACGACAACTTTGGTTTCTTGCCAAACCACAGTTCAGATTGTGTCGTCTCAACGGACTTAGATGGTGCCCCTTTTTAACGTGAATGCAGCTGTCTTTAATGCATGACCCCAAAACGATAGTGGTAAATCGGTAAGAAACATCATAGATTGTACGATATCCAATAAAGTACGGTTATGACGTTCGGACACACCATTATGCTGTGGTGTTCCAGGTGGCACGAATTTGTGAAACTATTTCACGTTGTTTTAACTGAAGACCAAACTCGTAACTCAAATATTTGTCTCTGCGATCAGATCGTAGAAACCTTATTTTCTTGTCACGATGATTTTCCACTTCATCTGAAATTCTTTGAACTTTTCAAATGTTTCATACTTATGTTTCATCAAGTAAATATACCCATATCTGCTCAAATCATCTGTGAAGGTCAGAAAATAACGATACCCGCCGCGAGCCTTAACACTCATCGGATCGCATACATCAGTATGTATTATTTCCAATAAGTCAGTTGCTCGCTCCACTGTTCCGGAGAACGGAGTCTTAGTCATCTTGCCCATGAGGCATGGTTCGCAAGCATCAAGTGGTTCATAATCAAGTGATTCCAAAATTCCATCAGCATGGAGTTTCTTCATGCGCTTTACACCAATATGACCTAAACGGCAGTGCCACAAATAAGTTGCACTATCATTATTAACTTTGCATCTTTTGGTTTCAATATTATGAATATGTGTATCATTATGATCGAGATCCAACGAACCATTTTCATTGGGTGTGTAACCATATAAGGTTTTATTCATGTAAACAGAACAACAATTTGTTCTCTTACTTAAATGAATAACCGTATTGCAATAAACATGATCAAATCATATTCATGCTTAACGTAAACACCAAATAACACTTATTTAGGTTCAACACTAATCCCGAAAGTATAGGGAGTGTGAGATGATGATCATATCAATCTTGGAACTACTTCGAACACACATCGTCACCCTCAACTAGTCTCTGTTTATTCTGCAACTCCCGTTTCGAGTTACTAATCTTAGCAACTGAACTAGTACCAAATACTGAGGGGTTGCTATAAACACTAGTAAAGTACACATCAATAACATGTATATCAAATATACTTATGTTCACTTTGCCATCCTTCTTATCCGCCAATCACTTGGGGTAGTTCCGCTTCCAGTGACCAGTCCCTTAGCAGTAGAAGTACTTAGTCTTAGGCTTAGGACCAGACTTGGGCTTCTTCACTTGAGCAGCAACTTGCTTGCTGTTCTTTTTGAAGTTCCCCTTTTTCCCTTTGCCCTTTTCTTGAAACTAGTGATCTTGTCAACCATCAACACTTGATGTTTTTCTCGATTTCTACCTTCGTCAATTTCAGCATTACGAAGAGCTTGGAAATCGTTTCCGTTATCCCTTGCATATCATAGTTCATCACGAAGTTCTACTAACTTGGTGATGGTGACTAGAGAATTCTGTCAATCACTATCTTATCTGGAAGATTAACTCCCACTTGATTCAAGCGATTGTAGTACCCAGACAATCTGAGCACATGCTCACTAGTTGAGCGATTCTCCTCCATCTTTTAGCTATAGAACTTGTTGGAGACTTCATATCTCTCAACTCGGGTATTTGCTTGAAATATTAACTTCAACTACTGGAACATCTCATATGGTCCATGACGTTCAAAACGTCTTTGAAGTCCCGATTCTAAGCCGTTAAGCATGGTGCACTAAACTATCAAGTAGTCATCATATTGAGCTAGCCAAACGTTCATAACGTCTGTATCTGCTCCTGCAATAGGTCTGTCACCTAGCGGTGCATCAAGGACATAATTCTTCTGTGCAGCAATGAGGATAAACCTCAGATCACGGATCCAATCCGCATCATTGCTACTAACATCTTTCAACACAGTTTTTCTCTAGGAACATATAAAAATAAACATAGGGAAGCAACAACGCGAGCTATTGATCTACAACATAGATATGCTAATACTACCAGGACTAAGTTCATGATAAATTTAAGTTCAATTAATCATATTACTTAAGAACTCCCACTTAGAAAGACATCCCTCTAATCTTCTAAGTGATCACGTGATCCAAATCAACTAAACCATAACCGATCATCACGTGAAATGGAGTAGTTTTCAATGGTGAACATCACTATGTTGATCATATCTACTATATGATTCACGCTCGACCTTTCGGTCTCCAGTGTTCCGAGGCCATATCTGCATATGCTAGGCTCGTCAAGTTTAACCTGAGTATTCTGCGTGTGCAAAACTGGCTTGCACCCGTTGTAGATGGACGTAGAGCTTATCACACCCAATCATCACGTGGTGTCTGGGCACGACAAACTTTGGCAACGGTGCATACTCAGGGAGAACACTTTTATCTTGAAATTTAGTGAGGAATCATCTTATAAAGCTACCGTAGAACTAAGCAAAATAAGATGTATAAAAGATAAACATTACATGCAATCAAAATATGTGACATGATATGGCCATCATCGTCTTGTGCCTTTGATCTCCATATCCAAAGCATTGTCATGATTTCCATCGTCACCGGCATGACACCATGATCTCCATCATCTTGATCTATATCAATGTGTCGTCACATGGTCGTCTCGCCAACAATTGCTCTTGCAATTATTGCTATCGCATAGCGATAAAGTAAAGCAATTATTTGGCGCTTGCATCTTATGCAATAGAGACAACCATAAGGCTTCTGCCAGTTGCCGATAACCTCGACAAAACATGATCATATTATACAACAACTTATATCTCATCACGTCTTAACCATATCACATCACAACATGCCCTGCAAAAACAAGTTAGACGTCCTCTACTTTGTTGTTGCAAGTTTTACGTGGCTGCTACGGGCTTAAGCAAGAACCAATCTCACCTACGCATCAAAACCACAACGATAGTTTGTCAAGTTGGTGTTGTTTTAACCTTCGCAAGGACCGGGCGTAGCCACACTCGATTCAACTAAAGTTGGAGAAACTAACACCCGCCAGCCACCTGTGTGCAAAGCACAGCGGTAGAACCAGTCTCGCGTAAGCATACCCGTAATGTCGGTCCGGGCCGCTTCATCCAACAATACCGCCGAACCAAAGTATGACATGCTGGTAAGCAGTATGACTTATATCGCCCACAACTCACTTGTGTTCTACTCGTGCATATAACATCAAACCATAAAAACCTAGGTTCGGATGCCACTGTTGGGGAACGTAGTAATTTCAAAAAAAATCCTACGCACACGCAAGATCATGGTGATGCATAGCAACGAGAGGGGAGAGTGTTGTCTACGTACCCTCATAGACCGAAGCGGAAGCGTTGACGCAACGTAGAGGAAGTAGTCGTACGTCTTCCCGATCCGACCGATCCAAGCACCATTACTCCGGCACCTCCGAGTTCTTGGCACACGTTCAGCTCGATGACGATCCCCGGGCTCCGATCTAGCAAAGCGTCGGGGAGGAGTTCCGTCAGCACGACGGCGTGGTGACGGTCTTGATGTTCTACCGTCGCAGGGCTTCGTCTAAGCACCGTGGAATATGGTGGAGGGGGGCACCGCACACGGCTAAGGAACGATCACGAAGATCAACTTGTGTGTCTATGGGGTGCCCCCTGCCCCCGTATATAAAGGAGCAAGGAGGGAGGGGGCGCGCCAAGGGGAGTCCTACTCCCACCGGGAGTAGGACTCCCTCCTTCCTTGTTGGAGTAGGAGAGGGGAAAGAGGGGGAGAAGAAGAAGGAAAAGGGGGCTGCGCCCCTTGTCCAATTCGGACCAGAGGGGGGGCGCAGGCCTCCTTCCTTTTGGCCTCTCTCCTCTATTGCCGTATGGCCCAATAAGGCCCATATACTCCCCGGCGAATTCCCGTAACTCTCCGGTACTCCGAAAAATACCCGAATCACTCGGAACCTTTACGAAGTCCGAATATAGTCGTCCAATATATCGATCTTTACGTCTCGACCATTTCGAGACTCCTCGTCATGTCCTTGATCTCATCCGGGACTCCGAACTCCTTTGGTACATCAAAACTCATAAACTCATAATATAACTGTCATCGAAACCTTAAGCATGCGGACCCTACGGTTCGAGAACAATGTAGACATGACCGAGACACGTCTCCGGTCAATAACCAATAGCGGAACCTGGATGCTCATATTGGCTCCTACATATTCTACGAAGATCTTTATCGGTCAGACCGCATAACAACATACATTGTTCCCTTTGTCATCGGTATGTTACTTGCCTGAGATTCGATCGTCGGTATCTCAATACCTAGTTCAATCTCGTTACCGGCAAGTCTCTTTACTCGTTCCGTAACACATCATCTCGCAACTAACTCATTAGTTGCATTGCTTGCAAGGCTTAAGTGATGTGCATTACCGAGAGGGCCCAGAGATACCTCTCCGACAATCGGAGTGACAAATCCTAATCTCGAAATACGCCAATGCAACATGTACCTTTGGAGACACCTGTAGAGCTCCTTTATAATCACCCAGTTACGTTGTGACGTTTGGTAGCACATAAAGTGTTCCTCCGGCAAACGGGAGTTGCATAATCTCATAGTCATAGGAACATGTATAAGTCATGAAGGAAGCAATAGCAACATACTAAACGATCGGGTGCTAAGCTAATGGAATGGGTCAAGTCAATCACATCATTCTCCTAATGATGTGATCCCGTTAATCAAATAACAACTCTTTATCTATGGTTAGGAAACATAACCATCTTTGATTAACGAGCTAGTCAAGTAGAGGCATACTAGTGACACTCTGTTTGTCTATGTATTCACACATGTATTATGTTTCTGGTTAATACAATTCTAGCATGAATAATAAACATTTATCATGAAATAAGGAAATAAATAATAACATTATTATTGCCTCTAGGGCATATTTCCTTCACTTACGACCTCATATACTTCAGCAGTGAAGAATATGATATCACAATTCATCAGATCAATTTCATCAAGCAGTAGGACAGGTAAAACAGAGGGAGGACATGTGAAATGAAAGTTCATTTCATCATGGTTAGCCTGCGTCCTTTCAGGCACTTTTTCAGGTCCCCAGCAAATTCCTGAGACGTTACAGTACGTCTGGAGACCTGATCCTGCATAAGAGGTTAGTTCTTTTTCTTCACCACCCACATCTGAAGGGGTGGCAAAGAGTTCATCACTCTGCGAGCTCCATATGAGAATGGTGGCATAGCGGCCAAACCATTACGTTTCACATAAGAGGGGTTAGAGTACGCATATGAATAAGCAGAGAAATTCTTCGAGGACTTATGAACATAATGATTAGAAGAATAATGCTCATATTCGTAGCCCTTGGCTCTTCCCTGCGAAACGGAGTTGTTAGCACGATGATGTTCATATGAGGACTTTGATTCTTTTGAGGAATTTGATCCACATGAGGAATTTGGTCCGTGTGAGGACTTGGATCCATATGAAGAATTTGGTCCATATGAAGAATTTGATCTAGGGTTCCTTTTCTTCACAGGTGGTGTCATGAGGACATTCACCTGAAGACTTTCAAGATACCTTTTGGGAACCCAGATTTTCTTCATAGGGGAACCATTCCTACAGTTAGTGCCAACACATCTAGCAAATACTTCACCATTCTGATTTTTGAACAGTTTATAGTTGGAGTAAAATGACTCATCAGAAGAATGAGAAGATTCACATGTATAGCCAGATAAATTAGATGGGTCAACTGGAGGTCCCTTTGCAGCAACCCATGAGGTTTTGGGGTACTGCTCAGGCTTCCAATATGTACCATCAGCATTGAGTTTCCTCTCAAAGGCAATACCCTCTTTCCTAGGGTTCCTGTTGAGGATCTGCTTTTTAAGCACATCACAAAGAGTCTGATGCCCTTTGAGGCTTTTGTACATGCCTGTCATGTACAATTCCTTCAGCCCTGCATCGTCAGTGATACTAGCAATGTCCTCAGATGAGGAATTAGTGATAGCAGAGGCAGGTGAAGAATTTGTAACATTAGAAGCATTTGAACATTCAGGTGAGGAATTAGCAGATTCTCGTTCAATGCATTTTAAACATGGAGGAATGAATTCTTCCTGAGCAACGCTGATTTGTTGAGCAAGTAATGAATCGTGCTCCTTCTGAAGATCTTCATAACTCACTCTTAGCTCCTCAAGATCTTGCTTTCTTTGAAGAAATTCATAAGAAAGCTTCTCATGATCAGATAAGAGAGTGTTATGATGATCTTGAAGGGAGTCATACTTAGAATGAAGTCTCTGAAGACTTTCAGCCAAAGCTTTTGATTGATCCATTTCTTCACCCAACATATCATTGCTCTTACTAAGCATGTTGTTAGCATTTTCCAAAGCTCTTTGTTGTTTAGCAGCAAATGAGGCAAGTTTGACATAACTGGGTCCAAATTCATCACCAGATTCATCATCACCGGATTCAAACAGATAGCATTCAGTTACCTGTTCACCACCTGCCATGAGACATGGTGAGGAGGAGGATGATTCTGGTTCAAATGTCATTGACTTGAGAGATTCCTTGAAGTCCTCAAACCAAGGATCGTGATAGGTTCGATGGCCTTCATAGACATCAGAGATGCGGTCCCAGATAAGCTTCGCCTGATCGAGATGCATGACGTTCCTGAACTGATTTCGAGACAGACTGGAGCAGATGACGGCCTTCGCTATGAGGTTGAGATGGTTGTACTTACGAATGTCATCAGCTTCCGCCATCTTGCACAGATCGGTCAGACCAATCTCAGTGACGGTCCACAGCTCACTGTTCATCGCCATGAGACGCTTTTTCATCATGGCCTTCCATTTGGGATACTCGTGACCATCAAAGATGGGGCATGTCACTTTCTTCATATCTGCGGTCGACATAACTAAAACTCCAGGCGGTTAAACCAAAATCACATAGAACAAGGGAGTACCTTGCTCTGATACCAATTGAAAGTGCGTTATATCGACTAGAGGGGGGTGAATAGGCGATTTTTATGAAATTCTTCACTAAGGAATTTGCTAGTGAGGAAATTCCTTAGCGAAGAACTACTAGCAGCGGAATAAGTACTCACAAGTAAACATAGCAGAATGCATGCATGGTCATCATGATGAAATGAAGATCAGCACAGAGTACAGAAAGCGTAAACACAGGATAGCACAAGATGAAGACAAACAGACTGAAGAAATTGAACCGAGGAAATTGAGAAAGTATTCAGTCAAAGTCTTCAAACACAGATATGAACAAACACACAACACAGTAATGAGGAAATGAAAGTGTTGAGGAAATAGAACCAGTTGGCTTGGTGAAGACAATGATTTGGTAGACCAGTTCCAACTGCTGTCTCAGTTGTACGTCTGGTTGGAGCGGCTGAGTATTTAAACTTGAGGACACCCAGTCCCGGACACACAGTCCTCACCGTATTCTCCTTGAGCTAAGGACACACAGTCCTCACCCAATCACTCGTGGTAAGTCTTCAGGTGACATCCAAACCTTCACAAACTCGGTCACTCGGCGATCCACAATTCCTCTTGGATGCTCTAGACCATGACGCCTAACCGTCTGGAAGAAGCACAGTCTTCAAAGGTAACAAGCGTCGGATCCATGCAGGATCAATCTCTTCAGTGATGCTCAATCACTTTGGGTTTGTAGGTGTTTGGGTTTGGGTTTTGGATATTCCTCACTTGATGATTTTCGCTCAAAGTCCTCGGAGGATGGGTTGCTCTCAAATGACAAGTGTCAAGTTCTCGCGGAGCAGCCAACCAGCTAGTGGTTGTAGGGGGTGGCTATTTATAGCCTAGGGAGCAGCCCGACATGATAAGACATAAATGCCCTTCAATGATATGACCGTTGGATGGATAAGATATTTTGGGACAGCTGGCGCGTAGCACAGCAACGGTCGGAAATTTGAGATTCAAATTCCTCAGGGCTATCATGTTCCTCACAGTGTAGGCAATTCGCACTGGCGAATTCCTAACTCCTCAGTCAGAGCAAAGTCCTCAGTGACCAGAAGAACTGCGTCTCTGTCACTGAAGAAATTGACTGAACTGTATGAGATTTCCAATGGCTTCACTTGAAGGGATTGGTAGGTGTAGGATTTGAGGTGAGCATCACTTGGAAATTTTCTCCTTAGTATTTCCTCGACCCCCTTTAATAGTACGGTGTTTCCTATGACTCAAGAAAGAGAAAATGAAACTACGAAAACAAAAGTCTTCACGCTTCATGTTCCTCGCATGAATGCCAAGTCTTCCGGGTTACACCAATTTCTTCACTTTCAAAGTCTTCAGAAAGTATTCAGAATATCAAAGTCTTCAGTTGAAGAACTTCATTTTTAGGGGTCGACTTTCTTTGTAAATATCAAACTCCTCATAGACTTATAGACCTGTGTACACTCATAAACACATTAGTTCCTTAACCTATAAGTCTTCAATACACCAAAATCACTAAGGGGCACTAGATGCACTTACAGTTGCGATGCTTATGTGAAAGAGTTTCAGCCTGATAAGCTCAAACCCCAATCGGAGAAGTGCGTCTTCATAGGATACCCAAAATAAACTGTTGGGTACACCTTCTATCACATATCCGAAGGCAAGATCTTTGTTGCTCAGAGAGGATCCTTTCTAGAGAAGGAGTTTCTCTCGAAAGAAGTGAGTGGGAGGAAAGTAGAACTTGATGAGGTAATTGTACCTTCTCTCGAATTGGAAAGTAGCTCATCACTGAAATCAGTTCCAGTGATGCCTACACCAATTAGTGAAGAAGTTAATGATGATGATCATGAAACTTCAGATCAAGTTACTACCGAACCTCATAGGTCAAGCAGAGTACGATCTGCACCAGAGTGGTATGGTAATCTTGTTCTGTAAGTCATGTTGCTAGACCATGATGAACCTACGAACTATGAGGAAGCGATGATGAGCCCAGATTCCACAAAATGGCTTGAGGCCATGAAATCTAAGATATGATCCATGTATGAAGAACAAAGTATGGACTTTGGTTGACTTGCACAATGATTGGCAAGCCATTGAAGAATAAATAGATCTTCAAGAGGAAGGTGGACGCTGATAGTAGTTTTACTATCTACAAAGCTCGAATTGTCGTAAAAAGTTTTTCGACAAGTTCAAGGTGTTGACTACGATAAGATTTTCTCACTTGTAGCGATGCTTAAGTCTGTCTTAATCATGTTAGCAATTGCCGCATTTTATGAATTTTGGCATATGGATATCAAAACTGCATTCCTTAATGGATTTCTTAAAGAAGAGTTGTGTATGATGCAACCAGAAGGTTTTGTCAGTCCAAAAGGTACTAACAAAATGTGCAAGCTCCAGCGATCCATCTATGGAATGGTGCAAGAATCTCGGAGTTGGAATATATGCTTTGATGAGTTTATCAAAGCATATAGTTTTATACAGACTTGCGGTGAAGCCTGTATTTACAAGAAAGTGAGTGGGAGCACTACAACCTTTCTGATAACTATATGTGAGTGACATATTGTTGATCGAAAATGATGTAGAATTTTCTGGAAAGCATAAAGGAGCGTTTGAAAGCAGTTTTTCAAAGAAAGACCTCGGTGAAGCTCCTTACACATTGAACATCAAGATCTATAGAAATAGATCAAGACGCTTGATAATATTTTTCAATGAGTACATACCTTGACAAGATTTTGAAGTAGTTAAAAATGGAGTAGTCAAAGAAGGAGTTCTTGCCTGTGTTGCAAGGTGTAAAGTTGAGTAAGACTCAAAACCCAATGACGGCAGGAAATAGAAAGAGAATGAAAGTCATTCCCTATGCCTCAGCCATAGGTTCTATAAAGTATGCTATGTGATAACCCACAAGTATAGGGGATCGCAATAGTTTTCGAGGGTAGAGTATTCAACCCAAATTTATTGATTCGACACAAGGGGAGCCAAAGAATATTCTCAAGTATTAGCAGTTGAGTAGTCAATTCAACCACACCCGGATAATTTAGTATCTGTAGCAAAGTATTTAGTAGCAAAGTAATATGGAAGTAACGGTAACGGTGACAAAAGTAACAATGATAGTTTTGTAGTGATTGTAACAGTGGCAACAGGTAAAGTAAATAAGCGAAGAACAATATGTGAAAAGCTCGTAGGCATTGGATCAGTGATGGAGAATTATGCCGGATGCGATTATTCATGCAACAGTTATAACATAGGGTGACACAGAACTAGCTCCAATTCATCAATGTAATGTAGGCATGTATTCCGAATATAGTCATACATGCTTATGGAAAAGAACTTGCATGACATCTTTTGTCCTACCCTCCCATGGCAGCGGGGTCCTAGCGGAAACTAAGGGATATAAAGGCCTCCTTTTAATAGAGTACCAGACCAAAGCATTAACACATAGTGAATACATGAACTCCTCAAACTACGGTCATCACCGGGAGTGGTCCCGATTATTGTCACTTTGGGGTTGCCGGATCATAACACAGAGTAGGTGACTATAGACTTGCAAGATAGGATCAAGAACTCACATATATTTATGAAAACATAATAGGTTCAGATCTGAAATCATGGCACTCGGGACCTAGTGACAAGCATTAAGCATAGCAAAGTCATAGCAACAGCAATCTCAGAACATAGTGGATACTAGGGATCAAACCCTAACAAAACCAACTCGGTTACATGATAAATCTCATCCAACCCATCACCGTCCAGCAAGACTATGATGGAATTACTCACGCACGGCGGTGAGCATCATGAAATTGGTGATGGAGGATGGTTGATGATGACGATGACGACAGATACCCCTCTCCGGAGCCCCGAACGGACTCTAGATCAGCCCTCCCGAAAGAGATTAGGGCTTGGCGGCGGCTCCATATCGTAAAATGCGATGAATCCTTCTCTCTAATTTTTTTCTCCCCGAACACGAACATATAGAGTTGGAGTTGAGGTTGGTGGAGCTCCAGGGGGCCCACGAGGCAGGGGGCGCGCCCAGGGAGGCAGGCGCGCCTCCCACCCTCGTGGACAAGGTGTGGGCCCCCTGGCCTTGATTCTTTCACTAGTATTTTTTCTTATTTCCAAAAATAATCTCTGTGAAGTTTCAGGTCATTCTGAGAACTTTTGTTTCTGCACAAAAATAACACCATGGCCATTCTGCTGAAAATAGCGTCAGTCCGGGTTAGTTCCATTCAAATCATGCAAGTTAGAGTCCAAAACAAGGGCAAAAGTGTTTGGAAAAGTAGATACGTTGGAGACGTATCAACTCCCCCAAGCTTAAACCTTTGCTTGTCCTCAAGCAATTTAGTTGATAAACTGAAAGTGATAAAGAAAAACTTTTACAAACTCTGTTTGCTCTTGTTGTTGTAAATATGTAAAGCCAGCATTCAAGTTTTCAGCAAAGATTACGAACTAACCATATTCACAATAACACTTAGGTCTCATGTTTACTCATGTCAATGGCATAATCAACTAGCGAGCAATAATAGTAAATCTCGGGTGACAACACTTCCTCAAAACAATCATTATATGATATAACAAGATGGTATCTCGCTAGCCCTTTCTGAGACCGCAAAACATAAATGCAGAGCACCTTTAAAGATCAAGGACTGACTAAACATTGTAATTCATGGTAAAAGAGATCCAGTCATATTAAATATAAATTAATAGTAATGGATGCAAATGACAGCGGTGCTTTCCAGCTGGTGCTTTTTAATAGGAGGGTGATGACTCAGCATAAAAGTAAATAGATAGGCCCTTCGTAGAGGGAAGCAGGGATTTGTAGAGGTGCCAGAGCTCGATTTTAAAGCAGAGATAAATAATATTTTGAGCGGCATACTTTCATTGTCAACATAACAACCGAGAGATGGCGATATCTTCCATGCTACACACATTATAGGCGGTTCCCAAACAGAATGGTAAAGTTTATACTCCCCCTCCACCAACAAGCATCAATCCATGGCTTGCTCGAAACAATGAGAGCCTCCAACTAACAAGAGTCCCGGGGGAGTTTTGTTTGCAATTATTTCGAATTGATTTGCATAAAGCATGGGACTGGGCATCCCGGTGACCAGCCATTTTCTCGTGAGTGAGGAGCGGAGACCACTCCTCTTGAGAATAACCCGCCTAGCATGGAAGATACAGACAACCCTAGTTGATACATGAGCTATTCGAGCATACAAAACAAAATTTCATTTGAAGTTTTAGAGTTTGGCACATACAAATTTACTTGGAACGGCAGGTAGATACCACATATAGGAAGGTATAGTGGACTCATATGGAATAACTCTGGGGTTTAAGGGATTGGATGCACAAGCAGTATTCCCTCTTAGTATAAGTGAAGGCTAGAAAAAACTGGGAAGCGACCAACTAGAGAGCGACAACAGTCATGAACATGCATTAAAATTAATAAACATTGAGTGCAAGCATGAGTAGGATATAATCCACCATGAACATAAATATCGTGAAGGCTGTGTTGAATTTGTTTCAACTACATGCGTGAACATGTGCCAAGTCAAGTCACTTGAATCATTCAAAGGAGGATACCACCCTATCATACCACATCACAACCATTTTAATAGCATGTTGGCACGCAAGGTAAACCATTATAAACTCCTAGCTAATTAAGCATGGCATAAGCAACTATAATCTGTAATTGTCATTGCAAACATGTTTATTCATAATAGGCTGAATCAGGAATGATGAACTAATCATATTTACAAAAACAAGAGAGGTCGAGTTCATACCAGCTTTTCTCATCTCAAACAGTCCATCATATATCGTCATAATTGCCTTTCACTTGCATGACCGAACGATGTGAATAATAATAATAGTGCACATGCATTGGACTAAGCTGGAATCTGGAGGCATTCAATAAATAGGAGAAAACAAGGCAATATGGGCTCTTGGTTAAATCAACAATAATGCATATGAGAGACACTTTAACATTTTCATTATGGTCTTCTCCTCTCGACCCCCAAAGAAAAGAAAAGAAATAAAATTATTTACACGGGAAAGCTCCCAACAGACAGAAGAAGAACATGAAATTTTTTTGGGTTTTCTTTTTAATTATTACTACAACATGAAAAGTAAACTAGCTAAAAGCTACAACTATTTTTTTGTCTTTTCTTAAGGTTTATTAAACACACAAGAAGAAGGCAAGAAAAAGAAAAATAAACTAGCATGGATAGTACAATGAAAAAGTATGAGCACCGACAACTAGCATGAGTGTGTGAATATGAATGTAATGTCGGTGAGAAATGTGTACTCCCCCAAGCTTAGGCTTTTGGCCTAACTTGGTCTATTGCCACGGCTGGCCTGGCGGATATCCAAAGTTGTAACTGGGGTCGTACTGAGATGCGGCGGCTATTGCATCATGGGCTGCAGCTTGGAGGCGAGCTGTCTCAGTCCTCCTCTCGTACTCGTTCGCCTCCTCCCTGGTTATAACATGTCTCCCTTTTTCCTGAAAGTCAAAGAAAGTAGGAGCAGAGAGAGCAACGTGATAGGTGCGTCGTCTGTCAAAGATTAGTCGGTACTGGAGGAACTAATCGTTCCTCTCAACAAACATATGACGAACCATAGCCTCATAATCTAAATAAACAGGAGGCAACTCTCATACTCACGTATGGGTATATCAAGAAAATTAGCTAAACGGGTTGCATAAATTCCACCAAAGAAATCTCCATTAATTCTATTATTATGCAACCTATGTGCAACAATGGCTCCCAAATTATAATGTTTATCTCCTAATACAACACTCCTGAGAACACTGAGCTCAGGGACACACATGTGACATGCTTCATCCTTACCATTTATGCACCTACCTATGAAGAGAGCAAAATAATGTATAGCAGGAAAATGAATGCTCCCTATGGTAGCTTGTGTTATATCTCTAGACTCCCCCATAGTTATACTAGCAAGAAAATCTCTAAACTCATATTTGCGAGGCTCACTAGTGCTACCCCATTGTGGAAGTTTGCAAGCAGTATTAAAATCCTCTAAGTCCGTAGTATATGAATTTTCATAAAGATCAAATATGACAGTTTGAGAATTGCGTGATGATGAAAATTCAAACCTTCTCACAAAGGAATCAGTGAGATAGTGGTGCTGGCGACACTTATCTGCCTCGAAGCTCCAAAGATCAGCGTTACACACATATGCGTCAAATTCCTCCTTGATTTCTGCTCGAACCAAAAAGTCCTCTGAAGGCCATTCACAAGCCCGCACTTGAGCTTCCCTCGGTGGTTCATTGTCGGCATTGCGTATTGCGAGCCTGGGTCCTTGCTTCCTTGAAGGACCACCTTGGTACATTTTCCTAAACATATTTCTTCCTCTGAAAATTTTCTAAAAAATTTTAGTAACTTCAAATAAAAGTGAACCAAGATCAACAAAATTGATAGCAACTACTCCCACAAGTGCCTAGAGACTATATCATGCATTAGAACTACTTGGAACCATATAAATTTACATGCAAGCTCAAGAACATGGTCACCTAGGCAGCAAAAATTTGCAATGAATAAATCACTAGAACAAAAACTAATTGGACCATTGGAGGAGTCACATACCGAAGAACAATCCCCAAAGCAGTTTTGTGAGAGGTGCTTTGAGCAAGGAGATCGAAAATGGCAGCAAGATGAGCAAGAACTCGTGCTTGAGCTGGTTGGTGATTTCTTGGGAGGAAGGAGTGTGTGGTGGCTGGAATAAGTGGAGGGGAGCCAACATGGGCCCACGAGGCAGGGGGGGCGCCTAGGGGGTGGGCGTGCCCTGGACCCTCGTGGCCAGGTGCTTGCTCCCCTGCTGTGTTCTCAGTGCCAGATATTCTCAAATATTCTAGAAAAAATCATATTTCATTTTTGGGGCATTTGGAGAACTTCTATTTTCGGGGTATTTTTTATTGCAAGGATAATTCAGAAAACGTATAGAAAATACTATTTTGCTTTATTTAATCTAAATAATAGAAAGTAAAAGGAGGGTACAGAAGGTTGTGCTTTCTAACTTCATCCATCTCATGCTCATCAAAAGGAATCCACTAACAAGGTTGATCAAGTCTTGTTAACAAACTCATTCTGAATAACATGGAACCGGAGAAATTTTGAATAACTCTATGTTACCTCAACGGGGATATGCACGTCCCCAATAATAAGAATATCATATCTCTTTTTGACAGTAGGAAGAGGAAATTCAAAATCTCCAATAATAATCGATGGAAATTTTCCAATAGAATTGATACTGTGGACTTGAGGTTGTTTCCTCGGAAAGTGTACCGTATGCTCATTACCATTAACATGAAAAGTTGCGTTGCCTTTGTTGCAATCAATAACAGCCCCTGCAGTATTCGAAAAGGGTCTACCAAGGATAATCGACATACTATCGTCCTCGGGAATATCAAGAATAACAAAGTCCATTAAAATAGTAATGTTTGCAACCACAACAGGCACATCCTCACAAATACCGACAGGTATAGCAGTTGATTTATCAGCCATTTGCAAAGATATTTCCGTAGGTGTCAACTTATTCAAATCAAGTATACGATATAAAGAGAGAGGCATAACACTAACACTGGCTCCAAGATCACATAAAACAGTTGTAACATAGTTTCTTTTAATGGAGCATGGTATAGTTGGTACTCCTCGATCTCCTAGTTTCTTAGGTATTCCACCTTTAAAAGTATAATTAGCAAACATGGTGGAAATTTCAGTTTCCGGTATCTTTCTCTTATTTGTAACAATATCTTTCATATACTTAGCATAAGGATTCATTTTAATCATATCAGTAAAACGCATACGGAAAAAGATAGGTCTAATCATTTCAGCAAAGCGCTCAAAATCCTCATCATCCCTCTTCTTGGATGGTTTGGGAGGAAAAGGCATGGGCTTCTGAACCCATGGTTCTCTTTCTTTACCATACTTCCTAGCAACAAAGTCTCCCTTATCATAACGTTGATTCTTTGATTGTGGGTTATCAAGATCAACAGCAGGTTCATTCTCTACATCATTGTCATTGCTAGGTTGAGCATCAACATGAACATCATTATTAACATTATCACTAGGTTCATGTTCATCACCAGATTGTGTTTCAGCATCAGAAATAGAAATATCGTTGGGATTCTCAGGTGTGTCAACAACAGGTTCACTAGAAGCATGTAAGGTCCTATCATTTTTCTTTTTCTTCCTTTTAGAATGACTAGGTGCATCAACATTAGTTCTTTGAGAATCTTGCTCAATTCTCTTAGGGTGGCCCTCAGGATACAAAGGTTCCTGAGTCATTTTGCCTCCTCTAGTTATAAATCTAACAGCATTATCATTCTTCTTATTATTTAATTCATTGAGCAAATCATTCTGAGCCTTAAGTACTTTTTCTACTTGAGTGGTAACCATAGAAGCATGTTTACTAATGAGTTTAAGTCCACCTTTAACTCTAGACATATAATCACCCAAGTGTTCAATCATATAAGCATTGTGTTTTAATTCTCTACCAACATAAGCATTGAAGTTTTCTTATTTGACAATAAAATTATCAAACTTATCTAAGCATTGGCTAGCAAATTTAGTAGGTGGGATTTCAGCTTTAGCATATCTATAGAGAGAAATTACCTTTACTACCTGTGTCGAGTTATCAAGACCATGTGTTTCTTCAACAGGCGATAAATTAAGACCATGTATTTCTTCAACAGGAGGTAAATTCTGAACATCTTCAGCTTTAATACCCTTCTCTTTCATGGATTTCTTTGCCACTTGCATATCTTCAGTACTGAGAAATAGAATACCCCTTTTCTTCGGAGTTGGCTTAGGAGTTGGTTCAGGAAGTGTCCAATTATTTTCATTGGTCAACATATTATTCAATAGAATTTCAGCTTCATCAACAGTTCTTTGCCTGAAAACACAACCAGCACAATTATCCAGGTGGTCTCTGGAAGCATTGGTTAGTCCATTATAAAAGATATCAAGTATTTCATTTTTCTTGAGAGGATGACCAGGCAAAGCATTAAGTAATCGAAGAAGCCTCCCCCAAGCTTGTGGGAGACTCTCTTCTTCAATTTGCACAAAATTATATATTTCCCTTAAAGCAGCTTGTTTCTTATGAGCGGGGAAATATTTAGCAGAGAAATAATAAATCATATCCTGGGGACTACGCACACAACCAGGATCAAGAGAATTAAACCATATCTTAGCATCACCCTTTAATGAGAACGGAAATATCTTAAGGATATAATAGTAGCGAGTTTTCTCATCATTAGTGAACAGGGTGGCTATATCATTTAATTTAGTAAGATGTGCCACAACAGTTTCAGATTCATAGCCATAAAAAGGATCAGATTCAACCAAAGTAATTATATCAGGATCAATAGAGAAATCATAATCCTTATCAGTAACAAAGATAGGTGAAGTAGCATAAGCAGGATCATATTTCATTCTAGCATTCAAAGATTTTTCTTTCAGCTTAGCTAATAATTTCTTAAGATCATTCCTATCATTGCAAGCAAGAAAGTCTCTAGCAGTTTCTTCATCCATAACATAGCCCTCAGGCACAACAGGCAATTCATATTTAGGGGGAGAATCCTGCTCATCACTTTCATCAATATTATCAGTTTCAATAATTTCATTCTCTCTAGCCCTAGCAAGTTGTTCATCAAGAATTTCACCAAAAGGCACAGTAGTATCAAGCATAGAAGTAGTTTCATCATAAGTATCATGCATAGCAGAAGTGGCATCATCAATAACATGCGACATATCAGAATGATTAACAGAAGCAGGTTTAGGTGTCGCAAGCTTACTCATAATAGAAGGTGAATCAAGTGCAGAGCTAGATGGCAGTTCCTTACCTCCCCTCATAGTTACAACAAAAACAACAACAACAACAACAACAACAACAACAACAACAACAACAACAACAACAACAACAACAACAACAACAACAACAACAACAACAACAACAACAACAACAACAACAACAACAACAACAACAACAACAACAACAACAACAACAACAACAACAACAACAACAACAACAACAACAACAACAACAACAACAACAACAACAACAACAACAACAACAACAACAACAACAACAACAACAACAACAACAACAACAACAACAACAACAACAACAACAACAACAACAACAACAACAACAACAACAACAACAACAACAACAACAACAACAACAACAACAACAACAACAACAACAACAACAACAACAACAACAACAACAACAACAACAACAACAACAACAACAACAACAACAACAACAACAACAACAACAACAACAACAACAACAACAACAACAACAACAACAACAACAACAACAACAACAACAACAACAACAACAACAACAACAACAACAACAACAACAACAACAACAACAACAACAACAAAGCCTTTAGTCCCAAACAAGTTGGGGTAGGCTAGAGGGGAAATCCATAAGATCTCGCAACCAACTAATGGCTCTGGCACATGGATAGCAAGCTTCCACACACCCCTGTCCATAGCTAGCTCTTTGGTGATACTCCAATCCTTCAGGTCTCTCTTAACGGACTCCTACCATGTCAAATTCGGTCTACCCCGCCCTCTCTTGACATTCTCCGCACGCTTTAGCCATCCGCTATGCACTGGAGCTTCTGGAGGCCTGCGCTGAATATGCCCAAACCATCTCAGACGATGTTGGACAAGCTTCTCCTCAATTGGTGCTACCCCAACTCTATCTCGTATATCATCATTCCGGACTCGATCCTTCCTCGTGTGGCCACACATCCATCTCAACATACACATCTCCGCCACACCTAACTGTTGAACATGTCGCCTTTTAGTTGGCCAACACTCCGCGCCATACAACATTGCGGGTCGAACCGCCGTCCTGTAGAACTTGCCTTTTAGCTTTTGTGGCACTCTCTTGTCACAGAGAATGCCAGAAGCTTGGCGCCACTTCATCCATCCGGCTTTGATTCGATGGTTCACATCTTCATCAATACCCCCATCCTCCTGCAACATTGACCCCAAATACCGAAAGGTGTCCTTCCGAGGTACCACCTGGCCATCAAGGCTAAGCTCCTCCTCCTCACACCTAGTAGTACTGAAACCGCACATCATGTACTCGGTTTTAGTTCTACTAAGACTAAACCCTTTCGATTCCAAGGTTTGTCTCCATAAATCTAACTTCCTATTTACCCCCGTCCGACTATCGTCAACTAGCACCACATCATCCGGAAAGAGCATACACCATGGGATATCTCCTTGTATATCCCTTGTGACCTCATCCATCACCAATGCAAAAAGATAAGGGCTCAAAGCTGACCCCTGATGCAGTCCTATCTTAATCGGGAAGTCAGCGGTGTCGACATCACTTGTTCGAACACTTGTCACAACATTATCGTACATGTCCTTGATGAGGGTAATGTACTTTGCTGGGACTTTGTGTTTCTCTAAGGCCCACCACATGACATTCCACGGTATCTTATCATAGGCCTTCTCCAAGTCAATGAACACCATATGCAAGTCCTTCTTTTGCTCCCTATATCTCTCCATAAGTTGCCGTACCAAGAAAATGGCTTCCATGGTCGACCTCCCAGGCATGAAACCAAACTGATTTTTGGTCACGCTTGTCATTCTTCTTAAGCGATGCTCAATGACTCTCTCCCATAGCTTCATTGTATGGCTCATCAGCTTAATTCCACGGTAATTAGTACAACTCTGAACATCCCCCTTGTTCTTGAAGATTGGTACTAATATACTCCGTCTCCATTCTTCTGGCATCTTGTTTGCCCGAAAAATGAGGTTGAAAATCTTGGTTAGCCATACTATCGCTATGTCCCCGAGACCTTTCCACACCTCAATGGGGATACAATCAGGGCCCATCGCCTTGCCTCCTTTCATCCTTTTCAAAGCCTCCTTCACCTCAGACTCCTGGATTCGCCGCACAAAACGCATGCTGATCTCATCAAAGGAGTCGTCCAGTTCAATGGTAGAACTCTCATTCTCCCCATTGAACAGCTTGTCGAAGTACTCCCGCCATCTATGCTTAATCTCCTCGTCCTTCACCAAGAGTTGGCCTGCTCCGCCCTTGATGCATTTGACTTGGCCAATGTCCCTCGTCTTCCTCTCTCGGATCTTGGCCATCTTATATATGTCCCTTTCACCTTCCTTTGTGCCTAACCGTTGGTAGAGGTCCTCATATGCCCGACCCCTTGCTTCACCAACAGCTCGCTTTGCGGCCTTCTTCGCCATCTTGTACTTCTCTATGTTGTCTGCACTCCTATCCAGGTATAGGCGTCTGAAGCAATCTTTCTTCTCTTTAATCGCCTTCTGGACGTCATCATTCCACCACCAGGTATCCTTATCTTCGCTTCTCCTTCCCCTGGACACTCCAAACTCCTCTGAGGCCACCTTACAAATGCAAGTCGCCATCTTCATCCACACATTGTCCGCATCCCCTCCTTCCTCCCAAGGGCCCTCCTTAATGACCCTCTCCTTGAACACCTGAGCTACCTTCCCCTTGAGCTTCCACCACTTCGTTCTAGCGACTTTGGCACGCTTATCCCGCTGTACACGAATCCGAAAGCGGAAGTCAGCAACCACCAGCTTATGCTGGGGTACAACACTCTCTCCAGGTATCACCTTACAGTCTAGGCACACACGCCTATCTTCTCTTCTCGAGAGGATGAAATCAATCTGGCTAGAGTGTTGGCAACTACTAAAAGTCACCAGATGTGATTCTATCTTTCTAAAGAGGGTGTTAGCTACAATCATGTTGTAGGCTAGAGCAAAGCTTAAGACATCTTCTCCTTCTTGATTCCTGATGCCATAGCCAAAGCCCCCATGCGCCCCTTCAAAACCTGTGTTAGATGTACCCACGTGGCCATTGAAGTCTCCTCCTATGAAGAGCTTCTCCTCCTATGAAGAGCTTCTCACCAATCGGTACACTCCTAACCATGTCTTCCAGGCCTTCCCAGAACTCCCTCTTGGTGTTCTCATTGTGGCCTACTTGCGGGGCATACGCGCTGATAACATTGAGAACCAAGTCCTCAACTACCAGCTTGACCAGGATAATCCGGTCCCCACGTCTCTTGACGTCTACCACTCCATACTTGAGGCTCTTGTTGATCAAGATGCCTACGCCATTTCTGTTTGCAGCCGTCCCCGTGTACCACAGCTTGAAGCCGGTATCCTCCACCTCCTTCGCCTTCTGTCCTCTCCATTTGGTTTCTTGAACGCAAAGGATATCAACACCTCTCCTCACCGCTGCATCTACTAGCTCCCGAAGCTTCCCTGTCAGAGACCCTACGTTTCAGCTACCTAAGCGAATCCTCCTAGGCTCGGCTAGCTTCCTTACCCTTCGCACTCGTCGAGTCAAATGCGAAGACCCTTGCTCATTTTCCACTACACCGGGGCGCCGATGTAGCGCGCCACTAAGGATGCGACGACCCGATCCTCGCTCACTTGCCACCGTATCCGGATCAAGATACGGCGCGCCACTTGGGGGTGACGGCCCGGCCCTTGCCCATTTTCCACCACACCCGGGTTCCGATGTGGCGCGTCGCTGAGAGGGTTACGCCCCAACGAAAATCTTTTGGGTTTCATCTCCATAAGAGTGGCTGAGTTTTTACGTTGGCTCGCCAAGCCTATCACAACCCTCCTGCTTTACCCGGGCTTGGGACCGGCTATGTTGAGACAACATAGGCGGAGTTCTTCATAGTTGAGGGATAAAATTTTGTTTTCTCATCTTTCAAGTTCTTCATAGTGACTGATGACCCACAAGTATAGGGGATTTATCGTAGTCCTTTCGATAAGTAAGAGTGTTGAACCCAATGAGAAGCACAAGGAAATGATAAGCGGTTTTCAGCAAGGTATTCTCTGCAAGTACTGAAATAAGTGATAACAGATAGTTTTGTGACAAGATAATGTGTAACGAGCAACAAGTAACAAAAGTTAATAAAGTGCAGCAAGGTGGCCCAATCCCTTTTGTAGCAAAGGACAAGCCTGGACAAACTCTTATATAGAGAAAAGCGCTCCCGAGGACACATGGGAATTATCGTCAAGCTAGTTTTCATCACGTTCATATGATTCGCGTTCGGTACTTTGATAGTTTGATATGTGGGTGGACCAGTGCTTGGGTGCTGTTCTTACTTGAACAAGCATCCCACTTATGATTAACCTCTATTGCAAGCATCCGCAACTACAACAAAAGTATTAAGGTAAACCTAACCATAGCATGAAACATATGGATCCAAACAGCCCCTTACGAAGCAACGCATAAACTAGGGTTTAAGCTTCTGTCACTCTAGCAACCCATCATCTACTTATTACTTCCTAATGCCTTCCTCTAGGCCCAAATAATGGTGAAGTGTTATGTAGTCGACGTTCACATAACACCACTAGAGGCTAGACAACATACATCTCATCAAAATATCGAACGAATACCAAATTCACATGACTACTAATAGCAAGACTTCTCCCATGTCCTCAGGAACAAACGTAACTACTCACAAAGCATATTCGTGGTCATAATCAGAGGGGTATTAATATGCATAAACAATCTGAACATATGATCTTCCACCAAATAAACCGACTAGCATCAACTACAAGGAGTAATTAACACTACTAGCAAACTACTAGTACCGATCCTGGACATGGAGACAAGAATTGGATACAAGAGATGAACTAGGTTTTTGAGAGGAGATGGTGCTGGTGAATATGTTGATGGAGATTGCCCTCTCCCGATGAGAGGAGCGTTGGTGATGATGATGGCAATGATTTCCCCCTCTCGAAGGGAAGTGTCCCCGGCAGAACAGCTCTGCCGGAGCCCTAGATTGGTTCCGCCAAGGTTCCGCCTCGTGGCGGCGGAGTCTCGTCCCGAAAGGTTGCTTATGATTTTTTCCTTGACGAAAGACTTCATATAGCAGAAGATGGCCATCGGAGAGCCAACAGGGGGCCCACGAGGCAGGGGGCGCGCCCTGGGGGGTAGGGTGCGCCCCCACCCACGTGGCCAGGTGGGCCCCCTCTGGCGTACTTCTTCCGCTCAATATTTTTTATTATTTCCAAAAATGACTTTCGTGGAGTTTCAGGACTTTTGGAGTTGTGCAAAATAGGTCTCTAATATTTGCTCCTTTTCCAGCCCAGAATTCCAGCTGCCGGCATTCTCTCTCCTTATGTAAACCTTGTAAAATAAGAGAGAATAGGCATAACTATTGTGACATAACGTGTAATAGCAGCCCATAATGCGATAAATATCGATATAAAAGCATGATGCAGAATGGACGTATCAACTCCCCCAAGCTTAGACCTCGCTTGTCCTCAAGCGGAAGCCGATAACGATAAATATGTCCACATGTTTAGAGGTAGAGGTGTCGATAAAATAAAATACGGACATGGAGGCATCATGATTATTCTCATAACAACAACATAGATGGATATTGTCATATGATTTCTTATGCTCAAGTAATAATCTATTCACAATGCAAAAGTATGAATCATAAAATTTATTGAGAACTAACAAACTATAATCTCAGTCATTGAAGCAATTGCAATTTATCATAACATCAGAAAGAGTCTATGTCAGAGCTTTCTAGCGAGTCCACATACTCAACTATCATTTAGTCTTTCATAATTGCTAACACTCACGCAATACTTGTGGCTACGGAGTTTTAATCAGACACAGAGAAAGATAGGGGCTTATAGTTTCACCTCCCAACCTTTTACCTCAAGGGTAATGTCAACAATAATAACTCATGCTCCCCTACATCCAATTAGATATATCTATCAGGATCTTTCCAACACCCTGTGCTTGCCAAAGGATAAAATATAAAAAGGAAAGGTGAAGATCACCATGACTCTTGCATAAGGTAGAAGATAATAGTAACAGATAGGCCCTTCGCAGAGGGAAGCAGAGGTTGCCATGCACTTTTATGGTTGGATGCACAAAATCTTAATGCGAAAAAATGTCACTTTATATTGCCCCTTGTGATATGAACCTTTATTATGCAGTCCATCGCTTTTATTTCTTCCACATCACAAGATCGTATAAATCTTATTTTCTTCCACACTAATAAGTCATACATATTTAGAGAGAAATTTTTATTGCTTGCACCGATGACAACTTACTTGAAGGATCTTACTCAATCCATAGGTAGGTATGGTGGACTCTCATGGCAAAACTGGTTTAAGGGTTTCTGGAAGCACAAGTAGTATCTCTACTTGGTGCTAAGAATTTGGCTAGCATGAGGGGGAAAGGCAAGCTCAACATGTTGGATGATCCATGACAATATGCTTTATCTCAGATATAAGAAAACATAACCCATTACGTTGTCTTCCTTGTCCAACATCAACTCTTTAGCATGTCATATTTTAATGAGTGCTCCCAATCATAAAAGATGTCTATGATAGTATATTTATATGTGAAACCTCTCTTTCTTTATTACTTCCTATTAATTGCAACAATGACCAAAGCTATGTTTGCCAACTCCCAACAAACTTTTAATCATCATACTCTTTCTATGTGAAGTCATTACTCTCAATAAGATCAATATGATCTCTTTGTTTCTTTTTGTTCTTTTCTTTTTTCTTTTATTCACTCAAGATCATGGCAAAATAATCAAGCCCTTGACTCAACAGTAATCTTTATTATATAGCTCACAGACTCAATTACATAGAGAGATCATAAAGCAAAACTCGAAACTAAATCATGCCATAAACTTTATTCTACTAGATCAAGATACTACTAATAGGATCGAACTAAAGAAAATGGTAAAGATAGGAGTGTGATGGTGATACGATACCGGGGCACCTCCCCCAAGTTTGGCAATTGCCAAGGGGAGTGCCCATACCCATGTGATTATGTCTCCTTTGTTGGTGAGGAAGGTGGAGGTGATGATGGATAGTCGATGGCGTAGGCTTCTTCCTTAATTTGCGCTTTAGGACAGAATTTTGATCCCTCAAGTCATCAATCTTCTGCTCTAGGGTTAATATCTTTTTGCATAGGTCCTGCTTATTTTCCTGCAAGAGACGAAAAGGGATAAACTCGATCTTTAGTTTCTTTGCCCTATCAGGGAGGCTTGACTTTTTGAACTCCACATGCATGTCCCCAGGTTGAGGTAATGGGACTTCATCTTCATCTGATCTCGTCTCCTCCTTTCCCTTGGGTTCATAGTCCTCTTCTTCCTCAGTAGTCCAACCACAATGCTCCACATCTCCATAGACCTTAGGATCTGCAAGGTAATCATCCACATAGCTTTCTCCTTCTGAATCCTGGGACGACATGTTGCTCTAATCTGCAGCAGGACGGCTCGAAACAAGAACAGAGGATATTTGCGTGATACAGGAGTCAAAACCTTCGGGAGAATATATAATGAATTTTTACTGACCAAAATAAGTATCGTGCAAGAAAGCGGAGTTCGGAGAGCACACGAGGTGCCCACGAGGTAGGGGGGCGCGCCCAGGGGGGTAGGGCGCGCCCTCCACCCTCGTGGGGCCCTCGTGTCCTTCCCGGACTGCTTCTTATTTTTCTATTTTTCTAAATATTCCAAAACGGAGAAATATTGCCATAAAAATTGTTTTGGAGTCGGTTTACTTACCGTACCACATACCTATTCCTTTTCGGAGTTTGAAACATTCTGGAAAGTGTCCCTTATGTATTCCTCCGGGGTTACAGTTTCAATAATATTGGTTTGAACATTTATAGGATTACCTGAGATATAATGTTTGATTCTTTGACCGTTCACCACCTTCGGATTTGTGCCTTCGAAGTTGTTGATTTTTATGGCAGCGGAACGATAGACCTCCTCGATAACGTAATGGCCTTCCCATTTAGAGAGAAGTTTTCCTGCAAAAAATCTTAAACGAGAGTTGTATAGCAATACATAATCACCTACATTAAACTCATGCTTTTGTATTCTTTTGTCATGCCATCTTTTAACCTTTTCTTTAAACAACTTGGCATTTTCATAGGCTTGGGTTCTCCATTCATCAAGTGAGCTAATATCAAATAACCTCTTCTCATCGGCAAGTTTGAAATCATAGTTGAGCTCTTTAATAGCCCAATATGCCTTATGTTCTAGTTCGAGAGGTAAATGACATGCTTTTCCATAAACCATTTTATACGGAGACATACCCCTAGGATTTTTATATGCTGTTCTATAGGCCCATAATGCATCATCAAGTTTCTTGGACCAATTCTTTCTAGACCTATTGACAGTCTTTTGCAAAATTAATTTGAGCTCTCTATTACTCAATTCTACTTGACCACTAGACTGTGGGTGATACGGAGATGCAATTCTATGATTAACGTCATACTTAGCAAGCATTTTATGGAAAGCACCATGAATAAAATGTGAACCACCATCAGTCATTAAATATCTAAGGACTCCAAACCTCGGAAAAATAACTTCTTTAAGCATTTTAATAGAAGTGTTATGATCAACACTACTAGTTGGAATAGCTTCTACCCACTTAGTAACGTAATCAACATCAACTAAAATATGTGTGTATCCATTAGAGGCGGGAAAGGGTCCCATATAATCAAAGCCCCAAACATCAGATGGTTCAATAACAAGTGAATAGTTCATAGGCATTTCTTGACGTCTACTAATATTACTAATTCTTTGACATTCATCACAAGACAAGACAAACTTTCGTGCATCCTTGAAGAGAGTAGACCAATAAAAACCAGATTGCAATACCTTATGTGCAGTTCTATCTCCAGCGTGGTGTCCTCCATAAGATTTGGAGTGACACTTGCGTAGGATCTGATCCTGTTCATGCTCAGGTACACAACGTCTAATAACACCATCTACTCCTTCTTTATAAAGATGTGGGTTATCCCAAAAGTAATGTCTCAAATCATAGAAAAACTCTTTCTTTTGCTGATATGTGAAACTAGGTGGTATAAATTTAGCAACAATATAATTAGCATACCACGGAGCATTACGAGAAGCATTTATGACATTTAATTACTCATCAGGAAAGTTATCATCAATAGGTAGTGGGTCATCAAGAACATTTTCTAACCTAGACAAGTTGTCTGCAACGGGGTTCTCAGCTCCTTTTCTATCAACAATATGCAAATCAAATTCTTGTAGCAAGAGAACCCATCTAATTAATAAGTCTAGGTTTAGCATCTTTCTTTTCCATCAGATATTTAATAGCAGCATGATTAGTGTGAATAGTTACTTTAGAATCAACAATATACTGTGTGAACTTATCCCAAGCAAATACAACTGCTAAGAATTCTTTTTTAGTAGTAGCATAATTTCTCTGAGCATTGTCTAGACTTTTACTAGCATATTGAATAACATTTAATTTCTTATCAACTCTTTTCCCTAGAACAACGCCTACAACATAATCACTAGCATCACACATAATTTCAAAGGGTAAATTCCAATCAGGTGGCTGAACGATAGGTGCAGAGATCAATGCTTTCTTAAGTATTTCAAATGCTTCTACACCATCATCATCAAAGACAAAAGGTATATCTTTTTGTAATAAATTAGTCAGAGACCGAGAAATTTTTGAGAAGTCCTTAATGAACCTCCTATAAAAACTGGCGTGACCAAGGAAACTTCTTATACCTTTGATGTCCTTGGGACATGGCATCTTTTCAATAGCGTCAACCTTGGCTTTATCAACTTCAATACCTCTTTAAGAAACTTTATGCCCCAAGACAATACCTTCATTAACCATAAAGTGGCACTTTTCCCAATTCAAGACAAGATTCGATCTTGCGAGGGTGAGCTAACTCCAAAAACCCATCCTCAGTTCGGATTGCAGGCTGCAACTCGCCTGCATGAAGCAGGAATCGCTAGTAATCGTCGGTCAGCCATACGGCGGTGAATCCGTTCCCGGGCCTTGCACACACCGCCCGACATCTCTGCAAAACTCGATCAAGGTTGCTCAAGCAATCATCAAAAGAGGATCCGTAGACAGAAAAGTCATCCATGAAAACCTCACAAATCTTTTCACAAAAGTCAGAGAATATAGCCATCATGCATCTTTGAAAGGTAGCAGGTGCATTACATAAACCGAAAGGCATACGTCTATAAGCAAAAGTACCAAAAGGGCATGTAAAAGTGGTCTTTGATTGATCATTGGCTAACACAGGTATTTGAGAGAAACCAGAATAACCATCTAGAAAGCAAAAATGTGTATGTTTAGATAATCTTTCTAGCATTTGATTGATAAAAGGTAAGGGGTAATGATCCTTTTTAGTAGCCTTATTTAATTTGCGGAAATCAATTACCATCCTATACCCTGTAATAATTCTTTGAGGAATCAATTCATCTTTATCATTAGGAACAACAGTAATACCTCCCTTCTTAGGGACACAATGGACAGGACTTACCCACTGACTATCAGCAACGGGATATATTATACCTGCCTCCAGAAGCTTTAGTATTTCTTTTCTTACCACTTCTTTCATCTTAGGATTCAACCTTCGTTGATGATCAACAACTGGTTTGGCATCTTCTTCCAAATTTATTTTATGTTAACATAGAGTGGGACTAATGCCCTTAAGATCATCATGAGTATATCCAATAGCAGCATGGTTGTGACGCCCGGATAACTAAGCTACAGTAATCCCTTGCTAATGATGCCACATCATCATGATTACTGTTGTTAAACTCGCGTTGGTTCGAAACCGGTTCAAATTTCAAATTCAAATCAAAATCGAAATTCAAAATTTCCAAACATGAAATCTAAAATGTTCAAAGTGTGGCAAATAATCCCTGGATACATGTCATATTGGGACCAACCTCTTTTTGAATTCCCAAAGTGCCCCTCGAGATTTATTTAGTGGTCCAGCAACAATTGTTTTTGCCTTTTCAATTTTCCCAAAAATAGTTAAACACTCCCAAATACTTGAAACTTTTTGGTCCAAGTTAAACTATTGCCTAGTATTTATGTACCAAGTGGCTCTTCTAACAAAAATCATTTGGAGACTCTACCTAATGCAAAACAATGACTAAAATTGCATAGCTAAAAATAATAATAATAGAAATAAAACAAAATAAAAGAAAGGCCCCCTACCCCCCCGGGCCTTAGCCACCCAAGCTGGCCCACGTCGCCGTGGGGATAAGACCGAGTTACTCCTCCCTCTCCTCGTCAGCTCCCTGGGATATTTTCCCCCCTCCTCTCTCTCCCTCGTATCCTCCCTCCCCCCACCTCGACCGAACCCGCTAAGGTCGCTCTACGGTGGGACTCATGGCCGCCGGCCTCCCCATGGCCAGCCAAGGGGCCTAGAAGGCCTGCCGCAGCCGTCCACCTCACCTACAAGAGCTGGAGCAAGCGGAGCCACCTTGCAGCCGACGCCACAACCCCGTCCTCGTCGTCTCTGCTTGCAGCCGAGCTCACGCCCGCCGCCGCGCCTCACCGTCGACGCGGCCACCAGCCTCCCCTCTCCACGCTGACGGGCTCAGGAGGACCGCCGCCGTCCACTCCGTCGTCCACGCCCGCACACAGGAGCCGAAAGCCCTCCTTCGTCGGCCCAGCCTTCTTCTTCCTCCTCGGACCACCGTCGCCTCGCCAACAACTCCGGCAGCCGCGCGTCTTCCCCGGTCCTTCTCAGCAACGGTGGTGAGCTTCCGCTTCCCTTCTCCCTCGCCGTTCGCTCGCCTGCGCCCCCGAGATAGTCCCGCCACCATGTCCGAGAGCTTGCCGCTGCAGTTCATCTCGCCGTCGCGGCCTCGGTCCCCTGAGCTCGAAAGCGAGCTCGGCCCCGTGCTCCTGGGGCTCCAAGGGCCCCGTAGAGCAGACCCGCGCCGCTCGCCGTACCCCCTCCCCGCACACCGCCGCTCGCCTCGCTTGCCGCTGCCGACCCCTACAGCTCCTCCGCTAGCGGCAGTGCCCCGCCTCCACCCGCCACTCGTATCGACGGCCGCGCCCCTGCCGCCGCCGTCCGCTCCGCTGGGCGGCCCTCCCCCTACCTCGTCGGCTCCGGCTAGCCGCGCCGCCAGCGCCGCCCCTTGCCGCGGCATGCTGCTTCGGCCGGCCGGCCTTGCCCCCTCGTGCTGGGCGCTGGGTACGCCCCGCCCGGAGCCCGCAGCCCCACTAACGCCAGCGCCCGTTAGGCCCCCCTCGGGCCTATGACATGTGGGCCCCACGCCCCTGTCAAAAAAAAGAAGTTGAAGAAAGATTTAGTTTAAAATAATAATAACAATAATAATAATAATAAATAATTAGTTAGTTAATTAATCAATTAATTAACTTAATTAAAGTTTGCTTAATTAACTTAACCTGCTAATTAACTACCATCTTTAATTAGTTAGATGAGTGTATGACAGGGGGACCCCACCCCCTGTTGACTAGTCAACATTGACTGGTCAACTGGGACCCCCTGGCCCACCTGTCAGCCACTGGGTACAGTTCTGTGTACCCTGTGCTGGGTGCATCTAGCATTTTAGCATTTATTTTCGAATTAATAATAATTTCAAAATATTATTTAAATCTTTGAAAATCATATAAAATAATCTATAACTCAGATGAAAATGTTTTCTACATGAAAGTTGCTCAGAAAAATCCAACAAATCCGATTACGCGGTCCGTTCATTTGTCACATGCCCCTAGCATGCTGAACATGGAACATTCCTCCTCCGGTCATTTGTCTGACACAGGTCCGGAACCGGGAACACCTTCCCGGTTGAATTCCCCCTTCACCTATAACGTCTAGGACCGCGTTAGAACACGTCTAGCTATGCATGTTGTCCTGTTATACACTTGCTTGCTATGTATTTACTATTTCTCCCCCCTCTTCACTACAAAAAAATACACTTCCGTGATGATACGTGTTTGTCACAGTAGGTCGCGTTTTCTGTCATGCATGTACATCCATGACAAACTTATGACATAATCAAGATAGTCATACCTGTGCTATCGTAGAAGTGTTCCATGACATTGCCAAAATTATCATCACGGAAGTGTCCACTTCCATGACGATAAATCGTGCGTCACAGAAGTGCTTTCGTCAAGGGTGACCGACACGTGGCATCCACCATAACGGAAGGTCGTTAAGCTATCTGGTCGGATTTTGGATCCGATAACCCGTTAACAGCCACGACCAATGCCGATTTTCCACGTGTAAAATTCTCATTGGCTGACGGATCCAACGGTCGAGATGGGCCTATGATATGTTGACACGTGGACCGGCCCAAAAGTGGCCCACAAAGATTAAATGGGCCGGCCCAACCGAAGGCCCATAAGATTTAGCGGACCATAATGGGCCGGCCCAGCTAAAGGCCCACAAAATTTAGCGGACCATAATGGGTCGGCCCAGCTAAAGGCCCACACGATTTTGCAGACCATAATGGGCCGGGCCAGCTAAAGGCCCACAAGATTTTGCGGACCAGAATGGGCCGGGCCAGCTAAAGGCCCACAAGATTCTGCCGACCATAATGGGCCGGCCCAGCTAAAGGCCCAACATTCTCTATCAAATCGGCCCGTCAACGGCCTGTCCTAAACTTGTGATCAATGCAGCCCATGGTCACTTCTGGCCCGTTAACAGTCCGCTAAGTAATTGGGCCGAATTACGGCCCGGTGTATTTCCGGCCTGTTAAAGGTCCGGCTTCATTTGGGCCCATTTACAGGCCATCAAAACTTTCGGCCCATAAACGACCGTGAAGGATTTGGGTCATATTCGGCCATGTCTAACATTCGGCCTGTTAGAGGCCCACTATAGCTTTGGGCCACTTTCGGCCTGTTGTCATTTTCGGCCTGTTAACACCGGACGTAAACCATGGGCCATATGTGGCCCAACGTCATATCGGGCACGTACTCCCGTCTCTTTCCCAACCACACCCGCGCTGGTACACGGTGGAGCTCATTTCTGTACGAAAAAGGCAGCCCACGTGGTAATTTGGCACGTGTACTGGTTGTCCACTTGGTGGAGGGAGGATCGTCTACCACGGGTGAACAAACAAATTGCGACTTGACGCGTTATGTTAAATTAAAAAAAGAGGCAAACCATGTGGGGCCTACCTTAGAGGCAAGGCTCTATACACTGTGGTACTTTTGATGTGTCATGTCAACTCGCAGAACGAGGAGAAGCTTGCTTAGTACACCGTCTCCCCCGCCCACGGGCGCGGTGGCTCGCGGGATGAGGTGAAGCTTGCTCCCTCGCCCACGCGCGCGGTGGCTCGCAGCACGAGGAGAAAATTTTACTACTCCCTCCGTTTACTCCTCGTCCCTACTACGTACTTTGGTTAGTACTCCCTCCATTTACTTATACAAGGCCACTATAAAAAAATACATTTTGCATCTATACAAGGCCACAAATAGTAATCGAGACAAAAGTTACTACTCCCTCCTTTCCAGTTTACGGCTCAATTTCAAAATCTCTCCAACCAAGGTAGACGGTGAGTGGTTGAATTAATTGCATAGTTTGGACAAGTAATTAGTACACTCGTTTTTTCTCAAGAAGTTGTGTTTACCGAGGCATTAATTAGAACGAATGCATGAATGACCACTAAATTTCCATGAACTTGTACATGCATTGGTTAGTTTCCTCTTGACACTGCTTGCGTCGGGTGATCTAACGCACCTCGAAATCCAACATGTAATGGTACTACTACTAGTATAGTAGAATTGAGACTTATCAAACGGAAAAATGAATGTTTTTTGGACGAGCCATATAAACCCTAGTGGGTACGTACTCCGTAAAAACGGATTTTTCCAAAACTAAGTCGCTCCCTTTCATGAATTCTGTAGTATACTCCTCCGTCGATGCTCCCTTTCATGAATTCTGTACTTACTGTCGCCGACATGTGGGACATATAGCAACCGGGTCGACGTGTCAAGCACCAAATAACAGTGCAGAACAGCAGGGGGACGCACCCCACTCGTACCGGCCCAGTAGTAGTAATGAGCAATGAGACGTCAAATCACAATGCCGCACTTTCCCAGATGGACGAAGCAACCATTATTTCACACTTCGGTTCGCCATCATCTCAAACCACGTACTAGTATTGCTTCTACCTCAAGAGGGACACGCGCATCGCCTTGGTACATCATGACACGTGGGACCGCATGACAGGCCATGCTCCCCCGCCGATCGCTCGGTAAAATCACCTCATTTTTACTATACTTCCTCCGTATCGGTTTACTACATGGCATGCACGTCGTTCTAGGTTGAGAATTTAACTGGCTATATATGTGATGAACAGTACTCTAGCCTTTTGAAAAATGTATACTTTTGTACAGTAGTACTATCGATGGATTGCGCCATGGAGCAAAAATTGAAATTAAAAAAAAGGTGGTACATATAGAGAGCGCTCGTCGTCAAATTATGCATATAGTACTATTAAAAAAGCTAGTACGTGCTTAATTGGGGTGCTAAATTCAATTAAAGAAATACTAGTAGTATGTACATACTGAAGAGTTAAAGTAACAAGAAGAAACATAACATAGTTCTGGTGGGGGCTCAGCACAACACACTCCTCAAATTAAACTAAGCACACCTGAAATTAAACTATGCAACTAATCCGGTAGACAATGCATTAGAAGTTTAGAACCACCATGAGCAACGACACTGCCACCTTACTCGGAGTCCTCGTCCACGTCCTCGACTTCGTCCTTGTCCCTATTCCTCTTGGCCGATACTTCTTTGCTTGAACCGCACACTTGGCTGTTGCTCTTCATCCAACCCTTGTAGATATTGAAGCAAAGGTAGCCATCCATTGCAGCGTAGTGGATGTGGTCTATATCTAGTACATTCCGCTGCCATGCATGACGATGAAACGTGTATGGAGGCTTCTCGAGTTTACCGTACAAAGGATGAACCATGGCTCCTGCCAAGGTCAGCATTGAAGGCTGACGAGAGGGCACCAGCCGATTCTTCTGGAGGTCGAAGGGGTTGCCTACAACGAGGCCTATCCGACCCAGGACTTCTTCGTCGTTCGTAAAGTCTACAGTAACGAATTTCACTGTTTGTCCTTGAGGAAGTTCTTAAAATCCTGGCACTCAACGTCGGCATGGCATATGTGGTAGACCAAGCAAACGTTATGTATGCAAACCTGGATCACGGCGGGCTTCTTCCTCTCTTCGTCCTTTAGATCCTTCTCTCATCCCAGGACTATGGTGTACTCAACATCTAGCCCAGCGACCCACTCATCATCTGATTTTTCGAACATGCGTCTGAAGCGAGAAAGGCATCCTTTCACCGTCGCGGAAGAACGGGTGTAGATGACGTCGAACTCATCGCCAGTGATGGTTCTAACCTTGTACTCACCGCCGATCATGGAGATTTGGGACGCCATGGATTTGGGAGGAGGGTTAGGATTAGTGGAACTGCCGTAATGTGAATGGACGGGACGACTAGGAGCGAACCACCGCAGTATTAAAGGACGTGCGGGGACGAGTAGGAGCGAACTGCCAGCGTGCAAATGGCAGGGTAGTGGCTTTCCATTCTCCCATGATACAGGCTTCCAAGATCCCTTGGATCTGAGATCGAACGGTTGCATGGCGTGATTCTAGAGCTATGGGTGAATATCCTATCCTGGAGGGTTATTCTGCAAATTTTCAGCAACTTAGCATGCGACCGTTTAATCTCAGATCCAAGGGCCGCCAGCAGCCCGTATCATGGTCGCGCCTACCACGACCGTCGCGTCGCTCGCGCGGTCGCGCCCTTGGAGATTTAACACGGTGCATTAGGCTATCTGATGTTGGCATGTCATACATAGTCATCACTTAGTCACTCATACTACAACAAGGTTGGCTATAAGTGTATTTTTTGTTACTCCTCTCTATCTCTTTCTTCGTACTCAAGGAAGAAACGGTGCTAGTAAGCGCGTGTATTTATTTCATTTGCCAAGTAGTGACCTCTTCCAATGAAATGGCGTTGCTAAGTTTGCTTCATTTAATTAGCTATAGACTCAAAATTGTCCTTTCACCTAGGTACACGCGCTTAGCACCGTTTCTTCCTTGGGTCACCAAACTAGTCTCTCTATTCTTGATTAACTTGCCACATCAGACTTTATGCCTATGTGGCAAGCTTAAGCACATGTAGGAGCAAGTAAAAGTAAGTACAATAGTGCGCTTTACATGGCATTTTTGCATATGTGGAGGAAAGAGAGGCAAGGAAAAAGTGGAGAAGTGGGCTCTCATGCAAGAGCTAGCCTCTACTACATGGTGGAGCATTGGGAGAGGCACATGTATGGAGGTGGTCAGGAATCTGGGAGACTCACGCCGGTCGTAGCGCTGCAGTGAAAATGATAATGGCAAGTCAAATCACGGGGCCCCACCTGTCTAGCAGTAACTCGCTGTCAAATCACACAGCCCTACGTTTGCAGCAGCCTACTCCCTCGTCTTCTCGCGTCTGTGTCAAACCGACTAGGCGGAACTGCCCCGCCACCTACCGCGTAGGAAAAGCCCCGCCCTCGACTTTTAAATACAACTACATCCGCTTAAGAATCCAATGGTATACTTTTTGTGACATAGCAACTCATATTTAGTTAGTCAAATGGATGACCTAGAACTACGTGCAGGCCCTATAAACCGAGACGCCTAAAAATAAAAAATCGAGATGGAGAGGGTAGTTCAGCACATATCTTTTTAGATCAATATAGTCGGGATTCACCAAGGAGCAAAACCAAGTGGTAGGCTGCTCCTGTCGTGTTGGCGTAGCAACTCAAGAGGGTCAGTCCGCACACGAAATGGCGACACACTTAACAGGACCCCTTTGGCCGACATGTGGCTCATCCACCGTCTTGTTCCACGCGCGATGCACCAAATTATAGTTCGAAGCAGCGGTTGGAATTGGAGGCACCCCGGTTGTAGCGCCGCAGTAGTAGAAAATGAGCGACGAGGGGTCAAGTCACAAAGCCCTACCTTTCCCGCATTAAGCTGGACAGACGAAGCAACCATCATTTCACTCTAGGGCGCAAGAGCATAAAGAAAAGAGAAAACAATGATGCGTGCGGCAGCTACCTAGGGAACCCTAGGGTAGGGGTCTCCACTACAGATCCTTTTTTTGAAAGCGCCTCCACTACAAATCGGCTTCTCCCTCGTCCTCTTGAAGAAAACCGATGATGAGTGCGGCGGTAGGGTTTGTAGGAGTACTACAGCGTGCGGGGCCACGTCGTAGTAAACGGGTTTGAGCCGACGCCTTAAATATGCGTGGGCCGCTTGGTTTTACGGGAACGAGGCAACATTTTGGGTTCGGGGACCAGTGGAGATATAGTACGTACAAAAAATTGTGGACGTAGGTTCGACCGAAAGGCAATGATGCATGGGCCCTGCATTTTGATATACCCGGGGCCGCGTGAAATTTGCTACTCTACTCAAAACTAGTAAGGTACACATGTATTGAACGCATGAGATTTGGAAACCAAATTATGAATAAATACACACTATAGCATGTAAAGCTTTGAGTCGTATATGCATGATGTAGATGTTCATTTAGTTCTTATAGTTCATCTCATTCAAAATCAATAAGTTTTAGAAAAATGTTAAGATTCATAGGGTTGTGCATTGTACTCCCTCCGTTCCAAAATAGATGACCCAACTTTGCGCTAACTTTGTACAAAGTTAGTGCAAAGTTGGGTCATCTATTTTGGAACGAAGGGAGTAAATCATAAAGTAAAAAACAAATAATGGCAATTCATTTAAAAAAATAATCAATTATGATACAGAAGATTCTAGAACAAAGGAGAAGTGCTTGTGTTTTGAGGATTGTGCATTATGCTTAAGTTCACCATGGAGTCTTCTAAATTGTACATGTGGCAGATCTGGTGGAATGTTGATGATATCCAACGGCCAGTAGTGCTCGGATTTGCCTATCTCTGCACCGTCGGGTTAGCCTCATCCAGCGACCATCTTTCAAAGTTATTGGCACACTATATAGTTCTTGTGCCATAGTTGCATGTTTTGGAAAAAAACTACTAGTGGGTTGTACTATCTATTTAGGAATAGAAGATGTATACATGGAAGTTGTAGGGAAAGAGATGACATGGAGCATCTCAATTCCTATGAGTAGGGATTGGAAAAGAGATGTCATTTGGTTCACATCATAGGAACTTTTCTATTCAATCTAGATATGACATGTATCTCAATTCCTATGAGGAGAGATTAGAAAAGAGATGTAATTTGGTTCATATCATAGGAACTTTTCTATTGAATATACGCTAATGTTTATTTTCCTTTGAAATTAAGGGAGTATAGGAATCCATTCATATGAACCAAGTGGCTCTAAAGCTATAGGAATGATATCATGTTTATTTCCTTTGAAATGTGGAGTATATGAATCTATTCCTATGAACCAATTGGCTCTAAAGGAAAAAATCCTATCAAAATCATATCATATAGAGTTCCTATGATATTCCTCGACACTAAAGGATGCCTGAAATTGCTGCGGGTGATACGATGGTCTTTCTTTGTAGACTCCTCACCCAACTTTATAGTTACCTCTCGAAGATGAATGAAATGACATATACATGGTATTCTACATGTGCAATTTGGTACACGAAAACTCGGTAAAAGTTTGCGAGGTTCGAATTTTCAATAAAGCTATATGCACTGCATTTCGGAACGGAGGGAGCATACAGCAGTTGCTAACACTCACGTGGAAGAATTGTGTGTAGGAGGAGTGGCTGTTCTGTTAAATGACATGGCAAAACTAACACTATCGGATGCCGATCAAACGGTTCTTACGGCATTCGTCAGGAAAAGGCTTGTGACGTTTGTCGGATAATGATTTACGGAGACATGCATTGCATTGATACTTGCCCCCTCTCTCTCACGCACATGCACCCTCACGAGTCACGACTCTCCCGAGTCCTCTCGCAGACTCGCACGTCGCACCCACCGTCTATCTGCAGGCAGACGTCACGCACATATGTGCTCTTCACACCCTACCCTCAGAACTTCTAAAAAAACAAAAGACGGCGCGCACATTTTATTTTAGCTCACACGTCACACACTTGTACTATTACTCTTGCGGTGAACGTTATTTGGGCATAGTATATTGTACTCTCACTAAGAGAAGCGGTGCACGCACGCACTAGTTCTCTCACACCCACTCGCGGGTACACGTAGGAGCGCATTTTTTTGAAGCTGGTACAACAAAATCACTCCACTATATATAAAATCAGGAGCCTTAGCGCTTGCTTTACTAGGGTTCCTCTCGTTCACACTCTCATGCTCTCCAGATCTAAGCAACACATAGGTGGCCACACTCTCTCTCAGCTCATGGCTGGTCACAAATCCGGCCGGACAACCTCGACCGGGGCAGGGGTGTAGGTACATCGTTCACGCTGTCGTCGGCGGCGAGGGAGGAGACCAACGGCTGCCCGCGCGTCCCGATCGGCAGCCGTGCCGTTCTCTCCGAGAGAGCGCCGGCTCGGGAGGGCCTCCGACCCCTTCTTCCTCCCTGCGGTATTGTGGCCAAGATGCGGCCTCCCGACGCCGTCTTTGCGACATGCCGACGACCCTCAGGTATATATTCCTTCAAAACCTGCCTTGCTCTACTGCCCCAGCTCCCTTCGTGTGGATCCTTTTCTACTTCCGTCCGCTGTTCCAAAGCCACCTAGACTTCTACTATTATTAGAAGTAAAGCTATTTCATACAGTCGACTCAAAGCGTTGGTTCAAACAGGGAAGAAAGTGGGAAAGCTGTAGCATGAATCTAGGACTTGGTTCTAAGAGGAAACGGTGGAAAGTAGTAATATCTGTCACTGTTTAAATAACCGTATTTCTTATTTGCGCAAACAGGGATGTCTGTCTCCATATCGTTTCGGGATGTCTGTCTCCCTATCATTTCTGTCTGCGCAATCAAAAGCACACACCCCAGTTTTAGTACAACTGCGCAAAATGAGATTGCTATCCCTCGTTGCCGTCATCTAACCTCCCGTCTTCAAGGTATCCCTACATTGGTAGTAACTAAGGTAGAATGACCAACGCAATCTAAAAGAAGCTGATTCGTACGTTTTACTTCCTGATTGCAGTGCAGGGACGAGCGAAAACAAATGCATCCTAGTCCAGAATGCACTTTCTACCAGTTCATCCATGGACCGAGGACAAGCTGGCACGGCTGCACGGCGGTTTTCTGGACAGGTGCATGGACAAGAGGCATTGTGGTCTGCTTATTTCTGCAAATAGCGGTGCTTAAATTTAGTGGAATGCACAAGAATTTCACCTAGTCAGTACACTGCATGGTTCAGTTCAGCATTCCAGCTGAGACCACAATTATAATTGGTTATTCTGGAATGAGAGAACCTAACCCTGAATGGTGGCAACAAGAAAAAACCAGAGTGAACTCCAGGAAATTTAAGCCTGTCGGGAGGCCCTTTGCTCAGAGAGAAGCCTTGCTTGTTTTTTCTTGATTTGTAAACCTTCTCACAACTTTGTCTTTTGCTGTGAACTAGTATATGTTTGATATGTTCTATGAATCATTGAGATGTATAAAATTGCTTAACTTATGCTTTTCAAGTTTTTTATGAAGACGAGTTTAATGTGAGTGTTCCACATGAGCGTTGGACTAGCGTGTGAACGTTTGGGATTTATTACATTGTGGCCTCAATTAACTGCATGAACCACTGTAACAAGATACATAGTTGCTTATATGTCAGACAGCAGATTGTTGATTGTTAGCTGGTCGATAGCCTAGTGTTAAACGAGATGAGCCAATGTGTCGTGTTTTGCACAACTGCTTACAAGTGGGGTAGCACAAACAGTGTTTGCAAGTACTTATGTATACGTCGGCGCACGGTTCTCGAACGAGTGCTCTATTTCATCAAAACACACACCGCTCGTATGATAAACCGTGACAACTTATGTCTTACCATGCCATATTCATGAAAAAACTAGTGAGGACGCATCTGTTTCGGCAACAATTACGATGGTTCTCACATGATTCACGGGCACACAAAAGTAGCAACAGTTCCCATAGACGGATTCAAACAGAGTACTAGCCCCAGAGGGGTCGATAACATGCAAGGTTCGGATAATTAGACACAATCCAAACTACTATTAAACACTAGCTGGGGCAACTATTTCATGCCTCGATCTAATTTGGGCTAGACACAAGACGGACCTTGCCATGAACATCATCGAGGACGTCCCGCAGCAGCTCAATCATGTTAACCTTCATGAAGACAACCTTGTGGCCTTGCCGCTGATAAACTTGTTTGTGGAGGCATGCCACATCATCTTCCTGCGTAAGCTTGACAAGAACAGTATTCCTCACAAACGAAGGAGTAGCTTTGAACTTCTTGTGCTTTAGTACACCCTGGACAACACGCCTGACAACAGTGAGGCTGGAATACAACTCTTCATTGGTATAACCGCAAATGGCTTCCAGGATCCAACAGCCTAAGAACTCTGTTTTCCCAGTGCGTATATTCAGGTCGTCCGCCTCATAGCGAGTGACATGTACAACCACACAATCCTTGTCTACATCAGGGCTCTAATTAAAACAGAAACAAATTCTGAATTACTTTTCAGTATAAGAAACACAAGTTATTTAAACCACTACGTATACCATGGCATCGAAGCTAATAAAATTTTGCATTATTAATCACCACATACTTCCTTTTCTAAAAAAAATCACCACATACTTAGATGAAAAACCACAATCGAGATCGGCAAAGAAGGAAATCACCTTGGGCAGCTCAGCGGGGGGGACACATCCTCGAAGGGGGAAAACTGCTCCTGCAATGCCACGGGGGTTGTAACCTCAAATGGGGCGTTGACCATCTCAGTATCTGGGGTCACCTTGGTGGTTGCCTCCATCTTCTTGGAGCTCTCTGTCTTGTGGGGATCAGCCTCCCGCGTCTGCTCCAATATCGGCAGATCTTTTCCTGGTTCTCCTTGGTCCATCATGAAACTGACGAATACTAGGAGAACACTGAAAGGAAAACACAATCGCAATGACAATGAAACAAAAAAGAGAGTGAGGACCGGTTACTGCTTTGCAAAAGTTCTTTTTTTCCTCTGAACAAAAATATACCAACATCACGGATCCACTTACCTTCCCTTCGTTCGGAGAGAAGAACAGTGGCAGATGCAAGTGTTGCCTTTCTTGAAGACGGTGAGGGAGAAGGGGATTCAGCGAAGAGTGAAATGATGGTTGCTTCGTCCGTCAAACTTAGACTGCGGGGAGGTGGGGTTTTGTGATACGACGGCTCGTTACTGCCGCGCTACGACCGGGGTGACTCTCCGCCTGCATACTGCCTTCTAATTTGGTGGGTGGCATTTGGGCCCGCGCACTGCATGTCCCGCATGTCGGTGAACAAAAGTATAACGACCTTCAGTAGAGGGAGATGTTTCAATGACCTAGGAGGAGCTAGAAGCGGTAGAGTGTCTCCACTGTACTAGTAGTAATTATTTTTCTGGGTAGCTGTAGAGTGTCTCCACTGTACTAATAGTAATTGTTTCTCGGGTCCTAAGATAAAACAGCCCATCCACACTAGTAAATAGTAAAAGAGCAATGCTAGAGCTATGCAAAAGCTTCTACGTAATTAACGTAACCAACCAAGTGGATGAATCTGATTGGAGGTAAGGGGGAGGACGGGCCCACCCCCTGAAAATCAGGGGGAGAGGTTTAGTTGTATGGAAGTTTACGTAAAGCTGTACGTAACTCTTCGTAGATGTAGGATTTTCAATAGTAAAATCAATTCAAAAGCCCATATATTTACTGAATGAGAGGCGCTACCCACACCCAGCACACCGCCCCCCCCCCAAAAAACCTGGGTGCTCTTCTTCCTCCTCGCTCCCACCCACCTCAGGTCAGCTTGCTCCACTCGTACCCCCAAATTCCTCACCTCACTCCTACAGAAAACCCCAGCTCCCCTTCTTCCTCACTCCTACAGAAAACCCCCAGCTCCCCTTCTTCGCTCGCACTACAACTAGGCTCATCATTCGTTACTCTGCTCAAATCCGTGAGCGCAACGCGACGCCCTTGAGGAAAATGGAGTCGGCTGACCCCAACGCCAAGAAGATTGCTGCCGCACCCAAGTCCTCTCAATTCAGTGGCGCCCTCTATGGCGCGCCGTTCCCCTTAATCTCGACTATCGTCAGCTATCTCTCTTCAATGATTTTGAAATCCCCAGAGCCATCATCTCCTCCCACCAGGGCTCCGTTCAAAGCCTCTGCATCTCGTCATGCTACCTGAGCAAGCATACCATGCCCTGCACGGTGGATGCCTGGCTGGAATCCCCTGAATTCACAGAACTACAGTTGCTTGAGTTCTACTATTCCCATGGAAATCACATACCACATACCGAACGCCATGAACTCGTGCCCTCAGCACCGATGTCCATCTCGGGGTTTTCATCCTCTCTCCACACCGCCACCTTTGCGCAATGCTACCTACCAGACAATCTGGTACTAAACCTTCGACTCCCATTTCTCAAGAAACTTCCACTTGTGCGGGTTCGTATATCGGAGGCCTCATTGCACAACATCATCCACTCCAGTTGCCCTGCGCTGGAGTGCTTGGTGCTTGTTTTCACAGTTAGAATCGGTTGTCTCCAAATAAAGTCACCTAACCTTGTAAGAATTGGAATTTCTTTTGACGGAAGGCGGCTCATCATCCAAGATGCCCCTTCACTTCAAAGGTTGATCCTTGATTCTAGTTATTCACCGTTGCAAATAACCGTCATCTCTGCGCCTAAGCTAGAGACCTTGGGTGTAATACATGATCTCTGTGCTCATTTCAATATGGTGTTTGGCTCCACAGTTCTTTAGGTACTTTATATTATCATCTACACTTGTAACCATAAGCTGCATTTTAAATTTCTGCGCATAATTTATATATCATCTTGGAGTACACATTTTGTACTAATATTATGTTCTATGCTCAATGAAGAGTTTCTCCATGGATGGCCTATCAATGGTGCTGGATTCCGTCAAGATCTTATATATCCAAATGAATAGTTTTGATCTGAACAAGATTATTGGCTTGCTGCAATGCTTTCCATGTCTGGAGAAGTTGTATATAAAGGTGATAATTTCACGCACATTGGAAGCCCGCATATAGTGTACTAGAATTAACCATTCAGTTGTTGCTCTTTCGACACTCTTCTTTAGACCTTAACTATTTTCAATCTTCATGTCTATTTAGGCAACAGGATGGGGTAAGAAAGTTATAACCAATCGGTGGATTCATAATCATCGGGATTTTCTCACTTCTCATGAGATTCGATTGAAGACAATAACGCTAGAACGATATGTATCCAACCATGCAAACACAAGATTTGTCACATTCTTCCTGCTGAATGCGAGGTTACTATTGTCCATCAGGCTTAAGTTTATCAGCAGCATGGTTTTGACGGATGGGTATCTCGAAGAGCAAAAAAAAGGAGTTTCAGGTGGGCAAAAGAGCTTCTGAACATGTCGGGCTTCTATTTACAACATATTGTGGTCATAATCCAGTAAATTTTACGACCCAGGATGTTCATTCTATGGACCTGACCGATCCATTTGACTGTGACTGCCGAAAACAGTGCTGGAGTTAGATGTTGTTGCCCTTTTCAATCTGGTTTTTTTGTAAACCTGATGAACAATTAACCCTCGTGCTTTTGTATAGTTTGTAAGCTGGAGTTAGATGTTCCTGCCCTTTTCAACTCGGATGTGACTGTCATATTTTCTTTGAAACAAGGCAAATGGCTTGCCATTCGTTTAATTTAGAGTGAAATATTGTAACAAATCCAAACCAAGGGAAATAACATCACTCTCGCGTGCTGCTTGAGCTCACTGTGCATTACAGAAGCCAAGTGATTAGCCCCCACCAGCACCCACAAACTTATTTTGAACTAGCACATCAAATGGGCTGTAAATTTTCATAGGAAACGCTGGACATCTGGGGCTCACGCCATTGTCAACGTAGTCAATAAACAAGAGAATTACACTACGAGCAGCTGACACCAGGGACCCAGCAAGTCACGCAGTTTTTTTTAGGAACAAGCAGTTGTTATTTATACTAGTTTTAGCGACGGATCAGGGTACGAACGGGGCTGTGCGTGGGCTATGGCCCGTCTAGCCAGGGTTCTATTTATGTTTACCACATCATGAGCCCAGTTGTGTTTTTTCCTTGCTAAAAATGGCTAGCCCAGTTCTATTTTTTAAAATAAATACCCAAACAAGGCCTACTTGCTTTATCGGCCCTGCTGGGCTGCAAATCTTTCAAGACGAGGAGAGTTTCATTCAGTTTGCCCAGAAATGGGTTGTACATTTTTAAAACACATCAAACCGGGAATTAGTTTCAATTTTTTTCATTACAAGATCTTAAATTCCATTGATTTTTTTTGCGTGGACAATTATTTGGATTTTATATTTATATAAATTATTTTTCAAAATAGTTTGAATGTGAATCGATATTTCTGGATTAAAAACAGTTGACCGCACCGAAATATGCAAAATTTCGTATACTTTTTTACCGTGGCCACAATATGGGGTGTGATGCTAACAAAAAGAAGATGGGCTCCAAAAAAATTCTTAAGAATTAGCAAATGGGCTGTACATTATTAGAAATAATGGCAGATGGGTTGTATGCTGTTTTCCACAGATTTGAGGCTGACTTGTACGCCTACTACAGGTTGACGTGTATGCTTTCATAAAAAAAGGTTGATGCACACACAACGCCATGTCAACTTAGTCAACACACGAGAGCAGTGACTGTTGGATGTCCATCCAACGGCTGTCGTGCTTCTTCAATCTCTGCTCTTCATGCTCAAGCCGCTCAAACAAGCATCGGTGGGACTGCCTGCTCCCTCCTCCCGCGGCCGGCTATGCTGCCGTGCAGGCCTCACGGCCCCACCGTACTCCCATCACTGGCCTAGCCATCCCTCTACTCACCCACACATGCTGTTATTCTTCGGCGATGGCAGACGAACCAGTAAACCCTCGTACTCCTCCGCGTGGGAAACAACTGCTGAGTATTCCCTAGCTCCGTGTCGTTCCCTTCCTAGGCCTCGCCGTCGTCCACCGCCCTGGTGCTCTTGGCACGGCCTGGTCAACGTGGTCAATGAACGACATCCATCGGAAGTGGACTGTACGTGGAGAGGCTGACAGCTGGGTCCACGGCCGCACGCAAGGAAATGCCTCCTTATTACGCGCAAAATAATGATTCCTCCACCTGACAGCTAGGACCCACAGGAAGGGCCTATGTATTTCACAAAAAAAATGTCCCCCCCGCTGACAGGTCGGACCCACTAGCTATATCTTCGCACGCAAGGAAGTGCCTCCTTATTACGCCCAAAAAAATGAATACCCCCTGCTAGTTGGGACCCACCATATTGTTGGGCTGACTTGTGGGCCTACTAAGTTGACAGGGACGGAGAGCTTTGTCAACTTAGTCAATACTCCAGTGACCGTATGATGTCCATCCAACGGCCATAATGCTTCTTCAACCTCTGGTCTTCTTGCTCCAGCCGCCCAAAGCAGCGCCGGTCGTGCCGCCTGCTCCTGCCTCCCGTGGCCGGCTGTGCTACCGCGGAGGCCTCACCGCCCCCATACTACTCCCACCACTGGCCAGGCCATCCCTCCACTCACCCATACCCCCTGTTATTCTGCGGCGATGACAGCCTCACACCGCAGTCGAACCAGTGAACGCTCGTACTCCTCTCCGCATGGGCATCCACTGCCGCGTCTTGCACGGCTCCGCGTCGTCCCCTTCCTAGGCCTCGCCGTCGTCCACCGCCGTGGTGCTCCCGGCGCGGCGTGGTCAATGTGGTCAACGACCGACTTCCATCGGAAGAGTACTGTACGTGGAGAGGCTGACAGCCGGGTCCACGGCAGCCGCAAGGAAGTGCCTCCTTATTACGCGGAAAATAATTATTCCTCCACCTGACAGCGGGGACCCACCGGACGGGCCACCAGTATTTTGCGAAAAAATCGTTTCCCCCTGACAGCTGGGACCCACTGGACGGGCCACCGTATTTCGCGAAAAAAAACGTTCCCCCCCCCCCCCGCTATCAGCTCGGACCCACCGGAAGTGCCTCCTTATTACGCACAAAAAAATGAATACTCCCCCGGCTAGCTGGGACCCACCTTGCTGGGAGGCTTACTTGTGGGCCTACTAAGTTGACGGGGACGAAGGGCTTTCTCAACTTAGTCAATATGAACGATTCTAGCTCCAGTGACCGTACGATGTCCATCCAACGGCCATAGTGCTTCTTCAACCTCTGGTCTTCTTGCTCCAGCCGCCCAAAGCAGCGCCGGATGTGCCGTATGCTCCTGCCTCCTGTGGCCGGCTATGCTGCCGCAGAGGCCTCATCGCCCCCTACTATTCCCACCACTGGCCAGGCCCTGCAGCGACGGCAGCCTCACACCGCAGCCAAACCAGTGAACCCTCGTAGTCCTCTCCGCGCGGGCTTCCACTGCCGCGTCGTACCCTTCCTAGGCCTCTCCGTCGTCCACCGCCGTGGTGCTCTCCGCGCGGCGTGGTCAACGTGGTCAAGGAACGACTTCCATCAAAAGAGTACTGTACATGGAGAGGCTGACAGCTGGGTCCACGGCCACAGCCTAGTTTTTTTGTGATTTGCCAAGTAAGTCGCTTTGTCAGGCCTGTTGGGCTGCAAATCTTTCAAGACAAGGAGAGATTTCATTCGGCTGGCCGAGAAAATGGCCCATCAGTAATGAGAAATGGGTTGTACATTTTTAAAACACATTAAACCGGCAATTAGTTCCAAATATCTTTTTTTTCATTTCAAGATTTTAAATTACATTAATTTTTATGCGTGGAAAATTTGTTGAATTTTATATTGATATATATTTATTTTTAAAATCAGTTTGAATGTGAGTCGAAATTTCGGGATTCAAAACTGTTCGGACCGCACCGAAATATGCAAAATTTCGTATAATTTTTTAACCGTTGCCACAATATGGGCTGTAATGCTAACAAAAAGAATATGGGCAACAAAAAAACCTTAAGAATTAGCAAATGGGCTGTAAATTATTAAAAATAATGGCAGATGGGCTGTATGCTGTTTTCCATAGATTTAAGGCTTTCCTAAAAAAAAGGTTGACGCACAAGCACTGACTGTTGGATGTCCATCCAACGGCCGTCGTGCTTCTTCAATCTCTGCTCTTCCTGCTCCAGCCGCTCAAACAAGCACCGGCGGGACTGCCTGCTCCCTCCTCCGCGCGGCCGGCTGTGCTGCCGCGCAGGCCTCACCGCCCGACCATACTCCCATCGCTGGCCTAGCCATCCCTCTACTCACCCACACCTGCTGTTATTCTCCGGCGACGGCAGACGAACCGGTAAACCCTCGTACAGTCGTACTCCCCTCCGCGTGGGAAACAACTGCCAAGTCTTCCGTGCCTCCGTGTCGTCCCCTTCCTAGGCCTCGCCGTCGTCCATCGCCCTGGTGCTCTCGGCGCGGCGTGGTCAACGTGGTCAAGGAACGACTTCCATCGGACGTGGATTGTACGTGGAGAGGCTGACAACTGGGTCCACGGCGGCAGCAAGGAAGTGCCTCCTTATTACGCGGAAGATAATGATTCCTCCACCTGACAGCAGGGACCCACCGGACGGTCCACCGTATTTCGCGAAAAAAACGTTTTCCCCCTGACTGCTGGGACCCACCAGCTACACCTTCGCACGCAAGGATGTGCGTCCGGGCAAAAAAAACTATTTGCCCCCCTGACTGCTGGGACCCACCAACCCCCCGACTGCTGGGACCCACCAGCTACACCTTCGCACGCAAGGAAGTGCGTCTGGGCAAAAAAACAAAACGATTCACCCCCTGACTGCTGGGACCCACCAGCTACATCTTCGCAGGCAAGGAAGTGCCTGACAGTTGGGACCCACCTGGTCGAAGTGTACATAGTGTTGTCATTCTGGTCGCGAACGTGTACGTACATATATACTGGTCGATGTAGAGGGGCGCACGTATCGTAGTAGAGGCGGACAGGGTGCAAGAAAGAAATTACGGCCACGTATGTGTACATACGAGTGGGGTCTCGAACGCCTACTCGCGCATACGTACGGCCAGGGCTCGTGTACATGGCTGGGTCGGAACGGAGAAACAACGTCGTCGTCATGTTCATGGGGAGGCAACGGAATGCGTCGTGTTCATGGGGAGGCAACGAAATGCGTCGTGTTCATGGGGAGGCAACGGAATGCGTCGTGTTCATGGGGAGGCAACGGAATGCGTCGTATTCATGGGGAGGCAAAGGAATGCGTCATGTTCATCGGGAGGCAACTGAACGCGTGGGAGCCAACCGGCTGGGTTGGAACGGAATGCGTGGTTGTGTTCATCGGGAGGGCTTGGATGGAACAGGCGATGGAAACGAGGCCTGGCGTACCGCACAATGGAGGAAACTGACCTCCTACATTCGGAACAGGGTCCTGTTGATCAGGAGGGGTCTGGCGTACCGCAAAACGGAGGAAACAGACCTCCTACGGTCGAAACGGAGGTCCTGTTGATCAGGAGGGGTGTGGCGTACCGCAAAATGGAGGAAACGGACTTGTGTTGGAGTGTTACGGTCGAAACGGGGCTCCTGTTCATCGGGAGGGGTGTGGCGTACCGCAAAACGGGACTCCACGGGATACTGTTCATCTCCACCGTCGACCTCCTCCAGCCTCCATGGGCTCCTGTTCATCCAGCCTCCACGGGCTCCTGTTCATCCAGCCTCGACGGGCTCCTGTTCATCCAGCCTCCACCGCGCGCTACTCCACCGGCTACTGTTCAACCACCCCTCCACCATCTACTGTTCATCCAGCCCTCCACACCACGGGGTCCTGTTCAACCACCCCTCCACGGGCACCCCTCCATCGTCTACTGTTCATCCAGCCCTCCACACCAAGGGGTCCTGTTCAACCACCCCTCCATGGGCACCCCTCCACCGTCTACTGTTCATCCAGCCCTCCACACCACGGGGTCCTGTTCAACCACCCCTCCACGGGCACCCCTCCACCTCTACTGTTCATCCAGCCCTCCATACCACGGGGTCCTGTCTATCCACCCCTCCACCTTCTACTGTTCATCCAGCCCTCCACCACACCACGGGGTCCTGTTCATCTAGAGGCAACGCCACCGCTCACTGTTCATCCAACCCCCCCCCCCCCACAACGCTCACTGTTCATCCCATCGATCGGCTTCAGTTAGCAGCAGTAGCGAAGGAATCGCTCGATAGGGTTCAGTTAACAGCCATCGATCGATCGCTCGGGTTCAGTAACGCGTAGCCTGCAGTGCAATCGCTCGGGTTCAGTTAGAGCCCAACGCCTCGCTCGGGTTCAGTTAGAGCCAACGCCTCGCACACACACGCGTACCTGTACGAGAGAAACGTGCATCGCTCGGCCCCCGACCTCCCACCGTAACCAGGAACTCCCCGAAATTTTCCTCCCCCTCGCTTCTACCATGGTTTTTTCCGTCATGGACGGCCCAAAGAATGTCATGCAGCTGCGTCTCCAGCCCGCCCAGGACGAAAAGCCCATTTTCTGTCATGATTTTTTGTCATAGAACTAGGAGCCCACCACATCTATGATCATACCGGGTTTTGTCACAATTATCGTCATAGAAGTGTCATATGTATGACAGAAAAAAATTTCGTTCGGCCCAAAATGTCACGGATGTGTCTTTTTTTGTAGTGCTTCTCTTCGGTAGACCCTGTGGCGGCTGCCGATGCCGCTGTGATCGACTACGTCACCGACGACCCCTCCTTCTTGTCTCAGCAACCAGGCAAGCCCCCCCCCCTTTGATCATCCCGATATCGCCCGTTCCATTCTCTCTTGCTTGCATTAGATTTTGCTACTATTATTGTTTGCTCCTATTCTGATGCATAGCCTGCTTTTGTATCTGTTGTTGTACCTTGCCTTCTTATCCTAAACTCCTTAGTATAGGTTGGTTAGTGATCCATCAGTGACCCCCACCTTGTCCTTGTTGCCCCTTCTTCATCATCAAAGACCCGATCAACGGGATCGAAGACCAGGCCCCGACACCGCACATCACTTTCCCCTTAGTTGCTCGACACTACTGGGTTACTATCGAGTGCCGAGGGTGAGACCTCTTCAACACTTCTGATGTTAATGTTGTAGTGTAGCTATTTAGTCGTGGTCATCGAGGGTGATTTCCTCCTTGACCACTTCCGATATGACTCTGTCGTGCAACCCCTCAAGTGTGAACCTCGGGGTTGGTTCCTCTTAAGTTCACCTTGATGATTACATTGAGTGGAATTCACCGGGGGTGATTCCTCGGGTTTTCCCCTTGATGTTTGGACACATAGTCACTATGGTTACTATGGCTTTACCCTGAACCATGTTACTCAAGACGGGTCGGCCCTGAGGGGTACCCGCGCGAACTTAATTGCGAGTGATGTGGAGACGGGTTGACCTGGAAGGTGCCCGCGAGATAATTACGAGCCGTGGCTGGGCATTCCTAGCCCTTTCCGCAAGTCCTCGAGACGGGGCAACGAGGTCACATCTTTCGTGAGTCTCTACTTGTTACCGCGCATTCCTAATCCACTACGATTTGGATATTTGATCCGAGGGGCCTCTGGCCTGATAGCACTAACCATCACGTGGGCATAGTATGGGTGTTCTGCGTCATATGCATCAGCCGAAGCTTAATAGACGTCAGCGACTGAGCTGCGCGCGCCGGATTGGACTGGTAAGCTCCTGCCTTTTTAGGGAGGTAGCTAGGTCTGCTCACCGGTCGCGTACGCAACGTGCAGGAGTTCCCGGGGCGATGGCCCATGACCCCTGGGGGCATAGGTTTAGTCCGGCGTGCTGGCCTCTCTATTAAGCCTAGGTCGGGTTGCGGCGTATTGTTTGGCTGAGGCCGGGCATGACCCAGGAAAGTGTGTCCGGCCGGAGTTAATCGAGCGTGGTGGGTAACTTGGTGCACCCCTGCAGGGAAGAAAACATCTACCGATAGCCTGTCCTACGGTAACTGACACTTGGAGTTGTATCCCGATCGATACAACTAGAACTGGATACTTGTGATGAGAATTGGATTGTGATGATAACTGGATAGTATGGCTCTGGGATTGCTTTCTCGCAGGGTGTCGAGAAAGGATCTCTGGCTGAGGTTGATAACACTACTACTACTTTACTTTATGCTACTCTACTCCCTCATGTTGCTGCAAGATGGTGGTTTTCAGAAGATGCTAGTCTTCGGTAAGACTAGGTTCTCCCCTCTATTCTGGCATTTCTGTAGCCCATTCCACATATACAGCCTTCCTTTGATAATGTTGCATATGTAGTGTAGATCCTTGCTTGCGAGTACTTTGGATGAGTACTCACGGTTGCTTTGCTCCCCCTTTTCCCCCTTTCTTCTTTCCGGTTGATGCAACCAGATGCCGGAGCCCAGGGGTCAGATGCTACCGTCGATGCCTACTACTATGTGGAGACCGCCGACGACCAGGAGTAGTTAGGAGGCTCCCAGGCAGGAGGCTTTGCCTTTTCAATCAATGTTGCTTTTGTGCTAGCCTTCTTAAGGCAAACTTGTCTAACTCATGTTTGTACTCAGATAATGTTGCTTCCGCTGACTCTTGTGTTTTCGAGCTTATGTATTCGAGCCCTCGAGGCCCCTGGCTTGTAATATAAAGCTTGTATTATTTTAATTCATGTCTAGAGTTGTGTTGTGATATCTTCCCGTGAGTCCTTGATCTTGATCGTACACATTTGCATGTATGATTAGTGTATGATTGAATCGAGGGCATCACAAGTTGGTATCAGAGTTGACTGCCTGTAGGAACCCCTTTCCAACTCCTTGGCCAAAGTCGAGTCTAGTCTTTAAAAAATTGATTTACTAGCATGGCTGTGTGGCTTACGGGCCCACGTCACCATTGGGTGGTATTAGGATCTTTTACTCCTCGTCTATACTCTGGAACTATGATCTCTCTTCTATTCGGGTTAAATGATTTTGTTAACTCTAACTCTAGGTTCTCGTAAATACGTTCTCCCGGAGAGCCCCTCACTCCAGATGATTGCTTGGTGCACCAGAATATTTTGAAGATACTCTCCGATGTTTTCCCGAGACCCCTGTGCCCTTCGTCGTTGCGATCCTACCACCGATAAATCCTTATTAGTAACTACCTATGTTGTCATTCATACCGTCATCCCCAGTTGCTCTTGTTATTACAAGATGCCTTGAATTACTCTCTGTTGTCTTGAGAATCCGTTGAGCCTACTGCCTTGCAGTTCTTTGCCACATGAATACCTCTGTGGATAATTACTCACGCTTGCCGAGTATTCGTTCGTCCATAGTTGTTCACTGTTTCACAAAATTCTTTGGAATATTATCCGATCTTCCAAAAATCCTTATAAACCTATTACTCTTGCTCCTCCTTGTCTGCTTGCATTGTGGATGTTTTCCATATGTCTGGCAATATTCAGTAGTATCCTTTGCCATATTTCATTTTGAGCATTTGATTCGATATGTTTGTGAATGCTTGCAATCATCAATCAAAGTTAGAATTCTTCCCTTCGGCTCATACGTCACCCCTGACATGAGCTGGTGTTCGACAAATCAAACCTTGATTGATTGTCGATCTATGTCTATTCAACTAACCTGTATTTGATCAGAGCCTCTGCTTCTGATCCACCGTTTTGGAAATCATATTTCCTTTGCATTTGAGCTTTGAATTAGTCAGTTGTTTCTATAATCTGATATCCTTGCATTCTTTCTTCTTCTGGGTGAGCATCGATGCTCACATGAGATCCCTTGTGGACCACCAGATCCTTTGTTGGGTTTTATCCGACATCGTCCTTCTTATTCAGTAACATTGTGAGCTTTTCCTCGGATACATAATGCCTTTGGTAAATTGTATCCTCTGCTTCCTCAATCATGCTCTACTTTCGAGCTTGAATTATTTACTCGTGAAGTTTGTGCTCTATGTTCATAAGATGCCCCAGTGGGTTGAATCTACGCCTTGCCTAATCCGTGTGAACCGGAAGGTTATGCGGGTTATATCTACTAGCGTTTCTTCGGATAACATTTCAACACTACAGCTTCTTCGAATGCGAGAAGTGAATGGAAGGTTGTGCATTGATGAAGTGGGAGTCGACCTTGAACCTTTGTGTTCATGCCCATGGACCCGATGTGGAACTTATCATGGAAGCTTCTTGTTATGATAATAATGATCCCCTTGTGATAAGTTCATCTTGTATCTATATTGGTACTTTGCAACCGTTGTTCCGACCATGATTGATCTCCCTGGATTCCATTTCTCGGACAAGTTAAAGTACTTGTCTTCTTTAGATCGTTTAACCTGTCCAACCTCTACTTTGATCTACCTTCGAGTATTACCCTTTGGTACCTCGAGAATATCACAGAACTACATAACTTCTTATGAGTTCTTCCTCAACTGTTATTTCTCGCCGATTCAAAATTTTCCACGGGTTCTGAGTTGGTAGACACTCGAGCATAGCAATAACTGATTCGAGTCTACACTTTCCTTTCCATTGTTATGTTAACCTTTCTTGTAACGTAACATATTTGAGCAGTAATAATTCGTTGCTTCTGTAAATGCCTCGATATACAACTCTGTCGGTAAGACCTTGTTACTATTGTTGAGGACATTTCGGTAGCCACCGATGGACGAGAACTTTACCTATTGGTCCGCCTCGCCTTGCGAGCAGGAAAATGGTTATTTTCGTCCCTCGCCCTTGGTACCAACGTTGTTGCCAACATAATTGACAGGCTATCCTCTGACTTGCCTTGCTATCATGACCGTGCAAAATGGTTATCGCCTTCCTGCTGTTAACCCACATGGTGGACCCATAACCCACAGTTCCACAGGATCGAAACCTGACTCTCATGTACAACCTTGGTTCTGAAATCCTCTTTGCACTTGGCTTCATATGTGTTTGCGAGCCACCTTCCTTGTAATCTGCTCTGGTATCAGATGCAATACTTATTCTCGATGCTCTGAACCCTTTCACACTCTGTTTCAGACATCGAACGGTTGTCTACCCGGTTGAAGCTTCTTATTGCACCTTCTTACCTTGCTCTCGATGACTTTCTTGAATTTCATCTCGAGAGATGCCTCTATGCCATGTTCACTAAGATAACCCCCAGGTACCTATCTTGCTAAGCTCCGTCCTTCCTGAGTCTTTCCCCCTTACTCCACCCCTAAAATCTCAGGATGAGAATTCTTGTAGTGGAGGAGAATTGTGACGCCCGAATAACTAAGCTACAGTAATCCCTTGCTAATGATGCCACATCATCATGATTACTATTGTTAAACTCGCGTTGGTTCGAAACCGGTTCAAATTTCAAATTCAAATCAAAATCGAAATTCAAAATTTCCAAACATGAAACCTAAAATGTTCAAAGTGTGGCAAATAATCCCTGGATACAAGTCATATTGGGACCAACCTCTTTTTGAATTCCCAAAGTGCCCGTCGAGATTTATTTAGTGGTCCAGCAACAATTGTTTTTGCCTTTTCAATTTTTCCAAAAATAGTTAAACACTCCCAAATGCTTGAAACTTTTTGGCCCAACTTAAACTATTGCCTAGTATTTATGTACCAAGTGGCTCTTATAACAAAAATCATTTGGAGGCTCTACTTAATGCAAAACAATGACTAAAATTGCATAGCTAAAAATAATAATAATAGAAATAAAACAAAAGAAAAGAAAGGCCCCCTACCCCCCGGGGCCTTAGCCACCCAAGCTGGCCCATGTTGCCGTGGGGATAAGACCGAGTTACTCCTCCCTCTCCTCGTCAGCTCCCTGGGATATTTTTCCCCCTCCTCTCTCTCCCTCGTATCCTCCCTCCCCCCACCTCGACCGAACCCGCTAAGGTCGCTCTCCGGAGGGACTCGTGGCCGCCGGCCTCCCCATGGCCAGCCAAGGGGCCTAGAAGGCCCGCGCAGCCGTCCACCTCACCTACAAGAGCTGGAGCAAACGGAGCCACCTCGCAGCCGACGCCACAACCCCGTCCTCGCCGTCTCTGCTCGCAGCCGAGCTCACGCCTGCCGCCGCGCCTCACCGTCGACGTGGCCACCAGCCTCCCATGTCCATGCTAACGGGCCCAGGAGGACCGTCGCCATCCACTCTGTCGTCCACGCCCGCACGCAGGAGCCGAAAGCCCTCCTTCATCGGCCCAGCCTTCTTCTTCCTCCTTGGACCACCGTCGCCTCGCCAACAACTCCGGCAGCCGCGCGTCTTCCCCGGGCCTTCTCAGCAACGGTGGTGAGCTTCCGCTTCCCCTCTCCCTCGCCGTTCGCTCGCCCGCGCCCCCGAGCTAGTCCCACCAGCGTGTCTGAGAGCTCGTGGCTGCAGTTCGCCTCGCCATCGCGGCCTCGGTCCCCTGAGCTCGAAAGCGAGCTCGGCCCCGTGCTCCTGGGGCTCCAAGGGCCCCGTAGAGCAGACCCGCGCCGCTCGCCGTACCCCCTCCCCGCGCACCGCCGCTCGCCTCGCTTGCCGCTACCGACCCCTGCAGCTCCTCCGCCAGCTGCAGTGCCCCGCCTCCGCCTGCCACTCGCGCCGACGGCCGCGCCCCTGCCACCGTCGTCCGCTCCACTGGCCCGCCCTCCCCCTACCTCATCGGCTCCGGCTAGCCGCGCCGCCAGCGCCGCCCCTTGGCGCGGCATGCTGCTCCGGCCGGTCGGCCTTGCCCCCTCGTGCTGGGCGCTGGGTACACCCCGCCCGGAGCCCGTAGCCCCGCTAACGCCAGCGCCCGTTAGGCCCCCCTCGGGACTATGACATGGGGGCCCCACACCCCTGTCCAAAAAAAAGAAGTTGAAAAAAGATTAAGTTTAAAATAATAATAATTATTATTAGTTAAGTAATCAATTAATTAACTTAATTAATGTTTGCTTAATTAACTTAACCTGCTAATTAACTACCTAATCTTTAATTAGTTAGGTGAGTGTATGACAGGGGGACCCCACCCCCTGTTGACTAATCAACATTGACTGGTCAACTGGGACCCCCTGGCCCACGTGTCTGCCATTGGGTATAGTTCTGTGTACCCTGTGCTGGGTGCATCTAGCATTTTAGCATTTATTTTCAAATTAATAATAATTTCAGAATATTGTTTAAATCTTTGAAAATCATATAAAATAATCTATAACTCGGATGAAAATGTTTTCTACATGAAAGTTGCTCAGAAAAATCCAGCGAATCCGAATACATGGTCCGTTCATCTGTCACATGCCCCTAGCATGCTGAACATGGAACATTCCCCCTACGGTCATCTGTCTAACACAGGTCCGGAACCGGGAACACCTTCCCGGTTGAATTCCCCCTTCACCTATAACGTCTAGGACCGCGTTAGAACACGTCTAGCTATGCATATTGTCCTGTTATACACTTGCTTGCTATGTATTTACTGTCCCCCCCTCTTCTCTTCGGTAGACCCCGTGGCGGCTGCCGATGCCGCTGTGATCGACTACGTCACTAACGACCCCTCCTTCTTGTCTCAGCAACCAGGCAAGCCCCAACCCCCCTTTGATCATCCCGATATCGCCAATTCCATTCTCTCTTGCTTGCATTAGATTTTGCTACTATTATTGTTTGCTCCTATTCTGATGCATAGCCTGCTTTTGTATATGTTGTTGTACCTTGCCTGCTTATCCTAAACTGCTTAGTATAGGTTGGTTAGTGATCCATCAGTGACCCCCACCTTGTCCTTGTTGCCCCTGCTTCATCATCAAAGACCCGATCAACGGGATCGAAGACCAGGCCCCGACACCGCACATCACTTTCCCCTGAGTTGCTCGACACTACTGGATTACTATCGAGTGCCGAGGGTGAGACCTCTTCAACACTTCTGATGTTAATGCTATAGTGTAGCTATTCGGTCATCGTCATCGAGGGTGATTTCCTCCTTAACCACTTCCGATATGACTCTATCGTGCAACCCCTCAAGTGTGAACCTCGGGGGTGGTTCCTCTTACGTTCACCTTGATGATTAAATTGAGTGGAATTAACCGGGGGTGATTCCTCGGGTTTTCCCCTTGATGTTTGAACACATAGTTACTATGGTTACTATGGCTTTACCCTGAACCATGTTACTAAAGACGGGTCGGCCCTGAGGGGTACCCGTGCGAGCTTAATTGCGAGTGATGTGGAGACGGGTTGACCTGGAGGGTGCCCGCGAGATAATTACGAGGCGTGGCCGGGCGTTCCTAGCCCTTGACGCAAGTCCTCGAGACGGGGCGACGGGTCACATCTTTCGTGAGTCTCCGCTTGTTACCGCACGTTCCTAATCCACTATATTTGGATATTTGATCCAGGGGCCTCTGGCCTGATAGCACTAGCCATCACGTGGGCATAGTATGGGCGTTCTGCGTCGTATGCATCAGCCGAAGCTTAATAGACGTCAGTGACTGAGCGGCGCGCGCCGGGTTGGACTGGTAAGCTCCTGCCTTTTTAGGGAGGTATGATACGTCTCCGTCGTATCTACTTTTCCAAACACTTTTGCCTTGTTTTGGACTCTAACTTGTATGATTTGAATGGAACTAACCCGGACTGATGCTATTTTCAGCAGAATTGCCATGGTGTTGTTTTATGTGCAGAAAACAAATATTCTCGGAAAGTCTTGAAACTCCACGGAACACCTTAGAAAAAATAAAAAAATCCTCTCCAAAGATGAAGACCAGGGGCCCACACCCTGTCCATGAGGGTGGGGGCGCCCCCCCCTCTAGGGCGCGCCCCTACCTCGTGGGCCCTCTGGACACCCTCCGATGCTAACTCCAACTCTATATATTGGCTTTCGGGGAGAAAAAAATAAGAGAGAAGAAATCATCGCGTTTTACAATACGGAGCCGCCGCCAAGCCCTAAAACCTCTCGGGAGGGCTGATCTGGAGTCCGTTCGGGGCTCCGGAGAGGGGGATCCGTCGCCGTCGTCATCATCAACCATCCTCCATCACCAATATCATGATGCTCACCGCCGTGCGTGAGTAATTCCATCGTAGGCTTGCTGGACGGTGATGGGTTGGATGAGATTTATCATGTAATCGAGTTAGTTTTGTTAGGGTTTGATCCCTAGTATCCATTATGTTCTGAGATTGATATTGCTATGACTTTGCTATGCTTAATGCTTGTCACTAGGGCCCGAGTGCCATGATTTCAGATCTGAACCTATTATGTTTTCATGAATATATGTGAGTTCTTGATCCTATCTTGCAAGTCTATAGTCACCTACTATGTGTTATGATCCGGCACCCCCGAAGTGACAATAATCGGGACCACTCCCGGTGATGACCATGGTTTGAGGAGTTCATGTATTCACTATGTGCTAATGCTTTGTTCCGGTTCTCTATTAAAAGGAGGCCTTAATATCCCTTAGTTTCCAATAGGACCCCGCTGCCACGGGAGGGTAGGACAAAAGATGTCATGCAAGTTCTTTTCCATAAGCACGTATGACTATATACGGAATACATGCCTACATTACATTGATGAACTGGAGCTAGTTCTGTGTCACCCTATGTTATGACTTTTACATGATGAACCGCATCCGGCATAATTATCCATCACTGATCCGGTGCCTACGAGTTTTCCATATACTGGTTTACGCTTATTTACTTTCCCGCTGCTACTGTTACAATCACTACAAAATACCAAAAACATTACTTTTGATGTCTTTACTTTTGTTGCCGTTACCACCACCATCATATTACTTTGCTACTAAACACTTTGCTGCAGATACTAAGTTTCCAGGTGTGGTTGAATTGACAACTCAGCTGGTAATACTTGAGAATATTCTTTGGCTCCCCTTGTATCGAATCAATAAATTTGGGTTAAATACTCTACCCTTGAAAACTGTTGCGATCCCCTATACTTGTGGGTTATCAAGGTAGATAGGTTTGCTCACCGGCCGCGTACGCAACATGCAGGAGTTCCCGGGGTGATGGCCCATGACCCCTGGGAGCATAGGTTTAGTCCGGCGTGATGGCCTCTCTATTAAGCCTAGGTCGGGTTGCAGCGTATTGTTTGGCCGAGGCCGGGCATGAATCAGGAAAGTGTGTCCGGCCGGAGTTAATCGAGCGTGGTGGGTAAGTTGGTGCACCCCTGCAGGGAAGAAAACATCTATCGATAGCCTGTCCTACGATAACGGACACTTGGAGTTGTATCCCGATCGATACAACTAGAACTGGATACTTGTGATGAGAACTGGATGGTGATGAGAATTGGATTGTGATGATAACTGGATAGTATGGCTCTGGGATTGCTTTCTCGCAGGGTGTCAAGAAAGGATCTCTGGCCGAGGTTGATAACACTACTACTACTTTACTTTATGCTACTCTACTCCCTCATGTTGCTGCAAGATGGTGGTTTTCAGAAGATGCTAGTCTTCGATAAGACTAGGTTCTCCCCTCTATTCTGGCATTTCTGCAGCCCAGTCCACATATACAGCCTTCCTTTGATAATGTTGCATATGTAGTGTAGACCCTTGCTTGCGAGTACTTTGGATGAGTACTCATGGTTGCTTTGCTCCCCCTTTTCCCCCTTTCTTCTTTCCGGTTGATGCAACCAGATGCCGGAGCCCAGGAGTCAGATGCCACCGTCGATGCCTACTACTATGTGGAGACCGCCGACGACCAGGAGTAGTTAGGAGGCTCCCAGGCAGGAGGCTTTTCCTTTTCAATCAATGTTGCTTTTGTGCTAGCCTTCTTAAGGCAAACTTGTCTAACTCATGTCTGTACTCAGATAATGTTGCTTCCGCTGACTCTTGTGTTTTCGAGCTTATGTATTCGAGCCCTCGAGGCCCCTGGCTTGTAATATAAAGCTTGTATTGTTTTAATTCATGTCTAGAGTTGTGTTGTGATATCTTCCCGTGAGTCCTTGATCTTGATCGTACACATTTGTGTGTATGATTAGTGTACGATTGAATCGAGGGCGTCACAACGGTGCTTCTTCAGAGTTTTCAATAATCTCTCTTCTTCATGTTCTGACTTCTTACCTTCGTCGAGACCCCAATCTTCAGAGTTGCGTTTAATTCTATCCAATAAATTCCATTTGAATTCAATAGTATTCATCGTAAAAGAGCCAGCACAAGAAGTATCAAGCATGGTGTGATTGTTTTCAGAAAGCCGAGCATAAAAACTTTGAAGAATTATTTCTCTTGGGAGCTCATGATTGGGGCATGAATATAACATTGATTTAAGCCTCCCCCAAGCTTGAGCGATGCTTTCTCCTTTTTGAGGCCAAAAATTATATATATAATTGCGATCACGATGAACAAGATGCATAGGATAAAACTTCTGATGAAATTCCAATTTCAATCGTTTGTAGTTCCATGACCCCGTATCATCACATAACCTATACCATGTCGATGCATCTCCCTCCAAAGATAAAGGTAAGACCTTCTTCTTAACAACATCATCGGGTATACCTGCAAGCTTAAATAATCCACAAACTTCATCCACATATATTAGGTGCTCATCAGGATGCTTTGTTCCATCTCCTGCAAAAGGATTATCTAGCAGTTTTTCTAACATACCCGAAGGAACTTCAAAGGGAACATTTTCATTTTCAGTAGGTTGAGGAGAAACTCTTTGCTCTACTGGTCAGGGTGAAGATACCCTGAACAAGCCCCTCAGAGGATTACTTTCCATAGTAACAAGTGACAGTAAATTTTAGCACACTATATAAATTTTTCCTTACCAAATTCCACCTACCAAAGGCGCTTCACTCCCCGGCAATGGTGCCAGAAAAGAGTCTTGATGACCCACAAGTATAGGGGATCTATCGTAGTCCTTTCGATAAGTAAGAGTGTCGAACCCAACAAGGAGCAGAAGGAAATGATAAGCAGTTTTCAGCAAGGTATTCTCTGCAAGTACTGAAATAAGTGATAACAGATAGTTTTGTGACAAGATAATTTGTAACGAACAACAGGTAACAAAAGTAAATAAAGTGCAGCAAGGTGGCCCAATCCCTTTTGTAGCAAAGGACAAGCCTGGACAAACTCTTATATAGAGAAAAGCGCTCCCGAGGACACATGGGAATTATCGTCAAGCTAGTTTTCATCACGTTCATATGATTCGCGTTCGGTACTTTGATAGTTTGATATGTGGGTGGACCGGTGCTTGGGTGCTGTTCTTACTTGAACAAGCATCCCACTTATGATTAACCTCTATTGCAAGCATCCGCAACTACAACAAAAGTATTAAGGTAAACCTAACCATAGCATGAAACATATGGATCCAAATCATCCCCTTACGAAGCAACACATAAACTAGGGTTTAAGCTAATGTCACTCTAGCAACCCATCATCTACTTATTACTTCCCAATGCCTTCCTCTAGGCCCAAATAATGGTGAAGTGTTATGTACTTGACGTTCACATAACACCACTAGAGGCTAGACAACATACATCTCATCAAAATATTGAACGAATACCAAATTCACATGACTACTAATAGCAAGACTTCTCCCATGTCCTCAGGAACAAACGTAACTACTCACAAAACATATTCATGTTCATAATCAGAGGGGTATTAATATGCATAAAGGATCTCAACATATGATCTTCCACCAAATAAACCAAATAGCATCAACTACAAGGAGTAATTAACACTACTAGTACCAATCCCGGACTTGGAGACAAGAATTGGATACAAGAGATGAACTAGGGTTTTGAGAGGAGATGGTGCTGGTGAAGATGTTGATGGAGATTGCCCTCTCCCGATGAGAGGAGCGTTGGTGATGGCGATGGCGATGATTTCCCCCTCCTGGAGGGAAGTGTCCCCGGCAGAACAGCTCTGCCGGAGCCCTAGATTGGTTCTGCCAAGGTTCCGCCTCGTGGCGGCGGAGTCTCGTCCCGAAAGGTTGCTTATGATTTTTCCCTTGACGAAAGACTTCATATAGCAGAAGATGGCCACCAGAGAGCCAACATGGGGCCCACGAGGCAGGGGGCGCGCCCCCACCCTTGTGGCCAGGTGGGTCCCCCTCTGGCGTACTTCTTTCGCTCAATATTTTTTATTATTTCCAAAAATGACTTTCGTGGAGTTTCAGGACTTTTGGAGTTGTGCAGAATAGGTCTCTAATATTTGCTCCTTTTCCAGCCCAGAATTCCAGCTGCCGGCATTCTCCCTCCTTATGTAAACCTTGTAAAATAAGTGAGAATAGGCATAAGTATTATGACATTGTTGGAAATATGCCCTAGAGACAATAATAAATTAGTTATTATTATATTTCCTTGTTCATGATAATCGTTTATTATCCATGCTAAAATTGTATTGATAGGAAACACAGATACATGTGTGGATACATAGACAACACCATGTCCCTAGTAAGCCTCTAGTTGACTAGCTCGTTGATCAATAGATGGTTACGGTTTCCTGACCATGGGCATTGGATGTCATTGATAATGGGATCACATCATTAGAAGAATGATGTGATGGACAAGACCCAATCCTAAGCATAGCACAGATCGTGTAGTTCGTATGCTAAAGCTTTTCTAATGTCAAGTATCATTTCCTTAGACCATGAGATTGTGCAACTCCCGGATACCGTAGGAATACTTTGGGTGTGCCAAACGTCACAATGTAACTGGGTGGCTATAATGGTGCACTACGGGTATCTCCGAAAGTATCTGTTGGGTTGGCACGAATCGAGACTGGGATTTGTCACTCCGTGTGACGGAGAGGTATCTTTGGGCCCACTCGGTAGGACATCATCATAATGTGCACAATGTGATCAAGGAGTTGATCACGGGATGATGTGTTACGGACCGAGTAAAGAGACTTGCCGGTAACGAGATTGAACAAGGTATCGGGATACCGACGATCGAATCTCGGGCAAGTACAATACCGCTAGACAAAGGGAATTGTATATGGGATTGATCGAATCCTCGACATCGTGGTTCATCCGATGAGATCATAGTGGAACATGTGGGAACCAACATGGGTATCCAGATCCCGCTGTTGGTTATTGACTGGAGAACGTCTCGGTCATGTCTGCATGGTTCCCGAACCCGTAGGGTCTACACACTTAAGGTTCGATGACGCTAGGGTTATAAAGGAAGTTTATATGTGGTTACCGAATGTTGTTCGGAGTACCGGATGAGATCCCGGGCGTCACGAGGAGTTCCGGAATGGTCCGGAGGTAAAGATTTATATATGGGAAGTCATCATACGGTCACCGGAAGAGTTCGGGGGTTACCGGCATTGTACCGGGATCACCGAAGGGGTTCCGGGGATCCACCGGGAGGGTCCACCTGCCCTGGAGGGCCCTATGGGCTGTATGTGGAGAGGGACCAGCCCCTTAGTGGGTTGGGCGCCTCCCCCCTAGGGCCCATGCGCATAAGGGTTTGGGGGAACCCTAAAGGGGGCGCCCCCCTTGCCTTGGGGGGCAAGGCACCCCCTCCTGGCCGCCGCCCCCTCCTCAGATGGGATCTGAGGGGGCCGGCCCCCCTCTCCCTTGCCCCTATATATATGTGGGGGGTGGGAGGGCAGCCGTACCAATGTGCTGGCGCAGCCCTCCCCCTCTCCCAAGTCCGCCTCCTCTCCCGCGGTGCTTGGCGAAGCCCTGCAGGATTGCCACGCTCCTCCACCACCACCACGCCGTTGTGCTGCTGCTGGATGGAGTCTTCCTCAACCTCTCCCTCTCTCCTTGCTGGATCAAGGCATGGGAGACGTCACCGGGTTGTACGTGTGTTGAACGCGGAGGTGCCGTCCGTTCGGCACTTGGTCATCGGTGATTTGGATCACGACGAGTACGACTCCATCAACCCCGTTCACTTGAACGCTTCCGCTTAGAGATCTACAAGGGTATGTAGATGCACTCTCCTTCCCCTCGTTGCTGGTTTCTCCATAGATAGATCTTGGTGACACGTAGGAAAATTTTGAATTTCTGCTACGTTACCCAACAGTGGCATCATGAGCTAGGTCTATTGCGTAGATTCTTTGCACGAGTAGAACACAAAGTAGTTGTGGGCATTGATTTTGTTCAATATGCTTACCGTTACTAGTCCAATCTTGATTCGGCGGCATTGTGGGATGAAGCGGCCCGGACCAACCTTACACGTACACTTACGTGAGACAGGTTCCACCGACTGACATGCACTAGTTGCATAAGGTGGCTAGCGGGTGCTAGTCTCTCCCACTTTAGTCAGATTGGATTCGATGAAAAGGGTCCTTATGAAGGGTAAATAGCAATTGACATATCACGTTGTGGTTTTGCGTAGGTAAGAAACGTTCTTGCTAGACACCCATAGCAGCCACGTAAAACATGCAAACAACAATTAGAGGACGTCTAACTTGTTTTTGCAGGGTATGCCATGTGATGTGATATGGCCAAAAGGATGTGATGTATGAGATGATCATGTTCTTGTAATAGGAATCATGACTTGCATGTCGATGAATATGACAACCGGCAGGAGCCATAGGAGTTGTCTTAATTTATTTATGACCTGCGTGTCAAACGTAAACGTCATGTAATTACTTTACTTTATTGCTAACCATTAGCTGTAGTAGTAGAAGTAATAGTTGGCGAGACAACTTCATGAAGACACGATGATGGAGATCATGATGATGGAGATCATGGTGTCATGCCGGTGACGATGATTGTCAGTGTCAAAACCGGCGGATCTCGGGTAGGGGGTCCCGAACTGTGCGTCAAGGTCGGATGGTAACAGGAGACAGGGGACACTTTATTTTACCCAGGTTCGGGCCCTCTCGGTGGAGGTAAAACCCTACTCCTGCTAGATTAATATTGATGATATGGGTAGTACAAGAGTGGATCTACCACGAGATCAAGGAGGCTAAACCCTAGAAGCTAGCCTATGGTATGATTGTGTATGATGATGGTTGTCCTACGGACTACAACCCTCCGGTTTATATAGACACCGGATAGGGTTAGGGTTACACAGAGTCGGTTACAATGGTAGGAGATCTTGAATATCCGCACGCCTAGCTTGCCTTCCACGCCAAGAAAAGATCCTTCCGGACACAGGACGAAGTCTTCAATCTTGTATCTTCATAGTCCTGGAGTCCGGCTGAAGGTATAGTCCAGCTATCCGAACACCCCCTAATCCAGGACTCCCTCAGTAGCCCCCGAACCAGGCTTCAATGACGACGAGTCCGGCGCACAAATTGTCTTCGGCATTGCAAGGCGGGTTCCTCCTCCGAATCCTGTGTACCTGTATGAATAATGTCCGATTTTTGTAATGTAGCGCTCCTCGGCTTCAGTGCCCAATAATGGTCGTCTTCCACGTGTTGAACGAATGCGAAAAGCCTGGGGTGTTTTTACATCCACACCCTTAGTCATATAAACGAGCCGCCTATTTAACGGGATGGGGATTCAGATCCAAACCACATCTTCTCCTCTCCGCGAGTCATCATCAGAGTGTCTCCAGCAAAGGTCCATTCCAACATGGCCAGCCGTCGCAGCTCCTCCCCTCGCCCCTCCAGTCCCAAACCTGGAGACTGGGAGAGTTGCACCATCCCGCACAGCGAGTTAGTGTTGCTGCAGGCTAAGGGATTCCTCCCCCAGGCATACATGGTCCCGGTCCGGGCCGGACTCGCCACCTATAATGGCGGAAAGCAAGCGGAGAGCACCCCCAATCCTTCTAAAGGAGAGAGGGTGTGCCTCGTCCCTTATCTATTAAGGGGACTGGGACTTCCAATTCATCCATTCCTCCGCGGGCTTCTGGAGTTCTACGGCCTCCAGCTGCACAATCTCACGCCCGGCTCTGTACTACATATTGTGGGCTTCGTTGCCCTTTGCGAGCTATTTTTAGGTGTCAAGGCTCATTTCGCGTTGTGGAAGCGGTTGTTCTGCTTGGTGCCCCGCTCTCAAGAGGGGTCCATTTATCAAGTGGGCGGAGCCGAAGTATGGCGCGTCACCGGGACCGAATACCTATCCGGAACCCCAAAAAAGGCGTCTAAGGACTGGCCTTCGGAATGGTTTTACATAGATGACGTCCCGCTGTCGGACCCTATCCGGGTCGGTCTCCCCGAGTTCAATAGTGCTCCATTGAAGAAACGCTTGAGCTGGCGTCCGTGAAGCTCTCAGAGAGAAAGCGACAGAGACGTCCTTTACCTGATGGGCCGGATAAGACTATTGGCTCATTTCGGACTAACCATGATTGGAGTCATGGCCACATGCATTATGCAGGGGGTGCAGCCGCTTCAGTATAGAGGCCACCCCATGTGGGATTTCAACGGGGAGGATGACGCCACCCGTTACGGCCGTAAGGGGCCAGCCACAGCTGCCGCTCTAGTAAAGATTTTAACATCTTTGTACAAGGGAGAAAAGGAGGACTTCCTCTGCGTCAACCCGCGGGCCGGATTCACTATGTATGAACCTCCAAGTTGGGTAAGTGAACAATTGCACTTGCCTGTCTGTTTAACGCTCCCACGACTAGATACGTAACCTGACGATTTCAATGCAGGAACTGCGATAGGAAGTAAAGGATATCAATAGCCGCCCTCCACAGCCTGAGGACCCAGAACGGTCCTTCGATCCGGACTCCGAAGAGGATCCAGACATATCGGTGGAGCTTATCGACGGGGTGTTCCATCAGTTAAGCAAGGACGACTCCTTGGTGGCCATTACGGCTGATTACCCTGGGTTAATCCCGGCCTCCTAGGTGACAGAAACCGGAGTGTTTATTCCCTTAAGAGAGATTCTATTCTCACACATTCTGGCGTTTCAAACGACAACCGTATTTTGCAGGGGAGACTTCCGAGGCGGGAGGCCGAACCTGCGGCGACTAGCCAACGAGGGGCCGTAGGGCCCTGTGGGGCAAAAAGAAATGTAGTCCGGACTGAGATTCTGGCACAAAGGTATAACGCGCCCTCTGTTTCCCTGGTGTTATTCTGTCAAGGCATATTAACATTCGTGCTGTTTTCAGGACGAAGAGGCCCCGCCGGACTATGTCCGGAGAGGTTGCCAATCGCGCCTCCACTAGCCAGGCTCCAACGTGTGGTCCGGAAGCGGGGACGAGCACCAGGCGCGCACCGGACGCTCCTCCAACAGAGGATGCAGACCGGCTGTCTGCCACAAATTCAGAAGTGGAGAGTGCCATGAACCACAGGCGTCGCCGGACAGTTCTACGCGACGCTTGTTTCTCCCAAGAGGCTTTAGATGCCTTTAATTTGGGAGATGCGTACCTTCGTGCCGCTCAAGATGGTTTAGCCAGAGCCACGGAGCAGTATGTGAAAGACATACGGGTAAGAAAATTTTGGTTAAATATATATATATATACCAGTAGCCCCCGAGACTTGAAACAGTTAAAGTAACTGATTTAAGGATCATATAACATGCAGGTTCTTACAGAGAAGAACACCGTGCTGTCCCAGGAACTGGAAAAGTGCAAGGCCCAACTGGAGGCCGCACTAGCCGCAACAGGGGAGCCTAAAGGGACCCCCTCAGGTAAGATACATTTTGAAAGATTAGTATTGTGCGGCTTGGGTGCAAATCTGACAATTCATGTTGTAGATGGCGCCGGACTTGATCCGGAGAAGCAACAACTCTTACGCCGGTTAAAGGCCGGTGAGAGTATGTTGACAAGGGTGAGGCGAGAGAAGAATGATCTTCAGGATGCCAACACCAAGCTGGATGTTGAACTGAAGGACGTTCGTGGCCAGCTGTCGGACTCCACGAAGGAGAATCAGCGGCTTCGACGCGGCATATTTAGTAAGTGCTTGAACGAACTTTGAAAAATGAGTTCGGCGAGGAAGTCGAATAACAGAGTGTTGTCTGTAGGTATGCTCACAGGTCGTCCTGCAGAGGAGATGCCCGGTTCTACGGGTGACCTACTTCCCGAACTCCTGCAACTGCACGAGCAAATTCGGCAGGCGATGCAAGGCGTTGCCCAAGCCTTATGGCCTGCCCATCCCACGCCCGAGGGCCTTGGAGAGCTTGCGGAGAAGCTGAAGGGAGCTCGGCGGCGCTTCCGGTTGTGGAAGATATCAGCCTGCCGACAAGGCGCTAGGGAGGCTTGGGCCATGGTGAAGACCCGCTTTACGAAGTCTGACCCTAATCACATGGCCGAGGTCGGACCGGTGGGGCGTGACGAGAAGGAGATCCCTGTGAGCCTAGTGTATGGCCAGGTAGAATTGGCCGCAAAGTATTCCCAGCAGGACTGTAAATTAGACAGCCTGTTAGATGGTATAGAGGAGGAATACAATCAGTCAGGATGACTATGTAATTTATAATTGACATGTGAAATGCCTTCTAGCCGGATTGTAGATTGTTTGTTGTTGCCGACCTTTTCGCTTCAACCTCGGGACCTGACGGTCCGGAGTGTTTCCGAATACCATAACGGTTATATAAGAACCGAGGTATGCATGGAGACCAGGCGTAGGGGTCATTAGTGCTTTATCAGACAAGTGCCCAACTAGTTATGTTATATTACATGGTTAGTAAGAAACATCTTCCAGAGAGAATAGTTCCGTTAAGGATTCCTTTCGCTGGGGTGGCGTGCCCTGAAGTGCACGTCCGGACTGCAAATGTAGGAAAACATCTAGGGGCATGTATAAGTAAAAAAGGTTCATCTTTAGTTCACCGACCGAATATTCCCTTAAGAACGCTAGCTTTCGGCTTCACCCAGTCTGAGGTACACATCCGGCTTATCCGGCAGTAGCAATCGCAGAGGTGATCCCTTTACCGCCTAGCCGAACAATCGGGAACGTAGGGGTAAGCACATGAGCCAGGCAACCCATCTTGGCCAAAACTTAAGTCATATCGATGCATATAATGGTGAAGAAAAGGTGCATGCGGAAGTCTGACGCATGCGTTGGGTGTGAAACCCATATAAACAAGCTTCTGTTAAAGAAGCCCCCAGGTTAAAGGAGCGCTGGTAGCGTGTCACATAATGAGCCTTTAAGGGCTAGAAAAGGAAAGAGTGGGAGGAGACAAAATAAAAACAGAAAGATATATGTAAAAATGGACAGAGGAAGGAGACAAACTCAGAGTTCGGCGCTAGGCATAGAATCTTCGGAGACGTGTGGCGTTCCATGGGTTCGGCTCGAGTCGGTTGTCCGACACATCTCGCAGGCGGTACGCTCCACCAGTGAGGACTTGGTCTATTATGAAGGGACCTTCCCATTTGGGCTTGAGTTTGTCCTTTTTCTTATCCGGCAGGCGTAGAACTAATTCGCCGACATTGTAATTTTTGGCCCGTACTTCTCTGCTTTGATATCTTCGAGCCTGCTGTTGGTAAAATGCGGAACGGGCTTTAGCCACGTCGCGCTCCTCCTCTAGGGCGTCCAAGTTGTCCTGCCGATCAAGCTCGGCTTCTCTTTCTTCATACATGCGCACTCGAGGTGAGTCATGAATTATGTCGCAGGGCAGAACTGCCTCAGCGCCATACACCATAAAGAATGGTGTGAATCCGGTGGTACGATTCGGCGTGGTTCGTAGCCCCTAGAGTACGGAGTCGAGCTCCTCTACCCAGCGCGTATTAGATTCCTTGAGGGACCGCACTAGTCTGGGTTTGATGCCGCTCATGATGAGACCATTTGCACGTTCGACGTGACCGTTAGTTTGTGGGTGATAGACAGAAGCATAATCGAGCTTAATTCCCATGTTTTTGCACCACAGCTTTACTTTGTCAGAGGTGAAGTTTGTGCCGTTATCGGTGATAATGCTGTGGGGGACACCGTAACGGTGTACGACCCCGGATATGAAGTCTATCACAGGTTTGGATTCGGCCGTCTTAACAGGCTTGGCTTCTATCCATTTGGTGAATTTATCCACCATTACCAATAAGTATTTTTCTTATGGGATCCACCTTTAAGGGGTCCTACCATGTCAAGCCCCCATACCGCAAAAGGCCAAGTGATGGGGATAGTTCGGAGGGCGTTGGGCGGCATATGGCTTTGGTTTGCAAAGAGCTGGCAACCGACGCATCGTTTGACTAAGTCATGGGCGTCTGCTCGGGCCGTCGGCCAGCAAAAGCCTGTACGGTAAGCCTTGCTTATAAGAGATCGAGCTGCAGCGTGGTGGCCACCGAGTCCGGCATGAATTTCAGCCAACAGACTCCGCCCTTCCTCTTCGGAGATACATCGTTGAAGGACTCCGGTAGTACTTTTCTTATAGAGCTCTCCCTCGTGGACTTTATAGGCTTTAGATCGCCGCACTATGCAGCGTGCCTCGTTTTGGTCCTCTGGGAGTTCCTGCCTAGTAAGGTAGGCGAGGAATGGTTCTGTCCACGGGGCGATGACCGCCATTATTACGTGGGCTGAGGGTGTGACTTCGGTGGCAGGGCCTCCGATTATGTCAGATTGTGCGGCGTCGGGCTGTGCGGTTGTGTCCGGACTGTGGTCCGAGGGTTCCCCCCTCCCATGCTACAGATGGCTTGAATATTTTCTCTAAGAAGATGTTGGGGGGGATTGCATCTCGTTTTGCTCCGATACGTGCCAAGACGTCCGCTGCCTGATTATTTTCTCGGGCTATATGGTGAAACTCCAGTCCTTCGAACCGAACTGACATTTTTAGGACGGCATTGCGATAAGCTGCCATTTTTGGGTCTTTGGCGTCGAAATCGCCATTTATTTGGGATATCGCGAGGTTGGAGTCCCCGCGTACTTCCAGGCGTTGAATGCCCATGGATACTGCCATCCGGAGACCACATAGAAGGGCCTCATATTCGGCTGCATTGTTGGAGTCCGCGTACATGATTTGGAGTACATATTGGACTGTGTCTCCTGTAGGGGACGTCAAAACGACGCCAGCCCCCAGTCCGGCCAACATTTTGGATCCGTCGAAATGCATGATCCAGTTGGAATATGTGCCGTACTCTTTAGGGAGTTCGGCCTCTGTCCATTCGGCGACGAAGTCGGCTAGGACTTGCGATTTAATTGCTCGCCGTGGTTTGTAGGTTATGTCGAATGGGAGGAGCTCTATGGCCCATTTAGCTATCCGGCCCGTTGCATCGCGGTTGTTGATAATATCATTGAGTGGTACTTCCGAGGCTACCGTTATGGAACACTCTTGAAAGTAGTGTCGTAGCTTCCGGGATGCCATGAACACCGCGTATGCAATCTTTTGGTAATGCAGGTACCGTGATTTGCATGGTGTAAGGACAATGGACACATAGTAAACCGGCCTTTGAAGGGGGAGTTTGTGTCCGTCTGTTGCCCGCTCGACGACGAGTACTGCGCTAACAACTTGATGGGTTGCGGCAATGTACAATAGCATGGGTTCGCCAGTGTTCGGCACGGCCAGGACTGGGTTTGTTGCCAAGATGACCTTTATTTCCTCGAGTCCGGCCGTGGCAGCTTCCGTCCACTCGAAGTGTTCGGTGCGCCTAAGGAGGCGGTAAAGGGGTAATGTCTTTTCTCCCAAGCGGGAGATAAAGCGGCTTAAAGCCGCCACGCATCCGTGAGTTTCTGTATTTGTTTGAGGTCTTTTGGGACATCCAATTGTGACAAAGCTCGGATTTTAGCTGTATTTGCTTCAATTCCTCTACCGGATACAATGAAGCCCAGTAGCTTTCCGGCTGGAACGCCGAAAACGCATTTTTCCGGATTGAGCTTAATGTCGTATTTTTGGAGGTTGTCGAATGTAAGGCTCAAGTCATCTACTATAGATTCGACATGTCTTGATTTAACGACCACATCATCTACATACGCCTCCACTGTTTTGCCGATCTGGTTTGCCAGACATGTTTGGATCATGCGCTGATATGTCGCGCCGGCGTTTTTTAGTCCAAAGGGCATCGTGTTGAAGCAGAATGGGTCGTATGGTGTGATGAATGTTGTTGCAGCTTGGTCTGATTCTGCCATCTTGATTTGATGGTAACCGGAGTATGCGTCGAGGAAGCACAGGGAATCGTGTCCTGTAGTGGCATCGATGATTTATCTATTCGAGGGAGGGGAAAAGGATCCTTTGGGCAAGCCTTATTAAGGTCTTTGAAATCGACACACAGGCGCCAGGATTTGTCCTTCTTTGGTACCATCACTAGGTTTGCTAGCCAGTCCGGGTGTTTTATATCGCTAATGAATCCGGCCTCCAATAACTTGGCTAGCTCCTCTCCCATAGCCTGTCTCTTTGGTTCAGAGAAACGCCGAAGGGTTTGTTTGACAGGTTTGAATCCTTTCTGGATATTTAAGCTGTGTTCTGCCAGCCTGCGTGGGATTCCTGGCTATCTGAGGGGTGCCAAGAGAAAATGTCCCAGTTCTCTCGTAGGAACTCTCGCAGTGCGGTGTCTACATCAGGGTTCAGTCGTGCCCCGATGGAGGCTGTTTTATTGGGGTCCGTTGGGTGGACCTGGAATTTGACTATTTCGTCCGCTGGTTTGAAGGATGTGGATTTGGATCTCTTATCGAGTATCACATCATCCCTGTTAACCGTGGATCGCAGCGCAGTCAGTTCTTCGGCCGCTAAGGTTTCTGATAGTGCCTCGAGGGCCAATGCGGCTGTCTTGTTTTCGGCGCGGAGTGCTATGTCCGGATCACTAGCGAGAGTGATAATTCCGTTTGGCCCAGGCATCTTAAGCTTCATGTACCTGTAATGGGGTATAGCTTGGAAAATTGTAAAAGCCTCCCATCCTAGTATAGCGTGGTATCCGCTTTTGAACGGGGCCACCTGGAACGTGGTCTGTTCGGACCTGTAATTATCCGGCGTGCCGAATACCACATCTAGTGTGATCTTTCCGGTGCAGCGCGCTTCCTGTCTGGGGATTATTCCTCTAAAAGTTGTGCTGCTTCGCTCAATGCTGTTCCAGTCTATTTCCATCTTTTGGAGGGTTTCCTCGTAGATGAGGTTCAATCCGCTGCCTCCGTCCATGAGTACCTTTGCTAGGCGACAGCCGTCCACTATGGGACTGAGGACCAGTGCGGCTGGTGCTTTGGCTGTTCAAAATTTAGGTTCGTCACTCGCGTTGAAGGTGATAGCAGTATTGCTCCATGGATTTATTGTCGCTACTTGATAGACTTCAGTGAGGCTGCGGAGTGTTCTTTGTCGCATGTTATTTGATGCGAAAGTCTCAAAGACTGTGAGAACAGAACTGAAATTCCCTGGCTGGTTTCCTTCGACCTCTGGAATTAGGAGATCCTCGCCAATTTTGGCCACCTGCCGGAGTATCCAACATGCCCTGAGGCTGTGAGTTGGGGTGGCGTCCGCTGCACTATGAATCTTGCAGGGTCCATCTAGCCACCTTTCCAGTACGGTTCCATGCCCCCTAGAGGGTTTTGATTTTTTGGTGTTTAGTCCGGGCGCCTTACTGTGGTGCGCCCTCTTGATTCGGACGGGATTGCTATTCAAGGCCGGATTGTCCCAAAATTTAATTTCGGTTTTCCAAGCACTTTCCATCGCACAGTATTTTTGTACTATGGACGCCAAGTCAGCAAAGCGTGTAATATTACAACGACTTACGGCGTTGAGTATTCCCTTGTCCATGCAGTTACTGCAAAAGATTGAAATTGCGTCTTCCTCGCGGCAGTCCTTTATCCTGTTCATAAGCAGGAGGAATCTGGCCCAGTAATGATGTACTGTTTCTTCGGGCATCTGCCTAATTTGGGAGAGATCGCTTAAGATCGGGTGGGCGGGTGTCGTTGAATCTGAGACTTCGCCCGATTTGCTGTTCAGAAGCCGAAGAACTTCCGGATTCTGAGATCCGGAGTCTTGGATGTTATCCGATTTGCCTGATTTTAAGCTCAGGTCTTGGATTGTACCCTCCCCTCCGCGGATATCCGGTATGGAGGGTTCAGGAATTCGGACGTGGCTAGTCCTTAAGATAGATGAAGGGTCGCCGCATTGTGTCTCCACCACAGCAACGTGGTGGGTGACTTGGGGAGAGTTAATTTCCCTTAGATCGGGTTTAAGCCCAACCTGGTCGTAATTTGTAGCGACCCCCAGGGCAACAATGCGATCCAAGAGCTCGTTTACGGAAGAGAGCTCCATCGGATCCAGCTGCTCGGCAAGTTCCGGCCTGACGTGGAGGTTGCTTTCGATGACCCGAGAGGTCACCGTCGGCGCAACGGCCGAACAGGCGGTCATGAGAAAACCACCTAGCCGGAGGGTTTGGCCGATAGCCAGGGCTCCCTTAGTAACGGCGCCGTCTTTAAAGACGGGAAGAGGCATCCTTCCTGATCGCGACGGCACAGAGGAACTCTCAATGAAAGCACCAATGTCGGTGTCAAAACCGGCGGATCTCGGGTAGGGGGTCCCGAACTGTGCGTCAAGGTCGGATGGTAACAAGAGACAGGGGACACTTTATTTTACCCAGGTTCGGGCCCTCTCGCTGGAGGTAAAACCCTACTCCTGCTAGATTAATATTGATGATATGGGTAGTACAAGAGTGGATCTACCACGAGATCAAGGAGGCTAAACCCTAGAAGCTAGCCTATGGTATGATTGTGTATGATGATGGTTGTCCTACGGACTACAACCCTTCGGTTTATATAGACACCGGATAGGGTTAGGGTTACACAGAGTCGGTTACAATGGTAGGAGATCTTGAATATCCGCACGCCTAGCTTGCCTTCCACGCCAAGAAAAGATCCTTCCGGACACGGGACGAAGTCTTCAATCTTGTATCTTCACAGTCCTGGAGTCCGGCTGAAGGTATAGTCCGGCTATCCGAACACCCCCTAATCCAGGACTCCCTCAATGATGATCATGGAGCCCCGAAGATGGAGATCAAAAGGAGCAAAGTGATGATGGCCATATCATGTCACTATTTGATTGCATGTGATGTTTATCATGTTTTTGCATCTTATTTGCTTAGAACGACGGTAGTAAATAAGATGATCCCTCATTAAAATTTCAAGAAAGTGTTCTCCCTAACTGTGCACCGTTGCGAAAGTTCGTCATTTCGAAGCACCACGTGATGATCGGGTGTGATAGATTCTAACGTTCACATACAACGGGTGTAAGACAGATTTACACACGCGAAACACTTAGGTTGACTTGACGAGCCTAGCATGTACAGACATGGCCTCGGAACACGGAGGACCGAAAGGTCGAACATGAGTCGTATAGAAGATGCGATCAACATGAGATGTTCACCGATGATGACTAGTCCGTCTCACGTGATGATCGGACACGGCCTAGTTGACTCGGATCATGTAATCACTTAGATGACTAGAGGGATGTCTATCTGAGTGGGAGTTCATAAGATGAACTTAATTATCCTGAACATAGTCAAAAGATCTTTGCAAATTATGTCGTAGCTCGCGCTTTAGTTCTATTGTTTTAGATACGTTCCTAGAGAAAATATAGTTGAAAGTTGATAGTAGCAATTATGCGGACACTAGAAGGCTTATGTCCTTAATGCACCGCTCGGTGTGCTGGACCCCGAACGTGGTCTGTGGATGTTGCGAATATCTGACATACACGTTTTGATGACTACATGATAGTTCGATAATGTTAAATGGTTTAGAATTGAGGCACCGAGGACATTTTTGAAATGTCGCGGAACATATGAGATGTTTCGAGGGCTGAAATTGGGACTTCAGGCTCGTGCCCACGTCAATAGGTATAAGACCTCCGACGAATTTTCTTAGCCTGCAAACTAAGGAAGAAAAGCTCAATCGTTGAGCTTGTGCTCAGATTGTCTGAGTACAACAATCACTTGAATCGAGTGGGAGTTGATCTTCCAGATAAGATAGTGATGTTTCTCCAAAGTCATTGCCACCAAGCTGCTAGAGCTTCGTGATGAACTATAACATATCAGGGATAGATATGATGATCCTTGAAATATTCGCGATGTTTGACACCGTGAAAGTACAAAACAAAGAAGGAGCATCAATTGTTGATGGTTAGTGAAACCACTAGTTTCAAGAAGGGCAAGGGAAAGAAGGGATACTTCATGAAACGGCAAATCAGTTGCTGCTCTAGTGGAGAAACCCAAGGTTGAACCCAAACCCGAGACTGAGTGCTTCTGTAATAAGGGGAACAACCACTGGAGCAGAATTACCCTAGATACTTGGTAGATGAGAAGGTTGTCGATAGAAGTATATTGGATATACATTATGTGAATGTGTACTTTACTAGTACTCCTAGTAGCATCAGGGTATTAGATACCGGTTCGGTTGCTAAGTGTTAGTAACTCGAAATAAAAGCTACGAAATAAACGGAGACTAGCTAAAGGTGAGCTGACGAGATGTGTTGGAAGTGTTTCCAAGGTTGATATGATCAAATATCGTACGCTCCCTCTACCATCAAGATTGGTATTAAAACCTAAATAATTGTTATTTGGTGTTTGCGTTGAGCATAGACATGATTGGATTATGTTTATCGCAATACAGTTATTCATTTAAGGAGAATAATGGTTACTCTATTTATTTGAATAATACCATCCCGATCGTAGTGATACACATGTTCATGCCAAAAGATATAAGATAGTAATGATAGTACCACATACTTGTGGCACTGCAATTTGAGTCATATTGGTATAAAGCGCATGAAGAAGCTCCATGTTGATGGATCTTTGGACTCACTCATTTTTGAAAAGATTGAGACATGTGAACCATGTCTATTGGTATATACGCATGAAGAAACTCCATGCAGATGGAACGTTTGGACTCACTTGATTTTGAATCGCTTGAGACATGCAAATCATACCACATGGGCAAGATGACTGAAAGCTTTGGTTTTAGTAAAATGGAACAAGAAAGCAACTTGTTGGAAGTAACACATTTTGATGTGTGCAGTCCAATGAGTGCTGAGGCACGCAGTGGATACCGTTATGCTCTTACTTCACAGATGATTTGAGTAGATACTGAGTATATTTACTTGATGAAACACAAGTCTGAATTATTGAATGGTTCAAGTAATTTCAGAATGAAGTTGAAGATCGTCGTGACGAAAGGATAAAATATCTATGATATGATCATAGAGATGAATATCTGAGTTGCGAGTTTGGTACACAATTGAGACATTGTGGAAATTGTTTCACGACTAGTACCGCCTGGAACACCATAGTGTGATGGTGTGTCCGAACATCATAACTTCACCCTATTGGATATGATGCATACCATGATGTCTCTTATCAAATTACCACTATCGTTCATGAGTTAGGCATTAGAGACAACCGCACTCACTTTAAATAGGGCACCACGTAATTCCGATGAGATGACACCGTATGTAATATGGTTTAGAGAAACCTAAGCTGTCATTTTTTAAAAGTTTGGGGTTGCGACGCTTATGTGAAAAAGTTTCAGGCTGATAAGCTCGAACCCAAAGCGGATAAATGCATCTTCATAGGACACCCCAAACAGTTGGGTATACCTCCTGTCTCAGATCCGAAAGCAATAGGGATTGTTTCTCAAATCGGGTCCTTTCTCGAGGAAAAGTTTCTCTTGAAAGAATTGAGTGGGAGGATGGTGGAGACTTGATGAGGTTATTGAACCGTCACTTCAACTAGTGTGTAGCAGGGCACATGAGTTGTTCCTATGGCACCTACACCAATTGAAGTGGAAGCTTATGATAGTGATCATGAGACTTCGGATCAAGTCACTCCTAAACCTCGTAGGACGACAAGGATGCGTACTACTTCAGAGTGGTACGTAATCCTGTCTTGGAAGTCATGTTGCTAGACAACAATGAACCTACGAGCTATGGAGAAGCGATGGTGGGCCCGGATTCCGTGAATGGCTCGAGGCCATAAAATCCGAGAGAGGATCCATGTATGAAAACAAAGTGTAGACTTTGGCAGAACAGCTCGATGGTCGTGAGGCTGTTGAGTACAGATGGATTTTAAAAGGAAGACGGACAATGATGGTAAATGTCACCATTAAGAAAGCTCGACTTGTCGTTAAGATGTTTCCCGACAAGTTCAAGGAGTTGACTACGATGAGACTTTCTCACTCGTAGCGATGCTAAGAGTCTGTTGGAATTAGCAGGTACTGCATTATTTATGAAATCTTGCAGATAGGATGTCAAAATATTGTTTCCTTGTTCTTGAGGAAAGGTTGTATGTGATACGACCAGAAGATTTTGTCGATCCTGAAAGATGCTAACAAGTATGCAAAGCCCCAGCAATCCTTCTAAGGACTGGAGTAAGCATCTCGGAGTTGGAATGTACACTTTGATGAGATGATCAAAGATTTTGGGTTTATACAAAGTTTATGAGAAACTTGTATTTCCAAAGAAGTGAGTGGGAGCACTATAGAATTTCTGATGAGTATATGTTGTTGACATATTGTTGATCAGAAATGATGTAGAATTTCTGGAAAGCATATAGGGTTATTTTAAAAGTGTTTTTCGATGGAAAACCTAGATTAAGCTACTTGAACATTGAGCATCAAGATCTATAAGGATAGATCAAAACGCTTAATGGTATTTTACAAATGAGCACATACCTTAACATGATCTTGAAGGTGTTCAAGATGGATCAGTCAAAGAAGGAGTTCTTGCCTGAATTGTAAGGTATGAAGTTAAGACTTAAAGCTCGACCACGACAGAAGAAAGAGGAAGGATGAAGGTCGTCCCCTATGCTTTTGTCATAGGCTCTATACAGTATGCCATGCTGAGTACCGCACCTGATGTGTGCCTTGCCACATGTATGGCAAGAGGGTACAAGGGTGATCTAGGAGTAGGTCACCAGATAGCGGTCAAAATTATCCTTAGAGGAATAAGGATATGTTTCTCGGTTATGGAGGTGATAAAGAGTTCGACGTAAAGAGTTACATCGATGCAAGCTTAACACCTATCCGGATAGTTCTGACTAGAGTAAACCGGATCCGTATAGTAGAACAGTTGTTTGAAATATAGCGTAGTAGCGCCATCTACAAGATGACACAGAGATTTGAAAAGTACATACGGATCTGAATGTTGCAGACCCGTTGACTAAAACCTCTATCACAGGCATAACATGATCAAACCCAGAACTCATTGAGTGTTAATCACATAGTGATGTGAACTAGATTATTGACTCTAGTAAACTCTTTGGATGTTGGTCACATGGCGATGTGACCTGTGAATGTTAATCACATGGTGATGTGAACTGGATTATTGACTCTAGTGCAAGTGGGAGACTGTTGGAAATATGCCCTAGAGGCAATAATAAATTAGTTATTATTATATTTCCTTGTTCGTGATAATCGTTTATTATCCATGCTAAAATTGTATTGATAGGAAACTCAGTTACATGTGTGGATACATAGACAACACCATGACCCTAGTAAGCCTCTAGTTGACTAGCTCGTTGATCAATAGATGGTTATGGTTTCCTGACCATGGACATTGGATGTCATTGATAACGGGATCACATCATTAGAAGAATGATGTGATGGACAAGACCCAATCCTAAGCATAGCACAGATCGTGTAGTTCGTATGCTAAAGCTTTTCTAATGTCAAGTATCATTTCCTTAGACCATGAGATTGTGCAACTCCCGGATACCGTAGGAATACTTTGGGTGTGCCAAACGTCACAACGTAACTGGGTGGCTATAAAGGTGCACTACGGGTATCTCCGAAAGTATCTGTTGGGTTGGCACAAATCGAGACTGGGATTTGTCACTCCGTGTGACGGAGAGGTATCTCTGGGCCCACTCGGTAGGACATCATCATAATGTGCACAATGTGATCAAGGAGTTGATCACGGGATGATGTGTTACGGACCGAGTAAAGAGACTTGCCGGTAACGAGATTGAACAAGGTATCGGGATACCGACGATCGAATCTCGGGCAAGTACAATACCGCTAGACAAAGGGAATTGTATACGGGATTGATCGAATCCTCGACATCGTGGTTCATCCGATGAGATCATCGTGGAACATGTGGGAACCAACATGAGTATCCAGATCCCGCTGTTGGTTATTGACTGGAGAACGTCTCGGTCATGTCTGCATGGTTCCCGAACCCGTAGGGTCTACACACTTAAGGTTCGATGACGCTAGGGTTATAAAGGAAGTTTATATGTGGTTAACGAATGTTGTTCGGAGTCCCGGATGAGATCCCGGACGTCACGAGGAGTTCCGGAATGGTCCGGAGGTAAAGATTTATATATGGGAAGTCATCATACGGTCACCGGAAGAGTTCGGGGGTTACCGACATTGTACCGGGATCACCGAAGGGGTTCCGGGGGTCCACCGGGAGGGTCCACCTGCCCCGGAGGGCCCTATGGGCTGTATGTGGAGAGGGACCAGCCCCTTAGTGGGCTGGGCGCCTCCCCCCACCTAGGGCCCATGCGCCTAAGGGTTTGGGGGAACCCTAAAGGGGCGCCCCCCTTGCCTTGGGGGGCAAGGCACCCCCTCCTGGCCGCCGCCCCCTCCTCAGATGAGATATGAGGGGGCCGTCCCCCCTCTCCCTTGCCCCTATATATATGTGGGGGTGGTAGGGCAGCCGTACCAATGTGCTGGCGCAGCCCTCCCCCTCTCCCAAGTCCTCCTCCTCTCCCGCGGTGCTTGGCGAAGCCCTGCAGGATTGCCACGCTCCTCCACCACCACCACGCCGTTGTGCTGCTGCTGGATGGAGTCTTCCTCAACCTCTCCCTCTCTCCTTGCTGGATCAAGGCATGGGAGACGTCACCGGGCTGTACGTGTGTTGAACGCGGAGGTGTCGTCCGTTCGGCACTTGGTCATCGGTGATTTGGATCACGACGAGTACGACTCCATCAACCCCGTTCACTTGAACGCTTCTGCTTAGCGATCTACAAGGGTATGTAGATGCACTCTCCTTCCCCTCATTGCTGGTTTCTCCATAGATACATCTTGGTGACACGTAGGAAAATTTTGAATTTCTGCTACGTTACCCAACAGACATAACGTGTAATAACAGCCCATAATGCGATAAATATCGATATAAAAGCATGATGCAGAATGGAGGTACAGTGACCAGCTGATATAAATCCCAAGTGACTCAAAGAATAGAGCTATGCTTCCCGGCAATGGCGCCAGAAAGTAGTCTTGATAACCCACAAGTATAGGGGATCGCAACAGTTTTGGAGGGTAGAGTATTCAACCCAAATTTATTGATTCGACACAAGGGGAGCCAATGAATATTCTCAAGTATTAGCAGTTGAGTTGTCAATTCAACCACACCTGGATAACTTAGTATCTCCAGCAAAGTATTTAGTAGCAAAGTAATATGGAAGTAACGGTAACAGTGGCAAAAGTAACAGTGATAGTTTTGTAGTGATTGTAACAGTGGCAACGGTAAAGTAAATAAGCGAAGAACAATATGTGAAAAGCTCGTAGGCATTGGATCGGCGATGGAGAATTATGCCGGATGCGATTATTCATGCAACAGTTATAACATAGGGTGACACAAAACTAGCTCCAATTCATCAATGTAATGTAGGCATGTATTCCGAATATAGTCATACGTGCTTATGGAAAAGAACTTGCATGACATCTTTTGTCCTACCCTCCCGTGGCAGCGAGGTCCTAGCGGAAACTAAGGGATATTAAGGCCTCCTTTTAATAGAGTACCGGACCAAAGCATTAACACATAGTGAATACATGAACTCCTCAAACTACGGTCATCACCGGGAGTGGTCCCGATTATTGTCACTTCGGGGTTGCCGGATCATAACACATAGTAGGTGACTATAGACTTGCAAGATAGGATCAAGAACTCACATATATTCATGAAAACATAATAGGTTCAGATCTGAAATCATGGCACTCGAGCACTAGTGACAAGCATTAAGCATAGCAAAGTCATAGCAACATCAATCTCAGAACATAGTGGATACTAGGGATCAAACCCTAACAAAACTAACTCGATTACATGATAAATCTCATCCAACCCATCACCGTCCAGCAAGCCTATGATGGAATTACTCACGCATGGCGGTGAGCATCATGAAATTGGTGATGGAGGATGGTTGATGATGACGATGGCGACGGATTCCCCTCTCCGGAGCCCTGAACGGACTCCAAATCAGCCCTCCCAAGAGAGAGTAGGGCTTGGCGGCGGCTCCGTATCGTAAAACATGATGAATCCTTCTCTCTGATTTTTTTCTCCCCGAACACGAATATAGAGTTGGAGTTGAGGTCGGTGGAGCTCCAGTGGGCCCATGAGGCAGGGGGTGCGCCCAGGGGGGCAGGCACGCCTCCCACCCTCATGGACAGGGTGTGGGCCCCCTGACCTTGATTCTTTCGCCAGTATTTTTTATTATTTCCAAAAATAATCTCCGTGAAGTTTCAGGTCATTCCGAGAACTTTTGTTTCTACACAAAAATAACACCATGGCAATTCTGCTGAAAACAGCGTCAGTCCGGGTTAGTTCCATTCAAATCATGCAAGTTAGTGTCCAAAACAAGGGCAAAAGTGTTTGGGAAAGTAGATACGTTGGAGACGTATCACTATGCTGTGTACCAGACCGATTATGTACCTTGCCATGATTTTGGGAATGGATCACTAGACAACGGTCAAAGTTATCCTTGGTTACCTAAGAGCACTAAAGAAATATTTCTCGGTTATGGAGGTGACAAAAAGTTCGTCGTAAAGGGTTACGTCGATGCAAGCTTTGACACTGATCCGGTTGAATCTAAGTCTCAATCTGGATACATATTGAAAGTGGGAGCGATTAGCTAGAAGTAGCTCCGTGCAGAGCATTGTAGACATACAAAAATTTCAAAATACATACGGATCTGAATGTGGCAGACCCGTTGACTAAACTTCTCTCACAAAGCAAAACATGATCACTCTTTGGGTGTTAATAACATAGCGATGTGAACTAGACTATTGACTCTAGTAAACCCTTTGGGTATTAGTCACATGGAGATGTGAACTAATCAAATAAAGACGTGAACTGTTGGTGTTAAATCACATGACGATGTGAACTAGATTATTGACTCTAGTGCAAGTGGGAGACTGAAGGAAATATGCCCTAGAGGCAATAATAAAGTTGTTATTTATATTTCCTTATATCATGATAAATGTTTATTATTCATGCTAGAAATTGTATTAACCGGAAACTTAGTACATGTGTGAATACATAAAGAAAACAGAATGTCCCTAGTATGCCTCTACTTGACTAGCTCGTTAATCAAAGTTGGTTAAGTTTCCTGACCATAGACATGTGTTGTCATTTGATGAACGGGATCACATCATTAGGAGAATGATGTGATGGACAAGACCCATCCGTTAGCTTAGCATAATGATCGTTAAGTTTTATTGCTATTGCTTTCTTCATGACTTATACATATTCCTCTGACTATGAGATTATGCAACTCCCGAATACCAGAGGAACACTTTATGTGCTATCAAACTTCACAGCGTAACTGGGTGATTATAAAGATGCTCTACAGGTGTCTTCGAAGGTGTTTGTTGGGTTGGCATAGATCGAGATTAGGATTTGTCACTCCATGTATCGGAGAGGTATCTCTGGGCCCTCTCGGTAATGCACATCACTATAAGCCTTGCAAGCAATGTGACTAATGAGCTAGTTGTGGGATGATGTATTACGGAACGAGTAAAGAGACTTGCCGGTAACGAGATTGAACTATGTATGTGGATACCGACGATCGAATCTCGGACAAGTAACATACCGATGACAAAGGGAACAACGTACATTGTTATGCGGTTTGACCGATAAAGATCTTCGTAGAATATGTAGGAACCAATATGAGCATCCAGGTTCCGCTATTGGTTATTGACCGGAGATGTATTTCGGTCATGTCTACATAGTTCTCGAACCCGTAGGGTCCACACGCTTAACGTTCGATGATGATTTGTATTATGAGTTATGTGTTTTGGTGACCGAAGTTTGTTCGGAGTCCCGGATGAGATCACGGACATGACGAGGAGTCTCGAAATGGTCGAGAGGCAAAGATCGACATATTAGAAGGCTATATTCGGACATCGGAAAGGTTCTGAGTGGTTCGGGTATTTTTTGGAGTATCGGAGAGTTACGGGAATTCGCCGGGGGAAGTAGTGGGCCTTAATGGGCCATACAGGAAAGGAGCGAAGGGCCTCAAGGGGTGGCTGCCCCCCCCATGGGCTGGTCCGAATTGGATTAGGAGGGGGAGGCGCCCCCCTCCTCCTCCTTCCCTTCTTCTCCTACTCCAACTAGGGAAGAGGGGAAACCTACTCCTACTAGGAGTAGGAATCCCCCTTGGGGCGAACCATAGAGAGGGACGGCCCTCCCCTCCTCCACTCCTTCATATACGGGGGAGGGGGGCACCCCATAGACACACAAGGTGACAATTGTCTTAGCCGTGTGCGGTGCCCCCCTCCACTGATTTCCACCTCGGTTATATCGTTGTAGAGCTTAGGCGAAGCCCTGTGTCGGTACCTTCATCATCACCGTCACCACGCCGTCGTGCTGATGAAACTCTCCCTCGGCCTCAGCTGGATCAAGAGTACGAGGGACATCACCGAGTTGAACGTGTGCAGATCGCGGAGGTGCCGTGCGTTCGGTACTTGGATCGATTGGATCGCAAAGACGTTCGACTACATCAACTGCGTTACTAAACGCTTCCGCTTTTGGTCTACGAGGGTACGTGGACAACACTCTCCCCTCTCGTTGCTATGCATCACCTAGATGGATCTTGCGAGTGCGTAGGATTTTTTTTGACATTACTGCGTTCCCCAACACGGGGGCGCGCCTTCCACCCTCGTGGATAGTGGGTGCCCCCCTCTGGTGCTTTTTTCGCCCAATATTTTTAATATATTCCAAAACCGACTTTCGTGGAGTTTCAGAACTTTTGAAGTTGTGCAAAATAGGTCTCTAATATTTGCTCCTTTTTCAGCCCATAATTCCAGCTGCCGGCATTCTCCCTCTTCATGTAAACCTTGTAAAATAAGAGAGAAAAGGCATAAGTATTGTGACATAATGTGTAACTAGCGGGTGTGCCCGCGCATTTGCGCGGCTAGATTTTGACAGTTTTATTCATTGTACCCTCTATGCATTTTCTTTTAGCTTTGTATATGGTTCTTTGTATCTCCATCTATTCTTCATTCTTTTTCCATTTATTTTGTCCTTTGATGTCGTATCAGAGCAATACTAAAAGACCTATCCTTGTAATGAATTTAAAAAACCTTGTCTACCTATTTTTATTTATTGTATATGAATGATTGGTTTACAACTTTCCATTTATTTATATTTGTTTTGAATTTTTATTGACTCAAACTTCCATTTGATTTGTTGTGTATTGTACATAATAATATACATAGGACATATTCATAATATTATTTTACTTCGCGTGAGTTATTACACTTTTTTGATGTATTCGCTGAACCATTATTTTTTCTCATTTATTTGTCAAATGTACGATTTATATCCATTTGATGGATTTGCTAGTATACGTGCATTTGGATGGCTGAATTTGTATATATATATTTCAGCGCAAAAGAAAGGTTTCTGTACATATTTTTTGTCTATAAAATTTAGTTTTTTAGATGAATTTATAAAATTAGGTAATTTCAGTTGAAGTTTAGAAAATTAGATTAATAATATTAGTGGCATCAAGCCTACACCGGCCATTCGGTTTTGATATAGGCCCATCAGATTTTTTTTTGGATAACTACCGTGTTTCTTTTAAGTAAAAAACAACCCTCGTACATTGAACTTCCCTCACCTTTAAAAAGAATCCCTCACCTCGTTGAACACCAAATACACATAGTAGGTAAAATTATTTTTCTATGGATTTGGTCAAACTTGTGTAAGTTTGACTCAGGGTAAACGTAGAACTTCAAATTTTTTTGGAACGGAATGCATGTACTTGTTTATTAGAACGTATCCTTGTGTTGATGTGATGACTACATCAGTTTGTTTGCACTTGCAGGTTATGACATTATTGGAAGATTGCTTTGACGCTACTACTTCATAAATGCTTCATTGGAGAGTTACATCAAGACGGTTGATTAAAATATATTTGAGTGATTATGTCACAGCATATGATTGTTTATCCCCTAAAAAAGTATGATTATTTATTTGGATGTTAGTAAAGTAGAAAGAAATTAGATTATAATGCAACATATGCAGGTACAGGTAGTGTTGATGCTAGTCTTATCTTAAGTTTTTGAATTTCTTTTCAAAAGGTTGACCCCTTACTTGATGGGCGCTATTTTTAACAGAGTGAAATCATATTAACCTTTGAAATAGAAGACGGGCGAGTGCGCTTGATGGGCTATATTTTTGTGCAAAACAGTGTTGTACTCGTTGATGTGCTTCACCTGCAAAGTTTTGCTCAACTGTGACTAACAGTGTTGATGTAGTGCTGAACGGGGTGATTATCTAAAGCCCTGGCCGTGTGCAGGCTATATAATACACCACAATAGGATCCGAATTGCATATCACTTTGATGCCGAGTTGAAATTGATTTTTTTTAAATTGAGTTGAAATCGAATTTTTATCGAGTAAGTATTACGAAAAGAAATCTGAACCCATCTTTTTTATTTTGAGAATCAAAGCTGAACCCATCTTTGAGTAAACCATGGGCTGGTATAGACCGAGCGGCCGTCATGCAGGCCCATTCAGTATCATTTTTCTGAAATAAAACAACCCGTACAGGTTACCCACGTGGAACACTCTTGTATCTTCCTCACTGCCTCAGTAGATCCCCTTTCTGTTCTCTCTTCTCTTGGCTCATAGACTTCCCCAAAATAGGATGTTGGCTAGGTCTCCTTGCCGGGGAAGCTCAATCTCGTCGCCGGCGACCACGGAATGGATCGGCGATGAACCTCCGCTCCTCTTCTTGGTCTTAGTTCATCGGATTGTGCATCCGCCGGTCAAGGCTTCAAACCCTAGCCGCTGTTGTCTGGATGGAGGCGGACTGGAGGTGCAGCGCGGACTGCTCGGCGCAATGGTTCTCAGGCGGAGTAGGATACAGGTATGAATCCCTTCGTATCTTCTCAGCATTTTATCCATTCTCCTCTTTTCCAAGCTTATATGAGCAGCATGGGCGGGCTGCTGCTATTTTGTTGACCTTCTCATGGCTTGTTCGATTCCTACCAAATGTAAGTGTTCATGATAAGCATCATCCCTAATGCAGATTATGTCTTATATATCATAAACATCACTGTAAAATTGATTTATTTTTTGTTACCATGTCCTAGCAAGAAGTCTTTAACTTGTCAATTATAATTTTGTTCATATGTGTCGGTCTGAAAAGGCTGCATGAGATATGGATGTTTTACTTCCACAAAGAAAACAATATATTTGTTTTGCTTACTTTCTGTCTTACCACTTGTATTCTTCCTTACGGTGGCAGGAATAATGGATTTACTTTTGGCATACCCGACATCGAACTCTTCATCTTTAGGCCTTTGTAATTGTTGTTGTTGCCAAACTTCTACCACTGTAAGTGCTATTGCTCTGCTTCCTTTCTAGTGCAAATCATGTCTTGCACTCTTCCTGATATTTTTATATTTCTTATACTACTGGAACTTTTCTAAAAAGCAACGTGATAGAAGAATTGTTACCAAGAACATAAAACTCAAGAAAGTATATGTGTGAATGTATTTCAAATAATTACAATATGACATGCTTTTCAGTTTTCATAGTACTATAACATTCAATTTTTTCTGGACTAACGACATAGTGCTATAAGATTCAATCTGACAATATAATTACTATCCTTCTTATATATCTTGGTAATACAAATAGGTTGCCTCAATATATATATTTGATATGATCCCCTATTTTCTAGATAACTTCCTTGTTCTCGTAGGCTTTGCTTCCCGTACTTCATCATGATCTTCAAGCATTGTATTTTTTACTTTTGCTATAAAAGACTTCTTGTTTCCACGGAATTTTTTTCCCTTTCTTTCTGACAAACTTGTCTCGGAGCATTCATCCTCTGAGTCATCTGATACATAATAGATCTCAGTCTCCTTTTCTTGTCACTACGGAGTTCTTGTGACGATGATGATATTTTTCGCTGACGCCCATCTTTCTTTATTGAAGTTCCACTACTATCGATTGGTTCCTCTTTAACAGGATCAGTTCACATGAAAATTTGGTAGCTGAAACTTTATTGTTCTGTGATGCAAAATCAATATAAATTTTCAAAATTAGTCAAAAATTTAAAAATTTAGAAGTGTGTACTGTGAAAAAACAAACCACTTTTTTTGTCAAGCATGTTCCGCTTCTTCGTTTCATGATTTAACACGGTGTCCACCTCATCATCCATCAATTCTTGTGTAAGATGTATAGTTAGAGAATTATAAACATGATACTTTGTTTAAAAAACACCTTTACCTCCTTGGCTTTATCATTCAAGTAGAGCTTCTCGAGTCTATCATCAGGCACAAATGTTCTTTTAACTACGTAATTTTGTGCGCCAAAGCTGAGGTTACTATCATTGAGCTTGAATTGAAAAATAATTCTTTTTCCATAGGCTTCATCTATGTGAGCAATCCAATGACATCTGTATATTTGGAGATTAATTACATGGCTGTTAGAAATATTTAATAGTTGAAAGTCATAGTAATAACATTTATAACATACCTGAGCATTGTATATCTTTTTCTGCCCATTCTTGTAGTGTCTCCTTGGTTGCGAAATCGAAATAAAAATCTGGGAAAACCTCTGCAGATCCTTTAACCTCCTTTACCTTTGTGTTGTATGCAAAAGATATTTTATTTTCATTGCTCGCTAGGCGATACTTTGTGGATTCCACAACATTGAAATTTGTCGAATGCGTAAATAGACTGCTCTTTAATTTTTATCTAAAAATATCTATTAGGTTCTTCTAGATAGTAGCATGAATTGTTTGGCCCTGTGAAAACAATGGGATATACTTAACAATTGTTGTTTAAACACATATAACAATGTGCTGTTACTATATCAAAATCACATCTACGCTGATTAGTTCATCGTTTTTAGGATTGATCGATTCCACAACATTGAAATTTGTCGAATGCGTAAATAGACTGCTCTTTAATTTTTATCTAAAAATATCTATTAGGTTCTTCTAGATAGTAGCATGAATTGTTTGGCCCTGTGAAAACAATGGGATATACTTAACAATTGTTGTTTAAACACATATAACAATGTGTTGTTACTATATCAAAATCACATCTACGCTGATTAGTTCATCGTTTTTAGGATTGATCGATTCCCACATTCTCATTACTTTCACTTGTATGTTCCAGTTTTGCCCCCTTGTTGTGAAGTCACTCAACTTCTTGTATGTCATAATGCTCCGCCTTCAAAAGGAACAGAAATATAGTTGACAATTGATAAAGTAACTATAAAAAAATATCCAAAATAAATGAGTGTATACTAAATAATAATTACCGTACTCTCTGATTCAGGTGAGAAGTTGGTCGGCAAGACTGCGTTGGACGTCGAGTTGTACGTCGTGAGAATTGGTTTGGTGTGTCCTCGTCCGGAGTTGAGTTGCACGTCCCGTCGTCATTCCAGTTTACTTCGGCTCTTACAGAATTTGATAATCTCCTTGGCGTGATGTGCATCGCGTGATATGCTTTGGCCGGCTTGGGAGAACTTGTATATATTGGTTCGTCTGGCTAGCCCATTGTAGCAGACACTGTTGAGTTTCCTTGTCCTACCAAATGTAAGTGTTCATGATAAGCATCATCCCTAATGCAGATTATGTCTTATATATCATAAACATCACTGTAAAATTGATTTTTTATTTGTTGTTACCATGTCCTAGCAAGAAGTCTTTAACTTGTCAATTATAATTTTGTTCATGTGTGTCGGTTTGAAAAGGCTGCATGAGATATGGATGTTTTACTTCCACAAAGAAAACAATATATTTGTTTTGCTTACTTTCTGTCTTACCACTTGTATTCTTCCTTACGGTGGCAGGAATAATGGATTTACTTTTGGCATACCCGACATCGAACTCTTCATCTTTAGGCCTTTGTAATTGTTGTTGTTGCCAAACTTCTACCACTGTAAGTGCTATTGCTCTGCTTCCTTTCTAGTGCAAATCATGTCTTGCACTCTTCCTGATATTTTTATATTTCTTGTACTACTGGAACTTTTCTAAAAAGCAACGTGATAGAAGAATTGTTACCAAGAACATAAAACTCAAGAAAGTATATGTGTGAATGTATTTCAAATAATTACAATATGACATGCTTTTCAGTTTTCATAGTACTATAACATTCAATTTTTTCTGGACTAACGACATAGTGCTATAAGATTCAATCTGACAATATAATTACTATCCTTCTTATATATCTTGGTAATACAAATAGATTGCCTCAATATATATATTTGATATGATCCCCTATTTTCTAGATAACTTCCTTGTTCTCGTAGGCTTTGCTTCCCGTACTTCATCATGATCTTCAAGCATTGTATTTTTTACTTTTGCTATAAAAGACTTCTTGTTTCCACGGACATTTTTTCCCTTTCTTTCTGACAAACTTGTCTCGGAGCATTCATCCTCTGAATCATCTGATACATAATAGATCTCAGTCTCCTTTTCTTGTCACTGCGGAGTTCTTGTGACGATGATGGTATTTTTCGCTGACGCCCATCTTTCTTTATTGAAGTTCCACTACTATCGATTGGTTCCTCTTTAACAGGATCAGTTCACATGAAAATTTGGTAGCTGAAACTTTATTGTTCTGTGATGCAAATCAACATAAATTTTCAAAATTAGTCAAAAATTTAAAAATTTAGAAGTGTGTACTGTGAAAAAACAAACCACTTTTTTTATCAAGCATGTTCCGCTTCTTCGTTTCATGATTTAACACGGTGTCCACCTCATCATCCATCAATTCTTGTGTAAGATGTATAGTTAGTGTGACGCTCCCGATTCAATCGTACACTAATCATGCACGCAAATGTGTACGATCAAGATTAGGGACTCACGGGAAGATATCACAACACAACTCTACAAATAAAATAAGTCATACAAGCATCATAATACAAGCCAGGGGCCTCGAGGGGTCAAATACAAGTGCTCGATCATAGACGAGTCAGCGGAAGCAACAATATCTGAGTACAGACATAAGTTAAACAAGTTTGCCTTAAGAAGGCTAACACAAACAGGGATACAGATCGAACGAGGCGCAGGCCTCCTGCCTGGGATCCTCCTAACTACTCCTGGTCGTCGTCAGCGGGCTGCACGTAGTAGTAGGCGCCTCCGGAGTAGTAGTCGTCGTCGTCGACGGTGGCGTCTGGATCCTGGGCTCCAGCATCTGGTTGCGGCAACCGGGTAAAAGGGAAAGGGGGAAAAGGGGGAGAAAAGCAACCGTGAGTACTCATCCAAAGTACTCGCAAGCAAGGAGCTACACTACATATGCATGGATATATGTGTAAAGGGCCATATCAGTGGACTGAACTGCAGAATGCCAGAATAAGAGGGGGATAGCTAGTCTTATCGAAGACTACGCTTCTGGTCGCCTCCGTCTTGCAGCATGTAGAAGAGAGTAGACTGAAGTCCTCCAAGTAGCATCGCATAGCATAATCCTACCCGGCGATCCCCTCCTCGTAGCCCTGTTAGAGAGCGACCACCGGGTTGTATCTGCCACTTGGAAGGGTGTGTTTTATTAAGTATCCGGTTCTAGTTGTCATAAGGTCAAGATACAACTCCGGGTCGTCCTTTTACCGAGGGACACGGCTATTCGAATAGATTAACTTCCCTGCAGGGGTGCACCACATAGCCCAACACGCTTGATCCCATTTGGCCGGACACACTTTCCTGGGTCATGCCCGGCCTCGGAAGATCAACACGTCGCAGCCCCACCTAGGCACAACATAGCGGTCAGCATGCCGGTCTAAACCTATGCGCGCAGGGGTCTGGGCCCATCGCCCTGAGCACACCTGCACGTTGCGAACGCGGCCGGAAGCAGACCTAGCCTAGTGGCGTTCCAGTCCAATCCGGCGCGCGCCACTCAGTCGCTCACGTCAAGAAGTGCTTCGGCTGATACCACGACGCCGAGTGCCCATATCTTTCCCGCGTAGTTGGTTAGTGCGTATAGACCAAATGGCCAGACTCAGATCAAATACCCAGATCTCGTTAAGCGTGTTAAATATCCGCGAACGCCAATAGGGCCAGGCTCACCTCTCACCCAGGTAGCCCCGAACTGCCCTGCCGCTCCGCCTCAAAGATCCACACAGAAGGCTGTCGGGACAAAGGTCCTTTCAGCCCTCAATCCGTGAATCACTCGCGGGTACTCCTCGAGCCAACCCGACTTTGGTCACCACATGTATCATGTTTAAAGTATAGTATATATCCATGATCACCTCCCGAGGTGATCACAGCCCAGTAGTATAGCATGGCAGACAGACAAGAGTGTAGGGCCACTGATGGAACACTAGCATCCTATACTAAACAAGTAGGATTGCAGGTAAAGGTATCAACAGCAGTATCAAAGACAGGCTATGCATCAGGATAGGAATAACGAAAGCAGTAACATGCTACACTACTCTAATGCAAGCAGTATAGAGAAGAGTAGGCGATATCTGGTGATCAAGGGGGGGGGCTTGCCTGGTTGCTCTGGCAAGAAGGACGGGTCGTCAACACCGTAGTCGACCGGGGCACCAATAACGTCGGTCTCGGTGTCTATCGAGAGAAGAGGGGGGAGAAACAATAAATATTTAAGCAAGCAGATGCATAGTGATGCATGACATGACAAGTAACGGCGTTAGAGGTGCCCTAACGCGGTATGAGGTGATACCGGTGAAGGGGGAAAACGTCTGGGAAAATATCCCCGGTGTTTCGCGTTTTCGGGCAGAGGAGCCGGAGGGGAAAAGTTGCGAGTTTGACATGTTAGGGGTGTGTGGTGGACGAATGGGCTGCGAAACCGGAATCGTCTCGCCGTTCTGAGCAACTTTCATGTTGAAAATATTTTAATTCGAGTTACGGATTAAAAGATATGATTTTCTAAAGGTTTTATTAATTTTTGGAATTTAATTATTTATTTAAATTAATTTGAAAAACAGATTAACGACATCAGCATGATGTCATGCTGACATCAGCAGTCAACTCTAGCAGTCAACAGAGTTGACTTGGTCAACCTGACCAGTGGGTCCAGTGGGACCCACCTGTCATACACTGACTAGAGTTAATAAGGGTTTAGGCTAATTTAATTACTTTTTAATTAACCTAACTAGTTAATTAAATTAATTAAACCGGATTAATTAATTCATTAGATAATTAATTAATTAATAATTAACTTTATTAAATCATTTTTATTATTTTATTATTATTTTTATTTTTATTTTTAATTTGTTCTGGGGCTAGGCCCCACTTGTCATTGGGCCAGGGGTGGCTAGCGGGCGCGCGGGTTACGGGCGCCTGGAGCGGGTGTTGTGCACCCGCCCAGGCCGACAGAGGAGGGGGGACGGGCGCTGGGCGCCGGCGTCCGCGGGTGCAGGGGAGGGGGAGCGGCAGCCGGGCGAGGTTGGAGCGGGGTCGAGCGGGCGTGGCCGGACCGTGGTCGGCGGCAGGAGGCGGAACAGGGGTGGGGGGCAGCAGCAGGAGCGACGACGAGGTAGACAGTGGTCGCGGCGAGCGGCTACGCTAGGCGAGGCCGTGGCCGGAGCGGCGAGCAGGGAAAGCGGACGGCGAGGCGGAGCAGGGCCACGCGGGCGAGCGGCCCAGGCGTGGCGCGGGGAAGGAGGCAGCGGCCCCGGGGTGGCAGCAGGGCGCTGGGCGCACGAGCGCGCGTGCATCGACGGGGGCCGGCGCGGCCATCGCGAGCCGGGGCGCGGCGCGCGGGTGCCGTGTGCGTGGCGAGGGGAGGTCGTGTGAGAGGGAGTGAGGGGGAAGGGCGCGCGCTCACATCGGGTAGTAGGGACTAGGGCAGCGGGGCTCGGGGTGGATGTCGGGGACGTCGCATCGTCGGAGGAGAAGCAGGCCGGCGGGGAGGCGTCCAGCGGTGGAGCAGGGCGGCTCGCCGGGAGCGGCCACGACCGTGTTCGATGGGGCGTCGGCGGGACCCTGCCGGCGAGGACCGGCGACGAGGTGGCCTCGGCGATGGGCGGCAACGTGGTGGCAGGAACGGGGTGGCCTCGGCGAGGAGGGCAGCGGGGCGCCGCCCCGATCCAGTCGAGGGAGGTGAGAAGGACGAGAGAGCAGGGGGGGTTCCTCCTCGATCCAGATTGGATCGGGAGGGGGGGAGGGAGTGGCGACGTGAGGGGGAGAGTGGGGGGGGTGGGGCGTTAGGGTTTCGGGGGCGTAGGGGTTAAGGCGGCGGAATGGGCCGGCCTGGCGGCCCGGTGGTTGAGGCCCCAAAAAGAGGGGGTGGCCTGCAGGGCCGTAGCCCAGTGGGGGCGAGTTCTTTCCTTTTTTCTATTTTGTTTTCTGTTTTGCATTTTCTTCTATTATTTCTCTTTTCTGTTTTAATTTATTTTAAAATATTCAGGCACTTTCTAAAAATATATTTTCTTTATTATAATTACCCTTGTAATATTCGGCACCCACCGAACATTTTTGTTTCAACTTTTGAGAATGTTTGTTGTTTCACATATTTAGAATTTAAATTTCGAAACGGTTTCGAATCATCTCGAGGTTAGCAACAGTAACGGAGGTGACATGGCATGATTAGCGTGGGATTACTGTAGCATGATTATCCGGGCATCACAATTCTCCTCCACTACAAGAAATCTCGTCCCGAGATTTAAGATGTGTAGTAGGGGGGAAGGGATTTGGTTACGACATTCTAACGAGTCTACTCGGTGTTGGTTGTTCTTCCTGATGTAGTTGATCCATTACATTGATGTCTTCATTTGTTTGCTTCAGGTCATCCTGATGAAGTCGCCATCCTTCCTTCAGGATCTCCATCGTACTTACGGAAAGCTAAGGGGGAAAAACCTGGGAAGGACGGAGCTCAACATATGTTAGGTACCTGGGGTTTATCTCAGTGAACGTGGCATAGAGGCATCTCTCGAGTTGAAATTCAAGAAAGTTATCGAGAGCAAGGTAAGGAGGGGCAACAAGAAGCTCCAAGCGGTTAGGCAACCGTCCGTTGCCTGAAACAGAGGGTGAAAGGGGTTCAGGGCAATGGGAATAAGTATTGCGCCTGATACCAGAATAGATCACTAGGAAGGTGGCTCGTGATCTTTCATACGAAGCCAAGCGTGAGGAACAGGGGTGTACAGGAGAGTCAGGTTTTGATCCTGTGGAACTGTGGGTTATAGGCCCACCATGTGGGTTAAAATAGGAGCGGTGGCATCTTGCATGGTCATGATAGCAAGGCATGTCAGAGAGTAGCATTTCAGTTATGTTGGCAACAACGTCGGTACCAAGGGCGAGGCACGAAGAGAACCATTTTCCTGCTAGTTGAACGAGGCGGACCAATAGGCAAAGTTCTCGTCCATCGGTGGCTACCGGAATGTCATCAACAATTGTAACAGGATCTTACTGATAGAGTTGTACACCGAGGTGTTTACATAAGCAGGAGAATATTACTGCTTAGATAATATAAATCACAAAAGACGTTAAACCAACCAATGGAAAGGAAAATACGATTATCAGATTAAACAGAACAATGAAAAGGAAAATGTGTTTAAACACATATTCCAAGGGTATATCCTTCCCAAGGACAAGCAGAGCATGATATGCATGACAGGATATAATGTAGAAAACTCTTTAGGTACGGGAGAGAATTTTCATGACATTACCCATACAGCGGTGTTTGGATAATTGAGCACGAAACATTTAACATTGGGCTTCAAATGTTCCTGTTGAAAATCAGAGTACCATAGACATGCTTCGAGATAGCATTGACATGGTCAACAGGTGAAGATCAAACTTTGGAAACAAAAAGGATCCATCGGGAACAACTTATAGAATAAGTCTTACAATTTCCTCATGGAAGAATGGATAACCTTGCTGAAAAGGAATCTATAACAATAGGGCCAACCGGCCAGGTGTGCTAGGCACGACATCACCTTACCGGGTCACATAAGACCAATGTTATAACTCTTGGAAATATGTTTCAACCATCATATCTAACCGAGATTTAGATCTGATTGGTGTCAGGATAACTCAGACTTAGGATGCCTGAGAAGAAAAGGTGCAACACAAATTGACGAGATGTCAATGTAAGATTCTCGGGAAATGAACTATGGGAGCGAGTTCCAAAATAGGAGCTCATCATTAAGCCCATGAAGGGATAAGGTGGTAGCTGATGAACTCAGCGACAATTCATCGAGGTTTCCAAAAGGTTGTATTTCCACAAGTATGTGAACAAGAATATAACATTTGTCAGAACAAAAGATATACTGATGTATGCTCGAGGAAAACATACACAATTAAACATTGGTTGAAAGGTGCGCCCGAAATATGGGTAGGGTTGCACGACCAATGTCAGAATGGTGATTCAATAATCAATAGTCTAAGAATGAACGGCCGACCATTAACTTCAAAGCAATAGGGTTGCTAGAAGGAAAGAATCCAAACAACACCGTTCCCTTGTTGGAATCAACACGGGGACCAAGAAAGAATGGTGATGGTGAGAAGTATCACTATACCAAGAAATTTTTAAGAGGTGGTGAAATTCTCACGACATTCTTGACATAAAAGATGGTAATACCCCAAGGTAATGGAGAACAAATGCTGGATAGTAAGCATCTCAAGGTATAAGCAAAACACGAATAAGTTTGTGTTGGACGGAAGGCAATAAAGTGGTCGATGATAACACAAACCATTGAGGGGCGAGGATGGTATTTCTCATCAAGATTTCGATATATATCTTGGAAGAGCTCAGGATGTTGATGATGACCGCGACACATTTGTCGAGAGATTTCGTGGAGATGTAATCGGTCGGCGATGACATCAAGTCAAAGGAATGATGAAGCAAGAGGTTATTGGAACCATGGGTACGACACAACTCGAAACCAAGCTTGTTGTCTGAGCTGGAATGATAAGACAAGGAAATCAACGTAAGCTTAGCTCAGCATCGAAAATTGTGTTCCGGGACGAAGGACCAGGTAGCACAGTTAAAATTCAGCACGATAATGATATAGCCAACCGGCTAGGAATGACTTGAAGGATTATTAAAATCATAAGCAATAAAAATTACTTATAGTTATTGAATCGGAGTACAGACTCGATTCACTGTCGGTGTCCTTGAGTGTCTAACAACTCAGAACCCGGGGAAATTTTGGAATCAGTGCGAAATAATACTTGAAGAATAACTCATAAGGAGTTATGCAGTTCCATGATAATCTCGAGATACCAGAGGGGGTAATACTCGATGACGGACCAAAGTAGAGGTTGGACTGGGGTATTGCTCTGCAGAAGACAAGTGCTTAAACTTGCACGAGAAATGGTATTTAAAGGAGAACATGGTCGGAATCCACGATCATAAAGGATCGAACCACGGATACAAGATGAACTTATAACAAGGGGTAATTACTTTTACGAGCAGCTTCCATGATAAGTTATACATCGTGTCCCTGGGCATGAACGCAAAGTTCAAGGTCGACTCCCACTTCTTCAATGTATAACCTTCCATTCACTTTTCGCTTTGATAGAGGCATTAGTGTTAGTTTTACCTGGTGAAATACCAGATGAGTATGACTCGTGAAATCTTCCGAGTTCACACATATAAAGGAAGGCATCGGATCAACCCGTTAGGGTATCGTGGAAACATATACCACAATCTTCAAGAGTAGATATCACCATCTCGAAAGCAGGGCAGGGTTGGAAAAAGGAGAGAATACAATTTACCAAAGGCATTATGTATCGGAGAAAGAACTCACAAGGTGATTAATTATGAAGGACACTATCGGACAATAATCCAACAGTGGATATGGCGTTCCACAATGGAGCTGATGTGAGTATCGATACCCAATCAGAGGAAGAAAGAATGCAAATGCATCGGTTTATAGGACATCTGAATAATTCAACGTTTAAATAGCAAAGGAATTATGATTTTTTAAATCAAGGGATCAGGAGCAACGCTCTGATCAAGGAAGGATAGGTTGAATAGACTTAGGGGTACCATCGATGGCAATCTGATTGGCCGAGAACCAGCTCATGTTCGAAAGACGTCTGAGCGGAAAGATAATTTATAAGCATCAACTGATGATTGCGTGCATTCGCACACATATAGAATCAACGGACTTAAATGATAGTGACAAAGGATGCCAATAAGATTACTAGACTTATGGGATTAACCAAAATGTAAGCAAGCAAGAACTTCAAGAGCAATAGGCTCCTGAGGATTTTTGGAATATCGAATGGTATTTCGAAGGTTGATGACATACATGAATCAACTGGGGATGAGTGGATACTCGGTAAGTGTGAGAAATTATCCGTAGGGATATTCATGTGTCAAGAACTGCAAGGCAGTAAGCTCAAAGGATTATCGAAACAACGACGAGTGTTTCGGGGTATCTTGTAATAACAAGACCAACTGGGGATGAATGTAAGAATAACAATTGTAAGTAGTTATCCTTAAGGGTTTACGGTGGAAGGGGAATTGCAAGAGGGATGGCACAAAGTATCGAGGGAACATCCGAGAGTATTGTAAGAATCTTCTGTTGAATCAGTCGATCATCCGTATTAAAGGGCTCTCCGGCAGGAAGTGGTAACGAGAACCTAGAGTTAGATTTTAGCAAAATCATTTAACCCGAATAGAAGAGATGTCAGAGTCCCAGAGTATAGGTCAAGGAATAAAAGATCCTACTACCACCCGATGGCGACGTGTGCCCGTAAGACACACAGCCAAGTTAGTAAAAGTTTTGCAATGCCTAGACTCGACTTCGGCCAAGGAGTTGGAAAGGGGGATTCCTACAGGCAGTCGGCTCTGATACTAACTTGTGACGCCCCCGATTCAATCGTGCACTAATCATGCACGCAAATGTGTACGATCAAGATCAGGGACTCACGGGAAGATATCACAACACAACTCTACAAATAAAATAAGTCATACAAGCATCATAATACAAGCCAGGGGCCTCGAGGGGTCAAATACAAGTGCTCGATCATAGACGAGTCAGCGGAAGCAACAATATCTGAGTACAGACATAAGTTAAACAAGTTTGCCTTAAGAAGGCTAACACAAACAGGGATACAGATCGAACGAGGCGCAGGCCTCCTGCCTGGGATCCTCCTAACTACTCCTGGTCGTCGTCAGCGGGCTGCACGTAGTAGTAGGCGCCTCCGGAGTAGTAGTCGTCGTCGTCGACGGTGGCGTCTGGATCCTGGGCTCCAGCATCTGGTTGCGGCAACCGGGTAGAAGGGAAAGGGGGAAAAGGGGGAGAAAAGCAACCGTGAGTACTCATCCAAAGTACTCGCAAGCAAGGAGCTACACTACATATGCATGGATATATGTGTAAAGGGCCATATCAGTGGACTGAACTGCAGAATGCCAGAATAAGAGGGGGATAGCTAGTCTTATCGAAGACTACGCTTCTGGTCGCCTCCGTCTTGCAGCATGTAGAAGAGAGTAGACTGAAGTCCTCCAAGTAGCATCGCATAGCATAATCCTACCCGGCGATCCCCTCCTCGTAGCCCTGTTAGAGAGCGACCACCGGGTTGTATCTGCCACTTGGAAGGGTGTGTTTTATTAAGTATCCGGTTCTAGTTGTCATAAGGTCAAGGTACAACTCCGGGTCGTCCTTTTACCGAGGGACACGGCTATTCGAATAGATTAACTTCCCTGCAGGGGTGCACCACATAGCCCAACACGCTTGATCCCATTTGGCCGGACACACTTTCCTGGGTCATGCCCGGCCTCGGAAGATCAACACGTCGCAGCCCCACCTAGGCACAACAGAGCGGTCAGCACGCCGGTCTAAACCTATGCGCGCAGGGGTCTGGGTCCATCGCCCTGAGCACACCTGCATGTTGCGAACGCGGCCGGAAGCAGACCTAGCCTAGTGGCGTTCCAGTCCAATCCGGCGCGCGCCACTCAGTCGCTCACGTCAAGAAGTGCTTCGGCTGATACCACGACGCCGAGTGCCCATATCTTTCCCGCGTAGTTGGTTAGTGCGTATAGACCAAATGGCCAGACTCAGATCAAATACCCAGATCTCGTTAAGCGTGTTAAGTATCCGCGAACGCCAATAGGGCCAGGCTCACCTCTCACCCAGGTAGCCCCGAACTGCCCTGCCGCTCCGCCTCAAAGATCCACACAGAAGGCCGTCGGGACAAAGGTCCTTTCAGCCCCCAATCCGTGAATCACTCGCGGGTACTCCTCGAGCCAACCCGACTTTGGTCACCACATGTATCATGTTTAATGTATAGTATATATCCATGATCACCTCCCGAGGTGATCACAGCCCAGTAGTATAGCATGGCAGACAGACAAGAGTGTAGGGCCACTGATGGAACACTAGCATCCTATACTAAGCAAGTAGGATTGCAGGTAAAGGTATCAACAGCAGTATCAAAGACAGGCTATGCATCAGGATAGGAATAACGAAAGCAGTAACATGCTACACTACTCTAATGCAAGCAGTATAGAGAAGAGTAGGCGATATCTGGTGATCAAGGGGGGGCTTGCCTGGTTGCTCTGGCAAGAAGGACGGGTCGTCAACACCGTAGTCGACCGGGGCACCAACAGCGTCGGTCTCGGTGTCTATCGAGAGAAGAGGGGGGAGAAACAATAAATATTTAAGCAAGCAGATGCATAGTAATGCATGACATGACAAGTAACGGCGTTAGAGGTGCCCTAACGCGGTATGAGGTGATACCGGTGAAGGGGGAAAACGTCCGGGAAAATATCCCCGGTGTTTCGCGTTTTCGGGCAGAGGAGCCGGAGGGGAAAATTTGCGAGTTTGACATGTTAGGGATGTGTGGTGGACGAACGGGCTGCGTATCCGGAATCATCTCGCCGTTCTGAGCAACTTTCATGTTGAAAATATTTTAATTCGAGTTACGGATTAAAAGATATGATTTTCTAAAGGTTTTATTAATTTTTGGAATTTAATTACTTATTTAAATTAATTCGAAAAACAGATTAATGACATCAGCATGATGTCATGCTAACATCAGCAGTCAACTCTAGCAGTCAACAGAGTTGACTTGGTCAACCTGACCAGTGGGTCCAGTGGGACCCACCTGTCATACACTGACTAGAGTTAATAAGGGTTTAGGCTAATTTAATTACTTTTTAATTAACCTAACTAGTTAATTAAATTAATTAAACCGGATTAATTAATTCATTAGATAATTAATTAATTAATAATTAACTTTATTAAATCATTTTTATTATTTTATTTTTATTTTTATTTTTATTTTTAATTTGTTCTGGGGCTAGGCCCCACTTGTCATTGGGCCAGGGGTGGCTAGCGGGCGCGCGGGTTACGGGCGCCTGGAGCGGGTGTTGTGCACCCGCCCAGGCCGACAGAGGAGGGGGGACGGGCGCTGGGCGCCGGCGTCCGCGGGTGCAGGGGAGGGGGAGCGGCAGCCGAGCGAGGTCGGAGCGGGGTCGAGCGAGCGTGGCCGGACCGTGGTCGGCGGCAGGAGGCGGAACAGGGGTGGGGGGCAGCAGCAGGAGCGACGACGAGGTAGACAGTGGTCGCGGCGAGCGGCTACGCTAGGCGAGGCCGTGGCCGGAGCGGCGAGCAGGGAAAGCGGACGGCGAGGCGGAGCAGGGCCACGCGGGCGAGCGGCACGGTGGGGCGCGCGGCCCAGGCGTGGCGCGGGGAAGGAGGCAGCGGCCCCGGGGTGGCAGCGGGGCACTGGGCGCACGAGCGCGCGTGCATCAACGGGGGCCGGCGCGGCCATCACGAGCCGGGGCGCGGCGCGCGGGTGCCGTGTGCGTGGCGAGGGGAGGTCGCGTGAGTGGGAGTGAGGGGGAAGGGCGCGCGCTCACATCGGGTAGTAGGGACTAGGGCAGCGGGGCTCGGGGTGGATGCCGGGGACGTCGCATCGCCGGAGGAGAAGCAGGCCGGCGGGGAGGCGTCCAACGGTGGAGCAGGGCGGCTCGCCGGGAGCGGCCACGGCCGTGTTCGATGGGGCGTCGGCGGGACCCTGCCGGCGAGGACCGGCGACGAGGTGGCCTCGGCGATGGGCGCCAACATGGTGGCAGGAACGGGGTGGCCTCGGCGAGGAGCGCAGCGGGGCGCCGCCCCAATCCAGTCGAGGAAGGTGAGAAGGACGAGAGAGCAGGGGGGGTTCCTCCTCGATCCAGATTGGATCGGGAGGGGGGAGGGAGTGGCGACGTGAGGGGGAGAGTGGGGGTGGTGGGGCGTTAGGGTTTCGGGGGCGTAGGGGTTAAGGCGGCGGAATGGGCCGGCCTGGCGGCCCGGTGGTTGAGGCCCCAAAAAGAGGGGGTGGCCTGCAGGGCCGTAGCCCAGTGGGGGGGAGTTCTTTCCTTTTTTTCTATTTTGTTTTCTGTTTTGCATTTTCTTCTATTATTTCTCTTTTTTGTTTTAATTTATTTTAAAATATTCAGGCACTTTCTAAAAATATGTTTTCTTTATTATAATTACCCTTGTAATATTCGGCACCCATCGAACATTTTTGTTTCAACTTTTGAGAATGTTTGTTGTTTCACATATTTAGAATTTAAATTTCGAAACGGTTTCGAATCATCTCGAGGTTAGCAACAGTAACGGAGGTGACATGGCATGATTAGCGTGGGATTACTGTAGCATGATTATCCGGGCGTCACAATTCTCCTCCACTACAAGAAATCTCGTCCCGAGATTTAAGATGTGTAGTAGGGGGGAAGGGATTTGGTTACGACATTCTAACGAGTCTACTCGGTGTTGGTTGTTCTTCCTGATGTAGTTGATCCATTACATTGATGTCTTCATTTGTTTGCTTCAGGTCATCCTGATGAAGTCGCCATCCTTCCTTCAGGATCTCCATCGTACTTACGGAAAGCTAAGGGGGAAAAACCTGGGAAGGACGGAGCTCAACATATGTTAGGTACCTGGGGTTTATCTCAGTGAACATGGCATAGAGGCATCTCTCGAGTTGAAATTCAAGAAAGTTATCGAGAGCAAGGTAAGGAGGGGCAACAAGAAGCTCCAAGCGGTTAGGCAACGTGTCTATGCGCACCTATATCGTTGTACGTAACTCTTAACATCTTTTAATCTCAATCGTTGTAATTTAGATCAATGGGTAATATTTTTTTTAGCCTATGTGGATTAATGTGATGGCTTGTTTGTGTTCCGTCTTAATTATATAATAGATAATAGCCCATAATGCAATAAATATATATAAAAAAGCATGATGCAAAATGGACGTATCAATAACATAATAGCATAGAACAATCCAAAATTATAGATACGTTGGAGACGTATCAAACATCCCCAAGCTTAATTCCTGCTCGTCCTCGAGTAGATAAATGATAAAAACATATTTTTTGATGTGGAATGCTACCTAACATGTTTATCCATGTAATTCTTTTTATTGTGGCATGAATGTTCAGATTTGTATCATTCAAAACAAAAGTTTAATATTGACATAAAAACAATAATACTTCAAGCATACTAACAAAATAATTGTGTCTTCTCAAAATAACATGGCCAGAGAAAGCTTATCCCTACAAAATCATATAGTCTAGCTATGCTCAATCTTCATCACATAAAATATTTAAATCATGCACAACCCCGATGACAAGCCAAGCAATTGTTTTATACTTTTGATTTTCTCAAACCTTTTCAATTTTCACGCAATACATGAGCATGAGCCATGGACATAGCACTTTATGTGAAATAGAAGGTGGTTCTGGAGAAGACAAAAATAAGGATATAGTCTCACATCAACTAAGCGTATCAACAGGCTATGGAGATGCCCATCGATAGATATCAATGTGAGTGAGTAGGAATTTCCATGCAACGATGCACTAGAGCTATAAGTTTATGAAAGCTCAAAACAAAAACTAAGTGGGTGTGCATCCAACTTGCTTGCTCATGAAGACCTAGGGCATTTTGAGGAAGCCCGTCGTTGGAATATACAAGCCAAGTTCTATAATGAAAATTTCCACTAGTATATGAAAGTGATATCATAGGAGACTCTCTATCATGAAGATCATGGTGCTACTTTGAAGCACATGTGTGGCAAAAGGATAGTAACATTGTCCCTTCTCTATTTTTCTCTCTTTTATTTGTTTCTTTTTTGTTTTCTCTCTTTTTTTGGGCCTTCTTTTTTTGGCATTTTCTCCCTTTTTTTATTTTTTTCCTCACATGGGACAATGCTCTAATAATGAAGATCATCACACTTTTATTTACTTACAACTAAAAAAATTACAATTCGATATTAGAACAAGATATGACTCTATGTGAATGCCTCCGGCGGTGTACCAAGATGTGCAATGAATCAAGAGTGACATGTATGAAAGAATTATGAACGGTGGCTTTGCCACAAATACGATGTCAACTACATGATCATGCAAAGCAATATGACAATGATGATGCGTGTCATAATAAATGGAATGGTGGAAAATTGCATGGCAATATATCTCGGAATGGCTATGGAAATGTCATGATAGGTAGGTATGGCGGCTGTTTTGAGGAAGGTATGTGGTGGGTTTATGGTACCGGCGAAAGTTGCGCGGTACAAGAGAGGCTAGCAATGGCGGAAAGGTGAGAGTGTGTATAATCCATGGACTCAACATTAGTCATAAAGAACTCACATACTTATTGCAAAAATCTATTAGTCATCGAAACAAAGTAATACACGCATGCTCCTAGGGGGATAAATTGGTAGGAAAAGACCATCGCTCGTCCCCGACTGCCACTCATAAGGAAGACAATCAAAAAACATCTCATGCTCCAACTTCGTTACATAACGGTTCATCATACGTGCATGCTACGAGACTCGTAAACCTTAACATAAGTATTTCTCAAATTTACAACTACTTAGACTCTAATATCACCATCTTCATATCTCAAAACAATCATAAGGAATCAAACTTCTCATAGTATTCAATGCACTTTATATGAAAGTTTTTATTATATCCCTCTTGGATGCCTATCATATTAGGATTAATCTTATAACTAAGGCAAATTACCATGTTGTTTTAAAGACTATCAAAATAATATAATTTAGGTGCAAGAGTTCATCAATTTCTATAAAATAAACCACCGTCGTGCTCTAAAAAGATATAAGTGAAGCACTAGAGCAAATTTGCCTAGCTCAAAAGATATAAGTGAAGCACATACAGTATTCTAATAAATCACGATTCATGCGTGTCTCTCCCAAAAGGTGTGTAAAACAAGGATGGTTGTGGCAAACTTAAAAGCAAAGACTCAAATCATACAAGATGATCCAAGCAAAACACATATCATGTGGTGAATAAAAATATAGCCTCAAATAAAGTTACCGATAGACGAAGACGAAAGATGGATGCCTTCTGGGGCATCCCCAAGCTTAGGCTCTTGATTGTCCTTAAGTATTACCTTGGGGTGCCTTGGGCATCCCCAAGCTTAGCCTCTTGCCACTTCTTATTCCATAGTCCATCAAATCCTTACCCAAAATTTGAAAACTTCACAACACAAAACTCAACAGAAAATCTCGTAAGCTCCGTTAGTATAAGAAAATAAATCACCACTTTTGTTACTGTTGTAAACTCATTATTTATTTATACTAGTGTAATATCTACTGTATTTCAACTTTTCCATGGTTCATACCCCCTAACACTAGCCATAGATGCATCAAAATAAGCAAACAACACGCGAAAAACAGAATCTGTCAAAAACAAAATAGCCTGTAGTAATCTGAATAGTTCGCATACTTCTGTAACTTCAAAAATCCTGAAAAATTAGGAAGACCTAAGCAATTTGTATAAATCTACTGTAAAAAATTCAGAATTTTCCTACGCTTATGTGATTTTTAAAAATTCTGGGACTGAGTTCATAAGTTTTTGTTTTTTCAGCAAGATCAAATCAACCATTACCGTAAGCTATCCCAAAGGTCTTACTTGACACAAACACTAATTCAAACAGAAAACCACATCTAACCAGAGGCTAGATGAGATATTTATTGAAAAACAGAAAGGAAAAATAGTGGATTGTCTTCCAACAAGCGCTTTTGTTTAAAGCCTTTTAGCTAGGCATAGATAATTTCAATGATGCTCACATAAAGATAGCAATTGAAACACAAAGAGAGCATCATAAAACATGTGAAAAACACATCTAATTCTAACATACTTCGTATGCATAGGCATCTTATAGGCAAACAAATTATCAAGACAAGCAAAAACCACCATATGCAAGGAAGAAAAAAGAAACAGTACTCAACATAACGAGAGGTAATTTTGTAGCATGAAGATTTCTACAACCATATTTTCCTCTCTCATAATAATTATATATGGGATCGTATTCAAACTCAACACTATAACTATCACATAAAATATTCTTTTTTTGACCCACATGCATGCAAAGTTGGCACTCTTCCAAAATAGTGGGATTATCATAAAATAAAGTCATGACCTCTCCGAACCCATTTTTATCAAAAACTTCATAAGATTTTTTTTCAAGAGTACGCCAATAGCGTACCATATTTTTATAGAAGGCAGAGAGTATAATTGCAAGAAGCCAACCACCAATGCGAACATTTTAGGTCGGCACCCATGCAACACCAGTAACCACTAGACTACTCTCTCACGAAAGGATCTAATCCTCCAGCTCCAATGCCTGCAAGCTTCCATTCTTTGATCTCAGCCAACACAATCTGAACTAACTCTGGTGGGGTTCTTTGCTGGTGAATTTTGTTGAAAACTCTCGCGTTTCTTTGTTTCCACAACGCCAAGGCAGTAGCTATGATGAAGGAGTCAAATCCACGAAGAACTTTCCTCGGAAATCTTCCTCTTTGTCGCAGCCACCAGTCAGTGAACTTCTCTTCCGTGTTCGGCACCTGCACATTAACCTGTAGAGCATCGAAGCATCGATGCCAGACCTCTCTGGCATAGGCACAGTGGGCAAGAATGTGGTCCACACAGTCAATCTCCTGAAGACAGGTGAAGCAGGAGGAAGGCTCATCTCGGAGACCATGACACGCTCGTCTATCACTTGTCCACAGCCGATACTACACCATGAGCCAGGCAAAAATCTTGCAGCGCAAGGGGGGCCAACTTTTTCCAAATGCATCTTGCGGTGGGGGAAGCTAGGAGCCCTAGGCACAACCGGTTGTAAATAGATTTGGTAGTATAGCAATCGGAAGCGTCTGCCGGCCAAATGAACTGATCCGGTGCAGTTGCATTGATCGGGACTGTGGCCAACGCTTGGCAGAGGTTGCCCACCTGCATATGGGCCATGAAGGAGAGGTCGCCCTGAACGTCGTGGATCCACGCATTATCCACAATAGTTGTTGCACTGTCCTCACGTTCTTCTCTCGGGTCCGAACCATGGCGCTGATCAACGGAGCAATCTCGCTTATCGTAAATCCATGTATCCATCTATCCTTCCAGCAGTAGACATTTTCACCATTGCCCACCACTATTTTGATCATGCTGTTGAATACTAAACTGGCCTCATTGTCTTTCGTCATCCCAATACCTTGCCAAGGTCTCTCACGATCGACGCGCCTCAGCCATTCCCATCTCACTCTCAAAGCTAGCACTTGTTTCGTGATGTTCTTGATCCTGAGGCCCCCAAAGTTCGTGGGCCGGCAAACCGTGTCCCAGGCAACTAAACACTGGCCACCATTTGATTTTTCTTTTCCGGCCCAGAAGAACGATCTCAAGCACTTATCAATTTCCTCGAAAACCCAGTCTGGTGCATTAAGTACCATTAGCTGATGGATCGGACGCGCCGCGAGCACAGACTTCACCAAGACGAGCCGCCCGGGTTTCTACATGAGGCCGCGTTGCCAAGTTGGTAGCAGTTTTTTGGTTTGGTCGAGCAGCGATTGACAATCAGCCCGAGTCAGTTTCCAGATCGCCAATTGGATGCCCAACTTCATAAGATTGAACATTATCCAAACTAGTTAGTTGCATGTGCTTTGCACGTAATGAATAACTTAGTAGGGCACGACTCAGACAACATTTTCCATTTCTAACAAAATATTGCAAAAAAAGGTATGCAAATGTTATAAACAAATAAAGCATAAGATAGGAGAGAGCGCTGTCATAGACAAATTAGTCACTAATTATTTAGAAAAAACTGATAAATAATTAATTCAAATTATTTGATATTTGTTAATTGCGTAAAATTCCAAATCAGACCATTTTACCTAGCGTCTGATGCCGAGACAGGTGTATTGGTGAGTCCGAGCGAGATGTGACTGGTGCCTGGGATGAAGTGACCACATCGTTGTCGATGTTGGGGAGTCATATGTTAATGGGTTCGGATGCAAGGGGGTTGTGGGGAGCTCGCAAGTAATGGAATCTGGCAAGGTTTGGAGGGAGGCCCATCGGGCAGAGGAGATGGAGTCGAGCAGGACAGAGAGCGGGGTGGTGTGTTGTTGGTCCACCATCAGGCGATGGTTCTAGAAGGAAGAAGAACAACACCGAAATGAGTAGGAAGATAAAGTTATCGCCGCTGGATCTAAATCGAACTTTTGGGCAGAACTTATTGAAAGAAATTGTTTTTTGGCAGTTGACATGTAAGTGGCCCCTGGAGTTGTTAAATTCTTTTTGCTTGTCATTTTATCTAAAGATTTTTTTTCACACACACTAAATACGAAAACAATGCTAATGTATTTTGGGGGGTTGTCAAATATGTGCTTGCATTTTATCTAAGAAACGCGTGGTCCTCAATGAAATTATTGCATCATCTACATATATATGTTCATTTATTGATTTCGATAATACAGAAAATTATCTATTCATATTATGTCCATATGATATACGTAGCTTGAAAGATATGAAATGTAAAAGAAAATTGATGGAAATAATACATATTATTTAACTATGTGCATGTTTTTTTTTGCGGGGTAACTATGTGGATGTATTGCTTATATAGATCGATAAAAAATGTATAGAAGAAAAGTAAAATTAAATTACTGTAGAAAGTTCATAATCCACACAAAAGAACATACAATTATATTGGCAGGTGGACCAGCAGTACGTTTTTTTCTTCTGGCGAACACAGATAGGTACGAAGTATTTATTTTGTAGTATTATATCCAGCCTAGTAAAAAACATTTAGGGGAAGCCTAGTAAGTTTCGATTTGCAGTATCATGGAGACTTGCAGCATTTTGAGGTTGATTTTTCTCTGCAGGTTACTACCGAGCAAGCCTTTCTTTCATTTGGCAGGCTGTGTAGAGAATCAGCCAGAGTAGCAGTCAATATTTTAAAGAAGATAATCCCTTGGAATTTACTCGAAGTATGAAACAATGTTGGATGGGTCCCAGCCTGGCGACTGCCATGCGTGCATGCAAGAGCCATCCTGCACCACCGCGAATCCCTGGAACAACAACCGTAGGATTTTTCATATCCAACGCTATATATTGCACCACAGTGATTCAGTACCCGAGCAAACCAATGTGAGCCGTACGATCATGACCATCCAACAGTCCATATTGAGAGTTACTCGTACACTATATAGTAGTATAGATATGTGGGATCTAAAGTTGACACTCTTCCAAATCCACTTTCAATATTATTGCAAACATTATTATCAATCTCATATTCATCATGGGCTTAAATAAATTTTCAAGATCATAAGAAGAATCACCCCAATCATGATCATTGCAACAAGTAGTGGACATAGCAAAACTAGTATCCCCAAAGCTTAGGGTTTTGCATATTATTAGCACAATTGACATTAATAGAATTTATAATAACATCATTCCAATCGTGCTTTTTATTCAAAGATCTATCGTGAATCACTTCATAAAGTACTTCATCACAATTTTCAGATTCACGAATTTCAAGCAAAACTTCATAAAGATAATCTAGTGCACAAAACTCACTAGCAATTGGTTCATCACAATTGGATCTCTTAAAAAGATTGGCAAGCGAATGAGGATCCATAAATCTTAGATTCTCTGATTTGCAATAAATACACAATTATTCCAACCAAACAAGCAGACGAGCCAAATAAGACATCAAGGCAAATGAAAATACGAATGGAGGAAGGGCGAAGAAAAGACAAATCTTTTCGAAAATCGTTTTAGAAGTGGGGGAGAGGAAAACGAGAGGCGAATGGCGAATAATGTAATGCAAGAGATGAGAGTTTATGATGGGTACTTGGTATGTCTCGGCTTGGCGTAGATCTCCCCGGCAACGGCGCCAGAAATTCTTCTTGCTACCTCTTGAGTTTGCGTTGGCTTTTCCCTTGAAGAGGAAAGGGTGATGCAGCAAAGTAGAGTAAGTATTTCCCTTAGTTTTTGAGAACCAAGGTATCAATCCAGTAGGAGACAACGCGCAAGCCACCAAATACCTGCACAAACAAACACCAACTTGCACCCAACGCGATAAAGGGGTTGTCAATCCCTTCATGGTTATTTGCAACGTGAGATCCGATAGAAATGGATAAACGGTAAAGTAATATTTTTGGTATTTTTGGTTTATGGAACGGAAAGTAAAAGATTGCAAAGAAAGTAAATAGGAAACTAAGATTGTAGATCGGAAACTTATAAGATGGAAAATAGACCCGGGGGCCATAGGTTTCACTAGAGGCTTCTCCCAAGATAGAAATTATTATGGTGTCTGAACAAATCACTGCCGAGCAATTGATAGAAAAGCGCAAAGTTATGACGATATCTAAGGCAATGATCATGAATATAGGCATCACGTCCGTGTCAAGTAGACCGACTCCTGCCTGCATCTACTACTATTACTCCACACATCAACCGCTATCCAGCATGCATCTAGAGTATTAAGTTCATAAAGAACGGAGTAACGTCTTAAGCAAGATGACATGATGTAGAGGAATTAACTCAAGCAATATGATGAAAACCCCATCTTTTATCCTCGATGGCAACAATACAATACGTGTTGGTTCCTCTTCTATCACTAGGATCGAGCACCGCAAGATTGAACCCAAAGCTAAGCACTTCTCCCATTGCAAGAAAAACCAATCTAGTTGCCAAAACCAAATAGATAGTTCGAAGAGACTTGCAAAGATATCAAATCATGCATAAAAGAATTCAGAGGAGATTCGAATAATATTCATAGATAAGCTGATCATAAATCTACAATTCATCGGATCTCGACAAACGCACCGCAAAAGAGTATTACATCGAATAGATCTCCAAGAACATCGAGGAGAACCTTGTATTGAGAACCAAAGAGAGAGAAGAAGCCATCTAGCTACTAGATATGGACCCGTAGGTCTGTGGTAAACTACTCATGCTTCATCAGAGAGGCAATGGTGTTGATGTAGAAGCCCTCCGTGATCGAACCCCCCTCCGCCAGGACGCCGGAAAAGGCCCCTAGATGGGATCTCACAGGTACAGAAGGTTGCGGCGGTGGAAAAGTGGTTTCGTGGCTCCCCTAAAAGTTTTTGGGGATATTTGAGAATATATAGGCGGAAGAAATAGGTCGGTGGAGTCACGAGGGGCCCACAAGGGTGGGGGCGCGCCCTCCGACCTTGTGGCCACCTCGTGGCTTCCCTGACATGCACTCCAAGCCCTCTGGATGTCTTCTGGTTCAAGAAAAATCATCGCAAAAGTTTTATTCCGTTTGGACTTCGTTTAGTATTCCTTTTATGCGAAACTCTAAAACAAGGAAAAAACAGGAACGAGCATTGGGCTCTAGGTTAATAGGTTAGTCCCAAAAATCATATAAAATAGCATATTAATGCATATAAAACATCCAAAACTGATAGTTGCTACCTCTTGAGCACTGCGTTGGATTTTTGAGAACCAAGGTATCAATCCAGTAGGAGGCTACGCGTGAGTCCCTCGTACCTGCACAAAACAAATAACTCCTCGCAACCTACGCGATAAGGGGTTGTCAATCCATTCACGGTCATTTGCGAGAGTGAGATCTGATAGATATGATATGATAATATTTTTGGTATTTTTGTGATAAGGATGCAAAGTAAAATAAAAGCAAAGTAAAAGCAAAGGAAATAACAAAGTGTTGGAAGATTAATATGATGAAGATAGACCCGGGGGCCATAGGTTTCACTAGTGGCTTCCCTCAAGAGCATAAGTATTTTACGGTGGGTGAACGAATTACTGTTGAGCAATTGACAGAATTGAGCATAGTTATGAGAATATCTAGGTATGATCATGTATATAGGCATCACGTCCGAGACAAGTAGACCGACTCCTGCCTGCATCTACTACTATTACTCCACTCATCGACCGCTATCCAGCATGCATCTAGAGTATTAAGTTCAAGAAAACAGAGTAACGCCTTAAGCGAGATGACATGATGTAGAGGGATAAATTCATGCAATATGATAAAAAACCCTTCTTGTTATCCTCGATAGCAACAATACAATACGTGCCTTTCTGCCCCTACTGTCACTGGGAAAGGACACCGCAAGATTGAACCCAAAGCTAAGCACTTCTCCCATTGCAAGAAAAACCAATCTAGTAGGCCAAACCAAACTGATAATTTGAAGAGACTTGCAAAGATAACCAATCATACATAAAAGAATTCAGAGAAGATTCAAATATTGTTCATAGATAATCTTGATCATAAACCCACAATTCATCGGTCTCAACAAACACACTGCAAAAAGAAGATTGCAACGAATAGATCTCCACGAGAGGGGGGGAGAACATTGTATTGAGATCCAAAAAGAGAGAAGAAGCCATCTAGCTACTAGCTATGGACCCGAAGGTCTGAGGTAAACTACTCACACTTAATCGGAGAGGCTATGGTGATGATGTAGAAGCCCTCTGTGATGGATGCCCCCTCCGGCGGAGCTCCGGAACAGGCCCCAAGATAGGATCTCGTGGGTACGGAAGGTTGCGGTGGTGGAATTAGGTTAGGGCTCCGTATCTGATCGTTTGGGGGTACGCAGGTATACATAGGAGGAAGGAGTACGTCAGTGGAGCAACAGGGGGCCCACGAGGGTGGAGGGCGCGCCCTAGGGGGTGGGCGCGCCCCCTACCTCGTGGCCTCCTCTTTTCTTTCTTGACGTAGGGTCCAAGTCTCCCGGATCATAATCTTCCTAAAAATCACGTTCCCGAAGGTTTCATTCCGTTTGGACTCCGTTTGATATTCTTTTTTTGTGAAACTCTGAAATAGGCAAAAAACAACAATTCTGTGTTGGGCCTCCGGTTAATAGGTTAGTCCCAAAAATAATATAAAAGTGGATAATAAAGCCCAATATTGTCCAAAACAGTAGATAATATAGCATGGAGCAATAAAAAATTATGATACGCGGGAGACGTATCAATAATATAATAGCATGAAACAATAAAAAAATATAGATACGTTGGAGACGCATCAGGAAGTGCCGACAAAACCATTCATCGGGGAAAGCTGGTTCGGGAGCAAAGTAGTCCTTGTAGAGTAGCCATGCTGCAGAGACCATATCTCGGTTAAGAACTCTTCTCCCTTTGATCGAGCCCTTGAAGTTGAGAATGTGCTTGACATTCCGGTCCATTTCCTGTTGGATGGTCATGGTCATCATCGTCTCGGCTTCTTCTCCAAACCTGACAAACCAAAGAACTCCTCTTGAATAAATTCATCAAGCTTTGTGGGTACATACTCCCCGTACGATGAACCATCTGAATCCATCGTTTTGCCTACAAAACAAACACAAAAAACTGGTTGGACAATGTGTCAAACACATAGAGGGCAAGTTGCAGTCTAAGAGTAGCCGGACGTGCCGCGGCGGTGGCCGGGCTGACGACAATGTCCGTGGTGACAAGCACGGAGGGGAGGAGTGTTGTGGTGGTGCTAGCGGCACCGAGAGCTAAGTACGTCGAGGAACTAGAGAGGACCAGCGTGGACGAGGGAGAAGAGAAGAGAGGAACAAGGTCGAGTCCGACAAGGTCGGGGAGGGGGGCGGGGAGATTGGTGCAATTTGAAGTGGGGTCGGCCTATCTAGTCCGACGCGGCGGGCGCGACAGGGCCTCCTGCTACCTCTTGAGCTTGCGTTGGATTTCCCCGAAGAGGAAAGGATGATGCAGCAGAGTAGCGTAAGTATTTCCCTCAGTTTTTGAGAACCAAGGTATCAATCCAGTAGGAGGCCACGCTCAAGTCCCTCGTACCTGCACAAAACGATAGCTACTCGCAACCAACGCGATTAGGGGTTGTCAATCCCTTCACGGTCACTTACGAGAGTGAGATCTGATAGAGATGATAGATAATATTTTTGGTGTTTTTGATATAAAGATGCAAAGTGAAAAGTAAAAGTCAAAGTAAAAAAGCAAAGCAAGATTAAAGTGATGGAGATTGATATGATGAGAATAGACCCGGGGGCCATAGGTTTCACTAGTGGCTTCTCTCAAGAGCATAAGTATTCTTCGGTGGGTGAACAAATTACTGTTGAGCAATTGACAGAATTGAGCATAGTTATGAGAATATCTAGGTATGATCATGTATATAGGCATCACGTCCGTGACAAGTAGACCGACTCCTGCCTTCATCTACTACTATTACTCCACTCATCGACCGCTATCCAGCATGTATCTAGAGTATTAAGTTAAAAATAGAGTAACGCTTTAAGCAAGATGACATGATGTAGAGAGATAAATTCATGCAATATGAAATAAACCCCATCTTGTTATCCTCGATGGCAACGATGCAATACGTGCCTTGCTGCCCCTTCTGTCACTGGGAAAGGACACCGCAAGATCGAACCCAAAGCTAAGCACTTCTCCCATGGCAAGAAAAACCAATCTAGTAGAGATCTAAGTGAAGCACATAGAGCAAAATTATAACGCTCAAAAAATATAAGTGAAGCACATAGAGCAAAACTACATAGCTCAAAAGATATAAGTGAAGCACATAGAGTATTCTATCAAATTCGAATTCATGTATGGATCTCTCAAAAGGTGTGTACAACAAGGATGATTGTGGCACACTAACAAACAAAGACACAAATAATACAAGACGCTTCAAGCAAAACACATATCATTTGGTGAATAAAAATATAGCTCCAAGTAAATTACCGATGGAAGTAGACGAAAGAGGGGATGCCTTCCGGGGCATCCCCAAGCTTTGACTTTTTGGTGTCCTTGGATTATCCTGGGGGTGCCATGGGCATCCCCAAGCTTAGGCTCTTGCCACTCCTTGTTCCATAATCCATCAAAAGATTTCACCCAAAACTTGAAAACTTCACAACACAAAACTCAATAGAAATCTCGTGAGCTCCGTTAGAGAAAGAAAACAAAAGACCACTTCAAGGTACTGTAATAAACTCATTTTTTATTTATATTGGTGTTAAACCTACTGTATTCCAACTTTTCTATGGATTATAAACTATTTTACTAGCCATAGATTCATCAAAATAAGCAAACAACACACGGAAAACAGAATCTGTCAAAAATAGAATAGTCTGTAGTAATCTGTAACTAACGCAAACTTCTGGAACTCCGAAAAATCTACCAAAATTGGACGACCTAGAAAATTTGTTTATTGATCAGCAGCAATTGGAATCAGTATTTTATCACGATCTGGTGATTTTTAATAATTCGGGCACTGAGCGCAAAGTTTCTGGAAATTACAGCAAGATCAAATAACTATCATCCAAGAAGATCCAATAGGTCTAATTTGGCACAAACACTAATTAAAAACACAAAACCACATCCAAACAGAAGGTAGATGGGTTATTTATTCCTAAACAGAAGAAAAACACAAAAAAACTAAAAATAAAATTGGGTTGCCTCCCAACAAGCGCTATCGTTTAACGCCCCTAGCTAGGCATAAAAGCGAGGATAGATCTAGGTATTGCCATCTTTGGTAGGCAATCCATAAGTGGCTCTCATGATAGTTTCATATGGCAATTTTATTTTCTTTCTAGGAAAGTGTTCCATGCCCTTTTTTAATGGAAATTGGAATCTAGTATTCCCTTCCTTCATATCAATAATCGCACCAACCGTTCTAAGGAAAGGTCTACCAAGAATAATAGAGCAAGAAGGATTGCAATCTATATCAAGAACGATGAAATCTACGGGCACATAATTCCTATTTGCAACAATAAGAACATCATTAATCCTTCCCATAGGTTTCTTAATAGTGGAATCCGCAAGATGCAAGTTTAGAGAGCAATCATCAAAATCACGGAAATCTAGCAAATCACACAAAGTTTTGGGGATAGCGGAAACACTAGCACCCAAATCACACAAAGCATAAAACTCATGATCTTTAATTTTAATTTTAATAGTTGGTTCCCACTCATCATAGAGTTTTCTAGGGATAGAAACTTTCAACTCAAGTTTTTCTTCATAAGATTGCATCAAGGCGTCAACAATATGTTCGGTAAAGGCTTTCTTTTGACTATAAGCATGAGGAGAATTTAGCACGGATTGCAACAAGGAAATACAATCAATTAAAGAGCAACTTTCATAATTAAATTCCTTGAAATCCAATATAGTGGGTTTAGCAACATCTAGGGTTTTATTTCTTTCAATCCCACTTTCATCAATTTCATCATAAAGATCTAAATACTCTGAATTTTTAGAACGCCTTCTAGGTAAAGGAAGATCATATTCAGTTTCATCAAGATTCATATTGCAAAACAAAGATTTGATAGGGGACACATCAATAACTTTTAGATCTTCATCTTGATTTTCATAAGAATTGGAAGAACACGCTTTAATAAAGGCACTTTTGTAGCACGCATCCTAGCGGTTCTTTCCTTGCACTCATCAATGGAAATTCTCATGGCTTTGAGAGACTCATTTATATCATGCTTAGGAGGAATAGATCTAAGCTTTAAAGAATCAACCTCAAGAGAAATTCTATCAACGTTCCTAGCCAAATCATCAACTTTAAGCAATTTCTCTTCAAGCAAAGCATTAAAATTCTTTTGTGAATTCATAAACTCTTTAACACTATTCTCAAATTCAAAGGGCATCTTATTAAAGTTTCCATAAGAGTTGTTGTAGGAATTTCCATAATTATTAGAAGGATTACTAGGATAAGGCCTAGGATTAAAATTCCCTCTATATGCGTTGTTACCAAAATTATTCCTACCAACAAAATTCACATCCATAGATTCATTGTTATTCTCAATCAAAGTAGACAAAGGCATATCATTAGGATCAGAAGAAACACTCTTAGTAGCAAATAATTTCATAAGTTCATCCATCTTTTCACTCAAAACATTAATTTCTTCTATCGCATGCACTTTTTTATTAGCAGACCCTTCAGTATGCCATTGAGAATAATTAACCATAATATTATCTAGGAGTTTAGTAGCATCTCCTAAAGTGATTTCCATAAAAGTGCCTCCCGCGGCCGAATCTAAAAGATTTCTAGAAGCAAAATTCAATCCGGCATAAATTTTTTGTATAATCATCCACAAATTCAAACCATGAGTAGGGCAATTACGTATCATTAATTTCATTCTCTCCCAAGCTTGTGCAACATGTTCATGATCAAGTTGCTTAAAATTCATAATATCGTTTCTAAGAGAGATGATCTTAGTGGGAGGAAAATACTTAGAGATAAAAGCATATTTGCACTTGTTCCAAGAATCAATACTATTTTTAGGCAAAGACGAAAACCAAGCTTTAGCACGATCTCTAAGCGAAAAAGGGAATAGATTCAATTTAACGACATCATTATCGACATCTTTTTTCTTTTGCATATCACATAAATCGACGAAGCTATTCAAATGAGTAGCAGCATCTTCACTAGGAAGGCCGGCGAATTGATCTTTCATAACAAGATTCAGCAAAGCAGTATTGATTTCACAAGATTCAGTATTGGCAAGAGGGGCAATCGGAGTACTAAGGAAATCATTATTATTGGTATTGGTGAAGTCACACAATTTGGTAGTATCTTGAGCCATCGCGACAAACAAGCAATCCAACACACGAGCAAACAAAAGGCAGGCGAGAAAAAGGCAAACAGAAAAAGAGAAGGAGAAGGAGAAGGAGAATGGGAAAGAGAGGGCGAATAAAACGGCAAGGGTGAAGTGGGAGAGAGGAAAACGAGAGGCAGATGACAACTAATGTAATGCGAGAGATAGGGATTGTGATGGGTGCTTGGTATGTTGACTTTTTGCGTAGACTCCCCGGCAACGGCGCCAGAAATTCTTCTTGCTACCTCTTGAGCTTGCGTTGGATTTCCCCGAAGAGGAAAGGATGATGCAGCAGAGTAGCGTAAGTATTTTCCTCAGTTTTTGAGAACCAAGGTATCAATCCAGTAGGAGGCCACACTCAAGTCCCTCGTACCTGCACAAAACGATAGCTACTCGCAACCAACGCGATTAGGGGTTGTCAATCCCTTCACGGTCACTTACGAGAGTGAGATCTGATAGACATGATAGATAATATTTTTGGTGTTTTTGATATAAAGATGCAAAGTGAAAAGTAAAAGGCAAAGTAAAAAGCAAAGCAAGATTAAAGTGATGGAGATTGATATGATGAGAATAGACCCGGGGGCCATAGGTGTCACTAGTGGCTTCTCTCAAGAGCATAAGTATTCTACGGTGGGTGAACAAATTACTGTTGATCAATTGACAGAATTGAGCATAGTTATGAGAATATCTAGGTATGATCATGTATATAGGTATCACGTCCGTGACAAGTAGATCGACTCCTGCCTTCATCTACTACTATTACTCCACTCATCGACCGCTACCCAGCATGCATCTAGAGTATTAAGTTAAAAACAGAGTAACGCTTTAAGCAAGATGACATGATGTAGAGAGATAAATTCATGCAATATGAAATAAACCACATCTTGTTATCCTCGATGGCAACGATGCAATACGTGCCTTGCTGCCCCTTCTGTCGCTGGGAAAGGACACCGCAAGATCGAACCCAAAGCTAAGCACTTCTCCCATGGCAAGAAAAACCAATCTAGTAGGCCAAACCAAACTGATAATTCGAAGAGACTTGCAAAGATAACCAATCATACATAAAAGAATTCAGAGAAGATTCAAATATTATTCATAGATAGACTTGATCATAAACCCACAATTCATCGGTCTCAACAAACACACCGCAAAAAGAAGATTACATCGAATAGATCTCCACGAGAGGGGGGGAGAACATTGTATTGAGATCCAAAAAGAGAGAAGAAGCCATCTAGCTAATAACTATGGACCCGAAGGTGTGAGGTAAACTACTCACACTTCATCGGAGGGGCTATGATGATGTAGAAGCCCTCCGTGATGACGTCCCTCTCCAGCGGAGCTCCGAAACAGGCCCCAAGATGGGATCTCGTGGATACAGAAAGTTGCGGCGGTGGAATTAGGTTTTTGGCTCCGTATCTGTTCGTTTGGGGGTACGTAGGTATATATAGGAGGAAGAAATACGTTGGTGGAGCTTCGAGGGGCCCATAAGGCAGGGGCGCGCCCCCCACCCTCGTGACCGCCTCTCCGATGCCTTGGCGTAGGGTCCAAGTCTCCTGGATCACGTTCGGTGAGAAAATCACGTTCCCGAAGGTTTCATTCCGTTTGGACTGATATTCCGTTTCTTCAAAACACTGAAATAGGCAAAAAACAGCAATTCTGGGCTGGGCCTCCGGTTAATAGGTTAGTCCCAAAAATAATATAAAAGTGGAAAATAAAGCCCAATATAGTCCAAAATAGTAGATAATATAGCATGGAGCAATCAAAAATTATAGATATGTTGGAGACGTATCACCTCCCCATATCTGCCCAAGATATGAGTTGGATATGAGGGGTGCCGATCAGTCCGGACGTATAGGGCCGGTATGAGGAGCCTGTTTGGTTCGGTCTTTTTTACCAGGTTGAGGCGCCCGACTATAGATGCTCTAAGGGATCGTGGTATGCGGTACGATGACGTGGAGGGTAGTTAGAGCATCTTCGAGAGCCGCCTTAAAGTAGGGCAACAAAAAGTTAGTTCGTTGAGTTTTAGGGCATCCGAATTTTTCTTCCACTCTCGCAACTTTACGTAAGGCAGAGTTAGGGATTTTAGGGTTGAGAGTGGAAAAGTTGACACATTTTTTTGAAAGGAGGATTACCCCCGGCCTCTGCACTGAAGCGACGCATGCAACCATCTTATTAACCAAAAGATCCAACAAGTATGTAGTACGATACAAAAACTCATCGAAAGATAAGTAAAGCGAGAACTCAAAGTCACAATCGGCAAAAATTAATCTAGATGCCTATACACATATTTCATTGTTGGACCGTCATCCAAACCGGTTGTAGGTCATCCTTGTTGTCCCTCTACAAAATCGTACATGAATTTTTCACCTCATACGACTCCCCCGCCAATTATTTCGAAGGGATCCTTTCCTCGTTTCTCCGCCCTTCTTCCACTTCACCCTGAAGACTAACTAAGACCAATTAAGTCATGTTTTCATGTTCTAATTGAAACATTTTTCATTTATAATATAATATGATTAAAGGAGAAGATTGTTTTTTTTACCAAACATATGCAGATCAGATCACGTCTCATAACAACAAGAAATCTTTCTTGGTATCAATCCTCCCGCCCCTCATTCTTCGAGAGTCAGAACGATCTTTTTCGAGTTTCCATTTCTTCATTTGAAATTTGGGATCTTCTATCTCCGACTTATTTCTTTTGGCTTTAATCTTTATTTATTTCATTTTGATTTTCTACTCTTCCTCTATCACTATCCTCTAGGGCACAACTTTGCATCAATAGATAACCTTTTCCTCTGCATGAATCTATATTATTCCATTCCAGCTTCTTCCAACAAATGATGTAAAATAGGGCACCACTGCTCTAACAAATGAGGTATTCCACTGCGTCTGCCCTCCCTCATCATCCTCACCGTCTGGTGGCTTTGAAAGCACCGAAATGACTACGTATTCGATGAAGATCGGCCATTGATCTCACACATGCCCTAACATCAAAGACGAAGGCGCACCTTTGGACTAGGGCCGGCGCCACCACGATCAACAACATAATCCCGAAGAGTTAGGCCGTGTTGTATCGGGGATGAGCAACCCCCTTCTGTTTGCTTGGCGATCACTTCCATGCCTGCTTGTGTACATCCATGCCTGCTTGTGTACATGGCATAGTGCATTATTATAACCCCATGCTGTAAAACACTCCTTCTATCAATGAAAAGACATGCACCATCCGTGTATTTGCGAAAAACAAAGATCATAGAAATCGTTTCTTCAATTGCACGCATGGTGGTGGTCCTGCTCACAGATCATGATGAGCCTGTGATCTCCAACAACTCCAAAAGTCCAGCTATAAAACGGCAGAAAAAGAAATTCTGAAGCAACAAACTGCCAGTCAGCAACAATCATCAGCTCAGCCAGCCTCAACCTCGGAATCGGAAACGTCCCCGGAACGAAGTAGCAGCAATTCAGCAGGCGGAGGCCGACTCTTTCTCCCGGTTTCTATTTCCGTCCCCAACCACCCGCGACCCCCGCTTTCCATGGCCGACGCGGCCGGATGATGTCTAGAAAGCCGCTCCTCCCCTGCCGCGGGCCCGCAGCCACCCCTCCCGCCCAGCTCCTCCTCCCAATCCGCCGGCTCCTCCTCCTCCCCCTCCCCCGCCGCCGCTCCTCCCCGCCGCCGCCGCCCGACCGACGGAGGCCCGCCATGGCCGGCGCCGGCCAGTCCGCGGCCCCCGCGGCGGCGGCGGCGGCCGGCGCCGGGTCCACCTCCTTCCATGTCGGCATGGTGCGGGTCGTCTCGTTCCTCGTCGGCGGCCTCAACTGCGCGGTGCTGCTGCTCGGCCTCTACCTCATCGACGCCGCGCTCCCGCCCGGCTGCGGCTGGGGGCTCGCGCTCGCCGCCGTGCCCGCCATGGCCGCCGTCCGGGTGCTCGCCATGCTCGGCGCCGCGCGGGCCCAGCACGCCACTGCCGACGCCATTGCTCGCCGCCACCTCGACGAGGCCGCCGCCTCCGTTGCCGAGGACGCCGTGGCCCGCCACGAGATCAGGGTGAGGCTCAATCAATCAAGCTCCTGTTGCTGGTTTGGTAGATTTGACCTTTCTGGTAGGTGGCCCCGCAAAAGTAGGATCCTCTCTGGTAGGTGCATTCCAGGTTGGATTATTCGGGTGATTTTACCTAGATTTCGATTGCTTAAAACACAGGCCCTCGGGGTTTCTATGCATCTGTGAGTGGTTAAGGTTCAGGAAAGTTTCAGCTGGCGTTGAGTTGCTCCGGTCATTGTTATGAATTACTAGCTTAGTTGTGATTTGTAAGGTGGGTTTGATGCAATTGTGGTGTAATTGATGGAAGATATCAGCTGGCAATGCTGCTATGATGGTGTGGCTTTGAATGAGCTTACAGTCTCGTACTCTAGTGATAAAAACTACTACTCCGTCCCATAATGTAAGACGTTTTTGCAATCTTATATTATGGGACGGAGGGAGTAGATAATAATGAGGTTGCATTTTGTGGCTTTAGTTGAGCTTACAGTCTGTAAAAACTTGATTTGATGCACAAGTTTGATAGGACTCGTTGTTTTGGAATATGTTTGATGAATGATAAGACATCATTGAGAATTGTGGTACCCAACTTTGTTGTTGAACACAAGTGCACAAGATTATGTAGATTCATTTGTCCTGCCAATCAGGGCTAACTTATTTTTTCAATTCATCCATATCCAGCTCTAGTGCTAATTTAGTTCAAGCTCATTGCTGCTGCACGCTACCATATTTGATCGCCAACTGGGATTTCCCTAAGCCCCTCTAATGGGATTGAGCATTCCATGTTTACACTCTGTCGGGGATAATAGGGCGGATATGAAGGGAAAAGAAGGAAGTGCTAAAGGAATTAAGAAAATAAGTAAACAGGTTAATGACGGGATATGAACATTTATTAAAATGTGGTTGTTTAACTTGAATTAGATCCGGGAAGAGTATATTTTCTACCTATTTATCACATTGCTACTTCCATTTTGGTGAACAGGTGAGGTATAAACGCTGGTTGTGGTGGACTAGATTTGGTATGGCTGTTGGTGCATTGCAGCTGGTTGGGGCAATTTATCTCATGTTTGTCATTGTGAGTGATCTTCCCAACGAAAGAAGACCCACGTCCTGTTTCTTTGGTATGTTTGAGTTGGTTGATATCACTTATCAGTTGTATATTCTAGCTTTGAATCTAGCCCTTTCAAGACTTTGTTTGCTGTAAGCTTACTACCAAGAAAACCTTGTTCATATAAAACATTTGTTGAATATATTTGTTTGGATTTTCTAGATGACTTTTTAGTTGAACAGTACAAAGGGCATGCTACTTTTTGTTGCACTTGGTGTCAATGTGAATATACTGAATTAATACTAGTAAATTATGCATTTTGAGTAGGACTTGTGTTTTATTCAGCGTCCACTTGCCTAAAGTTTCTTTGCTTCCATATGTCTATCTTGTGCTCCAATAATTAGTTTGCCTTGCTTGTAATCTAGGACAGGATGGAGCTGAGCGGGTCTCCAGACGAGCATTAATTGCTTCGTTTCTTATCCTTTCCTGGGTTGTGGTCATCCTTCAGTGCTTCACGGGCTCTGATGTATTGAGATGGCGATCATTCTATGCGACACATGATATGGCATGGAAAGCTCATTACAGGGAAGTGTTTGATCATGGAATTCGTGAGGCTCTGTGCTGCCTAGGACGTGCAAAGTATTTGTAAGTCTATATCCAGTCATTTTACACTGTGAGGTTTCAATATTAATATATCTGTTTACTCTAGTTCCTCTTATGTGCTGATTTAGAGCCGTATTGGAAGAAGATGAGGTATATTCTGTGGCAAGACTTCTGGGTGAATTGGTTGCATATCGTGCTTCTGGGACTGGCCATTTGGAACTCCTAGCAGGTTGGCTCTCCGTCTCGGTAATTTCATATCAAATATATGTTTGGTGACCTATTAGGATTTTCTAATCATTTACACTTCCGCCTAACCTGCATAAATACACTGAAACTTTGATATCTACCAGCCCAAAGATGTGCATAGCCATATCAGTACTTCGTCCAATAAAGAATATATAAGTTCTACTACCATAATCCAACATATAATTCATGTTTTAGTAATCACCTGTTTGCAGTATGCACTTTAAGTGTGTGCAATCTGTCCAGTGTCCACTTCCACCTCAAAAACACGACTTCTATATAAAACCAATAACTTGAATATTTTTATTTCCTATCCCTTGACCCAGAAAACTGGAGGAGGAAATGTTCTTATAAGTAATTGAGCTTTGCTCAGGCATATATAGGACTATAACTTTGTATTTCAGATGATGGTGACTTTGTTGCACAAATTTAGAATACACAAACGATAATATTGTAATTGCATATATTTGAAGTTGGCTGCAATTTGTTTTCTACACAGAGTACAGGTGGGCTTGGTGCCATTTACTTGATAGAAAATGTAAAACCCGTAACATTTCAGAAAGAATACCAGAAGAAAATGATGCTCAGACTATAGCTCCATGGTCACCCTTTTCTCCTGTCTCCTAATTCAAGTAGTTGCCTTCTTACACTGGTTAGGCTAGGCAGCTCCCTTGCTATATCCATAGATGGGTAAGTCCAAAAGGACATGGATTTACCCCTAGTATTATATTATGTGCTCCATTAGTATTAACAGCATAATAAAGATCTCTTCTATGGTATGTATTATAGGGCTTGCTCTATTGCAGAAGCATGGGAATTTGCCTGATTTGCAAACTGACCTTGTGGAGGCACCTCATAAGCTTATGCGAGAAGCTGCTATTCTCCATCCTTTTGCTGAAGCATGTTACACGGTTGGACACTATCTAATTGGGAAATATTTCCTATGCATGCCTGCTTTGTATGACATGGAAAGGTATAATTGCAGGGTCCTCTTCTTGATGTCGGAAGAAACCCCATTTTGTTTCCATGCGCATGGGTTTATCGACAAGGCGTTTTAACTCCATGGGCGCGCCTAAGGTATTTACCATGCCTTTTCTCAGTTGTCTGTTGATTCTCAAACTCCCCTCGTTTTCTGTTATTACTTTGTGATCTTATTTTCGGCAACTTTATCTGGAAAAGCCCGAAAGAGGAAAATAACACACCCCAATTCGATGTTAGAACTGAGCTATGAAATTGGGAACTGGAATTGTGTCTTTCAAATATCAGATGTTTGAATGCTGTTGGAATTTGGAATTGGAACATAACTGGGTGAGGTGAGGTCTCTCCCAATAGAGTCGTTGCCCTCTGGATCTTGTAGAATCAGGTTTGAGGCACTCAAACCTCGAAGGCCACGACCACCATGGGTTCCCGGCTGACTGGGCATCCTTGGCCACCGCCTCCGCTGGCACTTGGCCGTCGTTGCCCTTTTTTGCCCACCACTGTTGTCGACTGTGCCGCCACTGCGGGGTCCTTGCCCATCGTCGCCGCCGGTGACTAGTTGCCGCCTCCCCTAATCTCTGGCGAATGTGCTCCATGCCAGACAGCGCGGCCACGCCGTGATATCCCTGGTGCACCACACCGCGTTGAGCAGGATGTGTGGTTGTCCGTGTTTGGCAGGCCAAGGACGTCAGCACGTGTGTGACCCAGCTAGCATCCAAGACTTAGCCGCCTGTGTGATTCCATTCCATTTCTTTGGCAGCCAAACATGATTTGGATTTGGACGGTATTCCATTTCTGTACTCTTGTTTCCATAGCTGACTAAACAGAAAATTTGATTTGTCAACCCATTTGATATCTTCTTGAAATTGCATTGGGCCTCCATTTCTCCAAACCCAGTTCAGTTCTGACATCCAAACAAATCCTTAGTGAGTTAAGCTAAATTGTACTGTTCTCTTTGTCCTCATTGGTCCGAAGTAGAAAGTTCTTGTTATACACTAGCGTTCTCAATCTAAATCAATGTTGTATGCACATATTCATGATTTGTTGATCTGTGGCATTTCCCTAAAAGCAGAAAGTTTATGCTGTTCTTTACTTACATAACAGTTACTACATACCAATCTCTGTTCAGGCGTCCTGCACTTGATGGTGATAACTGGTGGCGAGGGCATGCTGCAGCTTTCCTTAGATTTGTTAATATAGCACCTACAGCACTTGTTCGAGGCCGTGTTCGTCAGGTAATGCCATATTGATGTCGAATAAAAGTGGGATCGCATAATTATTTTAACCATTTACAAATGGCACTGGTAACATAATCTATGTTTCTCTGCTGACACCTCTTCTCGTTTTGCGCTCATTTACATTTAGCTGACCCTTGGTGGCCAGTTTCTGTATTCTGCTTATACTTGGTGGTTGTTTTTTGTGAATTTTCGGGGATTAATTTATCCTTTTAGAGCATACTAATAGTCTAATATGCATCATCTAACTACCCTGAGTAGCTGAGAACCTGAAATTGGTGTGAATGATCCATTGTGTTTGCCATTATCTTCTGAACTTTTCATAAGACTGATTCACTTCAAGCAAGGCGTCATGACACAGTTAAAAATGTGGCAGAGAAAATAACGCATTGAAATCTTCTAAGAGTATCTGATGATCACCTTTAGGGTTGGAGTATCACCAAAGAACTAGCTATGGACAGGGGTGCGTGGAAGCTTGCTATCCATGTGCCAGAGCCATGAGTTGGTCGCGAGATCTTATGGGTTTCACCTCTAGCCAGCCCAACTTGTTTGGGACTGAAGGCTTTGTTGTTGTTGTTGTTGATGATGATGATCACCTTTATTCAACGATGCAGAGCAAGCGTGAAGCTGCTTATTTTGTTGTGGTCCTCCATGACAAAAAAACTGTTCTTATTGGGGTGCGTGGGACAGAGACACCAGAGGATCTCATAACCGATGGACTATGCAGAGAATGTGCTTTCACCATGGATGATTTGGATGGACTAGTAAAGTACGTTCGTATTAATAGTCACCTATTCTGTTATTACCTTATCCATTTCTAGTTATATTGTTCAAAATAGCTTGTTTACATTGTGACCACCTGCTCTGAGAGAACACGTGTGAAAGGTCTATTTTTCCTTTTGGTTCAAAGACATGCTCCAGTGTATTGCTCCTTTGCTCTATACATGGTGCTGCTAGACCTGTTTTTTTTTTTAATATTTTGCACTGTGCACCAATTTTAGCCATGTTGAATAAATCCACATTATGTGATGTTTGAACTTGTTAGGTTGTGGCGTCCTTGAATTTGTAAGGTTGAACTCTGATAGCCTTACATAATGGAGGAGTCACTGTCACGAAGCCTTTTATCCCAAACAAGTTGGGGTAGGCTAGATATGAAACCCTTTCACGAGGACTTCCCAGGAGGTCACCCATCCTAGTACTACTCTCGCCCAAATGGGTTTCATACCCAAAAGACTGGCTAGTTTTTACGTTGGCTTGCCAAGCCTATCACAACCCTTAGATATGAAACCCTTTCACGAGGACTTCCCAGGAGGTCACCCATCCTAGTACTACTCTCGCTCAAATGGGTTTCATACCTATGGGACTGGCTAGTTTTTACGTTGGCTCGCCAAGCCTATCACAACCCTCCTCCTTTACCCGGGCTTGGGACCGGCTATGCCTAGAAGTATTTGAATAAATAATGATGAACCAGATGGGTTAAAACAATGGCTAACTTGGTGCACAATTGCAAAATGAATGAAAGAATGAAGGACCCGATCAGACTATGTACAGAGCAAAGGAAAATAAGCTGGACCATATCCTGAACCAGAGGGCAACATAGACTTTTCACGTGCGTTCCCTCTCCTATTAGCTCAAGAAATAATGTTTGAGTGATTCCTGTGTGCTCTGGTAAATAACCCGGATTTTGCAGTGGTACTGAGCAGTTGACACAAAATAAGTGTCCCATAGCCAATTTTCCCTTAATGTGTAGGCTGTGGCTAGTGTTTGTAACCTCAGCGTTGGAGATTGCTTGCCATATCACATAGGGTTAGTATCTAAATTTTTATAAACGTAAAATTTGTTCCAAGAATTTTGGTTTTATTGATTTTGATTGTTGAACTCCTTTTTCGTTCTATGCAGATTTCTTGATTTTTTTTAATTTCACATACTTATCCATCATTACCAGCTTCCCAACTATTGCATAGCTGGTTGTTTGCACAGTTAAACAAAATGGATATTGTAGTGCTTTAGATTAATATATTATTTGGGTTTATGATAAAATACAGTTACTGTAGCAGTGAAATTTTGGTGAAAAGGCTCATGTAGCGCTTTGAACATCATCATTGCCGTAGTCCATAATGCTGCTTGTAAGCTCGTGGTATGGTAAGGTAAATCAGATAATTGGACTTAGTGACTTAGTGTGGAATTATATTTCAGTAGAAAAACTGATACAAAGAATAAGTTGAATAAGTACTGAGTTGAGGAGCCAACATAGAAGTTTGAGACCATTTAAGTGGACTATTCTATTTTTCGGGGTGATATCCCGTATCCACAACCCCTTTTGTTTTTCGCACTTTGCTAATTTTTATCTTCAGTAGTGAACTGTTACCTGTAACTATGAGGGAGAAAGTTATTTCTACATTCCCGCACTATGGACATGGTGGAATTGTAGAGGCTGCTCGGGAGCTTTTCATGCAACTCAACGACTGCACAGGAGGTTTGATTTTTCCAATAAAATGTTTATAACTTAGTTTAGATCAGCAATTCAAGTTCCAGTATCTGAAATGGCTTAATCATGCTCGTGTCTGCTTTCTGTAAATACCTTGTAATCTTGTATACTGCATGTTTCAGTATATTTCACTGTATTAACTATACTACACTTTAACATGCTGGGAACAGTGCTGGTACAAAAAGTATGCTGCTCCCTCCGATCCATATTACTTGTCGCAGATTTAAGTTGTTTGGATCGGAGGGAGTACTATTTTTGGAACCATGCAATCCAATTGTTATTGGCTAATAGTACTAATTTTAATTTTCTTCTGTATCATTATTTGATTTGGTTTGCAACATAACTATACTGCTCATTACATTTGATTTCGTTTTTACTAAACTATCACCTGGGATTGGAAGACTAGATGCAATATGTGTATTTATTGACCACTTTACGTGAAAGAATATTTGTGGTGATTAATCTGTTCTCTCTCTCTTAGATAATGGCAACTCAGAAAACACGTCCGCCAAAAAACTTGGATTTCTGTCTACGCTAGTCCAGGAGGGCAGTGAGTGTCATGGATATAAAATTCGCGTCGTTGGACATTCTTTAGGAGGCGCTGTTGCTACAGTCCTAGGAATGATGGTAAAACATGTTGAACCGTCACTATTATTTGCATACACATTTTTTGTTAATTATATTCCTTTTCCACTGTCATTCTTATTTTAACTTCCTGGGAACTGAACTGTAGCCCAATAGTTTTTTTTTTCGAGAAAACGCAAATGGCTTTTGCGTTTCATTGCATTGGATAGAGAGGGAATTTACATCCTCCTACGAGGCAGTTTTACGCAGCCGTCAGGGGCTCAGTGGACATCCCAGGATGATGGCAAAACGACCCTGAGCCCTTGAGCTCCGGCCTTTGCCCAACATCGGGCCTCGTCCTTGATCGTGTCTAGAAGCTCATTGAGCGAGGGGCTAACATGGTCAAAAACGCACGCGTTCCTATGCTTCCAGATCATCCACGGCACCAAGAGCGCTGCGGATTTCAGCGCCTTGCGTAGAGTGGGCGGTGTGAACTCCTTCGCGCGCAGCCACCAGTCCATAAGCGAATCATCGTGCTCGGACGTCGGCGCCGGCAAAGCGCAGCCAAGATAGGACCTCGTGCCATGTCTGCCTGGTGAATGGGCATGTGAGCATCAAGTGCCTGATCGTCTCCGGTTCCTGGTCACACAGCAGGCACCGCGGGTGGTGCTGCAGGCCGCGGCGCGCGAGCCGCTCGGCAGTCCAGCAGCGGTCTTGGCAAGCCAGCCAATGGAAGAACTTCACTCTAGGCGGCGCCCAGGTCCTCCAAATGAGCTTCCAGGAGTGGCAGCCCATCGCTCCATGGAATGTTTCCCGGTAGCATGACTGGGCCGTGTATGTGCCACCGGTGGTCCAGCTCCAAAGTAGCTTGTCCGGCTCGTTGGACAGCTGGATGTGCTGCACCAAGTGCCAAAGCTTGAGATACTGACCGATCTCAGGAAGGCCGAGCAGACTTTGGATGTCACGCGCCCAGCCATTGTTGGTCATGGCCTCCGCCACCGTTCTTGTCTTCCGGCGCTGCTTTGGGATGCACTGAAAGAGCGTGGGCACGAGCTCACGGACGCCCTGGCCGCCAAGCCAGCGGTCTTCCCAAAAAAGTGCGGTCCTTCCATCCCCGAGGGCCATGGTCGTCGAGGCGTAAAAGAGCACGCGCTCCCCCGAGGTGAATTGCAGGTCCAGCCCTTGCCATGCTCTGTCCGTGTCTGTGCGCGCAAGCCATAGCCAGCGCAACCGTAGCGAGAGCCCTGTGCGCTCCAGGTCCCGGACGCCCAACCCGCCATACTCAAGCGGTCGGCAAACCCGGCGCCAGTTCACGTGGCAGTGACCACCGTGGGCATCCACACGGCCGGCCCATAGGAACCCACGCTGGATCTTCTCGAGCTGCTTTAAGGTTTTCTTTGGGGGCGCGAGCACGAGGAGTTGGTGGATAGGTATGGCGTTGAGTACCGACTTGACAAGCGCAAGCCGTCCAGCCTTGTTCATCAGCCAAGCCTTCCACGAGGGGAGCCGGCCCACCACCGCATCGACGAGGGGCTGCAGCTGAGCCGCAGAGGGGCGGAGGGTGGTGAGCGGGATGCCCAGGTAGGTGACCGGCAAGGTCGCGACGGGGCACCCAAGCAGCTCCACCAGCCCCGCAGCAGAGTCATCGCCATGTATGATCGTGACCGAGCTCTTGGAGTAGTTCACCCGTAGCCCCGATGCCGTGCCGAACACGTCCAGGATGCCTTTGACAGCGGATATCTCCTCAAGAGTGGCATGGCAGAAAAGCATCACGTCGTCGGCGTAGAGAGAGATCGCCGTAATGGCGCGACGGGGGTGTAGCTGCTGGAGGATGCCGGACTGTAGGGCGTGGCGCATCAGCCTCCCAAGTGTGTCCACCGCCAGCACGAAGAGCTGCGGGGAGGTGGAGTCGCCTTGCCTCAGCCCGCGGCGGTGCCAGATCGGCGGGCCGGGGTCTCTGTTGAGCATGACCCGAGTGCTTGCCGAGGACAGCAGGATGGCCAGCCACTCTCTGAATCGGTCCCCAAACCCATATTGGCGCAGCACCTCAAAGAGGAAGGGCCAGGATATGGAGTCGAAGGCACGAGTGAGGTCGAGCTTGAGCATGATCCTGGGCGCGCCAAGTTGGTGCAGCATCTTGAGGGATTGCCGGACTAGGGTGAAGTTGTCGTGAATGTAGCCCAATAGTGACCATGCAGTTGCGTCACTCCACCCACCAGGGTACTCCTGTTAGGCGAATTATGCTCTTGGTTACTTAATGACGAAACTTTATATGTATAATAAATCTTCCATCAACACATATGATTTCACTTGCTGTTTTCTACCTCTGTTCATGATCTGTTTTATATCCTACCTGTAGATGCTGATTAGTGGCTCTTCAAAGCTTAACTTGTTCTTGAACAGCTTTTTGGCAGATACCCAGATGTGCATGTGTATGCTTATGGCCCACTTCCTTGTGTGGATTTGATAATAGCTGAAGCCTGTTCACAGTTTGTTACCACGTAAGAGTAAACTGGAAGCTGTTTTATAGCCTGATTTATCCATGGAACTTCCATCCTTGATGTGAGATCATCTTAACAAGGTTTATTAGCATCTTTCACTGATTATTTCCTCTTCCTTGCAGCATTGTAAACAATGATGAATTTTCTTCTCGCCTTTCAATCAACTCAATCCTCAGACTACGATCTGCTGCAATAAGTACTCTTTCAGATAACTCTCCAGATGATACAGCAATGATACAAAAACTTGCTCGCAGAATTTTGAATGCAAACAAGCATCATGAAAGGCGGTCTCCACACCAGGATGCATTATGCAATACTGAGTCAGACCTTCAAGATTTGCAAAATGGCTTGGGTGCCTACGATGGACCCAGTTCATCCATAGATGAGCCCAGAAGCTATCGAAGCCTACAAATTGATCAGGATATTCGGAGGATTCCACTTGATGGGCATGATTCCGGTTTGGAAGAGGCTCAGACATCTTCTGGGGAAATACTAGTCGAGTCTCGAGAGATGTTTCTTCCAGGCTTAATTATTCATGTGGTGCGGAACAGAAGAAGCCTCTTTCCTCTTTGGAAATGCTGGAACCCTCAGGAAGTTGAACAACCATATAAAGCTGTTTTTGCGAAAAGAGAGAACTTCAGGGATATTGCTGTTACTCCTTCTATGTTCATGGATCACTTACCATGGAGGTAAAACTGAAATTGTTTTTAACCAACCACAGCTAAGACTTTAAACTGCAGGCAGTTTAGTAAAGCCATTAACCTCTTACAGTCATACCTGATATAGTAGCAAATGCTTTGTAACTAGTAATTGGAGCGTTACTCCTTTCGCGGGGAGGATATAGCATACACAGACCATTATCCATAGAAATAACATAACTTTCAAAGAAAAGGGCATAAAACCATAGTCAGGTCCCATTACTCTTTCATTTCAAATATGCATCTGAATCGGACATGCATGTTTGTTAGACTCTTGTCTCGGTCAAATAACATTGACACCTTGGCCCTTCTTTTGTACCAACTTGCCAGTACACATTGAATTGCACTAGCATGTGATGTTGGTTGGCCCAAACTGTAGCACTACTGGCCTGGGCTAACCATTTCTGATGAGAAGCAAGCCCAAAAGATTATGGGTGGTGCTATGCGTGCATAGGCTGTGTCTGGGGTGGGTCTTAGAGTGAATTTTTTATGGAGGGTATTATATCCTGTCTCATGTCAAATATAAAGCCATTGCTAACTCATGTCAAATAGGCTGGGTCTGAGTACCAGATACGTGTGTTTCAAAGCTCATCTCATTGGATTGTTTTTCCACGAGGCAAAAGGCAACATTGGAGTTTGTTAGGACTAGAAGCAACATGTTTAACAACTGTTGAAAATTGAAGTGCATAGCTTTGCTTATACCATACTTCACCCTTTTCCTTTAGCTGCATTTAAAGGCTGCAAATTCAGTTGCTATGCATCTGCACTGATTTTATTCACCTAAAGTTACGCTAACATATCATGCTTTTGAAACCAGGTGTCGGTTTGCTATGCAGAGAACTCTGGAAGGCCAACCGTCACAGCGTTCAGCTAATTCTGATTCACCTGTACAACATTTAGTCTGACCAGGGCAAAATTTGCCATCCATGCTTCAAGACTATGAAAGGAACAAGTCATCGTATGCTGCAAGCATTTTTTTTTTGTAACCTGCAGCTATATCTTTGCATACAAGAGATGTGTGGTGATGGTTCTGCTCTGACATTCTGCTGAGCTTATTGACACTGCCAGACTGCCTTGGCATGGGCATGCACCAACCGGTGATATATCTGGCTGAAAGGAAATCTGATGACTTCATACACAGCAATACTTCAATCAACAATATCTTCTACTTATCTACTTGCCCGGCAGTGTCCTTCATTGATCGATGGTGCGGCGGCCATATACCCCTGCTAGTACCTGATTGTTCTCATTCATTATTGTGCAGCAGTGGCTGCTTGTTCATATCCATTTTTTTTCAATTCATGCCAACATGTACATATTTACACAGCAGAGATAGCTAGATTTACCGACTAACAAGTGACAATAAAAATGTGATTGTTTAACCTAGAGACTAATAAAACACTTCGATAGATCTTGCCCCGAGCATTTTTGTCAGTCTGCAGTTGCTTGTACTGAGATACTAGTCTCTTTCTCTGCCCAGATAATGTGTTGTGTATTTGTTGTCGAGTGATATTCCATGGCCAAAAGGAGGTAAGATGTTATGTCTCATGTAAAAAAAAGATGTTATTTCTAGTGCTAGCATTTTCTTGCATTACACATGTTATCGTGAGTATACTTTTCTATCTGCAAGTAATCGAAAAATGTGGCCTATTTTTATATTTGGATGAAGGATCACAGATGTTGTATGTTGATTGTCCTTGAGTTGCTTGGATACCATCTGAACTGAAGGACGGTGAGTGCTTACCGCTGATCAATCTTGTCCCCATTATTCCATTAAGTAACCTTGTTTCACTCGTGTACTTTAAACGTCAAACAGTGAGTTGCAGATTCGATCACGTTGTTGCTCTGTACAATCGTACGTCCCTCTTTAAATGAACGCAGACCCACGATCGATGCCATGCATGCACACTCAGACCGTCACAGTGTTTGTTAGTTAGTTCAGCAATGGAATTGAGGGACAAGGTTGGCCCGGCCATGACCTGTCTCGCTGTTGCCCTGGTGGAAACGGAACATGGAACGTGCGGCGGCAGCAGCCTCGTGAATGCGCCGTGCCAAATGACAGCGCACGCACGGTCTACGGCAGGGCAAGTTGCTGCAGCAAGGGAACCATCGGAATGAGTAGCCTAGTTCGGCATTGAACCATCTGCCTGCCTGTGCAGTACAGTGCGCGGTCACCCCACCTAGGTAGTACGATTTTTTACGTTGCCTCGTCCATGCATTGTGTTATTATTTTGAATTTATATCTTTGTAAAAACGAGCTGTCCAAAAAATCCATCGGCTGGCACAATTAATCCATGGCACTGCTTTTTTGTACGACATCAGACTTTATGGCACCATGCATCCCCTGCTGTCCACACGACAACTTTGTTAATGCACCGAATTTAAAGCCCTGCAACCTTAATCCATATCCGGCGACCTGGGGTCGTCGCAGAATTATTTTGAAGAACTCCATCGCATACGGACACATAACTGGATAAGTTGTGTTGCCGATTTTAAAAATATGATTAATAAACAGGAAAAATATATAATTTCAGTTATTAACTATGGTATACTATTTTTTTTGCGGGAAAACTATGGTATACTAAGTAAGGTGACTAGATAAAAGTTTACATATAGTCAAAAGTAACAAAAAAAAAGGTCCATCTTGTGACCGAAAACAACATAAAAAAATGACCTTTTAAAATTCCGAAAAAATTAATTGCCACGCCATCCGGTAAATTGGCTATTTTATTCTCACATATAGTTGCACCATACATAAGACAAAGGCTCATACATTAAGAGTCACCATACAGATGCTCATACATTAAGATGCCTGAAAAATTGGCTATCGTCATCTTGATTTCGACCCAAGGTCTCCATCTAGCACAGTAGACACATGCTGCTCGGTGCTTGCATTCGAAGAATCGAGCTCGTCCGCTTCAGCTACGGTCGAGAGTGTGCATATCTCTGTGACGACCATTTCTGCTATGGCATTCGTGCACTCGTCGGCTCTCATATCTTCTTCGTTCGAGCTAAAAATTTGAGATAGCAAAACGATAATGAACAACTGGAGAAGTAATATTCAGTAGGAATGTTTGAGAAACAAGTTACCTTCCGTCGATGCCGTGGACCAACTCGATATGCAGATCTGGTGAAGGAATCATCTCCGTCATCAAGATTAACTAGGCAGCTTCACGTTATTGCTAACCAGGGGAACCCTTGGACGAGTAGCGCACTCAGCATCCTCTGTGTCTCTTTCTAGATTGATTGGAAGAAGAACAGTACAAGGCACTGCCTCCTTTTCAGATGTGGCAATGGAGCCTTTGCTTGCTCGGAGAAGACTCATAAAGGCAGGTGAAGGTGGATTGAATTAATTGGTCTCAGGCCACTGTTCTGTTTCATACTGTTCACGTGAAACTTTAATAAATGACTCAGAACAGGTACGAACTGCTGCCTCGTATGCCACTGGCCGTGTATTCACACCCAAATATCATTTCCACGAAAGTGGCACGGATCCCAATAGATCATTGGAGCGGCCGAGATTTCGGAGGAGTGCGCCGCCGAGTGCTCTTAGTCCGCATCCCACTACCCACTATCGAGGTAGTAACATAGTCTAGAGAAATGTGTATGTTAGTAGTGTATGTTACTTTCCATTGTGTCTAGTCTCACGGAATTCTGCAGGTGGTATCGGGACCTTCACACATGAATGGCCGACTTTAACGCGCGGCCATCCGATTCACGAGATTTCCATGAGCTGTGAGCTGAGTAGTGGCCATCCGTTCCGTCTAGACCTGGCAGGTTTGCTGCATGCATCATCCATGATCCCCAATAAAGGAAAGGAAAAAGGTTTCTTTTCTTTTACTACTACTAATAAGCGAGTTGGGATCACAACCAACCTGCAGTGGCCTCTGTGGTTTAGCTATCAACAGTCAGTCTTTTCTCATGCACGGCGATGGCGGCTTGCGTCCTCAAAGCCAGGTCGCTTTCCCTCTCCTCTTTTCCTTTCTCATGCATGGCGGCTGGCCTGGCCGCATTCAAGCTCAACTTGCTGCAGCAGCGACAGCCGAGAGCGCCACCTTCCTCTCTCTTTACTTTTGCTGCGTCTTATCACTTTTCACGGGCTCCCCGGCCGCATGGTCTGCTCGTGGTCGGACAACAGCCAGGTTAATAGCGACCGAGGCCTAATTGTGATATTAGGACGAGATAGATGATTGGTCCATGATCACAGACCTTGCAACCATGTCCTTGATTTGTACGTACTTGCTACTAATAGGTCCTCTCACTAAATATGTTCTACTACCTACTAGTAGATGAGAATTTATCGGCACTCTTTTCTCGTTGATAATATGAGGCCATACAGATGCAGAGGCTAGCACAAGACCACACTACGAGCATGCATGGAATATAGTAGTTCCACGACTATATTCTATGAATCCTATATATCTAAGAGATTCATCCCCGATTATTCTATTTATCTTGACATGCAAGTTGTCCACATCATCAAATAGGTCTACCAATTTTAAATACTTTCCCACTAACTCTTCATGTGCATGCTCCCACTAACTCTTCATGCGCATCATTAACTTTTTTTCTTGTGCACTCTCAAGCATTACTCCAAAAACAATATTTATTCCAAACAAATTATTTACATCTACTTATACTATGTTTCATAAACTTTCTCATGTTTTAAACATCAAATTATTTATTAAAAGTTCCGCAGCAACGCGCGGGATATCATCTAGTTTTCTAATAACAACATCATTTCCCGTAGGAACATGATAAAAAAAACATTCCGGGAACATAGAACGGTCAACATGATTGAGAAAAAGTGTCCCGATAGTTCGGTGTCTCTTCCGCCTTTGTAAATGCGTTAGAACATTATACACCATTGAAAAGTTGAGCAAAGCTTTGTAGCGACTTGTCTCTCGGGGTCGAGGAATCTCTAAACGCATCCATTGAGTGGAGAGATAAAATTGTGACCTACAATTGGTGCATCAACTATCAATCACCTCACACAATATGCCCACTCCACTCTCTAGACAAACGCTTGTAATAGGCAGAGAAGCGTGCAAAGATGATGTCAGGCGAGACTTATGCTAGTCCCCACAATCCAGGGTAACATAGATTATCTTCTCTTGTCGCCAATCTAGTGATCAAAGTTGGTTCTTGTTGCACTTGCATTTTTTTGTGTGAAAGTGTTGCACTTGCAGTTTATACCTATTGTTTAGTCAGTCACGCATGCACTCACGGGTATAGGCATATAATTAGTGCCGCAGGGAAGGAATAATTTGACCATGAAGAAGCTAAAGCAGCTGAGATCCCCCACAGCCCAATAATATTGTTGAAAGAAAAGAGCATCCGTCCGGATCATGTCACCGGTAGTCTAGTAGTTTAAAACAATGTAGAATCAAAGTTTAGGGGTCGCCAACCTTGTTATCTTGTGTGTTTTCGATATCGTTAGGAAGATGCTCCTTTGTTTTATTTTGTTTTGTTCCTATGGGAACAGGTCGAGTGCACTGCGGTCACCTTCGAGTATCCATCCTATTGCCAACAGAGAGAAAAACATCTGTAAATTGCTTTTGGACCATTTGGTCACGCGATGGACCTATGTTTCAAAAAAGAGGGACAAGAAAAGAAAAGAAAAAAGAGCAGGATATATGAACATTTTTTTCCGTGATTAGTGGTTGATTTGGACCATCATTAGTCAAATCATTATGCAGTCCCCAGCGGATTAGTTACTCGTAGTGTATTAGCCATCCGAGAGAGAAAAAAAACCCATCGGAATTGACCTGTTTGAAAAGAGAGATAGGAAAAAACAAATGAAAAGGTCAGATACTTGTTGTTTTCGGTCACTGATCGGTCTGGGCCATACTAGCATGCATCAGCAGTGGATTAGTTATGAGAAGAGAAATTGAGAGCCCCCACCAACCCACCCACCCACGAAACGACACGACACGAAACAAACGAGCAACTTGTGTGGCGTTGCATCATGTCATAAGTCATTCCTGACCGCTCCATCGGCAGACAGAGAGCCTGCACTCTGCAGTGGTCATGCAGTGGGTAGTGTCGCACCGCCGTTCTCGTGCGGTGCGCGCGCTTCCCCTTCCCTTCATCGACTCCGTAGCTAAACCGGGTGTACTCCCTCCTCCCTCCGTTTCTTTTTTACTTCACGCATAAGATTTGATTAAAGTCAAACTACACAAAATTTAACCAAATTTATATCAAAAAATATGAACATCTATAATATTAATATTTTATAGTGTGATCATACATTTCACGGTGCATCTGATAATATTGATTTTATATTTTGAATATTGATATTTTTTAATATAAAATTAATCAAACTTTACAAAGCTGAAGTTTGACTTACTAAAAAAAAATAAAGGGAGTACGTTTCCTAACTCCTGAGCTGAGTCCCCTAAACGGGAAACAGGAAGTCCCTGCATACGGTGGTGGATGTTTGGGGGAAATGGAACTCAATGGCGATGCACGGAACAGACGTATCCCTTTTTCTGCGCTCCAGTCCAGGGTGACCCGGGATTTGCGAGAAATGGAGAAAGCCGTACGTGCATCCATGCATTCGCGTAGCTCAAGCTCACGAGCTTTTTAGTCCCGTAACACGTGCTGCCGGCTGCCGCCCAGTGGATCACATCACATGCATGCACGGCTATCGGGACGGCTGCTACACGCGTTACGCTGTTGGTTAACGTCCACAGCCACAGGCCCACGGCGGAAATCGCCTTCCCTGTCCGTGAACCACCACGCTAGCTTTCAGACTATCCACAATGAGAATAACATAGATAGTAACATCACATATTTAGATAAAATAAATGATGTAGCAAGAAATAAAAAAAAAAGAAAAATGATAACATAGCTAGTTCTAGTAGTATGAGTAACATCACACATATCAAGGCAAGATAAGTCTATAGACTAATAAATGAAGTGTTGCATGTTACTCCCTCCTTCCCAAAATATTAGGCATATAAGATTCTCATGCAATCCCATAATCTAAGACACATGTGGCTTTATCTCTCATTCAGTTACATCCATCACTAACAATCCCTATTTTTTCTGAAAACATAAACAAATTGTTGGCTAGGTCTATCGTGAAGTTAGCTCATAGCGTCCTCTTCATTTGAGATTGGATCGCTCAAGTAAACCTGCGCTAATTTTCGTGCAAAAACTAATACGCCTAACATTATGGGAAGGAGGGAGTACCACACATATGTTACTCCCCACTATAAAGGTAGTAACATAGACTAGTAACATATGCATGTTACTAGTCTATGTTACTATACATTATGGTTAGTCTCACGTTTGCGTAGCTAGCTTATCCCGTCACTGTTATAAAAGTAAGTATAATAGTGGGCATATAGCCTGCTTACATGGCAATTTTGCCTACGTGGGAAATAGAGACATGAAAAAGTAAGTGAAGTGGACTCTCATGCAAGAGTCTAACTATATGCAGATTCCTAGACAAATACAATAAATGTAAAGAAAGAGAAAGAGAGAAGATTTAAAAAAGTACTAATCTTGGAGCCAACCTTATAGCTAACCATATTGTATGAGTGACTATATGTATTGGCTATAGATGATATGGCAACATCTTATAGCCAGCAGTTGGGAAAATTCGAATCTGAACCCGAGCTCATCTGCACCGGTGCTCACGAAAAAAATCAAAATAAATATTAGAAAAATTCAAAAAATTCCAAAAAAATTGGGTGGTAGGCAATTTGATGCGTGAGGTACGCTCCAATTTTCAAAACATTTGGACTTCTGTGCAGCTCTCAGCAAAAAAGATAGATCGGAGGTCTGTAAAAATGTGCACTGTTCATATACTGTTCTGGTCTGATTTGTCTTTTTTGCTGAGAGCTGCACAAAAGTCCAAATGTTCTGAAAATTAGAGCGTACTTCACCCACCAAATTGTCTACCATCCATTTTTTTGGATTTTTCTGAATTTTTTACGATTTTTTGACCGGGTGCAGATGCACCCGGGTTGGCTTTATTATTAACCATTCTAAATCTCCAGACAACCGCGGTATTAATTGCTTGCTTCACTGATCGCGACGGCGCTGCAAAAGCCAACTCGAATCCCTGATCCAGTGCCCGCCCGCCGTGCATTTTAACTGTCCAAATCGATGAGACGACAGGGCGCCTACCTAGGACGACGTCTCAACATACTACCTCCATTTCGGTGAATAAGTCATGAATGATTTATTCACCTAGTACGACCTAGAAATACGTGAATGATTTATTCACCTAGATGGAGGTAGTAGATAACACTCGCTCAGGTACTTCCTTGCTTCCCACGGTCGATCTGCTGGACGTAAAGCTCGTGGCTGACATGGTGGGGTATATTGTAACATTGTACCACACTCATTATATATATATATATATATATATATATATATATATATATATATATATATGTGTGTGTGTGTGTGTGTGTGTGTGTGTGTGTGTGTGTGTGTGTGTGTGTGATAAGCCACCCCTAGAGGGTTGTGCCGGTTCCATACGTCGGGCGCCTCCTCGGCCGCCGCCGTCCCGCCCATGGCCTTCGCGCTGGCGGATCCTACGTCGGCCTTGATGGCAGGGCTCTCTGTGTCGGGCTCTGCGCCGATGCACCCTGCCCTCGCGGCGTCCGTCTCTGCCCCTATGGCGTATGCGCCTCCGGCAGCCTTCGCGACAGGCTCGCTGCCACCGCCGTTCCACTTCGGCAACCTCATCACCATCAAGCTGTCGTCGAACAACTACATCTTTTGGCGCGCGCTGGTCCTTCCGCTCCTTGCCCCCCCCCCCCCGCGTTGATGGACAGCGTGCACGACCTGGTTTATAACCCGGCGCACTGCGTCTGGACGAGGCAGGATCAAGCGAACCACTCGTCCATTCAGGGGTCGCTCACCCTAGCTGTTTGCCGGGCTTATCATCTTTGCCAAGACATCTCATGAGGCATGGACTATGCTCAAGCGCTCTTTCGCGTCGCAGTCGCAGGCCCGTGGCTGCGCCCTTCGTCGCGAGCTCGGCGAGTGTGAGAAGCTCGACTCCACGACCACGGAGTTCTACAACATGGTCAAAAGCACTTGCTGACACGCTAGCTGTAACACCCCGGATGTTACTTGCCATAATTGTAATTCCAATTCTTGCCATTTTTGGCACTAAGTTATGACATTCCCTCATGGTTGGGTTCTTCTTCGTTTTGCATTTTGTCCATGTCATGCATTTCATATCATGTCATCTTGTGCATCGCATTTGCATACGTGTCCATCTCATACATTCGAGCATTTTCCCCGTTGTCCGTTTTGCAATCCGGCACTCCTACGTCCTCCGGCGCCCCCTTTTACCTATTTTCATGTGCGGATGTTAAACATTTCCGGATTGGACCGAAACTTGCCATGTGGCCTTGGGTTACTACCGGTAGACCGCTTGTCAAGTTTCGTACCATTTGGACTTTGTTTGATACTCCAACTGTTAACCAAGGGACCGAAAAGGCCTCGTGTGTGTTGCAGCCCAACACCTCTCCAAATTGGCCCAAAACCCACCTAAACCCCTTCTATCGTCTAGGCCATTCGATCATGATCGCATGGCTGCAAACCGTGCTCAATTTGGAGCCTCCTAGCTCCTCCTACCTATAAATAAACCCCTCCTCCGAAATCCCGGGTCCCCTCCTACCCTAACCCTAGCCCCGCTCCTCTCCGCGGGACGCGTCCGCCCGCCGCCGGACACCCAGCGCCGCCGCTCCCCGCCAGTCGCCGGGCGCCACGTGTCACAGTCTGTCCCCGCCGATGCCAGGCCCGCGCGGCCCAGCGCTGGCCCTCCCCGCACCCGACCGGGCCGCCGCCTCCCGCGCGCCGCCCCGCTCCTCGTCGCAAGCCTCCGCCGCCCCGCTCGCCGCTCGCCGCCACCTCGACCGCCGCCTCGTCGCCGGAGCGCCCCGCCGCCCTGCCGTCGCCGGTCGCCGCCACCGCCGTCCGCTGTCCTCGCCGCGCCTGCGCCCGGATCCGGCGAGATCCGGCCGGGGCTGACCTCCCCGGCCTCTCCTTCCACCACTCCGGCCATCTCCTCCCCAAGCCCGGCTTAACCTCGTTCCGCGAGCTCGAGGAACCCTAGATCTGAGAATTTCGGAGGTTGATTTTACCCCAAGTCCCGAGGTTTTCAATATTCTATTGCACTGTTCATCACATCATAACTCTGCAGCCGTGGCTCCGTTTTGGGTGTGTAGCATATCAAATTGTTCGTCTCAACGAGTAAATCATTTCAAATCATTGCGTCATGTTATTTAGAGTCCATCTTAATGCCCTAAATGCTGTTGGAAGAGAGCTAGTTTCTATTAGTTTCAGATTCTTATCAGAATTTGGACATTTGTCATTTTTGCCATGATTGATGTGTGCATCCTATGATCTTGAGCTCTACATGTGTCTTGAACTATGCCATTCCATCTTTACAGGGGTGTATGCCATGTATTTTTCTGATCTTTGTGATGACTAGCACAATCATGCAAACTGGGCATCATGACGTTGCTGTTTTCAGGGACTTAGAATTTCACCAAGTTTTTCCCTGCTGTTATTTTTATGCCATGTATTCATGTTGCTACAGAGAGATCCATGCTTCTTTTGAGCATGATCAGTAAGGGTGTTTTGTTATTATGGTTATTCTCTATCCATCCATGGTCCTTTTGGCAATTATGGAGTGTCATAGCATGACCCAATCTTGCTCTACGTTTGCTATAAAATATTCCTGGCAGATTGTTAACTTGTTTAGCAATTTTGCCGAGGTTGTTGCTATTTATCCGTGCATGCTATGTTGTTGTTCTTGCTATATTTAGCTTCATGAACATATCTTCTTTTTGTTTGTATGCTTAGTTTATCATTCAATGTCTTGTAGTGAGTGAATCGAGCTCGCGAAGTCCGAAATCTGTAACGAAATTTGCTATGTTTATATGGGCGCCATCATATCTTCTGATCCTTTTTGGCTCATGGTCAGTAAGGGACTTTTGTTCTATGCTTTGAGTAGATTCATTCCATGCCTTGTTTTTCTATGTTACATTCCTGCAGCATGTTTTTAGCTTGCTCTAAACATGGCTTCCTGATGTTAATTTCTGGCATGTTGTTATTTCACTAAGTCTGAAACCTGTTATCTTTTGCACTTTTGTCATGCTTGTTTGAACCTGCTCTGGTGTGATTTGACCATGACTCAGTGTTCATCTTTTGTCAAGAATCTTGATTAGATCACTACCATATGCTTTGTTGGTATGTTTGAGTGCAGTAGCTTAGATTCTTGTTGCATTCTAAGTGGCATCATGCTGTTAATCGCAGTTTATGCCATCCTTGTTTTGCTTGTCATTTGCAAACCGTGCATCCGATTCCGGTGATCTTTATATCAATTTCATCCAAAATCATCTCATCTTTCCAGTGGAATACTTGGTTAGCCAAGTTGATGCCTTGTTCATTTTTCCCTTCCGGAGCACGCATATGCATTGCATATCACATCTCGCATATCATGCCATGTTGTGCATTGCATCGTGGTTGATAGTTGTTCCTTTGCTTGTGTTCTTGTTTTGAGTAGAGCTGGGAGACGAGTACGTGACCGATGAACCTGTTGAGAACGCTTACGAGGATCAAGCTTTTGACAACTCTGAGAACCTTGCAGGCAAGATGACCATACCCTCGAAATCACATCTATCTTTGCTTGCTAGTTGCTCGCTCTTTTGCTATGCTGTGATACCTACCAATTGCTATATCATGCCTCCCATACTGCCATGTCAAACCTCTAACCATCCTTTCCTAGCAAACCGTTGTTTGGCTATGTTACCGCTTTTGCTCAGCCCCTCTTATAGCGTTGTTAGTTGCAGGTGAAGTTGAAATTTGTTCCATGTTGGAACATGGTTATGTTGGGATATCACAATATCTGTTATTTAATTAACGCATCTATATACTTGGTAAAGGGTGGAAGGCTCGGCCTTATGCCTGATGTTTTGTTCCACTCTTGCCGCCCTAGTTTCTGTCATACCGGTGTTATGTTCCTTGATTTTGCGTTCCTTACACGGTTGGGTGATTTATGGGACCCCCTTGACAGTTCGCTTTGAATAAAACTCCTCCAGCAAGGTCCAACCTTGGTTTTACCTTTTGCCACCTAAGCCTTTTTCCCTTGGGTTTTCGCGAGCCCGAGGGTCATCTTTATTTTACCCCCCGGGCCAGTGCTCCTCCGAGCGTTGGTCCGAACTAGAGTCCTTTGCAGCGCCACCTCAGGGAAACTTGAGGCCTGGTTTTAGTTCTACGGAGTGCTCATCTTGTGTGCCCTGAGAACAAGATATGTGCAGCTCCTATCGGGATTTGTCGGCACATCCGGGCGGCTTTGCTGGTCTTGTTTTACCATTGTCGAAATGTCTTGTAGCCGGGATTCCGAGACTGATCGGGTCTTCCCCGTAGAAGGAATATCCTTCGTTGACCGTGAGAGCTTATCATGGGCTAAGTTGGGACACCCCTGCAGGGTATTATCTTTTGAAAGCCGTGCCCGCGGTTATGAGGCAGATGGTAATTTGTTAATGTCCGGTTGTAGAGAACTTGACACTTGACTTAACTAAAACCGCGTGTGTAACCGTGATGGTCTCTTTTCGGCGGAGTCCGGGAAGTGAACACGGTTTGAGTTATGCATGAACGTAAGTAGTTTCAGGATCACTTCTTGATCACTTCTAGCTTCACGATCGTGCTATGCCTCTCTTCTCGCTCTCATTTGCGTATGTTAGCCACCATATATGCTTAGCACTTGCTGCAGCTCCACCTCATTACCCCACGCTTCCTATAAGTTTAAATAGTCTTGATCTCGCGGGTGTGAGATTGCTGAGTCCCCGTGACTCACAGATTCTACCAAAACAGTTGCAGGTGCCGACGATGCCAGTGTAGATGACGCAACCGAGCTCAAGTGGGAGTTCGACGAGGAATGTGGCCGTTACTATGGCGCATGGGTCTGGGCCCATCGCCCATTGCACACCTGCACGTTGGGTGGGCGGCCGGAAGCAGACCTAGCCTAGCAGGCGTTCCAGTCCAATCCGGCGCGCGCCGCTCAGTCGCTGACACGAAGGCTTCGGCCGATACCACGACGTCGAGTGTCCATAACTGTTCTCGCGTAGTTGGTTAGTGCGTATAGGCCAGTGGTCAGACTCAGATCAAATATCAAGATCTCGTTAAGCGTGTTAAGTATCCGCGAATGCCGACCAGGGCCAGGCCCACCTCTCTCCTAGGTGGTCTCAACCTGCCCTGTCGCTCCGCCACAAAGTAACAGTCGGGGGTCGTCGGGAACCCAGGCCCACCTCTACCGGGATGGAACCACCTGCCCCTTTAGCCCCCATTCCGAACAGTATCATAAGTAATGTAACAGTTTAAAGTATATAACATATGCCCGTGATCACCTCCCGAAGTGATCACAGCCCAGTAGTATAGCATGGCAGACGGACAAGAGTGTAGGGCCACTGATGGAACACTAGCATTCTATACTAAGCATTAGGATAGCAGGTAAAGGTATCAACAATTGTAGCAACAATGACAGGTTATGCAGCAGAATAGGATTAACCGAAAGCAGTAACATGCAACACTACTCTAATGCAAGCAGTAGAGAGAAGGAATAGGCGATATCTGGTGATCAAAGGGGGGGCTTGCCTGGTTGCTCTGGCAAGAAGAAGGGGTCGTCGTCGATGTAGTCGTTCACAGGGGTATCGGCAACGATCTCGGAGCCTACCAGAAAGAAGTAACGGGGGGGGGGGGGGGGACACAATAAATAACAGAGCAATCAAATGTAACACAAAGCAAGACGTGGCAATACATTGTGCTAGGGGTGACCTAACGCAGGGATAGGTGATACCGGCGAAGGGGGGAACATCCGGGAAGTATTCCCGGTGTTTCGCATTTTCGGACAGATGAACCGGAGGGGAAAAGTTGCGTGTTTGTTATGCTAGGGATGTGTTGCGGACGAGCATGCTGCGTATTCGAATTCGTCTCGTCGTTCTGAACAACTTTCATGTACAAAGTTTTTTCATCCGACTTACGGTTTAATTTATATGATTTTCTAAAGTTTAATTGAATTTCTGGAATTACTGAAATTACCTTAATTCGAAAATCACTTTTAATATCTAAATGGTACGGCCTACGGGTACCAGAAAGTGTACCCACACTTTTGCACATGAGACTGACAGTGTGCCTAGAGTCAAAGTCAACGGTTGACTATGTGAGCCTTATCCAAATGGACAGTTTAGGGGGCCCCACATGTCATTGTCTAGGGTTAAGTTCAAGAGTTTAGTTTAACTAGGGGGTTCCACTCTCATATTCTGTTAGACTAGCTAAACCAATTAATTAGGTTAATTTTCCAAATAATTAATTAACTGTTTATCCTATTTTATTTATTTATTTTGGTTATTCATTTTTTAGGGGGTTGGCCCCACTGGCGGTGGCACAAGCAGCCATGGCTTGGCAACGCGCGGCCGCTCACACAGGAGCGCCGGCGACGAGCGCACGACGTGACGAGGGAGCAGGGCATGGCCCCGGATAGGAGCAACGCCGACGAGGCACAGGCACGCCGGGCAGGCTGGGGCACGGCAAATGCTGAACTGGGTGGGGCCAGCCGCGAGCAACGACGGGTGAGCAGCAGCAGAGGGAGGCGAGGCCATGCGTGGGCGAGAGGGCGCACGGATCGGCGCGCGAGGGTCAGGCGGGGTGGCGCGAGGCGTCGGTGACCGCGGCGAGGAGAAAAGGAGAGGAGGGAGGCGCTCACAGCCGTTGGCGGGGAGCGAGGGCGGCGAGGCGTGACAGCGACCCGTGAGGAGGAGGTTGGGGAGGTTCCGGCGATGGCGAGGCGGCGATGGTGTCAGAGGCGTCAGGGGCGCGGCCCAGATCCGGACGGGGAGGTGGAGGAGGCGAGGAAGAAGCGGTCTGGTGGGGCGATCAAGGACGGGGAGGTCGAGGTGGAGGGCGGCGGTGGCGGCTCCGGCGACGTGGTCCAGGGCGGTGGCATCGGGGTCGATCCCCCCGATCCAATCGGGGGCAGAGAAGGGAAGGTGGATCGTGGTGGGGGGAAGTGGGGGAGTGGGTTCTAGGTCACGGGAGGGGGGGGGGGGGGGCAGTGGGGTTAAGGGGGAAGTGGGGTGGGCCGGCCTAGCGGCCCATAGGCCAGTTGGGTCGAAGCCCAGTGGCCAAGACGGGGTTCTTTTTTTTGTATTATTTATTTTCTGTTTATTACATTCATCAATCTATTTCAGTTTTGTAAAATATTTTATCAGTGCCTAAATTAGTTTTACTAATAACACCACTGCCACAAAAAGTTTAAACCTCAAATAAAATGGTTTAATATTTTATAATTAATAAAAGGCATTTATCTAATTTTTTTTTCTACTGCTTTATTTAGTTTAGTGCATTTATATTTTTTTTATAAAGACTTGGTTTACCCACCAATATTACTTATCAATTATTTGGCACATCCCGAACATTTTAGTTTTTATATTTGAAAACCTTTATTGTTTGACTTGATTTTAAATTCGAATTTGAATCGGTTTCGAACCAATGTGAGTTTAACAACAGTAATCGTGGTGACGTGGCCATTAGCAGGGAATTACTGTAACTTTATTATCCGGGCGTCACAAATTGATAATGGTATATTAAAAGAATTGTCGTGCTACATGCAAAATAAATTTTCCACAGTTCAAAAATAAATTTTCAATGCTAGAGCGAGAAAATAATTTGCCGTGCTACAGAAAATAATTAGTGAGGGTATGTTCAATAAATTTGCCATGGTATATGCAATAAAATTTGCCACAATCCGAAAAAATGCATACACATAAAGAAATGTCATGATTCATACAAAAAACCTGAATAAAAAAAATTGGTGTGGTCCGATGTAGAATCATTAGTGATGGAAAAACACATCTTAACTTACCATACAAAAAGAGGATGTCGTTAAGTAAAGAAGAAAAAGTAAAAAAAATGATATGTTGTCGTAACTTTGGCAAACATGTATTCGAAAAAAGTTGTCATGATTTTACTCTTAAAAAATAAAAAATTGCCATGTGGCGAATAAAATTCTCCCTAATAAGTGCCATATTTCAGTAAACAAAAAAATCTGAATTTTCCATGCGTTTTTTTTTATTTCTCATGTCACTGTACAAAATTGCCATGTTTTATGTGAACAGTTTCTCTTTATTTTTTTTCGCCTAGTACTAATAGTTTAAGAAAAATGGCATGTTTTCTGGATAACAAGGCAAAGATTGTACAGAAAATTAGGGATATACTCCACATGTTCAGTAGAGTGTGAGCAGGGGCACTAGTGTGCCGCGTCACGGCCATGGACGACAAAACTTCGGAGAGGGAGGAGTGCCACCGGTCCAGCGATCTGAGGAGGGGAGGAGGGTCTCTTCGGGTGAACCAACCCCAATGCCGTCAGCCGCCGTGAGCAGCCACCATGCCTGGGACCTACCGATGTGCACCGCTGCGATCCCCATGGTTGTCGCTTGTCGGATCCATCCCATTCACACGCTTCTCCCCCTCTCTCGCGACGACGAACAGGCATGGCCATCGCCCGACTATGTATGCTGTTACTGCATCCGCGCGCAGTCGCCAGAGACGCCTGCGGGTCTAGCTCCTAGCACCGCTCATCAGGAAGCGAGCGGTGCTGATCCCTCGCCAACTCTCCCGAATCGGGGGTTGAAGTTGGGGGAGGATGCGGGGAAGCAGACACAATGCTTGTGGTTGCCGTTAGCGGACACCAGGGGCGTGTTTGGTGGACGCGGACTTGTGCTCTCGGGTACCCGCGCATTCTATATGCGAAAAAAAATTAGTAATTCAAAAAAATTAAAAAATTTCAATTTTTTTTGGAATCAAACATGAACAGGTTTTGTACTCGTATAAAAGGTTTAGACAAGAAATGATTCATATTGACTTCACGGCAAAAAAGACAAGTTTATGACGACAATATAGCGTGTATAGTACTTGTATATAGCGTTTTTGCCGAATGTTCGACCCAGGATGCAACGAAAGTCATTCTCTGACGAATCTTTTTTATACGACTACAATACTTGATCATGTTTAATACTAAAAATGATTTGAAATTTTTAAAACTTTTTTTGAATTACTTTTTTTTTTTGCATATATGGTGCGCTGGCACCCAGGTTCTCCTTCATATTTTCCCGTGTTTGGTTGCTTTCGCTGCCGGGCCTGGTTCATAGGGGAAAAACGAGTCGGGCTGAGTAGGGCTTGGGTAAACAAAAACAGGGTCAAAAGCGGAGATGACTAGTTGATTGGTTGCCTGCATTGGGGGTCTTGTCATCGAGATGCAATTTTCACCCGGTGTTTGGTTGTATACATGCATATGATTTTAACAACAAATCTTAACAACCATCAGGTTGGGCTTGACATTTCGTCAAACACTTTGAGCGCGTCGAAGCTTCCACTGCCCATCGTGCCCACCACCAGCTCCCGGCAACCGTGGATGCCCCCGACTCGCTGCCGTGGCCGTGGACGCACCCGCTCGACCGCGACCTGCTGCGGGTCAGCAGCGAGCTACGGGTGGCGCTAGGCGCGGAGGAGAAGAACAAGCGGGCCATGGAGGAGCTGGTGCTGGCGCTCAAGGAGGTGAACGCGGAGCTGTACACCACGCAGCAGTAGCTGGCGCGCGCGTAGCACGAGTCGAAAACGACGAGGCTGGAGTTGGACCGGCTGCACGTGTCCCTGAAGCGCAAGGACGACAAGGCCGCGCGTTGTCCGATGAGGTGGCCCGCCTCCGCTCTGACGCTGAGGAGCCGTTCGCCACGTTCCGGGGCAATGAGGCCGGGTTCACAGCATGCATGAAGTCGTCGGAGGCGGAGTTCGCCGCGTCCCGGCACGAGAACGCGCGGCTCCCCGAGTCGCAGCGGTCCGGGCGGCACGAGGTGGCCAAGCTGCGGGACATCCTGAAGCAGGCCGTCAAGGACACCAAGTTCGTCAAGGAAGCGCTGGAGGAGGCGAGGAGCGAGAACGCCATGCTCAAGGAGATGGTCGGGAGAAAGGACACCGCCGTCAAGTGCAACAAGGAGGAGCTGGAGTGCCTCCGGGTGAGCGAGGCCGCAACGCGCGACAGCATCAAGGAGCTGCAGAGCCTGCTTGTGGCCACGTCAGTGTGCCCCACCCCCACGCCGTCCGCGGCGGCGGGAGCGGGAAGGTCGTTTGACATGAAGGACCTGTCGTTGCCGTCGCCGTGGATGCCTACGGACGGGATCGCACTGGAGTAGAGGAAGAGAGATGGGATTGAGGATTAGGGGAAGAGAGAGGGATTAACTCGAGACACACGTCTCCAGAGAGCCACCCACGTGCGCCTCGAAGCGTCGCTCGGGCATGACTCTCGGGAAACTGCCTATTCGGCCGTTCGCAACGGGCCTAGGGGTGCTTTAAGAACCGTGCTATGCGGGCTCAACAGTGTATGCGAGAAACCAAATGTTGAGTATAATGTTTATTAGGAAATACGAGATAGACTAGGATTTGTTCTAGCTTGTCTTGTACTCCAAGTAGATCATTGTACTCCTATATATATGCCCACGAGGCTCAAGCAATACAATGAACTATTCCACCAAATCCCTCTATCACTTCTAACATGGTATCTATCGCAAGTCGATCCTAAACCCTAGTCACCGCCGCTTCCGCACCCGCACGCCGCCCCCGGGACGACCGGCCTCCATGACCGCCGTCGGGGGCCGCGCCGCCCGTACCTAGGGTTCGTCCGCCGGCCGTGTTGGCCGGCTGCCCTAGAGAGTCTTTTTCCCGATCTTTTGATCCGGGGTTTCTCTCTCTCGCCGGTCGCTTTGATCGGTGTCTACTTTTTGCTTTTCCGGTCTATGTGATCCGGTTTGCGTCGCTCACCGCCACCGTCGACCTCGTCCACCGGCTGCTTCACCGACCCAGCGGCCTCGCGCGTCTGCCCGTCGGTTGGCCCGACCTGGCGGCCTCGCGCGTCGTTCGCGCGTCGGCCCGCCGGTCGCCCCGACCCGGCGGCCTCACATCATGCGGCGGCCCTTCACCACCGCCGTTCGCGCGCTGGCCCGCCCGTCGATCTACGCCAGCCGTCACTGCCCTGATCCGACCGGGACTCCTGCATCACCTCGACCTGGCGGCCTCGCGCCATGCTGCAGCCAATCATAGCCGCCCTGCCGCCCGCCGCCGTCGGCTTCATCTCGGACTCCGCCGCCACCGTGCCTCCACCAAGCGGCGTCCCCAAACTCGCGCACGATTGGCTTGATCACCCGCTCGCCGCCGCGATCCGCCTCATCTACGCCACGCGACCGACCTGGCCCGTCGGTTACGCGCGCCTCCGCAGGTCCCGTGAAGATCGTCCCCGAGTTCAGCGTGCCTCTCCACCGATTGAGCATCGGGCTGCCGCTGCATCGCCGCCGCCCCGTGGTTCTTCTCCCGGCTGCACCGGCCCACGTCACCGCTGCGTCGCCCCTTCGGGCCGTAGTGCCGCGGCCCGCGGTCCCCCGCCGCCCCGAGGGCGTCCGCTCTAGGCCGTCCTGTGGCTGCATCGACCCTCGTGCCGCCGCTGCGTCGCCCCATCGGGCCGTAGCGAGTGTGGCACGCGGTCCACGCCGCCGTCCCGAGGCCGTCCCCGCGGTTGCACCGACTCGCGAATTGCCGTTGCGTCGCCCCTTCGGGCCGCAGTGTCACGGCCCGCGGTCCCCGCCGCCCCCTGATACGTCTCCAACGTATCTATAATTTTTAATTGCTCCATGCTATATTATCTACTGTTTTGGGCAATATTGGGCTTTATTATCCACTTTTATATTATTTTTGGGACTAACCTATTAACCGGAGGCCCGGCCCAGATTTGCTGTTTTATGCCTATTTCAGTGTTTCGAGGGGAAGGAATATCAGACGGAGTCAAAACGGAACGAAATCAACTGGAGAAGTTATTTTTGGAAGGAAAGCCACCAGATAGACTTGGACTCTATGTTAGAAGATACGGGAGCTGGCCACGAGGGTAGGGGGCATGCCCACCCCCCTGGGGCGCGCCCCCCTGCCTCGTGGGGCCCCCGCAGCTCCACCGACGGACCCCTTGCACCCATATATACCTACGTATGCTAAAACTTCCAGAACAGTGATTAGATCGGGAGTTCCGCCGCCGCAAGCCTCTGTAGCCACCAAAAACCTAATTAGGACCCTGTTCCGGCACCCTGCCTGAGGGGGGAACCCTCACCGGTGGCCATCTTCATCATCCCGACGCTCTCCATGACGAGGAGGGAGTAGTTCACCCTCGGGGCTGAGGGTATGTACCAGTAGCTATGTGTTTGATCTCTCTCTCTCTCTCTCTCTCTCTCGTGTTCTTGATTTGGCACGATCTTGATGTATCGCGAGCTTTGCTATTATAGTTGGATCTTATGTTTCTTCTCCCCCTCTTATCTCTTGTAATGAATTGAGTTTCCCCTTTGAAGTAATCTTCTCGGATTGAGTCTTTAAAGATTTGAGAACACTTGATGTATGTCTTGCCATGCGTATCTGTGGTGACAATGGGATATCACGTGCCACTTGATGCATGTTTTGGTGACCAACTCGCGGGTTCCGTCCATGAACCTATGCATAGGGGTTGGCACACGTTTTCGTCGTGATTCTCCGGTAGAAACTTTGGGCACTCTTTGAGGTTCTATGTGTTGGTTTGAATAGATGAATTGAGATTGTGTGATGCATATCGTATAATCATACCCACGGATACTTGAGGTGACATTGGAGTATCTAGGTGACATTAGGGTTTTGGTTGATTTGTGACTTAAGGTGTTATTCTAGTACGAAGTCTAGGGTTGTTTGTGACACTTATAGGAATAGCCCAATGGATTGATTGGAAAGAATAACTTTGAGGTGGTTTCGTACCCTACCATAATCTCTTCGTTTGATCTCCGCTATTGGTGACTTTGGAGTGACTCTTTGTTGCATGTTGAGGGATAGTTATATGATCCAATTATGTTATTATTGTTGAGAGGACTTGCACTAGTGAAAGTATGAACCCTAGGCCTTGTTTCCTATCATTGCAATACCGTTTACGCTCACTTTTACCACTTGTTACCTTGCTGTTTTTATATTTTCAGTTTACAAAAACCTATATCTACCATCCATATTGCACTTGTATCACCATCTCTTCGCCGAACTAGTGCACCTATACAATTTACCATTGTATTGGGTGTGTTGGGGACACAAGAGACTCTTTGCCATTTGGTTGCAGGGTTGCTTAAGAGAGGCCATCTTCATCCTATGCCTCCTACGGATTGATAAACCTTAGGTCATCCACTTGAGGGAAATTTGCTACTGTCCTACCAACCTGTGCACTTGCAGGCCCCACAACGTCTACAAGGAGAAGGTCGAGTAGTAGACATCAAGCTCTTTTCTGGCGCCGTTGCCGGGGAGGCTAGGTAAGTGAAGGTATATCTTTAGATCTTGCAATCGAATCTTTTTGTTTCTTGTTTTAGCACTAGTTAGTTTATAAAAGAAAACTAAAAAAATGGAATTGAGTTTGTCTCATACGCTTCACCTCTTTAATATCTTTCGTGAGTATGATGGAAAAGAAAATTGTGCCAAAGTGTTAGAAGAAGAATGCATTAAGTTGTTTGGCACTAAATATTTGAATGATGAGCATGATTGTGATGTTGTTAGTATGAATTCCTTGAATATCCATGAGGCTAATGATGATTGCACTAGGTATGATGAAAATGTCTCCTATAAACATGTCAATTTTTGTGAAGTCCATTGGGTTTTGCAAGTACACACCAAATAGGGAAGATAGATATTGCAAGAGGCATAAGTATTTAGAAACTAAATTGTTGCAAGAAAGTCTTGATGTGAGTGCTGAAAATTTAAAATATCTTAAATAGCATGGTAATGTACTTAATCCTAATATGCTAGGTATTCAATACTAATAAAAACTTTCTTATGAAGTGTGTTGAATACTAAGAGAAGTTTGATGCTTGATGATTGTTTTGAGATATGGAGGTAGTGATATTAAAGTTGTGCTAGTTGAGTAGTTGTGAATTTGAGAGATACTTGTGTTAAAGTTTGTGATTCCCGTAGCATGCACGTATGGTGAACCGTTATGTGATGAAGTCGGAGCATGATTTATTTATTGATTGTCTTCCTTATGAGTAGCGGTCGGGGACGAGCGATGGTCTTTTCCTACCAATCTATCCTGCTAGGAGCATGCGTGTAATACTTTGCTTTGATAACTTCTAGATTTTTGCAATAAGTATATGAGTTCTTTATGACTAATGTTGAGTCCATGGATTATACGCACTTTTCCCATCTTTCCACCATTGCTAGCCTCTCTAATACCGCGCACCTTTCGCCGGTATCATACACCCACCATATACCTTCCTCAAAACAGCCATCATACCTACCTATCATGGCATTTCCATAGCCATTCTGAGATATATTGCCATGCAACTTTCCACCGTTCCGTTTATTATGACACGCTCCATCATTGTCATATTGCTTTGCATGATCATGTAGTTGACATCGTATTTGTGGCAAAGCCACCGTTCATAATTCTTTCATACATGTCACTCTTGAGTCATTGCACATCCCGGTACACCGCCGGAGGCATTCATATAGTCATATCTTGTTCTAAGTATCGAGTTGTAATTCTTGAGTTGTAAGTAAATAAAAGCGTGATGATCATCATTATTAGAGCATTGTCCCAGTGAGGAAAGGATGATGGAGACTATGATTCCCCCACAAGTCGGGATGAGACTCCGGACGAAAAATATAAAAAAAGAGGCCATAAAAAAAGAGAAAAGGCCCAAACAAAAAAATGATGAGAGAAAAAGAGAGAAGGGGCAATGCTACTATCCTTTTACCACACTTGTGCTTCAAAGTAGCACCATGATCTTCATGATAGAGAGTCTCCTATGATGTCACTTTCATATACTAGTGAGAATTTTTCATTATAGAACTTAGCTTGTATATTCCAATGATGGGCTTCCTCAAGTGCTCTACGTCTTCGTGAGCAAGCGAGTTGGATGCACACCCACTTAGTTTCTTTTGTTGAGCTTTCATATTCTTATAGCTCTAGTGCATCCGTTGCATGGCAATCCCTACTCACTCACATTGATATCTATTTATGGGCATCTCCATAGACCGTTGATACGCCTAGTTGATGTGAGACTATCTTCTCCTTTTTGTCTTCTCCACAACCACCATTCTATTCCACCTATAGTGCTATGTCCATGGCTCACGCTCATGTATTGCGTGAAGATTGAAAAAGTTTGAGAACATCAAAAGTATGAAACAATTGCTTGGCTTGTCATCGGGGTTGTGCATGATTTAAATACTTTGTGTGGTGAAGATAGAACATAGCCAGACTATATGATTTGTTAGGGATAACTTTCTTTGGCCATGTTATTTTGAGAAGACATGATTGCTTTGTTAGTATGCTTGAAGTATTATTATTCTCATGTCAATATGAACTTTTGTCTTGAATCTTTCGGATCTGAATATTCATACCACAATTGAGAAGAATTACAATGAATTTCTGCGAACTAGCATTCCACATCAAAATTTACCTTTTTTATCATTTACCTACTCGAGGACGAGCAGGAATTAAGCTTGGGGATGCTTGATACGTCACCAACGTATCTATAATTTTTTATTGCTCCATGCTATATTATCTACTATTTTAGGCAATATTGGGCTTTATTATCCACTTTTATATTATTTTTGGGACTAACCGATTAACCGGAGGCCCAGCCTAGATTTGCTGTTTTATGCCTATTTCAGTGTTTCGAGGAAAAGGGATATCAGAGGGAGTCAAAACGGAACGAAATCAACTGGAGAAGTTATTTTTTGAAGGAAAGCCACCAGATAGACTTGGACTATACGTCAGAAGATACGGGAGCTGGCCACAAGGGTGGGGGGCGCGCCCCCTGCCTCGTGGGGCCCTCGCAGCTCCACCGACGTACCCCTTGCACCCATATATACCTACATATCCTAAAACTTCCAGAACAGAGATTAGATCGGGAGTTCCGCCGCCGCAAGCCTCTGTAGCCACCAAAAACCTAATCGGGACCCTGTTCCGGCACCCTGCCGGAGGGGGGGAACCCTCACCGGTGGCCATATTCATCATCCCGGCGCTCTCCATGACGAGGAGGGAGTAGTTCACCCTCGGGGCTGAGGGTATGTACCAGTAGCTATGTGTTTGATCTCTCTCTCTCTCTCGTGTTCTTGATTTGGCACGATCTTGATGTATCGCAACCTTTGCTATTATAGTTGGATCTTATGTTTCTTCTCCCCCTCTTCACTCTTGTAATGAATTGAGTTTCCCTTTTAAAGTAATCTTATCGGATTGAGTCTTTAAAGATTTGAGAACACTTGATGTATGTCTTGCCGTGCGTATCTGTGGTGACAATGGGATATCACGTGCCACTTGATGTATGTTTTGGTGACCAACTTGCGGGTTCCGCCCATGAACCCATGCATAGGGGTTGGCACACGTTTTCGTCGTGATTCTCCGGTAGAAACTTTGGGCACTCTTTGAGGTTCTATGTGTTGGTTTGAGTAGATGAATTGAGATTGTGTGATGCATATCGTATAATCATACCCACGGATACTTGAGGTGACATTGGAGTATCTAGGTGACATTAGGGTTTTGGTTGATTTGTGTCTTAAGGTGTTATTCTAGTACGAACTCTAGGGATGTTTGTGACACTTATAGGAATAGCCCAATGGATTGATTGGAAAGAATAACTTTGAGGTGGTTTCGTACCCTACCATAATCTCTTCGTTTGTTCTCCGCTATTAGTGACTTTGGAGTGACTCTTTGTTGCATGTTGAGGGATAGTTATATGATCCAATTATGTTATTATTGTTTAGAGGACTTGCATTAGTGAAAGTATGAACCCTAGGCCTTGTTTCCTATCATTGCAATACCGTTTACGCTCACTTTTACCACTTGTTACCTTACTGTTTTTATATTTTCAGTTTACAAAAACCTATATCTACCATCCATATTGCACTTGTATCACCATCTCTTCGCCGAACTAGTGCACCTATACAACTTTTGGGTGTGTTGGGGACACAAGAGACTCTTTGTTATTTGGTTGCAGGGTTGCTTAAGAGAGACCATCTTCATCCTACGCCTCCTACGGATTGATAAACCTTAGGTCATCCACTTGAGGGAGATTTGCTACTGTCCTACAAACCTGTGCACTTGCAGGCCCAACAACGTCTACAAGGAGAAGGTTGAGTAGTAGACATCACCGCCCAGGTCTTCCCGCCGTCGCCCCGACCCGCCTGCCGTCATTGCGTCGCCCCTTCGGGCCATAGCGCCGCGGCCCGCGGTCCACTCCGCCGTCACCGCGCGTCGACCTCCCGTGGTTTGTGCCGCGTCGTCTCCCTTGGCGCGGGAACGCCACCGTCCGTGCCGGTCTTCGTCGCGCTATCAGGGTTCTTCGCCTACTTCGTGCATCTCCGCCGCACTCCTAACCTAGCCGCCGCCGCTCTTCTTTGGCCGCTGCCGCCGCTACCTCTATAGTCGCCGCCGTCGCCCGTCCACCTCCTTCGTCTTCGCCCAGCACCAGCTTGTCGCCAACGTCGCCGTCATCTTCCCCGACCACTTCGTCTACTCCGACCACCATTGGTGACATCGGCTCCGTGCCAATTGGCGCCACAACCGTCGTCGAGTCTTCTTCTTTGTTGTCCCTCCGACTTCTCGACATGGCGTACAACTCGTGCAGGTCCTAGTCTCCGCATGCCCGGTGCTGGCACCACCGATGCGTGCCTTCATCCATGACGTGTCCCTGGGCCTGGCAAGCCTGGTCGGCGCTTCGTCAACTTCGTCTTCGTCCGTCTACGCATGCCCGGTGCTGACAACACCGGTGCGTGCCTTCGTCCACAATGTGTCCCCGGACGTGGCAAACCCACCGCGACGCGTCGTCAATAACATTTTCTTCCCGACGCACCCCTAGTTCGACACCACTGCGCCCATGCTAACTCGGCGCCCCCTTGCGCCTGCGGCTCCACGACGACTTCCTCGACACCGGCTACCCCGACTCGACATCGACCACGGCATTCTTTGCATGGCTACCTCGATCACGGCTCCACTGTCGTGGTTCTAAGTCTGACAGTAGAATAGGAGGGGTAGGAATGTAGAGGCAAGATCTCGGCTATGGAGGAGTTGTACACGCAAGGTTTATGAGTTCAGGCCCTTCTCGGAGGAAGTAACAGCCCTACGTCTCGGAGCCCGGAGGCGGTCGACTGGATTATACGCGTGTGAGTTACAGGGGGTGCGAACCCTTGTCCCAAAGGAGGGAGGTGGCTTATATAGAGTACGCCAGGACCCCAGCTCCCCTCCGTTACACAGGGTTCAATGTACACTAAGAGGGGGCGTTACAGGTAACGCCTGTAATAAAGTGCTACAACTGATCATTAAGTATGTGAATGAATGCCTGGCTGTTGCTGCACAGCGCGGCCTTAGGTCTTCTAATATGTCGAGTGGTTTGATGGTCGAGTGACCTAGGTAAGAGAGGTCTCCGAGTGTTTAACAGGTCGAGTGGACTTCACTCGACACCTTTGCTGGACTTCTGTTGTTGATTCTTGAATTTCTTAGTTCTTAGGACAAGAACTTTGGGTAGGACGTATAGGTCAGGCCTGTTACCCTACCCTAGGTCTGTGTCCACATCATTAGCCCCCGAATGGATAGAGGTTTGAGTGAAAAAGAACGAAGGTAGTTTACCTTGCTTTTGCTCTTGGTCTGTCTTGACTTTATCTTCAAGTGGAGGTCAGTTGCTAAAACTTTTGACTTCGTTTCAGTCGCCTTGATCGATTTAGAAATTACCGACTGGTTTATTTTGTGGCATCTGTCGAGTGATATCTATGCTTGGAATCTTTGGCGTGATCGGTTACAGAGGATCCCAGATCTCACGGGATTCAAAATTTGAGTTGAAGCGCGCCAGGCGGAGCGTCCCGTGGTAAGTGGAGTAGATAAATCGGACGTTTCAATTTCCGTGCCACCTTTTTCGCCACGTATCACGTGCGCAACTGTTGGGAGGATTTGACAGGATTTCTCAGACCCACACGTCAGCCACTCGGAAGTAGGCCTTTATAAGCGGCGAGGCCGAGGCATTTGCACTATGCGTGCTCATTCCCCTTCTTCTTCCTCTCGCGTCTCCACCTCACCTAGCTCGACCACTCTCGACGCCGTTGTCCCGCCGCCATGGGGAAGGACAAAACGGCGGCATTAGAGCGTGCGAAGAAGGCACCGGGGGCGGGAAGAACAAGAAGATGAATCGGGGGTCTTCATCGCGCTCGGGGCTGCCGTCAGGTTGGATCCAGGGAGACTGGATCCGATCTTCGCTCTGGCAAGAGGACTTGGATGAGATGGCCGAGTTAGGGCTGATCGTCCATAAGTCCGCGTGCGTGCCGAGAGGGGAGCCGCAGCCACAGCCACAACCGGGTGAGTGTGTCTTGCTCGCCACCCATGTCGACCGCAGTTTCTTGCTTCCACCGCATCCTTTCTTTCGGGGCTTCTTAAAATTTTTTGGTGCCCAACTCCACCATTTTACTCCCAACACCATTACGTATCTTGCTGCGTTCGTCTCTATGTGTGAGAATTTCTTGGGGTGCCGACCGCACTGGGGCCTTTTCAAACATATCTTTACCATCCGATCTCAAACTGTGAAGAAAGCGAACTCAAAAGACGAGAAAACCCACGTTATCCAGATGTGTGGGGGCTTGGGCATTCAAAAGAGGAAGAGGAGCTCTTTTCCTCCGATGACCCTACCTGAGTCGGTCAGAGGCTGGCAATCGACCTGGTTCTACTGCCAGGATATCGCGACCCCAGGCCAGTCGACCGGACTTCCCCCTTTTTCTCTTGACCGTGTCCAAACCCCATCTTCCTTGCAAGTGACCACTGCTGAGAAGGCAGAGACAGGCATGCTAGTTGAGAGAGTAGTCCAACTAATCAACCACGTCAAGAGCAATCTGGCCGAGTGATTTAGCCTTCTTGCCTGGAATGACTCCATGGAAACTCATATTACTGGTACTGAGTCGGGACATCGGAATGCCCATTCCTTTCAACGTCTCTACATACAGTATATTCAGGCCACTGCCACCATCCATCAAAACTTTAGTCAGTCGAGTGCCTTCGACAACTGGGTCGACCACCAAAGCTTGCCTCCCAGGGGTGGCTATGTGCGTCGGGTGATCAGACTGGTCGAATGTGATGGCAGTCTGAGACCATTTCAGATAACTGGGTGTCGCCGGAGCGACCATGTTCACTTCTCTGTTGATAACTTTCAATCGAATTTTGCTTTCAACATCAGCAAAAATCATCAGGGTGGAATTGACCTGGGGGTATCCATCATCACTATCTTCTTTATCCTCAACTTTGTCCGACTCCTTTTCCTTATCTTTGGGTTGTTTCCCCTGGAACTGCTGGATCAAGAGCCGACACTGTCGAGTGGTATGTTTCGGGTAAATGAGTTTACCCTCTTCATCTTTCTTTGTGTGAATGTGGCAAGACAAATCCAACACATCATTTCCATCTTGGTCTTTCACTTTTTTGGGGTTCCAAGGCCCTTTGGGCTTCCCCTTAAACTTTCCTTGAGTCATGGCCAAGGCTTCTCCAGGAGCAACTGGCTCGGCTTTGCGCTTCTGCTTCCGACTGGAATTTCCCCCTCCGGTTTCATGGGCGATTGATTTGTGCTTGCCACTCCGGAGCCGATCCTCTTCTTCACCATTAGCATACTTGGTGGTAATCTCCATCATTCGACTCAGAGACATGTCTCCGGTTCGACCGAATTTCAGATTTAGCTCTCTGTACTTAACGCCTTCCTTCAAGGCACAAACTGCTTGGTGATCAGATACGTTCTCCACTGTGTGATGCAACGTGATCCATCTCTGGATGTAATCCCTCAAAGTTTCATTCGTCTTCTGCACGCAAGATTGCAATTCTATCAACCCTGCTGGTCTCTTGCAGGTTCCTTCAAATGTTCTGACAAACACTCGGGAAAGATCCTCCCAACTATAAATGTTGTTGGGTACTAACTGATTTAGCCATTCTCTGGCCGAGCCCTCCAACATAAGAGGCAGGTGCTTCATGGCCACTTCATCGTTGCCGCCGCCAATCTATACAGCCACTCGTTAGTCCTCAAGCCAAGTATCAGGCTTGGACTCACCAGTGAACTTACTGACTCCAGTCGCCAACCTGAAGTTGGGAGGAATCACCGCGGACCTGATGGCCCTGCTGGAGCATTCTGGTCCTGAAACGTGTACTCTGCTGCTGGTGGGTACATCTCTGTCATGACCTTCGCGGTGAGCTCTGTTCTGTCGACCAAACCTTGAACGAGAATGGATCTCACATCAAAGCCTGGTTCCCTGGGGTCGACTGGAATCCTTCGCCCAGCACTGTGAGGGCGTCTGTCATCCTGCTGTCGAGGCACATATGTCCCACTCCTCAGGGGAGGGTGGGCACTCGACGTCGATCGTCACGATCGAGTCAGTGATCATATTGCTCACGGTTCCTATACTGATCACGCCAGTCTCCATGTCCCTCACGCCTCGGGGGCGATTTTGGGCTGTGAGCCGACTGTACTGTATCTGCAACAACGGATTTGTTGTGGATCCTATTCCGTGACTGTGATACAACTGAGTTTTGGTCTCCTGCTGCCCGGAGTAATGCCCTGATCTGCAACAAACCTCTGCCAGCCTCTGACTGGAAAGGTTGAATCGACTCTGCTATACGGGGCGCAGCTGCTAAATTCTGAATCGGAGTTCGATATACCTGAGCCGGAGGTGGCAAGAGCTGACGTCGACTGGATTCTGAAACCCGTTGTCGCGCTCGCTCTTCGAGTGCTCGCTGGAGGTTCTCCAGTCAAGTGCGCTCAGCCAGATTGGCCAAGCGCGCGTCCTCTAAGGCACGGGCCTCGGGTTTTTCCAACGATGGGAGTGTGCAGCGCATCCATGTTCCGGCGGCTAAGTTCTTCCCTATGCAGCGAAGTGAGGGGCTCGGGGAGGTACTCTTCATGGGCATGCGACGGATCGCCTCCGCCATCGCCTCCGTCGGTGTGGGGAAAGCCGGGAGGACTGCGTGGCCCATCGACCATCAGACCCTCCGCCGCGGGATCACTGCTGTCGCACTCGGATGCAGTCTCTGCGGAGCCAGTCGAATAGGACGTAGAGAGATTCGTCGGGCTCGATCGTCGTGACTTGGGGGGTGGCTGACTGACGAGCCACCACATGCCTCACCCACCGCTGAAGCCTCGACCGACCGGAGCGCTTGCGCCGGCGGGAGACAGGGAGGGAGGACGACACAGGGGCCGACTAATACTGGGTCGACGGCTGCCGCAGGAGGACGCCGCGGACGCACGAGCGGAAGTGCGTCGCCCCGCGGACAGGGAGCGCATCGACGTCGAGCGGAGCCTCCTGAAGCCAAGCGGAGTCGTCGGCGATGAACATGAGCGCGCCGAGACGGATCCCGCGGCCCTCAACGAAAACTCCGCCTGAAACCATGATGAAGGGGATCGGGGAAAAATCGCAACTTCTCCAACAAGTCGCTAAGACACCTGCCCCACGGTGGGCGCCAACTGTCGTGGTTCTAAGTCTGACAGTAGAATAGGGGGTAGGAATGTGGAGGCAAGATCTCAGCTATGGAGGAGTTGTACACGCAAGGTTTACGAGTTCAGGCCCTTCTCGGAGGAAGTAACAGCCCTACGTCTCGGAGCCCGGAGGCGGTCGACTGGATTATACGTGTGTGAGTTACAGGGGGTGCGAGCCCTTGTCCCAGAGGAGGGAGGTGGCTTATATAGAGTACGCCAAGACCCCAGCTCCCCTCCGTTACACAGGGTTCAATGTACATTAAGAGGGGGCGTTACAGGTAACGCCTGTAATAAAGTGCTACAAATGATCATTAAGTATGTGAATGAATGCCCGATCGTTGCTGCACAGAGCGGTCTTAGGTCTTCTAATATGTCGAGTGGTTTGATGGTCGAGTGATCTGGGTAAGAGAGGTCTCCGAGTGTTTAACAGGTCGAGTGGGCTTCACTCGACACCTTTGCTGGACTTCTGCTGCTGATTCTTGAACTTCTTAGTTCTTAGGACAAGAACTTTCGGTAGGACGTATAGGTCAGGCCTGTTACCCTACCCTAGGTTTGTGTCCACATCATCCACCACCCATGCTCTCGGCTACATCGACAAACGGCACAAAGGGCTACCGCCTGCTTGAGCAACCTCGTTGGTTTCCACTCCAGCCACGACTCCACGATGCGTCGACCGTTACGACTGTGTGTGGGGGGGTGTCCATCGGCTTGCCTTCGGATTCTTCTCCAGTCTCACCGTCTGCGTCGCTATCGTTGTGACTGCGGGGGATGTTGAGTATAATGTTTATTAGGAAATACGAGATAGACTAGGATTTGTTCTAGCTTGTCTTGTACTCCAAGTAGATCATTGTACTCCTATATATGCCCACGAGGCTCAAGCGATACAATGAACTATTCCACTTCTAACACCAAACAACCGAGGTCCGAAAAGATGTTGTATCGCGCGGGCCTGGTTGGCCTCGATGCGGGCAACCAAACACGCCCTATGGGAGCTCGGATTGCGAGGAGTGCATGGGTGCTCGGGAGCGGCGGCGACGAGAAGGGCGTGGTCATGTGGTGGATGGGCACCGCATCGATGGGTGGAAGGGAGAGCGGCGTCTGTCTTCAGTATGAGGAGATATATAAGATTTTTTTCAAAAAAAAGAAGAGAGATATAAGGTTGATAGGGCGCGAGAGAAAAAACAGGACGTGTTTGCACCAAAGGCGAACGATCCTTGGAGACTACATGGCCACGCGGCTCTACTCTAAGATCTGTGCACAAATCCATTGGTCGTCGGCGCGTTTGCTCAGAATTGCTATAGAACGACACCAGTTCAGAAATAGAATTGAGGGACATGGGTGGCGCAACCATGGCCTGTCTCGCTATTGCCCTGGTGGAAATGGAACATGGAACGTGCGTTGCAGCAGCCTCGTGAATGCGCCGTGCCAAATGACAGCGCACCCACGCACGGAATACGGCAGGGCAAGTTGCTGCACCAAGGGAACCATCGGAATGAGTAGCTTAGTTCGGCATTCAACCATCTGCCTGCCTGTGCAGCACAGTGGGTGGGCGCCCCACCATGTGTTGGGTTTATGCTTGCCGATCTGCACATATGGCTTCAGGATCCGAGCCGTACTTGCGATACGCTTTGGGGTCACTAGGACGGACGGTGCGGTGTGGTCAGTGGCTGGTTCGGCTCATGCACCGCTGGCCCGGCAGGAGAGGGGGGCCTCCAAATGAGTAAGGTCAACTCCACCGTGTGACCCTATCCTGTCCGGCCCTGTTTGTTTGGGGTAAAACGAACAAAGAAGACGGCCCAGCGCGCGACGGCCCGGACCCATCTTATCCGTTTTATGTCCGGATCGACCCATTTCGAGTGCAAACTTGCGCCGGGTTTGGGTCGCGACGGACACCACGTGCCTCGTCCGTGTCGGGGTCACGTGGCAGGCGGCTACCTACCTCCCACCCGCCCACATCAATGCGCACAAGCGGGCAGCCCCACCTGTCATCCACACGTCGAACGGTCGCCGTCCTTCTTTAAGTGGGAAGCGTGGATGGGTCGTCGTTCACACTGCCCCACGCCACCCCGCGACCTCCTCGAAACCCGACAGCGCCGAACCCAAACCCTAGCCAAGAACTCGCCGGCCGGCCGCCCACAGCCATGGGCCTCTGGAACTACAACCGCAAAGGCAAGCACGACCGCGAGGCTGGTTCCTCGTCGGGACGCCGCCGCGGCTCGGTGAAGAAAGAGGAGCCCGCGTCGCCATCGCCATCACGCCCACGGCCGCCGGCGAGCGCGACCGACACTACATCGAGGCGGTCGTCTGCCGCCGTTATTGAGAGACGAGGACGCCGCTGCCCTGGAGTGACGTCCACCTCCCCAATAACTGGCACATGTCGGCCGACCGCGTGCCGATCCCGCCCGTCCCGCAGAGCGGCCATGCGCGCCGCCAGGAGATCGAGTGCCGCCGCCGCCTCCTCCCGCACGACCTCTACTACGACGGGAGGTATGCCCCGACTCGACATTGTGGGACACGTGGCTCCGCGATGAGCACGATGTGCGCGCAGACGTCGTTCTTCGCCGGCACGTCGACATGGCCGCGGCGGCCACGTGAGCCCCGAGCGGCTCCCCAGGCGCGCGGGCGTACGCGGGTCCGCGGCCTGATGCCCACGCTGTCACCGTCGCCATCTCCATCGCCACCCCCACCTCCTCGCATGACGGCGGAGGAGGAGGCCCGACTCATGGCGCGTGTGCTGGAGGACTCCATGCACACGCACGACGAGCGCCAATGGGCGGACCTCGAGGCGACGATGGCCCTCTCCGCGGCCAGTGACGTCGCCATCCCCGAGCTGGAGATGGCGCCTCGGGAGGAGGTGGTGGAGGAGCCGCCGGTGGCCGCGTTCCACCCTGACCTGGTGGGCCAGGGGTGGAGCTGGTCATGCTCCACTGAGCAGATGGCGGCCGCCCTGGGGGCCGTGAACTGGTGCCCCACGCCGTCGCGGTCGCCGGAGCGGGAGGCCTCGCCTCGGGAGGAAGTGGTGCAGGCACCACCGGCACCTTGCAACTCAACGCCCCCGTGCACCACGGACCGCCGGCCCACCTATGGACGCCGCCGGAATACGTCGACCTCATCAGCGACGACGACGACACCGGCGGCCAATGAAGACGGCGACGACCACGGCATCGACGTGCGCGGCAGGAGCGCGCGGGAGGCGTTTTTTTGTTTTATGTTAATTATGAACTGGGCCGTTTAAGTGGACTGATAAACTGGGCCGTTTTGTGGCCGTAACCCCTATATATATATGTTTTATGATTTTTTAACTGCGTTTATTTACCTTTTTAGTCATTTCATTTAAGTTTTTAATTTTTTTATTCATGTCCATCCAGGATAGGTTTTGGGATGCGGCCGCGCGTTGGGCGCATCCACGACCCATCGGACAAACGCGGACATGGACAAACCCATCGGCACCCCAAAGGGAAAAAATCCGACCAAACCGAAAGTCCGTTTGGGGTCGCGCGGTGGAGTTGGCCTAAGGCGGGGTTGCAAGAGGACGACTGTGTGTCTACGGGATAGTCGAGCTAGCATTAGCAAACCACATAACCAAAACCACTCCCGTAAAAGTTGGATCGGATCGCACGAGGCGATCAGGAGGCGACGAGGCCCTTGCGCGCCACCGGTGACGCCTCCGGTTCCCTCTCTCTCCATCGGCCGCTTCGGCGGCGGGAGGGAGGAGGAACCTCGGGTCTGTTCGCTAGGTGGGTGTTGTTGGGAACGTAGTAATTTCAAAAAAATTCCTACAACACGCAAGATAATGATGCATAGCAACGAGAGGGGAGAGTATTGTCTACGTACCCTTGTAGACCGATAGCGGAAGCGTTATGACAACACAGTTGATGTAGTCGTACGTCTTCACGGCCCGACCGATCAAGCACCGAAACTATGGCACCTCCGAGTTCTAGCACACGTTCAGCTCGATGACGACCCCCAGACTCCGATCCAGCAAAGTGTCGGGGATGAGTTTCATCAGCACGAGGCGTGGTGACGATCTTGATGTTCTACCGTCGCAGGGCTTCGCTTAAGCACCGCTACAGTATTATCGAGGATTATGGTGGAGGGGGCACCGCACACAGCTACGAGAACGATCACGAAGATCAACTTGTGTGTCTAGAGGTGCCCCCCTGCCCCCGTATATAAAGGAGCAAGGGGGAGAGGCAGCCAAGGGGAGGAGGCGCGCCCAAGAGGGGCAATCCTACTCCAAGTAGGATTCCCCCCTCTTTCCTAGTCCAAGTAGGAGAGGGGAAGGAAGGGAAGGAGAAGGAGAAGGAAGGAGACGGAGGAAAAGGAGGAAAGGGGGGCTGACCCCCTAGTCCAATTCGGTTTGGGCTAGGGGGCCGCGCGCCCTGCCTCCTCCCTTCCACCACATGGCCCATGAGGCCCATTACTTCTTCCTCGTATTCCCGTAACTCCCTGGTACCCCCGAAAATACCCGAATCACTCGGAACCTTTTCGATGTCCGAATATAGTCGTCCAATATATCGATCTTTATGTCTTGACCATTTCGAGACTCCTCGTCATGTCCCCGATCTCATCCGGGACTCCGAACTCCTTCAGTACATCAAAACTCATAAAGTCATAATATTACTGTCATCGAAACCTTAAGCGTGCGGACCCTACGTGTTCGAGAACAATGTAGACATGACAGATACACGTCTCCAGTCAATAACCAATAGCGGAATCGGAATGCTCATATTGGCTCCCACATATTCTACGAAGTTCTTTATCGGTCAGACCGCATAACAACATACGTTGTTCCCTTTGTCATCGGTATGTTACCTGCCCGAGATTCGATCGTCGGCATCTCAATACCTAGTTCAATCTCGTTACCGGCAAGTCTCTTTACTCGTTCCATAATACATCATCTCGCAACTAACTCATTAGTTGCATTGCTTGCAAGGCTTAAGTGATTTGCATTACCGAGAGGGCCCAGAGATACCTCTCCGACAATCGGAGTGACAACCCCAAATCTCAAAATACGCCAACCCAACAAGTACCTTCGGAGACACCTGTAGAGCACCTTTATAATCACTCAGTTACGTTGTGACGTTTGGTAGCACACAAAGTGTTCCTCCGGCAAAACGGGAGTTGCATAATCTCATAGTCATAGGAACATGTATAAGTCATGAAGAAAGCAATAGCAACATACTAAACGATCGGGTGCTAAGCTAATGGAATGGGTCATGTCAATCACATAATTCTCCTAATGATATGACCCCGTTAATCAAATGACAACTCATGTCTATGGCTAGGAAACATAACCATCTTTGATCAACGAGCTAGTCAAGTAGAGGCATACTAGTGACACTCTGTTTGTCTATGTATTCAAACATGTATCATGTTTCCGGTTAATACAATTCTAGCATGAATAATAAACATTTATCATGAAATAAGGAAATAAATAATAACTTTATTATTGCCTCTAGGGCATATTTCCTTCAGTCTCCCACTTGCACTAGTGTCAATAATCTAGATCACATCGCCATGTGATTTAACATCAGTAGTTCACATCACCATGTGATTAGCACCCATAGTTCACATCATTATGTGACCAACACCCAAAGGGTTTACTAGAGTCAATAATCTATTTCACATCGCTATGTGATTAACACCCAAAGAGTACTAAGGTGTGATCATGTTTTGCTTGTGAGAGAAATTTAGTCAACGGGTCTGCCACATTCAGATCCGTATGTATTTTGCAAATTTCTATGTCAACGAATGCTCTGCACGGAGCTACTCTAGCGATCGAGACTTAGAGTCATCTAGATCTGTGTCAAAACTTGCATCGATGTAACTCTTTACGACGAACCTTTTGTCGCCTTCATAATCGAGAAATATTTCCTTATTCCACTAAGAATAATTTTGACCGCTATCAAGTGATCTACTCTTAGATCACTATTGTACTCCCTTGCTTAACACAGTGTAGGGTATACAATAGATCTGGTACACAGCATGGCATACTTTATAGAACCTATGGCTGAGGCATAGGGAATGAATTTCATTCTCTTTCTATCTTCTGTCGTGGTTGGGCTTTGAGTCTTACTCAATTTCACACCTTGTAACACAGGCAAGAACTCTTTCTTTGACTGTTCCGTTTTGAACTACTTCAAAATCTTGTCAAGGTATGTACTCATTGAAAAAACTTATCAAACGTCTTGATCTATCTCTATAGATCTTGATGCTCAATATGTAAGCAGCTTCACCGAGGTCTTTCTTTGAAAAACTCCTTTCAAACACTCCTTTATGCTTTGCAGAATAAGTCTACATTATTTCTGATCAACAATATGTCATTCACATATACTTATCAGAAATTTTGTAGTGCTCCCACTCACTTTCTTGTAAATACAAGCTTTACCGCAAGTCTGTATAAAACTATATGATTTGATCAACTTATCAAAGCGTATATTCCAACTCTGAGATGCTTGCACCAGTCCATAGATGGATCGCTGGAGCTTGCATATTTTGTTAGCACCTTTAGGATTGACAAAGCCTTCTGGTTGCATCATATACAACTCTTCTTTAATAAATCCATTAAGGAATGTAGTTTTTTTTATCCATTTGCCAGATTTCATAAAATGCGGCAATTGCTAACATGATTCGGACAGACTTAAGCATAGATACGAGTGAGAAACTCTCATCGTAGTCAACACCTTGAACTTGTCGAAAACCTTTTGCGACAATTCTAGCTTTTTAGATAGTAACACTACTATCAGCGTCTGTCTTCCTCTTGAAGATCCATTTAATCTCAATGGCTTGCCGATCATTGGGCAAGTCAATCAAAGTTCATACTTTGTTCTCATACATGGATCCCTTCTCAGATTTCATGGGCTCAAGCCATTTTGCGGAATCTGGGCTCATCATCGCTTCCTCATAGTTCGTAGGTTTGTCATGTTCAAGTAACATGACCTCCAGAACAGGATTACCGTACCACTCTGGTGCGGATCTTACTCTGGTTAACCTACGAGGTTTGGTAGCAACTTGATCTGAAGTTACATGATCATCATCATTAGCTTCCTCACTAATTCGTGTAGGAATCACAGGAACAGTTTTCTGTGATGAACTACTTTCCAATAAAGGAGCAGGTACAGTTACCTCATCAAGTTCTACTTTCCTCCCACTCACTTCTTTCGAGAAAAACTCCTTCTCTAGAAAGGATCCAATCTTAGCAACTAATGTCTTGCCTTCGGATCTGTGATAAAAGGTGTACCCAACAGTTTCCTTTGGGTATTCTATGAAGACACATTTCTCCAATTTGGGTTTGAGCTTATTAGGATGAAACTTTTTCACATAAGCATCGCAACCCCAAATTTTAAGAAACGACAACTTCGGCTTCTTGCCAAACCACAGTTCATATAGTGTCGTCTCAACGGATTTAGATGGTGCCCTATTTAACGTGAATGTAGTTATCTCTAATGCATAACCCCAAAACGATAGCGATAAATCAGTAAGAGACATCATAGATTGCACTATATCCAATAAAGTACGGTTATGACGTTCGGACACACCATTATGCTGTGGTGTTCCAGGTGGCACGAATTTGTGAAACTATTGCACATTGTTTTAATTGAAGGCCAAACTCGTAACTCAAATATTCGTCTCTGCGATCAGATCGTAGACACTTTTTATTTTCTTGTTACGATGATTCTCCACTTCACTCTGAAATTCTTTGTACTTTTCAAATGTTTCAGACTTGTGTTTCATCAAGTAAATATACCCATATCTGCTCAAATAATTTGTGAAGGTCAAAAAATAACGATACTTGCCGTGAGCCTTAACACTCATCGGACCGCATACATCAGTATGTATTATTTCCAATAAGTCAGTTGCTCGCTCCATTGTTCCGGTGAACGGAGTCTTAATCATCTTGCCCATGAGGCATGGTTCGCAAGCATCAAGTGATTCATAATCAAGTGATTCCAAAAGCCCATCTGCATGGAGTTTCTTCATGCGCTTTACACCAATATGACCTAAACGGCAGTGCCACAAATAAGTTGCACTATCATTATTAACTTTGCATCTTTTGGTTTCAGTATTATGAATATGTGTATCACTAGGATCGAGATCCAAAAAACTATTTTCGTTGGTGTGTATGACCATAGAAGGTTTTATTCATGTAAAGAGAACAACAATTGTTCTCTAACTTAGATGAATAACCGTATTGCAATAAACATGATCAAATCACATTCATGCTCAACGCAAACACTAAATAACACTTATTTAGGTTCAACACTAATCCCGAAAGTATAGGGAGTGTGTGATGATGATCATATCAATCTTGGAACCACTTCCAACACACATCATCACTTCATCCATAACTAGTCTCTGTTTATTTTGCAACTCCCATTTCGAGTTACTACTCTTAGCAAGTGAACCAGTATCAAATGTCGAGGGGTTGCTATAAACACTAATAAAGTACACATCAATAACATGTATATCCAATATACCTTTGTTCACTTTGCCATCCTTCTTATCCGCCAAATACTTGGGGCAGTTCCGCTTCCAGTGACCAGTCCCTTTGAAGTAGAAGCACTTAGTCTCAGGCTTAGGTCAAGACTTGGGCTTCTTCACTTGAGCAGCAACTTGCTCTCCGTTCTTCTTGAAGTTCCCCTTCTTCCCTTTGCCCTTTTCTTGAAACTAGTGGTCTTGTGAACCATCAACACTAGATGTTTTTCTTGATTTCTACCTTCGTCGATTTCAGCATCACGAAGAGCTTGGGAATCGTTTCCGTTATCCCTTACATATTATAGTTCATCACGAAGTTCTACTAACTTGGTGATGGTGACTAAAGAATTTTGTCAATCACTATTTTATCTGGAAGATTAACTCCCACTTGATTCAAGTGATTGTAGTACCCAGACAATCTGAGCACATGCTCACTGCTTGAGCTATTCTCTTCCATCTTTTAGCAATAGAACTTGTTGGAGACTTCATATCTCTTAACTCGGGTATTTGCTTGAAATATTAACTTCAACTCCTGGAACATCTCATATGGTCCATGACGTTCAAAACGTCTTTGAAATCTCGATTCTAAGCCGTTAAGCATGGTGCACTAAACTATCAAGTAGTCATCTTATTGAGCTAGCCAAACGTTCATAACGTCTGCATCTGCTCCTGCAATAGGTCTGTCACCTAGCGGTGCATCAAGGACATAATTCTTCTGTGCAGCAATGAGGATAAACCTTAGATCACGGATACAATCCGTATCAGTGCTGCTAACATTTTTCAACTTAGTTTTCTCTAGGAACATATCAAAAATAAAACAAGGAGCAACATCGCGAGCTATTGATCTACAACATAGATGAGCTAATACTACCAGGACTAAGTTCATGATAAATTAAAGTTCAATTAATCATATTACTTAAGAACTCCCACTTAGATAGACATCCCTCTAATCCTCTAAGTGACCACGTGATCCAAATCAACTAAACCATAACTGATCATCACGTGAAATGGAATAGTTTTCAATGGTGAACATCACTATGCTGATCATATCTACTATATGATTCACGCTCGATCTTTCGGTCTCAATGTTCCGAGGCCATATCTGCATATGATAGGCTCGTCAAGTTTAACCTGAGTATTCTGCGTGTGCAAAACTGGCTTGCACCCGTTGTAGATGGACGTAGGGCTTATCACACCCGATCATCACGTGGTGTCTGGGCACGACGAACTTTGGCAACGGTGCATACTCAGGGAGAACACTTTTATCTTGTAATTTAGTGAGAGATCATCTTAGAATGCTACCGTCAATCAAAGCAAGATAAGATGCATAAAAGATAAACATCACATGCAATCAATATAAGTGATATGATATGGCCATCATCATCTTGTGATTGTGATCTCCATCTCCGAAGCATCGTCATGATCACCATCGTCACCAGCGCGACACCTTGATCTCCATTGTAGCATCGTTGTCGTCTCGCCAATCTTATGCTTCTACGACTATCGCTACCGCTTAGTGATAAACTAAAGCATTACAGGGCGATTGCATTGCATACAATAAAGCGACAACCATATGGCTCCTGCCAGTTGCCGATAACTCGGTTACAAAACATGATCATCTCATACAATAAAATTTAGCATCATGCCTTGACCATATCACATCACAACATGCCCTGCAAAAACAAGTTAGACGTCCTCTACTTTGTTTGTTGCAAGTTTTACGTGGCTGCTACGGGCTAAAGCAAGAACCAATCTTACCTACGCATCAAAACCACAACGATAGTTTGTCAAGTTGGTGCTGTTTTAACCTTCGCAAGGACCGGGGGTAGCCACACTCGATTCAACTAAAGTTGGAGAAACTGACACCCGCCAGCCACCTGTGTGCAAAGCACGTCGGTAGAACCAGTCTCGCATAAGCGTACGCGTAATGTCGGTCCGGGCCGCTTCATCTAACAATACCGCTGAACCAAAGTATGACATGCTGGTAAGCAGTATGACTTATATCGCCCACAACTCACTTGTGTTCTACTCGTGCATATAACATCAACACATAAAACCTAGGCTCGGATGCCACTGTTGGGGAACGTGGTAATTTCAAAAAAATTCCTACGCATACGCAAGATCATGGTGATGCAAGCAACGAGAGGGGAGAGTATTGTCTACGTACCCTCGTAGACCGATAGCGGAAGCGTTATGACAACGCAGTTGATGTAGTCGTACGTCTTCACGGCCCGACCGATCAAGCACCGAAACTATGGCACCTCCGAGTTCTAGCACACGTTCAGCTCGATGACGATCCCCGGACTCCGATCCAGCAAAGTGTCGGGGATGAGTTTCGTCAGCACGACGGCGTGGTGACGATCTTGATGTTCTACCATCGGAGGGCTTCGCCTAAGCACCGCTACAATATTATCGAGGATTATGGTGGAGGGGGGCACCGCACACGGCTAAGAGAACGATCACGAAGATCAACTTGTGTGTCTAGAGGTGCCCGCTGCCCCCGTATATAAAGGAGCAAGGGGGGAGAGGCGGCCAAGGGGAGGAGGCGCGCCCAAGGGGGGCAATCCTACTCCAAGTAGGATTCCCCCCTCTTTCCTAGTCCAAGTAGGAGAGGGGAAGGAAGGGAAGGAGAAGGAGAAGGAAGGAGACGGAGGAAAAGGACGAAAGGGGGGCCGGTCCCCTAGTCCAATTCGGTTTGGGCTAGGGGGGCCGCGCGCCCTGCCTCCTCTCTTTCACCACTTGGCCCATGAGGCCCATTACTTCTTCCTCGTATTCCCGTAACTTCCCGGTACCCCCGAAAATACCCGAATCACTCGGAACCTTTCCGATGTCCAAATATAGTCGTCCAATATATCGATCTTTCGTCTCGACCATTTCAAGACTCCTCGTCATGTCCCCGATCTCATCCGGGACGCCGAACTCCTTCAGTACATCAAAAGTCATAAACTCATAATATTACTGTCATCGAAACCTTAAGCGTGCGGACCCTACGGGTTCGAGAACAATGTAGACATGACCGAGACACGTCTCCGGTCAATAACCAATAGCGGGACCTGGATGCTCATATTGGCTCCCACATATTCTACGAAGATCTTTATCGGTCAGACCGCATAACAACATACGTTGTTCCCTTTGTCATCGGTATGTTACTTGCCCGAGATTCGATCGTCGGTATCTCAATACCTAGTTCAATCTCGTTACCGGCAAGTCTCTTTACTCGTTCCGTTATACATCATCTCGCAACTAACTCATTAGTTGCATTGCTTGCAAGGCTTAAGTGATTTGCATTACCGAGAGGGCCCAGAGATACCTCTCCGACAATCGGAGTGACAAATTCTAATCTCGAAATACGCCAACCCAACAAGTACCTTCGGAGACACCTGTAGAGCACCTTTATAATCACTCAGTTATGTTGTGACGTTTGGTAGCACACAAAGTGTTTCTCCGGTAAACGGGAGTTGCATAATCTCATGGTCATAGGAACATGTATAAGTCATGAAGAAAGCAATAGCAACATACTAAACGATCGGGTGCTAAGTTAATGGAATGGGTCATGTCAATCACATCATTCTCCTAATGATATGACCCCGTTAATCAAATGACAACTCATGTTTATGGCTAGGAAACGTAACCATCTTTGATCAACGAGCTAATCAAGTAGAGGCATACTAGTGACACTCTGTTTGTCTATGTATTCACACATGTATCATGTTTCCGGTTAATACAACTCTAGCATGAATAATAAAAATTTATCATGAAATAAGGAAATAAAGAATAACTTTATTATTGCCTCTAGGGCATATTTCCTTCAGGTGTGTGGTAGGGTTAGGGTTGAGGAAGACGCTGCCGAGGCGTGGTGTCGTGTCGGAATAAGTTTCTCCGGGCTCCGCTCGCGGTCAGGCTAGGCTTTTGCTTTCGTCTAGGAGCCAGCGGAGTTGGGGATCCCCGGGTCTCGTCGAGGTCGCGGGCGTTGGTGGCTGGAGGTGCATCGGCACTGGCCGTTTGGGTCCTCAGATAGGCGATGGATTCAGGGAGACAAAGACCCTTCTTCTTCCTTGTTGGTATGATTTGTTGTTGCTGTTCTTCTCCTTCCTCTGTGTTGATGCTGGTGGGAGATCCTGCTTTGTCCGGGCGGATGGCCCGGCCGTGGTGCTGGACCGTTCGGATGACTCGAGTTCTCTTCTCTCCGGAAGGGACACTTTTCGCGGTACTCAAAGCCAAAGATGGCGACGAGTGTTGCAGGTGTGTTGGGTTGATGTCCATGCCCTCTCAGCGCTGGTGTCAAGAAAGGAGGAAGCAGTGTGGCGGCAATTGTACCGTGGTCGAAGATGATGACCTGCTTGCGACTGGTTGCAGATCCTTCTGCTGCAGGGGTCTTCTCTCTAGATTCAGGGATGATGATATAGGGCTCCGGAGATCTCCTTGTGTTATGGTTGGCTTAGGATACTCTAGGTGTTCATGGTCCTTTGTGTTTACGCTTTAGTGTGCTTATAAGGGTCAACTTCTTTGTACTGATTCATGATATGAATGAAAAATTCTCAAAAAAAAAAAGCATTAGCAAACCCAATCTTCACGCAAGCCACGGCCGCCCCGCCGATCATTCGGAAGAAAAGGTGACGACCGACTGTTAATCATTCAGAAGATCCAACACGCACGCACAGTGCGTGCTGCTCTCTTCCAATTAACACCTCCAAAGTTGGGGAAAGCTAGCGACACCAAACGAGACACGAATGAATGAATGAATCATGAATGCCGCCTGGTTCGGGCTCGGGCTAGTACGTAGGCTGATGGGCATGGCTAATCCGGTGAGTAATCAGGCACCGAATCCGGACCAGCGCCAGCCAACGCGTTGCATGCATGCATGCGCGGTAGCTCAGGCAGGCAGGCAGGCGGGCAGGGCAACGACCGATGGAGACAGCACCGGCACGCTTGGGTCGTGGGCGTTGCAACCCCAACTGCTCCCGTCCCGCTTCTCGCTCGCCCAAACCGGACCAACATTGCACGCAGCTTCTCGCACGGGGCAGTTCAATTTGCCTCTCTCGCTTTTGCTTTGTCTAGCTCGCAGACGCGTCAACGCCTAGTGCCTACGCCGCTCTGCACATATAAGCTCGAGGCTCTTTTAGTTTCCTCCGGCAGATTTGTGGAGCCAGTCTCGGAAGAGTTGTGCACGGGAGACCTGTACAAGTGATGGCATCTTCAAAGCGGATCCTCAAACCTCTTACAAGCGTTTGGACCACACTGTCCGAATACAGTTTGCCATCTACTAACACAGACTCATATCGCACATCTAGCGGCACGTCAGACACGCCCCAACGTCCGTTTCCTTCAACTCGAAACCAAACAGAGGGTAGCTTTGCGTAAGTCGGGACATCTAACATCACGTACCCTCTCTCCGGATGGCCGCCTTCCGCACTGCTATTTGGCTGATGCACGCATGTTGCTTTGGCGGAAAGTGATCAAATAGCAGTGTTGTTTGGTGTAAGGTTTAACATGCATGCATGTTGTTAGCGGAAGGTAAGCTTGCATGCATGTTGTCTGCACTCTCTATTTTGTTTTTCCAGTGCATTTATATCCATATAAAGTGTGATTGCTGCTAATTTATTTGGTGGATGGTTGTTGTTGTTTGGCGAAGAGTAGTGGACGAATATTTGAGATATATGATTGGATGGATGGCTCCCGTATTCGTGCCCGGACCGATTTTCGGACAAATACCGCATCTGCTTAGAAGTCGGCGTCGGAGATGGCCGAAGTGCTGTAGCAAGGAAATTAGCAGCCATTGTTCGTTGGCCCTAGCTTTGACCGATGCTAGCTCCGGTCCCTTCACGGAATTCCGTAGGTGGTACGGAATTGATCGTGCATGCATGAGTGGTCGCTTCACGAGATTTCCATGAGCTGAGTAGTACTCGCAGGTTTGCATGCATGATAGGTGAACGATCCCTAACAAAGGAAAGGAAAAAAGGTACGTGGTGCTAAACTGCTAATAAGCGAGCTGGGATCACAACCAACCTGCAGTCGCGATTCATCTCATCTACTCCCTCCGTTTGGAATTATTTATCGCAGAAATAGATGTATCTAAACGTATTTTAGTTCTAGATACATCCATTTTCGAGACAAGTAATTCCAAACGGAGGAAGTATCTATCAGCAGTCTTTTCTCATGCACGGCGGCTGGCCGCACTCAGCGTTGCATTCTCAAAGGTCGCTTTCCCTCTCCTCTTTTCTCATGCATGGCAGCTGGGCTGGCCGCACTCAACTTGCAGCAGCGAGAGCCCGAGAGCGCCTCTTTTCTCTACCTTTACTTTTGCGTTTGAGTTATCAGTTTTCACGGGCTCCCCGGCCGCATGGTCTGGTCGTGGTCGGACAACAGACAGGTTAATAGGCCTAAGTGTTATAACGTATTAGGACGAGATGATAGCTCAATGATCACAGACCTTGCAACCAGTTCCTTAATTTGCACTACTAATAGTAGGTTAAATCCTCCCTAAAAAAATGATAGGTTAAATCCCCTAAAAAAATAGGTTAAATATGTGCCCTCGTTTCTCGCTGTTGCCGCCGCCGACTTTTCCATCCATACTGCAGAGGCCAGCACAAGAGCCTGCATGGAACATATTCTTCCGTTCAAAAAGAACTTACGTGAGGAGACACGATTTTGAACCGAAGAATAACTAACGTGAGGAGACACGATTTTGAACCGAAGCAATCTTTACTTCAGTCCAAAATCAATGCCAATTATTATTGAATGGAGGGAGCATATTCGAACGGATTTTCTAAGAACAACATCATTTCCATGAAGAACAAGACAAAAGTGCCGGGGGCATAGAACAGTCAACACGATTGAGACGGAAAGTGTCCCGATAGTTCGGTCCCTCTTTCCCCTTGGTAATGTGTTAGAACATTGCACCATTGAAAAGTTGAGCAAAGCTTTGTAGCGACTTGTCTCCCAGGTCGTAGAATCTCTAAGCGCATCTTCTGAGTGGAGGAATAAAGTTGTGACCAACAATTAGTGCATCAACTATCGAAAGTCTACTCGCTAGACAAGCGCAATAGGTTGCAATAGGCAAAGAAGCGTGCAGAGATGATGTCAAGCGAGACTTAGGTAAGTCCCCACAATCCAGAGTATAGTAACATACATTATCCTCTCTTCTCGCCAATCTAGTGATCAAAGTTGGTTCTTGTTGCACTTGCACATATAGTTTATTCAGCCACTCACGCACTCACGGGTACATGGATACAATTAGTGCTGCAGGGAATAGTTTGACCATGGAGAAGCTAAAGTAGCTGAGATCCCCTACCGCCAACATATATATTGTGTACAGAAAAGAGCACCCGTCCGGATCATCGCATTAGTAGTCTAGTGGTTTTCCGTTAAACAATGTGGAATGAGACATTAGGGGTCACCAACCTTGTGATCTTGTGTGTTTCCGATCTCGTTAAAAAGATGCTCTTTTGTTTTGTTTCTACGGGGTCGGGTCGGGAAAATTGCTTTTGGATCATTTGGGCATGCATAGACCTGTCTTTCAAAAGAGAAAAGAAAAAGGAGCGAGGAGAAATGAACTTTTTTTTCTTCGCTCGATTAGTGGTTGATTTGGACCATCATTAGTCGAATCATTAAGCAGTCCCCAGCGGATTAGTTATATGAGCCGTCCGATAAAAGAAATTCATGGGAATAGACCTGTTGTTTGAAAAGAGAGGAAAAAACAAAAGGAAAGGAGATATCAGATACTTGTTGTTTTCGGTCAGTGATGGATTTGGACCATACTACATCAGCAGTCGATTCATCATGTAGCCTACAGTAGATTAGTTATGAGAAGAGAAAATTCAGAGACCCCACCAACCCACTCACCCACGACACGAAACAAACGAGCGACTTGTGGGGCGCTCCGCTGCATCATGTCATAAGGTCATGTAAAATGGTGGCATATGGATATATATGCCTCATAATAAAAAGTAATTTAAAGCATATGTATTCATTTTTTCTCCCCAATGCAAGCTATTACTAGTGGACCTCATTAAATAATAGAAAGTGACTCTCACTACACATGCATCTTTCCTTTCCATTTCAACTTTTTCAACTTTATGCATTAGACCACACTTTTTGTCTCTAAGCACCCGCCTCCTGAAGAGGATCCCGCTTCCTCTCCGAACCAACTTTTTCTATTATCCAATCCTACATGGCATGTGAGCCATCACCCTAAGACTATGCATTGGCCATGCCCGGACAAAATTACTGTTCTGAACCTTAGTGCTAAGTAAATCCCGATTTGACCTCGTTAGCAAAAAAAATTCGTTTCTGACCTTTTTTGGTGACGCCAAGGTCCCTGGCGTCTGGGTTACGAAGCAGACGCCAGGGGCCCTGGCCCGCACTGCCCGCCTGCCCGTTGACCTGCTGACGTGGCAAAGGGGCCAGACGCCAGGGACCCTGGCGTCTGGACCTGGTAAGTGGATAACCCCCGCGGGCCGAGCCCACCCACCCATGTCTTTTCCTCCTGGCGGCGCACGAACAGAGAGCTCCTCTCCTTCGCCCCTCTTCTCCCTCACACCAATCCCCCCCTTGATCTACTTCATCCTCCACCCAAAGTTGTGGATCTGAGGCCCCCAAGCTTCTTTGAGGTATTCTCCCCCATTTCCTCCAATTTGTTTTGCTTTTCCCCTCTTTTGTTGGATGCATTATTTCACATTAGGTGATGTTAGATTTGTAGATGGTTTCTTTGTTTTAGGAAGTAGTTTGTAGTTGATAGATGATTTGTTAGGTAGTCTAGTTGCTAGATGTTTGTAGTTGTCCACCAATAGACATAGTTAGTAAAAAAAATTTGAATTATAGATGATGTATGCGTATGCTAGTAAATTAGCTATATGTTGAATATATAGATGGCATAATCTTTTTTTTGAATCTGAGAAGACAACTTTGGCAAGCAAATATATTTAGGAAAAATATTATATGTGTGAAGTGGTATGACAATATAGTTGAACATATAGATGGCATTTTTTTTTTGCAAAAGAGATGATGAAATTTGGTTATTGTGTGTGACATGATTTGTTCAATAGAATGGCGGATGATGATTATGAAATTTATTTGATGGTGAAATTTGGTTCCTTAGATGATATGTGTGCATATGTAGAAGAAAGAAATGATGTGGTTATTTTTTAGAAGAATGGTGTTTTCATATGGCATAAACTTGGAGAAGGAAATTGTTTGATATTGTTCATGTATTCATAGATGTTTGTTTGTGATTTGTTTTGTAGGATGGCGGATGATGAGGGACCTTGGTATGACGGATTAATCGATGAGTGGGATAAGGAGCATCGTGCTCGTGCCATTGAGAACGGACATGTAAGAAGCAAGACTTATCAATTTTCGTTGTTTCTCATTTGTGTTCTTGTATTGACTATTAAAACATCACTTTATTTGTAGCAAGTAGTTGCTATGCGCATGAGGGGTCATTCCGCTGATGACTTTGATTACGACCCGCGGTATGAGCCTTACATTCGGAGATTGGGTCTTCTCCCATTCGTGTTGCAGTTTAAGCGACGCGCTCCGCCGGTGAACCACGCGGCGCTGACCACACTTGTGGATCGTTGGAGGCCGGAGACTCACTCGTTCCACCTTCCATTTGGGGAGATGACGATGACCCTACAGGACATGGCTATGATAAGCGGCCTTCCTATCAACGGACAAGCTGTTACCGGTCGTGTCAGCGTGGGTGATTGGCGAGAACGGACTGCCGCTTTAATTGGCGTTCAGCCCGAGGGCCGTCAGGAAGGCAAGGCTGATACCGCGAAAGTGAGGCATTCTTGGCTAAAATTCGTCAGAGGAAACACCAATCCGTGCCCTCAGGATGCCAATGACGTGGTTGTGCAGCAGTACGCGCGGGCCTATCTTTGGTATGTACTAACCAAGGTAGTCTTCTCCGATGCAACCGGGAACTCAGCCCTCTGGATGTTCTTGGAGCTACTCAATAACTGGGATACCCAGTATAGCTGGGGTTCGGCCGCACTAGCATATTTGTATCGTCAGGTAAGAGATATTTGCAACCATTTATCTTGCATTTGTCATGCGCCTCCATATCTAACATGTTTGTTTGATTGCAGCTTGACTTGTCCTGCCGGAGAAAGGGAGATACATCCTCATTGTCTGGGTTTGTTTGGAGCCTATCCGTGTGGATGTGGGAGCGGATCCCGGTTGGACGGCCCGATTTCAAGAACCCCCTCTTGGCAAACCCACGGGGTAATCATGACGGCTTGCATGATGATGATCCATATCGGCGCCCTACGCTTGCTTACTATTGGGAACAAGTGACAGTCTACACAGGAAGGTTGCATGTGCAGTACAAGTGCTATATGAACGAGCTGGACACCTTGACTGCTGAGCAGGTTTTGAGAAGTTCGATGAGATAAAATTTAGTCAAGAATAAAACTTATGTAGCTAACAATGTATCTCTTTGTTTTGCAGGTATATTGGTTGCCTTATGTGGAAGATCGTGACTTTGATCTTAATGAGATGTGCACGCGTGATAGCCATCTTTGGCGAACGAGGTGCCCAATGATATGCTTCTTCGCCGTCGAGTGGCACTTTGTAGACCGTGTGGCAAGACAATTTGGAAAAAGACAAGGTATTCCAATTGAGGAGAGCAAGGAGGAAATTCAATCTCTGCATCGGTAAGCAAGCATGCCTTGAGTATGTAGTAGAGCATTGAATAAGTAAATGTTTGCTAATGCTTTGTCCCGTGCATCATTTGTAGGTTCGATCGAAGGAACAATCAGGATATATCGGATTGGGCAAACAAACACCGTGCATGGATAGAAATTTGGAATCAAAGAGACACGCTAGTGCAATCAGAGAATAGACCTCACAATCAGCCCGCATATCAGAAGTATCAAGTGTGGTATGCGGATCGTTACCGGTTAAAGCTGAAGCCAGGTTGGACTCACGACGAGTGGTCGGAGTTGGTGTCTGAAGACCCGGAGACTGCAGAAGGTTATCATACCTTCAACACGGCTGTGAGAGACACCAGAGGGGCTCATGTTGACTACGCACCGATGCATGACGAAATGGTAGCCTGTTTGACCTATTCTAACATATTTGCATCATGTTGTCTTTTTTCAAATACATAAGTTTGGTGTGTTCATGAATTGCAGGGCCGAGAGTTGCTTCTTTGCGTCAACGATGCCAATGTTGCACTGAGTCATCCACGTGGTGGTGGATTATCTGAGAGAACTCTTAGGAGCACGATGGAGGTGTGACAAATATATTAGAAAAGTTTCTTTCCGCGGATTATTTATTTGCATCTCATATCGTATCATATTTTGTGTTGTTGCAGAAGTTCAAGAAGCGGTTCCATAAGATGGCAACAATGCTTTCTTGCCATGGTGCTAAGTCCAGTGAGGTGTACGCACCTGGTACCCGCGCCGCCAGAGCTCATAGACGGCGTTTACTCCAGAACGATAATGACATGGAGGAGGAGGCAACACATCAAGAGGAGCCAATGCATCAAGAGGAGCCAATGCATCAAGAGTATGATGCAACACAGCACGAGGATCATGAGTATGATGTTGATGCTCCACAACCATCACAACCGACACAAGGCAATGCTCGTGATAGGAAAGGCAAAGCCATTGCTAAGACACAAGGCAAGAAAGGTAGAAAGAAGACATGGAACACACAATTCCATAGTCCGGAGTATCCTCTTAAGCTTATCCCAACAGGAATGCAAAGATATAAGGCCAACATTGAGACGGAGGAGGAGGCATACAATGAAGAGGAGGAGGAGGCTAGCGAAGAGGAGGAGCCTACACTTGCAACCATTGTGAAGAGAGGAAGGAGGAACTAGGTGGCGTTTGTATGCATGAACTTGGTGTCGTGGTAAAAACTTGGTTGTCTTGAGCTTGGTTGTCTTGAATTTGGTGTCTTATGTATGCACTTGGTACCATATGTATGCACTCGGTGTCTTATGTATGCTTGAATTTGTCGTGATGAAAAATCTATGAACTTGTCGTTTGTATGCAAGAATTTGTCGTGGTGAAAGTTATGTGAAATGTGCTATCTTCTGTGTTGTATGAACCTATCATATGAATATATATGTGCTATCTTCTTGTGTCAAACAGCAAGTTCAAAATAATATATAGGGGAACCAGACGCCAGGGTCCCTGGCGTCTGGTTTCAAGTCAGAGGACCAGACGCCAAGGACCCTGGCGTCTGGGGGTCGACTGGAAGCAGAAGCAGAGTCCTGGACAGCAGAAACAGGGGACCCAGACGCCAGGGTCCTTGGCGTCTGGCCCTGGTGTAGTACTTTTTCCATTCTGTTCTAGAAAACTCCTATAGTATCGAATGAGAAACATTAGTGTTCACATAATAGCAAATGACAAGCATAGTTATCACATAATCTCAAATTACGCAAATAGTCTCGAATGAGAAGTTCATCACATAATCTCAAATTACACAAATAGTCTCGAATAACATAAGCAGTTCATGACCACGATGGTCCACCATAGTTCAAACGACATGAACATCACATATAACTCGGTTTCCTGTAGCAATGCAAGTCAACAACCCTTTTCCATTTCCATTCTTGCAGCATTTCTTGAATCTTGTCATCATCAGTTATGTCAACCAATTTTCTTTCTCCGGGGCCATCTGCCTGCCTTCTGCTGACGTAGTACACAAAATCCTCTTCCTTCAACCCTTGCTTCAACATGAATTTAGTCTTCAACCAATCAAAAGTGAGGTCTACTTCACTAACTTGCACAACACATGGAGACAAGCCTTGGACATGAACAACAGGGCTAAGCACCCACTGAGTACCATTAGCCATCTACAACACACAAATCTCTTAGTACCTAACCTATGATACATTAAACCATGAGGAAAACAAACAAACTAGGGTTTACCAACCAATAAGTGAGGGTGGAGTTGATTTACCTTCTAGTTTCGAAACCCTGAAGATCCAACGGTGAAACCGGACCGATTCATGAGAGATTTGAGGGGGGTTATGGTACTGGATGAGAGTGAGTGAATGAGAGGGCTAGAGGTGAGAGTGAGTAGAGTGAGTGGAGATGAACGAAAGGAATGACAGGGATAGAGGTGGAGATGAATGGATGAGAGGGCTCGAGGTGGGCCCAAAGAATCTTATCCACACGATATTTACACTTTGGATAGGATAGGAACCCAGACGCCAGGGTCCCTGGCGTCTGGGAGTGCACTTATGCAGACAAACAGATCAGACAGGTGTCTGTTTACCTGCGCGAGCAAAACGATCCGGACGTCAGGGTCCCTGGCGTCTGGTCCCTATCCAGAGAGCACTTTGAAAATGCTCTCTGGATAGAGACCCAGACACCAGGGTCCCTGGCGTCTGGTCCCTATCCAGAGAGCACTTTGAAAATGCTCTCTGGATAGAGACCCAGACGCCAGGGTCCCTGGCGTCTGGTCCCTATGCAGAGAGCACTTTGTAATGCTCTCTTTTAAACAAATTTTTAAACATTGAAAATCAAACAAAGCATACTTCAAATAGGTTGCACATAAGTAGTTCATGACCACACAAGGTCTTGAATAACAAGTTCACACACGATGTCTCAAATGACATAAATAGTTCATGACCACACACACAAGGTCTCGATCAACAAGTTCATACATTAAACAAAGTCTCGATAGTTCGTCATCGACGCCGGTGCCTTTCCATTTGTCTACTGAGTAGTACGGGGCCACTTTCCCTTCTTGTCACGTGCCTCGTCCTCCTCTCGTGCATCGCGAGCCCTTGCAAGTTTTCTTGCCCTCTCTTCTTGACGAGCCTCCTTCTCTTTGCGTGCCCTCTCTTGCTCACGCTTCTTGCGCTCACGAGCCACCTTCTCACGACGCTCCCGCTCCAATCCCCGTGCATAGGACTCCTCGAACAGGCGTTGCCTCTGTAACCAATCTCGACGTTGGTCCTCTTGGACATCTTTTGGTACCTCGTGATCTATCCAAGTGAAGTACTTGCAAAGTGGAGGAGGGGACTACATATAAACCATGATTTTGTTAGACATATGAGTGCAACTTGTTGATGTTTTTTGTATGTACACCTAACATACCGGTGGTATGTCATATGCGTTAGTTGGCCTTCGACGATCATGTGCATAGTTGGGGCACACGAAAAACCTTCTACCTTCTGTCCATGACTTGTTGCGGTCAGTGGGCACCTTCAGCTTGCAAACATCACCACACCAACATGGTGGTGTGGGCACATCCTTCTCCTTCTCCTTGTCCAAACTGGCCTCCAACCACGTCTTCGGCATGTCCTCTTGGTCCGCGCACGCCGGCCTCGTCCTGGAACCGGATGAAGCCATGCCTACAAAAAGAACAATTGTTAGCACAAGACATAAAGATAGTAAATGTGTAAATACAGTAAATGAATAAATGCTAGGAATTGTATGCACAAATAATATACCATTATTATTAGATCAACCATCTGGATTATGCAAATAACCGAAGGCCGATCCATTATCAACCATTCGTCTACGACATCCAGCACCTCTAGCACTTGTGCTTCCTCTCCGACCACCACGACCTCTAGCACTTGTGCTAGCTCGACCGCCACCTCTAGCACTTGTGCTAGCTCGACCACCACCTCTAGCACTTGTGCTAGCTCGACCACCACCTCTAGCACTTGTGCTAGCTCGACCACCACCTCTAGCACTTGTGCTAGCTCGACCACCAACAACACCCCTTGCACTTGTGCTCCCTCTACGACCGCCACTACCACCTCTGACACTTGTGCTTCCTCGACCACCACCACCGTCACCTCTTCCACCTCGTTCACCATCGGTGCCGCCTCCACGACTTGTTTTTCTTTTTTTGGTTTTCTTTTTCTTGCATGTCCGCTCATTGTGTCCCCCTTCACCGCACACCCCACAGTTGATGATGTCAGGAGCCTCCATGAAATGACCGCTACCAAATTGTTTCATGCCAGTGTATCCAGCCAGGTCATCCATACCACCCCTGAACCTCTTAGTTCTCCTTCTACCCTTCGTCTCCACCTTCAGAAGAGGGTCTGGCCTAATATGAGGGCCATGGTACTCAGGCCACTGTGATTGGTCCAAGAAAGGGTGAAATCTAGGCGCCCATGTCAACCTAGTAGCTTCCACATGGAACTCTTGCATCCTCACGGTTTTTCCATCATTAACATGTATGTTTCTCGCCTTCGCCGCCGTAATCAAATGCGAGCATGGTTAATGATACTTACTAGGCCTCTCGCACTGGCACCACCGAGTCTTCAGTTTCACCTCAAATGCAGCACCACCATATTGTCTACCGTCTCGTATTGTGCCACCTGGCTCATCAATTTGATAGATCATTTCAAGTCTATCGAATATGATAACTTGTTGCTGTGAAGACTTGCTTGCTTGTAACTGCAACCATTCATCAACCTTTTCCGGATAATCCTTTTTTTCACCTATCCATTTTGCAGTCTCTTCAGAATGCCTCTGAAAGTACTCATTAAGCTTGAAGAAGGTGTACTCCACTATTGCAGTCACCGGCAATGCACGGGCACCCTTCAACACATTGTTGAAACATTCTACGAGATTGCTCGTCATGTCGCCATATCGCCAACCACCATCATCATGAGCGCGTGCCCACTTGTGCTTCTCGCTTAAATTCCTAGTTAAGAAATCTTTTCCCCCTTCGTTCACCGCTGCAAAGAGTTTGTTTGTACCGAGCATCGAAACCTTGGGTGGTGAAGGCCACACATACATGGGTAAGGTCTTTGCTGAGCTCCTTGCTCTTACATGCCCGGTAAAAGTTGGCCACGAAATGCCTCATGCACCATCTGTGGTGAAGCTTTGGAAATCCTGAAATAACAATGTCCATTGCCTTGAGTATGCCATGATGCCGGTCCGATAAGATGCATACCTCCCTAGCCCCAATCACGTTCTGCCTAACATGACCCATGAACCACTCCCAGTTGTCCTGGTGCTCAGAAGGCACCAAAGCAAATGCACACGGCAACACTTTGTCATTTGATGAGTGTGCCATTGCTACCATTAGTGTGCCCTTATATCTACCGGTCAAGAACGTGCCATCTATAGACAAGACCGGACGACAATGCTGAAACGCCTCCACACATTGTCCATAACTCCAGAAGGCACGGTGGAACACAACCTCGTGATCCTCGACCACATGAAACATGCCCGGGTTCCTATGTGCAATCGCGCCCAACAACCTTGGGAGCTGGTTGTATGCTTCTTCATATCCACCGTACAACATCCTAATAGCATTTGCCTTTGCCTTCCATGCTTTCCCATACTTGACTTCATAACCAAATTGTTTTTTCACCGTCCGCATGAGAAACCTCACTTTCACAGTGGGATCAAAGGCTATGTCTTTCATCCATTTGTATCCAAGATACTCAGATGTGAGTTGACGGTGTGTCTTTCTAAGTCGTTTTGATGGCGGCTTGCATCTATGAGTGGTATCACAACTTTTTAACACCCATTCTTCAGTTTCTTTAAGCTTTCTTGCACGAACCTTCCATGTGCATTTCTTTTGCTCACACACCACGATGTAACGCAACTTCATGTCGGAGTGCTCAACATAAATTGGCCTATGGTTTCGAATGGCATAGTCAGCCAACCAAAACTTCAGCATAGGCAAGCTCAGAAACTTCAATCCTTTCTTCAAATAAACATTCTCGTCCTCATTCTCCACCCTTGGTTCTCCTAGATCCGGGCATGGTGTTGGCTCAATCGCCGTCATTCTCAGTCCACCGTCAACAACAGCTTTATGGGCAAGGCTGAGATCTTTAAACAAGTGAGTTCTTTTTTGTAAGCCCGTCAGCTCAAAGTGGATTTGGTTCTCCTCCTTTGTGAATCCATCCTCGTCCAACTGTTCAACTGGACCCTCGTCATCCGAGTCATACGCATATTGACGCCTAAAAGGCAAGTCACGATCCATGTCCTTTTGCGCTATGTACACATCCAAGTCACCAACATCATTACCATGAAACCCTTCCTCTTGCTCTTCGTACAGCATTGCGGGCATACAAATCAACCTCATTTGCTTTGATAGATGGTACACGGGGACGTGGTGGGGGATAAACATTGGGGGCATCAACCACAACCCTATGCTCAACAAGTGGCACAATTGTCCTCTCGCTCATGTCATCCATTGGGGAAGAGACATGCCGGTTCAAATCAATGGTAAACCTAGGAGATTCAACCTTGGTGGCAAACAATTCAAGTGACTTGTCTTCCGATTGGGATACTTTTTCCTTGTATACATCCCAATGCAAATCCGAGGTGATAGGCATACTTTTCAAACGAGATTTGGCTCCAACTCCAACATCATACCTTCCTATTAACTTAACATCAACATCGGTGTCCATCCACTCTAAGACTTGTCTCACTTTTGCAACAACATCCTCATAGTTAGGGCTTGTATCAAAAACCAATGGTTCCTCACCCGTGTCGGCATTGTTACTCAAGAATGCCTCCTTGTCCATGTAATGAACATTAACAAGTGTCTCCATCTAAAAATAACACGAATGCATTTAAGACTTCAATGAGAATTGGTGTGTTTATCCAAATACATCTAATTATATCCAAATCATATCAACACTAAATTATTGGTGATGTCCACAAAAGTATCACTAATTAACACACACTAAGCAAAGTTAGCCCTAATCACTAACTAACCCTAACCCCCAATCTTTCTACTAAACAAGCATATATTCCTACTACACACCATGCATAGCACTATATTATCAAAGTTAACCAAGCCATTCACACTAACATAAGGGAGAAAACATGAACTAGGGTTCCACCAACATGTATAAAATGCAACCAAAATAACAAGATTTGACAAAAAATAATTGGATGATTTGAGGGAGATTACCACAAGCAACAAAGTGATGAAAAGATCCACCTAAGGGAAGCACCTTTTGGGGAGGATTTGAGGGGGGAGCTTGAGGGGTGAGAGAGAGTGGGGGGGGGGGGGGCAGCAGCTCTTCTTTAAGCTCGGGCTAGATTGGGGAAAGTGTGTGGGGTGGGTCCCACACTTTCCCCAAGGGTTATTCTATTACCAGGGCCAGACGCCAGGGTTTGCCACGTCAGCAGGTCAACGGGCAGGCGGGCAGTGCGGGCCAGGGCCCCTGACGTCTGCTTCGCAACCCAGACGCCAGGGACCTTGGCGTCACCAAAAAAGGTCAGAAACGATTTTTTTTTAAACGAGGTCAAAACGGGATTTACTTAGCACAAAGGGTCAGAACAGTAATTTTGTCCGCCATGCCCTAAGTCATTCCTGACCGCTCCATCGGCAAACAGAGCGCGTGTAGTGATCATGCAGTGGGGAGTGTCGCGCAGCTCTTTCTTTCCTCATGCGATGCGCGTGTTCCCCTCCCATCGATCGACTTCGTATCTGAAACCGGTGTGCATCGCCAGAGTCGTCCGTGAGCATAGTACGTGCTCTGCTCCTCCTGAGTCGTCCAAAAAGTTAGCCAAACGGGAAATCTTCGTGTACGGTGAGCCCATGGCGGGTTGGATGTTTCGGGAAAATGGAACTCCACGGCGATCAGAACAGTGCACGGGACAGACGTACTATCCCTTTTTCTGCGGTCCAGATAAGCGACCTTTAGGCTTTGCGAGAAAGGAAGAACAGCCGCCGCGCGCGGGGCGTACGTAAGTGCGTGTATTCGTGTAGCTCAAGCTCACGAGCTTTTTAGGATAAAAGCTCGCGTGCCGCCCAGTGGATGGATCACATGCATGCAGCTCCGCTGCTGCACACGTTACGCTGTTAGTTAGAGGGTATTTGTTTCCAGAGATTTATTGGCTTAGGGACTTAAAAAAGTCGGACTTATAGGGATTTAAAGTGGGCATTTAAGACTTATAAAATAAGACTCTCAAGGAGGGACTTATAGGGACTTATAGTTGTAATATGGTCTTATAGGGATTTATAAGTCCCAGGAACCAAACAGATAAAGACTTTTTAGAGACTTGTGACTTATAAGTTGGGAGTAAAAAAAGTTCTACGATTTATGAACCAAGAAGAGCCTTAACGTCCACAGCTACTACCTTTCCGTGAACCACCACGGTGCCTTTCACGCCTCTGGCTATCTTATCCCCGTCACTAGAGTCACTGTTATAAATCTGTTAATTGCTCCACTGATGGCGACGGCGCTGCAAAAGCCAAAGTCGAATCCCCGATCCGGTGCCTGCCCGCCGAATCGATAAGGCAGGGCGCCTACCTACGACGACATCTCAAAAAAAAAAAACTCACTCAGGTAGTACTCAGCTTTTCCACGGCCGATCTGCTCGACCTGAAGCCCGTGTCCGTGGTGTGGAAAAGCAGGCGCGCGCACGGCAGGGGTCGGTCGTTTGTTCCGTAGTTGGTCCTGCCCTCGCCTCAGCGGCCAACACCCAACAGTCCCGACCGCGACTGCGCGCCCGAAACAAACACCTCGTGCCCACTCCAGCATGTATCACCTGTCCATGCACCGTTGCTCGCTTCCACTCCAGCGCGCGTCGTAGCGCCTCTCACGTTCGGCCGTGGCCGTGCGTGAGTGCGTGTGAAGATGAACGACGATGACAGAGGGACTAACTGACTGACTGATTGGACGTACGCCCTCCAACGCCAACCGGCCGGAGTTAAGTGCCGCTGCCTTGCCATGGCTGTCAGCGTTGCCGATTGGGCTCCTGCTAAGCTTCATCAAGTGTGGAAGGGGCCGGTGAGTGAGTGAGGGTTTGCATCATGGTTCGGTACAACGGCTCCAATCAAATCATAAGTGTACCACCGGGTTTTAAAAATGCAGCAAGAAGCTTAGACTTATGGAACGTGGCGTGAGTCCGCGCGACTAGTGCTGACATTATTCAAAGACGTGGAGTTTCCATCTCATCACATGACAATGGTAGAGAGTCACGTTTCAATGCATGTAATGGAGTAGCTCAAGCTTTAAATGGACCTTCCCAAACATGATCATGTTCATGTATACACGACTACACGTAATGGAGTGGCTGAAACTTAAAAAATGTACCTTCCCAAACATGTGCAAAGACCCCAAAACTGCAAAGGGGCCTCTGTCAACAAAGTAGAGCTTGCACTCGAGTGCACAAGCGTGGGTTGGACACGGATAAAGGCGTGTGGCTTTGTATAAAATCATGTGCAATTGTGCATATTAAGGTGTAGCGTGATGAGTACTACTAACCCGCCCCGTTCCTAATTTCTTGGCCTCTCCAAAATAATTAATTAAGTACTCCTTCCATTTTCATAATATTTGTCGTTTAGACCACAACATGTATTATATGGAAATAGAGGAAGTAGTGTATAGTTGGATGGCAAGAAGAAAACCAACAACTACTTAGGTTCAAATGTCTATGTGCTTTCGAACACAGTATAATCGAAGTCTTTTAGATACATGAGCATATAGTCACCCCTGAACACACCATGCATACCATATCCACTGCCTATGATCACCTCCGGGAGTCTGAGGCAGCATAGCATCTTGCGATTTTACGAAGTCATCATCGGCGCCTCGCAGTCGACGGAAATGCCTCCTCCCACTAAGCGGACATCGTCGGAGCCTTCGTTTTCGTGAATTTGATGAATGTGTCTTTGACATTTGACTAAAAAAATGAAATTACCTTCAATAAAAAAATCAGCAAATAAAAACAATAGATGGCATTTGACAAAAAACAAAATCACTACCGGTCAATTTTTTAATCATAAAAACCCAGACTAATATGCAAAGAATTGCTAAATTACATCAAGTTATATACATTCGCAAAAAAAAGTTATATACAACAACTATAAACTACTCCCTCCGTTGCATAATGTAAGACATTTTTAGTGTCAAAAAACATCTTACATTATGGGATGGAGGGAGTAGTCCATTCGTCCCGAAATAAATATCGTTGATTTAGTACAAGTTTAGTGAGTATAACTTAACCGCCAAAAGAAAGTATAAACTATTACTCTTGTTTTTGAATTGTAAGAAACTATGCACTGAGATATGAAAGAACAAGAATGAATCATAAAAAAAAACCAGCTAACATGGAAAAAAATCCAATAAAAATCCAAGTTAAGTATAACGAAATAAAACCTGCAACTTTGGTACAACCTAAAACTATAAGCAGCAGCTAATAAGTTATAGGGTTAGAAGAGAAATGATATAACTTTGCTATACATACAAAAACCAAAATACAAAAAATAAATATAAAAACCGAATTACGGTGAAGTCATATAGTTATCACATAACACGACTGAATGCCGAGTAACTCAAATGATGGCTCAGATATTCAGTCGGCTCAAAATTCAACACAAATTACATGTGGACATCGGACATTTAGAGAGTTCGAATGAACCGAATTGAAATCAATTGGATGAAATAAAAACATTGATGTTACTTTATTGAATTTGATCCATAAAAAGTAATCTCTATTGTACTTTCCAATAGACGGAAGAAACTGCTCTTCATGCTTCCTTCTAGAACGACCACAAGAGCAACAAGGTTGAAGCAGGACAAGGGGCTGATCCACGAGCCCCCAACTGCAGTCCGAAGACGGAGCCCACAAAATCCTTTGATTTCTCGCTCATAAACAAACTGCCCCCACGCTCAACACTGTACAAGAGAGAAGACCGTATTCCTTAGACGATGCAACTCTCCACCCTTGGGTTGGACAATTTCTCCAAGTCCATTTTGTGGAACTTATTTTGGTCGTCATTGATCTCCACTGGCCTGTCAATCTGCCTTTTAAGCTCTTCATTGGAATTCATGGCTTTCTTCTTTTCCGCAAGAAGACCCTTATTCTCCTTATTGTATTGCTGGCTGGCGGAGATGAGTTCCTTGTAAGCGACTAGTTGAAGTTCAGTCTTTTCCCACCTTCTTGCAAGCATCATGGAGCATATGGTTGTATTCAAAAAAAATCGCTTCCGATGCTTTTCTGACTTATTCTGCAGAGATGCAATTCTTTAGTTGGATTTTTCATAAGTTTATTTTCAACATTAACATCTCTAGAATTGATAGTTGGGGGTAAAGGCAAAGAGATCTGAGAATGACTCTTTGCAACCTGTCTGGCATGGGCATATGAATACTTACACCAGTGCAATCAATCCAAGAAAGAGATTCTGCTACTCAAGCTTGATTTTGAAAAAGCATTTGATCTGCTCAACCATGATACAACCCTTGAGATTCTGAGAGCTAAAGGTTTTTGTCAGAAATGGAGACTGTATCAAACAAATCTACAACACTGGCTACTCCTTTGTCCTTCTTAATGGAGTGCCTCGCAAGCAGTTCATTTGTAGAAATGGAGTAAGATGAGGGGACCCACTTTCCCCTTTGATCTTTGTGATTGCAGCAGACCTTCTCCAAACTATGATAAATGAAGGTATGCATAACTCCCTAATTGAATCCCCCTCAAGCATGCATCTTGCCCAGATTTCCCAATTATTCAATATGCAGATGATACTGTGCTTGTGATTCCAGCTGCCACCAACAAGCTACTTCATGTCAAAAATCTGCTACTGCACTTTGCCAACTAAACTGCAAATGAACTACATCCTTGCCGATGAATTGTCGGCGGTCTTGTCCAATATGCTCATAGCCACAAACTCATCCTACACATCACTTGAGGACAAGGTGTGGAAGTCCGGCCTTTGACGGATGACGGAGGACATGGCTTTGTGGTAGGGCATCATTGCCTTGAGGAATTTGCGCTTGATCCAATTGTCATCCGTGTCCTTACTTCCATGATCCCGGAGAGAGACCGCGAGCTTGGTAACTCTCCGATAGAGCTCACGAGGTTCTTCATCTTCTTTCATGGCAAACTCATCGGCTTCATCTTGTACCACTTCATAATTGGAACGTTGAATGCTTGCGCTTCCCCGATAGAGAGAAACCACTTTGTGCCAAGCATCTTTGGCCAATGAGTAGGGCCGAAGATGCGGGAGGTCTTCGGGAAGGATTGCTTCTTGGATAATGAAGAGAGCATTCTCATTGAATTGATTCTCCACTTCTTCTCTAGGAGTGAAGTTACTTCGGTCATGTGGATAAAAGCCTTCTTCAATGATTCTCCAAAGGTTAGTATTCACATGATTTAAATGACGCTTAAAACGATAGACCCAAGAATCAAAATCCTCCTTTTTGTCAATCTTGGGGGGAGGACCGACATGATTCAAGTGAGTAGAAGGAATCGGTCCACCATAGACGGGTGGAGGTTGCACATGGGCAAAGATGCCAGTGCCATTCTTACCACTAGACAAAGGGGCTTTCTCACTAGTAGCTCCCCCTTGTCGGGGTTAGCATCCGTCACCGTGTTGGCGGGATCACCCACTTTCACGGGTGCGGTGGAAAGTTTAAGCCCTTCTAAGAATTCCTTAAACATGTCTTTGACCTCGGTCGTCATGGAGGTTTTCAATGTGTCTAACGCCACATTGAACTCCTCGCGTGAGATCGAGTTACCCCCATCTCCCATAGACGATATCGGATTCGCACCGGAGTGCTCCGCCACATCGTTTTCGACGTCAACCATACTCTTCACACGGTAAAGTCCTTAAAAGAGACGAGCCTCTGATACCAATTGAAAGGATCGATATAGTTGACTAGAGGGGGGGTGAATAGGCAACTAACAATTTTTAGCTTTTCTTTAACAATTTAAACTTTGCATCAAAGTAGGTTGTCTAGATATGCAACTAAGTGAGCAACCTATATGATGCAACAATGATAGGAACACAAGCTAGCAGGAGATACAACACAAATAAGCTTGCACAAGTAAAGGCACGAAATAACCAAGAGTGGAGCCGGTGGAGACGAGGATGTGTTGCCGAAGTTCCTTCCCTTTGAGGGGAAGTACGTCTCCGTTGGAGGGGTGTGGAGGCACAATGCTCCCCAAGAAGCCACTAGGGCCACCGTAATCTCCTCATGCCCTCACACAATGCGAGATGCCGTGAGTCCACTATTGGAGCCCTTGGAGGCGGCGACCGAACCTTTACAAACAAGGTTGGGGCAATCTACACAACTTAATTGGAGGCTCCCAACGACACCACGAAGCTTCACCACAATGGACTATGGCTTCGCGGTGACCTCAACCGTCTAGGGTGCTCAAACACCCAAGAGTAACAAGATCCGCAAGGGATGAGTGGGGGGAATCAAATTTTTCTTGGTGAAAGTGTAGATCGGGGCCTTCTCAACCACTCCCGAGCAAATCAACAAGTTTGATTGGCTAGGGAGTGAGATCGGGCGAAAATGGAGCTTGGAGCAACAATGGAGCTTAGGGTTGGAAGAGGTGGTCAACTAGAGGTAGGAGATGACCCTTTTATAGTGGTGGGTGAAATCTAACCGTTGTCCACTTAACCAGCCCGCGACGTGCGGTACTACCGCTCCGGAGGCGCGGTACTACCGCAGGGCCATGCGGTACTGCCATGGTCCACCACAGTACTACCGCGGCAGCAGCGGGGGCTAGAGCAGGCCTGGCAGGGGGCAGTACTTCCGCCAGCGCGGTACTACCGCTCCCCCTTGCGGTACTACCGCAAGGCAGAAAAGCCCTAGCCTGGGAAGGGCGCGGGTGAATAAAATTACATCCGTGCCTACTTCCGCTGGAAAAGAAACGGTGCAAAAATCCAACATGGTACTACCGCTCTGGAGCGATACTACCGCGTGGCTGCTGGATCAGGCCGCACACGGTACTACCGCGCATGAGGCGCGGTACTATCGCGGAGGCGCGGATGTAAAAAATTACATCCGCCCCTACTACCGCAATGCTGAGGTACTTGGCCTGGGGCCACAGTAGTACGGCTCTAGAGGAGCGGTACTACCGTGGGCACCCGTGGTACTACCGCGCATAAGCCACGGTACTACCGCAGGTGCCTGCGGTACTAACGCTCCGAGGAGTAGTACTACCGCAAGCACCGCAGCAAACGCCAAGACAATCGCAAGGAGGATAACGGGGGATGCTCCAAAGTGGAAGGGGAAAGGTGGAGACAAAGAAGGGAACGTGTACGTGACGATTCCACCCAAACATTTCCGACGCGGACGCCCTCTTAATAGTCGGCTTCCCTACGACTCAAATCCACCTAAAAGAAACGTAGAGAAACGTCGTCTTCAGTAGTCTTCGAGGGGCACCAAACCGTCTTGTGCCTAGTGAAGAAATGTCTGAGAAACTCAAAGCACACGATTAGTCCGCATTGTCATCAATCACCAAAACACCTTAGGGATAAATATGCCCTTACAAACACTTCAGACAGGTTGTTAACAACCAAATCTGTCTTGCAGTTAGTGTCAAAAGCATGCCTGGCCCATGTGTGCTTAGGTATTCCACTTAGCCACTTCCAAGCTTCCTCACTCTCATTTTTTAAGTCATTCATGGCAATGTTAAACTTGTGCTAGTTGTAAGCATAGCTGGCATTATCGATGCATTTCTTAAGATCTTCCCCCCTAAACCCAGCATTCTGGAAATTTGCATAGAGGTGTCTAAGGCAAAATCTTTGATGACAGTTTGGAAAAACTTGGTTTATTGCATTTAGTAACCCCTGTTCACATAGCATGCTAGACTTAGCTGCAGTGCTATTACATCTAGAACATAACATGCTAATGCAGAAGAACATAAAAACAATAACATAACAGAAAGATGCATGCAGACCTTTTGTCTATCAGACATGATAGTATAAGGCCCAAATTTGCCAACTTCTCCTCCTAGACATATCTTCAGTTGGTGTAGAAACCAACACCAGTTAGTTGTGTCCTCTTGTCCAACAACAGCAAATGCAAGTGGGAAAATATTAGTATTCCCATCTCTTCCAGTGGCATCTAGGATTTGAGCACCAGTGGTGAGCTTAATAAAGCATCCATCAACACCTGTTGTTGCAACCAAAGAACAATTTAAACTTCTAGAAAGCATTACTGAACTATATATTTAAGTATAAAGAACTATAAAGCACCACTACATCCATTGAGAAAGAAGTATAAAGCATTAATAACCAATGAATGGTCTACATCCATTGAGAAATCCCTCCCTTGCTCCATTTATGCAGAAGAACATAGCATGAAACCTTGGTCCTGGATGTGGTATTTTTGTAGTTGGTCTTGGAGTAACTGTTGCAACTATAACTCTACTACCAGGGTTTGTATCCATGATGGTCTGAGCATAATCCCTAAGTCTGGGATACTGAATCTTGTGCTCTCCTAGCACAGCTTCTACAACAAGGTTTTTGGCCCTATAGGCCATGTGCCTTGGCACATCAACACCATACTTCTCATTGCAGTTGTCAATTAGAGTGTGTATGTTGGTGGTTTGATCAGATCTGAACAATGACTCATAGGTCTTTGCAAGCCACTTGGCACTGATCCTTGATGACTCACTGCTGCTAGGGCAAGTGTGCTCCAGCCTCATTTCTTAATAGCAAAAGTCCTCTCCCCTTTGATAACTGCAGCAACTATGCAAAACTGGCAGTGCTCTTGCTTACAACAGGCAATGATCCTTTGGTCTGAGTTCCTGTGATACCTGAAGTCTCTGGCCTGTGTGATGTGCAAGCTCAACAAAGCATCTCTGAATTGCTGCTGATTCTTGAAGCACATGTACAGACATAACTGCTGATGTGGTTGCTCAAGTTTGTCATTGTACCAGATCCTTGGTTTTCTTTTCTTGGCCCTACTCTTCCTCCCTATAGGTAGAACAAAGGACATTGGCTCATGTCCATCATCATCATCTTCAAACAGCAACCCATCATCTTCTTCATCTGATGAAGAAATGAAATCAGGTTGCACCTCCTCCAACACACTTGAATGTGTCCTAGTAGTAGGGCCTCTCCTAACTGCTAGCTTCTTCCTCTTTTTTGGAGGTTTTTGCATTGGTGCTTCTTCTGTTGCAACAACATTGACCTCATCATATTTCTCCTTCTCCTGCTCCTCCTCCTCCATCTCAAACAAGTCCTCAACCTCAGTGTCACCCTCATAATGTAATTGTTCCTCTTCTGAATCCTCATCATCTTCAACTTCTTGCTCTGCTAGTCTATTCCCCTCAATTATCTCTGTGTCTTCAATTATCCTATACTTCTCCATGCAGAAAGGATTGTTATCACTGTCATATGCAGCAGCCTCAGAGTCATCACTGTTATTATGTTCCTCCTCTAGCACTGCCTCTTCCTCCATTACAGCTTTGAGCTTCTCCTTACTGAAAGTTATGCTCCCTTGTGTGCACTGACTATGAAAAACAACACCTTGTTGATCAACAACAAGAACTGCAGGCTCACTAAGATCATACACAACAGGTGGTCTATACAATATAGTTGCTAAATTTTCTTCTCTCCTCTGACGGACATTGTTGTAGTTTGATCTCACTAAATCTGCTTCCATCTGACATACAAAAGGTGTTGTTGCCCTCACTAGCAAATTTAGAACTAAACTATGCTCATATTCCTTCTTAAGTTGCTGCAGTTTGATGTTTGTGTCAATTAACTCTAACCCATGCTCTCTTTCCTCTCCTCTGTCTAAATTCTTCATGTGATACAGTTCATCAGAGAAAGAATAACCTTGTGTGTGCATCAGTGCATATAAATTCAGAAATGTAACATCTGAACTGCATATCTTCCTATCCAGATTGTGTTGTGCATCAAAATGAAGACGAACATCCCAAACAGCATCATCCAAACTACAATTGACAGCACAAATTTATACTGTCATGAGCAACACTATGTTGGGGAACGTAGTAATTTCAAAAAAATTCCTACGCACACGCAAGATCATGGTGATGCATAGCAACGAGAGGGGAGAGTGTTATCTACGTACCCTCGTAGACCGAAGCGGAAGCGTTGACGCAATGTAGAGGAAGTAGTCGTACGTCTTCCCGATCCGACCGATCCAAGCGCCGTTACTCCGACGCCTCCGAGTTCTTAACACACGTACAGCTCGATGACGTTCCCCGGGCTCCGATCCAGCAAAGCTTCGGGGACGATTTCCGTCAGCACGACGGCGTGGTGACGATCTTGATGTACAACCGACGCAGGGCTTCGCCTAAGCACTGCAACAATATGACCGAGGTGGAATATGGTGGAGGGGGGCACCGCACACGGCTAAGGAACGATCACGAAGATCAACTTGTCTGTCCATGGGGTGCCCCTGCCCCCGTATATAAAGGAGTGGAGGAGGGGAGGGCCGGCCCTCTCTATGGCGCACCCTGGGGAGTCCTACTCCCACCAGGAGTAGGATTCCCCCTTTCCTAGTCCAACTAGGAGTCCTTCCAAGTAGTAGGAGTAGGAGACAAGGAAGGGGAAAGGAGAAGGGAAGGAAGGAGGGGGCGCAGCCTCTCCCCCTAGTCCAATTCGGACTAGGCCTTGGGGGGGGGGGGGCGCGGCCTGCCCTAGGCAGCCCCTCTCCCTTTCCCGTATGGCGCAATAAGGCCCAATACTTCTCCCCCGTATTCCCGTAACTCCCTGGTACTCCCGAAAATACCCGAATCACTCAGAACCTTTCCGATGTCCAAATATAGTCGTCCAATATATCGATCTTTACGTCTCGACCATTTCGAGACTCCTCGTCATGTCCCCGATCTCATCCGGGACTCCGAACTCCTTAGGTACATCAAAACTCATAAACTCATAATATAACTGTCATCGAAACCTTAAGCGTGCGGACCCTACGGTTCGAGAACAATGTAGACATGACCGAGACACGTCTCCGGTCAATAACCAATAGCGGGACCTGGATGCCCATATGTGATTAACACCCAAAGAGTACTAAGGTGTGATCATGTTTTGCTTGTGAGAGAAGCTTAGTCAACGGGTCTGCCAAAATTCAGATCCGTATGTATTTTGCAAATTTCTATGTCTACAATGCTCTGCACGGAGCTACTTTAGCTAATTGCTCCCACTTTCAATATGTATCTAGATTGAGACTTAGAGTCATCTAGATTAGTGTCAAAACTTGCATCGACGTAACCTTTTACGACGAACCTTTTTGTCACGTCCATAATCGAGAAACATATCCTTATTTTACTAAGGATAATTTTGACCAATGTCCAGTGATCTACTTCCTAGATTACTATTGTACTCCTTTGCTTAACACAGTGTAGGGTATACAATAGATCTGGTACATAGCATGGCATACTTTATAGAATCTATGGCTGAGGCATAGGGAATGACTTTCATTCTCTTTCTATCATCTGCCGTGGTCGGGCTTTGAGTCTTACTCAATTTCACACCTTGTAATACAGGCAAGAACTCTTTCTTTGACTGTTCCATTTTGAACTACTTCAAAATCTTGTCAAGGTATGTACTTATTGAAAAAACTTATCAAGCGTCTTGATCTATCTCTATAGATCTTGATGCTCAATATGTAAGCAGCTTCACCGAGGTCCTTCTTCGAACAAATCCTTTCAAATACTCCTTTATGCTTCTCAGAATAATTCTACATTATTTCCGATCAACAATATGTCATTTACATATACTTATCAGAAATGCTTTAGTGCTCCCACTCACTTTCTTGTAAATACAGGCTTCACCGCAAGTCTGTATAAAACTATATGCTTTGATCAACTTATCAAAGCGTATATTCCAACTCCGAGATGCTTGCACCAGTCCATAGATGGATCGTTGGAGCTTTCATATTTTGTTAACACCTTTAGGATCGACAAAACCTTCTAGTTGCATTGTATACAACTCTTCTTTAATAAATCCATTGAGGAATGCAGTTTTGTTTATCCATTTGCCAGATTTCATAAAATGCGGCAGTTGCTAACATGATTCGGACAGACTTAAGCATAGATACGAGTGAGAAACTCTCATCGTAGTCAACACCTTGAACTTGTCGAAAACCTTTTGCGACAATTCTAACTTTGTAGATAGTAACACTACTATCAGCGTCTGTCTTCCTCTTGAAGATCCATTTATTTTCTATGGCTTGCCGATCATCGGGCAAATCCATCGAAGTCCATACTTTGTTCTCATACATGGATCATATCTCAGATTTCATGGCCTCAAACCATTTCGCGGAATCTGGGCTCATCATCGCTTCCTCATAGTTCGCAAGTTCGTCATGGTCTAGTAACATGACTTCCAGAAAAGGATTACCGTACCACTCTGGTGCGGATCTCACTCTGGTTGACCTACGAGGTTTGGTAGTAACTTGATCCGAAGTTACATGATCATCATCATTATCTTCCTCACTAATTGGTGTAGTAGTCACAGGAACAGATTTCTGTGATGAACTACTTTCCAATAAGGGAGAAGGTACAATTACTTTATCAAGTTCTACTTTCCTCCCACTCACTTTTTTCGAGAGAAACTCCTTCTCTAGAAAGTATCCATTCTCAGCAACGAATGTCTTGCCTTCGGATCTGTGATAGAAGGTGTACCCAACTGTCTCCTTTGGGTATCCTATGAAGACATATTTCTCCGATTTGGGTTTGAGCTTATCAGGATGAAACTTTTCCACATAAGCATCACAACCCCAAACTTTAAGAAACGACAACTTTGGTTTCTTGCTAAACCATAGTTCATATAGTGTCGTCTCAACGGATTTAGATGGTGCCCTATTTAACGTGAATGCAGCTGTCTCTTATGCCTAACCCCAAAACGATAGTGGTAAATCGGTAAGAAACATCATAGATTGCACTATATCCAATAAAGTACGATTATGACGTTCGGACACATCATTATGCTGTGGTGTTCCAGGTGGCATGAGTTTGTGAAACTATTCCACATTGTTTTAATTGAAGGCCAAACTCGTAACTCAAATAATCGTCTCCGTGATTAGATCGTAGAAACTTTATTTTTCTTGTCACGATGATTTTCCACTTCACTCTGAAATTCTTTGTACTTTTCAAATGTTTCAGACTTATGTTTCATCAAGTAGATATACTCATATCTGCTTAAATCATCTGTGAAGGTTAGAAAATAATGATACTTTTCGCGAGCTTTAATATTCATCGGACCATATACATCAGTATGTATGATTTCCAACAAATCTATTGCTCGCTCCATTGTTCCGGAGAACGGCGTTTTAGTCATCTTGCCCAAGAGACATGGTTCGCAAGCATCAAGTGATTCATAATCAAGTGATTCCAAAAGCCCATCTGCATGGAGTTTCTTCATGCGCTTTACACCAATATGACCTAAACGGCAGTGCCACAAATAAGTTGCACTATCATTATTAACTTTGCATCTTTTGGTTTCAGTATTATGAATATGTGTATCACTAGGATCGAGATCCAAAAAACTATTTTCGTTGGTGTGTATGACCATAGAAGGTTTTATTCATGTAAAGAGAACAACAATTGTTCTCTAACTTAGATGAATAACCGTATTGCAATAAACATGATCAAATCACATTCATGCTCAACGCAAACACTAAATAACACTTATTTAGGTTCAACACTAATCCCGAAAGTATAGGGAGTGTGTGATGATGATCATATCAATCTTGGAACCACTTCCAACACACATCATCACTTCACCCTTAACTAGTCTTTGTTTATTCTGCAACTCCCGTTTCAAGTTACTAATCATACCAACTGAACTAGTATCAAATACTTAGGGGTTGCTATAAACACTAATAAAGTACACATCAATATCATGTATATCAAATATACCTTTGTTTACTTTGCCATCCTTTCTTACCCGCCAATCACTTGGGGTAGTTCCGCTTCCAGTGACCAGTCCCTTTGCAGTAGAAGCACTCAGTCTCAGGCTTAGGTCCAGACTTTGGCTTGTTCACTTGAGCAACAACTTGCTTGCTGTTTTCTTGAAGTTCCCTTTTTTTCCTTTGCCCTTTTCTTGAAACTAGTGATCTTGTCAACCATCAACACTTGATGCTCTTTCTTGATTTCTACCTTCGTCGATTTCAGCATCACGAAGAGCTTGGGAATTGTTTCGGTTATCCCTTGCATATTATAGTTCATCACGAAGTTCTACTAACTTGGTGATGATGACTAGAGAATTCTGTCAATCACTATCTTATCTGGAAGATTAACTCCCACTTGATTCAAGCGATTGTAGTACCCAGACAATCTGAGCACATGCTCACTAGTTGAGCGATTCTCCTCCATCTTTTAGCTATAGAACTTGTTTGAGACTTCATATCTCTCAACTCGGGTATTTGCTTGAAATATTAACTTCAACTCCTGGAACATCTCATATGGTCCGTGACGTTCAAAACGTCTTTGAAGTCCCGATTCTAAGCAGTTAAGCATGGTGCACTAAACTATCAAGTAGTCATCATATTGAGCTAGCCAAACGTTCATAACGTCTGCATCTGCTCCTGCAATAGGCCTGTCACCTAGCGGTGCATCAAGGACATAATTTTTCTGTGCAGCAATGAGGATAAACCTCAGATCACGGATCCAATCCGCATCATTGCTACTATCATCTTTCAATACAATTTTCTCTAGGAACATATCAAAATAAACATATGAAATCAATAACGCGAGCTATTGATCTACAACATAGATATGCTAATACTACCAGGACTAAGTTCATGATAAATTAAAGTTCAATTAATCATATTACTTAAGAACTCCCACTTAGATAGATATCCCTCTAATCTTCTAAGTGATCACGTGATCCAAATCAACTAAACCATAACCGATCATCACGTGAAATGGATTAGTCTTCAATGGTGAACATCATTATGTTGATCATATCTACCATATGATTCACGCTCGACCTTTCGGTCTCCGTGTTCCGAGGCCATATCTGCATATGCTAGGCTCGTCAAGTATAACCCGAGTATTCTGCGTGTGCAAAACTGGCTTCCACCCGTTGTAGATGGACGTAGAGCTTATCACACCCGATCATCACGTGTTGTCTGGGCACGACGAACTTTGGCAACGGTGCATACTCAGGGAGAACACTTCTTGATAATTTAGTGAGAGATCATCTTATAATGCTACCGTCAATCAAAGCAAGATAAGATGCATAAAAAGATAAACATCACATGCAATCAATATAAGTGATATGATATGGCCATCATCATCTTGTGCTTGTGATCTCCATCTTCGAAGCACCGTCATGATCACCATCGTCACCGGCGCGACACCTTGATCTCCATCGTAGCATCGTTGTCGTCTCGCCTATCTTATGCTTCAACGACTATCGCTACCGCTTAGTGATAAAATAAAGCATTACAGGGCGATTGAATTGCATACAATAAAGCGACAACCATATGGCTCCTGCCAGTTGCCGATAACTCGGTTACAAAACATGATTATCTCATACAATAAAATTTAGCATCATGTCTTGACCATATGACATCACAACATGCCCTGCAAAAACAAGTTAGACGTCCTCTACTTTGTTTATGCAAGTTTTACGTGGCTGCTATGGGCTTAGCAAGAACCAATCTCACCTACGCATCAAAACCACAACGATAGTTTGTCAAATAGACTCCGTTTTAACCTTCGCAAGGACCGGGCGTAGCCATACTCGGTTCAACTAAAGTTAGAGAAACTGACACCCGCCAGCCACCTGTGTGCAAAGCACGGCGGTAGAACGAGTCTCGCGTAAGCGTACGCGTAATGTCGGTCCGGGCTGCTTCATCCAACAATACCGCCGAACAAAAGTATGACATGCTGGTAGGCAGTATGACTTATATCGCCCACAACTCACTTGTGTTCTACTCATGCATATAACATCAAACCATAAAACCTAGGCTCGGATGCCACTGTTGGGGAACGTAGTAATTTCAGAAAAATTCCTACGCACACGCAAGATCATGGTGATGCATAGCAACGAGAGGGGAGAGTGTTGTCTACGTACCCTCATAGACTGAAGCGGAAGCGTTGACGCAACGTAGAGGAAGTAGTCGTACGTCTTCCCGATCCGACCGATCCAAGCGCCGTTACTCCGGCGCCTCCGAGTTCTTAACACACGTACAACTCGATGACGTTCCCCGGGCTCCGATCCAGCAAAGCTTCGGGGACGAGTTCCGTCAGCACGACGATGCGGTGACGATCTTGATGTACTACCGACGCTGGGCTTCGCCTAAGCACTGCAACAGTATGACCGAGGTGGAATATGGTGGAGGGGGGCACCGCACACGGCTAAGGAACGATCACGAAGATCAACTTGTGTGTCCATGGGGTGCCCCCTGCCCCCGTATATAAAGGAGTGGAGGAGGGGAGGGCCGGCCCTCTCTATGGCGCGCCCTGGGGAGTCCTACTCCCACCGGGAGTAGGATTCCCTCTTTCCTAGTCCAACTAGGAGTCCTTCCAAGTAGTAGGAGTAGGAGACAAGGATGGGGAAAGGAGATGGGAAGGAAGGAGGGGGCGCAGCCCCTCCCCCTAGTCCAATTCGGACTAGGCCTTGGGGGGGCGCGCGGCCTGCCCTAGGCAGCCCCTCTCCCTTTCCCGTATGGCCTAATAAGGCCCAATACTTCTCCCCCGTATTCCCGTAACTCCCCGGTACTCCCGAAAATACCCGAATCACTCAGAACCTTTCCGATGTCCGAATATAGTCGTCCAATATATCGATCTTTACGTCTCGACCATTTCGAGACTCCTCGTCATGTCCCCGATCTCATCCGGGACTCCGAACTCCTTCGGTACATCAAAACTCATAAACTCATAATATAACTGTCATCGAAATCTTAAGCGTGCGGACCCTACGGTTCGAGCACGTCTCCGGTCAATAACCAATAGCGGGACCTGGATGCCCATATTGGTTCCTACATATTCTACGAAGATCTTTATCGGTCAGACCGCATAACAACATACGTTGTTCCCTTTGTCATCGGTATGTTACTTGCCCGAGATTCGATCATCGGTATCCAATACCTAGTTCAATATCGTTACCGGCAAGTCTCTTTACTCGTTCCATAATACATCATCTCACAACTACCACATTAGTTGCAATGCTTGCAAGGCTTATGTGATGTGCATTACCGAGAGGGCCCAGAGATACCTCTCCGACAATCGGAGTGACAAATCCTAATCTCGAAATACACCAACCCAACATGTACCTTTGGAGACACCTGTAGAGCTCCTTTATAATCACCCAGTTACGTTGTGACGTTTGGTAGCACACAAAGTGTTCCTCCGGCAAACGGGAGTTGCATAATCTCATAGTCATAGGAACATGTATAAGTCATGAAGAAAGCAATAGCAACATACTAAACGATCGGGTGCTAAGCTAACGAATGGGTCATGTCAATCACATCATTCTCCTAATGATGTGATCCCGTTAATCAAATGACAACTCATGTCTATGGCTAGGAAACTTAACCATCTTTGATCAACGAGCTAGTCGAGTAGAGGCATACTAGTGACACTCTGTTTGTCTATGTATTCACACATGTATTATGTTTCCGGTTAATACAATTCTAGCATGAATAATAAACATTTATCATGAAATAAGGAAATAAATAATAACTTTATTATTGCCTCTAGGGCATATTTCCTTCACACTAACCCTAGCCCCCTGTTTTGGAATATACAGAAAGAAGCAGAAGTAGAGAGGAGAACAACTTATAGCACGCCGCCAGCAGCTCCACCGGTCCACTGATGGCTACTGGTAGGGTGGGCCACCCATATCTCTGCCAGCTTCACCCTGTCCTCCATGGACAGCGCGGCCTCCTCCTCTAAGTCCTCGTCGTCTGCGCTGGAGTAGTATGAACTGGAGCCGCCGACGTCGTCCAGACCTAAGTGGTCATCGGGGCCGAGGCTAGGAAGGTCCCTGTACCCGCCCGCGCCGTTGCCGCCGCCGGGAGTCGCCGCCGCCATCGCCTGAGAGGGGAGATGAAGACGAGGGCGGGGGGGGGGGGGGAGGAAACTAGGGTTCGTCGCGTATGGGTTCGACCGGACCGGACCAAGCTACTTGGTGCGACCGAGCAGGCTGGAACGAGTGACCGCGCGGGTGCGGGTGCGCGCGGGTAGGCCACCGTGGCACCTGACAAGTGGGCCCGGTCGGTCAGATACGTGGTCAATACGAGCTTATACGGCTGTAAGACCGTTTTGCAACACTTAGGCTTAGAGTTGGCACTGCATGACAAAAAAAATGACTAGTGATACTGATTCGTCACAACGTCCCGGAGCTAAGAGTGGTGGCCATCCGTTCCCTGTAGGCCTGGCAGGTTTGCATGCATGCATGCATGATAGGTGAGCCATCCCCAACAAAGGAAAGGAAAAATACTACGTAGTGCTAATAAGCGAGCTGGGATCATAACCAACCAGCAGGCGCGATTCATCTCATCTTTGCATTCTCAAAGGTCGCTTTCGCTCTCCTCTTTTTCTCATGCATGGCGGCTGGCCGCACCCAACTTGCGCAGCAGCGAGAGCCGAGAGCGCCTTTACTTTTGCGCTTGAGTTATCAGTTTTCACGGGCTCCCCGGCCGCATGGTCCGGTCGTGGTCGGACAACAGCCAGGTTATTAGCGACCGAGGCCTAAGCGTTATTTTTTTTTGAAAAAACACCCCATATATTAATTAAGCCAATGAAAGGTTATTACAATCATTCGTTACAGCATACACCACGCAGGGCGGAACAGAATTAAAAAGAATCCCATCAGACATAGAACTAAAGCTAAACTTTGCAATCTCATGTGCCACCCCATTGGTAGTTCGACTTATCTTTGCAATATGAAAATTTTGGATCATCCTAGATATACTCAGAGCCTCATCCATCAGATCAGCCGGGGGGGACGTGTCAATCTTCTCATTTGCAAGAACCGAATGTACGAAAGCACAAGCAGTCTCTAAAATAATAGATTGGGGAAGAGTGATACCTATATAAAGTCCTGCGAGGCAGGCGCGGAGCTCAGCTTCATTCACACTGGAACACCGATCAATAAAGTCCCACGAAGTAACAATAATATCTCCAGAAGAATTACGAGCTACGACCCCCACACTGGCTGCATTAGTACTCTCCACAAAACTGGCGTCAACATTGATCTTGATATGATCATTAGGGGGAGGAGTCCAAACCACATGATCTTTTAACGGTGCAAAATCCTCTACAACTCCACTCACCTTCTCCTTGCCGTTGTTGCTAACGTCCAACTTAGCGTTGTCATGACTAGACGTGAAAGTGGTCCAGAAATTATCCACAAAATGTGCAGAAGCATTAACGGATTCTTTCCCGTTCCCAAAAATTAAATCGTTTCTTAAATGCCATGCTCGCCAGAAAAGAAACATGATTTGCTCCCTCTGCCGCGAACCCAGTTGCGCTAGTAAAATCAATAACCAATCTGGTCCCGTGCACTTGAAGAACTCTTCATCCGGAATATTCCACCGCTCTCTCACGGCCATTCGAAGAGCACGAGCTTTAGAACACCTCACCAGAGCATGAAAGATGTCTTCATCTTCAACCCCACAAATAGAGCACATCCCTGAATCAGTCTGATGGTGCTTAACTCTATTCATTTGGACCGCCAAGCTATTGGTAGCAGCTCGCCACGCAAAAATCTTGATTTTCTGAGGTATATTAGCCTTCCATATTATCGCCCAAATCCCTCTTACCCCCTCTGGTTCGCCACTAGATTGGCCACCATGATCCTGACTATCCTTCAAATTAAGCGCAAAATTGTACGCACTTTTAACAGAAAAAATACCATTTTTCTCATAGTGCCACGCAACAAAATCCCCATGCCTAGAGGTCTGAATACGAATCTTAAGAATTTAATCTGCATCATGTGGATAGAATAGATACTTGATCAAGTTTTCATCCCAACACTTACACCCGCTCATGAATAAGTCAGAAACCAATTTTAACCTGGTAATATGCCTTCTAGTTGCGATTTTTAGGCCATGCCTCCTAGGTATCCAATTATCCCTCCATATATTAATACTAGATCCATCACATACCCGCCAAATGACCCCCTTCTTAAGAAGTTCCGGACCATGTGAAATACCTTGCCAAGTCACAGAACTAGCATGCGGAAACACCGTATCAAGAATATGTCCCTGGGGGTAATACTTTGCCTTCATCAATTTCGCACATAGCGAATCCGAGTAAACCAATAACCGCCATGCCTGTTTAGCCAGAAGAGCTTGATTAAAAAGCCTGAGATCACGGAAACCCATTCCACCCTTACATTTAGGTCTTGTTAGTTTGTCCCACGCCAACCAATGAGTTTTTCTTCTTTCTTCTTCGTCTCCCCACCAAAAGTTCCTTATAATATGGGATAACTCCTCACAAAGGGAAATTGGAAATTTGAAAATCCCCATAGCGTACACAGGAAGAGCCTGAATTATTGTTTTGATTAAATCTTCCTTGACTCCACAAGACGCATATTTTTCAATCCAGTCAGAAAGTCTTTTAAAAAACTTATCTTTAGTATACTGAAACATACCGGCCTTCATTCTACCCTCTGGTACTGGTAATCCAAGATATTTATCCTCGAACCCCTCCACAGTAATTTTTAAGATAACCATGATAGCCACTTGTTTCTCCAAGCTGCATTTTTTCCCAAACATTATGGAACATTTATCAGGGCTTAACATCTGTCCAGTTCCCTTCTCATACACCGTCAGAATATATTTAATTGCTAAAGCTTGATCAAAAGAACCCTTGAAAAATAGCAGACTATCATCTGCAAATAGCAAGTGAGAAATACCAGGCGCTCGTCTGGTCAGTTTGAATTCCTGGAGAACTCCCCTAGCACATGCGTCATTGAGCAACAAAGAAAGCGCCTCTGCCACAAATAAGAACAAATAGGGAGATAAAGGATCTCCCTGCCTGAGCCCCTAAGAAGGTGAGAATGACTGCAACAATTGACCATTAAAGCGCACCGCAAATTTCACCGAAGTAACACATGTCATAACCCATTTAATCCATTGCGGCGCAAAACCCAACGCCCCCATCATACTTTGCAAAAATTGCCAATCCACACGGTCATAGGCTTTGGCTAGGTCCGACTTATAAGCACAATATTCCCCTCTTAAATCCTTAAGCGTACTTAACGAATGCATACATTCAAAGGCTATAAGAGCATTATCAGAAATTAACCTTCCCAAAATAAACGCACTTTGAGTAGGGGAAATTATACCATCGAGGAGCGGCCGCAACCTGTTAACAAGACACTTGGAGATAATCTTGTAGATAACATTGCACAAACTGATCGGCCTGAAATCTTTGATTGTTTGAGGATTCTTCATCTTCGGGATGAGAACAATAGTAGTATTATTAATACCATCAGGCATAATTCCAGAATTAAAAAATTGTTGCACAGCCTTGACAATATCATCTTTGATTAGGCCCCAATTCCGCTGAAAAAACCTTGCAGGAAAGCCATCTGGCCCTGGCGCTTTTAACGGTCCCATTTGAAAAAGGGCATCACTTATTTCTTTTTCAGTAAAAGGTTTGCATAAGTCATAATTCATGTCATCGGTCACACGGGGCTTGACTAATGAAATAATGTTGGAAGGATCGACCGAAGCATCACAAGAATAAAGTTGTTTAAAAAACGAGTTTGTGATACCTTTCATTTCCTCCAAATTTTCCGTGAGACAACCATCATCCTTCCTCAGAGCCGAAATAGATTTTTTTTTGCTCTCCAGGAAGCTTTTCGCTGAAAATATTTTGTATTGCGATCTCCCCCTTTAATCTTATCCAGGCGAGATCTCTGCTTCCATAGTATCTCTTCCCTGATAAGAAGTTCATCCATCTCCCCTAGAATATTCTTCCTTTCCAACACAGCAGAATGATCAGTTTTATTTAACAAAATGCCAAGCCTCTTACGAGCCCATTCAAGTTTCTTAGGTAGATACCCAATATGCACCCTACTCCAACCATGAAGAGATTTCATTATTTTTTCTAAATTATTGGCAACATCTTTCACATCCTTAATATTTATCCTCTATTCCAACAATCCTTAATCTGTTCATCCAAAACACAACCTTCCCTCTCCCAGTAGGATTCATATTTCAACTCTCTAGCCAACCTCCCCTCACGAGCATTACCCATCAACTCAATTAAAATGGGACAATGATCAGATCTGGAGCTAATAATATGGGAGACCTTACATTGAGGGAAAATAGAAGACCAACGGGGACATGCCACTGCACGGTCAAGACGTACCTTAACATTCTTGTTGCCCTCCTGCATATTATTATAAGTCCACGGAGCACCTTGAAAACCCAAATCAAATAAATTGCACTCCGACAGGACTTCACGAAAATCAGCCATGAGTCTAGGAGATCTCTTATGTCGAGAGAAATGTTCATTTTGCCACATAGCTTCATTAAAATCCCCCACCATAAACCACGAACCAACACCAAGAGGTTTAATGCGCCTCAAAAGATCCCACATAACATACCTCTGGCTCGCCTTAGGCTCTCCATAAATAAAAGTGCACCTCCACTTTGTACCATCACCCTTGTTGACGTACATGTCCACAAAATGTTCACCATATTTGTTCAGTTCACAAGAATATGTTCCATCCCAGAACACGGCTAAACCTCCACCTTTACCATGGCCAGAAACAGTAAACACATTAGTCATACCCAACCGGTACCGCAAAAACTCAACATACTCTTTATTTTTCCTAGTTTCAGAAAGAAAGATAACATTGGGACGGTGCGTCTTAGTCAGACACACAAGCTCCTGAACCGTACGAGGTTGTCCCAGCCCTCGACAATTCCAACTAAGCATTTTCATGGCTCCTGACGGGCGTCATCAAACGCGCCCGTCAGTTGACCGGCAGCCCCAGGGCCGGTTGCTTCCTTAGGAGTGCCACCTTCCTCCTTTTCCTCTCCTACAGATTCTCTCCTCCTCCCCTGAAGATCTTCCTCTCCCCCATCTATCTCTTTAGTTACATGAACCATAGCCCCATCTCCACCTACTACAGCCTCAACCCTCTCACCACACACTCTTTTACAAGTTACAGAGATGTCATTTTCACTCTTGTACTCTAAACTCTCAGAGCTATTGCTATTCATAGTAAACTAAACCTTGGTCTTCAGAACGACACCTCTTACTTCCTGCAGTACTCTCTAGGATGGCAGCAAAGGCAACCTTTCGAGTAGATAACTCGCTGCCACTATTTGGGGGAGTGGGAACCCCAAACTGGACAGCTTGGCACACACACCATGAACAGCAGCACGCTCCACTTGCTCCTCCCTGTACACTCTTTTCCAGCGGCCCCATTTTGATTCAGCTCCATTTTCATCAACGTCCAGCCGGGAAGCACTCCCAGCCAAACCAGCAGGGACGCCTGTAGAGCCACCACCAGCCGGCAACACCTTTGCCGCAACCGGAGGGAGAGCACCTCCGCCCAGCAGTACAACTGGACACGCTTCCGGCTGCGTCCCAGCAGAAGCGAACTTGCCAGTTGCTGTACTGGGATCAGTCAGCGTGAGCCGCCCCACCTGGACGGCCATCTTCTTGACCAGCTTGAGAGGAGTCTTCCATGCTACTGCCTTCTTGACCGCCCGTCGTCGGAGCCAGCAAGGGCGAGGCCGCCACCGGCAGCTTCTGTACCGCCGTAGCCACGGCAGTGACTTCCTTTTTCGGCAGCTTGACCAGCTCCGGGTTGTCGTTGTCCTGAAGATCCCGGTCGTCCCAGCGACCTCCCAAGCTGAGGTGCCGCCGACCAGGGCCCCCTGAAGCTTGCATGGTGCTCCAGAAGGCCGACGCCTTGATGTCGTTGGAGAACTCAGCCTTCCGAAGTTCCTTAGGGATGTTACAAAATCTAGCAGTAGAATGCCCCAACAAGCCACAACAAAAGCAAAAATTTGGCAATTTTTCATACTTAACATCATATAGGATCTCTACTTTACTGCCAACCGGGGTCGTGTCGATGGTCTTTCTCAGGGGCTCTTCGACGAGATGCTCGACCCGGACTCGGAGATGCTCGTCGACGATCTTTTTGTTTCGGTGTGCCACCGCGAGGACCTTTCCAAGCTTGCCGCCCAGGATGTAGCCCATCTCCAACGTCTTGATCGGTACTGGAAGGCCCCAGATTTGCGCCCATAGCTTGATGGAATCGAGGCGCACGTCGGCCGGATTGCCGTCTCCGTCGAAAGCCGCTAGGATGATAGCATCATTTCTGAAATGCCATGGCCCAGCGTGCAGAACGTGATGTCGATGCCCACCCTCCGTGAAGGTGATGACGAAGCGGCGGTCGACGCTCGTGACGCGTTGTGCCAAGGCCTCTCCTCGGAGCCGCCATGGCCCCCGAAGCTCGTTGACGACCGCCTTGGGGTCGACCGGGTATGGCGAGAGAACCCGGGCGACCACAAGTTTGCCCGCCACCGCACGCAGCGCCGCTTCCATGTCGATGACGATCGGCTTGTCGTCCATCCTCGAGACCATGGCCGCCTTGCTCTTTCCGCTCCTCCGGAGCGGGGGAGGCGCCGCCGCCGCAGTGAACCCGAAGGCGGCATTCGGCGTGACGGTCAGAGCCAAGCCCGATGGCCCGCCCACCGTAGCTTTCCCCTTCTCCATTTCTGAATTGTCATACCGCCCAGTTCTGTGTTGGGTCCGTCTTTGAACTCTGTGCAGCGGTTCAGGTGAAAGCAGTCCCTAAATAGCTCTACCGAAGGTTCCTCCTGAAGGTAAACCTCAGTGAAGACTTGGAAGTGGTAGATATTGGTGATGGAGTTAGGGCCGATATCTTGTGGGCGCAGTTGAAAGTTGGCTAAGACATCTCGGAAAAACTTTGAACCGGGAGGGTTGAAGCCCCGGCTTAAATGGTCAGCAAAAACAACAACTTCTCCTTCTTTGGGAGTAGGAGAACATTCCGTGCCAGGGACTCTCCAGTGAATGACGTTTTTCTCGCTTAAAGCGCCCGTTTTGACCAAATTATTCAGCTGGTCCTCACTAACTCGAGAAGGGACCCAGTTGCACTCATACGCTTGTTTGGCCATGGCAAGATCTACAATACAATATTTGCCGGTTTAAGAATATGTTGGACAGTTATATGATGATGTATATTTGCTAAACCGGGGTCAGCTATCTATAAATCGGAGTTCAACAATGCAACAGTGCCCTGGTAAAGGATTTGGCGGTTCAACAAGAGGACTAATGGTATATACCGGATTGTCATTTTCTCTACAAAGTTAAGCCGCCTAGTCTAAACATTGAAGAGTCAAGACTGCGGATGAGTAAGTGAATGCAAATTGGTTTCACAAGATTATGTTGTAGTTTTGGATCCGAGGCATGTCAGAAAAGGGAAATATATTCAAAGCTTAAGAAGCAGTACCGGACCAATGGGTGAAGGTTCGGATAAGATCTATTGTTTTGAGATGCATAAGTGGAAACAGAGGCCAAAGGCTACCACTATAGAGAGCAGATATTCAGGAGTTTATCAGAATCATCATATGAACAAAGAACGAATGATGAACACCGAAGAACCTAGGAACCCTAGAACAGATCTATGGCAGAAAGGGCAGAGAACTTACCGGAGCTGAGGAAGAAGCGGAAGAGCGTCGCAGTGTTCTGGTGCGTTCAGGGTGATGCAGCGGCCAAGGTCGGAGCAGAGACGACGGTCGACGGTGGCGGCGGAGCTCCAGAAGCTGAGCGACGCAAGGAGGACGACGCGAAGAGGCACGAGGGGGGAAAAGAAAATGACCCTTCGGTCCTGTTTATAAAGGCAGGAGATAAGTGTCAGGCGCGAAAATCAAGGGGCCGCGAATTTGGAAGTGAGGCGCAGTTGTCGCCTCGATTGTCGGAGACCCATTAATGAAGAGGTGTCCTACACAGTTTTTAATAAATGACATCACGACGGTTTACCACGATCTGGGAAGGTGACGTCACGACGGTTTACCAAATTATGAGATGTTGAAGACGAAGTTTTTACTAAGGATTGATATGAACCTGTTCAAATCAATCTGGAGCCTAATGTTGGGGATATTACTACTGGGCGTAAACCGGCCAGGAGAGGCCGGGTTAACTTCGTCAATAGTTGATTATGCTTGAAGCCCATGAAGACAAATGATGACACTATGTAGAGGCCCAAGGCCCAGAGCCGGTTTAAGGCCTGTAGCTGTAAACCGGTATTAATATGTAACTTGCAGTGTAAGGTAGAAAGAACAGAGACCGAGTCGGACACGTTTATGAGCCGGCCTCGGGACTCTGTAAACCGGCGGGCGTCAACCCATGTATATAAGGGGATGACCCGGCGTAGCCGAAGCATATTCGCTCCCTGGTCATCGAAACCCCATCAATTTCATCACAACTAGACGTATGCTTTTACCTTCACCGAAAGGGCCGAACTAGTATAAACTCTCTTCGTCCCTTTGTCCGCTTTAACCCCTTCAAATTAACCCGTAGCGATGGCTCCACGATTAAGTCCTTTCAAGAGGACATCTGCCGTGATAAAACCACGACAAAGCCCAAATAGTACTCAATGACAATGTCTCAACGTAGATAAAACCCAACCAGGTAAGGTAATGAGCTAGCTAGTGATCCTTGGCTTTTCCACAGCCGATGTGCGCGCACGATGCACGGCAGGGGTTCCCCTCAGCGGCCACCACCCAACAGCCCCGAGCGCGACCGCGCGCCCGAAACACACACCTCCTGCCCACTCCAGCATATATCACCATGTCCACGTGCCCTTGCTCACTTCCACTCCAGCGCGCGTCGTAGCGCCTCTCACGTTCGGCCGTGGCCGTGCCTGACTGCGTGTGAAGACGAACGACGATGACAGCGGGACTGACTGACTGACTGATTGGACGTAGTATTAATTGTTGGACGGTAGGACCTCCAACGCCAACCGGCCAGAGTTAAGTGCCGCCGCCGTGCCATGGCTGTCAGCGTTGCTGATTGGGCTCCTGCTAAGCTTCATCAACTGTGAAAGGGGCCGGTGAGTGAGGGTTAGCGTCATCGTCATCGTTCGGTACAACAACGGCTCCAATCAAATCATAAGTGTACCGCCAGGTTTTAAAAATCGAGCAACAAGATGGACTTATCGGGCGTGGCGTGAGTCCGCACGACTAGTGCTGACATTATCCATCTCCTCACATGACCATGGTGGAGAGTCACGATTTTGTGCAAGCAACCTTGTTGATCATGCATGTATGGATTAGCTGAAGCTTAAAGAATGCACCTTCCCAAACATGTGCAAACACCCCAAAACTGCAAAAGCGGCGTCCATGAACAAAGTAGAGCTTGCACTCGAGTGCACAAGCATCGGTTGGACACGGATAAAGGCGTGTGGCTTTGTGTAAAATCATGTGCAATTCTGCATATTAAGGTGTAGCGTGATGAGTAATGTGGTGTTCGAAATCAGGAGCTTTTGGAGGACAACCAATCATAGAGTAGTCGCATAGAGCTAGGGAGTGGTGTGGAGGCTTGGTTAGGGTCGGCTTGTGACTCCTAACTAGTGACATGTGATCTCTTGTACATATTTTCTCCCTTCTATAAAGCTAAGGTACGTCATTGGCGTACCCTCCAAAAAAAAGGTGTAGCGTGATGAGTACTATTAACCCGCCCCGTTCCTAATTTCTTGGCCTCTCCAAAATAATTAATTATGTACACCTTCCATTTCATAATATTTGTCGTTTAGACCACAACATGTATTATATGGAAATACAGGAAGTAGTGTATAGTTGGATGACAAGAAGAAAACCAACAACTACTTAGGTTCAAATGTCTGTGTGCTTTCGAACACAGTATAATCAAAGTCGTTTAGATACACGAGCATACAGTCACCCCCGAACACACCATGCATACCCTATCCACTGCCTATGATCACCTCCGGGAGACTGAGGCAGCATAGCATCTTGCGATTTTACGAAGTGATCAACGGCGCCTCGCAGTCGACGGGAATGCCTCCTCCGACTAAGCGGACACCGTCGGAGCCTGAAATAAATACAACAATAATGCAAGCACCAATGTCAAATCATTGTCCTGCTAACCATCCAACCAAAGGTTGGTTTGCAGGTTCAAATGTGTTGGACCGACACGGAAAAATGGTGTAGCTTCATTTTTGTGAATTTGACGAAATGTGTCATGACATTTGACTAAAAAATGAAATTACCTTCAATAAAAAGATCAGGAAATAAAAACAATAGGTGGCAATTGACTAAAAACAAATTCACTATCATTCAATTTTTTAATCATAAAAACCCAGACTCATATGCAAAGAATTGCAAAATTACATCAAGTTATATACATTCGCAAAAAAAAAAGTTATATACAACAACTATAAACTACTCCCTCCACTGCATAATGTAAGACGTTTTTTGAGTGTAAAGAACATCTTACATTATGGTACGGGGGGGAGTACTCCATTCGTCCCGAAATAAATGCCGTTCATTTAGTACAAGTTTAGTGAGTACTATAACTTAACCGCCAAAAGAAAGTATAAACTATTAATCTTGTTTTTGAATTGTAAGAAACTATGCACTCAAAAACAGTAAGTATGGAAGAACAATAATGAATCATAAAAAATACCAGCTAACATGGAAAATATCCAATAAAAATTCAAGTTAAGTACAATGAAATAAAACCTGCAACTTTGGTACAACCTAAAACTATAAGCAGCAACCAATAAGTTATATATGGTTAGAAGAGAAATGATATAACTTTGCTATACATACAAAAACCAAAATACAAAAATTAATATAGAAACCAAATTACGGTGAAGTCATATAGTTATCACATCACACAACTGAATGCCGAGTAACTCAAATGAAGGCTCAGATATCCAATCGGCTCAAAATTCAACACAAATTACATGTGGAGATCAAACATTTAGAGAGTTCGAGCGAACCGAATTGAAATCAATTGGATGAATAAAAACATTGATGTTATTGTATTGAATTTGATCCATAAAAAGTAATCTCTATTATAGACGGAAGCAAATGCTATAGATGCTTCCTTCTAGAATCACCACAAGAGCAACAAGCTTGATGCGGGACTAGGGGCTGATCCACGGCCTCCAACTGCAGTCCGAAGATGGAGCCCACAAAATCCTTTGATTTCTCGGTCATAAACAAATTGCCCCCATGCCCAACACTGTGCAAGAGAAAAGACCGTATTCCATAGAATATGCAACTCTCAGTCCTTAGATTGGATTCAACTTCTCCAACTCCATTTCGTGTCACTTCTTTTGGACGTTAGTGATATCCACCGGCTTGTCAATCTGCCTTTTAAGCTCTTCATTGGAAGTCATGGCTTTCTTCTTTTCCGAAGAATACCCTCATTCTCCTTATTGTATTGCTGGCTGTGAGAGATGAGTTCCTTGTAAGCGACTAGTTGAAGTTCAGTCTTTTCCCACCTTCTTGCAAGCATCATGGAGCATATGGTTGTATTCGAGATTTTTTGCTTCTGATGCTTTTCTGACTTATTTTGCAGAGATGCAATTCTTTAGTTGGATTTTCATAAGTTTATTTTCAACATTAACATCTCTAGAATTTATAGTTGGGGGTAAAGGCAAAGAAATCTGAGAATGACTCTGTGCGACCTGTCTGGCATGGGCATTTGAATACTTACACCAATGCAATCAATCCAAGAAAGAGATTCTGCTACTCAAGCTTGATTTTGAAAAAGCATTTGATCTGCTCAACCATGATACAATCCTTGAGATTCTAAGGGCTACAGGTTTTGGTCAGAAATGGATCAACTGGATCAAACAAATCTACAACACTGGCTACTCCTCTGTCCTTCTTAATGGAGTGCCTGGCAAGCAGTCCCTCTGTAGAAGTGGAGTAAGACGAGGGGACCCACTTTCCCCTTTGATCTTTGTGATTGCAGCAGACCTTCTCCAAACTATATATGATAAATGAAGCTATGCATAACTCCCTAATTGAATCCCCACTCAAGCATGCATCTTGCCCAGATTTCCCAATTATTCAATATGCAGATGATATTGTGTTTGTGATTCCAGCTGCCACCAACCAGCTACTTCATGTCAAAAAACTGCTACTGCACTTTGCCAACTACACTGGTCTGAGAGTTAACTACGCCAAATCCACCATGATTGCTATTAACACTCCTCACCACAAGATGCAAGCAATATATGCTCTTATGGGATGTCAAATAGGATCTATGCATCTACCTTATTTAGGGATGCCACTGAGTATTGACAAACCCAAGGTGGTTGACCTTTTCCCTCTTCTCAAGAGAATTGAAACAAGGCTACATGGATGCCCCACTTTGCTCTCTTACGGAGACAAACTTGTGTTGATCAAATCTGTTTTTGCAAGCATGCCAATCTTTTACTTGAGCATCTTATCTATGCCAATGAGTGTGGTGCAACAAATCAGCAAATACCTGAGGCAATGCTTCTGGAGGAAATATGGCTCAGAGGAAAGAACCCCTGCAGTGATTGCATGGGATAAAGCATGCTTACCCAAATCACATGGTGGTCTTGGAATTCTGGATATCACAATGTTGGGAAACGCAGTATTAAAAAAAACTCCTACGAACACGCAAGATCTATCTTGGAGATGCATAGCAACGAGCGGGGAGAGTGTGTCCACGTACCCTCGTAGACCGAAAGCGGAAGCGTTACGTAACGTGGTTGATGTAGTCGAACGTCTTCGCGATCCAACCGATCAAGTACAGAACGCACGACACCTCCGCGATCTGCACACGTTCAGCTCAGCGACGTCCCACGAACTCTAGATCCAGCTGAGGCCGAGGGAGAGTTTCGTCGGCACAACGGCGTGGTGACGGTAATGATGAAGTTACCGACGCAGGGCTTCGCCTAAGCACTACGACAATATGACCAAGGTGGAAATCGAGTTACAGAGAGTACAAAAAAGTTACAATCAGGCTAAACGCCTCAGCCAATACCAGTGGGTTCCAACATAGAAAAATAAAATTACAGGTTACTTTTCATCGAGGACTGGACCTTGTTTGCGTTAACCATCTTAGGTCTCGGCATTACCACTTTAAGGCCTGCTTCCATGTGGAATTTCCAACACAAAGGGTGGGCAACTGCTTTCTTGAAAATCTTGTAATTTCGAACAGACCATATACTCCAGCAGTCAGTAATGATAATATCCAGTGCTAATTCTTTTGGAAGGACTGAAATGGCCAGAAAAATCTCGTCAAAACTTGATGTTCTTCTTCTCTTTGTGGGCATGATTATATTCCAGCAGTGGATGAAGAAAGGACAGCCCCAGAACAGGTCCATGGATGTTTCTTCAGTCTTGTCATTGCACAATACACAATCGTATGAATCAAGGAACATTGATTTTCTTCTCAGTAGATTCCTGGTGTTGACTTTGTCATGTCGGAGTAGCCGGAAGAAGATTTTATGCCTAAGCACAGGGCGTGGCCGGTGTGGTGATGGGGCGCGGCCGGCAGGGACAGGGCGCCGCCCACTAGGTTGGGCGCGGCCGGCTGGGGGAAGGGGCGGCGGCGGCCGGACTAGAGGAAGGAGCTCTTTATCCCAGGTTTACAGTTTGTTTTACAACATCTGTTTGGCTGTAGCTAAAATGAACCCTTAAATGAAAGCAGACCCACGATTGATGCCATGCACACTCAGACCGTCACAGTGTTTGTTTGTTAGTTCCAAAATGGAATTGAGGGGCATGGGTGGCCCGGCCATGACCCGTCTCACCGTTGCCCTGGTGGAAATGGAACATGGAACGTGCAGGAGCTTCTCGGATACGAGCTGTACTTGAGATACACCTTGGGGTAGGACTGGCGCCGTGGTCACTCGCTGAGTCACCGGTGAGTGGCGGGTTTAACTGGTTCGGCTCAAATCACATGCTCCGCTGGCTGGGCCGGAGAGGGGGGCCTGCCTATTAAGGCGGGGGTGCAAGAGGACGACGTCGCCTCTACGGGAGAGCCGAGCTAGCATTAGCAAATCCAATCTTCACGCAACGCAAGCCACGGCCGCCGATCATTCGGAAGAAAAGGTAACGACCGACTGCTAATCATTCAGAAGATCCACCACGCACGCATAATGCGTGTTCCTCTCTTCCAATTAACACCTCCAAAGTTGGGCGTAGCGGCACCGAACGAGACACGAATGCATGAATGAATGCCGCCTCATTCGGGCTCGGGTGCGTACGTAGGCTGATGGCTCCGGTGAGTAATCAGGCACCGAATCCGGACCAGCGCCAGCCAACGCGTCGCATGCATGCAACTCCCTCCAAACCTAAATATAAGTCTTTTTAGGCATTTTAAATGGACTACATCGTATAAATGTATGTAGACATATTTTAAAGCGTAAATTCACTTATTTTGCTTCGTATGTAGTCACTTGTTGGAATTTTTAGGAAAACTTATATTTGGAAACGAGTGAGTATATAATGTGTGGTAGCTCAGGCACCGGCGTGCTTGGGACGTGACAGTTGCAACCCCAACCGCCCCGTTCCGCTTCTCGCTCGCCCGAACCGGATCAGCATTCCACGTCACCCCGTGCCCTGGCCTCACTTGCTATTGCTTTGTCCCATCTCGCCGGCACGTCAACGCCTACTAATAGGCTCGACTGTCTTTCAGTTTCCTCCTGCAATCTCGGAAGAAGGAAGGGTACGCGGTAGATCGGTACAAGTACAAGTGGTAAGGAAATTAGCTGCCATTGTTCCTTTGCCCTAGCTTTGATAAGCGATCCTAGTTCAGTTCCCTTCACGGAATTCTGTACATGATACGGAGACGATCCTACGTTCGTGAATGGCCGACTTTAACGCGCGGCCATCCGCTTCACGAGATTTCCCTGAGCTCCTAGGGGAGGAGCCATCCGTTCCCTGCAGTAGGCATGCATGATGATAGGTGAACGATCCCAGCAAAGAAATGAAAAAGGTACGTAGTGCTAATAAGCGAGCTGGGATCACAACCAACCTGCAGTCGCGAATCATCTCATCCATCATCAGTCTTTTCTCATGCATACATCGGCTTTCATCCTCAAAAGGTCGCTTTCCCGCTCCGCTCCTCTTTTCATTTCTGATGCATGGCGGCTGGCCTGGCCGCACTCTACTTGCTCCAGCAGCGAGAGCCGAGAGTGCCTCTTTCCTCTCCCTTTACTTTTGTTGCGTCTTATCACTTTTCACGGGCACCACAGCCGCATGGGTCTGCTCGGTCGGACTATGGTTAATAGCGATGCCATTCGAAAGGGGCTAAGATCAACCAGATGATTGGTCAATTATCACACACCTTGCAACCATATTCTTAATTTGCACTACAAATATAAGTAGGTTATAAATATATGTGCCCTCTTTTTCTCTCTGTCGTCGATGTTCATTTTTTTTCCGTCCATACTTCAGAGGCCAGCGTTTTAATAAGAGGGTCGTATGCATCGTTCTGATGCAGAGGCCGGGGTGAACCCCCTTTTCGAAAAAAATACTTCAGAGGCCAGCGCAAGAGCCTGTATGGAACAACGGATTTTCTAAGAGATCCACCATTTCCACTATGAACAAGACAAAAGTTCCGGGAACATAGAACGGTAAACAAGATTGACAGAAAGTGTCCCGATAGTTCTGTCTCTCTTTCACCTTTGTAATGCGTTAGGAAATTATACCATTGAGAAGTTGAGCAAAGCTTCGTAGCTGACTTGTCTCTCTGGGTCAAGGAATCTACAAACGCATCCGCTGGGTGGAGGGATAAAGTTGTGACCAACAATTAGTGCATCAACTAGCAGTCACCTCACATAGTATGCCCACTCCACTCTATAGACAAGTGCAATAGCTTGCAATAGGCAGAGAAGCATGCAAAGATGATGTCAAGTGAGACTTAAGTACGTCCCCACAATCCAGAGTAACATACATTATCTCCTCCTCTCGCCAAACTAGTGATCAAAGTTGGTTCTTGTTGCACTCGCAATTTGGACACATAGTTTATTCAGAGTCACGCACTCAGGGCTACATGGATACAATTAGAGCCGCAGAGAATAATTTGACCATGAGAGGCTCAAAGCAGCTAAGATCCCCCACCCCCAATGTATATATTGTGTAAAGAAAAGAGCATCCGTCCGGATCATGTCACCTGACTGCCGTCCGGATCGATCATGTCACTAGTAGTCTACTCCTAGTTTTCCTTTAAACAACGTGGAATCAGTGGCGGAGCGTGAACCAAATTTAAGGAGGGGCCAAATCATAAAAAAAGCTAGGGTGATCAGACATGCCGGAGGATTAGTAGAGCAATTAGTAGAAATATAAGCATAGTATGTAAATTTTTCTCTAGCAAGGGGTGGCCAAGGCCCGGTATTGTCCCCACTACGCTCCGCCATTGCGTGAAATCAACGATCAGGGGTCACCAACCTTGTGATTTTGTGTGTTTTCGATCTCGTTAGGAAGATGCTCTTTTGTTTTGTTTTGTTTTGTTCCTAATGGGACAGGCCGAGTGCTCCGCGGTCACCTTCGAATGTCCATCCTATTGCTGACGAACAGAAAAACACCTGTAAATTGCTTTTGGACCATTTGATCACGCGATGGACCTGTCTTTCAAAAGAGAGGGATGAAAAAAGAATGGAAAAAAGAGTGAGAAAATATGTATTAGTTTTTTATCCGCTTGATTAGTGGTTGATTTGGACCATCATTAGTCGAATCATAATGCAGCCCTCAGCGGATTAGTTACTCGTAGTGTATTAGCCGTCCGAGAGAAAAAAACCATCGGAATTGACATGTTTGAAGGGAGATATAGGAAAAAACAAATGAAAAGGTCAAATACTTGTTGTTTTCGGTCACTTATCGGTCTGGGCCATACTAAGTAGCATGCATCAGCAGTCGATTCATCATGTAGACTACAGTGGATTAGTTATGAGAAGAGAAATTGAGAGCCCCCACCAACCCACCCACCCACGAAACGACACGACACGAAACAAACGAGCAACTTGTGTGGCGCTGCTTCATGTCCGTCATTCCTGACCGAGGTCTCCATCGGCAAACAGAGAACCTGCAGTGATCATGCACTGGGGATTGTGGCAGGTCTTTCCTCCTGCAGTGCGCGCGTTCCCCCTCCCATGGATCGACTTGGTGTCTAAACCGGGGGCAAATTTAACAATTTTGACATGTAGATAAAATCATTTCACAAAATGATCTGCTTCTGAAAACACGTATATCTATGAGGCGCTGCACAATGTACTATGGCGCCTTCGTGTCGGACGCCATTAAAAAAGCCAGCTGAGTGAATTTTTTTAGAGGTAGTTCATTTTGTGAAATGATTTCATCCACAGGTCAAAATTGTCAAATTTGCCTGAACCGGGTGTGCGTCGCCTGAGAGCATCTCCAGCCGCGTCCGCAACACGCCCTCCCCAAACGACATTTTCGCGCCGGCACACAAAAATCGGCCCAGCCACGCCCCCAGAAGCCCATTTTTCGCCGGGCCGAATTTGGCGCCGGCGGACCCAAACCGAACCCGGCGCGCTCGGGGGTGCCGGGTGAAATGGTTTTGCCGCGAAATAAACGCGGGCCCCCGAGTCAGCGACACGGTGCTTCTCGTCGCTTCGCCGTCCTCATCGTCTCGGTTCCCACAGGGGAAATCAATGTCAAAGCTGTGGCGCGCTTCCGCGCCGGTCAGCATCAATTGATGCCTCACGGGCGGCGCAGTGAAGGCGCGGCGCCACGCGTATGCTCGGCGGCCACGCGGACGCCGCCCGCCCGCGGCTATAAAAAGCCTACCCCCCGTCGGTGGACGCACATTTCGCCTCTCCTCTCCTCTCCTCGTCGGAGTCCGCCTCTGCGCCACCATGTCGATGCGCCGCCTGGGCGCTGCTGATTTTCGCGGAGTCCGCGAGCGCCGCTCCGGCGTCTTCTCCTCCGAAATCTCGTTCAGCGAAAAACGGCTCAGTTTCGGCACCTTCGACACCGCAGAGCAGGCGGCCCGTGCGTACGATGTGGCGGCGTGGCGCCTCCAGCGGCCTCGTTGGGATATGAATTTCCCCGACGTGTCGACGAGCCAGCGCGCGCAGGATCTCGCGCATCTTCCGCGGCTTTTCACCGACGAGGATCGTCGTGACAACCGGAGGCGGCAGCGTCGCCTAGTGATCGCGGAGATGGACGTGGAAGCCATGGCGGAGTGGCGAGAACGCTTCCCGCAGGACATTGTCAACGAGCGCCGGTTTTACAAGCAACGGAGGACGGAGAGGGAGGCGAGGAGGAAGGAGCGAGCCGCCTATCGGGAGGACAAGCGTGCGCGAAAGCAGGCCGCTCAACTGAACATGAAGTTAGGAGAAGCGTCGTCCTGGGACTCCGAGAACGAGCGGTATGCTGACGGCTACTTGTAGACATCGGAGGAGGACATTACCGAGTCGGAGCCGGAAAACGACGAGTAGTTGATCTTGCTATGGTGAACTATCTATGTATCATTCCCATAACGTATGCTATGGTGAACTATCTATGTATCCTCATTTTCAACTTGCCAGCGGCGTCGGCGAGGAAGGAGGTGAGCGAGGGGCGCGCTAGGGGCAATGACCGGCGGGCCCGGGGAGGGGAAGTGCGCGGCAGTTGGGGGTTAAAAAAATGAAAAGTTGCCGTGAAGGGGTCGGCCACTGGGGGAAAACGTCCCAAGCGCCGATTGTTTCGCCGGCTCGTCTACAGGGGCTGATTTTTATGTGTCCTGAGGGGGCCAACGGCTGGAGATGCTCTGAGTCGTCCGCGTGAGCTGTCCTAAAAGTTAGCGAAACGGGAAACATGAAATCTCTGTGTACGGTGAACCCATGGTTATGGCGGGTTGGATGTTTCGGGAAAATGGAGCTCGACGGCGATGAGATCAGTGCACGAAACGTGCTGGTATCTTTTTCATGCGCTCCGGCCTCCGGCCGCCGGGTGATAAGTGGCCTAGGCTTTGCGCGGAAATAGAGAAGAGCCGCCGCGCGCGGGGCGTACGTGCATGCACTCGTGTAGCTCAAGCTCACGATCGAGCTTTCCCTCGATCACATGCATGCACGGCTATGGACTGCTGCACGCGTTACGCTGTTGATTAAGGTCCACAGCTAACACAGCGGAACAACCGTCTTCCCTGCCCGTGAACCACCACGGTACCTTTCACGTCCGGCTAGCTAGCTTATCCCCGTCACTGTTACAAATCTCCACACACCCGCGGTATTAATTGCTTGCTCCACTGATCGCGACGGCGCTGCAAAAGCCAAAGTCGAATCCCCGATCCGGCGCCTGCCCGCCGTACCTTTTAGCAGCCGAAATCGATAAGACAAAACGCCAACCTACGACGACGTCTCAACGTAGATAAAACTCACTCACTCAGGCGAGTCATAAGCTAATCCACGGTCGATCTGCTGGACGTAAAGCCCGTGGCGGTGGTGAGGAAAAGCAGGCGCGCGCACGGATCCTCGTTCGATCGATCGATCGTTCGTTCCGTAGTTCGTCTTGCGCGTGTCCTCGCCTCGCCTCAACTCGCGGCCAACACCCAACAGCCCCGACCGCGACCGCGCGCCCGAAACAAACACCCCCTGCACACCCCGCCCACTCCAGTCGAGCATGCATCACCATGTCACAGCGCCTCTCACGTTCGGCCGTGCGTGCGAAGATGATGATGACAGAGAGACCGGCTGACTGATTGGACGTGGTAGTAGTATTGTTGGACGGTAGGACCTCCAACGCCAACCGGCCGGAGTTAAGAGCCGTCGCCTCGCCTTGCCATGGCTGTCAGCGTTGCCGATTGGGCTCCTGCTAACCTTCATCAAGTGTGAAAGGGGCCGGTGAGTGAGTGAGGGTTTGCATCATCGTTGGGTACAACGGCTCCAATCAAATCATAAGTGTACCGCCAGGTTTTTAAAAATCGAACAAGAAGCTGGACTTATCGGGCCGGCGTGGCGTGAGTCCGCACGACTAGTGCTACTTTGCATTATTCAAGGACGTGGAGTTTCCATATCCTCACATGACCACGGTGGGGAGTCACGTTTTTGTGCAAGCAAACTTGTTGATCATGCATGTAATTGAGTAGCTGGAGCTTTAAAATGCATCCTCCCAAACATGTGCAAACACCCCAAAACGGCAAAAGCGGCCTCCGTGAACAAAAGCAAGAGCATGCACTCCACTCGAGTGCACGCACGGATAAAGGCATGCGGCTTTGAGTAAAATCGATCGTGTGCATATTAAGGTGTAGCGTGAGGAGGACAAAATTACTATTATGACCTAAAAGGCTAACAAAATCCTGATTTGACCTTGTTTTCAAAAAAAAATCGATTTTGACCTCTTTGGGTGACGCCAACATCCCTAACGTCTGGGTTGCGAAGCACACGCCAGGGGCCCTGGCATCTGGACCCTGTCCCGCACTGTCCGTTGACCTGGTGACGTGGCAAATGGGCCAGACGCCAGGGACGCCAGGTAAGTGGATAACGGCGCGGGCCGCCCACCCATCCCCATCTCAACTTCTTCTGGCGCTGGGTCAAGAACAGAGGGTTGTTCGTCGCCCCTTCTCTCCCTCCCACCATCACCCCCCTGATCTACTCCATTAACCGCTCAAACTCGCAGATCTGACTCCCCCAAGCTTCTTTGAGGTATTCTCCCCCATTCCCTCCAATTTGTTTTTGTTTTCCCCTCTCTTGTTGGATGCATTATTTCACATTAGGTGATGTTAGATCAGTAGATGGTTTCTTTGTTTTAGGAAATAGTTTGTAGTTGATAGATGATTTGGTAGGTAGTGTAGTTTGTAAATGTTTGTAGTTTGTGATTTTTTTTTGAATTATAGATGATGTATGCATGTGCTAGTAAATTAGCTATATGGCAAGCAAATATATGTGTTAAGTGCTATGAAAATATTATATGTGCTAAGTGCTATGACAATATAGTTGAATATATAGATGGCATAATATTTGTTTGAATCTTAGAAGACTACTTTGGCAAGCATATATATGTGTTAAGTGTCGTGGTTCTAAGTCTGACAGTGAGAATAGGGGGTAAGTATGGAGAGGCAAGATCCTAGCTATGGAGTAGTTGTATGCGCAAGGAGTTTTACGAGTTCGGGCCCTTCTCTGAGGAAGTAACAGCCCTACGTCTCGGAGCCCGGAGGCAGTCGACTGGATTATATGTGTGTGTGTTACAAAGTTCCCCCACCCTTGTCCTAGTGGAGGGGGGTGGCTTATATAGAGTTCGCCAGGACCCCAGCCAGCCCACGTTACAAGGAGTTTAATGTACATAAAGAGAGGGGGTTACTGGTAACGCCTGTAATAAAGGACCATGAAGGCCATAAAAGCTACTTATGAGGTGACCGTTTGTAGGCAGTGCCTTTAAGTCTTCTTATGGTCGAGTGGTTGCCTTCATGGTCGACTGCTTGTGCTTCTGGTCGAGTACGCTTGTGTCCGTCGACTGGGCTGACCAGGTCGACTGACCTGTCGATACTTCTCAGAATGTCTTTCGTTGTAGGAGTCATGTCCTTGATTGGGTACCTCAGGTATGATAAGTTACCCTACCCTAGGTACGTATCCTCGTCATTAGCCCCCGAATGGGTTAGGGGTTAAGTGAGAATGGGGTCGAGCCTACGCTTCCGACTCAACCTCCATGCTTCGGTTGCATCTGTCTTCGGATAAATGGAAGTTACGGTGGGACCTCATTCTTCAGTTGCCTTGATCCATTCAGATGCCCGTCGAGTGGTTTCGGATTACCGTCGAGTGCGTTTACGTGACGAGTCCCTTGGGAGACTTAAGGAAACGGATCTTTTTGTCTGACAACCCGTCCTGTCGATCGCGGATCTTGCGGGATTTGAAAATTGAGAAGCGCACCGGACGGAGAAAATCGCGCGAATCGGCTGGATAAGGCAAGGGCGCCTCGATCTCCGCGCCACCTTTTTCGCCACGTACTGCGCGCGCGCCTGTTGCGGGATCTGACTGGGAGGCGCAGGCCCACTGATCAGCCACTCGGGTGTGGCCTTATATAAAGCAATGACTCTGATTTTTTACTGTGCGCCCTCGTTCTTCCTCCCCCTTCCTCCGTAAGCTTCCGCCTCGCTCTCCGCCGCAACCTCGACACCGCCGCTCGGCCAAGACCTCGTTCAAGACGATGGGGACGGACAAGACGGCGGCGGCGGAACGGGCGAAGAAGGCCGCGGCGAAGGGCAAAGGGAAGAAATCCGGCCAAGGCGGGTCGTCCTCGCGGGCCGCTCTGCCGTCCGGCTGGTTGCAGGGGGATTGGATGCCCTCCATCCTTACTCAGGCGGATATCGACGACATGGTGGAGGGGGGACTCATTCCCCACAAGGCCGCTCGCCTTCCTGGGAAGGAGACGGAGCCGCGACCTCGCGAGGGTGAGCGCGTCCTGATAGCCACCCATGTCGACCGGGGGTTTTCCCTGCCCCCGAGTCCTTTCTTTAGGGCTTTCCTGAACTTCTTCGGAGCGCAGCTCCACCACTTCACGCCCAACTCCATAGTCTATCTTGCTGCGTTCGTGTCTCTGTGTGAGTGTTTCTTAGGTTGTCGACCCCACTGGGGCCTCTTCAAGCATATCTTCACTTGCCGATCCCAGTCGGTTAAAAAGCTTAACCCGGACGGGGAGAGGACGCAGGTGATCCAGATGTGCGGGGGCCTCGGGATCCAGACGAGGGGTAAGAGTTGTTTTCCTCCCATGACACTTCCCGATTCCGTGCGTGGGTGGCAGTCGACTTGGTTCTACTGCAAGGACCAGCCGACTCCTGGACACTCGACCGGCCTTCCTCCTTTTACCTTGGACCGAGTGCAGAAACCCGCTTCTTTGAAAGTGGTTCCAGAGGAGAAGGCTCAGGTGAAGGTACTAGTCAGTCGAGTGGTTGAGTTGGTTCAGGAAGGCGTGACCGGCATGGATTTGCTCGAAGTCTTTCTCCAGCGACGAATCCAACCTCTCCAGGCTCGGGATCACCCGATGTGGTTGTATTCCGGGCCCGACGACTCCACTCGGATCCACCCGGAGGGGGTCGAGGCTTCTGTGCTGGAGAGCTGGCTGACCAGCATAACCGGGAATAAGGACAACCCCAGGGGTTCCAGGAGGATTGCTCCGCTTGATGGGATGATGCAGACAGACAAGGTACATTTTGCTTCTTCCGACTGAAATTTTCACTCCGTCTAGTAACTGGCTCGTGATAAGTCGACTGATCCTCGTTCTGCCTGTTGTTTCGTAGGAGATCAGCGACATGTACTCGATGCCGAATGGGAACCAGGAGCAAGTAACTGAAGGAGGAGGAAGTGGAGGCGAAGGGAGTGAGAATGAAGTTGAAGTCGAGGGTGAAGTCGAGGAGTGGGAATCTGACGACGACGTAGAGGGGGAGGCCGGCGACGACTCGGGCGACGAAGATGAAGAGGTGGAGGTCGACCTTCCTCGACGCGAGAGACGCTCCAAGAACGCTCAGGATCCCGTCGTGGAGCGCGGTCAGTCGAGTGCTCCGGCGGGCCAGTCATCCAAGCGCCCTCGGACCGCGTCGCCGGCCCCAACTGAGAAGGCGCCCAAGCAGCCTAGAGCCATCCCGACCAAGCCACCCAAGGCCTTGCCCAAGATCAGGGTCGCCATCCCGGTCATCTCTGGGTAAGTGACTGTTTTCACCTTTCTTGAGTCGACTAGAACGGATTCTTAGTCGATTCACTTTCAAATTATTTGCTTGGAATCATGCAGCGCCGCTACTTCCGAAACTTCCATCCAGAATGCTGATGAGACGATGGAGGACGCCGTCACTTCCAACTTAGGTATAATCTTTGACATGATTCGACTGTTTAACTGCTGAGTCGATTGGATATTCATTTCTGAACTTTTGTAGCTCCGACCAACGTCATTGACCTTCCGGATGACGAGGAGGAGGCGGAAGTGCCGCTCAGGCCTTTTGGGAGGAGAGGCCAGAGGGCCCCGGTCGACAAGGCTCCTCAGGCCGCGTCGACTGTCGAGGCGGTGGCCCAAGGGGGTGACAATACCGCCCGGACTACTGTGACTTTTGCTGAGCCACTGACGACTGCCCGGCCTTCGTCGTCGACTGCCCCTCCACTGGTCGACCCGCCCTCGTTCTTCGCCGCCTACCAGACCCCGGAGGATCAAGTGAGTGCTGCCAAGGAGGCTATACGTCAGGCGGGGCTCGTGATGGAGCAGACCAAAGCGGCTCGGGATGCCAGTCAAGCGGCCTATGACATCAGCTCGGCGTTGCAGCAGAACGTCCAGGTTAGTTGATCTTCACTTGCGTTGTACACCCACTGGGTGCCGTTGGTCCGAAATTTCTCATTGGTGGGGGCACGCTGAGTGCACCCACTGGGTGTAGTCCCCGAGGCCACGGTCGACTATTGGCAGTCGACTGTGGTCTTTATACTGCCTTTCTGTAGTTGTACCTCTCCACTCGGTAGGGTTTTCTGAGAACGTTTTGGTCAGGCCATGTCAGATGATACTGTATCCGGTCGACTGCTGGCAGTCGCCCCTTTTTTTTTTTTTTGAAAACCAGTGGGGGCACGCTGAGTGCACCCACTGGGTGTAGTCCCCGAGGCTACTGTCGAATGTTTTGATTCGGCTGTAGTCTTAGAAGTGTTGTGCTCTTTCTTTCAGTCACTCGGGAGTAACTTATCTTTGATACCCTTTGTCGATTGACTCTTTGCAGAAGTCTTGTGAGCTTGTTGCTCAGCTCGCCGATCTGAAGAATAAGCAAATCCAGCTTAATCTTGATTTACAGTTTGCTCAGGAAAACGTGCAGAAGGCGAAGGATGAGGCAAAAGGTATGGCTGGTGAGGACTCGACGGCTGTCTCTGTCCTCCTGCCTGTTCTCAACTCTGTGCTTATTGTTGTTTCGCAGACGAACTGGAAAAGGCCCTGAAGAAGAAAGATCTTGACCTTGCGGAGGCACAAAAGGCGGCTGCGGAGAAGGTGAAGCTTGCTGAAGAGAAACTTGCTTCAGTCGACCAACTTGAGAACGAGAACGCTAGGCTGAAGTCTGCTCTTGACTCGGCCAACAAGGAAGCGAGTCGACTGAAGACTGACAAGAGTACTCTGAACGACAAGCTCGGCCAGCTGGCGGGGAAGCACAAGGACTTGGGGGATTATCTTGGGGGTCTTGCCAAGAAGCTATACCTCATGCTTGAAGGTAACCCTCTTTGTGCGATTAATCTTGTCGTTGTCGACTCACCAGTTGGTTACAGTTTTGACCTGTCGAAACTTCTTTCAGAATTCTGCCGGAACTTTGAGGAAGAGACCAGTCGAGTGGAGACCCGCTTGGACCCTATCAACTCTCCTGTGAAGGACGAAGTGGCCATGAATGTCTTCCGGTTGGAATCCCGTGTCGCTGGTGTGGTGGACTACCTGGCTCGACTGAAAGCTGCAGTGTCACGGATCAACTCCGCACTCTGGCCCAAGGAGACGCTTCAGAACGACCTTGAATCCCTGGTCACTCGACTAAGTGAGGTTCCAGGTCGAGTGCAAGAATGGAAGAAGTCTTCTGCCAGGTGCGGTGCTGACGTGGCTCTGTCACTGGTTCGCGTCCACTGCAAGGAGGCGCGCGAGGAGAAGCTGGCCGCTCTCCAGGTTGCTAACACCAGGAAGCATAACTTTCAGGACTTCATGGAGACCTTTATCGCTGCTGCCACTCGGATTTCTGATGGGATCGACTTGGACGAATTTGTTGCACCATCCAGTCCTCCGCCGGAGGAGTAAAAAACTGATATTCTTTGCCTTAAATTTGCCTCGGAATGCCGAGTGGTTTATGTAACCGATAAACTCCGTCGAGCTTATAGCTCGAGTACTTTTATTTGCGATCTAGGATCTTTTGGTTTTGTCCGAACTTGGCTCGACGTTGAATGTCTTCGTGACTTGATCCGCCGATCTAATATTCGTTGTTCCCTCAGAGGCTGTCTGGTTTGCACGATGCTTATCGCCGCGATGGTGTCTGTCCACCTGGCTTAGGTGAGCATTGGGCTGCAGCTAAGTCCTCGAGTGGGAGGTTTTGCTCTTCACTCGGTAGGAGTCCAATTACTTAGTCGAGTGCTTGGACTGCAGCTAAGCCCCCGAGTGGGAGGTTCGCTCTCCACTCGGTAGAATTTCAATTACTTAGGCGAGTACTTGGACTGCAGCTAAGTCCCCGGGTGGGAGGTTTGCTCCCACTCGGTAGGATTTTTTCAAACTTAGGCGAGTACATGGACTGCAGCTAAGCCTCCGAGTGGGAAGTTTGCTCTCACTCGGTAGGATTTTTTCAAACTTAGGCGAGTACTTGGACTGCAGCTAAGCCCCCGAGTGGGAGACTGGCTCTCCACTCGGTAGGATTTTTCAAACTTAGGCGAGTACATGGACTGCAGCTAAGCCTCCGAGTGGGAGGTTTGCTCTCACTCGGTAGGATTTTTTCAAACTTAGGCGAGTACTTGGACTGCAGCTAAGCCCCCGAGTGGGAGGTTTGCTCTCACTCGGTAGGATTTTTTCAAACTTAGGCGAAACGGATTCACAGCTAAGCCCCCGAGTGGGAGGCTGGCTCTCCACTCGGTAGGATTTTTCAAACTTAGGCGAGTACATGGACTGCAGCTAAGCCCCCGAGTGGGAGGTTTGCTCTCCACTCGGTAGGATTTTTCAAACTTAGGCGAGTACATGGACTGCAGCTAAGCCCCCGAGTGGGAGGTTTGCTCCCCACTCGGTAGGATTTTTCAAACTTAGGCGAAACGGATTCGTAGCTAAGCCCCCGAGTGGGAGGTTTGCTCTCACTCGGTAGGATTTTTTCAAACTTAGGCGAGTACTTGGACTGCTGCTAAGCCCCCGAGTGGGAGGTTTGCTCTCACTCGGTAGGATTTTTTCAAACTTAGGCGAAACGGATTCGCAGCTAAGCCCCCGAGTGGGAGGCTGGCTCTCCACTCGGTAGGATTTTTCAAACTTAGGCGAGTACATGGACTGCAGCTAAGCCCCCGAGTGGGAGGTTTGCTCTCCACTCGGTAGGATTTTTCAAACTTAGGCGAAACGGATTCGCAGCTAAGCCCCCGAGTGGGAGGCTGGCTCTCCACTCGGTAGGATTTTTCAAACTTAGGCGAGTACATGGACTGCAGCTAAGCCCCCGAGTGGGAGGTTTGCTCTCCACTCGGTAGGATTTTTCAAACTTAGGCGAGTACATGGACTGCAGCTAAGCCCCCGAGTGGGAGGTTTGCTCTCCACTCGGTAGGATTTTTCAAACTTAGGCGAGTACATGGACTGCAGCTAAGCTCCCGAGTGGGAGGCTGGCTCTCCACTCGGTAGGATTTTTCAAACTTAGGCGAGTACATGGACTGCAGCTAAGCCTCCGAGTGGGAGGCTGGCTCTCCACTCGGTAGGATTTTTCAAACTTAGGCGAGTACATGGACTGCAGCTAAGCCCCCGAGTGGGAGGTTTGCTCTCCACTCGGTAGGATTTTTTCAAACTTAGGCGAGTACATGGACTGCAGCTAAGCCCCCGAGTGGGAGGTTTGCTCTCCACTCGGTAGGATTTTTCAAACTTAGGCGAGTACATGGACTACAGCTAAGCCCCCGAGTGGGAGGTTTGCTCTCACTCGGTAGGATTTTTTCAAACTTAGGCGAGTACATGGACTGCAGCTAAGCCCCCGAGTGGGAGGTTTGCTCTCCACTCGGTAGGATTTTTTCAAACTTAGGCGAAACGGATTCGCAGCTAAGCCCCCGAGTGGGAGGCTGGCTCTCCACTCGGTAGTAGGATTTTCTGAAAACTTAGGCGAAGCGGATTCGCAACTAAGTCACCCACTGGGGGAAATTTAGACAGACAGAAAAAGAAACAGCAGCCTTTTGCTTGGAACAAAAGAATTACAGAGGTACTTTTATTACATCTCAGTCGAGTGAGTTTTTAAGTGTAAAAAGGACGGAGCAGGTCCGCGTTCCATGCTCGAGGCTCGTCGATCCGTCGATCGATGTTGTAGAGGTGATACGCTCCGTTGTGCAGGACTTTGGTGATGATGAAGGGGCCTTCCCAGGTCGGGGCAAGTTTGTGAGGTTTCTGCTGATCCACGCGGAGGACCAAATCTCCTTCCTGAAAGGCTCGACCCTTCACATTTCTGGCGTAAAACCGACGCAACTCTTGCTGGTAGATGGTCGAACGGATTAGAGCCATCTCTCTTTCCTCCTCTAAGAGGTCGACTGCATCTTGCCGGGCTTGTTCTGCTTCTGCTTCGGAATATAACTCGACTCGAGGCGCGTTGTGGAGCAAGTCGCTCGGCAAAACCGCTTCGGCTCCATAGACCAGAAAAAATGGCGTTCTTCCAGTCGACCGGTTAGGGGTGGTCCTCAACCCCCATAGAACTGACGGAAGTTCGTCGACCCAGGCGCCTGCTGCGTGTTTGAGATCACGCATCAGTCGGGGTTTTAGTCCTTTGAGGATGAGGCCATTTGCGCGTTCGGCCTGTCCATTCGACTGAGGATGAGCAACTGAAGCGTAGTCGACTCGAGTGCCCTCAGAGGTGCAGAAGGCTTTGAATCTGTCATTATCAAAGTTTGATCCGTTATCTGTGATGATGCTGTGCGGAACTCCATATCTGAATATCAATCCCCTGATAAAACTGATGGCAGTGCTTGCGTCGAGGTCCTTTATGGGTTTGGCTTCTATCCACTTCGTGAACTTGTCGACTGCGACCAACAAGTGGGGGAAGCCACTCCTACCAGTTCTCAGTGGTCCGATCATATCTAGACCCCAGACAGCGAAAGGCCAGATGAGTGGAATGGTCTTCAAGGCGGAGGCGGGCTTGTGAGACATGTTGGAATAAAACTGGCACCCCTCGCACCTGTCGACTATATCCTTTGCCATTTCGTTCGCCTTTGGCCAGTAGAAACCCGCTCGGTATGCTTTAGCCACGATGATCCGAGAGGACGCGTGATGGCCGCAGGTTCCCGAGTGGATGTCCTCGAGAATTATCTGTCCTTCTTCAGGCGTGATGCACTTCTGACCAACTCCAGTCACGCTTTCTCTGTATAGCTGCCCTTTGATTACTGTAAAGGCTTTGGATCGACGGACGATCTGCCGAGCCTCTTCTTCATCTTCTGGGAGCTCTTTTCTTATGATATACGCAATGTACGGCACTGTCCAATCGGGAGTGGTGGTCATAACTTCCATAATCAGGTCGACCACAGCTGGTATCTCCACTTCGGTCGAGTCAGAGGCGCTTTTTGGTTGTGGAGGCTCTTCTGTGAAAGGATCTTCTTGCACTGATGGTGTGTGAATGTGCTCCAAACACACATCTTTAGGGATGGCCTCCCTTTTGGACCCTATCTTCGCCAGATCATCCGCAGCTTGATTTTTCAGTCGGGGTATATGATGGAGCTCCAACCCCTCGAATCGTTTCTCCAGCTTCCTCACTGCGCTGCAATATCCCGTCATGGATGGGCTTCGGACGTCCCACTCCTTCATCACTTGATTAACAACCAGATCTGAGTCGCCGTAGACCATGAGGCGACGGACGCCTAGCGAAATGGCCATACGTAATCCGTATAGAAGCGCTTCATACTCTGCCTCATTGTTGGAGGAATCAAAGTGAATCTGGAGGACATACTTGAGCTTATCTCCTCGGGGGGAAACCAGTACAACCCCCGCACCGGATCCGTTCAGCATCTTGGAGCCATCGAAAAACATAGTCCAGTGCTCCGAGTGAACTTGAGTCGGAAGCTCCTGCTCGGTCCACTCGGTGAGGAAATCAGCTATTGCCTGGGACTTAATAGCTTTCTTTGCCTTGAACTTGATATCAAGAGGAAGAAGTTCAATTGCCCATTTCGCCACTCGACCGGTTGCATCTCTGTTATGAAGAATCTCTGATAATGGAGCGTCGCTGACGACTGTGATAGAGTGATCGGAGAAATAATGAGCAACCTTCTTCGTGGTCATGTAAATCCCGTAAACGAGCTTCTGATAGTGGGGATATCTTTGCTTCGACGGGGTCAGAACTTCAGAGAGATAATACACTGGGCGTTGAACTTTGAAGGTCTTTCCTTCCTCTTCCCGCTCGACCGTAAGAACGGTACTAACGACTTGTCCCGTGGTTGCTATGTAAAGCAGCAATGGCTCTTTGCTGACAGGAGCAGCAAGCACCGGCTGGGTGGAGAGCAGAGCTTTTAGCTCTGCGAATGCTGCAACAGCTTCTGGAGTCCATTCGAACGTGTCTGACTTCTTCATCAGTCGGTAAAGGGGCAGCGCCTTTTCACCGAGCCTGGAGATGAATCGACTTAGGGCGGCCAAGCATCCAGTAAGTTTCTGGACGTCGTGCACACGCCCGGGGCGTTTCATCCGGAGTATAGTGCCAACTTTTTCAGGGTTAGCGTCGATTCCTCGTTCGGAGACAAGGAAACCGAGTAACTTTCCTCCAGGGACTCCAAATGTGCACTTCGACGGATTGAGCTTGATATCATAACTCCTGAGGTTGGCAAAAGTTTCAGCTAGGTCAGTCAGCAGGTCGGAATCTTTCCGTGACTTGACCACTATGTCGTCCATATATGCTTCTACATTCCGACTGATTTGAGTGATTAAGCACTTCTGAATCATTCTCATGAATGTAGCTCCGGCGTTCTTGAGACCGAAAGGCATGGTAACATAGCAGAAACATCCAAAAGGGGTGATGAAGGCTGTTTTTATTTCATCGGGTCCATACAGACGGATCTGATGGTATCCAGAGTAAGCATCTAAAAAAGATAACCTCTCGCATCCTGCAGTCGAGTCGACTATTTGGTCGATGCGAGGAAGAGGAAAATGATCTTTCGGGCAGGCCCGATTGATATGCTTGAAATCGATGCACATGCGCAACGATCTGTCTTTCTTAGGGACCATCACAACATTAGCGAGCCACTCGGAGTGGTATATCTCGCGAATGAATTCTGCTGCTAGGAGTCGGGCCACTTCTTCGCCAATGGCCTTTCTCTTCTGAACGGCGGACCGTCGGAGATGCTCCTTGACCGGTTTGGCCTTTGGGTCGACTCGGAGGCGGTGCTCGGCCAGTCCCCTGGGCACACCTGGCATGTCAGCAGGCTTCCATGCAAAGATGTCCCAGTTCTCACGGAGGAACTGGACGAGCGCTTCTTCCTATTTGGAGTCGAGTGTAGTGGAGATGTTGGTTGGAGCCGCATTTGGATCGGTCGGGTGGATGTGGACTTGCTTGGTCTCACCGGTTGACTGAAATGCTGACTCTGTGGCTGGCTTCTTGGCTCGTAACAACTCACTCGGATCCGCAGTCTTTTGGTACTCTTGTATCTCTATCTTGGCCATCTGAGCGTCAGCAATTTTGGCGCCTTTCTGGAAGCACTCTTCTGCCTTCTTCCGATTGCCAACGATGGTGATTACACCTTTGGGGCCAGGCATCTTCATCTTGAGGTATACGTAGCATGGTCGAGCCATGAAGCGAGCATAGGCTGGCCTCCCAAGAATGGCGTGGTACGCACTCTGAAAATCCACGACCTCAAAGGTTAATTTTTCTTTCCGGAAATTCTTCGAGTCACCAAAGACGACGTCGAGAGTGATTTGACCGAGTGACTCAGCTTTCTTCCCAGGAATGACTCCGTGGAAGCTCATGTTGCTGGGGCTGATCCGGGACATCGGAATGCCCATCCCCTTCAACGTCTCTGCATACAACAAGTTTAGCCCACTGCCGCCGTCCATCAGAACCTTGGTCAGTCGAGTGCCTTCAACAATTGGGTCGACCACCAATGCTTGCCTCCCTGGGGTGGCAATATGAGTCGGATGATCGGACTGGTCGAAGGTGATGGCGGTTTGGGACCACTTCGGGTAATGGGGTGTCACCGGAGCGACCATGTTTACTTCGCGATTGATGACCTTCAGTCGACTCTTACTTTCGACATCAGCGAAAATCATCAGAGTGGAATTGATTTGGGGGTATTCTTCACCGCTGTCTTCTCTGTCTTCAACTTTGTCTGACTCTTTCCCTTTGTCCTTGGCTTGCTTCCCTTGGAACTGTTGCATCAGGAGTCGACATTGTCGAGTGGTATGCTTAGGGTAAATGAGATTTCCCTCTTCATCTTTCTTCGTGTGAATGTGGCATGGTAAGTCCATCACATCGTTCCCGTCCTGGTCTTTCACTTTCTTGGGGTTCCAAGGACCCTTGGGTTTCCCCTTAAACTTTCCCGGGGTCACAGCTAAGGCTTCCCCGGGGGCGACTGGCTCGGCCTTGCGCTTCTGCTTCCGACTGGAGTGTCCTCCGCCGGCCTCATTAGCGGCTGCCTTATACTTGCCACTCCGGAGTCTATCTTCTTCTTCTCCGTTCGCGTACTTGGTGGCGATTTCCATCATTCGACTCAGGGTCATATCTTCGGTTCGACCGAACTTCAAAGTTAACTCCCTGTTTCTGACACCTTCCTTGAAGGCGCAAACTGCCTGATGATCGGATACATTCTCGACCGTGTGATTCAGAGTGATCCACCTCTGGATATAATCCCTCAAGGTTTCACTCGACTTCTGAACACATGACTGCAATTCTGTCAACCCCGCCGGTCGCTTGCAAGTCCCTTCGAATGTCCTGACAAACACCTGGGCTAGATCTTCCCAAGTATAAATACTGCTGGGGGCCAACTGATTCAACCACGCTCTGGCTGATCCTTCCAACATGAGGGGCAAATGCTTCATGGCCACCTCGTCATTGCCGCCCCCGATCTGAACAGCCACTCGGTAATCCTCGAGCCATGTGTCCGGCTTGGACTCTCCGGTGAACTTGCTGACTCCAGCCGCCAACCTGAAGTTGGGAGGAATCACTGCAGCTCTGATTGCTCTGCTGAAACACTCGGGACCTGAGATGCGAACTCTGCTACTGGACGGGGCGCCTCTGTCACGGTCTTCTCGGTGAGCTCTATTTCGGTCGACCAGACCTTGAACGATGATGGATCTCGCATCAAAGCCTGGTCCCCTGGGGTCGACTGGGACCTTTCGCCCAGTACTGAACTGGCGTCTGTCTTCTTGCCATCGAGGGATGTCCGACCCAGCCCTTGGGGGAGGAGAAGGCACTCGACGTTGATCGTTGCGATCGAGCCGGTGCTCATATCGCTCGTGCCCTTGGTACTGATCCTCGTGCCGGCCTCTGTGTCCTTCACGCCTCGGGGGCGACCTCGGACTATGAGCCGACTGAATGGAATTCGCAGTGATGGATCGACTGTGAATCCTGTTGCGCGACTGAGACACGGCTGAATTCTGGTCACCCGCTGCACGAAGCAAATCTCTGATCTGCAACAGACCTCTCCCTGCCTCTGACTGTGAAGGCTGGATCGACTCCGCTATGCGAGCCGCAGCTGCCAAATTCTGAATCAGGGTACTGTATACCTGGGTCGGCGGCTGAAAGACGCGACGACGACTGGACTCGGGAGCGGGCGGTCGCGCGCGCTCGTCGAGTGCTCTCTGGAGATTCTCCAATCGGGTACGTTCAGCCAAATTGGCCAAGCGCGCCTCCTCCAGGGCTCGCGCCTCAGGGGTTTCTCCAACGATAGGTGTGTGAAGGGCGTCCATGTTCCGGCGACGGAGTTCCTCCCTCTGCACTGAGGTAAGGGGCTCGGGCCTGTACTCTTCGTGACCCCGCGCCGGAATCCCCCCTGCGGCAACCTCTTCGGTATGGGGGAATCCGGGGGGGCTACGTGGTCCGTCGACCATTAGCACTTCCGCCGCTGGGTCACTGCTGTCGCACTCGGACGCAGTCTCTACGGAGCCAGTCGACAGGTCGAACAGGCCGTAGAGTGACTCGTCGGGCTCGATTGCCGCGACTTGGGGGATGGCTGACTAGCGGGCCAGTGCGTGCTTCACCCACCGCTGGAGTCTCGACCGACCGGTGCGCTTGCGCCGGTGGGAAGCTGATGACGACGATGACGATGACGGCGCAACGAATGCCGACCCGTACTGGGTCGACGGTTGCCGCAGGAGGACGCCGCGGACGCACGCGCGAAAATGCGTGGCTCCGCGGGCGGGAAGCGCGTCCACGTCGAGTGGAGCCTCCTGCAGCCAAGCAGAGTTGTCAACGACGAAGGAGAGAGCGCCGAGACGGATCTCGCGACTCTCGACCATGACTCCGCTCGAAAACATGATGTGGGTTGAAAGAATCCCAACTCCTCCAACAAATCGCTAGAACACCTGCCCCACGGTTGGCGCCAACTGTCGTGGTTCTAAGTCTGACAGTGAGAATAGGGGGTAAGTATGGAGAGGCAAGATCCTAGCTATGGAGTAGTTGTATGCGCAAGGAGTTTTACGAGTTCGGGCCCTTCTCTGAGGAAGTAACAGCCCTACGTCTCGGAGCCCGGAGGCAGTCGACTGGATTATATGTGTGTGTGTTACAAAGTTCCCCCACCCTTGTCCTAGTGGAGGGGGGTGGCTTATATAGAGTTCGCCAGGACCCCAGCCAGCCCACGTTACAAGGAGTTTAATGTACATAAAGAGAGGGGGTTACTGGTAACGCCTGTAATAAAGGACCATGAAGGCCATAAAAGCTACTTATGAGGTGACCGTTTGTAGGCAGTGCCTTTAAGTCTTCTTATGGTCGAGTGGTTGCCTTCATGGTCGACTGCTTGTGCTTCTGGTTGAGTACGCTTGTGTCCGTCGACTGGGCTGACCAGGTCGACTGACCTGTTGATACTTCTCAGAATGTCTTTCGTTGTAGGAGTCATGTCCTTGATTGGGTACCTCAGGTATGATAAGTTACCCTACCCTAGGTACGTATCCTCGTCATTAAGTGCTATGAAAATATTATATGTGTTAAGTGCTATGACAATATAGTTGAATATATAGATGGCATATATTTTTTTGCAAAAGTGATGATCAAATTTGATGATTGTATGTGACATGATTTGTTCAATAGAATGGCGGATGATGATTATGAAATTTATTTGAATATGAAATTTGGTACTCTAGATGATATGTGTGCATATATAGAAGAAAGAAATGATGTGCTTATGTTTTAGAACAATGGTGTGTTCATGTGGCATAACTTGAAGAAGGAAATTGTATTGATTGAAATTGATAGATGTTTGTGATTTGTTTTGTAGGATGGCGGATGATGATGGACCTTGGTATGAAGGAATAATCCAAGAGTGGGATCAGGAACATCGTGCCCGTGCCATTGAGAACGGAAAGGTAAGAAGCAAGACTTATCAATTTTCATTGTTTCTCATCTGTGTTCTTGTATTGATAAAAAAATCACTTTATTTGCAGCCTGTAGTTGCTATGCGCATGAGGGGTCATTGCGCTGATTACTTTCCTTATGACGCGCGGTACGAGCCGTACATTCGGAGATTGGGCCTTCTCCCATTCGTGTTGCAGTTTAAGCGACGCCCTCCGCCGGTGAACCACGCGGCGCTGACCGCACTTGTGGATCGTTGGAGGCCCGAGACTCACTCTTTCCACTTTTCATTTGGGGAGATGACGATGACCCTAGAGGACATGGCTATGATAAGCGGCCTTCCTATCAACGGACGAGCTGTTACCGGTCGTGTTAGCGCCGCTAATTGGCGACAATGGGCAGGCATTTTAATTGGTGTTGTGCCGGATGCCCCTCAGGAAGGCAAGGCCGATGCCTCGAAAGTGAGGCATTCTTGGCTAAAACAAGTCAGAGGAGGAGGCAATCCGTGCCCTCAGGGTGCCAATGACCTGGTTGTGCAGCACTACGCGCGGGCCTATCTTTGGTATGTACTAACTAAGGTAGTCTTCTCAGACGCAACCGGAAACTCAGCCCTCTGGATGTTTTTGGAGCTACTCACCTACTGGGATATCCAGTATAGCTGGGGTTCGGCCGCGCTAGCATACTTGTATCGTCAGGTAAGAGATATTTGCAACCATTTATCTTGCATTTGTCATGTGCATCCATATCTAACATGTTTGTTTGATTGCAGCTTGACTTGGCGTGTCGCAGGAAGGGAGATACATCCTCATTGGGTGGGTTTGTTTGGGGCCTATCCGTGTGGATGTGGGAGCGGATCCCGGTTGGACGGCCCGATTTCAAGAACCCTCAACACCCTAACCCACTTGGTAATCATGAAGGGGCGCATGATGATGATCCATATCGGCGCCCTACAGTTGCGTACTATTGGGAACGGGTGACGGTGTACACAGGAAGCTCGCATATGCGATACAAGTGTTATATGAACGAGCTGGACACCTTGACTGCTGAGCAGGTATTGAGAAGTTCAACGAGACAAAATTTACTCAAGAATGAAATTTGTATCTAACAATATATCTCTTTGTTTTGCAGGTCCATTGGTTGCCTTATGTGGATGATCGTGGCTTTGAGTATAACAAGATGTGCACGCGTGATAGCCATCTTTGGTGGGCGAGGTGCCCAATGATATGCTTCTTTGCGGTCGAGTGGCACTTCGTAGACCGTGTGGCAAGACAATTTGGAAGAAGACAAGGTATTCCAATCGATGAGAGCAAGGAGAAAATGCAATCTCTACATCGGTGAGCAAGCATGTCTTTGAGTATGTAGTAGAGCATTGAATAAGTCTATATTTGCTAATGCTTCGTGACATGGCTCATTTGTAGGTTCTCTCGAAGGAACAATCAGGATATACAGGATTGGGCAGACAAACACGCTAAATGGATACAAATTTGGAATCGAAGAGACACATTAGTGGAATCAGAGAGCAGACCTCATAATCAGTTAGCATATCAGAAGTATCAAGTGTGGTATGCAGATCGTTACCGGTTAAGGCTAAAGCCCGGTTAGACTCACGAGGAGTGGCCGGAGTTGGTGTCTGAAGATCCGGAGACTGCAGAAGGTTATCATACCTTCAACAGGGCGGTGAGAGACACAAGAGGGGCTCACGTTGACTATGCACCTATGCATGACGAAATGGTAGTCTAATGAGCCTATTCTAACACACTTGCATTATATAGTCTTCTTTCAAATACATAATTTTGGTGTGTGAATCACTTGAAGGGAAGAGAGTTGCTTATGTGCGTCAACGATGCCAATGTAGCACTGAGTCATCCCCGTGGTGGTGCATTATTTGAGAGGACTCTTAGGAGCACGATGGAGGTATGAGCAATATATTATAAAAGATTCTTGTCACGGATTAGTTATTTGCATCTCATATCATAGCATATATTGTGTTGTCGCAGAAGTTCAAGAAACGGTTACATAAAATGGTAGCTATGCTTTCTTGCCATGGTGCTCAGCCCAGTGATGTGTTTGCACCTGGTAGCCGCGCCGACAGAGCTCATAAATGCCGTTATCTCCAGAACGAAGAGGACAGAGAGGAGGAGGTCAATGAAGAGGAGGCAACACATCGTCATGTCGCCAGATTGCTCGTCAGCACATTGTTGAAACATTCTACCAGATTGCTCGTCATGTCGCCATATCGCCTACCACCATCGTCATGAGCGCATGCCCACTTGTGCTTCTCGCTTAAATTCCTAGTTAAGAACTCTTTTCTCCCTTCGTTCACCGCTGCAAAGAGTTTGTTGTACCGAGCGTCGAAACCTTGGGTGGTGAAGGCCACACATACATGGGTAAGGTCTTTGCTGAGCTCCTTGCTCTTACATTCCCGGTAAAAGTTGGCCACGAAATGCCTCATGCACCATCTGTGGTGAAGCTTTGGAAATCCTGGAATAACAATGTCCATTGCCTTGAGTATGCCATGATGCCGGTCCGATATGATGCATACCTCCCTAGCCCCAATCACGTTGTGCCTAACATGACCCATGAACCACTCCCAGTTGTCTTGGTGCTCGGAAGGCACCAAAGCAAATGCACACGGCAACACGTTGTCGTTTGATGAGTGCGCCATTGCTACCATTAGTGTGCCCTTGTATCTACCAGTCAAGAACGTGCCATCTATAGACAAGACCGGACGACGATGCTGAAACGCTTCCACACATTGTCCATAACTCCAGAAGGCACGGTGGAACACTCCCTCGTGATCCTCGACCACATGGAACATTCCGAGTTCCTATGTGCAATCGCGGCCAACAACCTTGGGAGCCGGTTGTATGCTTCTTCATAACCACCATACAACATCCTAATAGCATTTGCCTTTGCCTTCCATGCCTTCCCATACTTGACTTCATAACCAAATTGTTTTTTCACCGTCCGCATTAGAAACCTCACTTTCACAGTGGGATCATAGCCTATGTCTTTCATCCATTTGTATCTGAGATACTCAGATGTGAGTTGACGGTGTGTCGTCCGAAGTCGTTTAGATGGCAGTTTGCACCTATGATTGGCAACACAACTTCTTAACACCCATTCTTTGGTTTCTTTAAGATTTCTTGCACGAACCTTCCATGGGCATCCTTCCTGCTCACACTTCACGGTGTAATGCAACTTCATGTCGGAGTGCTCAACATAAATTGGCCTATGGTTCCGAATGGCATAGTCAGCCAACCAAAACTTCAGCATAGGCAAGCTCAGGAACTTCACTCCTTTCCCCAAATAAGCATTCTCGTCCTCATTCTCCACCCTTGGTTCTCCTGGATCCGGGCATGGTGTTGGCTCAATCGCCGTCATTCTCATTCCACCGTCAACTACAGCTTTATGGGCAAGGCTGAGATCTTTAAACAAGTGAGTTCTTTTTTCTAAGCCCGTCAGCTCAAAGTGGATTTGGTTTTCCTCCTTTGTGGATCCATCCTCGTCCAACTGTTCAACTGGACCCTCGTCATCTGAGTCATACGCATATTGACGCCTAAAAGGCAAGCCACGATCCATGTCCTTTTGCGCTATGTACGCATCCAAGTCACCAACATCATTACCATGAAACCCTTCCTCTTTCTCTTCGTCGTCATCATAAGCATCTTCATTCTCTTGAATTACTTCGTCACTAGCAATCACCTCAACTTCATTTGCTTGGCTAGTTGGTGGTTGGCTAGAAGCATTGGGGGCATACAACTCAACCTCATTTGCTTTAATAGATGGTACACGGGGACGTGGTTGGCGATAAGCATTGGGGGCATCAACCACAACCCTATGCTCAACAAGTGGCACCATTGTCCTCTCGCTCATGTCATCCATTGGGGAAGAGACATGCCGGTTCAAATCAAAGGTAAACCGAGGAGATTTAACCTTGGTGGCAAACAATTCAAGTGACTTGTCTTCCGATTGGGAAACTTTTTCCTTGTATACATCCCAATGCAAATCCGAGGTGATAGGCATACTTTTCAAGCGAGATTTGGCTCCAGCTCCAACATCATACCTTCCTATTAACTTAACATCAACATTGGTGTCCATCCACTTTAAGACTTGTCTCACTTTTGCAACAACATCCTCATAGCTAGGGCTTGTACCAAAAACCAATGGTTCCTCACCCGTGTCGACACTGTTACTCAAGAATGCCTCCTTGTCCATGTAATGAACATTAACAAGTCTCTCCATATAAAAATAACATGAATGCATTTAAGACTTCAATGAGAATTAGTGTTTATCCAAATACATCTCATTATATCCAAATCATATAAACACTAAATTATTGGTGATGTCCACAAAAGTATCACTAATTAACATACACTAAGCAAAGTTAACCCTAATCACTAACTAACCCTAACCCCCAATCTTTCTACTCAACAAGCATATATTCCTACTACACACCATGCATAGCACTATATTATCAAAGTTAACCAAGCCATTCACACTAACATAAGGGAGAAAACATGAACTAGGGTTCCACCAACATGTATAAAATGCAACCAAAATAACAAGATTTAACAAAAAATAATTGGATGATTTGGGGGAGATTACCAAGAGCAACAAAGTGATGAAAAGATCCACCTAAGGGATGCACCTTTTAGAGAGGATTTGAGGGGGAGCTTGAGGGGTGGGAGAGAGTGTGAGAGCTCCAAGTGTTCTTCAAGCTCGGGTTGTGGATTGGGGAAAGTGTGTGGGGTGGGTCCCACACACTTTCCCGTGGGTTATTCTGTTACCAGGGCCAGACGCCAGGGTCCCTGGCGTCTGGTCCCTTTGCCACGTCAGCAGGTCAACGGGCAGTGCGGGCCAGGGGCCAGACGCCAGGGACCATGGCATCTGCTTCGCAAACCAGATGCCAGGGATGTTGGCGTCACCCAAAGAGGTCAAAATCGAGATTTTTTTTTTGAAACGAGGTCAAATCGGGATTTTGTTAGCCTTTTAGGTCATAACAGTAATTTTGTCCGTGTGAGGACGTGAAGTTTCTTATAGCATCTACAACCGGATTTGACAAAACCGGTCCCCTATACGTCCCCGCCATCCTCTCATATTTTATGCCCGGCATCCACATATCTCAAATCCAGACTCTCAAATTCATGCAAATCCGTGCATGTCTATCATAAACGTCAATGTCGCACATAAATAACAAATGTTGATACAAGAAATACAATCTTGTTAAATAAATTATGTTTAAGTGCACAACTCAAATATTACCTCTTTGGTTTTCATTGTGGGTCCACATATGCTCCACGGGGTCATGGAGTAGCTGCGCGTGCACCTAATGATGTCGAAGATTCTGATGCATTTGCAGAAAGTTCATAAGCTGAGTTGCATCTTGATCTTTCAGGATTTGAATTTGTTCTCCAGATGCTTCAAAATCATTGGTTTGGGCTACACCATCATCCTCATCCTCGACAATCATATTGTGCAAAATAACACGACAAGTCATGAGCTAGTACAAAGTTTTTGATTCCCACATCATTGTAGCTCCACGAACAATTTCCCAACGAGCTTGAAACACTCCGAATGCCCTCTTCACATCCTTCCTACATTCTTGCAAAGTGGCTTTGTTTGTTGCTTTGTGGTTCGGATATGATCTTCACAAACATCGCCCACTGAGGATAGATGTCGTCCGCAAGATGGTACCCCATGTTGTACTCCCGGCCGTTGACAGTGTAGTTGCACACCGGCGATTCCCCATTGCAAAGCCTCCTTAACACTGGAGATCGTTTAAGCAAGTTGATGGCGTTGTGAGATCCCGACATTCCAAGAAAGCATGCCAAATCCATAACTCATGTGATACCATCGCTTCTAGTATGATGGTGGCCTCTTTGGTGTGACCTTGATACATTCCCCGCAACTTTGGGCAGTCCTTCCATTGTCAATGCATACAATCAACTGATCCGAGCATTCTTGGAAACCCTCTAGCCTCTCCAATAGCCAACAACCTTTCCGTGTCCTGCGCATTTGGTACTCTTAGATACTCTGCTCCAGACACCCGCACCACGATCGTGGGCACTCTTGACAGTAGTCTTCAGGCATGCGCTCTCCCCATCTTGACCATCTCACCAATGGCATCTGTGACAGTACCAAGTGCAAGCATCGTCAGAGCAGCCGTGCAGTTCTGCTTAGTAGAGAAAGAAAGTTGGCTGCAACAATCCCTTTTGAGCTTGAAGTAGTCAACGTGTGCCTCCACTTCCTCCACAATCCGCAACAACAATGGTTTCACGCGAAAACGACAACAAAACCATGCGTGAGGGAAAGTTGGGTTCGGAGCAAAGTAGTCCTTCTGCAATATGATTGTCGAGGATAAGGATGATGGTGTAGCTCCGGACACTCTATCCCGAATGATCACTCTTCTCCCTTTGATTGAACCATTGAAGTTGAGAATATGCTCCACTTATTCTCCGAATCCAAGGAAATGAATAACTCATCTTGAATCATTTGATCAAGCTCCATGGGTCCATACTCCACGTCCAACGAAGCATCGGAATTCCTCCTTTTCTTTCCCTAATAAAATCACAAAAAATACGGCCAGACAATGTGTCGAACACATAGTGCTCAAAACGGAGACAGAGAGTTGCCAGACATACCGCGGTGGCATCCGGGCCGGCGATGACGTCCCCGACATCGAGGGCGGGAGAGAGGACTGCTCTGCCGGAGGTGGCGGTGCAGAGGCTAGGAACAGCTGTGGAGCGCACGCGTCGGCGGAGCGGCAAGACGGACGTTGAGGAGGAGGAAGAAGAGAGGAGAGAGCAAATGAATCTGGTGGGTCGATTTGGTGGATTTGGTGCATTTTCAGCTGGGGTCGGGCTATCGGGTCCGAAGTTTCAGGCTGGTTTGGGGCGTCCGGCTGTAGATGCTCTTAGCCCGAGCTCATATGAGCTCGGGTCAACAGTAAAATAAAAAATGAAAACAAATTAAAAAAAACAATGACAAACACTGACATAAGTTTTCAATGCTTAAAAATTTTCATCGTAAAATGACATTTGTAGAAGCTGTGGCTAAAAAAATAAAATCGATGCTTTAAAATGTCATTTCCAAAATCATTTTGTACCGATGATTTATTTATTTATTGCCACGGCTTCTACGATTGTATTTTCACTTTTAAATTTTGCAAGAGTCGAAAGCTTCTCTCACTAATTTTTTTTAGAATTTTTAGAATGTTTTTTTGATAATTTTTTATTTTACTGTTCAATCGAACTTATTTGGGCTCGGGACTAGAAGCGCTTTCGATAGCGTGACACAGAGTGCTAACCCGTTCCTGATTTATCAGTCTGTCCAAAATAATTAAGTAGTACAGTTTAGTTGGATGGCAAGAGGAAACAAACAGTGTAGTTTCGTTTTCGTCAATTGGGTGAAGGCGTCTTTGACAATTGACTGAAAACAAAGTTACCTTCAATACACAAAATCTGCCAATTAAAACATGACAGGTGACATTTCGAGTGGAGATAAAATCAGGGCCACTCAGTTTTTTAAATAATTTTGAAAAGTCCAGACTAATATGCAGAGAACTGCGATAAACGCATCAAGTTATATACAACAACTACAGACTAGTCTGTCTCTAGTTTTTGGAATTGTAAAAAACCATGCACTGAAAATACTTCCTCATCAATAAACTAATATAAGATCTTTTAGATCACTACTTACGGAAGAAGAAGAATGAATTGTCAAAAATTCCGGCTAAGAAGGAGCAATTCAAGTTAATTACAACAAAATAGAAATTGCAACCTTGATTGCTCAAAGTTGTAAAAAAATTGGACCTGGGGCACGTAGCTGGGCAACCGCTCGTGAAGGAGCTCTCCAACGAACATTTCTGGTTGTTCGTTCGGGTGGGAGCACCCTGTAGCCATTCGTTCGCTCTAGCGCGCTCCCTTGTTGAACCAGAGGCCCATTTGGCTCTTTTTCTGAAAAAAGAATGCCATCAACAAAAAAAAAGACAAATTTCTGGGCATGGTCCGAGGATCTGAGAGGCCGTTTCTCTGTTAGGACGGCGTATCACATGATTCATCGCATAAAAAGCGGAAGAGAGGCATGGTTAGAGGAGGGTGAGCACACTTCCAATCTCCAGGGACAGATGAAGAGCTGGTCGTCCTTATGGAAGCTGAAGGTGCCGTCGAAACTGAAAGTGTTCACGTGGAGACTGGCCCAGCACTCGCTACCAACGGGAGATCTTTTACAACACTGAAATATGTCCACCACGGATGTTTGCGGATTGTGCGGAGCGCATGATAATTGGCGGCACTCACTTCTCGATTGCGCACTGTCCAGGAGCACTTGGGCTCTATCGAAGGAAGAAATGGTGCAACACATGGCGATGATTCGAAGCGACGATGCAAAGGAGTGGCTATTTTCCATGTTCGATACAATGCCCAGCGACGAGCTTGTCACCATGATCGTCACTCTTTGGGCGATTTGGTCCTCGCGGAGGAAGCTAATACATGAGGGAATTTTTCAAACACCTTTTGCGATACATGGTTTTATATCAAACTACATTTCAGAGATTCAGTTTCTGGAGAAGCCAGAGAGGGAGAAGCAAGCAGCAGCACCCAGATCGACGGGGTGGATCCCTCCTCCAGAACATCATGTGAAAGTTAATGTTGATGCGGCTGTTGCGAGGCATGGTGGTTTTGGGGCAGTAGCAGCTATTTGCAGAGAAGGCAGCGGGGTGTACCAGGGAGCGTCAGTGATCCGATTCAACAACATTGATGACCCGAAGACTTTGGAGACATTGGCAATTCGTGAAGCTCTGGCTCTGGCGGATGACCTGCTCTATGACAGAATTTCAGTGGCGTCGGATTGCAAATTGGCCGTCGAAGCGTTCAAGAAAGGCACATGTGCACAATATGGGGCCGTGGTGCATGAAATCATAGAACGTTCTAGAGTTTTTTCTTCTTGTTTGATTAATCATGAGTTTAGGACCTCGAATGTTGAGGCTCACAAACTAGCAAAGCATGCGATATCCCTGGGTTTTGGCCGCCATGTTTGGTTAGGTCACCCAGGAAATTTGGATTTCGTCCCTGTAAACATTGTGACGGGTGAATAAAGGCTTTGCGAGTTTGTCTAAAAAAAATCAACAAAAAAAAGACTGTAACGGCCATGGTCTGATTTATGAACCATGCTACTCTATAAAAACTGCTGTATCTCAAATTTATAAATTTACAATGAGTATGATAAAAAAAGGTTATGTGATCTACAAAAATAAATTCCCATGCTAAACTTAAAAACTGCCATCCTCTAGATAAAAAAATATTTTATCTGGATAAGCCCCAAATTTAGATTCTATACTTTCGTTTAAAAAAATCACTCACATGAATTGCCATGGTCCATAAAAGAAATTTTTTCCCATGGCGAATGTCATCCTCTTAATAATAAAAATGTCATCCCATTAAAAATAAAAATGCCATCAACACAAAATTAAAAATGCCATCCTTTTGAATAATAAAAATGTCATCCACTTAATAATTAAAAATGGTATCCTCTTAATAATTAAAAAGCCATGTTGTAAATAAAACTGCCATGTAGGAAAGTAGAAAAACAATTCCAAAAATTACCATTGATTTGTAAATAAATGACACATTGGTCAAAAACTAGGGTTTTTTATCTTTCAAAAATGGGATTCATTTTTTTTCTATTTCTGGCAAAATTATCAAATAAAATCGAATTAAAACACAAAATAGCTTCAAAGTTACCTATAACGGCTTACCCTTATGATTTTCACAAGCCCCTACTTCAATGCAACGCTTAGTGCATCTGCAACCACAACAGGAGGTCCTAAGTTCGAACCGCCCCTCGCGCACATTGACTGTGCAATTATTTTCTAAAAATAGAGAGTGTTCGGCTCGTGCTAGTTAAAGCTCGGCTAGTTAAGCTTACCAGGTGAAAAAGTTTGGCGCGGCTCTGTTCGTTTAAAGCTCGTAAGCGCTCGTTAACACACTGCGATGTGTTATGACCTATGGGATGAGTGTGTTTGCACAATCTTTACAAAGGAATATGATGACTACATGAGGTGGTGCTATAGTTTGTTCCCTTTGATGGAATAGGATGGGTCGATTAGATTGGTGGGTTGAGGTGCCAGAAAATGTTGTCATGTAAGATAAAAAAATATGTGATGTGTTGTACTAGTGAGCTTATTGAGCTTCTCATGAAACTCTTTGGCTCGTTATAAGTTTAACATGCTAAAATCGATGATTGACTCTACTTATTAGAAAGCAAGCTACAAGTTTAACGAGCTGAGCTATCAAGTGCTCGTTCAGCTCGCGAGCTATGAGATTTTGGTCCAGCCCCAGGTACAGACGTACAGTGAACGGCTGTAGCATGTCTACATAGCGTCAGCTTTTGTGCCAAGATCCGTGCAACAGCAGAGAAGCGAAAATGAATAGCTGACAATAGTAATGGCACCTGTAGGAAAGCAGGAATGACTCGACATACACATATACGTATAACACAAAAATAGGCAAGAGTAAAGCGATTATTTAAGGTTAGAAGGGAAATGATATAACCTACTGTAACATACAGAAACCTAAATACAAAAATATCAATGTGCAAAAGGCAAATTAAGAAAAAAAACAATACTATAACCATTGCATCGTACGGTCGAACGTCCGGTAACTCAAATGCGGGCTAAATAAAGAACCCAGACGACTGAAAAATTGAACAGAAATTACAGCTGAAGCTCGGACATTCAGGGAGTTCGAATGAAAGCGAATTGAAATCACTTGTCTGAAAAGTAGCATTGCAGTAATTGTATTGAATGGATACACAAAAAAGTTATGGACTTGACTAACTTCCACACGTTCGGAGGATTGCAACACATCCGCACGATTTCAAAAAGTAACAGGAGCGAGCGTGGTGTGCGAGCCAATTCCTAATTCATTTCCATGTCTGCATGCATGCATGCATATAAAACAGAAATAATGACATCAGCAAAGATTCTAAATAAATTCAAAATGCAAAATGTTTTGTAGCCCAAACCGTCGGTCCGATTGAAAAAATGTTTTCACATAAAAGAATCGTCTCGACGAGACCTTCGAAACAAGATCCCATGTTAATATCTTCTGACGAAATTTTTTTTCGAGTAAAAAGTTATCACGTCTATGGTATATAAATTACCACGATGTTTACATATAAAAATTCCGCGCATAAAAATGATTTCTTTCAAATTTCTCTCCACATGCAGATGCACTTAAAGTGCAGAAAAACTAATGTCATAATAGATTCACTTTATTTTGAAATTTTAAAATGTTTTGTAACTCAAACGGTCTGTTCAGTTCAAAATCCATTTTCAAAAAAAAAAAATCCGCCATGACGAGACCTTCGAAACAAGATCACATGTTGGCATGTTCCGACGACTTTTTCTTCTGGGTCAAAAGTTATCGTGCCTGAGCTAAGTAAGGTATCAGCTCTGTTGTGCATATATTACCATATAATTTACACACATTCTTACCGAAGTATATTTTCAACAACTTTTTTCATGGGTAAAGTTATCATGGTGTTGTACATAAGTTATCAGGCCCGAGAGCCTGTATTACCATGTTATTTACAGAGTATGTTTTTAATAACACTTTTTCGTGGGTCAAAAGTTATCGTGGTGTTTGTACCCAAGTTATCCGGTCTAAGAGCGTATCTTATCATGCTTTTACACAAAAAGTTATCAGGGGCATGTTTTCAACAATTTTTTCCACGGGTCAAAGTTATTGTGGTGTTTATATCTAAGTTATCAGGTCCGGGATCCTATATTATCATGCTATTCACGCAAAAAGTAATGGACAGTTCTACCTTCCGACCTTTCGGTATCATGCCATTGACACATAGGTTACAAGGTATGTTTTAAAAAAATCCCTCAGGTAAAAAACATAATCACGGGTGTTTGTGCGTGAGTTATCAGGTATGTGGTGTGAAATGTTACCATGTTATTGACATAGAAGTTATCGGGGATAAGTTTTCAACAACTTTTATCCTTATGGGTTAAAGTTACCACATGTCTAAGTTATCAGGTCCATAGTATGTATCTTACCATGCTATTTACACATAATTTACTGGGGTGTATTGGAATGCCTTTTTCACATGATAATTTTAACAAAGAGAAAACGTGATAACTACAGAGGGTATCTCAAACTGACATGATAACTACAGAGGGTGTCTCAAACTATAACATGCAAGAAAGATTTTTTTTTGGTATATTATATCAGAAAAAAGAAATACAACATGCACAACTAATTGCTTGGCTAGTTGGTTAGCCTGGTTAGTTTAGAGATCTTACCTTGCTATAAGGTTGAGAGTTCGAATCCCACCTTGTACTCTATTTTTTGCCTGGGAAATTAGGACGAGGAAAGGACTGACAAAATCATGCAAATTAGGAGGTGACCTACTAATTACGTTTCAAATTAGGATAACCCATTTATTACGGGATAATCATGCCAATGGTAACTCATTAATTACGGGATAATAAAGTTGCCTAGACTTATGATCGCAGTTAAAGCATAATCCAATCACCATTTATTGCGGGATCGTGGGAAAAACAGAAGTAAATTAACAACTGTCGTATCATTAATAAGCGCCGTCCGATCCGAAATGGACGCGATCCAAGTCGTGCGGATGTATCGCAGAATTCAAGCCGACTGGATTTTTTAGTTTTCTCGAAAAGTTATATCTGCTGTACTGTCCGACAGATAGACCGAAGGAAAGGAACTACTCCTTCTAGAATCACTGCATTTTTTTTTTCTGAGGGGTTCTAGAATCACTTGTGGGGCAACAAACTGGGCGCAGGACAATGGGAGGGGCCGACCCCGAGCCCGCAACCGCAGTCCAAAGACGGAGCCCACAAAATCCTTTCATTTCTCCCTGATAAACCTACCCCACACCCAACAACACCACACGCGAGAGAGAAGACCGTGGTCCGTCGACGAGCGAAGGGATTAAAAAACTGTGCCCGTTTCAAAACACTCGCTTCCCGGAAGAAAACCCCAGAGTGCTTCGTCACCAAGGGAAGGCAGAGCATATAACCAACGCAACGCACGCAGAGGAGCCAAACCTGGAATCGAATCGGGGAATACCAAAATCAAACCGCAACCAATCCCCACCCCACCCTTCCTTCCCTCCCTCACTCGCCCAGGCGCAGGCGCAGGGCACCGAACCCACTCGCACCCCGCCGCCCAATCCGAGGCGGCGCCGTCCTCGTGCGCGCTCTCGCGGTGGCCATGACGGCGCAGGCGCTCGCGCCGCCGCCGCCGGAGCCGCGCCAGCTCAGCCTGGCCGACCTCAGGGCCGTCTCCGTGCTCGGCCGCGGCGCCAAGGGCGTCGTCTTCCACGTCGTGCCCGAGGACGGAGGGGGCGACGTCGCCATGGCGCTCAAGGCGGTGTCGCGGGAGGCCGCGCGGCACAAGAAGAGCGGCGGGAGCGGCGGCGGCGGCGCCGGGGACGGCCACCGGAGGATCTGGTTCGAGCGCGACGTGCTCCTGGCCCTGCGCCACCCGCTCCTCCCCGCCCTCCGTGGCGTCCTCGCCACCGACGCCGTCGTCGGCTTCGCCATCGACCGCTGCGGCGGCGGCGACCTCAACTCCCTCCGACGCCGCCAGACCGAGAAGATGTTCTCCGACTCCGTCATACGGTACGCGCTCAACTAACGCCCTTACGCCACGCACTGCCGTAGGACAAATTGGCCAAGATTTGATCCGTGAACTCATCCAGTGCCATTCGTAATTCGTTGCCAATTCGCAGGTTCTACGCGGCGGAGCTGGTGCTAGCTCTCGAGTACCTGCACAGCATCGGCATCGTCTACCGGGACCTCAAGCCGGAGAACGTCCTCATACAGGACAGCGGCCACATCATGCTCGTCGACTTCGACCTCTCCACGAGGCTCCCAATTCTGCCGCCGGAGACGGACGCTCCCAAACCGGCGCCCGTCCCCAGCTCGCCGTCCCCGAACACCGGGAAGCCCAAGAAGCCAGTCATGTGCTTCCGGTTCCGTTCAGGCGGAGCCGCAAAGCCGGCCGTGTCCGCAGACTCGCCGTCGCCGCCCTCCACCTCACGCACGGCATCCTCGTCCTCCACCTCTTCCACAACCACCACGGCCTCCTCCACGGTGTCCGGCGCGCGCACGCCGGCCAAGTCGAACTCGTTCGTGGGCACGGAGGACTACGTGGCGCCGGAGATCATCGCCGGGAGCGGGCACGACTTCATCGTGGACTGGTGGGGCCTGGGCGTGGTGCTCTACGAGATGCTCTACGGGCGCACGCCGTTCCGGGGGCAGAACCGCAAGGAGACCTTCTACCGCGTGCTCACCAAGCAGCCGGAGCTGGTGGGCGAGAAGACGCCGCTGCGCGACCTCATCGCCCGCCTCCTGGAGAAGGACCCGGCGAAGCGCATCGGCGCGCGCGGCATCAAGGCGCACCCCTTCTTCCACGGCGTCGACTGGGACCGCATCCTCCGCGTGGCGCGCCCGCCCTACATCCCCGCGCTGCCCCACGACGAGGACGGCGGCGGCGAGGTGCTCGACGTCGAGAAGGTCGTGCACGAGACGTTCGCGGCCAGCGACGTCGAGAACGCCGCGGCGGCTGGGGACGAGAAGAAGCCTTCGCCGGAGACGGAGACGGGCGGGGGCGACGACGGTGAGCGGAGGATGATGGATCCGTCGAAAGATGGCGATTTCTCCGTGTTTTTCTGAGTTTTTTTTTATTATAGATTTTAGCACTTTGTCCATCCCAGAAAAATGGGCTTGGCCAGGTTTATTTTGTCAATACGATATTTTACTCCATTTTCTTTGGAAACTCGTGGTAGCACAGTAGTATATGGTGGGATTTGGTGGAGGGATGAGTACATAATTAAGGAGGTAATAGTGTGTTTAGCGGAGTAGAGTACGTTTTGCTTCGCTTCTTGTCCACATTTTTGGTGGATACTTTACTTTGGCCCGTACATACGAGGATTGTTGAGACGATCGTGTACATAATGAATAATCAACAGTTAATATTAGGCAGATGAGGTGCAGATTGGTCTTGATGTTTGTTTTTCCATTTCGACTTTTGGTAAGCATTGATTTAGCATGGAAATTGCAGGCATCAACTTCCTAAAAATAACTACTATTCTGTTCTCGCGGGTGCCATAAACCAAACCACGACGCTATTATCTTAGTATCTAAAAATGCGCGGAGGCGTGGTGTCCACACAGTGAAGTTCAGTGGTGGCCAACCACTGCTGGTACTCCCTCCGATTCTTTTCACCCTGCGCATAACTTCCGAGCCCCGTTCGGTTTTTTGGGACAAATTTGCCCCTTCTTTTGACTGGATCAGATGCATGCAGTCCCCCAGGGAAAATTGGGAAAGCCACACAGGATTGCATGCACCAGCCCACCGGCCAATACTAAGAGAGCAGTAAATGCGGGGCCATGGTAGTTTGCATGCAGAGGCGCACCAGACGAGGAAAGAAGCCGGATAACTAGGAAACTAATTAACGCACGCGTGCTCCTCCGCTGCATGGGACGCGCCTGATGAGGGGTAGATTAGGAAAGAGGTGCCGCAAAAGCGGAACGCGCAGAGCAATTCGGGGAAAATGAAAAAAAGTTATGCGCAGAGTAAATGGGATCGGAGGGAGTACTTGGTACGCAGAGGTATCTTTTCATCGGCTTCAATTACTACGGTGAACGTACAGAAAGACAGCATGAAATTTGTAATCTGCCATCAAACGAGTCGCGAACGGGAGTAAATGGAACACAGGGGCTAGCCTGGCTCCCTTTACTTGCCCACTGGTGCGGTGAGCAGGAGCAGGTACGCCATTGCCAGTGCGGCCGCGGCAGCACGAGTGGATCGTGTAAGCACGCACGCGAGGGTAGCTAGCCCGCCCTCGTGACGGACGGAATCGAGTAGATCGATCGGCGCCTTGGTCCCGAGGTCACCAACTATTCCTCATCCTCACTACCACGGAGGGGAAAAAGGAAAGGTATATGCCATTGCCAGCCAGCTCTGTGCCTGTGCGCCATTCACCACCGAACCCACGAGGCCATGACGTGCAGTCACCCGCTGTGCCCTGTGCGTGCGTGCGTGCATGCGACATGATCATGTGGACCGAGGAAGGAAAAGCCATATGTATGATGATGAGCTCCAGGTTGTGGCACATGCATGTGTACGCACCCTTAGTGCTACGTTCCATTCACTGCCGGTTAGGCCAACTCCACCACGCGACCCCAAACGGACGTCCGTTTTGTCTGATTTTTGTCCCTTTGGGTAGGGATTTGAGGTCGTGTCCGGGCCTGTCCTGGGATGCGGTAGCCGTGCACCCAGCGCGCGGCCGCATCCTTTTGCCCCATCCTGTCCACGTCTAGTTTTAAAAAAAGGAACGTGTCAAATGCCAAGCCCCAGTTCACGACCCCAGTTCACGCCGGCAACAAAGCCAGCGGCCTACACGACCATCGTCGGCAACACAGCCAGCGACCTACACGACCATCGCCGGCAACACAGCCAGCGGCCTACACGACCATCGCCGGCAACACAGCCAGCGGCCGGCAACACAGCCAGCCTCCAAAATGAATAGTTGTCCTCGCCGGCAACACAGCCAGCGGTCGGCAACACAGCCGGCCTCCAAAATGAATGTTTTTTCGCCGGCACCCATGCCAGCGGCCCAGCGGGCGGGCGGCACCCATGCCAGCCTCCAAAAAGAACGGCCACGCCGATCGAACGACCTAGTTCAGGCCTTCGGCGTCGAGCATCTCCTTCTGCCTGGCCTCGAACCAGGCCCTCGTCTTGTCGCTCATCTTCGACAGGTCCACGCTCATGATCGCTAGGGCCACCTCCTTTGCTTTGATGGCGGCATTGGTGGCCTCGATGTCGAGCTGCCTCTGCCCGGCCTTGATGTTGCCGGCCTCGATGTTGAGCTGCCTTTGCCGGGTGGCCTCTTCCATGTCTAGCTGCCTTTGCCGGGCGGCCTCTTCCATGTCGAGCTGCCTTTGCCGGGCCGTCTCCTCCATGTCTATCTTCCTCTTCTTGGCCGCCTCCTCCATCTCAAGCTTCTGCCTTTGGAGATCTAGGTATTGCTTCATTTGCTCGTCCTTGCTTTGCCGCTTCTTCTCGTCCCTCACATCCTTATGTGACATCATGCCATGCAATGTCTCATGCAAGGCCATGGATGAGGCGTCACGGATGTCGTCCACCTTCGAGTTGGTCTTGCCCCTCGGCCTCTTCAACGGCTCGCCATCCCCACCTCAGCGAACTTGGCCGTCTTCTTGCCTCTTTTCCTTTGAAGTTCACGGTATTGATCCTTGTGTTGGAAATATGCCCTAGAGGCAATAATAAAAGCATTATTATTATATTTCCTTATTCATGATAATTGTCTTTATTCGTGCTATAATTGTGTTATCCGGAAATCGTAATACATGTGTGAATAACAGACAACAACATGTCCCTAGTGAGCCTCTAGTTGACTAGCTCGTTGATCGACAGATAGTCATGGTTTCCTGACTATGGACATTGGATGTCATTGATAACGAGATCACATCATTAGGAGAATGATGTGATGGACAAGACCCAATCCTAAACATAGCATAAGATCGCATAGTTCGTTTGCTAGAGTTTTCCAATGTCAAGTATCCTTTCCTTAGACCATGAGATCGTGTAACTCCCGGATACCGTAGGAGTGCTTTGGGTGTGCCAAACGTCACAACGTAACTGGGTGACTATAAAGGTATACTACGGGTATCTCTGAAAGTGTCTGTTGGGTTGACATGGATCGAGACTGGGATTTGTCACTCCGCTTGACGGAGAGGTATCACCGGGCCCTCTCGGTAATGCATCATCATAATGAGCTCAATGTGATCAAAGTGTTTGATCACAGGATCATGCATTACGGTACGAGAAAAGTGACTTGCCGGTAACGAGATTGAACGAGGTATTGGGATACCGACGATCGAATCTCGGGCAAGTAAAATACCGATTGACAAAGGGAATCGTATACGGGATTAATTGAATCCTTGACATCGTGGTTCATCCGATGAGATCATCGTGGAGCATGTGGGAGCCAACATGGGTATCCAGATCCCGCTGTTGGTTATTGCCTGAGAGCCGTCTCGGTCATGTCTGCATGTCTCCCGAACCCGTAGGGTCTACACACTTAAGGTTCGGTGACGCTAGGGTTGTGAAGATATGTATATGCAGTAACCCGAATGTTGTTAAGAGTCCCGGATGAGATCCCGGACGTCACGAGGAGTTTCGGAATGGTCTGGAGGTAAAGAATTATATATAAAAAGTGCTGTTTTGGCCATCGGGACAAGTTTCGGGGTGACCGGTATTGTACCGGGACCACCGGAGGGTCCCGGGGGTCCACCGGGTGGGGCCACCCATCCCGGAGGGCCCCATGGGCCAAAGTGGGGAGGGGAACCAGCCCATAGTGGGCTGGTGCGCCCCCCTAGGCCCACCCCATGCGCCTAGGGTTGAAACCCTAGGGATGGGGGGCGCCCCACCTTGGCTTGGGGGCCACTCCACCCTTGGCCGCCGCCCCCCTAGGAGATTGCATCTCCTAGGGCCGGCGCCCCCCAAGGGGGCCTATATAAAGGGGGGGAGGGGAGGGGGGCAGCGCACCCATTGCCCTGGCGCCTCCCTCTCCCTCTCCAACACATCCTCCTCCTCCGTAGAGCTCGGCGAAGCCCTGTCGGAGTACTGCGGCTCCACCATCACCACGCCGTCGTGCTGCTGCTGGAGTCTTCTTCCCCAACCTCTCCTTTGCCTTGCTGGATCAAGAAGAAGGAGACGTTACGCTGACCGTACGTGTGTTGAACGCGGAGGTGACGTGCTTTCGGTGCTAGGATCTCCGGTGATTTGGATCACGGTGTGTACGATACTTCATCCCCGTTCGTTGAACGCTTCCGCTCGCGATCTACAAAGTTGTATGTAGATGCAATCCCTCTCTCCCTTGACTCGTTGCTAGATGAACTCATAGATGGATCTTGGTGAAACCGTAGGAAATTTTTTGTTTTCTGCAACGTTCCCCAACAGTGGCATCATGAGCTAGGTTTATGCGTAGTTCTTCTTGCGCGAGTAGAACACAATTTGTTGTGGGCGTAGATTTGTCAACTTTTCTTGCCGCTACTAGTTTTATCTTGCTTCAGCGGTATTGTGGGATGAAGCGGCCCGGACCAACCTTACACGTACTCTTACGTGAGACCGGTTCCACCGACTAATATGCACTAGTTGCATAAGGTGGCTGGCGGGTGTCTGTCTCTCCCACTTTAGTTGGAGCGGATTCGATGAAAAGGGTCCTTATGAAGGGTAAATAGAAGTTGACAAATCACGTTGTGGCTTTTACGTAGGTAAGAAAACGTTCTTGCTAGAACCCTAATTCAGCCACGTAAAACTTGCAACAACAATTAGAGGATGTCTAACTTGTTTTTGCAGCAAGTGCTTTGTGATATGATATGGCCAAGTTGTGATGAATGATGAATGATCTATATGTGATGTATGAGATGTTCATGCTATTGTAATAGGAATCACGACTTGCATGTCGATGAGTATGACAACCGGCAGGAGCCATAGGAGTTGTCTTTATTTTTTATATGACCTGCGTGTCATTGAGAAACGCCATGTAAATTACTTTACTTTATTGCTAAACGCGTTAGCCTTAGTAGTAGAAGTAATAGTTGGCGAGCAACTTCATGGAGACACGATGATGGAGATCATGATGATGGAGATCATGGTGTCAAGCCGGTGACAAGATGATCATGGAGCCCCAAGATGGAGATCGAAGGAGCTATGTGATATTGGCCATATCATGTCACGTTTATTATTTGATTGCATGTGATGTTTATCATGTTTTGCATCTTGTTTACTTAGAACGACGGTAGTAAATAAGATGATCCCTCATAATAATTTCAAGAAAGTGTTCCTCCTAACTGTGCACCGTTGCGACAGTTCGTTGTTTCGAAGCACCACGTGATGATCGGGTGTGATAGATTCTAACGTTCACATACAACGGGTGTAAGACAGATTTACACACGCAAAACACTTAGGTTGACTTGACAAGCCTAGCATGTACAGACATGGCCTCGGAACACAGAAGACCGAAAGGTCGAGCATGAGTCGTATAGAAGATACGATCAACATGAAGATGTTCACCGATGTTGACTAGTCTGTCTCACGTGATGATCGGACACGGCCTAGTTGACTCGGATCATGTAATACTTAGATGACTAGAAGAGGGATGTCTATCTAAGTGGGAGTTTATTAAATAATTTGATTAAATGAACTTTATTATCATGAACTTAGTCTAAAATTTTACAATATGTCTTGTAGATCAAATGGCCAACGTAGTCCTCAACTTCAACGCGTTCCTAGAGAAAACCAAGCTGAAAGACGATGGTAGCAACTATACGGACTGGGTCCGGAACCTGAGGATCATCCTCATAGCTGCCAAGAAAGATTATGTCCTACGAGCACCGCTGGGTGACGCACCTATTCTCCCTGCAGAACAAGACGTTACGAACGCTTGGCAGTCACGCTGCGATGATTACTCCCTCTTTCAGTGCGGCATGCTTTACAGCTTAGAGCCGGGGCTCCAAAAACGTTTTGAGAGACATGGAGCATATGAGATGTTCGAAGAGCTGAAAATGGTTTTCCAAGCTCATGCCCGGGTCGAGAGATATGAAGTCTCCAACAAATTCTTTAGCTGTAAGATGGAGGAAAATGGCTCTGTTAGTGAACACATACTCAAGATGTCTGGGTTGCACAACCGCTTGACTCAACTGGAAGTTAATCTCCCGGATGAAGTGGTCATTGACAGAATCCTTCAATCGCTTCCACCTAGCTACAAGAGCTTTGTGATGAACTACAATATGCAGGGGATGGTAAAGACCATTCCTGAGGTATATGCTATGCTAAAATCAGCAGAGGTAGAAATCAAGAAGGAACATCAAGTGTTGATGGTGAATAAAACCACTAAGTTCAAGAAGGGCAAGGGTAAAAAGAACTTCAAGAAGGACGGCAAGGAAGTTGCCGCGCCCGGTAAGCAAGTTGCCGGGAAGAAGCCAAAGAATGGACCCAAGCCCGAGACTGAGTGCTTTTATTGCAAGGGAAGTGGTCACTGGAAGCGGAACTGCCCCAAATACTTAGAGGACAAGAAGGCCAGCAAAACAAAAGGTATATGTGATATACATGTAATTGATGTGTACCTTACCAGTACTCGTAGTAGCTCTTGGGTATTTGATACCGGTGCATTTGCTCACATTTGTAACTCAAAACAGGAGCTACGGAATAAACGGAGACTGGCGAAGGACGAGGTGACGATGCGCGTCGGGAATGGTTCCAAGGTCGATGTGATCGCCGTCGGCATGCTACCTCTACATTTACCTACGGGATTAGTTTTAAACCTCAATAATTGTTATTTAGTGCCAACTTTTGAGCATGAACATTGTGTCTGGATCTCGTTTAATTCGAGATGGCTACTCATTTAAATCCGAGAATAATGGTTGTTCTATTTATATGAGAGATATGTTTTATGGTCATGCTCCCATGGTTAATGGTTTATTCTCAATGAATCTCGTACGTGATGATACACATATTCATAGTGTGAATACCAAAAGAGTTAAAGTTGATAACAATAGTCCCACATATTTGTGGCACTGCCGCCTTGGTCACATAGGTGTCAAACGCATGAAGAAGCTCCATGCAGATGGACTTTTAGAGTCTCTTGATTATGAATCATTTGACACGTGCGAACCATGCCTCATGGGTAAAATGACCAAGACTCCGTTCTCAAGAACAATGGAGCGAGCAACCAACTTATTGGAAATCATACATACCGATGTGTGCGGTCCAATGAGTGTTGAGGCTCGCGGTGGCTATCGTTATGTTCTCACCCTCACTGATGACTTGAGTAGATATGGGTATGTCTACTTAATGAAACACAAGTCTGAGACCTTTGAAAAGTTCAAGGAATTTCAGAGTGAGGTTGAAAATCAACGTGAGAGAAAGATCAAGTTTCTACGATCAGATCGTGGAGGAGAATACTTGAGTCACGAATTTGGCACACACTTAAGAAAATGTGGAATAGTCTCACAACTCACGCCGCCTGGAACACCTCAGCGTAATGGTGTGTCCGAACGTCGTAATCGCACTCTATTAGATATAGTGCGATCTATGATGTCTCTTACCGATTTACCGCTATCTTTTTGGGGCTATGCTTTAGAGACTGCCGCATTCACTTTAAATAGGGCTCCGTCAAAATCCGTTGAGACGACACCGTATGAATTATGGTTTGGGAAGAAACCTAAGCTGTCGTTTCTAAAAGTTTGGGGATGCGATGCTTATGTCAAGAAACTTCAACCTGAGAAGCTCGAACCCAAGTCGGAAAAATGCGTCTTCATAGGATACCCGAAAGAAACTGTTGGGTATACCTTCTACCTCAGATCCGAAGGCAAGATCTTTGTTGCCAAGAATGGATCCTTTCTAGAGAAAGAGTTTCTCTCGAAAGAAGTAAGTGGGAGGAAAGTAGAACTTGATGAAGTGTTACCTCTTGAACCGGAAAATGCCGAAACTCAAGAAAACGTTCCTGAGGTGCCTGCACCGACTAGAGAGGAAATTAATGATGATGATCAAGATACTTCTAATCAAGCTCCTACTGAAATTTGAAGGTCCACAAGGACACGTTCCGTACCAGAATGGTACGGGAACCCTGTCTTGGAAATCATGTTGTTAGACAACGGTGAACCTTCGAACTATGAGGAAGCAATGGCGGGCCCGGATTCCGACAAATGGCTGGAAGCCATGAAATCCGAGATAGGATCCATGTATGAAAACAAAGTATGGACTTTGACTGATTTGCCCGTTGAACGGCGAGCCATAGAAAATAAATGGATCTTTAAGAAGAAGACAGACGCGGATGGTAATGTGACCATCTATAAAGCTCGGCTTGTCGCTAAGGGTTATCGACAAGTTCAAGGGGTTGACTACGATGAGACTTTCTCACCGGTAGCGAAGCTGAAGTCCGTCCGAATCATGTTAGCAATTGCCACATTCTACGATTATGAAATATGGCAAATGGACGTCAAAACGGCATTCCTTAATGGTTTCCTTAAGGAAGAATTGTATATGATGCAGCCGGAAGGTTTTGTCGATCCTAAGAATGCTGACAAGGTGTGCAAGCTCCAACGCTCGATTTATGGGCTGGTGCAAGCATCTCGGAGTTGGAACATTCGCTTTGATGAGATGATCAAAGCGTTTGGGTTTACACAGACTTATGGAGAAGCCTGTGTTTACAAGAAAGTGAGTGGGAGCTCTGTAGCATTTCTCATATTATATGTAGACGACATACTTTTGATGGGAAATGATATAGAACTCTTGGACAGCATTAAGGCCTACTTGAATAAGAGTTTTTCAATGAAGGACCTTGGAGAAGCTGCTTATATATTAGGCATCAAGATCTATAGAGATAGATCGAGACGCCTCATAGGTCTTTCACAAAGCACATACCTTGATAAAATATTGAAAAAGTTCAATATGGATCAATCTAAGAAAGGGTTCTTACATGTATTACAAGGTGTGAAATTGAGCTCAGCTCAATGTCCGACCACGGCAGAAGATATAGAAGGGATGAGTGTCATCCCCTATGCCTCAGCCATAGGTTCTATTATGTATGCCATGCTGTGTACCAGACCTGATGTAAACCTTGCCGTAAGTTTGGTAGGAAGGTACCAAAGTAATCCCGGCAAGGAACACTGGACAACGGTCAAGAATATCCTGAAGTACCTGAAAAGGACCAAGGAAATGTTTCTCGTTTATGGAGGTGACGAAGAGCTCGTCGTAAAAGGTTACGTCGACGCTAGCTTCGACACATATCTGGATGACTCTAAGTCACAAACCGGATACGTGTATATTTTGAATGGTGGGGCAGTAAGCTGGTGCAGTTGCAAGCAAAGCGTTGTGGCGGGATCTACATGTGAAGCGGAGTACATGGCAGCCTCGGAGGCAGCACATGAAGCAATTTGGGTGAAGGAGTTCATCACCGACCTCGGAGTCATACCCAATGCGTCGGGGCCAATCAAACTCTTCTGTGACAACACTGGAGCTATTGCACTTGCAAAGGAGCCCAGGTTTCACAACAAGACCAGGCACATCAAGCGTCGCTTCAACTCCATTCGTGAAAATGTTCAAGATGGAGACATAGAAATTTGTAAAGTGCACACGGATCTGAATGTCGCAGATCCGTTGACTAAACCTCTCCCTAAGGCAAAACATGATCAGCACCAGAACTCTATGGGTGTTCGATTCATCACAATGTAACTAGATTATTGACTCTAGTGCAAGTGGAAGACTGTTGGAAATATGCCCTAGAGGCAATAATAAAAGCATTATTATTATATTTCCTTATTCATGATAATTGTATTTATTCGTGCTATAATTGTGTTATCCGGAAATCGTAATACATGTGTGAATAACAGACAACAACATGTCCCTAGTGAGCCTCTAGTTGACTAGCTCGTTGATCGACAGATAGTCATGGTTTCCTGACTATGGACATTGGATGTCTTTGATAACGAGATCACATCATTAGGAGAATGATGTGATGGACAAGACCCAATCCTAAACATAGCATAAGATCGCATAGTTCGTTTGCTAGAGTTTTCCAATGTCAAGTATCCTTTCCTTAGACCATGAGATCATGTAACTCCCGGATACCGTAGGAGTGCTTTGGGTGTGCCAAACGTCACAACGTAACTGGGTGACTATAAAGGTATACTACGGGTATCTCTGAAAGTGTCTGTTGGGTTGACATGGATCGAGACTGGGATTTGTCACTCCGCTTGACGGAGAGGTATCATCGGGCCCTCTCGGTAATGCATCATCATAATGAGCTCAATGTGATCAAAGTGTTTGATCACAGGATCATGCATTACGGTACGAGAAAAGTGACTTGCCGGTAACGAGATTGAACGAGGTATTGGGATACCGACGATCGAATCTCGGGCAAGTAAAATACCGATTGACAAAGGGAATCGTATACGGGATTAATTGAATCCTTGACATCGTGGTTCATCCGATGAGATCATCGTGGAGCATGTGGGAGCCAACATGGGTATCCAGATCCCGCTGTTGGTTATTGCCCAAGAGCCGTCTCGGTCATGTCTGCATGTCTCCCGAACCCGTAGGGTCTACACACTTAAGGTTCGGTGACGCTAGGGTTGTGAAGATATGTATATGCAGTAACCCGAATGTTGTTCGGAGTCCCGGATGAGATCCCGGACGTCACGAGGAGTTTCGGAATGGTCCGGAGGTAAAGAATTATATATAGGAAGTGCTGTTTTGGCCATCGGGACAAGTTTCGGGGTCACCGGTATAGTACCGGGACCACCGGAGGGTCCCGGGGGTCCACCGGGTGGGGCCACCCATCCCGAAGGGCCCCATGGGCCAAAGTGGGGAGGGGAACCAACCCATAGTGGGCTGGTGCGCCCCCCTAGGCCCACCCCATGCGCCTAGGGTTGAAACCCTAGGGATGGGGGGGCGCCCCACCTTGGCTTGGGGGCCACTCCACCCTTGGCTGCCGCCCTCCTAGGAGATTGCATCTCCTAGGGCCGGCGCCCCCCCAAGGGGGCCTATATAAAGGGGGGAGGGGAGGGGGGCAGCGCACCCATTGCCCTGGCGCCTCCCTCTCCCTCTCCAACACATCCTCCTCCTCCGTAGAGCTCGGCGAAGCCCTGTCGGAGTACTGCGGCTCCACCATCACCACGCCGTCGTGCTGCTGCTGGAGTCTTCTTCCCCAACCTCTCCTTTGCCTTGCTGGATCAAGAAGAAGGAGACGTTACGCTGACCGTACGTGTGTTGAACGTGGAGGTGCCGTGCTTTCGGTGCTAGGATCTCCGGTGATTTGGATCACGGTGTGTACGACTACTTCATCCCCATTCGTTGAACGCTTCCGCTCGCGATCTACAAAGTGGTATGTAGATGCAATCCCTCTCTCCCTTGACTCGTTGCTAGATGAACTCATAGATGGATCTTGGTGAAACCGTAGGAAAATTTTTGTTTTCTGCAACGTTCCCCAACACCTTGAACTTAGGGCAATTGTTGATGATCGTCCAACAATGCGTAAGAGTGAATGGCTTGTCATTGTGCCGGGCCTTGAATGCCTCCAAAGATTGAAATGCCTACACCACATGATCAACAACAAGTGAAAATGCAAACATATACACGGCCGAAGTCTCGTGGCCGTAGCAAGGGCTAGAAAGAGAAGAGCATACCATCTCTCCAACGCCGAGACCACTTAAGGGCCGTGCTTCAACGCTCTCTAATGCGGCACAATATTTTTTGCACTCTTGTTGGATGAACAACCATCTTTTTTGAATCGAACCGATGCCACGATTGCTTGTAAATTGGTAGGGTTCAAACATCTTCTTTTCATGGAATGTTTTGTGGACTCTCGTCCAAAAAACAATGCCCTTTTGTTGCGCGCCGGTCCTTGGATCTTGGCTTATCTCCATCCAACTTTGGCAAATCAACTTGTCCTCATCTTGTGTATATGAACCGGTGCGAATACTCTTCCGCTTCTTTTGTGCTTCCGCTCTTTGGGTGAGCTCGTCTATGAACAATGGAGCGCCACTAATATCAACATCATTGGCTTCATCTTCATCTTCACCTTCGACATAGATGTCATTGTCTTCATGCCACGAATCACCATGGTCGTACTCAGCACGGTCGTCGGCCTCTTCATCGGGCACGTACTGGGCGCGGTCATCCTGACTTTGGGTCTCATCGGGGTCGTAGGCACGGCCATGCCCACCCTGGAAGATCACGTCCTCCATGTACTGGTTGTAGAAGGGGTCGTCCACCGTCGGTGTTGAGATTGGCATTTCGTCAAACAACACGCGGGGTGCCGGCATGGTGCCCGTGAACGGTGCACGCGCCTGCTTTCTTTGCATCTCCACGGAAGGCCTCCCGCCGCTGCTGGACCCAGGCGTCACGTTGAGGTCGATGACGGCCGCGGGGCGTGGTGTGGACGGCGCGAACAAGCCCACGTTCGGCGACGCCGAGAAACGGGTCTGGCCGTCGTGCCTGGGCGGAGGAAAGCCGGGCGACATGGGCGCGACGCGCGACATCGGCGACTGGCAGTGCGTAGGCCGGGCGACCGACGAGCCTGTGCTCGCCGGGCCGGCGGCCGCTGCATGGAACCCCGCCGGACGACCCATGCCAAGCATGAGGATGGCGTGCGCTTTGTTGACGAGGTCCTCCTTCTCGTCGGCAGCGGCCTTGCGCCGCGCGGCCTCTAACTCCTCGCGCTGGGCGGCGAACTTGGCCACGGCGGCATTCATCTTGACGGCCGCTCTCCGTTCCCTCCTCTTCGCCGATTCCGTGTCCAACTTGGCGATCTCCTCTGGCGTGTACTCCGACCGCGGCTTCTTTGCCGCCTTCTTCCTCACCTTCGCGGCAGGGTCGACGGCCAGGCCGCCGGAACTCGGCGGGGCGTCGGCCATGGACGGGGGAGAGAGGGGGGGGGGGCGGGAAGGACATGGGAGGGTTTGGGGGAAATGGCGCCAAATGGCCGTGGGGGGGGGGGTTGGTTTCTCTCACGGACAGACGAGCCAGGGGAGGACAAGCGCGTGCGTCCCGCCCGTCCGCGCGCTGTCCGTTTCACCCCAAAACCAGCGCAAGTTTGGGCCGGGGATGGGTCGAAAGCGGACACAAAACGGACAAAAGTCCGTTCGCTCACGCGCGTTGGGCCGCCTTTTTTGTCCCTTTTACCCCAAACGGACGGGGCCGGACAGGATAGGGTCGCGCGGTGGAGTTGGCCTTATTCCCCGAGGAAATGCTCGTATTGTGGACGGCGCCATCGTTCCTTCCGTGGGTGCCCGTCCAATCTTTGCCTGCTTGATTCCTCATCGTGTCTACATTCGGTAAACCTAGTGGTTTGCTTTGCATCTCGTTATCTCACAAAACAAACAAATGGAGGAATCTTCTAATCTCGTTATCTAAAGCCTCTCAACCCTTGCAAACCACTTTTTTTTAGTTGTTTCGATTGCTTAGCACCAGTGATGGATCTAGAAATAGAATGAAGGGTGTGCACGCTTCAAAAAAGCTGACTTCTATTTTCATTGGTTTGGAGGGGCCTTTAAAATTAGTTAATTATTACTCCCTCCATCCCGAATTACTCGTCTTAAAAATGGATAGAATTAAAAATTCGTCTAGATACATTTCCATTTATGCTACAAGTAATTCCGGACGAAGAGAGTGTTGGGAATATTAGCACTTTTTCAATTAGACTTATCCACGAGTAAAAAGTAAGCATGGCATAAAGGGAATGCATCTCATAGCGATACCTAAGCATACTAGCACGTACAGAACATAGAATCGAACCTTCTATGAGCAGCACCTAGCATAAGTACTAATAAACGAGGGATGAACAGATCATACCCTCCAGTTGGCCAGGCCAACGCGGCGGCGGCAGCAGCAGCCTCGGCGTCGTCCGTGGCCTTCTTCTTAGCGGCGGCGTCGTCGGCCATGGTGTCGATGCAGAGAGAGTAGTGGAAGCAGAGGCGAACGGAGTTGGGGACGGATCGGGAGCAGTCACGTCGACGCTCCCCAAAAACCTTATTGTCGTTCTTCGGGGCAGGATCTCAAACGACAAGGTTCCGGAGGCACCTGCTCTCCCGACCAGCCGTGCACGCGGTCTCCGGAATGGGATCGTCGGAGGCATCACAAAGTGAGGAACAGTAGATGACGGCTAGGTCACGCGAGAGGGAGTGAGTGAACCGAACTAGGTTACTTCACTGGCCAGAGCCTTCTTATATAGTCCGTAAGGAAGAAAGTCGTGGGCCTTGCTGAGGCCCCCGATCGAGTCGGCCCACTCCCGGCAAGGGAGTCGTTGTTCCCGTCAAGCGTCGCACCCCCGGCAAGGGGTCAACGAATCACGGCAACGAGGGCCCCGACAAGGGTCGCACCCCCGGCAAGGGGTCGACGAATCCCGGCAACACAAGTGAGCCCACAGTCCAACGTCTTGGACAGTGGCCCACATGTTAGCGACTCGTTAATTAATCCCTGATTAATTAATTCATTCCTGAGCGGCAAAAATAAGCTTCGGCTCGTCTCATTCTCGCAACCTGCGGCGCGCGCGCGTCGTGACGAGGTGAGGCGCCGCGAGGCGGGCGGCGGAGGAGGAGGAGTGCGCGTGTACCACTCCTCTTCCCAAGCTCCCAATGGCAAGTGGTAGAGCAACCCTTATAAAGGGGTCTCAACTCTCCTCAACTAGCAAGGTGGGACTAAACTTTCCACCACCTGCCATCTCATACATGGGCCTCAAGATTAACCAGGGATTAGTGTCTTATATGGGCCTAAGCCCATCCATAATCCAACAATCCCCCACCAGATCTCGAGGCACATAGGTTTGTCAACTGATCCAAACAATGTTTAATATACCAGAATTTTCAGTGGCGACTGTTAAGTTGAACTTCCACCTAGAGCAACAGGATTAGACTTCTTCACAACTGAACAATGGACTATGCCTTGAATTGTCAGTTTGGCGTGCAGAAGTTTCGCCTATTGTCAGCTGATACATGGCTGCCGAAGGCTAAACCCCACGGGTGGAGCCTATTAGTCATACTCCGTACCTTCTCATGAGCTTGCTAGAGATTACCCAATCTCATAGACTGTGACCAGCAGTCAGGCTCACATAGGTGTGTTTCTCCAAAGAATGCTCTGTAGGTTAGCATCTTGCTTACATAAGCTTTGGAACACATTAAGACAAAAGCCAGCCTCCCTTACAGTATTGAGAGTATTACTGCATCTCCAACGGAGTGGGTTTATTAAGGATACTCTCCTTAGTTGACCGCTGGATTGTTTTCCCAGGTCCTAATTCATGGGATCTCCGATCATATAGGTTGGGTTACCCCCATGGCAACTTACGTGGGTCTCATACCCATCTCCCTCGATGCATTTTTCTATCACAATCCGTGATAGCCCTTTCATAAAAGGGTCTGCCGGATTCTTAGCCGTCTGGATATAATCCAATGCTATTACTCCGGAGTTTCTTGACTTTCCGACAGATTTCAATCTTCTTCTTATGTGCTTTGTGGATTTCATGTTGTCCTTTGAACTCTTAGCCTTGGCATTCACTGTTTGATTGTCACAGTTCATAAGGACAGCCGACACTGGTTTATCAACCACCGGCAAATCCATCAAAAGCTCTCGAAGCCATTCTGCTTCGACGCATGATGTGTCTAATGCTGTGAGTTCTGCTTCCATAGTCGATCTGGTTAAGATCGTCTGCTTGCAAGACTTCCAGAAAACAGCACCACCACCAAGTGTGAAGACATGTCCACTTGTGGCTTACATCTCATCAGCATCAGATATCCAATTTGAATCACTATACCCCTCAAGTACCGTCGGGTACCCAAAATAGTGAATTCCATAGTTTGAAGTACCTTGCAAATAATGCATCACTCGCTCAACAGCATGCCAATGCACATCTCCCGGATTGGAAACAAACCGGCTCAGTTTGCACATAGCAAATGAGATGTCAGGACGAGTAGCACATGCTAGGTACATCAGTGAACCAACCACTTGAGAATATCTCAATTGATCTACAATCGTGCCTTCGAACTTTCGAATCCGCACGCTAGGATCATATGGTGTTGCAGAAGGTTTGCAGTCCGAATATCCAAAACGTCTCAAAATCTTCTCAACATAGTGGGATTGCAAAAGTGTAATTCCACCCTCAGAATTTCTCAGTAGCTTGATGTTCAGGATAACATCAGCCACACCCAGGTCCTTCATCTCAAAGTTGTGAGATAGAAAAGACTTGACCTCCTTAATGACCTTGAGGTGGGTCCCAAATATCAGTTTCGTTCACAACAAAGCCAGCAGATGTCAGAGTAGTGTTGAACTTCTCATGCCATTGCTTAGGCGCTTGTTTCAGGCCATACAAAGATTTCACCAGCTTACACACATTTCTTTCCTGACCATTTACTACAAAGCCATACGGCTGTTGCATGTAAATTTCCTCGTCTAGCTCTCCGTTAAGGAAGGCCGTCTTAACGTCCATCTGATGAACGAGAAGACCATGCGAGGCAGCCAAAGCGAGTAACACTCGAATGGTTATCAGTCTAGCCACACGTGAATAAGTGTCAAAGAAATCATCTTCTTCTTTCTCGGTATAACCCTTGGCCACAAGCCTAGCCTTGTACTTCTCAACAGTACCATCGGGCCTAAGCTTCTTCTTGAACACCCACTTACATCCTAATGGTCGACAACCATAGGGACGATCAGTGATCTCCCATGTCCCATTAGCCAAGATGGAATCCATCTCACTACAGACCGCATCCTTCCAGTAGTCAGCATCCGGAGATTCATAAGCTTCTGATATGGTACTGGGAGTATCATCATCCACGAGGTAGACGGGGAAATCATCACCAAAGGACTTTGTAGTCCTCTGTCTCTTGCTCCTAACAGGAGCTTCCTCGTCATCCTCCGTGGAACTCTCATCACTTTTATGTTCATTGTATTCCATCGGAATAGCAGGTTCAGGAGTCTCATCAGATTCCAGTCTAGAAACGCTTTGCATATCTCTCATGGGGAAAATATCCTCAAAGAATGTAGCATCCCTAGACTCTATAATTGTACCGACCTTCTGGTCAGGTACCTCAGATTTCACCACTAGAAATCTATAGCCAACGCTATGCTTGGCATAGCCAAGAAAAACACAGTCCACGGTCTTTGGTCCCAACTTGCGCTTTTTGATTATCGGCACATTGACTTTCGCCAAACAGCCCCAAGTGCGCAAGTAAGAGAGTGTAGTTCTTCTCTTTTCCCATTGCTCATAGGGAGTAGTCTCATTATCCTTTGTGGGAACTTTATTCAGGACAGGACAAGATGTCAATACAGCCTCCCCCCACCATGCCCTGGATAAACCCGATGTATCTAACATGGCGTTAACCAAATCAGTTAGAGTACGGTTTTTCCGTTCAGCAACCCCGTTTGACTGGGGTGAGTAGGGAGGCATCCTCTCATGAATAATACCATGTTCCGCACAGAATAAATCAAACTCATTAGAAAAGTACTCTCCACCACGATCAGACCAGACTCGTTTTATTTTCTTCTCAAGTTGGTTCTCAACTTCAGCCTTGTAGACTTTAAAGTAGTGTAGAGCCTCATCCTTGGTATTTAACAAATACACATATCAGAATCTAGTGGAATCATCAATCAGAGTCATAAAGTATTTCTTTCCACCTTTAGTCAACACACCATTCATCTCACAGAGATCTGAATGTATGAGCTCTAGAGGTGCCAGGTGTCTCTCCTTCGCAGGCTTGTGAGGCTTACGAGGTTGCTTAGCTTGCACACACGCATGGCACTTAGAGCCTTCGGCTAAAGTGAAACTCGGAATTAAATCCATCTTAGCTAGCCGCGTCATACAATCGAAATTTATGTGACAAAGACGTGAATGCCAAACCTCATATTCGTTCACATTAGAATGAATTTGGTTCACGACTTTATTACAGAAATCCTCCAGGGAAAGGTGGAACAAACCACCACAATCATATCCTTTTACAACAAATAGTCCATACCGAGATACGACTACTTTGTTAGACTCAAATACTAACTTAAACCCTTCTTTACATAAAAGGGAGCCACTAATGAAATTCTTCTTTATGGCGGGGACATACTGCACGTTCTTCAGTTGCACGATCTTTCCCGAAGTAAACTTCAGATCTACCGTGCCAACACCATGAATAGAAGCATGCGAGCCATTCCCCACCAGGACGAAACAATCTCGTGCGACCTGGTAGGAAGAAAACAAAGACACATCAGCACACACATGAATATTGGCCCTAGTGTCAACCCACAATTGGTGGACTGACAAACTGAAAGTATGGCAAACAGATTACCATACCCAGATGCCGCATCATTGTTGCTCAGAGTGACATTCACAGACTTGGAGTCCTGTGCTGGCTTCTTGTACTTGTTTGGGCACTTATTTGCCCAATGTTCATCTGAACCACAAGTAAAGCAGCCATCTCTCTTTTTGTCTTTCTTCTTACCCTTCTTCTTAAAGGTAGTATCTGCTGGACAGAGTTCTTTCCCTTGAACTTGTGGAAGTTCTTCTGCACCACATTGGCGCTAGAAGAACCCTCTGCCCCTTTCACATGTGAGTCCTTTGCTCTCGAGTTCTGCTCAATACTGAGATGACCGATGACATCCTCAACAGAGAATTCACGTCTCAAGTGCTTGAGAGAAGTAGCAAAGTTCCTCCAAGTAGGAGGGAGTTTTGCAATAATGCAACCCACGACAAACTTGTCCGGTAACTCACACTTTAGGAGCTCCAGCTCCTTAGCAATGCACTGTATCTCATGAGCCTGGTCCAATACAAAACGGTTATCAACCATCCTGTAATCATGGAACTGCTCCATGGCTCACTACCAGCATCAGTTGCGTCAAATTTGACTTCGAGCGCATCCCACAAGTTCTTGGCAACCCCCATATGAATATAGGCGTCAACCAACGTGTCTCCAATCACACTCGGAACTGCTCCCGGAAAGATTGTGGTTGCCTCCCTAAACGCCTTCTCCTGTTCAGGAGCAATCGTTTGTGTGAGGGACACACCACCAACCCAGAACACGTTCATCGCTGTGAGCCACAAGGTGGCCCTAGTCTGCCAACGCTTGAAATGCGTCCCGGTAAACTTTTCCGGTTTCAGAGTAGCAGCAAAGCCTTGAATCGAAAAGTGCCTAAAATAAGGTTTTTGGATTGTTGGGAATATTAGCACTTTTCCAATTAGACTTATCCATGAGTAAATAGTAAGCATGGCATAAAAGGTATGCATCTCATAGCGATACCTAAGCATACTAGCATGTACAGAACATAGAATCGAACCTTCTATGAGCAGCACATATACGGCTAGCCTAAGTACAAATAAACGAGGGATGAACAGATCATACCCTCCAGTTGGCCAGGCCAACGTGGCGGCGGCAGCAGCAGCCTCGGCGTCGTCCGTGGCCTTCTTCTTAGCGGCGGCGTCGTCGGCCATGGTGTCGATGCAGAGGTTGTAGTGGAAGCAGAGGCGAACGGAGTTGGGGACGGATCGGGAGCAGTGGCGTCGAGACGCTCCCCAAAAACCTTATTGCCGTTCTCCCGGGCAGGATCTCAAACGACAGGGTTCCGGAGGCACCTGTTCTCCCGACCAGCCGTGCACGCGGTTGTCGGGATGGGATCGCCGGAGCCAGCACAAAGTGAGGCAGTAGATGACGGCTAGGTCACGCGAGAGGGAGTGAGTGAACCGAACTAGGATACTTCACTGGCGAGAGCCTTCTTATATAGTCCGTAAGGAAGAAAGTCGTGGGCCTTGTGGAGGCCCACGACCGAGTCAGCCCACTCCCGGCAAGGGAGTCGTTGTTCCCGGCAAGCATCGCACCCCCGGCAAGGGGTTGACGAATGACGGCAACGAGGGTCCCGGCAAGGGTCGCACCCCCGGCAAGTGGTCGACGAATCCCGGCAACGCAAGTGAGGCCACGACTCGTTAATTAATCCCTGATTAATTAATTCATTCCTGAGCGGCAAAAATAAGCTTCGGCTCGGCTCTTTCCCGCAACCCGCGTGTCGTGTCGTGACGAGGCGTGGCGAGGCGGGCGGCGAAGGAGGACGAGCGCGCGTGTACCACTCCTCTTCCCAAACTCCCAATGGCAAGTGGTAGAGCAGCCCTTATAAAGGGGTCTCAACTCTCCTCAACTAATAAGGTGGGACTAAACTTCCCACCACCTGCCATCTTATAGATGGGCCTCAAGATTAACCAAGAATTAGTGTCTTATATGGGCTTAAGCCCATCCATAATCCAACAGAGAGTACATGCTAATTTTCTTTTTCCAAAATTCTGGGTGTGTCATGGCACAACTGGCACACTCCCTAGGTACGCCATTTCTTACAACATGTGTCACGTGATACCTTTGCAAGCCACCTATGTTGTCTGTTCAAGCAGTTAATATGTTTCTGAAAATAATAACAACAACAATAATACGTACTCCTAGTTTAGAAAGTAGCAAGCAACCTCTTTCTGCTGGACGCGTGCGTCTTCAAAATTTCCTTTTCTTTTCTTTCTATTTTCTTGAAACAACAAGCTCCCCTCGTCGAGTTACATTAAAGGAAGAAACCACCAGCCGTGCAAGTTTAAAATGCAGCGCAGAATTCTCCTCCGATATCAGAAACAACTTGGGAAGCAAGACGAGCCACGACAGAGTAAAACAAATCCCGTACTGCTTTGACAGCGACCTGTCAGTTCACCGTCGGCGCTCTGCTGTGTCTTTACCAAGCTCGTCTCCCCCTCTTGTTTTCTACCAGCCGCTGTGGTAGTACGAATCTACCAGCTCCAAACGGACCGTGAACCCAGAGCATCTTGGATTTGTCTCTTCCGGGCTGCCATTCGCAGGAGTCGTACTGCGCGTTAGAGTACATCAGAGCCGCTCGTCGTGTACACACCCGGGTCCCGCTAAGAACGAACAGCGACCGGAGACCGATGGCCGATATGTGTCGTCAGCGATGGCAGCCGCAGGGTCCAACAAGACGGTGATGCCGCCATGCCATTGCCACACGGTGACAAACTGACAAAAGCTTTGTTGTCTCTGTGCATGGCGGATATGTATATAAAGAAAAAGAGTAGAGTGGCGCCGCGCGCCCGTGCCGTGCCGGTTGACGCCGTGGTGCGCGCGCGTGGGTGCACCAGCGGCGCGCGGCGACCCTTTGTCGTGCCGCGCCGTGCCGCTTTGTCCCGCGACCCATCCCTTTGGCGTTCGCTGGGTGCTCAAAGTTGATCGCCGTCTTAGATTTCCGTGCCTTGTGTCGACCCATCGACCAACCTCCGCCCTTTCGTGATTATGCTTGGCCTAGTAGTATGCTAGGACAAACGCCGTGAGTGAGTAGGCGAAAAGTGACCATGCTAGAATCTAGAATGAGTAGAATCTTATTGTAAGGAAAAGCGGGGTACGTGTAAATGTGTTTGGGATTTGAATTTGCGCTGCGCGTGAGCGTTCATGATTTTAACGATACCAAAGCCGTGTTGTTTTGCGGCCTTTGTCGTATGAGTACCGGTATTGACTTGTGAACGCCTATTGCAGCTTGCTTGTTTAACTGTCATGTATACGATCAAAGGTAGTTTCCGAATTCTCTCTAAAAAAAAGGTAGTTTCCGAATCAAAACAAAATGAAGATAAAGTCAGTGAGCAACAAATCAGTACTACGTACTCAAAAAATAATAATAATTCAGTATTACTAATGAAGCCGCCCAACTTCCGGAAGCGCACTTTTGGCTCTCGGGTGCCCGCGCACCCTATATGCGGAAAAAAAATTAGTAATTCAAAAAATATTCAAAAAATTTCAAATCTTTTTTGGAATCAAACATGATCAGGTATTGTACTCGTATAAAAGATTTGGACAAGAAATGATTCATATTGACTTCACGGCAAAAAAGACAAGTTTATGACGACAATATAGCGTGTATAGTACACGTATATAGCGTTTTTTGCCGAATCTTCGACCCAGGATGCAACGAAAGTCATTCTCTGACGAATCTTTTTTATACGACTACAATACTTGATCATGTTTAATACCAAAAAAGATTTGAAATTTTTTGAACTTTGTTTGAATTACTAATTTTTTTTTTTGCATATAGGGTGCGCTGGTACCCAGGTTCTCCTTCGTATTTTCCCCCAACTTCCCCACTACTTCTCATGTTGCACTCATCTGTTGGCACGTTAATCACATGCTTAGACCGACCCACTACCATATACCAGCACTCTGTATATAAACATTTTTCGCTTGACACGCTTAAACCGCTGAGCAACTGAAAGACTAAGAATAACGAAGCACTAGAACCTTGGCGGGAAAGTACTTACTTCAAGTAATGTCAGCACGAACTTTCCACTCCTATGTGCTTGCTTTGCAAGCTGCATGCATGCTCTCCCCGTTCCTTGGCCACCAAGGCCCACCAAGGCCATGCGGACTAATTCTGGAAGTCAAACTCCGAGATCGCCACACGTACGGACTAATTGTACTGGTGTATCCTAATAATTTTCATTCCTGACTTGTAATGGAATATCATGTTCAACTTATAGAACACTGCAGGTCAAACTCTGTCTAAGGAACCAGCGCCACAGCTTCTATAATCAAATCAACCTGCACGTATCTAGTTTAATCATCTCGATAGATTGCGTGACTGACGATCGGCGGCTCATCGTCATTCGCCTCGCTGTACGCGTACGCGTACTGTACCATGAAATGGGAATATACCCTAGCTGACGTCACGGCGTGCATCACCGGAAGCGTCCAGGAATGAATATGAAGGGGAACAGTTCAATCCCGTACCGCTGCTACTAGGAGCCCTCTGCTGCTACGCTACGCTACGCACGTACAGGCCAACACACATGCACGCACGATGCCACGACAATTGTGTAGTGTAGTGTATGCACGCGGAGCAAAGCAATCAGTGGATGCTGAGCAAACCTTGGCCCTTGCATTTCTCATCTTATTTTGTGTGTGTACCCGATCCCTTCAATCCTTGCCTGAAGAACATGTTTTCCATCTTGCCGTTTGTTTGTTGTCTCCACTTTCGTGTCTTGCGGCGGCCGATCGGTAGTGGAAGCTCCGTTGGTCTGTTGTTTACCCCCACCGGGCACGTACGTACGTACGCTAGCACCAACACAAAATATCAAGTAACACTGCCGCTTCTCCTGTGTGTCGGTGGAGAGATCAGGTGGTGCTCTAATGCTTTTATTACTTCGCATTGTCAAACTTAAAATCGCCGAGTTTTTGGAATTGTGGCAGAGACATGTAATCGGTGTTCACTGAGAATACTGTTATGCACCCTTAATGCAAACCTCACCTTTGGCAATATGAGTGGACGCTAGGATTTGGAGGACCCATCACCTATACGAGTCGTTCTACCTCTATAGTTAGGCCTCTGCCTATCCCTTCCCCCACCCTCCTCTCACACACACCGATACATCGAGCGCTCTAGTCATGTCTCCCTGCCACACACAAACTTGACCTGTGCCCTCTGACGTTCTGGTAGGTCAGTCGCCCTATATCTTTGACTTGCACACACACAATTTCGATGGCTCTCTTCATTGACCTCACATCCACCCACTTGATCCTCTCTTCGACTCTATCGATATCTATGACCCCTCCCTCTCTTCTCGTGGATCGCCCGACCCTCTATATATGATATGGATAAGCCTCCATTTGACACACATTACATGCAAAATTTCGTTTGAGATGTCATCGACACATATTCCCATAAATACATTCACGAAATCACCCCCCAAAAAATAAAAAACATCCGCCAACGCGTAAGCCATTTGTCTAGGTTTATATCTCTCACACACACCCACGTAGGTGGGGTACGTGCACGAAGAGAAGAGGTGCACGCACGACGCGTGGAGCTCATTTCTGTACGAAAAGGTAGCCCACGTGGTAATTTGACACGTGTACTGGTTGTCCACTTGATGGAGGGAAGATCGTCTACCACGGGTGAACAAACAAATTGCGACTTGACACGTTATGTTAAAAAAGAGGCAAACCATGTGGGGCCTACCTTAGAGGCAAGGCTCTATACACTGGAGTACTTTTGATGTGTCCCGTCAACTCACAGAACGAGGAGAAGCTTGCTTAGTACGCCGTCTCTCCCGCCCACGGGCGCGGTGGTTCGCAGGATAAGGTGAAGCTTGCTTACTACTAGTAGTAGTACTGTACGCCTTACGCCCGCTCCCTCGCCCACGTGTGCGGTGGCATGCAGGACGAGGAGAAAATTTTACTACTCCCTCCGTTTACTCCTCGTCCCTACTACCTTGGTTAGAGAGATTATCATATTGTTTGGAATATATATGTCCTTTAGTAGATTTCAATATGAACTACTAGTACATACTCCAAATCCTGATGTATATAGACGTATTTTAGAGTGTAGATTCACTCATTTTGCTCCGTATGTAGTCCATGTTGAGGTCCTGTTTGGTTCATAAGTCCTAAGACTTTTTCTAGTCCCAACTAAAAAGTCCCCATCCTTAAAAACTCCCTTCATGTTTGTTTTCAGGGACTAAAAAGTCCCTAGTCCCTCCTTAGAGGTTATTGAATGACCATGTTGCTCCCAATATATAGAAAAATAACAACCAAACAACACCATGGGGCGGCGGGGCAATGGGTGCAGGGAGGGGTATTGTTGGAAAGTTCCAAAAAAGACTCTCCTTGAGAGTCTTCTTCAGTAAGTCCCAAAAAACAAGTTTTAGTCCCTAGTAGTCCCTCCTGTTTGGTTAAAAAGTCTCTAAGAGGGACTTTTTCTAGTCCCTACACTAAAAAGCCCTGGAAACAAACACCCCCTGCATAAAGTTGAGACACTTATTTTTGAACGGAGGGAGTATATATTTGCTATGATCTTTTTGAGGAACCGATATTTGCTATGATCTGTCAATAATTGAGATGCAATAGCATGCATGTTAGTCTCCTTTGTATTTGATGAAATGTTGCAACGGGCAACCTTGGACGCAAGATACATGTAACAGAAGCTGGAAGCTTCATAGCATTGTACTATCTTGCTGATAAATTACAATACGTACTATACTGGTACTTCCTCCGTTCCTAAATATAAGTCTTTGTAGAGATTTCACCATGAACTACATACGGATGTATATAGATGCATTTTAAGTGTAGATTTATTCATTTTGTTCCGTATGTAGTCCACCTAGTGGAATATCTACAAAGACTTATATTTAGGAACGGAGGAAGTACTATGTAAAGAGTTAGGTGTCGCACGGTGTCTAGAAAATATGGTGATAGTGTGAGGTGGACCATGTAATCACTGAGCCTGCGTGTTTTCACTGCTCTTGCACTACTACGCCGTAAGAATGGAGAAAATTGTAATCTAGTAGTACCTCCTTTCGCCGAAAGCGTGGGACATCCAACAGTCCTACCACCTCAGTAATAATGACCAATGAGCCGTCAAATCACATAGACCCAGTAGTAAGTTGGCCGGACGAACCAACCATCACTCTTGAGTCCGCTTCTCCCTTCAACGCTGGCGCCAGTGAGAGGTCACGTCCGCTCTGCCCGGGCATGAATGCGGAACCGATTCTTTGGAGCGGCGCTGACCGTTCTGGGCGGGAAGCGCGCGCGGGCGATGGAGGGGCTTTGGGTGGGCCAGGCTGGTCAGGAGCGGGCGTGGCAGCTGTCCGCCTGTCCCTACCGGACGCCCGGAAACGAGAGAATGCACCGACTCTCGTGGCTAAAATCGTACACTACACACAATCTCAGGTCGATCTGTCGCTCTCTCTAACACACACATGCTGTTAAACACACACACACATGTTCATAGAATAGGAAAATCGTGCGAGTGCGAAGCCACATGAAGTGAGATACAAATGGAGTACGTACAAGAAGAGAAGAGGTGAAGAATATTTCATCAAACCTGGACTGAGGAGTAGTACTCCCTCCGTCTAGGTGTTAAGTCATCTTACGGAAATCAGATATTCCCAAAATGTTTAGGCGTCGTCCATTAACTTCGCATCTCAATCCCCTCCTGGCCTCGTTGCTAGCGAGCGTTGTTACTTAGGGAGCGTTTGGATCCTTAGCAAGAACAGCTTATAGCATAGCCGAGCAAGGTTAGGCGTTTGGAACTGTTAAAATATGTTAGCTTTTGTGGGCCAGCTAGCTTGGATGGGCTAGAAAAACCTTGCTAGCTCAGGAGAGCCAAATCGGCTCGCTCCCGACGACAATCTTCACATAGTAGTAACATAGACTTGTAACATATGCATGTTACTAGTCCAAGTTACTCACTACTATGACTAGCCTAAGCAATGTAACCAAACGCTCCTTACTCTGCCTTTTTATCTCCCCAGGAAACCCAATGCATGGAGCGCAACTATGCGTTGATCAGTCAAGAAATCAAAGTCGGCTTGCATGCGAGTTAATACGTGGCCCTGCATGGTAGTTAAAATGGCATCTCTTAGTTGTTTGGATTAATTGTTGCGTTCAGAGATAGAAATCAGGGCTTTGATTGGAGGAATAACCGGTCAAGTTTCTCCTTCTCCTCCAATCTGCTTGCACCTTGGTCCCGCTGCACCTTCTAAAGTGACTTATTACACCTAGACGGAGGGAGTCGTACGAGATACGGCGGCACACTGACTTAGGTCGAATACAAGTGCCCAAAATTGTGTGCATGTTATAATAAGGATTCACTTAAAATAGTACGTGAGCGAACAGAGGGGTCAATTGGACAGTGTTCCTGAGCAGTAGCGAGATGTCTGAGGTAAGATACACCGCTGGCGCTTTTAATATTTCTTATTAATTTGCTTGTTTCACCCTCTGACTGGTGGGACCGACGTACTACGTGGAGAGAGGTAAGGTGAATAAGGCTGCATTATTTCTGCACCACTGTAGATAGTCTTACCACCAAAGCCACATGACACGATTATGATTTAAATCCCAATGACTCCCACACACAAAAAAACACGGCATGCTAGTCACACGAATGCAACAATGTATAAAAAGTTATTTTCCCCTCCTTGAACAAAACGGGAGGCTCATCAAACTTGAGGTCTCGGGTTCGATAACTACACTTGAGCATAATTCGTGCCAGGAGGATTCTTTGACTAGTCAACATGGATGGATACGGAGCTATACGATCTCATAGTGACCATATAATCACCTCATCACGTATAAGTTGCAGCATCAGCGCTTGTTTTCTAGGGTTTGCACTCTTCACACTCTCTCCAGTATATATATACACGCTGGAGTCTCAACGCTTGTAGTTGCTCTCTTCACACTCTCTCACCCTCTCCATATCTAAACAAGACTTCGTTGGCCCCTCTCTCTCTCCCCTCACCGCTGGTCTTCTTGTAGTTGCTCTCTTCACACTATCTCACCCTCTCCAGATCTAAACAAGACTTCGTTGGCTTCTCTCTCTCCCCTCACTGCTGGTCAAAGAGCTGGCAGGATCCGTCCGCCGGGAAGGGAAGGAGGCTTAACGCTGTTGCCGTCGGCGAGGGAGGGAATCCACTACCGACGCAGCTGTTCACTTTCACCCAGCGGCGGCGAGGAAGGGCCTCCGACCCCTTCTTCTTTGCCGCCGTACATAGTGTGGGTCGAACGGCCTCCAGTCGCCCACCGAACCACACCCCAAGAACCTTAAGGTATAATTTACTTATTCCACATGCATTGCTCTAGCTGCATGTGGGCTTTTTTCGCTTCTACACTCGAATTTAGGTGTTGGATCAAACAGGAAAGTAGTGGGGAAAGTTGCACACCATGAATCTAGGACGTGGTTCAAAGAGGAAAGGAATGGGGGAAAGTAGTGGGAAAAGTTGTATAGCATGAATCTAGGACGTGGTTCAAAAAGGAAAGGAAGGGGAAAAGTAGTGGGGAAAGTTGTATCGTATGAATCTAAGACGTGGTTCAAAGAGGAAAGGAATGGGGGAAAGTAGTGGGGAAAGTTGTATAGCATGAATCTAGGACGTGGTTCAAAGAGGAAAAGAAGAGGGGAAAGTACTAGTACAGACTGGCTATCCAACACCTATGTTTGTCGAAAAGGGAAAACAATGACAAACACAGTACGCACATCTGTAACGAACTGATCTTTTGTTTTGGGGGACAAGGGTATAGAGTTTGAGCAGGACTAGATTTGCTGCGCTCACATAGGGAAAGGTGTCTAAAGATAACAAAACTGGGACCAACACAAATATGCTCCTTGGTTGTTTGTTCTTTGTTGCAATAGACTATGCATCACCCGAGTACATCAGTAGATGCACATGGTGCTGGTGCGTCCACTGTTTCGTGCAACTATTTAGTTGTTGTTAATCTAAGGCCCTGTTTGGTTAAAAACTCCCTAGTCCCTATCTACTTGGTTCCAGGGACTAAACATGGACTAGAGGTTATTAAATGACATGCTAAAAGACCATGTTACCCCTAGTAATGAACTAATAGAGACAAGGTGCGATGCTAAAAGACCATGTTACCCCTAGTAATGAACTAAACTTGTATGTGATACGTCTCCATCGTATCTACAATTTTTGATTGTTCGATGCCAATATTCTACAACTTTCATATACTTTTGGCAACTTTTTATACTATCTTTGGGGACTAACATATTGATCCAGTGCCCAGTGCCAGTTCCTGTTTGTTGCATGTTTTTGTTTTGAAGAATATCCATATCAAACGGAGTCCAAACAGGATAAAACCGTACGGAGATTATTTTTGGAATATTCGGAGAATATGGGAAGAAAAATCCACGCGAGACGGTGCCCGAGGGAGGCACGAGGCAGGGGGCACGCACCACCCCCTAGGCGTGCCCCTGACCCTCGTGGGCTCCCCGTAAGGCGGTTGATGCCTTTCTTCGGCCGCTAGAAAGCTAATTTTTAGAAAAAAATCACGGCGAAGATTTCAGTCCAATCGGAGTTACGGATCTCCATATATACACGAAACGGTGAAAGGGCAGCAGAACAGAACGCAGAAACAGAGAGAGACAGAGAGACATATCCAATCTCGGAGGGGCTCTCGCCCCTCCCACACCATGGAGGCCAAGGACCAGAGGGGAAACCCTTCTCCCATCTAGGGAGGATGTCAAGGAAGAAGAAGACGAAGGGCCCCCCTCTCCCCTTCTCTTCCGGTGGCGCCGGAACGCTGCCGTGGCCATCATCATCACTGCAATCTTCACCAACAACTTCACCGCCGTCATCACCAACTCTTCCCCCCTCTATGCAGTGGTGTAACCCCTCTTTTACCCGCTCTAATCTCTACTTAAACATGGTGCTCAACTCTATATATTATTTCTCAATGATGTATGGCTATCCTATGATGTTTGAGTAGATCCGTTTTGTCCTATGGGTTAATTGATGATCATGATTAGTTTGAGTTGCATGTTTTATTATTGGTGTTGTCCTATGGTGCTCTCCGTGTCGCGCAAGCATGAGGGATCCCTGTTGTAGGGTTTGTAATATGTTCATAATTTGCTTATGGTGGGTGGCGTGAGTGACAGAAGCACATACCCGAGTAAGTAGGTTGTTTGTGTATGGGATAAAGAGGACTTGATACTTTAATGCTATGGTTGGGTTTTACCTTAATGATCTTTAGTAGTTGCGGATGCTTGCTAGAGTTCCAATCATAAGTGCATATGATCCAAGTAGAGAAAGTATGTTAGCTTATGCCTCTCCCTTAAATAAAATTGCAATAACGATTATCAGTCTAGTTATTGATTGCCTAGGGACAAATAACTTTCTCGTAGCAAAAATCTCTCTACTAAAACTAATGTAGTTGTGTCTTTATCTAAACAGCCCCTACTTTTTATGTACGTGCTCTTTATATTCTTGCAAACCTATCCAAAAACACCTACAAAGTACTTCTAGTTTCATACTTGTTCTAGGTAAAGCGAACGTCAAGTGTGTGTAGAGTTGTATCGGTGGTCGATAGAACCTGAGGGAATATTTGTTCTACCTTTAGCTCCTCGTTGGGTTCAACACTCTTACTTATCGAAAGAGGCTACAATTGATCCCCTATACTTGTGGGTTATCAAGACGTTTTTCTAGCGCCGTTGTCGGGGAGTCATAGCGTGGGGTGAATATTCTCGTGTGTGCTTTTTTGCTTTATCACTAAGTAATTTTTTTGCTGTTGTTAGTTGTTCTTTATCTTTAGTTATGAATATGGTACACGAAATACCACAAAAATAGGTGTACTTGCTACTCATGGAGATGGGGAACCTCCTAAAACCCTCGATGCTCACTATGGGAAAGATATTATGTACTACTTTGATAATCCCGAGAAAACCCCATTCAATTATGTAATAGGAGACATGTTGGATCAACGTGAATACTTTAGGGATTATCGCTTGACTCAAAAAGGGAAACTACTATGGGATCAAATTCATATGTTGCATTGGTATGCTCGGCAACTTTTCTTGAGATATGATTATACTTGTTGCTCTAGGATGAAGGCTCCACACCTTCCCTTTTCATGCAAATTTAATGATGATAAAACCTTGGCTTCTTATGCTAATGGTAGATATGATTACCATGATGTGGAACAAATAGAAGAATTTGTTGTTTTTATGGGTGCTTATGAAATTGAATCTTTGTTTAAAGAGTGTGAAAATTTTGATGATTCAGTTTATAGACCTGAAAATTTAGCTATCCCTAAATATTGCTATGAGAACTATGAATTCAATGCCGATATTAATGCATTTATTGAGAAAGTCTCCGCTGTCCAAGAAGAGACTAATATTTTGCAAGAATCTATGGAAGAAGAAATTGATGAAACTATGAGCTCATTGGATGAAAAAGATGATGATGAGAGCGAAGAACAAAAGGAGGAAGAGCGGATTAGCTACCCGTGCCCAACTTCTAATGAGAGAAACTCTTCAACTCATACATTGTTTAATTTCCCTTCATGCTTACCGAAGGATTATTGCTATGATGATTGTTATGATCCCGTTGATTCTCTTGAAATATCCCTTTTTGATGATGCTTGCTATGCTTGTGGCCAAGATGCCAATATGAATTATGCTTATGGAGATGAACTTGCTATAGTTCGTTATGTTAAACATGAAATTGTTGCTATTGCACCCACACATAATAGTCCTATTATCTTTTTGAATTCTCCCAACTACACTATATCGGAGAAGTTTGCACTTATTAAGGATTATATTGATGGGTTGCCTTTTACCGTTGCACATGATGATTTTGATAGATATAGTATGCATGTCCTTGATGCTCCTACTTGCAATTATTATGAGAAAGGAACTACATCTACGCCTCTTTATGTTTCCAACACGAAAAAATTGCAAGAAACTGTTTATACTATGCATTGGCCTTTACTATGGGTGCATGAATTGTTCTTTTATGACATGTCGATGCATAGGAAGAGAGTTAGACTTAGTCATTACATGATATATGTTGCTTTGTGCTCACTACTAAATTCTAAATCATTGCTAATTAAAATTGGCTTTGATATACCTTGGGATCCGGGTGGATTCACTACTTGAGCACTATATGCCTAGCTTAATGGTTTTAAAGGAAGCGCTGCCAGGGAGACAGCCAGGAAGTCTTGGAGAGTCATTTATTTCTGTTGAGTGCTTTCATATAGTTTAAAAACAACAAAAATAAATAGGGGAACCCAAAACTTTTCAAAAAGAAAAGCGAAAGTGAGAAAGACGAGCATTGTTGAAGTGGGAGCTAGCCTTGAACTTTGTTCATGCTCACAGAAACTTTGTGAATCTTGATTACATAAACTTTTCAACAAAAATAATTATCCCCTTGTACAATTCCATTGTATTATGAAAATAATGTGCCAAGGTTTGCCTTTAGGATGTTTACGATGCTTGTTGGTTTGTACGGTGCAGGACAGAAACTTTGGCTGTAGTGCGCGATTTTACATTATTTACTGGAACGTCAAATGGTTCTGATTCTTTTTGCACTGCTTTCTATACAAATTTTTTATTCTTCATAATTTTTGCAGAATGTTTCAAGTATCATAAGTATGGTGAATGTTCAGATTATTACAAACTGTTCCGTTTTAGACATATTCTGTTTTTGATGCATACTTTGCTTGTTTTGATGAAACTATCAATTTATATCAGTGGATTAAGCCATGGAAAAGTTATATTACAGTAGCTATAATGCAAAAACAAAATATGAATTGGTTTGAAACAGTACTTAGAGTAGTGATTTGCTTTATTATACTAACGGATCTCACCGAGTTTTTTGTTGAAGTTTTGTGTGGATGAAGTGTTTGATGATCAAGAAGGTCTCGAGGTGAGAAGAAGGAAGAGAGGCAAGAGCTCAAGCTTGGGGATGCCCAAGGCACCCCAAGTAAATATTCAAGGAGACTCAAGCGTCTAAGCTTGGGGATGCCCCGGAAGGCATCCCCTCTTTCTTCAACAAGTATTGGTATGTTTCCGGATTCGTTTCGTTCATGTGATATGTGCAATCTTGGAGCGTCTTTTGCATTTAGTTCTCATTTTTCTTTAATGCACCATGCTGGTATGCGATAATCCTTGGTTGATTTGTTGAATGCTCTTTGCACTTCACTTACATCTTTTGAGTATGGCTTTATAGAATGCTTCATGTGCTTCACTTATATCATTTGAAGTTTGGATTGCCTGTTTCTCTTTACATAGAAAACCGCCATTTCTAGAATGCTCTTTTGCTTCACTTATATTTGTTAGAGCACGGGAATATCTTTTGTAGAAAGAATTAAACTCTCTTGCTTCACTTATATCTATTTAGAGAGATGACAGGAATTGGTCATTCACATGGTTAGTCATAAAATCCTACATAAAACTTGTAGATCACTGAATATGATATGTTTGATTCCTTGCAATAGTTTTGCGATATAAAGATGGTGATATTAGAGTCATGCTAGTGGGTAGTTGTGGATTGTAGAAATACTTGTGTTGAGGTTTGTGATTCCCGTAGCATGCACGTATGGTGAACCGTTATGTAACGAAGTCGGAGCATGATTTATTTATTGATTGGCTTCCTTATGAGTGGTGGTCGGGGATGAGCGATGGTATTTTCCTACCAATCTATCCCCCTAGAGGCATGCGTAGTAGTACTTTGCTTCGAGGGCTAATAAACTTTTGCAATAATTATATGAGTTATTTATGACTAATGTGAGTCCATGGATGATACACACTCTCACCCTTCCATCATTGCTAGCCTCTTCGGTACCGTGCATTGCCCTTTCTCACCTCGAGAGTTGGTGCAAACTTCGCCGGTGCATCCAAACCCCGTGATATGATACACTCTATCACACATAAACCTCCTTATATCTTCCTCAAAATAGCTACCATACCTACCTATCATGGCATTTCCATAGCCATTCCGAGATATATTGCCATGCAACTTCCATCATCATCATATACATGACTTGAGCCTTTATTATCATATTGCTTTGCATGATTGTAAGATAGCTAGCATGATGTTTTCATGGCTTATCCGTTTTCTGATGTCATTGCTACGCTAGATCACATCCCGGTACACCGCCGGAGGCATTCATATAGAGTCATATCTTTGTTCTAGTATCGAGTTGTAATATTGAGTTGTAAGTAAATAAAAGTGTGATGATCATCATTATTAGAGAATTGCCCCTAAAAAAGAGAGGCCAAAGAAGCCTAAATAAAAAAAGGGGCCAAAGAAGGCTGCAAAAAAAGGAGAAAAGGGTGCAACGTTACTATCCTTTTACCACACTTGTGCTTCAAAGTAGCACCATGGTCTTCATATAGAGAGTCTCTTGAGTTATCACTTTCATATACTAGTGGGAATTTTCATTATAGAACTTGGCTTGTATATTCCAACGATGGACTTCCTCAAATGCCCTAGGTCTTCAAGAGCAAGCAAGTTGGATGCACACCCACTTAGTTTCAGTTTGAGCTTTCATATACTTATTGCTCTAGTGCATCCATTGCATGGCAATCCCTACTCCTCACATTGACATCAATTGATGGGCATCTCCATAGCCCATTGATTAGCCGCGTCGATGTGAGACTTTCTCCGTTTTTGTCTTCTCCACATAACCCCCATCATCATATTCTATTCCACCTATAGTGCTATATCCATGGCTTGCGCTCATGTATTGCGTGAGGGTTGAAAATGTTGAAGCGCGTTAAAAAGTATGAACCATTTCTCGGCTTGTCATCGGGGTTGTGCATGATGTGAGTATTTTGTGTGGTGAAGATGGAGCATAGCCAGACTATATGATTTTGTAGGGATAACTTTCTTTGGCCATGTTATTTTGAAAAGACATGATTGCTTTATTAGTAGGCTTGAAATATTATTGTTTTTATGTCAAATGATAGGCTATTGCTTTGAATCACTCTTGTCTTAATATTCATGCCATGATTAGATACATGATAAAGATTATGCTAGGTAGCATTCCACATCAAAAATTATCTTTTTATCATTTACCTACTCGAGGACGAGTAGGAATTAAGCTTGGGGATGTTGATACGTCTCCGTCGTATCTATAATATTTGATTGTTCCATGCCAATATTCTACAACTTTCATATACTTTTGGCAACTTTTTATACTATCTTTGGGGACTAACATATTGATCCAGTGCCCAGTGCCAGTTCCTGTTTGTTGCATGTTTTTGTTTCGCAAAATATCCATATCAAACGGAGTCCAAACGGGATAAAAACGGACGGAGATTATTTCTGGAATATTCGGAGAATATGGGAAGAAAAATCCATGCGATACGGTGCCCGAGGGAGGCACGAGGCAGGGGGGCGCGCCCCTAACCCTCGTGGGCTCCCCGTAAGGCGGTTGATGCCCTTCTTCGGCCGCAAGAAAGCTATTTTTTAGAAAAAAAATCACGGTGAAGATTTTAGTCCAATTGGAGTTATGGATCTCCATATATATATACGAAACGGTGAAAGGGCAATAGAACAGAACGCAGAAACAGAGAGACAGATCCAATCTCGGAGGGGCTCTCGCCCCTCCCACGCCATGGATGCCAAGGACCAGAGGGGAAACCCTTCTCCCATCTAGGGAGGAGGTCAAGGAAGAAGAATACGAAGGGACCCCCCTCTCCCCTTATCTTCTGGTAGCGCCGGAACGCTGCCGTGGCCATCATCATCACCGCAATCTTCACCAACAACTTGACTGCCGTCATCACCAGCTCTTGCCCCCTCTATGCAGCGGTGTAACCCCTCTTTTACCCGCTCTAATCTCTACTTAAACATGGTGCTCAACGCTATATATTATTTCCCAATGATGTATGGCTATCCTATAATGTTTGAGTAGATCCGTTTTGTCCTATGGGATAATTGATGATCGTGATTGGTTTGAGTTGCATGTTTTATTATTGGTGCTGTCCTATGGTGCTCTCCGTGTCGCGCAAGCATGAGGGATCCCTGCTGTAGGGTTTGCAATATGTTCATAATTTGCTTATGGTGGGTGGCATGAGTGACAGAAGCACAGACCCGAGTAAGTAGGTTGTTTGCGTATGGGATAAAGAGGACTTGATAATTTAATGCTATGGTTGGGTTTTACCTTAATGCTATTTAGTAGTTGCGGATGCTTGCTAGAGTTCCAATCATAAGTGCATATGATCCAAGTAGAGAAGGTATGTTAGCTTATGCCTCTCCCTCAAATAAAATTGCAATAATGATTACCAGTCTAGTTATCGATTGCTTAGGGACAAATAACTTTCTCGTAACAAAAAGCTCTCTACTAAAACTAATTTAGTTGTGTCTTTATCTAAACAACCCCTACTTTTTATGTACATACTCTTTATATTCTTGCAAACCTATCCAAAAACACCTACAAAGTACTTCTAGTTTCATACTTGTTGTAGGTAAAGCGAACGTCAAGTGTGCGTAGAGTTATATCGGTGGTCGATAGAACTTGAGGGAATATTTGTTCTACCTTTAGCTACTCGTTGGGTTCGACACTCTTACTTATCGAAAGAGGCTACAATTGATCCCCTATACTTGTTGGTTATCACTATGCAAACTAGAAAGGACCGGAGGGAGTACATGTGAAACTACTGCAAACGAGGTGATCACCCTGGGAATAATGCTAGTACGTGTTGTTTCGCATGCTCATCCAACGCCAGTGATACAATAATTCAAACTAATCAAAATAAATTCATTCATACACGGTCGGATTTCATATAAAAATGCCGGATTTCATCACATTTCATACATTCTTCAACTAAAAAGGGGTGCGCTGGAGGTATAATTAATTAACCGAAGCTACCCACCTGTGTCCGGCTGAGCCAAACAGAAGCTTCAATGACTTAACTGCAATTGCAGTTGCGTAACTGACATGTGGCCAAGATGCCTATTGGGCCCACGTGTTAGTCAACCAACTGTACCAGCAGTTAAGTAGAAGCATCGTCCTTCTCCACCATAGCTCTCCGACCCCACGTCGCCGCCAAGAAGCTAACCGGCTGTCAGTGGTGAACCCGCCTAGTTTGGCTTCAATCGAAGGGTAGCAGCGGTGGCCTTACTTGGACCCGAGCGGCGGCGACCTACCGTGTTATACTCTTACTCGTTTAATGTGTGGCGTGGCCTCGTTGGCAGCGGGGCGGGGCCTCGGCGGAGCCGGCGATGTCCTCTATCTCGTTGCCTACGGGCGGCGCCTCGGCGGAGCGGGAGAAATCCTCTCCCTCGTTGCCCGCAAGCTGGGGCCTCGGCGGAGCCGGCGGTGTGCTCTGCCTCGTTGTTGGCGCCGCGGGGCCTCGGCAAAGTGCTACCTCTTGAGCACTGCGTTGGTTTTCCTTTGAAGAGGAAAGGGTGATGCAGCAAAGTAGCGTAAGTATTTCCCTTAGTTTTTGAGAACCAAGGTATCAATCCAGTAGGAGGCTACGCGTGAGTCGCTTGCACCTGCACAAACAAATAAATCCTCGCAACCAACGCGATAAGGGGTTGTCAATCCCTACACGGTCACTTACGAGAGTGAGATCTGATAGTTATGATAAGATAATATTTTTGGTATTTTTATGATAAAGATGCAAAGTAAAATAGAAGGCAATAAAAATAACTAAGTGTTGGAAGATTAATATGATGGAAAATAGACCCGGGGGCCATAGGTTTCACTAGTGGCTTCTCTCAAGAGCATAAGTATTTTACGGTGGGTGAACAAATTACTGTTGAGCAATTGACAGAATTGAGCCTAGTTATGAGAATATCTAGGTATGATCATGTATCACTACAAAAAAATACACTTCCGTGATGATACATGTTTGTCACAGTAGGTCGCTTTTTTTGTCATGCATGCACATCCATGACAAATTTATGACAGAATCAAAATAGTCATACCTGTGTTGTCGTAGAAGTGTTCCATGACATTACCAAAATTATCATCACGGAAGTGTCCACTTCCATGACGATAAATCGCGCATCACAGAAGTGCTTTCGTCAAGGGTGACCAACACATGGCATCCACCGTAACGGAACGACATTAAGCTATCGGGTCAGGTTTTGGATCCGATAACCCGTTAACAGCCCCGACTAATGGGGATTTTCCACGTGTAAAATCATCATTGGCTAGAGGAAACACGTGTCGGCTCGTCGTCGGGACAGATGTCATCCACTCACTGGACAGAAGGCGCCTATGATACGTCGACACGTGGCACGACCCAACAAGTTTAAATGGGCTGGCCCAACTAAAGGCCCACAAGATTTTGCGGATCATAATGGGCCGACCCAGCTAAAGGCCCACGAGATTTTGCGGACCATAATGGGCTGGCCCAGCTAAAGGCCCACAAGATTTCGCGAGCCATAATGGGCCGGCCCAGGTAAAGGCCCACAAGATTTTTGTGTGCCATAATAGGCCGGCCCAGGTAAAGGCCCACAAAATTCTTGCGGATCATAATGGGCCGGCCCAGCAAAAGGCCCACGAGATTTTGCCGACATTAATGGGCCGGCCCAGCTGTAGGCCCACAAGATTTTGAGGACCCTAGTAGGCCGGCCCGTTAACTGGCTGCCATGTTTTGAGCCAAATGCCGGCCCATATTTGATCCGGTCTACTAATGGCGTGCCACGCTCCGGGCCTAATAGTGGCCCATATGAGATCCGGCCCGTTAAAAGCCTACCACGTTCTGGGCCAAATTACGGCCTAGATCAGGTCCGGCCCTTTAAGAGGTTTTGGGCCTAATTATGGCCCATATCAGATTCGGCCCGTCAACTAGACACTAAGCTTTTGGGCCCACTTGCTAAAGGCCCGCTTAGTAATTCGGCCTGATATTAGTTTTGGCCTGTTAAGGGCCCGTTTAACATTTCTGCCCCATATTAATTTCAGCCTGTTAAAAGCCCGTCATATATTTGGGCCTAACTACGGCCCGGTTTGCATCCGGCCTGCTCGCAGCCGATATCTGATTGGGCCAAACAAGGACAAAGACAATTTTTCGGCCTGTTAAAAGCCCGTGATTTGATTCGCACAATCATGGGCCGGGGTTCATTTCGGGCTGTATTTTTTGAATATGTACTACAAGGCAACAGCCTCACACCTCTTTATTGAAAACAACAAAGTAACAAAGTCCTGTTACAAGTCCAAACAAGTACAGAAAAGAAGAACAAAAATACTTACAAACTTACAACCCAAGCAGGGTAAAAGAAAAACACTACCTAAGGGAGGTTAGAGATCCAAGTTAGAAGGCTATCCTTGTATTTACATTTTATCCTATGAGAGAGAAGGGTTATGTCATGGATAAAGTTGTGCCTCCAGGCTCTGAAAGAAGGTGTCTCATTCCTGAAAACCTTGCCATTCCTCAAGATCCAAATGTTCCAAGCTGCTGTAAAGACCTCTTCAGTGAAGAAAGTGAAGGAAATATGCCCTAGAGGCAATAATAAAGTTATTATTTATTTCCTTAATTCATGATAAATGTTTATTATTCATGCTAGAATTGTATTAACAGGAAACATAATACATGTGTGAATACATAGACAAACAGAGTGTCACTAGTATGCCTCTACTTGACTAGCTCATTAATCAAAGATGGTTATGTTTCCTAACCATGAACAAGGAGTTGTTATTTGATTAATGAGGTCACATCATTAGTTGAATGATCTGATTGACATGACCCATTCCATTAGCTTAGCACCCGATCGTTTAGTATGTTGCTATTGCTTTTATCCATGACTTATACATGTTCCTATGACTATGAGATTATGCAACTCCCGTTTGCCGGAGGAACACTTTGGGTGCTACCAAACGTCACAACGTAACTGGGTGATTATAAAGGAGTACTACAGGTGTCACCAAAGGTAGATGTTGGGTTGGCGTATTTCGAGATTAGGATTTGTCACTCCGATTGTCGGAGAGGTATCTCTGGGCCCTCTCGGTAATGCACATCACTTAAAGCCTTGCAAGCATTGCAACTAATGAGTTAGTTGCGAGATGATGTATTATGGAACGAGTAAAGAGACTTGCCGGTAACGAGATTGAACTAGGTATTGGATACCGACGATCGAATCTCGGGCAAGTAACATACCGATGACAAAGGGAACAACGTATGTTGTTATGCGGTCTGACCGATAAAGATCTTCGTAGAATATGTAGGAGCCAATATGGGCATCCAGGTCCCGCTATTGGTTATTGACCGGAGACGTGTCTCGGTCATGTCTACATTGTTCTCGAACCGTAGGGTCCGCACGCTTAAGGTTTCGATGACAGTTATATAATGAGTTTATGAGTTTTGATGTACCGAAGGAGTTCGGAGTCCCGGATGAGATCGGGGACATGACGAGGAGTCTCGAAATGGTCGAGACGTAAAGATCGATATATTGGACGACTATATTCGGACATCGGAAAGGTTCTGAGTGGTTCGGGTATTTATCGGAGTACCGGGGAGTTACGGGAATTCGTATTGGGCCTTATTGGGCCATACGGGAAAAGGAGAGAAAGGGCCAAAATGTGGCCGCGCCCCTCCCCTTGCTCTAGTCCGAATTGGACTAGGGAAGGGGGGGCGCCCCCTTCCTTCCTTCTCCTTCTCTCTTCCCTTTCCTTCTCTCCTACTCCCCCTACATGGAAGGACTCCTAGTTGGACTAGGAAAGGGGGAATCCTACTCCCGGTGGGAGTAGGACTCCCCTTGGCGCGCCAAACATAGGGCCGGCCTCCTCCCTCCCTTGCTCCTTTATATACAGGGGCAGGGGGCACCCCATGGACATACAAGTTGATCTTCGTGATCGTTCCTTAGCCGTGTGCGGTGCCCCCCTCCACCATATTCCACCTCGAATATATCGTTGCAGTGCTTAGGCGAAGCCCTGCGCCGGTAGAACATCAAGATTGTCACCACGCCGTCGTGCTGACGGAACTCCTCCCTGAAGCTTTGCTGGATCGGAGCTAGGGGTGCGTCATCGAGCTGAACGTGTGCCAAGAACTCGGAGGTGCCGGAGTAACGGTGCTTGGATCGGTCGGATCGGGAAGACGTACGACTACTTCCTCTACGTTGCGTCAACACTTCCGCTTCGGTCTACGAGGGTACGTAGACAACACTCTCCCCTCTCGTTGCTATGCATCACCATGATCTTGCGTGTGCGTAGGATTTTTTTTGAAATTACTACGTTCCCCAACAGAAAGAATGCCCAAAATCCTTCCTAGCCTTTACTGCCATGTTGTATGTTGTCATCCCAGGTTGTGGGTCCCAGATAATCTGCAAGTAATTCCAGACTCTAACGCTAAAATTACAAGAGAAGAACAAATGTGCACAATCTTCATGGATCAGATATGGACATAGGACACAAGTATGATCTTCCACATGCCAATGCCTCCTGAGTAGCATGTCTCTGGTGTTTAAACGATCCCTCAGCAGTAACCATCCAAACATTTTGATTTTCAATGTACATGAAGATTTCCAAATCCATTGAAAGATTGGATCTACAACAATATGTTGATGCTCATACACATAAAAGGATTTGGGTCTCAAACAACCCTTATCAAAAGGCCAAATCCATGTGTCATGAGTTTCAGAGCAAGAATAAGCATGTGTCAGCTATTGTAGACATTCAAGCTCAGCAAAGGCTTGTGTAGAGAGGGGCAAATGCAAATTTGACAAAAACTCCTGGGAAAGCACATCAGACACTGAAAGCTGCTCATCAACAACAAAGGAGAAGATCCTGGAATTTTTTTCACTGAGACAGGAACCCTTAAGCTCAACCAACCATCTGTCAGACCAAAAGAGAATGGACCTGCCATCACCCAACATTGGAGTAGCCATCTGACAATATTTGTTAGCCAATTTAAGCACATCACGCCACCAAAAGGATCGACAGAGTGTGGTAGTATGAGGGACAGAGTTGGCATAGTAGGCATTCCAAATAAGGCCAACCCAAGGGATGTCATGATGATTATAAAATTGTGCAAGAACTTCATAAGCAAGGCCTCATTCTGCACCCTGAGATTAAGAACACCAAGGCCCCTTTGTTTTTTGGTAGGCATACCAAGTCCCAAGCAGCCAGGGATTGTCTTGGGGTATCAGAATTGCCTCTCCATAGACATTGTCTCCGAATCCTTTCAATTTGCTTCAAAATTCCAGGTGGGATGACAAGTGTGCACAGGAAATATATGGGAATTGATGTTAAAAAAGACTGAAGCAACTGCAACCTGCTACCTTGATTCAGAAAACATGAAGTGGCAGACAATCTTCTTTCAATCCTATGCACAAGAGGCATGAGGTCTTGGATTGAGGGCCTTGTAGTCCCCATGGGCAGACCCAAGTAGGTAAAAGGCATGGTTCCTATACTGCATCCAAGAATTGAGGCCAACCTGTTAGCTTCATCAGATGACATGTTCATAGGCACCATAAGGGATTTTGCAAAATTCACAGATAATCCTGTTGTGGCAGCAAAAACATCAAGCATGTCTTTAAGAGCAAGAAGTTGGTTATCAATAGCAGGCAACACAATTAGTGTATCATCAGCATACTGAACTATGGGATAATCCTGGCTGTTAGAAGGGATTGGCAAAGTCAGAATTCCTTTACTGCACATGTCATTCACAACAGACTGAAGCAGGTCAGCAGCATGGACAAAAAGAAGAGGTGACATTGGGTCTCCTTGCCTGACTCCCCTCTTACATTTAAAATGGTTACCAGGAACACCATTAAGAAGCACAGAAGAAGAACCAGAAGACAAAATAGTTTGCATCCAGGAAATCCATTTGTCATTAAAGCCCTTGTATCTTAAGATTCTAAGAATGGCATCATGCTCAATAGTGTCAAAGGCTTTAGTAAAATCCAATTTCAGCAGTACTATTGGTCTTTTTGAAGCATTACACTGGTGGATGTACTCAAAGCACCAAGCTAGACAGTCCTGAATAGACCTGGATTTAATAAATCCATATTGGTTTTTATGAATACAGGAAAGAATAACTTTCTACAACCTGTTTGCTAGAAGTTTAGTGAGGAATTTCAAACAGGTATTTGTCAAAGATATTGGCCTGTAATCGTTCAAACCCTTAGGTGAAAGCCTTTTTGGAATCAAGGTTATGAGGGAACTGTTGATACACTCCAAATCAAGATGCCCCTCAAAAAACTCTTTGACCAGTTGATGAAAGTCATCCTTAATTATGTGCCAACACTTCTTAAGAAAAATGCCAGTGAAACCATCTGGCCCAGGTGCTCTCTCAGGAGGCATTTCCTTAATAACACAATAAATTTCTTACTCAGAAAAGGGCTTGCTCAAGTCATCTAGTCCTTGAACCTTATTGATAATATTTGGCATATCAAAACCCATTTGTGTATTATTTGTGCATCCCATCCTCTGCTTGAACTCCTGCAAAAATAATCCAGCCATTGATGCATGATCAGAGGTCACTTGCCCATCATCAGAAGTTATACTAGAAATAGAGTTATTCCTGTATCTCTCAGTGGCCATGGCATGGAAAAATTTGGTGTTTTCCTCTCCCACTTTAATGCTTCTAATGGTACATCTCTGCTTCGAGTAGATAAATTGCAACCTTAGAGTTTCCTCCAAATGCAACTTTACAATTTTCCTGAAAATTTCCTCAGGCCCAGACAAAGGCCTTAACTCCCCAAGACCATCCAGACAAAGAATTACTTTATTGCAGTTGGAAATTAGAGCCTTGACTGTAGAAAGACTAATGTGCCATTGTTTGAGTGCCTGCCTGAGAGCTTTGAACTTTGCAGATATTATAGCAGCAGAAGATCTCTTATGAACTAGCCTACTCCAAGATTCACTGACACAATCAAGAAAACCAGGCAAATTAGTCCAGTAATTTTCAAATCTAAAAACTTTGGCCTTGGGAATAGATGTTTTGATTTGCACCACGCATGGCACATGATCTGAAGCGGTTCTAGCCAGAGGTAGGACCATAGTGTTAGGATAAGAACATGTCCATGAAGGGGTTGTAAAAAACCAATCAATCTGTTCAAGCAAAGGAGCAGTTTGCATATTTGTCCATGTATACTTTCTGCCCTTGAGAGGTAATTCAATTAAGCAGAGGTGCCCAATAACCTCATTAAAGATAAAAATGTCATTAATATCACCACCTGGTTTATTCCTATTTTCCATCGATCGCATGAAATTGAAATCACCCAGTAACAGCCAGTTAGCATCATCAGGGATAATTATATCATGTAACCAATTAATAAAATTATCTCTAGCTGGGTTTTGACAGGGTCCATAGACTGAAACTAGAGTCCAGGTTTGTGAGTTATGAACAGACGTGAACTCCACCACAATACCAAAGCTATTGGACTCAATTAGCTTTCCAGCAAACAAAGCAGTATTCCATACGACTAACAACCCACCCGAAGCTCCAGACGAAGGCACATGGATAAATTGATCAAAACGTCGTGGACAACACTTACGGATGAAACGCTGATCAATGATCTCACATTTTGTTTCTTGGAGACAAGCAATGGAACAAGCACTTTCATCGATTTTCTGACGAACTGCACGCTTTCTGTCATCTGAATTCAGACCTCGCACATTCCAACAAAGGACTTTCCAATCTCTAACATCATACTAATTCATTACAGACCATAATAAAGTAACAGCAAAAGACTGTCACATAATGAAAGTACCAGTTCAGCCAAGGGATAGCATAAAAGTTCAAACAAAGCCTAAGAAATAAGAGTAGATAAATGGTTTTCACAAGGGTTAACCATAAACCCCACCATTTGAAACGATCAGCTTTCATTGGAACTAGTAGAAGCAGAATGCTTGCTAGAAGAAGCCTCAAGCTTCTCCTTAGTGAGCTTCTCCGGTCCAATGCCGAGGCGAAGGCCAACCTGCTGCAGCACATTGATTGGCGTGGGCGGCGGCACAACAAGTTGATCTGCATCTTGAGGAGGAGCCCGCGGCAGCTGACCATCCACAGTAACCTTGCACTTCTTCTGAGGCTTTGCTGCATGTTTCTTCAGAGGGGACTTGGCTGGAGTAGAATGCTTGAAGCCATCACGTAGGGCTGAGAGCCTGGCACTGCGCCTAACCTCAGACTCAACAATCACAGACTTTGGTTTACGAGCACGAGCTGGACGCTGACTTAGAGCTGCGGAGAAGTTGAAAGAAGACATCTCAACAACAGACAAGGCTGGATCAACCATGGCACAATCCTCAGCAACTGTGTCAAAACAAAGTGCATGAGCAAAAAGAGGCTTCCTTGGAGGAACATTCACCGTCCGACGAACAGGTGAAGGAAGAAAAACCAGCTTGTTCTTCATAGCAGAGTAAGAGAACGATACTTCCCAAGAGCGCTTAGACAATAAGACTGGTTTAAAAGGACTGAAGAACTGCAACCCTCAAGGAATGTGCATTATATCAAAGACTGGCATCATACGCTGGAAAGATCTTGTCCATTGCATTACCGGAGGAAGCTCTGGTCTAAAAACTGTCAGTACTTGACCAATAACAACAGGAGGCTGGATCAGAGGAGGCACATAGGCTGCCACAACACCTTGCTGATCATTGACGGATCCCTCAGCAGAATCAAAAGGCCCTGAGTTCTCGAAAACCACTGACTCTTGAGAAGCAGGTTGTGCTTTATCCTCATGAATCTCCTCAATAATGACGTTATCATGTTGGTTATGAGGCAACAGATCATCATTGTGAGCATGAGGGTCCTCATTCCAACCCAACTCTGGAAACTCTGGCATGACAATGTTAACATCATCAAAAGGCATGTTCCCGGGCAGCGAATGAGGGTTTCCATTGAAAGGCATCGGATCTTCATCAGCTGGCATAATGTCAGCAAATTCTGCAGAGAGAACATAGATAGGTGCTGTCCAAGAAAGACGTGTAGCTCCAAAGTCTGCATACTCACGATAGACAACATCTCTAGGCACTTGCTGAGGGCTTGGGAAAGAAACATAAACAAGAGTTCTGACTAGCCGCGGATCATCTTGATGCCAGATATGAAAGCGACCAAAAGTGCTATCTGCCTTAGAAATATGCTGTGTTGTGCGGTAATCCAAAGGAACACCTAAAATCATAATCCAACCCCTACGAAAACCCTGAATAGCTCTGTGATTGATGCCTTGATCATGAGGAATGAACCGAACAAAGTGACCATTGCCAAGATCATAAGGAGGATGATTTATAATGGCATGCCTAGATGCAGGAGATCGAAACTCAAACAAACCAACACCCTCAATCCATTGCTGATCACTAAGAACGTCACGGTGAAGCTGAGTCATCACAAAATCACTAAGCAGTTGTCGGAAGTGATGAATCTGTCCAGGTGGCGGCAGAGGCTCAACAAAGCCAATGGCGAACTGCTCATGGCGACGCTCTGGCGCAATGGCTAGAGAGTAGAAGGTCCGAGGCACGCGGGTTGGCCCTCCATCGATGATCTCGAACCCTGGCGGAAGGAACTCGAGAGGATCCAGGGGAAAATTTGCCATGTCTTGCTCTAGTGGAGGTGGAGCAGGTTGGTGGTGCACGGGAAGAGGTGAAGACGTGATGGGACTCGTCTGCACCGGCGCGTGGGTCATCTCTATACCCGAGGAGTCCCTAGGCAACGGAGTAGTAGGCTGACTCGTGGCAGGCATGGGAATCAACAGTGGAGATTTTTCTGGATTTTGTTTCATGTGTTTAACTCTCCAAACATAACCATTATCCTCTGCCCAATTAATGCAATCCCGACGACGATGACCATAACGTGAGCAAGCTAGGCAGACAGGGCAAGAGACCGACAAGTGGCCACACTGGTGACAGTTGGAGCAAGTTAGAACACGGTCCACCATGTCATTGACCATCTCATCAAACAAATCAGCAGCTTCCTGAGTAGATGGGATATCCATTGGCTGGGTGGTGGGCTGTAGCCCGTCATGGAGGACTGGCCCAACATGGGATGCAGGAGAATCGAGGGCGGATGTAACCAAACTAACAACCTCAGGTGGATCGCAAGGCAATTGAGAAATCTCAGCCGGAAAAGCAGACCGTTGAATCCGCGGCGAGCCAACAGAACCGAAAACAATCGGCGGAGAAGCAACAGTCCACTGGAGATTCGCCGGCGGCGAGGGTCGAATGATCAGACGCTCATTTGCCGAGACTACATATCCAGCATTAGAAACTGTATCAATACAAGCTTGCGTGGCCGGATATCTATAACCCTTGCATGCATCATAATTGTGGAAAGTTGCAAAAGAAAGTTTCTTTTGCACAGAAGTAGAAGATCTAAAAGAGGACTTAGACGGTGGTTTATGCATAGCGATCATCCCGAGCGCCGCCCGTCTCTTAGATGGACTAACTAAGATCCATTCCGCATCACTTTGTAACTTCCATAGTTTAAACTCACAAACCCAATTTGGTCCTCCACGGCCCCAAAGGTTAAAATAACATTTAAATTGCGGGCAAGTAAAAGATCGAAGATCAACAATATAGAAACCAACTTGCTTGGAGGAAACGTTGAAGGAATAAACCTTGTCACGTAAACATGAGACACCCAACTCGATCGCAGATCCACCAACAGCAGCCTCCAGAGCCGCCGCCACAGAATGATCATCAAGCCTGAAAACATGACGGCTAAAGGACACCACCAACGTGAAGTGGCATGTGTCCTCCGTAGGGTGGACCCAAAAACCAGTAGATCTGAAAACTTTATACGCAAACTCCAAACCCTTGGAGAAGTCCAAGCCAAGGGTTGATCCCGATGAGAAAACCATCACCCTTAGGTGAGGGGGAGACGCCGGAGAGTTTGGTAGGGAAGGATTAGGGTTTTAGTGGTGGTGGGAAGAGATCGCCGGAGGTGAGGTGGGAGGTGGAAGGTGGGAGGTGGGAGACGCCATCAACATCCGTTACCGGTGGGTCGTTATGATTGGATATTTTTACGTCTCATTTCGGGTTGTTGCCGGCCCGTGAGCTGATCTGCACGTTTCAGGCCCAACCTACATCATGATTGCATGACGGCCCGACTATGTACCGTAATTTTACGGTTTGCCCGGTTTACTGCGAAGACAGGATATATATACAGTAAAATACCTGCAGCATCGTGAATAGGAAACAACCTACACTACACAATAAATAAATTACGACATATTACATCCACTGGCATCAAAGTTCGCCACTATGATAATAAAGCACAAGGAGACAGCAGATTACATACACTGGGCATCAAAGATCGCCACCAGTGCAAATAAACTCGCCGACAAAATAATATACAAAACTGAAGGCACTTCAATAGAGTTCAAGAAAGGTTAGCCCTGCTGGGGAGCTGCAGCGCAAGCAGATGAGCAAGATGATGAGACTGCGCTTGTTCAACACTTATATCTTCCTCACTCTAAAAGATAAACAAGCAGACAGATGACAGGTTTTGCACATAAAAGTATCGGTGCTGACAATTCATCACATTTCTAAAGTGACACAATTGCATTAACACAATATGGTATTGTTCAGGTCAAGACATGGCAGGAATTGACATTGTGAAGGAGTTGGCAGCTTCACGACACCACTGGATTACAGATCAGGAACTCATAAGTATCAATGGTTAGTGTGCTATCAATTTATACCATTTCAGATTGACAAACAAAGAGACGATTTAAATAATAGTAGAATGATATGACATTGTTCACAGTTAAGACATTGCAGAATATGACATTGTGCCGTAATGGGTAGGTTCACCACACCACTGGCTTACAGATGAAGAACAGAAGCATACATGCAGTGCAAAAGTAGATCACTTGCTCTGTATAGTTTAATTTACATGGTATGAAGAAGGAACTTGGTTGTACAACTGAAAACTTAAACTGAGAAAGGACGAACTTTTGTTTATGAACTACATATAATAAACTTTAAACAAGCAATTTGATGCAAACACAAAAAATAAACAGCTGTTGCAGTCATGCCTAACCAAATATATACAACAAAGTTTGAAGGCTTGAGATGGACAAACTTACATTATTGGTGAAGACAGGCTCTATAAAGGCCATGTCCATGTTGATGGGGGGGGGCAATTCAAGAAGTTTACCACAGAATCTTCTTCAAAAGCATTGCCTTTATTCTACATTTTGTTAAGAGTAAATATAGATGTGATAATATACGAAAAAATGGAGAATATTTAAGATAAGATGAAGAGTGATGCTACATAACCAAGTAGCCATAAATGTAAGTGCAGCGATACAGGGAAAAGGTACAGCCAAGAGCAATGCACAATTAAACTTCTTCAGTACCAACCTTATGGTAAGAGTAAATATAGATCTGATGTGTAGAAAATGGAGGGCAAAGGAAAATAAGCTGCAGAGTGATGGTACATGAACAACTACCTGTCATTATAAGTAAACTGATAAAGGACAACATGTACTTACAAGAACAATGCAGAGCTAAAAAAACATTAGCATTGGATATATTCTACACTAATGTAACCATTCATACAGATCTGATAATTTGGAGCGAACAATTGATAAGCAAGCTATCATGCATACTGCTGTCACATAATGAACCAGGTATGTATGCAAGTACAGTGATACAGGACAACAGGTACTAACAAGAGCAAAGCAGCGGGCAGCATATTTGTGATATCGTGTCGTTCTTGTCAAACCGGAATTCTTATACAAGCAGATTTCCTGCAAAAAAGATCCGTAAGGCACATGCGGAAAAGTAGAAGTTCAAATTGTCATGTGATTACATAGACAGTACCTCATCCTGGGAACGAGACCAGTGCATAACAAGGTTTTTCCATTCAACGTCTTCTAAATTTAGCATAGGAGACTTCACCGGAAATTCGTTTATAGACTTGCCATCAGAGTGTGATTTCCTCAGGTAACACCAATACTACTGCAATGCTTCCTTGAAAAGCACAAGCAAGCTTTGCTCGTCAAGAAAACAATGTAATGTAAATCATTGATGTGTTCAATTAGCAGAAAACAGGAAAATAATAACCATGAATAATAGCACTTACACGTAAGTTGGATAGGAAGATGTGAAAATGGTGTTTGTCTTCACAATAATCTTCCCATGATGGGAATATATGCACGTAGTCCCTAACAACATTGAAAGCATTGTCTTTTAAACTAGGAATAAATGGAATGGGGTTCCAATCTGCAGGAATTGGCCGTCTCTGCAGTTGGGATAGGTCTTCGGCCGGTGGACTTTCTGTACTTTTTGCTGGAGTGAGATTTTTCTGTGGTACATCTGGTGCTATGGCAAATGAAATCGGTATACCTTTTGCTGGAGTGCAGGTCCTGTGTGGTGGGGCTAGTGGTGTGGCCAGTGAAGTATGGGTATAGTCTGCTGGAGTCGGTCCTACGTTTTGTGTCACTGGTTGTACAACCAATATAGGTGGGGTGCTGTCTGATTTCTCCGGCACCACCACGTTTTTCAAGGACTTTGCTGGTGCTCCTTCAGGTTCGGCAATCACCCGCTTCCTTTTTGATGTCTGATGCACAAGAACAACATTTGAGTGAAAAAACATGGTATGATGATAGATGGAATATGTATTGATAATGGATGGGCATGGCATCTCGACATATATGATGAGTAAACTAAGCAGATGGCGGTGCAACAAAGTAGAAGAAATGCAAGACAACATATGCAAGATACGCGCAATCAATAAACCTTGCCAAATTAGAACAGGCACCTTGATGGGTGAACAGGACAGTCCATCTGCCTTTGACTCCTCGAGGTTAGAATAGTCATTAGGATGATATTCTAAACAAGAATCAATAGGCGGGGAGCGTACAAGTTTCATTGCTTCCAGAATGGCACTCAATGCCTTGCTGCCAATTTTGTAAGTCATTGCAGTGTTCCACAATATTCTTCTGATGCGCGGATTCTGATATTCACTATAATTGCGTATAATATCTGAGAACTATACAAACATAAATAGTTGTGAGATTATCTTTGTAATGCAGATGATATTCTAATATAGGGGCGCCCCTGTAAACACTTGTGTGCTATCAGTGGATTCTGATGAGAGAGCTCATGTGTGCTGTAATATGGTGCGTGCATTTATATAATCTGGCACAAGTACACAAAAAATAGGCTCCAGAAGTAAGGATAGCTGGCAGATGATAGGTTCATAATATACTGTATAGAGAGTTTGTTGCCAAACCATGATAACAAGAGCACACAACAACTAGACAGATCATAGTGTACATAACACGGGTACACCATAACCAGGATATATAAATCGGGAAAGTGGAACTGGCTGGAAATTATGGTGTTGTATTGCCGCTAGTAATTGAAAGCCTATCTATCACGTACAAGCCAGCTCTATCAGTTGTTGACTGCAGATGTCCGTGCTCCCGTTCCTGACAAGGAACATACTGTGCTTCCCATACAAAACACGGCACGGGCCGCCGGCTGAACCACCGGCCCCACCGTCTGTGTTCCTCCGCCACCCCCACCCCCGCCCCCACCCGCGTCGAGTTTTCTTCATTCGACGAGGCCCCACCACCGCCCCCCACAACCACCGTCCCCACCCGAGCCCCTTCGATCGCACCGGCGAACTCCGGCGAGCTCTGAAAAATCGACTGACCCAATTTTGAAATTTAGTCTACTGTGATTTAACTAGTGTGGATTATAAAAGGGGAAAACCATAAGCATTGCGAGTATGGTGTTGAGCGTGCCATGGCGGATCTGAAGGTGCAAACCGGACAAAGGCAACTTGGCAACCAAGACAAGAAATAAGAGTAAAGCAGTGGTGATCTATTTTCTTGTTGCGATAAATAAGTTGAGCAGATACGAAAGAGTACCTCCTCTGGTGCGGCGCCGTGTACGCATCTGCTGAGAATTTGACGGTGCTGCGGTAGAGATGGCTGTCGGCGGCGTGGAAGCAGATCTAGGAGGGTAGACGGTGGCGCCGGCAAGGTGGACGACGGCGGGGATGAAGCGAGAGGACGGGATGCAAGGATCCCGGTCCGAAACCGTGGATGAGAGAGGTCGATCTCTTGTAATGGACGGCGGCGTCGGGGTATCAGCTCCGGCATGGTGGAGGAGGACGACGGTGGATGGGGTGGCAGACGACGACGGACGGAGGAGGGTGGGGTGGAGCGGGTGTTTTGGCGCCCACGGAGTACGAATGGGGAAAAGGGAAGTAGAGAGGAAAGGGGGAACCATGTATTCAGGTCGCGCTTGTCTCGAATGCGAGGAAATTTACAAACTTAGCCCCCGTTTCAAATTTCTACTACATCACAGCAACACTAGTCGGTTGGGGATAGGACGGTAATCTCGCATACACCGAATATTTGCCGACGAGAGTTTGTTTTTGGCGCCCACCGTGTATGAATATGAATCGGGGAGGGACTCGATTTCGGCCGAGGACACACTGTGTTTTGGCGCCCACCGTGTATGAATCCGGGTGAGAGGCGGTTACGTCACGTTTGGGTGAAATTACAAACCTACCCCTATCGAAACCTATAGAAATCCAGCATATAGGCTTTGCGTGGCAGGGATAGGCAGTAGTGATTTCCATCTCGTAGATTTTGGTTTCGGGCGATTACTGCGACTTTCCCCGCTTCGTTCAAATTTTGCAGAGTGCACGTTTACCGTGCCAACTCAATTTGAATCCCGTTTGTATTCTATTTTTTGTTTTCGGTCGGGATCCATTTTCAATTGGAATTACATTCTATATACATCTTTTTTTATATATACTTTCAAAAGCACAACAAAAAATTCTGCTCCTTTATATGTATAATGTGATTTACAAATACAACGATCTCGAAATCTTAATGTTGAATTCGAAAAAATTTAACCAAATTATGTTCTACTAAAATGTATGGATCAGTAATATCTACATATTAAATAACATAGATGTGCGTGAATTCATATGAGTATGCATGTTTGATAGATCAATTTTGGTTTGAGTATGGATTACATGTATCAACATCTCGAATTCAAATATTTGAATCCCTTTTTTGTTCACTCCTTTCACGCCCATCTCTCTCGCATTGTTTGTTTATTGATCATCAGCAATTGGAATCAATATTTTATCATGTTCTGGTGATTTTTAAATATTATTTTCGTGAGCAGAAAGTTTCTGGAATTTTCTGCAAGATCAAATAACTATCATCCAAGAAGATCCTATAGGTTTAACTTGGCACAAACACTAATTAAAACATAAAAACACATCTAACCAGAGGCTAGATTAAAGATTTCTTCCTAAACATAAGCAAAAAGCCAGAAAACTAAAATAAAATTGGGTTGCCTCCCAACAAGCGCTATTGTTTAACGCCCCTAGCTAGGCATAAAAGCAAGGATAGATCTAGGTATTGTCATCCTTGGTTGGCAATCCATAAGTGGCTCTCATAATAGATTCATAAGGTAATTTTATTTTCTTTCTAGGGAAGTGTTCCATGCCTTTCTGTCGGTGTCAAAACCGGCGGATCTCAGGTAGGGGGTCTCGAACTGTGCGTCTAGGCGGATGGTAACACGAGGCAAGGGACATGATGTTTTTACCCAGGTTCGAGGCCTCTCGGTGGAGGTAAAACCCTACTCCTGCTTGATTAATATTGATGATATGGGTAGTACAAGAGTTGATCTACGACGAGATCAGAGAGGCTAAAACCCTAGAAGCTAGCCTATGGTATGATCGTTGTTGTGTCCTACGGACTAAACCCTCCGTTTTATATAGACACCGGAGGGGGCTAGGGTTACACAGAGTCGGTTACAAGGAAGGAGATCTATATATCTGTATCGCCAAGCTTGCCTTCCACTCCAAGGAGAGTCCCATCCGGACACGGGATGGAGTCTTCAATCTTGTATCTTCATAGTCCAACAGTCCGCCCAAAGGTTATAATCCGGCTGTCCGGGCACCCCCTAATCCAGGACTCCCTCAGTAGCCCCTGAACCAGGCTTCAATGACGATGAGTCTGGCGCGCAGATTGTCTTCGGCATTGCAAGGCGGGTTCCTCCTCCAAATACTTCATAGAAGATTTTGAACACGAGGATTGTGTCCGGCTCTGCAAAACAAGTTCCACATACCACCGTAGAGAGAATAATATTTCCACAAATCCAATCTGCTGATGTATCCCGTAAAGTGACATCACATCACACCAGAGCCAAGCCCTTATGCGAATCGTTTTTCTTTTACAGCCAACCTCGGCGCGTTTTGCGAGGTAGTTTCCTTGGCACGTCTTGTCGAAGCAGAGATCGTGTCCCCTCATTGCGGGATTCTCATCAATACGGACGTGGGTAACCCAACCGCGCCATCAATTACGGCGCTTGGGGGATAAGCGAGTTTTACCAGGCTGGTGGGGACGCATAGTTTCGTCCGCCCATATAAGGGGATAAGGATTCACCTTTTTCCATCCACGCCTTCTTCCTCCTTTGCTCATCCATTCTCGCACACTCGAGCTCCAGCGCCCAAGTCCACATTTTCTTCCTCAACCTTCTCCAACCATGTCCGGAGCGGGAGGCAAGGGGATGGTTTCCTCCGTCACGGAGGGACACATCAAGAAGCTGTGGGGAGCTGGATACCTGCCTGACGATATCGCACACCAGCTCCTAGATGTGGGGCAGCTCATCCCCACGCCCTGTCCCCATGAGAGGGTAGTGTTCCTTACCCATTTCCTCCGCGGACTGGGATTCCCTCTCCACTCATTCGTCCGGGGACTCATGATATACTACGGCTTGGATTTCCATGATCTGGCCCCGAACTTCATCCTCAACATCTCGGCGTTTATCGTCATGTGTGAGGCCTTCCTCCGCATCAAGCCCCACTTCGGCCTATGGCAGAAGACCTTCAATGTTAAACCGAAGGTGGTGGGCGGCCAGCAGGCGGAGTGTGGAGGCCCCATGGTGGGCAAGATGCCCAATGTCACATGGCTCGAGGGCTCCTACGTGGAGACCATAAAGGGGTGGCAATCGGGGTGGTTCTATATCACCGAGCCGCGTGACCCCTTATGGGCAGCGGCCCCCGAGTTCCGATCCGGAATCCCCACGCGGCTCACCTCCTGGAAAGAGAAGGGCCTGCCCTGGGGTAGCCCGGGAGAGCTGACCGTACTCCAAACTTGTGTCCAAAACATGGTGAGCAAGAAGCTCAAGCTTGTCAACATAGTCCAGGTCATGCTCATCCGCCGAATCCTCCCGTGTCAACAACGGGCGTTCAACCTGTGGGAGTTCGACTCGGCCCAACACCAAACTCTGAGCGAGCTCTTCGGCACGACACACGAGGATGCTTGGAAGGTGTTGTTCAAGGGCGCCGAGGTTCCCCCTCCTCTTACCGAGGATCACGAATTCAGCGTGAAGCGCCAAGCCAGCGCGGTAAGCTATTTTATCTCTTTATAGGGTTTTCATTTTTCATAGTTTAACTATGTGCATGGATCTGAGCTTCCATGCCTTTAACATGAATGGGTGGAGACATCGGGGCAGATTGATTATCCAGCCCCCCTGCCCAAAGACCCCGCCGACGCTCTCCTGACGGAGATGCTGACTCCGGCGCCTTATGAGGTGCCAAAGAAGAAGATCAAGAAGAAGGCCACGGGAACCCGAAAGATTTCCCGGCGCCAGGTGTTACCGGACTCATCGTCCAATAACTCTAAGACACACTCCTCCCGTAGAAACGAGGAGGAGGCAGATAAAGGTTCTTCCCCTCCAGCCGGGGAAGATAAGAAAAGGAAGTCCGCCCCAACTGGGGAGGCCGGAGGGTCCAAGAGGGGAAGGACTCTCCCTTGGACTACTCAGCCACCACCACCGACAGAGAGGACGAGTGGCCACCCACGGCCAAGCCCCTGGCGAGATCATAAGTATTCGAACACCAGAGTAACTCAAGGCATCGATTAATCGCACAACTTCTTCTAACACCGGACACGGTTATGCAGTCCGTCCCGGGCCCGTATCGACGTATCCTCGTCGAGCGGTTCTTTGGAGCCGTCGGCCATGAGCAGCGGAGGATCACTTCCGACCGCTTCCACCTCTCGCCCTACGGACAACGCCGAGGTGTTGTCTCAAAGGGCACCAAGCGGAGGGGAGGTAGTCCTGGAGGCGCCACAAGGCAACCTTCTGGACTACAGGCGCAAAGGGAGCAAGGCTCCCAAGGGCTCCAAGTTCAGCCCTAGGCCGAATACCGCACCGGAACCTCCAGTGGTTTCGGACTCCGGCAGGCGGTCCACCACTAAGAGGGGCAAGCCTACCGTGCCGGTGACCTCCTTCCGACCGGAGGCACCGGATAATTTGCTGGAGGTGCTTAACGGCGCCTCCATCGACGAGGAGCACCGAACTATTATGAGTGCGGTGATCCAGAAGGTTCAGTCCGCCAAGAGCGGACTGACTGAAGCCTGTGCCAGCCTTCTAACAGGCTCTGAGGTACGTATTTAAAATATATATAAATATTACCGCATAGACAGTAGCCCCTCATGCTCTGTTTCGCGTTCATAAAGAAAAGCCGAATATAGGATCAAAATAATATTCGTAGGAGTCTAATACCAGTATGCCGATATGCGTATGCAGGCTTCACTGCTGACCTCTGCCGCACTGACTGCGGAGGTTGATGTGCTGAAGCAGAACCTCAAGCAGTCAGAGAAAGAGCTCGGCCTTACCAAGTAGCAGCTCAAGGAGAACCAAGGTAAGTAATGCCTTGTCTATATGTGTATATATAAAAAAGATTCGGTTGCCGAAATGATAGGATCGTTATTAATGTGCTAGGGGCCACGACCGAGGTGGCGACCCTGAAGCAAGCACTGTCCGAGGCCAAAAACAAAGTGTCCACGGAGCGCATCGAGCGGGGGAAGCAAGAGGCGCGGGTTGCTGAGGTGCAGCAAGAGCTCCAGGCTCTCGTGAAAAAGCATGAGAGTTTGGAGCTTGACTCGAAGACGCGAGAGTCCGAGCTTGCCTCTGCCCTTGAGAGCGCCAAGCATGCTAAGGCCGAAGCCCAGAAGGCCCTCTAGGAAATTGAGGCGATGAAGAAGATAGCGGCGGGTAAGACATTCATTATGCAAAGCAAGCATGTGAAAGTAAATTACTTGTTACTTACTCGAGTCCGGAGCTCTCCAGGAGCATTCGCAGATTTGCCCCGCAGTGTGTCAGATGCTGCAAAGCACTACCGAGCCGAGGAGGGGAGCTCGACGGAGAAGGTGTTCTGGTCTCAGTATACCGAGGCCGAACACCCGATGCCCTTAAGCGACTAGCTGAAGCAATTGGTCGAGCTCCATAAGGCGGCCAAACAGGCCATGAAGGGTCTTATAGTCCGGCTGTGGCCTGGAGAGGCCATGCCAGGGAGTTACTACGGGCTGGTGAGGCGGCTTGTGGATGCCCGTCCTCGGCTTGAGGTTATCAAGCGCTCCGTCTGCAATGAGGGCGTCCGTAGGGCGCTTGCCCGTGTTAAAGTACACTGGGGCAAGATGGATGCTGAGAAGCTGGTGAAGGATGGGCCACCGCAGGGCAAGGAGCATCGCCACCCTGAAATGTACTATGAGGGCGTCCTGAAGGATGCCCGCCTTATGGCGGATGAATGTTCCAAAGATGTAATATTTGAGTAAACTCACTCGTGTGGTCCTGTACGCTGAAAACTTGTTCATATGCGTTATGCAATGCTTGTTTGAATTTAAAATATTACCTTCTGTGCGGTTGTTCATTAAATCTGAGAGATGGCGAGTCGTCGGCTTCTGCCCCATGCCACGAGTGCTGGGGTGTTCGGGGTAAATTGGAGCACTCTTTTCCCCATTCTTGGGTCCTTCGAGGGAGGTGCTCAGCGCAACGAACAAGGCAATCGGACTATAATGCTTTATCACTCTCACTTAGCCAGAGAATTCTATAATTTTAAATTTTGGCGAAGCTCCTAGTATGCGGAAGACCGAGTTCGGGGCGCTATACACGCCTAAGCCGGACAAAGCCGACTCCTTGCTCTAAGCGGCATAAGTCTTTAGGGACTCGAAACCTCTCGAACAGTGACCAGCTCTCGCCTTATCATGATAGTTAGTTTTAGCTTTCTCTACTGAGGTGCTTAGCCCAGCTGAACCGGGGCACAATCGCAGTAGTTCTCCCAATGCTACCTTAGCCGATATAGCGGAACATAAGGTACCAAAACGTGGGAGCCGGGCAAACCCAACTATTGACCCAAGACATGATTCAGAGCTGATGAATATAATGCTAGAAGTTCGGGGTGCCGCACTTGTGGAAGTGTTCGGACTTCTCACGCCGTATTATGGGGTGCTTAAGCCCCTGGCGTATTGGCCGTACCAAAGTGTACGGGTGCTAAAGGTAATGAATGAACATATATACATAAAAAGGGAAGGAATAGAGAATGCAATAATAGACTGAAGCTATGCATTGTTTATTCGAAAAGGTGCATTAAAGCAGAACGATACAAGTGGTGCGATAAGCAAAAAATCGGACTATTTGACATGTCCCCTCCGGAAGCAGGCTGCGGAATGGTATTTAAAGCAGGTATTTTGCTTGTTATAGAGACCACCTGGGAGTTCCATGATGCGACATAGCTTTCCGCCCCCCTGGTTCTTGTATCGTGTGTTCGGCAATTATACTGCCAGACAGGGCTTCCAGAGAGTAGAGTCCTGAAAGTGAGAAAAAACAAAGTAGGGAGCGCCTAGTGCGGTAGAGCCGCGTTTTGGGGCGTGCCATAGTCGTGCCCCTCCCCCTGTGCCCATGGTTTTTTAATGCGTAATTGTGTACACGTGGCACGTATTTCGCCGTTTGGCTGGGGCTAGGGTAGGGACCGCATTGCTACGCTTGCTCGGAACGTGCCAGTCGGTCTTGTTGCAGATTACTCCGAGTGCGCTTGACGACGTCCGGACGTTTGATCGCCGGAATGGAGAATTGCCTTGAGAGGCTGCTTTGTACTTCTGCTGCGAGGGCCGTAGTGTGCTCCTCCGTTCGGAGAGAGCACTCTATGTTTCCATTGACTGTGATGACCCCACGAGGTCCTGGCATCTTGAGCTTGAGGTATGCGTAGTGCGGCACCGCATTGAATCTTGCGAATGCGGTTCGTCCGAGTAGTGCGTGATAGCCGCTGCGGAACGTGACTATATCGAAGATTAACTCCTCGCTTCGGAAGTTATCCGGGGATCCGAAGACCACTTCTAGTGTGACTGAGCCTGTGCAACGGGCTTCTACACCTGGTATGACGCCTTTAAAGGTTGTTTTTGTGGGTTTAATCCTTGAGGGATCCATACCCATTTTGCGCACTGTGTCCTGATAAAGCAGGTTCAGGCTGCTGCCGCCGTCCATAAGGACTCGAGTGAGGTGGAATCCGTTGATGATTGGGTCTAAGACCAATGCGGCAAATCCGCCATGACGGATGCTAGTGGGATGGTCCCTGCAATCGAAAGTGATCGGACAGGAGGACCATGGGTTGAACTTTGGGGCGACTGGCTCCAACGCGTATACGTCCCTTAGCGCACGCTTCCGCTCCCTCTTGGGGATGTGGGTTGCGTATATCATGTTCACCGTCCGCACTTGTGGGGGAACCTCTTCTCTCCTCCGTTGTTCGGCGGTCAGGGCTCCTCCTCGTCGTCGCTATGTAGCCCCTTGTCTTTGTTTTCGGCATTTAACTTGCCGGCCTGCTTGAACACCCAACAATCCGTGTTGGTGTGATTGGCTGGCTTGTCGGGGGTGCCATGTATTTGGCACGAGCGATCGAGTATACGGTCCAAACTGGACGGGCCCGGAGTGCTTCTTTTGAATGCCTTTTTCCGCTGACCGGGCTTAGAGCCTCTGAATCCGGCATTGACTGCCGTATCCTCTGTATTGTCGCTGTTAATGCGGCGCTTGTGTTTCTTGCGACGTGACCTGCCATTGCTGTCCTTGGTATCCGAAGTACCAGGGCTCTTTGATATGTTATTGCTGTGAGCCAGCCAGCTGTCTTCTCCCGCACAAAAGCGGGTCATGAGTGTCGTGAGGGCTGCCATAGATTTCGGGTTTTCCTGGCCAAGGTGCCGGGCAAGCCACTCATCGCGGATGTTATGCTTGAAAGCTGCTAGGCCTCTACATCCAGATAGTCGACGATTTGATTTTTCTTGGTTAGGAACCGTGTCCAGAATTGCCTGGCCGATTCCTCTGGCTGTTGAATTATGTGGCTCAAGTCATCGGCATCTGGTGGTCGCACATAAGTGCCTTGGAAGTTGTCGAGGAATGCAGCTTCCAGATCTTCCCAACAACCAATGGATTCTGCTGGCAAGCTGTTGAGCCAATGTCAAGCTTGTCCTTTAAGCTTGAGTCGGAGGTATTTGATGGCATGTAGATCGTCGCCACGGGCCATGTGGATATGAAGGAGATAATCCTCAATCCATACCGCGGGATCTGTCGTACCATCGTATGATTCGATATTCATGGGTTTGAAACCCTCTGGGATTTGATGATCCATTACTTCATCTGTGAAGCATAGCGGGTGTGCGGCGCCTCCGTGCTAGGCTATATCACGACACAGCTCGGATGAGCTTTGTCTGCTGTGTTCGGCCCGGCCGGATTTACTTTCACTGTATTCGGCGTGACGGTTATCGTCTCATGTGGTGGGGCGCCCCCGCGATCCGTAGATCGATCTTGCTTGCTTTGCTTTGTCCTCCAATATGTCTCGCAAGTCTAACGCATTTCCTCGTGCCTTGGTATTTTTTGAGTGTCGCCTGGGTGCGGCTTGAGCTGTGGGCCGAGAAGCCTCTCTATCGCGGCCACGAGGTGGCCGATCAGCCGCGTCATACGCTGGGGATGTAGGTTTTAATGCTTCCTCCTCTAATCGGGGTAGCAATCTGCGCTTTGGGTAGCTCTTGGAGGGGCGTTCGAGTTCATATTCCTCGGCCGCAAGGACTTCAGTCCATCTATCGGCTAGCAGGTCTTGATCAGCTCTAAGATGCTGCTGCTTTTTCTTGAGGCTATTCGCCGTGGCCATAAGTCGGCGTTTGAAGCACTCTTGCTCGACGGGATCCTCAGGCACGAAAAATTCGTCGTCGTCGAGGCTTGCCTAGTCTTCGGAGGGAGGCATGTAATTATCATCCTCTACCTCTCTATCTGCCGCTCTCTCAGGAGGGCTGGCTTCTCCATCCTCCTGCGTTGAATCTTGCTGGAGGGAGTTGTCTTCGGCACTATCCGGGGTGTTATTATCTCCTGTGCCGGTATCACCATTTTTGCTTTGGTGACACTTAGAGCGGCGCCGCTGACACCGGCGCTTAGGTTGCTTCTTGGAGGGGTCATCCCCCCTTGTTCCGTCACCGCTGCCCTCTTTGGGTGTGTCCACCATATATATATCATATGATGAGGTGGCTGTCCAGTGCCCTGTAGCCGGTGGTTCCTGTTCGTCTCCTACATCATCGTCCATACCGTCGATGTCTTCGGAGTCGAAGTCGACCATGTCAGTTAAATCATCGACAGTGGCTACGAAGTGGGTGGTGGGTGGGCGTTGAATTTCTTCGTCATCCGCATCCCAATCCTGCCGGTCATAATCCGGCCAGGACTCTCCTGACAAGGAGAGAGACCTCATTAAATTCAGTATGTCGCCGAAGGGCGAGTGCTGAAAGATATCCGCGGTGGTGAACTCCATGATCGGCGCCCAATCGGATTAGATTGGCAGGGGCGCGGGTGGTTTGGAGTCCGGCAATGTGGAGTCACGGGCCTCGCGAAGGGTAAGGCTGGTGTTCGGCTTGATCGCCGTTGAGGCTGCAGCCTCCGTGGCGGGGTCTAACCACCCGTCTACGGATGGCGCAATTGGCTCAGAATTGAAGGTCGGAGCAGTTGCAGGTGCGTCTCCTGAACGCTATTCGGCGGCAGAGCTAAATCATGCCCAACGTGACAATGCGACGCACTCGGCCGGGGCTCGAATCCGTCGAAGATCAAGTTTCCGTGGATGTCAGCCGTGTAGTTTAAGCTTCCGAAATTGACCTGATGGCCAGGGGCGTAACTTTCAATCTTCTCCAGATGGCCAAGCGAATTGGCCCGCAGTGCAAAGCCGCTGAATACGAAGATCTGTCCGGGGAGCAAAGTCTCACCCTGGACTGCATTGCTATCGATGATCGAAGGAGCCATCGAGCCTAACGATGATGACACAGAGGAACTCTCAATGAAAGAACCAATGTCGGTGTCAAAACCGGCGGATCTCGAGTAGGGGGTCCCGAACTGTGCGTCTAGGCGGATGGTAACAGGAGGCAAGGGACACGATGTTTTTACCCAGGTTCGGGCCCTCTCGATGGAGGTAAAACCATACTCCTGCTTGATTAATATTGATGATATGGGTAGTACAAGAGTTGATCTACCACGAGATCAGAGAGGCTAAAACCCTAGAAGCTAGCCTATGGTATGATTGTTGTTGTGTCCTACGGACTAAACCCTATGGTTTATATAGACACTGGAGGGGGCTAGGGTTACACAGAGTCGGTTACAAGGAAGGAGATCTATATACCCGTATCGCCAAGCTTGCCTTCCACGCCAAGGAGAGTCCCATCCGGACACGGGACGAAGTCTTCAATCTGCTATCTTCATAGTCCAACAGTCCGGCCAAAGGTTAAAATCCGGCTGTCCGGACATGCCCTAATCCAGGACTCCCTCACTTTCCTTAACGGAAATTGGAATCTAATATTCCCTTCCTTCATATCAATAATTGCACCAATCGTTCTAAGGAAAGGTTTACCAAGAATAATAGGACATGAAGGATTGCAATCTATATCAAGAACAATAAATTCTATGGGCACATAATTCCTATTTGCAACAATAAGAACATCATTAATTCTTCCCATAGGTTTTTTAATGGTGGAATCCGCAAGGTGCAAGTTTAGAGAGCAATCATCAAAATCACGGAAACCTAGCAAATCACATAAAGTCTTTGGAATCATGGAAACACTAGCACCCAAATCATACAAAGCATAGCATTCATGATCTTTAATATTAATTTTAATAGTAGGTTCCCACTCATCAAAAAGTTTTCTAGGGATAGAAACTTCCAACTCAAGTTTTTCTTCATAAGATTGCATCAACGCATCAACGATATGTTTGGTAAAGGCTTTATTTTGACTATAAGCATGAGGAGAATTTAGCACGGATTGCAACAAGGAAATACAATTTATCAAAGAGCAATTATCATAACTAAATTCCTTGAAATCCAAAACAGTAGGTTAATTAATATCTAATGTTTTGATCTTTTCAATCCTACTTTTATCAATTTTAGCATCAAGATCTAAAAACTCCGAATTTTTGGAACGCCTTCTAGGTAGAGGTGGATCATATTCAGTCCCATCATTATCAAGATTCATATTGCAAAACAAAGATTTAATAGGGGACACATCAATAGCTTTTAGATCTTCATATTTATTTTCATAGGAACTAGAGGAACACGCTCTTATAAAGCAATCTTTCTTAGCACGCATCCTAGCGGTTCTTTCTTCGCACTCATCAATGGAAATTCTCATGGCTTTGAGAGACTCATTGATATCATGCTTAGGAGGAATTGATCTAAGTTTCAAAGAATCAACATCAAGAGAAATTCTATCAACGTTCCTAGCCAATTCATCAACTTAAGCAATTTTTCTTCAAGCAAAGCATAGAAATTCTTTTGCAAATTCATAAATTCCTTAACACTAGTCTCAAATTCAGAAGGCATCTTATTAAAATTTCCATAAGAATTGTTGTAGGAATTACCATAATTATTAGATGAATTGCTAGGATAAGGCCTAGGATTAAAGTTTCCTCTATACGCGTTGTTACCAAAATTATTTCTACCAACAAAATTCACATCCATAGATTCATTATTATTCTCAATCAAAGTAGACAAAGGCATATCATTAGGATCAGAAGAAACACTCTTAGTAGCAAATAATTTCATAAGTTCATCCATCTTTCCACTCAAAACATTAATTTCTTCTATCGCATGCACTTTTTACTAGTAGATCTTTCAGTGTGCCATTGAGAATAATTAACCATAATATTATCTAGGAGTTTAGTAGCTTCTCCTAAAGTGATTCCCATAAAAGTGCCTCCCGCGGTCGAATCTAAAAGATTTCTCGAAGCAAAATTCAATCCGGCATAAAAAATTTGTATAATCATCCACAAATTCAAACCATGTGTAGGGCAATTACGTATCATTAATTTCATCCTGTCCCAAGCTTGTGCAACATGTTCATGATCAAGTTGCTTAAAATTCATAATATCGTTTCTAAGAGAGATTATCTTAGCGTGAGGAAAATACTTAGAGATAAAAGCATCTTTGCACTTATTCCAAGAATCAATACTATTTTTAGGCAAAGACGAAAACCAAGCTTTAGCACGATCTCTAAGCGAAAAAGAAAATAGCTTCAATTTAACAATATCATTGTCCACATCTTTCTTCTTTTGCATATCACACAAATCAACGAAGCTATTTAGATGAGTAGCGGCATCTTCACTAGGAAGGCCGGCGAATTGATCTTTCATGACAAGATTCAACAAAGCAGCATTGATTTCACAAGATTCAGTATTGGTAAGCGGAGCAATCGGAGTGCTAAGGAAATCATTATTGTTGGTATTGGTAAATTCACATAATTTGGTATTCTCTTGAACCATCGTGACAAGCAAGCAATCCAACACACAAGCAAACAAGAAGCAAGCGAAAAAGAGGCGAACGGAAAAGAGAGGCGAATAAAACGGCAAGGGTGAAGTGGGGGAGAGGAAAACGAGAGGCAAATGGCAAATAATGTAATGCGAGAGATAAGGGTTTGTGATGGGTACTTGGTATGTTGACTTTTGTGTAGACCTCCCCGGCAACGGCGCCAAAAATCCTTCTTGCTACCTCTTGAGCACTGCATTGGTTTTCCCTTGAAGAGGAAAGGGTGATGCAACAAAGTAGCATAAGTATTTCCCTCAGTTTTTGAGAACCAAGGTATCAATCCAGTAGGAGGCTACGCGCAAGTCCCTCGCACCTGCACAAACAAATAAATCCTCACAACCAACGCGATAAGGGTTGTCAATCCCTACACGGTCACTTACGAGAGTGAGATTGGATAGATATGATAAGATAATATTTTTGGTATTTTTATGATAAAGATGCAAAGTAAAATAGAAGGCAATAAAAATAACTAAGTGTTGGAAGATTAATATGACGGAAAATAGACCCGGGGGCCATAGGTTTCACTAGTGGCTTCGCTCAAGAGCACTAGTATTTTACGGTGGGTGAACAAATTACTGTTGAGCAATTGACAGAATTGAGCATAGTTATGAGAATATCTAGGTATGATCATGTATATGGGCATCACGTCTGAGACAAGTAGACCGACTCCTGCCTGCATCTACTAATATTACTCTACACATCGACTGCTATCCAGCATGCATCTAGAGTATTAAGTTCATAAGAACAGAGTAACGCTTTAAGCAAGATGACATGATGTAGAGGGATAAACTCATGCAATATGATATAAAACCCATCTTGTTATCCTCGATGGCAGCAATCAATACGTGCCTTGCTGCCCCTATTGTCACTGGGAAAGGACACCGCAAGATTGAACCCAAAGCTAAGCACTTCTCCCATTGCAAGAAAGATCAATCTAGTAGGCCAAACCAAACTGATAATTCGAAGAGACTTGCAAAGATAACCAATCATACATAAAAGTGTTCAGAAGATTCAAATATTGTTCATAGATAAACTTGATCATAAACCCACAATTCATCGGTCTCAACAAACACACTGCAAAAGAAGATTACATCGAATAGATCTCCACAAGAGAGGGGGAGAACATTGTATTGAGATCCAGAAAGAGAGAAGAAGCCATCTAGCTAATAACTATGGACCCGAAGGTCTGAGGTAAACCACTCACACATCATCGGAGAGGCTATGGTGTTGATGTAGAAGCCCAACATGATCGATGCCCCCTCTGGCGGAGCTCCGGAACAGGCCCCAAGATGGGATCTCGTGGGTACAGAAGGTTGCGGCGGTGGAATTAGGTTTTTGGCTCCGTATCTGATCGTTTGGGGTACGTAGGTATATATAGGAGGAAGGAGTACGTCGGTGGAGCAACATGGGGCCCATGAGGGTGGAGGGCATGCCTGGGGGGAGGGTAGGTGCGCCCCCTAACTCGTGGCTTCCTGGAAGCTTCCTTAACGTAGGGTCCAAGTCTCCTGGATCATGTTCGTTCCGAAAATCACGTTCCCGAAGGTTTCATTCCATTTGGACTCCGTTTGATATTCTTTTTCTGCGAAACTCTGAAATAGGCAAAAAACAGCAATTCTGGGTCGGGCCTCTGGTTAATAAATTTAGTCCCAAAAATAATATAAAAGTGCATAATAAAGCCCAATAATGTCCAAAACAGAACATAGTATAGCATGGAGCAATCAAAAATTATAGCTACGTTGGAGACGTATCACGGAGTAGGGCCTCGTCGACGCCAGCGGAGTGCGGACTCGTCGAAGCCAGCATTATCCTTTGTCTCGTCCTCGGTCTCACCAAACAGCGCCTCGCCTGCTTCATCACCCTTTTTGTAGGCAGCCGCAGCCTCCGCTAGCCGCATGCGGTACCGCCAGCGCTCGAGGCGGCCCTCGCGGGCGGAGCGGTACGAGTCGAGTAGTGCCTCCTGCTCCGCCCGCTCCGCGGCGATCTGCTCCTCCGCCTGCAGGTGCTCCTGGAGGAGATGGTGGTTGTAGGCGGCGTCGGCTTGTGCCTCCCAGAACTGCTCCTCACGCTTCTACCTCACCGTGGCCGTATATTGGGCACGGGCCTCGCTGATGGTCATGGTGCAATGCACCGGCGAGGATGGCGCGGAGGAGGGGGTTGGTGCCAGATCGTCGACTACCATGTTCTCCATTGGGACGTCATCATCCTCCGGCTGCCTACCGGCCAGCCAGTCGGTAGCAATGGCTGCCATCTCCTTGTGGTCCGTCGTCCGTTCGTCCCAAAGAGCGCTGGAGCGAGAGGAAGCCATGGTGGGCAGTAGTGGTGTGGACAAGAGAAAGGGAACGAATGCGGATGACTGCGGCTATGGCCGGCGCAACGGTTCATATAGCAATGGTGGGGGCGGAGGGACAGAAGGGGTGTGCCGGAGTAGCCGCCTCGGCAACCACGTATCGTTAATGTGGGCGGAAGAAGGACAGATGGACGACACTTGTGTCGTTTGAAGGCGGAGCTATCGTCTGCACCGGGGAGCGGGGCGGGCGGCGCTGATTGTTTCAGGCGGAAAGCGCGCACGGGCGAGGGAGGCTATCTGGGTGGGCCAGGGCAGTCACACTCGTGCTTGGCAGCGGGTCGGTCCAATAGCCGGACATGCTGGCTCGCCAGCTAGCTCGCCGAGCTGAGCGACGACAATCAGACGATGGACGTAGCTTCCGACCAGGAGTCGGCGCCACTGTCCAAGCCGGTTCATGCCATGTTCACCATAGAGCAGGTGCGGCCGCACTTCGACGCACTAATGACGTAAGAGCTACCAGCGTAGGAGGACCTGTCCTGCAACCTCTGTCTCCTCAACGAGCACCGGTGAACAAGCGAATGACAATGCCATCGCGGACATCTGGCCCTATGATCCTGGCTTCCCAAAAGAGCAGCGGGCACTGTATCAGACCATCCGTAGGGCCTACGAGGCCCTCTCCATCGTCCTTCGAGTTGTTGCGCTCGCCGTGGCGCCGCTGTCTCGCGTTGTTAACTTGGTCAACGGACATGAGGATGAGGAGATGACTTTACTTGGAGAGGATGACAGTTGGGGCCCACCAGGGCCATAGCCGCATGTACGCAAGTGCCTCCTTATTAGTATATAAAACTATAAATTTTTTGCTTCCTCCTAGTTTCCTGACATCACGGTCCCACACCATTGTCAACCTATGTAGCCAAAAAACGAGAGAATTGCACAAGAAGCGGCCGATAACTGGGACCAAGCAGCTCGAGCAGTATTTGTGTTTTTGAGGTGTGAGCACAGTTTTTCTTGAGCAATGTTTAGCCCAGATATTAATTTTTCTCCTCTGAACAACAACGAAAACATCGCTGCAGGTATTAACTAGGCGGGTTGTGGCCCGTCTAGCCCAGGCCAGATATCCAGCCCAGGTATTAATTTTTTTCAAGCTGAAAATGGCTAGCCCAGCTATACTTCTATTAGGAATACCCAGGCAAGGTCAAGTTGTTATTCTCTGCCCCGCTGGGCTGCAAATCTTTTCTAGGTGGGATGCATTAGCTTAACAAGAAAATGAGCTTTAAGAAATAATAAACGGGATGTGATTATAAAAACTGGGCAGTAAGTACAAAAAATGCACCAAACACGTAATTACTTTATAAAATATTATTTTTGGATATTGAAAATTTTAATTTCATTAATTGTTGCGAGCACAATGTTTCGTTGGATTTTTACGTAATATAAATTTATATGGAAATTGTATTTAATCTGACTAGAAATTTCGGGATAAAAGTATTTCGGATCCCGTCAAACTGTGGGAAATTTTATTGAATTCTGTTTTGAACGGTTGGTTGAAATGCGTTGTACTTTTAACAAACTGTAAATGGGCTGTAGTAAATTCCATTAGGATTCAAAAATTGGCTGCACATTTTTACAAATCTCAAATGGGCTATAAGTTCCCTGCCACACACTTGTGGCCTTACTAAGTTGACGTGTCCCCTCAAAAAAAGAGAGTTGACGCGTATGCAAGGCTTTGTCAACCTATAGTCAACACACGGTTTTAGCAGCAGTGGCCGTTGGATGTCCATTCAACGGATGCCGTGCTTCTTCTTCAATCTCGCATATTCTAGCTTCACCCACCCAAAAAATGATTCCTCCCCTTGACATCTGGGGCGCACCATTTCGGAAGCTGACCTGTGGGCCTACTAAGTTAACGCGTACCAAGGGCTTTTCAACTTAGTTAATATAAACGATTCTAGCTGCAGTGATCGTACGATATCCATCCAACGGTCATCGTGCTTCTTCAACCTCTGGTCTTCTTGCTCCAGCCGCCCAAAGCAGCGCCGGTCGTGCCGCCTGCTCCTGCCTCCCGTGGCCGGCTGTGCTGCCGCGCAGGCCTCACCCCCTACTACTCCCACCGCTGGCCAAGGCATCCCTCTACTCACCCACACCCCCTGTTATTCTGCGGCGGCGGCAGCCTCACACCACAGCCGAACCAGTGAACCCTCGTACTCCTCTCCGCGTGGGCATCCACTGCCATGTCTTCCCCGGCTCCGCGTCGTCCCCTTCCTAGGCCTCGCCGTCGTCCACCGCACTGGTGCTCTCGGTGCGGCGTGGTCAACGTGGTCAAGGAACGACTTCCATCAGAAGAGTATTGTACGTGGAGAGGCTGACAGCTGGGTCCATGGCGACCGCAAGGAAGTGCCTCCTTATTACATGCAAAATAATTATTCCTCCACCTGATAGCAGGGACCCACCAGACGGGCCACCGTATTTCGTGAAAAAACATTTCCCCCTGACTGCTGGGACCCACCAGCTACATCTTTGCACGCAAGGGAGTGTGTCCGGGCAAAAAAAATGATTCGCCCCCTGACTGTTGGGACCCACTAACTACATCTTCACACGGAAGGAAGTGCCTGACAGTCGGGACCCACCTGGTCGAAGCGTACGTAGCGTTGTCATTCTGGTCGCGAACGTGTACGTACATACTGGTCGATGTAGAGGTGCGCACATGTCATAGTAGAGGCGCGCACGTAGCATGTACACATACGTACAGTGGCCAAGGTGCAAGAAATAAAATACGGCCATGTACGTACATACGGGCTGGGTCTCGAACGCCTACTCGCGCATACGTACGGCCAGGGCTCGTATACATGGCTGGGTCGGAACGGCGAAAATACGTCGTCTTCCTGCTCATGGGGAGCCAACCGGCTGGGTCGGAACAAAATGCATCGTCGTGTTCATTGGGAGGGCTTGGACGGAACAACCGATGGAAATGAGGCCTGACGTACCGCAGAACGGAGGAAACGGCCTTGTGTTCGACTGGCCACGGTCGAAACGGGATCCTGTTTATCGGGAGGGGTCTGGCATATCGCAAAACGGAGGAAACAGACTTGTGTTGGACCTCCTACGGTCGAAACGGGGTCCTGTTGATCGGGACGTGTGTGGCGTACCGCAAAGCGGAGGTAACGGACTTGTGTTTGAGCTCTACGGTTGAAACGGGGGTCCTGCTCATCAGGAGGGGTGTAGCGTACCGCAAAAGGAGACTCCACGGGATACTGTTCATCTCCACCGTCGACCCCCTCCAACCTCCACGGGCTACTGTTCATCCACCGTCGACCTCCTCCAGCCTCCACCTGCGACTGTTCATCCACGGGGCTCCTGTTCATCCAGCCTCCTCCGTGCGCTACTCCACCGGCTACTTTTCAACCAGCCCTCTCCACGGGCTCCTGTTCAACCACCCCTCCACGGGCTACTGTTTATCCAGCCCTCCATCGTCTACTGTTCATCCAGCCCTCCACGGGGTGGTCCTGTTCATCCAGCCCTCCACAGGGTCCTGTTCATCCAGCCCCAACCGGCTCGCTCGATCGGGGTCCTGTTTATCTAGAGGCAACACCACAGGGTCCTGTTCATCCACCCCCCAGGAACTGTTCATCCACCCCCCCCCCCCAGCAATGCTCACTATTCATCCAGAGGCAGTATCGCTCGGCTTCAGTTAGCAGCAGTAGCGAAGGATCGCTCGATCGGGTTCAGTTAACAGCCATCGATCGATCGCTCGGGTTCAGTAACGCGTAGCCTGCAGTGCAATCGCTTGAGTTCAGGAGGCGAATGCCTCGCTCGGGTTCAGTTAGAGCCCAACGCCTCGCACCCACGTGCGTGCGTGTATGGGAGAAACGCGCAAACCTCCGTGCATCGCTCGGCCCCGACCACCCACCGTAACCGGGAACACCCCGATATTTTCCTAGCCCTTGCTTCTAACACGGTTTTTTCCGTCATGGACAGCCCAAAGAATGTCATGCAGCTGCGTCTCCGGCCCGCCCAGGACGAAAAGTCCATTTTTTGTCATGATTTTTTGTCATAGAAGTAGGAGCCCACCACATCTATGATGATACCGAGTTTTGTCACAATTATCGTCATAGAAGTGTCATAAGTATGACAGAAAAAAAAATTCGTTCGGCCAAAAATGTCACAGATGTGTCTTTTTTTGTAGTGCGTACACCATTTCCATTCCACAGCTGTAAAAGTTCTTCAACAAATGGACTTAGGTACACATCAATGTCGTTGCTGGGTTGCTTAGGCCCTTGGATGAGAACTGGCATCATAATGAACTTCCGCTTCATGCACAACCAAGGAGGAAGGTTATAGATACATAGAGTCACGTGCCAGGTTCTATGATTGCTGCTCTGCTCCCCAAAAGGATTAATTACATCCACGCTTAAACCAGACCATACATTCCTTGCGTCACCTGCAAAGTCCCCCCACTTTCCCTCGATTTTTCTCCACTGCGAACCATCAGCGGGTGCTCTCAACTTCCCGTCTTTCTTACGGTCCTCTTTGTGCCATCGCATCAACTTGGCATGCTCTTTGTTTCTGAACAGACGTTTCAGTCATGGTATTATAGGAGCATACCAAATCACCATGGCAGGAACCCTCTTCCTGGGCCGCTCACCGTCAACATCACCAGGGTCATCTCATCTGATCTTATACCACAATGCACCGCATACCGGGCATGCGTTCTCGTACGCACCGCATAGAGGATGCAAGCATTAAGACATGCATGTATGTTATACACCTCCAATCCTAGAGGGCATACAACCTTCTTTTCTACGTACGTACTGTCGGGCAAATCGTCATCCTTTGGAAGCTTCTGCTTCAATATTTTCAGTAGCTTCTCAAATCCTTTGTGAGGTACACCATTCTCTGCCTTCCACTGCAGCAATTCCAGTGTGGTACCAAGCTTTGTGTTGCCATCTTCGCAATTTGGGTACAACCCTTTTTTGTGATCCTCTAACATGCGATCGAACTTCAACTTCTCCTTTTCACTATCACATTGTCTATTTGCATCAACAATGACCCGGCGAAGATCATCATCTCGCACATCGTCTGGTTTCTCTCGATCTTCAGCTTCCCCCGGTGCAGCATCACCGTATTCAGGAGGCACATAGTTGTTGTCATCCTCTTCTTCTTCGTTGTCTTCCATCATAACCACTCTTTCTCCGTGCTTGGTCCAAACATTATAGTGTGGTGATCGCTCTCTGACTATAGTGCCAGAAAAGCTCCTGTCTGCTAGGACTACGTCGGTAATTCCCCAAAGAGGAAGGGATGATGCAGTACAGCGACGGTAGGTATTTCCCTCAGTGAAGAAACCATGGTTATCGAACTAGTAGGAGAACCAAGCAACACAATGTAAACATCACCTGCACACAAATAACAACACCTCGCAACCCACGTGTTAAAGGGGTTGTCAATCCCTTTCGGGTAACGACGCCAGAAATTTGTAGTAGACTGAAATAATAGATCGTAAATAAAATAAAGTGCAACAAAGTATTTTTGTATTTTTGGTTTAATAGATCTGAATAAAAATGCAAAGGAAAAGTAGATCGCAAGCAAATATATGAGGAAGAAGACCCGGGGGCCGTAGGATTCACTAGTGGCTTCTCTCGAGAAAGATAGCAAACAGTGGGTAAACAAATTACTGTTGGCAATTGATAGAACCTCAAATAGTTATGACGATATCCAGGCAATGATAATTACATAGGCATCACGTCCAAGATTAGTAGACCGACTCCTGCCTGCATCTACTACTATTGCTCCACACATCGACCGTTATCCAGCATGCATCTAGTATATTAAGTTCATGGAAAAACGGAGTAATGCAACAAGAACGATGACATGATGTAGACAAGATCCGTTTATCTATTGCGTAGATATAGATCCCATCTTTTTATCCTTCGTAGCAACGATACATACGTGTCGGTTCCCTTTCTGTCACTGGGATCAAGCACCGTAAGACCGAACCCACTACCGGGCACCTCATCCCATTGCAAGATAAATAGATCAAGTTGGTCAAACAAAACCCAGATATCGGAGAAGAAATACGAGGCTATAAGAGATCATGCATATAAGAGATCAAAGAAACTCAAATAACTTTCATCGATATAAAAAGATATGACTGATCATAAACTCAAAGTTCATCAGATCCCAACAAACACACCGCAAAAGAGTTACATCATATGGATCTCCAAGAGACCATTGTATTGAGAATTCAGCGAGAGAGAGAGGAAGCCATCTAGCTACTAACTAGGGACCCGAAGGTATACAAAGAACTACTCACGCATCATCAGAGAGGCACCAATGGAGGTGGTGAACCCCATCTGAGATGGTGTCTAGATTGGATCTGGTGGTTCTGGACTCTGCGGCGGCTGAATGAATATTTCGTCGACGTGCCTAGGGTTCTGGTATTTTTGGGGTATTTATGGAGCAAAGAGGCGGTCCGGGGGAACCCGAGGTGGGCACAACCCACCAGGGCGTGCCTAGGCCTCCTAGCACGCCCTCGTGGGTTGTCCCCTCCTCGGGACGCCCCCCAGGTGCAACCAGGGCCCAACTTCTTCCTTTTGGTCCATAAAAAATCATCGTGAAGTTGCATTTGGACTCCGTTTGATATTGATTTCCTGCGATGTAAAAAACATGAAAAAAAACAGCAACTGGCACTTGGCACTATGTCAATAGGTTAGTACCAAAAAATGATATAAAATGATTATAAAACATCCAAGATTGATAATATAACAACATGGAACAATAAAAAACTATAGATACGTTGGAGACGTATCATGTGGCATGAAACCCTTATAAACCAGGTGGGTGTGAAGGATTTTCCGGTCAGAGTAAGACTTCGTATTCCCACATATTGGGCATGGACAACACATAAAACCATTCTGCTTCTTTGCCTCAGCCACTTCGAGAAAATTATGCACGCCCTTAATGTACTCGAAGGTGCGTCTGTTAACGTACATCCATTGCCGGTTCATCTGTGTGCATTAGATATAATTAAGTGTATCAAAAACCATTACAGAACATCACGAATACAGAAGTGACCAAATTAATAGAAGTTCATCATCACATTAAAACCAAAGTACATACATAGTTCTCATTCAACAACATATAGCTCTCCAGAGCATCTAATTAAACCATACATTGAAACTATCTAAAACATTTATATGCAACAACAAATGCGACCATAATCGCAACTAAGGTAACAATTGATCAAATGGCATAATGATACCAAGCCTCAGTATGAATAGAATATTTTCTAATCTTTCTAATCTTCAAGCGCATTGCATCCATCTTGATCTTTTGATCATCGGCGACATCCGCAACATGCAACTCCAATATCATCTTCTCCTCCTCAATTTTTTTCAATTTTTCCTTCAAGTAATTATTTTCTTCTTCAACTAAATTTAACCTCTCGACTATAGGGTCGGTTGGAATTTCCGGTTCACATACCTCCTAGATAAAAAAATCTATGTCACGTTGGTCGGCATAATTGCCATAAACACTAAATGAAACAAATAGTTATAAAAGATAATATATACCACATCCGAATTATAGATAGGACGAGGGTCGACGGAGGCGGATACCAAAATCATCGCACTATATAATAACAAACAATATTAAAAGTAAGAAAATTACACAAGTATCTATCTAAATCATACAAGTGAGAATTTTTTTTCTTTTAGAAAGAAGATAAGAAGTAGAGGCTAACCACGATGGTGCCGGCGACGAGATCGGCACGGGCGATCGACGGAGGTGAGGACAGGGACGGGACATGATGGACCGCCAAACCTAGACAAATCTCGAGGAAAATGGAGTTTGGACAAGGAGCTTCAAGAGGAGAAAGCTTAAGTGTGGCTCGACATTTCATCGAACACCTCATGTGCATAGGAGGTGAGCTAGAGCACCACAAAGCTCTCCCACGGTTGGCCAAAAAAACAGAGCAGTGCACTGCTCTGCTCGCGGGTAGGGGGTATATATAAGCTTCCCTTTGGTCCCGGTTTGTGGCTGGAACCGGGACTGGTCCCGGTTCCAGCCACAAACCGGGACCAATGGTTGTGGGCCAGGAGGGAAGCCCATTGGTCCCGGTTTGTGTTCCCGGTTCCAGCCACAAACCGGGACCAATGGTTGTGGGCCAGGAGCGAAGCCCATTGGTCCCGGTTTGTGTCTGGAACCGGGACCAAAGGGGTCACATGAACCGGGACCAACGACCCACAAGGCCCGGCCGGTGCCCTGGCCTCCCGAACCGGGACCGTTGCCCCCATGGGTCCCGGTTCATGAGTGAACCGGGATTAATGTGCTTACCCGGCCTGGACCAAAGCCCTATTTTCTACTAGTGATATGACATTTTTGCTTATGTGAAAAATGAAAGATATCAAAAGATAAATAAATGGAGTGGACTCTCATGTCAGAGCCTACATATATACTTACTTCTAGGCAAATACTTACTTCTAGACATAGTGGTGGTGGCTCTATAGTTCTTCCGTGACCTCGTCAATGGATGCGACAGATCTGGGTCCAACTAGTACGGGACGTCCACCCGTTCGACGTGCCATTGCAACACGTGGCTCGCTGCTTGCAGTAGGCCCGTTCATCGACTCACAAAGCCTCATTGGTGATGGTGCTTCTTTTGACCTGGCAACGTTGAAGAATCGGCGTCTCTTCTAGTGTGCGCTTTGGCGGTGATGAAGCTATGTACCTAAGGTAGGGTCATAGGCCTGACCTAGACGCCCTCCCCTAGGACATCACCCTAAAGCCAGAAGCATTCGAGGGATATCATCATCCACTCGACCAGAAGCATTCCACTCGGAAGACTCGAAGTCACTCGACCGCAGCAATTATCACTCGACGACCAGAAGACCTAAAGCCACTCTGTATAGCAACGGTCGGAGGTTTACTCTGTAGACTTAATGGTCATTTATGTTACTTTATCACTGGCGTTACCAGAAACGCCCCATCTTTAGGTACCTTGAACCCTGTGTAACTGAGGGCCGGAGGGGTCAGGCGTACTCTATATAAGCCACCCCCCTCCTCAGGGATAAGGGTTCCCACCCCCTGTAACTCAACACACATATAATCCAGTCGACCGCCTCCGGGCACCGAGACGTAGGGCTATTACTTCCACCGTGAAGTGCCTGAACTCGTAAATCTTGTGTGTACAACTACACCATAGCTGAAATCTTTACTCTTCATACCTACCACCCATTCTACTGACAATCTTAGTACCACGACAGTTGGCGCCCACCGTGGGGCAGGTGCCTTAGCGACTTTTTGGTGAAATTGTGATTCTTCCGATTCCCATCATCATGGTTTCCGGCGGTGGATTGGCTGAGGGCCGCGAGATCCATCTCAGCGCGCTCGTCTTCGTTGCTGACGACTCCGCCTGGCTTCAGGAAGCTCCCCTCGACGTCGAGGCGCTCCCCGTCTGCGGGGCGACGGACTGTCGCACGTGCATCCTTCTCCGGCAGCCGTCGACCTAGTATCGGTCGGCTCCTGTGGTGTCCTTGCTCCCCGCTGTTCGCCGGCGCAAGCGATCTGGTCGGTCGCGACTTCAGCGATGGATGAGACACGCGGTGGCCCGTCAGTCGACCACCCCACAAGTCAAGGCAATCGAGCCCGACGAAACTCTCTATGGCCTGTTTGACCTATTGACTGGCTCCGTCGAGACCGCATCCGAGTTTGATAGCAGCGATCCCGCGGCTGAAGTCTTGATGGTCAACGGACCACGTAGTCCTCCTGGCTTCCCCCGCTGTGACGGCGGTGATGGTGGCGGCGATCCGTCACACGTTCACGAGGAGTACCGCCTCGAGCCCCTGTCTTCGTAGCAGAGGGAAGAGCTTCGCCGTCACAATATGGATGCACTTCACACTCCCATCGTTGGAGAAACCCCCGAGGCCTGGGCCTTGGAGGAGGCCCGTCTGGCCAACTTGGCTGAGCGCACTCAACTGGAGAACTTTCAGCATGCACTTGTCGAGCGTGCTCGGCAGCGAATCCCTGAGTCCAGCCGATGATACGTCTCCAATGTATCTATAATTTTTGATTGCTCCATGCTATATTATCTACTGTTTTGGACTATATTGGGCTTTATTTTCCACTTTTATATTATTTTCGGGACTAACCTATTAACCGGAGGACCAGCCCAGAATTGCAGTTTTTTTTGCCTATTTCAGTGTTTCGAAGAAACGGAATATAAAACGGAGTCCAAACAGAATGAAACCTTCGGGAACGTGATTTTCTCAACAAATATGATCCAGGAGACTTGGACCCACCGTCAAGAAAGCCACGAGACGGTCACGAGGGTGGAGGGTGCCCCCCCTAGGGCGCGCCCCCTTGCCTCGTGGGCCCCCCGAAGCTCCACCGATGTACTCCTTCCTCCTATATATACCTACGTACCCCCAAACGATCAGATACGAAGCCAAACACCTAATTCCACCGCTGCAACCTTCTGTACCCATGAGATCCCATCTTGGGGCCTGTTCCGGAGCTCCGCCAGAACGGGAATCCACCACAGAGGGCTTCTACATCAACATCATAGCCCCTCCGATGAAGTGTGAGTAGTTTACCTCAGACCTTCGGGTCCATAGCTAGTAGCTAGATGGCTTATTCTCTCTTTTTGGATCTTAATACAATGTTCTCCCCCTCTCTCTCGGAGATCTATTCAATGTAATCTTCTTTTTGCGGTGTGTTTGTTGAGATCGATGAATTGTGGGTTTATGATCAAGATTATCTATGAACAATATTTGAATCTTCTCTGAATTCTTTTATGTATGATTGGTTATCTTTGCAAGTCTCTACGAATTGTCAGTTTGGTTTGGCCTACTAGATTGGTTTTTCTTGCAATGGGAGAAGTGCTTAGCTTTGGGTTCAATCTTGCGGTGTCCTTTCCCAGTGACAGTAGGGGCAGCAAGGCACGTATTGTATTGTTGCCATGGAGGATAACAAGATGGGGTATTTATCATATTTCATGGATTTATTCCTCTACATCATGTCATCTAGCTTAAGGCGTTACTATGTTTTCTTGAACTTAATACTCTAGATGCATGCTGGATAGCGGTCGATGAGTGGAGTAATAGTAGTAGATGCAGGCAGGAGTCGGTCTCCTTGTCTCAGACGTGATGCTTATATACATGATCATACCTAGATATTCTCATAACTATGCTCAATTCTGTCAAATGCTCAATAGTAATTTGTTCACACACCGTAGAATACTTATGCTCTTGAGAGAAGCCACTAGTGAAATCTATGGCCCCCGGGTCAATTCTCATCATATCAATCTCCATCACTTTATTATTGCTTTGCTTTTTATTTTGCCTTTTACTTTTTACTTTGCATATCTATATCAAAAATACCAAAAATATTATCTATGATCTCTATCAGATCTCACTCTCGTAAGTGACCGTGAAGGGCTTGACAACCCCTAATCGCTTTGGTTGCTTTCAGCTATTTGTTTTGTGTAGGTACGACGGACTCGCGCGTAGCCTCCTACTGGATTAATACCTTGGTTCTCAAAAACTGAGGGAAATACTTACTCTACTCTGCTGCATCACCCTTTCCTCTTCAAGGAAATCCAACGCAGTGCTCAAGAGGTAGCAGGAAGATTTCTGGCGCTGTTGATGGGGAGGTTTGTGCAAAAGTCAACAAACCAAGTACCCATCACAATTCCTTATCTCTCGCATTACATTATTTGCCATTTGCCTCTTGTGTTCCTCTCCCCCACTTCACCCTTGCCGTTTTATTCGCCCTCTCTTTTCCGTTTGCCTTTTTCTCGCTCGCCTTTTTGTTTGCTCGTGTGTTGGATTGCTTGTTAGTCTTGATGGCTATACCTAGATTTGGTGATCTTCACCTTAAAAGGTTAGAAGAGATCGAAAGCAACGTCATAAGTTTTATGGTTTTGCAGTTTGAGCATAATAGTTTCTTCAGAAACGAGCTTAAGGAACAAAAAAGTTTTATGAGTTATATGAATAAAGAGCTCGATGATATGTCTAAAGAATTTGATGGTATAAGATCCAAAATTGCTCGTATTGAGAAGTTGACTGATGAAATTTCGGATAAGCAGGCTACCTTAGTCAATAAGATGGCCGCTAAACCGAATCCCTATGAAAATCAAGATGAAGATCTAAAAGTTATTGATGTGTCCCCTATTAAATCTTTGTTTTGCAATATGAATCTTGATGAAACTGAATATGATCCACCCTTACCTAGACGGTGTTCCAAAAATTCGGAGTATTTATATCTTGATGATGAAATTGATAAAAGTGGGATTGAAAAGTATAAAACGCTAGATGTTGCTAAACCCACTATTTTGGATTTCAACGAATTTAATTATGAAAGTTGCTCTTTAATTTATTGTATTTCCTTGTTGCAATCCGTGCAAAATTCTCATCATGCTTATAGTCAAAATAAAGCGTTTACTAAACATATCGTTGATGCTTTGATGCAATCTTATGAAGAAAAACTTGAGTTGGAAGTTTCTATCCCTAGAAAACTTTATGATGAGTGGGAACCAACTATTAAAATTAGGATTAAGGATCATGAATTTTATGCTTTATGTGATTTGGGTGCTAGTGTTTCCACTATTCCCAAAAACTTTGTGTGATTTGCTAGATTTCTGTGATTTTCATGATTGCTCTCTAAACTTGCATCTTGCGGATTCCACTATTAAAAAACCTATGGGAAGAATTAATGATGTTCTTATTGTTGCAAATAGGAATTATGTGCCCGTAGATTTTATCATTCTTGATATAGATTGCAATCCTTCTTGCCCTATTATTCTTGCTAGACCTTTCCTTAGAACGATTGGTGCAATTATTGATATGAAGAAAGGGAATATTAGATTCCAATTTCCATTAAAAAAGGGCATGCAACACTTCCCTAGGAAGAAAATAAAATTATCATATGAATCTATCATGAGAGCCACTTATGGATTGCCTACCAAAGATGGCAATACCTAGATCTATCATTGCTTTTATGCCTAGCTAAGGGCGTTAAACGATAGCGCTTGTTGGGAGGCAACCCAATTTTATTTTTAGTTTTTTTCTTTTTGTTTCTGTTTAGGAATAAATAATCCATCTACCTTCTGTTTATATGTGGTTTTATCTTTTAATTAGTGTTTGTGCCAATTTAAACCTATAGGATCTTCTTGGATGATAGTTATTTGATCTTGTTGTAATTTCCAGAAACTTTCTGTTCACGAAAACAATTATTAAAAATCACCAGAACGTGACAAAATAGTGATTCCAATTGCTTCTGATCAATAAACAAATTGCCTAGGTCTTCCTAGTTTTGCTGATGTTTTGGAGTTCCAGAAGTTTGCGTTAGTTCAGATTACTACAGACTGTTCTGTTTTTGACAGATTCTGTTTTTCGTGTGTTGTTTGCTTATTTCGATGAATCTATGGCAAGTAAAATAGTTTATAATCCATAGAGAAGTTGGAATACAGCAGGTTTCACACCAATATAAATAAAAAATGAGTTCCTTACAGTGCCTTGAAGTGGTCTTTTGTTTTCTTTCGCTAACGGAGCTCACGAGATTTCTGTTGAGTTTTGTGTTGTGAAGTTTTCAAGTTTTGGGTGAAATCTTTTGATGGATTACGGAACAAGGAGTGGCAAGAGCCTAAGCTTTGGGATGCCCATGGCACCCCCAAGATAATCCAAGGACACCAAAAAGTCAAAGCTTGGGGATGCCCCGGAAGGCATCCCCTCTTCCGTCTACTTCCATCGGTAACTTTACATGGAGCTACATTTTTATTCACCACATGATATGTGTTTTGCTTGGAGCGTCTTGTATGATTTGAGTCTTTGCTTTTTAGTTTTCCACAATCATCCTTGCTGTACACACCTTTTGAGAGAGCCATACATGAATTGGAATTTGTTAGAATACTCTATGTGCTTCACTTATATCTTTTGAGCTATATAGTTTTGCTCTAGTGCTTCACTTATATCTTTTAGAGCACGGTGGTGGATTTGTTTTATAGAAACTATTAATCTCTCATGATTCACTTAGATTATTTTAAGAGTCTTAAATAGCATGGTAATTTGCTTAATAATAATACTAAGCTTGGTATTCAAGATTTGTAAACTTTCTTTTGAGTGCGTTGAATACTAAGAAAAGTTTGATGCTTGATAATTGTTTTGAGATATGAAGATGGTGATATTAGAGTTATGCTAGTTGAGTAGTTGTGAATTTTAGAAATACTTGTGTTAAAGTTTGTGATTCCCATAGCATGCACGTATGGTGAACCGTTATGTGATGAAGTCGGAGCATGATTTATTTATTGATTGTCTTCCTTATGAGTGGCGGTCGAGTACGAGCGATGGTCTTTTCGTACCAATCTATCCCCCTAGGAGCATGCGCGTAATACTTTCCTTTGATAACTTCTAGATTTTTGCAATAAGTATATGAGTTCTTTATGACTAATGTTGAGTCCATGGATTATATGCACTTTTCCCATCCTTCCACTGTTGCTAGCCTCTCTAATACCGCGCACCTTTCGCCGGTATCATACACCCACCATATACCTTCCTTAAAATAGCCACCATACCTACCTACCATGGCATTTTCATAGCCATTCCGAGATATATTGCCATGCAACTTTCCACCGTTCCGATTATTATGACACGCTCCATCATTGTCATATTGCTAGAATGATCATGTAGTTGACATCGTATTTGTGGCAAAGCCATCGTTCATAATTCTTTCATACATGTCACTCTTGATTCATTGCATATCCCGGTACACCGCCGGAGGCATTCATATAGAGTCATATTTTGTTCTAAGTATCGAGTTGTAATTGTTGAGTTGTAAGAAAAATAAAAGTGCGATGATCGTCATTTTTAGAGCATTGTCCCAAGTGAGGAAAGGATGATGGAGACTATGATTCCCCCACAAGTCGGGATGTGACTCCGGGCGAAAAAAAACAGAAAAAAGATGCCATAAAAAAAGAGAAAAGGCCCAAATAAAAAATAAAAAAATAGAAAAAAAGAGAGAAGGGACAATGTTACTATCCTTTTACCACACTTGTGCTTCAAAGTAGCACCATGATCTTCATGATAGAGAGTCTCTCATTTTGTCACTTTCATATATTAGTGGGAATTTTTCATTATAGAACTTGGCTTGTATATTCCAATGATGGGCTTCCTCAAAATGCCCTAGGTCTTCGTGAGCAAGCGAGTTGGATGCATACCCACTGAGTTTCTTTTGTTGAGCTTTCATATACTTATAGCTCTAGTGCATCCGTTGCATGGCAATCCCTACTCACTCACATTGATATCTATTGATGGGCATCTCCATAGCCCGTTGATACGCCTAGTTGATGTGAGACTATCTTCTCCTCTTTTTGTCTTCTCCACAACCACCATTCTATTCCACATATAGTGCTATATCCATGGCTCGCGCTCATGTATTGCGTGAAGATTGAAAAAGTTTTGAAAATGTCAAAAGTATGAAACAATTGCTTGGCTTGTCGTCGGGGTTGTGCATGATTTAAATACTTTGTGTGGTGAAGATAGAGCATAGCCAGACTATATGATTTTGTAGGGATAACTTTCTTTGGCCATGTCATTTTGAGAAGACATAATTGCTTTATTAGTATGCTTGAAGTATTATTATTTTTATGTCAATATGAACTTTTGTCTTGAATCTTTCAGATCTATCTAAATATTCATACCACAATTCAGAAGATTTACATTGAAATTATGCCAAGTAGCACTCCGCATCAAAAATTCTTTTTTTATCATTTACCTGTTCGTCCTGGGATGCCGGATACGTCTCCAACGTATCTATAATTTTGGATTGCTCCATGCTATATTATCTACTGTTTTGGAATATATTGGGCTTTATTTTCCACCTTTATATTATTTTTGGGACTAACCTATTAACTGGAGGCCCAGCCCAGAAATGCTGCTTTTTTGCCTATTTCAGTGTTTCGAAGAAACGGAATATCAAACGGAGTCCAAACGAAATGAAACCTTCGGGAGCGTGATTTTCTCAATAAATATGATCCAGGAGACTTGGACCCTCCGTCAAGAAAGCCACGAGGCGGTCACGAGGGTGGAGGGCGCCACCCCTAGGGCGCGCCCCCTGCCTCGTGGGCCCCCTAAAGCTCGACCGACGTACTCCTTCCTCCTATATATACCTACTGACCCCCAAACGATCAGATACAGAGCCAAAAACCTAATTCCACTGCCGCAACCTTCTGTACCCACGAGATACCATCTTGGGGCCTGTTCCGGAGCTCCGCCGGAAGGGGAATCCACCATGGAGGGCTTCTACATCAACATCATAGCCCCTCCGATGAAGTGTGAGTAGTTTACCTCATACCTTCGGGTCCATAGTTAGTAGCTAGATGGCTTCTTCTCTCTTTTTGGATCTCAATACAATGTTCTCCCCCTCTCTCGTGGAGATCTATTCGATGTAATCTTCATTTTGTGGTGTGTTTGTTGAGACCGATGAATTGTGGGTTTATGATCAAGATTATCTATGAACAATATTTGAATCTTCTCTGAATTCTTTTATGTATGATTTGTTATCTTTGCAAGTCTCTTCGAATTATCTGTTTGGTTTGGCCTACTAGATTGGCTTTTCTTGCAATGGGAGAAGTGCTTAGCTTTGGGTTCAATCTTGCGGTGTCCTTTCCCAGTGACAGTAGGGACATCAAGGCACGTATTGTATTGTTGCCATCGAGGATAACAAGATGGGGTATTTATCATATTGCATGAATTTATTCCTCTACATCATGTCATCTTGCTTAAGGCATTACTCTGTTTTCTTGAACTTAATACTCTAGATGCACGCTGGATAGCGGTCGATGAGTGGAGTAATAGTAGTAGATGCAGGCAGGAGTCGGTCTACTTGTCTCGGACGTGATGCCTATATACATGATCATACCTAGATATTCTCATAACTATGTTCAATTCTGTCAAATGCTCAACAGTAATTTGTTCACCCACCGTAGAATACTTATGCTCTTGAGAGAAGCCACTAGTGAAATCTATGGCCCCCAGGTCTATTCTCATCATACCAATCTCCATCACTTTATTATTGCTTTGCTTTTTTACTTTGCCTTTTAATTTTTACTTTACATCTCTATATCAAAAATACCAAAAATATTATCTATCATCTCTATCAGAGCTCACTCTCGTAAGTGACCGTGAAGGGCTTGACAACCCCTAATCGCGTTGGTTGCGTTGAGCTATTTGTTTTGTGTAGGTACGAGGGACTCGCGCGTAGCCTCCTGTAGAATTGATACCTTGGTTCTCAAAAACTGAGGGAAATACTTACTCTACTCTGCTGCATCACCCTTTCCTCTTCAAGGAAATCCAACGCAGTGCTCAAGAGGTAGCAGTCGACTACAGCTTTTTCCGCCTCAACCTGAGGTATACCGCACTCTGATCCAAAATCTCACAGCTGCAGCCCGTATAGCAGAGTCAATTCAACCTTCCCAGTCGGAAGCTGGCAGAGGTTTGATGCAGATCCGGGCCTTACTCCGGGCAGCAGGAGAGCAGAACACAGCAGTATCCCAGTCGCGGAATAGGATTCATAGCAGGTCTATGATGGCAGATACAGTTCAGTCAGCCCACAGCCCAAGATTGCCCCCGCGGCGTGAGGGATGTGGGCACCGGCAAGATCAATACAGAAACCACGAGCAGTTTGATCACCGACTCGACCGCGATGACCATCGTCGAGTGCCCAGACCTCCTCCCAGGAGTGGATCATATGTGTCTAGGCAATATGATGACAGACACCCTCATAGTGGCGAGCGAAGAGTACCAGTGGATCCAAGGGAGCCAGGCTTTGATGCGAGATCTATTCTCGTTCAAGGTCTAGTCGACAAGAACATGGCATATAGGGAAGGCCTTGACAGAGATCACTCGACTGGCAGCAGAGTGCATGTTTTAGGTCCAGAGTGTTTCAGCTGAGCCATGAGGGCCGCAGTGATTCCTCCCAACTTTAGGTTGGCGACTGGAGTCAGCAAGTTCACTGGTGAGTCCAAGCCTGACACTTGGCTTGAAGATTACCGAATGGCTATACAGATTGGTGGCGGCAATGATGAAGTGGCCATGAAGCACCTTCCTCGAATGTAGGAAGGCTCGGCCAGGGCATGGTTGACTCAGTTTGCACCTGGCAGTATATTCAGTTGGGAGGAACTCGCCCGAGTGTTTGTTAGAACTTTTGATGGTACTTGCAAACGACCAGCAGAGTTGACAGAATTGCAGCATTGCATGCAAAAACCGAGTGAAACTCTGAGAGATTACATTCAGAGGTGGACCACTTTGCACCACACAGTGGAAAATGTGTCCGAGCATCAAGCAGTTTGTGCCTTCAAGAAAGGCGTTAAGTATCGAGAGCTAGTCCTGAAATTCGGTAGGACAGGAGATATGTCCCTATCTCTGATGATGGAGATAGCCACTCGGTACGCTAACGGAGAAGAAGAGGATCGACTCCGCAGCAGAAAGAGCAAACTAGCCGGTTATGTCGGATCACGGGTTCCGGCAGACCCTTAAGGTTCGAACTCTGGGTGCGCGCGGAGATCGTGCCCTCTACCTCTCCGTCTCGTAAGGATCTAACTACTGCAAGAGCAACACAAGAGACACAAGGTTTATACTAGTTCGGGCCACCATTGCGGTGTAATACCCTACTCTAGTTTGTGGCGGCTGGATTGCCTCTGGGGCTGATGAGGAAGAACAATACAAAGGGGGAACGGCCTCGCGAGGGCCTGTTCTTAGCTAGGGGATGAACTGCTAGGGGGAGTTCGATCGCCCTTCTCTCTCTCTAGATGTTGGATCTCCCCCCTCTACCCTGTGGGTGGCTAGTCCTATTTATAGGCAAAAGCCCTGGGCCTCTTCCCAAATATTGAGCGGGAAGGGCTCCAACAATTGGCCAATTTGAAGGGGAACATCTGGTACACTTATCCTGACTAAAGTTGGTGTTCGCCTGCCGAAGGCCCTGTGGTGACGCCGTCCTGGGCTCCATGGTGACCTCCTTCCCACCGTTGGACTGGTCTTGGTCTCGTTGCACCGAAATGGGTGCCTTTGCTTGATCCTCTCGCCTGCGCTTGCCCCCTTCGCACCAAAGAGGAAAGGGGGGCGCTGCGCGGGCTGGTGCCCGCCTGGCACCCTCGATTGTCATGGCTTGCATCATGGGCACCTCGCGAGGTACCCCGCCTTGATCTCTCCGCCTCCTCGCGAGCCAGCCTAAGGAGGCCGTGTTTGAGGAAGCGCCATGTCGTCCACCTCGCGAGGCTTGGCCCCTAGCGAGGGTCTTGAGCCTTGTGTTGATGCAGATGGGCCATGCTGGGCCTCCATTCGAGCCACGCCGCAGGCCGCAGGCAGGCAAGTCTGGGGACCCCCGTTCCCAGAACGCCGACAGTAGCCCCCGGGCCCGAGGCGCGCATGGACTTGGCCGTGCCGAGAGGCGAAAGGGCAAGGGCGAAGCGCCGCGGGCCCTAACAGCCTGCGGCCTCGGGCGCCGCGTGGCGGTTGATTGGACATGGGCGGCACTGTTTACCCACGCTCCCTTATTCTGCGCCGCGCTAAGTTGCCCCACAGTTGTACACAGCCGCCCTTTTCCCTGTTGCTTGACCGTCTCCTGCTCTTCCTCCCTCCGAACTCTGACCCTTGCTTCCAATCCCATCTCGCATCTCCTCTCTTCCGCCCGCCGCCATGGCTCCAAAGAAAGGGAAGGGGAGAAGCATGCGGCTCCATCTCGCCCGCTGCCGCCGGTGGCGCCTGCTGTCGGCCGCTCAATCATACTCAACCTGGAATGCCTGGGCAAGCTCAGTCCGGCTCTGGCCACTGCCTTCAACGAGTGTGGGAGGACGACGGCGTGGCCTACGTGTCACCTCCCCACTGACAGGATAATCACCGAGGTCCATTACTTTGTCGATGCCTTGTGGGAGGGTTTGGTGCCTCCCTTCTCCGATTTCTTCAACGCCATCCTCGACCATTATCAGATCCACATGATGCATCTGGGTCCTGAGTCCATTGCTCTCCTTTCAGTCTTCGCTTTTGTTTGTGAAGCGATGGTGGGCATCCCTCCTTCTGTTGCCCTGCTGCGCCACTTCTTCTCCTTGCATCTTGCCGATCCCACGCAATGCTCGGCATGCGTGAGCTTCGTAGCTTCGCCCGAGACCGCAGCCTCTGGTATCGACTTCAACCTCCCTCTGCCTTCAGCCGGGTTCCGCGAGCGGTGGTTGTACATTGATGTCGGGGTACCCAGCCCCCGGCTCGTGAAGCCGACATCGCCTGCTGTGCCTAATTCGGGCTGGGGCCAGGAGACGCTCGTAAGTCCTCGGCTCGCCTTCATCTGGCACCGCTTCATGTCCCTGAAGAAGCTTGGCGTAACGGCGCCCAAAGTGGTGAAGGAGTTCCTATTGCGCCGCATTTCCCCTCTCCAACGCCATTCTCGTCGAATGTGGGCCTTCAGCGGGCATGGTGACCGCATGAGGCTTCAGGGAGAAGACCCGACGCCCGAGGTGCTGAGGAAGGTGCTCTTGGTCCTGACAGGCGATCCCAACCCCAGGGGTGTCCGGCAGGGGGGAGCCTTGCTGTACCTCTGCCACAACAGGGATGACTTCGTGAGGCAGATGCCCCCCTTGACGAGTGGGGGCTGCGCCCTGTCGGCCTCCAGGGGCCTCGCGAGAACCCTGTGGTGGTGATTTCCCTTCCGGTCGGTCTGGGTGAATCCTCCTCGAGTGGTGGCGCAGGGAGGCAGGAGACAACGGGGGTCGAGGGAGCCGCGGACAATGTGAACGCACCTGGCGATGCTCTTGATGGGGCAGCTCACGAGGTCCGCGCTGCCGAGGCCACGGGTGAGGCGCTGCCGCCTCCACTGCTTGAGGCCGAGGCTCCTGAGCCCCGGCCGGGATCTCTGACGAGGCAACTGCCCGTGCGTATCAGGCATGCGCCCCCGACACACGTGGCCTTGGCGCTCCGCCCTCTTCGCAGGCTGATTCCTGTGCATCTCTCCTGGGCCGTTTCCGTGTGGACTTTGAGGCCCTCCGAAGAAAAAGGGAGGCCCTGGGCGACGACTTCCCTTGCCGCTTGCTGAAGCGCCGGAAGTACTTTGCTGTCGATGAGTAAGCCTTCTCCTTTTCTGTTCCTTATCCTGCTTGCCGCATCCGCTGATCCTTGCTCTACAGGCCTCTGCCTACTGAGCTCGATGAAGCCGCCGAATCGACGCCTTCCTTGACCCCGTCTCCTCCGCCACCCCTGGGTGTCTTGAGCAGCATTGCCCTTGTGGTTTGGGCAGGTGACGGCTCAGACCGCCGCATAGCGCGCGGCGACTCTACCGTTCCCGCGATCTCCTTCCGCGGGCCTTCCCTCGACATAGGCAGCCTGCCGTGGGCTTCCCGTCTGGTCGCGGGCTGTGACCGGCTGAGGCACCTCCGGGGCCCTTCTCTTGAGGTCAGGTTGGACTCAGGTCGGGCTTCTGATGCGGCGCGGCCGGCCGTCGTGAAGGCGCCAGCCCCCAGCCCCCTGCCCGGGGCCGGAGCGATGATCCGGGGTCCTCGACGCCCGCTTGGGGCGGATGATGGCGCGGCAGACGTGCTTGAGCGTGCTCGGGAGCGCCGTGCCCGTCGCCACGAATTCCTTCGGAGGGCGAGTGGCGCCGTAGACCTGCTTGGGCAGGAGCTCGCTGAGGAAGACGCGCGCCTGGAAGCCGAGGGCCTGCGCCTGGCCGCAGAGCGGCGCGAGCTGGAGGCCGCCGATGCCCTCCCGCGTCGTTAGCGCGACCTTGATGACGAAGGAGCGAAGGTGTCGCTGGAGGCTTCACTGGCGGCTCGGTCTCAGGCCGTTGAGGAGGCCCGTGGAGCAGACCGACGGCGAAGAGCAGCAGAAGAACAGGCTCGGGAGATCTTGGCCTGGTGTCGCTCGTTGGAGGAGCAAGGGGAGCTGCGCGAGGCAGCCCTTGCATCGATGGAGGTGGCTTCTCGCGACCCGGCTGAGCTTCGGAAGCACGAGGAAGCGTTGGTGCTGGAGGCCGCCGAACGCGCTCGCAAGCTCGAGCAGCTGGAGCCGAGGGAACGCCTAGTGACGCAGGCGGAAAACGATGTCGACGCGCGAGAAACGCGTGTCCTGGAGGAGGTTTGTCGTCGGGTGGCGACAGCGCGCCAAAGCCTCGAGCGTGAGTTCGAGGGGAAGCTGGGGATGATCCGAGTCGAAGCTGAGGGTAGAACCGCCGCCTTGAGGGCCCAACGGGATGAGGCGACGCGACGAGCGGACGCCTCCCGGGTCGCCCTTGAGGCAGCGCAGAAGGAGCTGGCCACCTCCCAAGCCGAGGTGCTCCGCCTTCGCCAGCGTGTGGAAGAGGTCGTGGCCGTCGAGCATCAGAATGCCGACGAGATACGCCAGCGGCAAGTCCTGGAGCACGAGCACGGCCCCATGCTCACCAAGCTCAGGGAGAGGGCTAACATTGCCCTGGGCAACATCTGTGAGGCTGCCGTGGGCGAGCCGCACACGATTAACTACGCCGGCAACCTGCAGTTCTTCACCACCGTGGTGACACAGCTGGAGGCACGGTCAGTCAAAGCCGAGAGGTTGGTGGAGGAGAGGAGCCGCGCCCTGCTCGGGCGCGCCTTTTCCCGCGTCTTCAGCCATCTTCGGAACATGGATCCCCACTTCGACTTCGACGCTGCCATCGCCCCAGCCCCCCAGGCCGTTCGAGGTGACTTGGCTGAATGGGTGGAGAGCAACGTAGATGCTCTCGTCCGGGCCTTCACTTCGGATGATGATGACGTGATCGTGGGCGCCGACGAAGGTGGCATGGTGAATGACCCCAACGCCATTGATGGTGGCGCAGACGACGAAGGCGTGTCCAGCGACGCCAGCGATAGCTCGGGAGGCACCCCCGAGGATGCATTGGGGGATTTGTCAGATTGACCATGTACTATCCTCGTCTTTTTACCCTGCATAGATAGAACTCGAGCGTTTGGCCCGACGGTTGTGAGAGAATTTTGGGAGGGGAAGCCCCTCATGTATGAACTTGTATCTAATGTATCTGAAGTGATTAAATCGTACGCGTGTCAACGATAGGCTGGTTCACCCTTGTTCCTTGCTGGCTCCGGAGCTGCCTTCTAGAGGGCGTCACGTCTCGGGTGCTAGGTAGTTGAAACCTCGGGAGGCGGGGTCGTTTCTGACAGGAAACCCCACTAGCGTGGGCCATCTTTGCAGGCTCTGGGCCTTTTCTCAAGCGAGACATCTTCACAGGCATTTGCCTTCTTCACAGGCTCCGGGCCTTTTCCTCGAGCAAGACGTCTTCATAGGCATTTGTCTTCTTCACAGGCTCAGGGCCTTTTCCCGAGCGGGATGGCTTCACAGGCGTTCGCCTTCTTCACAGGCTCAGGGCCTTCTCCCGAGCGGGGTGGCTTCACAGGCGTTCGCCTTCTTCACAGGCTCAAGGCCTTCTCCCGAGCGGGATGGCTTCACAGGCGTTCGCCTTCTTCACAGGCTCAGGGCCTTCTCCCGAGCGGGATGGCTTCACAGGCGTTCGCCTTCTTCACAGGCTCAGGGCCTTCTCCCGAGCGGGATGGCTTCACAGGCGTTCGCCTTCTTCACAGGCTCAGGGCCTTCTCCCGAGTGGGATGGCTTCACAGGCGTTCGCCTTCTTCACAGGCTCAGGGCCTTCTCCCGAGAAAACGATCTCCGCAAGTACCAAAGGTCACCTCGCGAGGGAGCGACAGCGGCAGTCTGGGCCATGCTCAAGCTAGGACTGGCCCGGCTCACGTGGGGCTCGCGAGGGGAGGTAGCTGTGGTGAGATGGTGACCAGAACGCGGGAAACGATTCAAACAAGACCAAGCATCCCTTCCCCAAACGCACGCAAAGCTCAAATTCGAATTCAACATAAATCCAGGGGGGAAAAAGGTTACAACCAAAGGAAGAAGGCAATGAAAGCAAACAAAAAGGCCGCGTCCGGCACCTAATCTAGTCTTCAACGTCTTCTCACCAGCGCGGAGCTAAGTGCTGTCCACTGGGCGTGGGAGGGAGCCTCTGGGCCTGAGGCCGGCACCCCTGAGACTCCGGGGCGTGTACAACCCAACTCATTATTACGTGAGTGTGTCACGGGGCGGCGAGCTTCATAGGCACTGGGCCTTCTTCATAGGAACCGGCCTTGCTTCATATCGCCAGACGAGGGCCCCGCCTTGCGCCACACTCTAGTGCCACCAACGACGACCGGAAACCAGGACGCCGCCGGTGGGGTAGAGCGGTCGCCAGTGGTTCCCCCGACGACCGCGGGTCCTCCGCCAGGGGCAGGCCCTCAGGTGCCTCCCCAGCGGAGGGCCTATCTTCTAAGAACGCCTTGCTCCAAACGCTGCGGTGGTGATGTAGGATCTCTGCCCCTTTCCTGCAGCGCCCTGCGTCCCCCTCCCGAGGGGTAGGAGGCCGCAGGAGCGGGGCAGCTTCTTGTTGCGGCGACCTGCATCTCTTGTGATCCATGATTAGTGTATGCCTGCTCTTGAGGAATTAACGGTACCCGATAGTCGTTGCCTCCAGTGTGACCGACGGAGCCGTCCTGGGCTTCCTGGAAGGGCTCGGCCTCTGGCGTCTCGTCCTCCCAGCTGGGGCTGAAGAGCGAGCCCTGTTCGCCCCCGTGAGCGTGCCCTTGGTCCATCATGTGGGGCACGTATTCCTCTGGCGCCGTCACCCCGAACGATGTGCTGTAGTGCTCCATGCGCCATGCGGCGTTGCTTGTCATGCCCACCGCGGGGTGGTAGCGCGGTTGGCCGCTGGCGCCGTGGGCCGCACTGAGCCCCTCTCCTTCGCGCGCCGGGGGCGGGGGTAGCGCCACCGCCAGTATGGTGCCAGCGGATTCGCCGGTGCTGGGGTAGTCTTGAGGCCCGCGTGGGTGCACGGGACCCCCTGGTGCGCCGCCCTGAGCTTGAGGCGGAAGCTGGACGCAGAAGGGGTGAGCCCCCGAAGCGGCGAAGCCCAGGAGCTCGGCGACACGCTCTAGTAGCACGTCGCAGCCGCCTCCAATAGCCAGCACTGCAGCAGCTCCCGTGCTACTGTGAGCGCGGCCCTCGAGTTCGCCTGTTCCCGGCGGATGTACGGTGTCGTAGTTGCGGCGTGATTGGATGCCCTCGCTGCCGACCGCGCCTGTCGCGGTGTGAGGGCCGCAGAAGCTTGCCCGTGTCGCCCGCGGCCCGCAGCGCCCTGCGGACCGCGAGCTGCCTGCGGCGCGGGGTCGCCCGGAGCGGGAGGCTCCGTGCAGATGGGCCATGCCGCCCATGGGCCTTGGTTGCCCGCCTGGTCGCCGGACATGGTGACGACGACGCAACGGGAGACGGAGCGATGGGAAGGCAGATTCCGGCGCACCCCTACCTGGCGCGCCAAATGTCGGATCACGGGTTCCGGCAGACCCTTAAGGTTCGAACTCTGGGGTGCACGCGGAGATCGTGCCCTCTACCTCTCCGTCTCGTAAGGATCTAACTACTGCAAGAGCAACACAAGAGACACAAGGTTTATACTAGTTCGGGCCACCATTGCGGTGTAATACCCTACTCTAGTTTGTGGCGGGTGGATTGCCTCTGGGGCTGATGAGGAAGAACAATACAAAGGGGGAACGGCCTCGCGAGGGCCTGTTCTCAGCTAGGGGATGAACTGCTAGGGGGAGTTCGATTGCCCTTCTCTCTCTCTAGATGCTGGATCTCCCCCCTCTACCCTGTGGGTGGCTAGTCCTATTTATAGGCAAAAGCCCTCGGCCTCTTCCCAAATATTGAGCGGGAAGGGCGCCAACAATTGGCCAATTTGAAGGGGAACATCTGGTACACTTATCCTGACTAAAGTTGGTCTTCGCCTGCCAAAGGCCCTGTGGTGATGCCGTCCTGGGCTCAATGGTGACCTCCTTCCCACTGTTGGTCTGGTCTTGGTCTCGTTGCACCGAAATGGGTGCCTTTGCTTGATCCTCTCGCCTGCGCTTGCCCCCTTCGTACCAAAGAGGAAAGGGGGACGCTGCGTGGGCTGGCGCCCGCCTGGCACCCTCGATCGTCATGGCTTGCGTCATGGGCACCTCACGAGGTACCCCGCCTTGATCTCTCCGCCTCCTCGTGAGCCAGCCTAAGGAGGCCGTGTTTGAGGAAGCGCCGTGTCGTCCGCCTCACGAGGCTTGGCCCCTCGCGAGGGTCTTGAGCCTTGTGTTGATGCACATGGGCCACGCTGGGCCTCCATTCGAGCCATGCCGCAGGCCGCAGGTAGGCAAGTCTGGGGACCCCCGTTCCCAGAACGCCGACAGGTTAGGACACTGGTGGAGGCACTTCCAATCGGAAACAGAAGCGTAAGGCCGAGCCAGCTGCTCCTGGTGAAGCTTTAGTCGTGGCTCAAGGAAAGTTCAAAGGGAAGCCCAAAGGGCCCTGGACCCCCAAGAAAGTGAAAGATCAAGCCGGAAATAATGTGTTGGATTTACCATGCCACATTCACACCAAGAAGGATGAAGAAGGTAATCTGATTTATCCTAAACATACCACTCGACAGTGTCGAGTTCTGATCCAGCAGTTCCGAGAAAAGCAACCCAATGAGAAGGAAAAGGAGTTGGACAAGGATGAGGATAAGGAAGAAGATGATGATGGTTTTCCCAACGTCAATTCCACTCTGGTGATTTTTGCAGATGTTGAGAGCAAAAATCGACTGAAAGTTATCAACAGAGAAGTGAACATGGTTGCTCCGGCAACACCTAGTTATTTGAAGTGGTCTCACACTACCATCACGTTCGACCAATCTGATCACCCAGCACGTATAGCCACCCCTAGGAGGCAAGCATTGGTGGTCGACCCAGTTGTTGAAGGCACTCGACTGACCAAAGTGGTAATGGATGGTGGTAGCGGCCTGAATATCCTTTATGCTGAAACCTTGAAGGGGATGGGCATTTCGATGTCCAAACTTAGCGAAAGCAATATGAGTTTCCATGGCATTATCCCTGGAAAGAAAGCCGAGTCACTCGGCCAGATCGCCCTGGACGTGGTTTCCGGTGATTCCAAGAATTACCGCAAGGAAAAGTTGACATTTGAAGTAGTGGATTTCCAGAGTGCTTATCATGCTATTCTGGGTAGGCCTGCTTATGCACGATTTATGGCTCGACCATGTTACGTGTACCTCAAACTGAAGATGCCTGGTCCCAGAGGAGTGATCACAATCATTGGCAATTGGCAGAAGGCAGAAGAGTGCTTCCAGAAGGGCTCAAAAATCGTCGATGCACAAATGGCAACAGTCGAAATGCAAGAATACCAGAAGAATGCAGATCCGAGTAATTTGCGAGCCAAGAAGCCTGCCACATATTCTGCATTTCAGTTGTCCGGTGAAACGAAGCCGATACATATTCACCCGACCGATCCTAATGCTGCTCCTACTCATATCTCAACATCACTCGACAACAAATAGGAAGAAGCGCTCATCCAATTCCTCCGTGAGAACTAGGACATCTTTGCATGGAACCCTTCTGACATGCCGGGTGTACCCAGGGGACTGGCTGAGCACCGTTTGCGAGTCGACCCGAAAGTGAAACCAGTCAAGGAACATCTTTGACGGTCCACCGTACAGAAGAGAAAAGCAATTGGCGAGGAAGTGGCTCGGCTCCTGGCAGCCGAGTTCATCCGAGAAATTTACCACTCCGAGTGGCTCGCCAATGTTGTCATGGTCCCCAAAAAGGACGACTCGCTTCGTATGTGCATTGACTTCAAGCATATCAATCGGGCCTGCCTGAAAGATCATTTCCCTCTCCCCCGTATTGACCAAATTGTCCACTCGACTGCGGGGTGTGAGCGTTTGTCTTTTCTGGAAGCCTATTCCGGTATCATCAGATCCAACTGTATGGACCTGATGAGATAAAAACATCTTTCATCACTTCATTCGGGTGCTTTTGTTATGTCACCATGCCATTCGGCCTCAAGAACGTCGGAGCCACATTTATGAGGATGATTCAGAAGTGTTTGCTCACTCAAATCAGTCGGAATGTGGAAGCATATATGGATGACATTGTGGTCAAGTCACGCAAAGGTTCTGACCTGCTGACTGATCTCGCTGAAACCTTTGCCAACCTGAGAAGGTATGATATCAACCTTAACCCATCGAAGTGCACATTCGGAGTTCCTGGTGGAAAGTTACTTGGTTTGCTCGTTTTTGAACGAGGGGCCGACACGAACCCAGAGAAAGTTGGTTCCATACTCCAAATGAAGCGCCGTGTGCATGTGCATGATGTCCAGAAGCTTACTGGTTGTTTGGCCGCCTTGAGTCGGTTCATCTCTCGCCTCGGTGAAAAAGCATTGCCTATTTACCGACTGATGAAGAAATCTAATAAGTTTGAGTGGACTCCCGAAGCTGACGCAGCGTTTGCAGAGCTCAAAGCCCTGCTTTCCACCCAGCCGGTGCTCGCTGCCCCAATCAACAAAGAGCCTTTACTGCTTTATATTGCAGCCACTGGACAAGTTGTTAGTACAGTACTCACGGTCGAGCGGGAAGAAGAAGGAAAAGCCTATAAAGTTCAGCGCCCAGTGTACTATGTTTCTGAAGTCTTGACTCCATCCAAGCAAAGATATCCACATTATCAGAAGCTTGTCTATGGAATTTACATGACCACGAAGAAGGTTGCGCATTATTTTTCTGATCACTCCATTACAGTCGTCAGCGACGCACCATTGTCAGAAATTCTGAACAACAGAGATGCAACTGGTCGAGTGGCAAAGTGGGCGATTGAACTCCTTCCCTTGGATATCAAGTTTGAGGCAAAGAAAGCTATCAAGTCCCAATCAATAGCAGATTTCCTCGCCGAGTGGGTTGAACAGCAACAACCGACTCAGATTCACTCAGAGTATTGGACCATGTTCTTTGATGGTTCTAAGATGTTGAATGGTTCTGGTGTTGGGGTGGTATTGGTGTCCCCCCGAGGAGACAAACTCAACTATGTTCTTTAGATTCATTTTGATTCCTCCAACAATGAGGCTCAATACGAAGCACTTCTGTACGGGCTGCGTATGACCATTTCACTTGGCATCCGTCGCCTAATGGTCTACGACGACTCAGATTTGGTGGTTAATCAAGTAATGAAGGAGTGGGACGTCAGGAGCCCGGCTATGACTGGCTATTGTAATGCGGTGAGAAAGTTAGAGAAGAAGTTTGAGGGGTTAGAGCTCCATCATATCCCCCGACTGAAAAATCAAGCAGGTGATGATTTAGCAAAAATAGGTTCCTAGAGGGAGACCATTCCCAGCAATGTGTTTTTGGAACATATTCATACACCTTCAGTTCAGAAAGATCCTTTCACTGAAGATCCCCCACAAATAAAGAGTGCCACTGATCCGACTGGAGTCGATGTCCAAGCCGTGGTCGACTTGATCATGAAGGTTTTGGTCATCACTCCCGACTGGACAGTGCCATACATCGCATACATTCTTAGGAAGGAACTCCCAGAGGATGAAGAAGAGGCTCGACAGATCGTCCGTCGATCCAAAGCCTTTACTGTGATAAGAGGACATCTGTTCAGAGAAAGTGTAACTGGAGTCAGCCAGAAATGCATAGCACCAGAAGAAGGTCGAGTGATCCTCAACGACATCCACTCCGGGACCTGTGGTCACCATGTGTCCTCTCAGACCATTGTAGCCAAAGCATATCGAGCGGGATTTTATTGGCCACGAGCAAATGAAATGGCGAAAGAAATAGTCGACAAATGTGAAGGTTGCCAGTTTTACTCCAACATGTCTCACAAACCTGCATCAGCCCTGAAGACCATTCCGCTCGTCTGGCCCTTTGCTGTCTGGGGATTAGATATGGTTGGGCCTTTGAGGACTGGTAGGAGTGGCTTCACTCATGTGCTCGTGGCAGTAGACAAGTTCACAAAATGGATTGAAGCCAAGCCTATCAAAACCCTTGAAGCCAGTACTGCTATTAGCTTCATCATAGAGTTAACATTCAGATATGGTGTTTCGCACAGCATCATCACTGACAATGGGTCGAACTTTGATTCTGATGAGTCCAGAGCCTTTTGCGCTTTCCAAGGCACTCAAGTCGACTACACTTCAGTCGCCCATCCCCAGTCGAATGGACAAGCTGATAGAGCAAATGGATTGATTCTCGAAGGACTGAAACCCCAATTGATGCGTGATCTCAAGCACGTAGCAGGCGCATGGGTCGATGAACTTCCATCAGTGCTTTGGGGATTGAGGACAACTCTAACCAGTCGACTGGCAGAACTCCATTCTTCTTGGTCTATGGAGCTGAAGCTGTACTTCCGAGTGACTTGCTCCACAATGCACCCCGAGTCGAGCTTTTCTCAGAAGATGAAGCGGAACAGGCTCGACAAGACGCAGTTGATCTCCTGTAAGAAGAAAGAGAGATGGCCCTGATCCGAATGACCATTTATCAGCAAGACCTGCGTCGATTCCATGTCAGAAACGTGAGGGGTCGAGCATTTCAAGAGGAATACTTGGTTCTTTGAGTGGATCAGCAGAAACCACACAAACTCGCTCCTGCTTGGGAAGGCCCCTTCATCATCACCAAAGTGCTCCACAACGGAGTGTATCACCTCTATAACGCCGAGCACAAGAAGGACAAGCCACGCACTTGGAATGCAGAGTTGCTCCGCCATTTTTATACTTAAGCACTCAGTCGGTTGAGATGTAATAAGAAATAACTTTTAGTTTGTTTATCAAAGACAGAGTTTTACAGTCCTTTGAAATGATTGTCGTGGCTTATTCATATGTTTAGAATCACCGAGTGGGTGGCTTAGCCGCGAATCCGTTTCTTCTAAGTTTGAAAAATTCTACCGAGTGGTGAGCAAGCCTCCCACTCGGGTGGCTTAGCCGTGAATCCGTTTTGCCTAAGTTTGAAAAATCCTACCGAGTGGTGAGAAAGCCTCCCACTCGAGGGCTTAGCTGCGAATCCGTTTTTCCTAAGTTTAAAAACTCCTACCGAGTGGTGAGCAACCCTCTCACTCGAGAGCTTAGCTGCAGTCCAGTACTCGCCTAAGTTTGAAAAATCCTACCGAGTGGTAAGCAACCCTCTCACTCGGGGGCTTAGCTGCAGTCCAGCAGTCGCCTTAGTTTGAAAAATCCTACCGAGTGGTGAGCAACCCTCTCACTCGAGGGCTTAGCTGCAGTCTAGTACTTATCTAAGTTTGAAAAATCCTACCGAGTGGTGAGCAACCCTCTCACTCGGGGGCTTAGCTGCAGTCCAGTACTCACCTAAGTTTGAAAAATCCTACCGAGTGGTGAGCAACGCTCTCACTCGGGGGCTTAGCTGCAGTCCAGTACTCGCCTAAGTTTGAAAAATCCTACCGAGTGGTGAGCAACCCTCTCACTCGGGAGCTTAGTTGCAGTCCAGCAGTCGCCTTAGTTTGAAAAATCCTACCGAGTGGTGAGCAACCCTCTCATTCGGGGGCTTAGCTGCAGTCCAGTACTCGCCTAAGTTTGAAAAATCCTACCGAGTGGTGAGCAACCCTCTCACTCGGAGGCTTAGCTGCAGTCCAGTACTCGCCTAAGTTTGAAAAATCCTACCGAGTGGTGAGCAATCCTCTCACTCGGGGGCTTAGTTGCAGTCCAGTCCTCGCCTAAGTTTGAAAAATCCTACCGAGTGCTGAGCAATCCTCTCACTCGGGGGCTTAGCTGCAGTCCAGTACTCGCCTAAGTTTGAAAAATCCTACCGAGTGGTGAGCAACCCTGAGGGAGTCCTGGATTAGGGGGTGTTCGGGTAGCCGGACTACATCTCCCGCCGGACTCCAGGACTATGAAGATACAAGATTGAAGACTCCGTCCCGTGTCCGGAAGGTTCTTTCCTTGGCGTAGAAGGCAAGCTAGGCGTGCGGATATTTAAGATCTCCTACCAATGTAACCGACTCTGTGTAACCCTAACCCTATCCGGTGTCTATATAAACCGGGGGGGGGGGGGTTGTAGTCCGTAGGACAGAATCATCTTCATACACAATCAAACCATAGGCTAGCTTCTAGGGTTTAGCCTCCTCAATCTCGTGGTAGATCCACTCTTGTACTACCCATATCATCAATATTAATCTAGCAGGAGTAGGGTTTTACCTCCACCGAGAGGGCCCGAACCTGGGTAAAACAAAGTATCCCCTGTCTTCTGTTACCATCCGACCTTGACGCACAGTTCGGGACCCCCTACCCGAGATCCGCCGGTTTTGACACCGACACTGGTGCTTTCACTGAGAGTTCCTCTGTGCCGTCGTAATCAGGAAGGATGCCTTTTCCCGTCTTTAAAGACGGCACCGTCATCAAGGGAGCTTTGGCTATCGGCCAGACCCTCCGGCTGGGTGGTTTTCTTATGACCGCCCCTGCGGCCGTTGCACCGACGGTGACCTCTCGGGCCATCGAAAACAATCTCCACGTAAGTCCGGCATCTGCCGAACAGCTCGATCCGGTGGAGCTCTTCTCTGTAAACGAGCTCCTGGATCGCATCGCTGCACTGGGGGTCGCCACAAACTACGACCAGGTTGGGCTTAAACCCGATCTAAGGGAAATCAACTCCCCCCGAGCCACCCACCACGTCGCTGTGGTGGAGACACAATGCGGCGACCCCTCATCGATCTTAAGGACTAGCTATGTCCGAATTCCGGAACCCTCCACGCCGGATGTCCACGGAGGGGAGGATCCAATCCAAGGCCCGAACTTAGAATCGGGCAAACCGGATAACATCCGAGGCTCCGGATCATCGAATTCGGAGGTTGTTCGGCTTCCGAACAGTAAACCGGGCGAGGCATCACATTTAATGAGTGTCGCTCGCCCAACCCTAAGCGATCTCTCCCAGGTTAGGCAGAGGCCAGAAGAGACAGTACATCGTTACTGGGCCAGATTCCTCCTGCTTATGCACAGGATAAAGGACTGCCGTGAAGGAGACGCAATTTCTATCTTCTGCAATAACTGCACGGACAAAGGGATACTCAACGCCGTAAGTCTCCGCAACATCACACGTTTTGCTGACTTGGCGTCCATTGTGCAGAAGTACTGTGCGATGGAAAGCGCTTGGAAAACCGAAGTTAAATTTTGGGATTATCCGGCCTTGAACAACAATCCCGTCCGAATCAAAAGGACGCACTACAGTAAGACGTCCGGATTAAACAGAAAATCAAAACCCTCTAGGGGACAGGGAACCGTACTAAAAAGGTGGCTAGATGGACCCTGCAAAATTCATAATGCAGTGGACGCCGCACCAACGCACAGCCTCAGGGCATGTTGGATACTCCGGCAGGTGGCCAAGATTGGCGAAGATCTCCTAATTCCAGAGGTCGAAGAGAACCAGCCCGAGAACTTCAGTACCGTCCTTACAATCTCTGAGACTTTCGCATCGACTAATATACGAAAAAGAGCACTTCGCAGCCCCAACGAAGTTTACCAAGCAGCGACAATAAATCCTTGGAACAACACCGCCATCACCTTCAATGCGAGCGACGAACCTAAATTCCGAACAGCCAGAGCACCGGCCGCACTAGTCCTCAGTCCCATAGTGGACGGCTGTCGCCTCGCAAAGGTACTCATGGACGGAGGCAGCGGATTGAACCTCATCTACGAGGAAACCCTTCAAAAGATGGAAATAGATCGGAACCGCGTTGAGCGAAGCAGCACAACTTTTAGAGGTATAATCCCCAGTCAGGAAGCGCGCTGCACAGGAAGAATCACACTTGATGTGGTATTCGGCACTCCGGATAATTATAGGTCCGAACAAATCATGTTCCACATGGCCCCATTCAAAAGCGGATATCACGCCATATTAGGACGAGAGGCATTCACAGTCTTCCAAGCTATACCCCATTACGGGTACATGAAGCTTAAGATGCCTGGGCCGAACGGGATCATCACTCTCGCTAGTGATCCGGACACTGCGCTCCGTGCCGAAAACAAGACAGCCGCATTGGCCCTCGAGGCACTATCCGAAGCCCTCGCAGCCGAAGAACTGACGACGCTGCGATCCACAGTGAATAAGGATGATGTGACACTCGACAAAAGATCTAAATCCACATCCTTCAAACCAGCGGACGAAATAGTCAAATTCCAAGTCCACCCAACAGACCCCAACAAAACAGCCTCCATCGGGGCAAGATTAAACCCTGATGTAGACGCCGCACTGCGCGCGTTCCTACAAGAGAACTGGGACATTTTCACGTGGCACCCTTCAGACATGCCAGGAATCCCACGCAGGCTGGCCGAGCACAGTTTAAATATCCAGAAAGGATTCAAACCTGTCAAACAAGCTCTTCGGCGTTTTTTCGAGCCAAAGAGACATGCTATGGGAGAAGAGCTAGCCAAACTATTGGAAGCCGGATTTATTAAAGATATAAAACACCCGGACTGGCTAGCAAACCTGGTAATGGCACCAAAGAAGGACAAATCCTGGCGCCTGTGCGTTGACTTTAAAGAGCTTAATAAGGCCTGCCCAAAGGATCCCTTTCCCCTCCCTCGAATTGACCAAATCATCGACGCCACCGCCGGACACGATTCCCTGTGTTTCCTGGACGCATACTCCGGCTACCATCAAATAAAGATGGCTGAGTCCGACCAAGCTGCAACAGCATTCATCACGCCATACGGCCCATTCTGCTTCAACACAATGCCCTTTGGGCTCAAAAACGCCGGCGCAACAATCAGCGCATGATTCAAACATGTCTGACAAACCAGATCGGCAAAACAGTGGAGGCATACGTAGACGATGTGGTCGTTAAATCAAGACACGTCGAAACCCTGGTGGACGACCTGAGACTCACATTCAATAATTTACGAGAATACGACATCAAGCTCAATCCGGAAAGATGTGTCTTCGGCGTCCCGGCCGGAAAGCTCCTGGGCTTCATAGTATCCAGCAGAGGAATTGAATCAAATCTAGCCAAAATCCGAGCCCTGTCACAACTGGATGTTCCAAAAGATCTAAAGCAAATACAGAAACTTACCGGATGCGTGGCGGCCTTAAGCCGCTTCATCTCCCGTTTGGGAGAAAAGGCACTGCCCCTTTACCGCCTCCTAAAGCGCACCGAACACTTCGAGTGGACGGACGCCTCCACGGCCGGACTCGAGGAAATAAAGGCCATCCTGGCAACAAACCCCGTCCTGGCCACGCCGAATACCGGCGAACCCATGCTATTATACATTGCCGCAACCCATCAAGTTGTCAGCGCAGTGCTCGTCGTCGAATGAGCATCGGACGGACACAAACTACCCCTTCAAAGGCCAGTTTACTACGTGTCCACTGTCCTCACACCGTGCAAATCACGATACCCGCATTACCAAATGATTGCATACGCGGTGTTCATGGCATCCCGAAAGCTACGACACTACTTTCAAGAGTGTTCCATAACAGTAGCCTCGGAAGTACCGCTCAACGATATTATTAACAACCGCGACGCAACGGGCTGGATAGCAAAGTGGGCCATAGAGCTCCTCCCATTTGACATAATCTACAAGCCACGGCGAGCCATTAAATCACAAGTCCTGGCCGACTTCGTCGCCGAATGGACAAAGGCCGAACTCCCTAAAGAGTACGGCACGTACTCAAATTGGATCATGCATTTCGACGGCTCCAAAATGTTGGCCGGACTGGGGGATGGCGTCGTTCTGACGTCCCCTACAGGAGACACAGTCCAATACGTACAACAGATTATGTACACTGACTCCAATAATGCAGCCGAATACGAGGCCCTTCTACATGGTCTCCGAATGGCAGTATCCATGGGCATTCAACGTCTAGAAGTACGCGGGGACTCAAACCTCGCGATATCCCAAATAAATGGCAACTTCGATGCCAAAGATCCAAAGATGGCGGCTTATCGCAACGCTGTGCTAAAAATGTCAGCTCGGTTCGAGGGACTGGAGTTCCACCACATCGCCCGAGAAAATAATCAGGCAGCAGATGTCCTGGCACGCATCGGAGCAAAGTGAGATGTGGTTCCCCCCAACATCTTCGTAGAAAGATTATTCAAACCATCCGTGACATGGGAGGGGAATCTTCGGACAACAGCCCGGACCTAACTGCACAACCCGGCGCCGAACAATCAGACATAATCGGCGGCCCTGCCGCCGAAATTACACAGTCAGCCCACAAAATAATGGCGGTCATCGCCCCGTGGATAGAACCATTCCTAGCCTACCTTACCAGGCAGGAACTCCCTGAGGACAACAACGAGGCACGCTGCATAGTGCGGCGGGCTAAAGCCTATAAAGTCCACGAGGGAGAGCTATACAGGAAAAGTACTACAGGAGTCCTTCAAAGGTGTATCTCCGAAGAAGAAGGGCGGAGTCTATTGGCCAAAATTCACGCCGGACTCGGTGGCCACCACGCTGCAGCTCGGTCCCTTGTAAGTAAGGCTTCTATTGGCCGACGGCACGAGCAGACGCTCATGACCTGGTAAAACGATGCGTCGGTTGTCAGCTCTTTGCCAACCAAAGCCACATGCCACCCACCGCCCTCCGAACTATCCCCATCACTTGGCCTTTCGCGGTCTGGGGGCTTGACATGGTGGGACCCCTTAAAGGTGGAACCCACAAGAAAAAATACTTATTGGTCATGGTGGATAAATTCACCAAATGGATAGAAGCCAAGCCTGTCAAGACGGCCGAATCCGGACCTGTGATAGACTTCATATCCGGGGTCGTACACCGTTATGGTGTCCCCCACAGTATCATCACCGATAATGGCACAAACTTCTCTTCGGATGAGGTAAAGCTGTGGTGCAAAAACATGGGCATCAAGCTCGACTACGCTTCTGTCTATCACCCACAAACTAACGGTCAGGTGGAACATGCAAATGGTCTCATCATGAGCGGCATTAAACCCGGACTAGTGCGGTCCCTTAAGGAATCTAACATGCACTGGGTAGAGGAGCTCGACTCCGTACTCTGGGGGCTGCGGACCACGCCCAATCGTACCACCAAATTCACACCATTCTTTATGGTATACGGCGCTGAGGCAGTTCTGCCCTGCGACATTATTCATGACTCACCTCGAGTGCGCATGTACGAAGAAAGAGAAGCCGAGCTTGATCGGCAGGACAACCTGGACGCTCTGGAGGAGGAGCGAGACGTGGCTAAAGCCCGTTCCGCGTTTTATCAACAGCAGGCCCGAAGATATCAAAGCAGAGAAGTATGGGCCAAAAGTTATAATGTTGGCGAACTAGTTCTACGCCTGCCGGACAAGCAAAAGAATAAACTCAAGCCCAAATGGGAAGGTCCATTCATAATCGACCAAGTGCTAACCGGTGGAGTGTACCGCCTGCGAGATGCGTCGGATAACCGACTCGAGCCGAATCCATGGAACGCGACACGTCTCCGAAGATTCTACGCTTAGCGCCGGACTCTGTGTTTGTCTCCTTCCTCTGTCCATTATTTGCATTTATTCATTTTTTCTTTACTTTGTCTCCTCCTCTTTTCTTCTAATCCATCACGGGCTCACTACATGACGCGCAACCCGCGCTTCTTACACCTGGGGGCTTCTTTAAACAGAAGCTTGCTTATATGGGTTTTATACCCAACGCATGCGTCAGACTTCCGCATGCACCTTTTCTTCACCATTATATGCATCGATATGACTTAAGTTTTGGCCAAGCTGGGTTGCCTGGCTCCTGTGCTTACCCCTACGTTCCCGATTGTTCGGCTAGGGGTAAAGGGAGCACCTCTGCGATTGTTACTACCGGATAAGCCGGATGTGTACCTCAGACTGGGTGAAGCCGAAAGCTAGCGTTCTTAAGGGAATATTCGGTCGGTGAACTAAAGATGATCCTTTTTATTTTTTACATGCCCCCAGACGATTTCCTGCATTTGCAGTCCGGACGTGCACTTTAGGGCACGCCACCCCAGCGAAAGGAACCCTTAACGGAACTATTCTCTCTGGAAGATGTTTCTTACTAACCATGTAATATAACATAACTAGTTGGGCACTTGTCTGATAAAGCACTGATGACCCCTACGCCTGGTCTCCATGCATACCTTGGTTCTTCTATAACCTTCATGGTATTCGGACACACTCCGGACCGTCAGGTCCCGAGGTCGAAGCGAAAAGGTCGGCAACGACAAACGATCTACAATCCAGCTAGAAGGCATTACATATGTCAATTTTAATTTACACAGTCATTTTGACTGACTGTATTCCTCCTCTATACCATCTAACAGGCTGTCCAATTTGCAGTCCTGCTGGGAATACTTTGCGGTCAACTCTACTTGGCCGTACACTAAGCTTACAGGGATCTCCTTCCCATCGGGCCCTACAGGTCCGACCTCGGCCATGTGGTTCGGGTCAGACTTGGTGTAACGCGTCTTCACCATGGCCCATGCCTCCCTAGCGCCTTGCCGGCAGGCCGATTTCTTCCACAATTGGAAGCGCCGCCAAACTCCTTTCAGCTTCTCGGCAAGCTCTCCAAGACCTTCGGGCATGGAGTAGGAGGGCCATAATGCTCGAACAACGCCTTGCATCGCCTGCCGAACTCTATCATGCAGCTGTGCAAGTTCGGGAAGAAGGTCACCCATAGAACCGGGCATCTCCTCTTCCGGACGACCTGTCAGCATACCTACAGACATAATGCTGTTAACCGGCTTCCTCGCCGAACCTTTTTCAAGGGTTCGTTCAAGCACTTACTATAGATGCCGCGTCGAAGTCGTCGATTCTCCCTCATGGAGTCCGACAATTGGGCTCGAACATCTTTTAGTTCGACGTCCAATTTGGTATTGGCATCTTGAAGATTGTTCTTCTCCTGCCTCACCCTTGTCAGCACGTTCTCACCAGCCTTCAACTGGCGTAGAAGCTGTTGCCTGTCCGGATTGAGTCCGGCCTTGTCTGCAATACCATTTGTCAGATTGGCACTTAAAGCCGCACAATACTAATCTTTTGTTGTATTGTTTACCTGAGAGGATCTCTTTAGACTCCCCTGCCGCTTTAAGTGCGGCCTCTAGTTGGGCCTTGCACCTCTCCAGCTCCTGGGACAGAGCGGTGTTCTTCTCAGTAAGAAACTGCATGTTATATGATCCTTAAATCAGTTATTTTTACTGCTTCAAGTCTCGGGGGCTACTGGTATGTCTATATTTACCAGAAATTTTCTTACCCGTATGTCTTTCACATACTGCTCTGTGGCTCTGGTTAAACCATCTTGAGCAGCACGGAGGTACGCATCTCCCAAATTAAAGGCATCTAAAGCCTCCTGGGAGAAACAAGCATCGCGAAGGACTGTCCGGCGACGCCTGTGGTTCATAGCGCTCTCCACCTCGGAATTGGTGGCAGACAGCTTGTCCGCGTCCTTTGACGAAGGGGCGTCCGGTGCGTGCCTTGTGCTTGCCTCTGTTTCCGGGCCGGGCGTTGGAGCCTGGCTGGTGGAAACACGATTGGCAGCCTCTCCGAATATAGTCCGGCGGGGTCTCGTTGTTCTAAAGATAGCGCGAATATTAATATACCCTGAAAAAATAAAACACCAGGGAAAGTGAGGTTCGGTCATACCGTTGCTCCGGCGTTTCAGTCCGGGCTATATTCCTTTTTGCCCCACGGGGCCTTGCGGCCCCTCGTTGGCTAGCTGCTGCAGGATCGGCCTCCCGCCTCGGGAATCTCCCCTGCAATGCACGGTTGATTGTTAGAACGACCGGAATCCGTGAAAGAATCCCTTCTAAGGGAATAAAAACTCTGGTGTTTGTCACCTGGGAGGCCGGAATTAGCCCAGGGTGGTCAGCTATGATAGCTACCAGGGCATTGTCCTTGCTTAGCTGGTAAAACACTCCGTCTATGAGCTCCACTGATAGTTCCGGATCCTCTTCGGAGTCCAGATCGAGGGACCGTTCGGGGTCCTCAGGCTGTGGAGGATGGCTGGTTATATCTTTTACATCCCGACGCAGTTCCTACATTAAAGTCGTTAGACTACGTGTTTGATCACATGGACATGAAATGAACGGGAAGGCACGATTGTTTGCATACCCAATTCGGGGGATTGTACATGGAAAATCCACCCTGCGGGTCAACGCAGAGGAATTCCTCCTCTTCTTCCTTGTACAAAGAGGATAAGATATTTATTAGAGCGGTGGATGAGTCCGGCCCCTTGCGGCCGTGGCGGGTGGCGTCATCTTCTCCGTTAAACTCCCACATGGGGTGGCTTCTGTATTGAAGTGGCTGCACCCCCCGCATGATGCATATGGCCATGACCTTAATCATGGTTAGTCCGGAATGAGCCAGCAGTCTAATCCGGCCCATTAAGTAAAGGACGTCTCCGTCACTCTCTCTCTGAGGGCTCCGAGGGCGCCAGCTCAGGCGTTTCTTCAGTAGAGCGTTGTTGAACTCAGGGAGGCCAATCCGGACAGGGTCCGACAGCGGGACGTCATCTATGTAAAACCATTCTGAGGGCCAGTCCTCGGATGCCTTCTTCGGGGTTCCGGACAAGTATCCGGTCCCGGCGATGCGCCATACTTCGGCTCCGCCTACTGGATATATGGATCCCTCTTTAGAACGGGGCACCAGGCAGAATATCTTCTTCCACAATGCGAAATGAGCCTCGATGCCTAAAAATAGCTCGCAAAGGGCGACGAAACCCGCAATATGTAATATAGAGGCGGGCGTGAGATCATGCAGCTGGAGACCGTAGAACTCCAGAAGCCCGCGGAGGAATGGTTGAATCGGAAATCCCAGTCCCCTTATTAGATAAGGGACGAAGCATACCCGCTCTCCTTTCGAAGGATTGGGGGTGTTCTCCGCTTGCTTTCCACCCTTATAGGTGGCGAGTCCGGCTCGGACCGAGACCATGCAGGCCTGAGGGAGAAATCCCTTGGCCTGAAGCGACACTAACTCACTGTGAGGGATGGAGCAGCTCTCCCATTCTCCGGGTTTATCACTGGGAAGGCGAGAGGAGGAGCTGCGATGGCTAGCATGCTGGAATGAGCCTTTGCTGGACGCGCTCTGATGATAACTCGCGGGAGGGAGAAGTGTGATTTAGATCTGAATCCTCATCCAGTCAAATAAGCGGCTCGTTTATGCGGCCAGGGGCTTGAATGTAAAAATGCCCCGGCTGTTCGCATACTTTTGACACATGGAAGACATCCATTATTGGGCGTGGAAGCCAAGGAGCGCTACTTCATAAAAATCGGACGTTATTCCTACAGGTACACAGAGTTTGAAGGGGAACCCGCCTTGCAATGCCGAAGACAATCTGCGCGCCGGACTCATCGTTATTGAAGCCTGGTTCGGGGGCTACTGAGGGAGTCCTGGATTAGGCGGTGTTCGGGTAGCCGGACTACATCTCCCGCCGGACTCCAGGACTATGAAGATACAAGATTGAAGACTCCGTCCCGTGTCCGGAAGGTTCTTTCCTTGGCGTAGAAGGCAAGCTAGGCGTGCGGATATTCAAGATCTCCTACCAATGTAACCGATTCTGTGTAACCCTAACCCTATCCGGTGTCTATATAAACCGGGGGGGTTGTAGTCCGTAGGACAGAATCATCTTCATACACAATCAAACCATAGGCTAGCTTCTAGAGTTTAGCCTCCTCGATCTCGTGGTAGATCCACTCGTGTACTACCCATATCATCAATATTAATCTAGCAGGAGTAGGGTTTTACCTCCACCGAGAGGGCCCGAACCTGGGTAAAACAAAGTGTCCCCTGTCTCCTGTTACCATCCGACCTTGACGCACAGTTCGGGACCCCCTACCCGAGATCCGCCAGTTTTGACACCGACAAACCCTCTCACTCGGGGGCTTAGCTGCAGTCCAGTACTCGCCTAAGTTTGAAAAATCCTATCGAGTGGTGAGCAACCCTCTCCCTCGGGGGCTTAGCTGCAGTCCAGTACTCGCCTAAGTTTGAAAAATCCTACCGAGTGGTGAGCAACCCTCTCACTCGAGGGCTTAGCTACAGTCTAGTACTCGCCTAAGTTTAAAAAATCCTAGTGAGTGGTGAGCAACCCTCTCACTCGAGGGCTTAGCTGCAGTCAAGTACTCGCCTAAGTTTCAAAATCCCACCGAGTGAAGAGCAACCCTCTCCCTCGGAGGCTTAGCTGCAGTCCAGTACTCGCCTAAGTTTGAAACACATCCCGATCCGCAAGGACGACGAGGTGCAGGTTGACTACGACCTTCTCCTCAGAGCTGCAGCACAAGTTCAAAGACTATTCCGAGTGAAGAACAAGTTCCACTCGAATACAAACACAAGCATATTCAGAGATAAATAAATTTCATATAAATCCTAAGGTTTCGGACCACGGATTAAAGTACTCGGGCATCGAGCCCGAAGGAGTTTAACGGTTACAAAATCACTCAGCATTCCGAGGCAAATTTAAGGTGAGGCATAAAGTTTGTTCACTCTGCAGGACGTGGGCTAGCAGGCTCAACGAACTCGTCCATGTCGATTCCGTCAGTAATCCGAGTGGCGGCAGCGATGAAGGTTTCCATGAAGGATTGGAAGTCATGCCTTTTGGTATTGGCAACCTTGATTGTGCTAGCTTCTCTTCTCAAGCTTCCTTGCAGTGGACACGAACCAGAGACAGAGCCACATCAGCAACGCACCGAGCAGAAGATTTCTTCCATTCCTGCACTCGACCAGGAACCTCATTAAGTCGAGCCATCAGAGACTCGAGGTCGTTTTGGAGCGTCTCCCTTGGCCAGAGTGTGGTGTCGATCCGTGACATCACGACTTTCAGTCGAGCTAGATAGTAGACAACACCAGCGACACGGGATTCCAGTCGGAGCACGTTCATAGTAGCTTCGTCTTTTACAGGAGAGAGGATGGGGTCCAAGCTTGTCTCAACTCGCCCAGTTTCCTCCTCGAAGTTCTAGCAAAATTTTGCACACACAATACAACGATGAGTCAATGGTTATATATCGAGTCAACAAAAACAAGTCAGTCGGACCAAGGAAAGCACCTTCAAGCATGATGAATAGCTTCTTGGCAGGCCCTCCCAGAAAGTTCTCCAGACCGTCCCGCTTGTGAGCAATGCCTTCCATCTTTTCGGTCAGGTTCTTCTTGTCCTTCTTCAGACGAGTCGCCTCCTTGTTGGCTTCATCAAGGGAAGTTTTTAGCTTAGAATTCTCTTCCTCCAGCTTGCCGACTGAAGCCAGCTTCTGGTCAGCGAGTGCAGTTTTCTCGTCGACGGATTTCTGCGCGACTGCAAGGTCCAGATCCTTCTTCGCCAGAGCTTGGTTCATTGTTTCTGAAAGAAATAACACTCGGTTCAGAAAAAGCAAACAACACCCGGTTCAACAATTGAACAATCGACAAATTTTTCATACCAGCAGCTTCATCCTTGGCCTTTTGCAAGTTCGTCTTGGCTAGCTCCAGATTGAGATTGAGCTGAATCTGCTTCTGCTCCAGGTCAGCAAAACGAGCTCCAAGTTCACAGGATTTCTGTAATCAAAGGACAGTCAGTCGGCAGGTGAAAAGATTGGTTACTTCAGAACAATAGAGTGATAAATTCAACAGGTTCTAAGACTACTGCCGAATCAAACATCCAACAGTAGTCTCGGGGACTACACCCAGTGGGTGCACTTAGCGTGCCCCCACTGGTCCAGTTTCCACTTGACATGGTCTGTCCAGGCCGAGTTTTTTTTAAGAGGTGATTCTCAGACCACAGTCGACTGCCCACAGTCAACTATGGTCTCAGGGACTACACTCAGTGGGTGCACTTAGCGTGCCCCCACTGGCTCAGGTTCCACTCGACATGGTCCGTCCAGGCCGAGTGAGAAAATTCCGACTCTCAGACCATAGTGGACTGCCCACAGTCAACTATGTTCTCGGGGACTACACCCACTGGGTACACTTAGCATGCCCCCACTGGTTCAAAGATTCAATCGACATAACTTAGTCGACTCAAGACACAAATCTACTCAACGGCATATCGAAACACCCAGTGGGTGTACCAATGCAAAACGCAGACTGATGGAAAGATCCTTCAAAGAAAGTTTCAGGTAGCATATCCTAACAGAACAAGCGACAAGCTAAAGAGTCAGTCGGTGATCTACTAACCTGGACATTGCTCTGGAGAGCTGAGCTGGCATCATAAGCAGCTTGGTTGGCCTCCCGGACCATCTTGATCTGCTCCATCATAATACCCGCCTGACGTATAGCCTCCTTGGCAGCACCCACCTCGTCCTCTGGGCCGTGATGTGCAGCAAAAAGTGAAGGTGGATCGGCTGGAGCCTGCGCGGTTGACGCTGAAGGCTGAGCACTAGACAGTGGTATGGCGAAGGTGACAGAAGCCAATTGCCATCGTTGGCCTCCTGAATTACCGGTTCCATCACCGGCGTCGACTGAGGCATCTTACCAGTTGACGTCTTTCTGTTTCTCCTTGCCAAGGGCCTCAGTGGCACATCCTCGTCGTCGTCGGGAAGATCAATGACATTGCGAGGAGCTGCAAAAAGATCAGTCGCCAGAATTCAGTCGACCGCAGTTCAGTCGACAAAACAAAGACAAGATTACGAAGGTCATATCAGGGTTAGAAGTAACCGCATCTTCCATGTCCTCGTCCTCATTTTTGTAAGCAGGAGTCCCAGAGGTAGAGGCACTGCCGGTTTCAAGATTCACTCGGTCAAACCAAGAAAAGAATAGACATCATAGAACCTCGGGTAAAAATGAAGATAAAACACTCACGCAGAAGCAACGGGGATATCGATTTTGATTTTGGGCAGGGTCTTCCGAGATTTCGATGCTTCAACTTTGGACTGCTTCGTGGCCTTCTCAGTCGGCGCTGGAGAAGACGTCCGAGGGCGCTTCGAGGTCTGTCTAGTCGGCGCAGTCGCTTTGCCACGGATACTCGCCGGGTCATGGGAGTGCTTGGACTGCCTTTCAGTGCAAGGAGGCGAGTCAACTTCCTCGCCGTCGCTAGAGTCATCGCTTTCGTCGTCTTCTCCGCCGTCAGAATGCCACTCGCCGCTCTCGCCTCCGCTCGCCTCCCCTTCTGGGTCCTGCCCCTGCTCTCCGTTGGGCATCGAGTACATCTCAGTAAGGGCCTGAAAGACAACAAGTGGAACAAATGTCAGTCAATTGGCAAAAGCAATTACATGATAGATCAAGGAAACACTCGGAAGTTTAGAGTTGGGCCTTGTATGGTTCATATGAGTTGTCGAGTGGAGGGATTCTCCTGGACCCCTTGGGGTTATCCTTGTTGCCAGTGATGCCTCTCAACCACTGCTCCACTGTATCCTCGTTGACTTCCTCTGGGTGGATCCGAGTGGTATCATCGATGCCCGAACACATCCACATCGGATGGTCGCGAGCTTGAATCGGCAGAATGCATCATCTGAGGAAGACCTCTAGCAGATCCATGCTAGTCACGCCATCACGAACGAGCTGGACTACTCGCTCGACCAGCACCTTCACCTCCGCTTTCTCTGTTGGAGTCACTTTCAAGGCAGAGGGCTTCTCGACTCGAGCCATGGAAAAGGGGGGAAGCCCAGTCGACTGGCCTGGAGTCGGCTGGTCTTTGTAGTAGAACTAGGTCGACTGCCACCCTCTGACTGACTCGGGGAGAATCATGGCTGGGAAAGTACTCTTACCTCTCATTTGGACCCCAAGACCCCCACACATCTGGATCACATGTGTCCTCTCATCACTCGGATTGGCCTTTTTGACCGACTGAGAACGACAGGTGAAAATTTGTTTGAAGAGACCCCCGGTGTGGTCAACAACCCAGGAAATTCTCACACATGAACACGAGCGCAGCAAGGTACACGATGGTGTTGGGAGAAAAATGATGAAGTTGTGCTCCAAAGAAGTTCAAGAAACCTCGGAAGAAAGGGTGGGGAGGCAAAGAAAAACCACGGTCGACGTGGGTGGCGAGGAGGACACACTCACCCTCCTGCGGCCGCGGCTTGGTCTCGTCCTTCGGGAGCCGCCCTGATTCGTGGGGAATCAGTCCCCCCTCAACCAGATCATTGATGTCGTCTTGCCGGATCGTCGCCGAATCCAATCGCCCTGGATCCAGCTGCGCGGTAGGCCGGATCTCAACAAAGATCCACCCTGGCTGGCTGGTCTTCTTCCCCTTCGCCTTCTTTGCGTGCTCCAAGGCCGTCGTCTTCTCTTTCCCCATTGCAGCGGACGGAGCTCAAGCAAGCCGGCGGCGCCGAGAGCAGAAGTGGATACGGTGGAGAAATAGAGGTGAAAGGGGGAGAATGAGGCACACTGTGCAGAAAACCCCAGCCGCATCGCCTTATATGAGGTCTTCTCCCGAGTGGCTGAGTTGTGGGTCCAAGCAATCCCGTCAAATCCCGCAACAGTCGCACGCGCGGTATGTGGCGAAAAAGGTGGCGCGGGGATCGGGGCGCCCCTGCCTAATCTTCTCCGATTACCGCGGCCTCCTCCGCCCAGCGCGCTTCTCGAAATTCAAATCCCGCAAGATCGCGAGCAGCAAAGCAACCTGTCAGATGGAAGATTTTTTCCATATCAACACTCGAAGCTTTTCAGTAAAAGTTCACTCAACAAACTAAGAATGGATCAAGGCGACTGAAAAAGAAGTTGAAGTCATCATGATTGTTCATTTGATCCCAGTAATACGCTTCTGAAGCGCAAGAATTGAGTCGGAGGTATTCTAAACTCCTTCTCCACTCGAAACCTGAACCATTCGGGGGCTAACGATGAAGCTATGTACCTAAGGTAGGGTCATAGGCCTGACCTAGACGCCCTCCCCTCGGACATCACCCTCAAGCCAGAAGCATTCGAGGAATATCATCATCCACTTGACCAGAAGCATTCCGCTCGGAAGACTCAAAGTCACTCGACCGCATCAATTATCACTCGACAACCAGAAGACCTAAACCACTCTATATAGCAATGGTCAGACGTTTACTCTGTAGACTTAATGGTCATTTATGTTACTTTATTACTGGCGTTACCAGAAACGCCCCATCTTTATGTACCTTAAACCCTGTGTAACTGAGGGCCGGAGGGGTCAGGCGTACTCTATATAAGCCACCCCCTCCTCAGGGATAAGGGTTCACACCTCCTGTAACTCAACACACATATAATCCAGTCGACCGCCTTCGGGCACTCAGACGTAGGGCTATTACTTCCACCGTGAAGGGCCTGAACTCATAAATCTTGTGTGTACAACTTCACCATAGCTGAGATCTTGCCTCCTCATACCTACCCCCCATTCTACTGTCAATCTTAGTACCACGACATGCGGCGCTGGATTTGGACGACGGCGATGGCTTCGGTGAGTGCAGGAAACCCTAGGATAGTTCTGTATTTTTTATCTTTTAGGGTTCTATCTGCAAAGTTTTCAGGATGAATCATGTTTTCTTTGTCAGTCTTTAAGTTTTCATGTTTTTTGGTTATGTAAGTTGATTTTCTACCAGTGAAATTAATTATGTGCTTGCTGTAAAAAACTGTGTTTGTTTTGCGGGCTTTGCCGTATGAGTACAGGTCCTGACTGGTGAATGCCTTTTGCAGCTCGCCTGTGTAAGGCCAACTCCAACGCACGACCCCAAATGGATGTCTGTTTTGTCCGGGTTTTGTCCGTTTGGGTAGGGCAATCTGGCGGCGGCCGGTCGTTTTCTGATGTGCTGGTCGTGCGCCGACGTGCGGACGCATCTCGTCCGGCCACCTTTGAACTGTTTGCAAATGAAAATTTGTCACCGCGACCGTAGTTCATGCCAGCGGCCGTAGTTCACGCCAGCAACATAGCCAGCGGCCGGCATACATATGATAGCCTACAGAAAGATCAAACCCCAGGTCTCTCGCTGGCAACGAAGTCAGCGGCCGACACCCTTGCCAGCCTTCAAAAGGAACCCCCAAGTTTGCTCGGCACCGGTCTTGGGGTCTTACCCTATCTCCAACCAACTCTAAGAAATCAACATGTCCTCATTTTCTTTAAAAAAGACCGGATGCATGCGACTACGGCTAGAGACGGCCTCCTGCATCCTATCCGCAGACTGATCTCCCTTTCACGGATGGATGTGGGAGAAAATTTGCGGGTTTCCGTTGTTAATGCCCTTATGTAAGGAATCTTCTAAAGAGTAGTGGAAGGCGGCACCATCGACCATCGTCCAACAAGACCTTTGCTTGGCTGATTCCTCCTCACGTCTACATTCGGTAAACCTTGTGGTTTGCTTTGCATCTCGTTAGAGCAACTCCAACAGGCTGACTCAAACGGACGACACATTTGTCCGCTTTTTTGTCCGTTTGGGTCGGTCGCCCGCCCGGCGTCCGCCTAGTTTTGCATTTGGGTCGGCAGTGCGCCCAAGGCGCCGACCCATTTCATGCCCACATTCAACTTTTAAATAAAAAGGGCCCGCGATCGATCATGCCAGCGGCCATGTGTCATGCCGGCACCATGCGAGCGCCGGCATACAATGCCGGCTTCAGAAAATATTACCACAGTTCATGCTGGCGCACTCGCCAGCCGGCCGGCACACATGCCAGCACAAAAAAAGGGTGGGACTTGATTTCGACCACGCCATCGCGGCTCTCGTGGTCATGCCGGCACACCTGCCGGCATACAAAAAGATGGCCCTCGCCGCCATAGATCACTCGTCGTCTAACTTGAGCATGTCGGCCTGCATCTTCTCAAACCACGGCCTCTTCCTTGGCGACACGGTGTTGAGATCCACCTTCATGATCTCCACCCCGGTCATCATGCTCGCAAGAACCACTTCTTTCGCCTTGGTCTTGGTGTTGGCGGCCTCGATCTCTAGCATCTTGGCTTGCTTCTCCGCCTCAAGCTCGAACATCTTGGCTTGCTTCTCGGCATCAAGATCAAGCTTCCTCCTTTGGATCTCCATGAAAGCATCCATTTGCTCCACCTTGAAACGCCGGCGCTCCTCCTCCCTTGAGTCCTTCTTATTCATCATGCCATCCACGCTTGCAATCAAGGCATTGGTGGCCGCATCTCGCTTGTCCTCCTTCTTGGAGTTGGTCTTCCCCCGCGGCCGTGCCGGCTCTCCCTCCCCAACATCCTCCACGGCTTTCTTCCCCCCACGTGCCTTGAGTGCGGCATATTGTGCCTTGAACTTCTCTTCATCCTTGATGACCCGATAGCAATGGGAGAGGTTTAAGCACTTGCCATTGTGTTGAACCTTGAATGCCTCCAAAGCTTGAAATGCCTACAAAATGTTTCCATGCAAGCATATGGGCAAGTGATAGCAAATGAAGACGTAAAGGGATGATCTTGATGACACAAAAGAGGGCGGCTTGCTTGCTATCATACCATGTCTTGCATGCCGATGCTGCTCACAGGGTGGGACTTGACGCTCTCAAGGGTGGCGCAAAACTTGTTGCACTCTTGTTGGATCACCCTCCACCGCTTGGAAATGGAGACCCACCCGCGTGTGCTCACAAATTGGTAAGGTGGAAACTTCTTGCGCTCATGAAACTCTCGGTGCACACAAGTCCAAAAGGTCGAATGCTTTAGCTCGGCGCCCGTCTTTGGGTCTTGTCCAATGTCTCGCCAACACTCGCAAAGAAGCTTGTCCTCGACAGCTGTGTACGCCTTCGTGCGCTTGCTCTTGCGCTTCGGTTTAGGACCGGCGGCTTGGTTGGCGAGCTCGTCCTCGAACAAAGGCTCCACTTCGATGTTGCACTCGTACTCTTCCTCTAGCCCATAGTCGTCCGGGAACTCGTGGTCGAGGGGGAAGCCGTCCAGATCGATGCCGACCTGATCATGCATGAAGGCCGCCTGATCGGGATCATAGCCAGCGGCCGGCGTGAACGCCCCGCGGCCGTCCTGGCTTTGTGTCTTATCGGGATCGCAGCCAGCGCCCGGCGCACCACCCTTGAAGATGAGGTTTTGCATGTAGTCCCCGTCGACGGCGGACGGCATTTGCTCGAACAGGTTACGGGCGTCCGGGAGCCCGCCGGCCGATGTCTGCCGCGCGCGTTTCCTCATGCTGCCGGACGACGAGCCACCGACCACTGGGGTGGCGTTGAGGACGATGAGCGCAGGCGCGGGCGTGGAAGGCGCGACCACGCTCACGTCGGGTGAGCACTCCCCGGAGAGGCGGGAGGCCTGCGGGTAGACGTGGAAGCCGGGGACCGGGTTACAAGCCGACGCGCGGGGTGAGTCGGGCAGCACCATCCAAGGAAACACCGACGAGCCGGTGCTGGCCGCGGCGACGACGGCTTGGACGAGGCTGTGCTGGCTAGGGTTTACCCCTAGCATGTAGAGCGCCTCCCTCGTTGCCGCCGCGACGCGGGCGTTGGTCAACTCCTGCTGCGCGGCGGCATCATCCCTCGCGTCCGCGGCGTGCCTCCGGCCCTTCCTCTTGGCCGACTCCCTTGCCCGGTGTTCGGACGTCAGCGCCTTCTTCGGCTTGGTCGCGGCGGCGGTCTTGCGCGGGGCACGAGACTTGCCTTTCCCGGAGGGGGCGACGGCGCCAGACGAGGCGAGGGAGGCGAGGCTGACGGCGGCGTCGAGGTCGAGGTCGAGGTCGATGGCGTCCTCCATGGCTGGTTGCGGGGCAGGGGCGCGCGCAGGCGGAAGTGTTTTTGGGGAAAATGGGGGGAAATGGTGGTGGCTGGCACCGACCGGCAGGCCCGGGGAGAGGAGTAGGCGCACGCGCGCGTCCGTTTTGTGTCCGTTTGGGTCGGGAATGGGTCGAAAAACGGACGCACGTCCGTTTGGGTCGACGCGTTGGGCCGCCACTTTTTGTCCGCGTCGATCCAAACGGACGCGGACGGACGAAATGGGTCGCCCCATTGGAGTTGCTCTTATCTCACAAAACAAATGAATGAATCTTCTGCTCTTCTTCTTCTGGAAAATGGAGGTCCCAGCCTCCCAAGCCTTGCAAACAACTATGTTTGTTGTTCGAGCAGTTAATACCTTTCTGGAAACACTAGCAACAAGAATAATATAGTGTAGACAAGTAGCAAGCGACCTCTTTCTGCTGAACGCGTGCAACTTCCATTAAAGAAACCACCAGCCATACTTGTTTAAAATGCAATGCAGAATTCTCCTCCGGTCAGAAAAAACTTGGGAAGCAAGACAGACAGAAGTTTCTTTCATTATAATCCTTGTAGCGACAGAGTAAAACAAATCCCATACTCTGCTTTGACGGCGACCTGTCACCACCGGCCCTCTGCTGTTTACCGGGCTCGATTCCCCCTCCTTATTTCTACCAGCCGCAGTGGTACGAATCTACCAACTCCAAACGGACCGTGAGACGGAGAGCATCTTGGATTTGTCTCTTCCGGGCGTAGCGTGCGTTTACATCAGAGCCGTTCGTCGTGTACGTACCCGGGTCCCGCTGAGAACAAACAGCGACCGGAGACCCATGTCCGATATGTGTGATCAGCGATAGCCGCTGAAGGGTCCAACAAGACGGTGATGCCGCCATGCCACACGGTGACAAACTGACAAACCTTTGTTGTTTCTATGCATGGCGGATAACGAAACGAGACGAGCGGCGCCGCGCCCGTGCCGGTCGATGCCGCGCGTGGGTGCACCAGCGGCGCGCGGCGCCCTTTTGTCGTGCCGCTTTGTCCCACGACCCGCCCTTTGGCGTTAGCTAGCTGAGCGCTCAAAGTTGATCGCCGTCTTAGATTTGCGTGCGTTCTGTGAGTGTCGACCCATCCATGCCTCCGTCCGTACCTGATTATGCTTGACCTAGTAGATAGCCATGCTAGGACGAACCCCGTGAGTAGGCGAAAAGTGACCATGCTAGAATCTTATTGTAAGTAGGAGCGGGAGTACGTGTAAATGTTTTTTTTTGGGGGATTTGAAGTTGTGCCCGTTCATGATTGCCTTGATTGGATCCTTGCCAGTGTGATCTAGAAATGGATCACAGGACAACGGTCAAGGTTATCCTTAGTAACCAGTGGACTAAGGAATTTTCTCGATTATGGAGGTGGAAAAGAGTTCGTCGTAAAGGGTTACGCCGATGCAAACTTTGACACTAATCCAGATTATTCTAAGTAGTAAATTGGATTCGTATAGTAGAACACTTATTTGGAATAGATCCAAATAGAGCGTGGTAACTGCATCTAGGAGATGACATAGATATTTGTAAAGCACACACGGATCTGAAAGGTTCAGACCCGTTGACTAGTAACCTCTCTCACAAGCGAGATATGATCAAACCCCATGGGTGTTGGAATCATTGCAATCACATAACGATGTGAACTGGATTATTGACTCTAGTGCAAGTGGGAGACTGTTGGAAATATGCCCTAGAGGCAATAATAAATTAGTTATTATTATATTTCCTTGTTCATGATAATCGTTTATTATCCATGCTAGAATTGTATTGATAGGAAACTCAGATACATGTGTGGATACATAGACAACACCATGTCCCTAGTAAGCCTCTAGTTGACTAGCTCGTTGATCAATAGATGGTTACGGTTTCCTGACCATGGACATTGGATGTCATTGATAACGGGATCACATCATTAGAAGAATGATGTGATGGACAAGACCCAATCCTAAGCCTAGCACAAGATCATGTAGTTCATATGCTAAAGCTTTTCTAATGTCAAGTATCGTTTCCTTAGACCATGAGATTGTGCAACTCCCGGATACCGTAGGAGTGCTTTGGATGTGCCAAACGTCACAACGTAACTGGGTGGCTATAAAGGTGCACTACGGGTATCTCCGAAAGTATCTGTTGGGTTGGCACGAATCGAGACTGGGATTTGTCACTCCGTGTGACGGAGAGGTATCTCTGGGCCCACTCGGTAGGACATCATCATAATGTGCACAGTGTGATCAAGGAGTTGATCACGGGATGATGTGCTGCGGAACGAGTAAAAGAGACTTGCCGGTAACGAGATTGAACAAGGTATCGGGATACCGACGATCGAATCTCGGGAAAGTATCGTACCGATAGACAAAGGGAATTGTATACGGGATTAATTAAGTCCTTGACATCGTGGTTCATCCGATGAGATCATCGTGGAACATGTGGGAGCCAACATGGGTATCCAGATCCCGCTGTTGGTTATTGACCGGAGAACGTCTCGGTCATGTCTGCATGTCTCCCGAACCCGTAGGGTCTACACACTTAAGGTTCGATAACGCTAGGGTTATAAAGGAAGCTTATATGTGGTTACCGAATGTTGTTCGGAGTCCCGGATGAGATCCCGGACGTCACGAGGAGTTCCGGAATGGTCCGGAGGTAAAGATTTATATATGGGAAGTCCCGTTTCGGCCATCGAGACAAGTTTCGGGGTCATTGGTATTGTACCGGGACCACCGGAGGGGTCCCGGGGACCCACCGGGTGGGGCCACCCATCCCGGAGGGTCCCATGGGCTGAAGTGGGAAGGGATCCAGCCCAAAGTGGGCTGGGGCACCACTTCCCTTATGGCCCATGCGCCTAGGGTGAAGGGGAACCCTAAAGGAAGAGTCCCAAGGAGGGAAGGCACCTCCTAGGTGCCTTGGGGGGAGGGAAACCTCCCCTGGCCGCCGCCCCCTAGGAGATTGGATCTCCTAGGGCTGGCGCACCCCCCCTTGGGATCCCTATATATAGTGGGGTAGAGGGCCTCTTGAGACACACCTTTTGCCTTTGGTGCAGCCCCTCCCTCTCTCCCAAGTTCTTCTCCTCTCCCGTGGTGCTTGGCGAAGCCCTGCAGGATTGCCACGCTCCTCCACCACCACCACGCCGTTGTGCTGCTGCTGGATGGAGTCTTCCTCAACCTCTCCCTCTCTCCTTGCTGGATCAAGGCGTGGGAGACGTCATCGGGCCGTGTGTTGAACGCGGAGGTGCCGTGCGTTCGGCACTTGGTCATCGGTGATTTGAATCACGACGAGTACGACTCCATCAACCCCGTTCACTTGAACGCTTCCGCTTAGCGATCTACAAGGGTATGTAGATGCACTCTCCTTCCCCTCGTTGCTGGTCTCTCCATAGATAGATCTTGGTGATACGTAGGAAATTTTTTGAATTTCTGCTACGTTCCCCAACAGTGGTATCATGAGCTAGGTCTATTGCGTAGATTCTTTGCACGAGTAGAACACAAAGTAGTTGTGGGCGTTGATTTTGTTCAATATGCTTACCGTTACTAGTCAATCTTGATTCGGCGGCATTGTGGGATGAAGCGGCCCGGACCGACCTTACACGTACACTTACGTGAGACAGGTTCCACCGACTGACATGCACTAGTTGCATAAGGTGGCTAGCGGGTGCCTGTCTCTCCCACTTTAGTCGGATCGGATTCGATGAAAAGGGTCCTTATGAAGGGTAAATAGCAATTGACATATCACGTTGTGGTTTTGCGTAGGTAAGAAACGTTCTTGCTAGAAACCCATAGCAGCCACGTAAAACATGCAAACAACAATTAGAGGACGTCTAACTTGTTTTTGCAGGGTATGCCATGTGATGTGATATGGCCAAAGGATGTGATGTATGATATATGTGATGTATGAGATGATCATGTTCTTGTAATAGGAATCACGACTTGCATGTCGATGAGTATGACAACCGGCAGAAGCCATAGGAGTTGTCTTTAATTTATTTATGACCTGCGTGTCAACATAAACGTCATGTAATTACTTTACTTTATTGCTAAAGCGTTAGCCATAGTAGTAGAAGTAATAGTTGACGTGACAACTTCATGAAGACACAATGATGGAGATCGTGATGATGGAGATCATGGTGTCATGCCGGTGACGACAATGATCATGGAGCCCCGAAGATGGAGATCAAAAGGAGCAAAGTGATGATGGCCATATCATGTCACTATTTGATTGCATGTGATGTTTATCATGTTTTTGCATCTTATTTGCTTAGAACGACGGTAGTAAATAAGATGATCCCTCATTAAAATTTCAAGAAAGTGTTCCCCCTAACTGTGCACCGTTGTGAAAGTTCGTCGTTTCGAAGCACCACGTGATGATCGGGTGTGATAGATTCTTACGTTCAAATACAACGGGTGTAAGCCAGATTTACACACGCGAAACACTTAGGTTGACTTGACGAGCCTAGCATGTACAGACATGGCCTCGGAACACAAGAGACCGAAAGGTCGAGCATGAGTCGTATGGTAGATACGATCAACATGAAGATGTTCACCGACGTTGACTAGTCCGTTTCACGTGATGATCGGACACGGCCTAGTTGACTCGGATCATGTAATCACTTGGATGACTAGAGGGATGTCTATCTGAGTGGGAGTTCATAAGATGAACTTAATTATCCTGAACATAGTCAAAAGGTCTTTGCAAATTATGTCGTAAGCTCGCGCTTTAGTTCTACTGTTTTAGATATGTTCCTAGAGAAAATATAGTTGAAAGTTGATAGTAGCAATTATGCGGACAGTACAAGGCTTATGTCCTTAATGCACTGCTCGGTGTGCTGGACCTCGAACGTGGTTTGTGGATGTTGCGAACATCTGACATACACGTTTTGATGACTACATGATAGTTCGGTAATGTTAAATGGTTTAGAATTGAGGCACCGAAGACATTTTAAAATGTCGCGGAACATATGAGATGTTTCGAGGGCAGAAATTGGGATTTCAGGCTCGTGCCCACGTCAAGAGGTATAAGACCTCCGACGATTTTCTTGGCCTGCAAACTAAGGAAGAAAAGCTCAATCGTTGAGCTTGTGCTCAGATTGTCTGAGTACAACAATCACTTGAATCAAGTGGGAGTTGATCTTCCAGATAAGATAGTGATGCTTCTCCAAAGTCATTGGCACCAAGCTGCTAGAGCTTCGTAATGAACTATAACATAACAGGGATAGATATGACGATCCTTGAAATATTCGCGATGTTTGACACCGCGAAAGTAGAAATCAAGCAGGAGCATCAATTGTTGATGGTTAGTGAAACCACTGGTTTCAAGAAGGGCAAGGGCAAGAAGGGATACTTCATGAAACGGCAAATCAGCTGCTGCTCTAGTGGAGAAACCCAAGGTTGAACCCAAACCCGAGACTGAGTGCTTCTGTAATAAGGGGAACAGCCACTAGAGCAAAATTACCCTAGATACTTGGTAGATGAGAAGGCTGTCGATAGAAGTATATTGGATATACATTATGTGAATGTGTACTTTACTAGTACTCCTAGTAGCATCAGGGTATTAGATACCGGTTCGGTTGCTAAGTGTTAGTAACTCGAAATAAAAGCTACGGAATAAACGGAGACTAGCTAAAGGTGAGCTGATGAGATGTGTTGGAAGTGCTTCCAAGGTTGATATGATCAAGCATCGCACGCTCCCTCTACCATCGAGATTGGTGTTAAACCTAAACAATTGTTATTTGGTGTTTGCGTTGAGCATAGACATGATTGAATTATGTCTATCGCAATACGGTTATTCATTTCAGGAGAATAATGGTTACTCTATTTATTTGAATAATACCTTCAATGGTCTTGCACCTAAAATGAGTGGTTTATTGAATCATGATCATAGTGATACACATGTTCATGCCAAAAGATATAAGATAGTAATGATAGTACCACCTACTTGTGGCACTGCCATGTAAGTCATATTGGTATAAAACACATGAAGAAGCTCCATGTTGATGGATCTTTGGACTCACTCTTTTAAAGGATTGAGACATGTGAACCATGTCTATTGGTATATACGCATGAAGAAACTCCATGCAGATGGACCGTTTGGACTCACTTGATTTTGAATCACTTGAGACATGCAAATCATACCACATGGGCAAGATGACTGAAAGCTTCGGTTTCAGTAAAATGGAACAAGAAAGCAACTTGTTGGAAGTAACACATTTTGATGTGTGCAGTCCAATGAGTGCTGAGGCACGCAGTGGATATCGTTATGCTCTTACTTCACAGATGATTTGAGTAGATACTGAGCATATTTACTTGATGAAACACAAGTCTGAATTATTGAATGGTTCAAGTAATTTCAGAGTGAAGTTGAATATCGTCGTGACAAGAGGATAAAATATCTATGATATGATCATAGAGATGAATATCTGAGTTGCGAGTTTGGTGCACAATTGAGACATTGTGGAAATTGTTTCACGACTAGTACCGCCTGGAACACCATAGTGTGATGGTGTGTCCGAACATCATAACTGCACCCTATTGGATATGATGCATACCATGATGTCTCTTATCGAATTACCACTATCGTTCATGGGTTAGGCATTAGAGATAGCCGCACTCACTTTAAATAGGGCACCACGTAATTCCGATGAGATGACACCGTATGAACTATGGTTTAGAGAAACCTAAACTGTCATTTCTTAAAAGTTTGGGGCTGCGACGCTTATATGAAAAGGTTTCAGGTTGATAAGTTCGAACCCAAAGCGGATAACTGCATCTTCATAGGTCACCCAAAACAGTTGGGTATACCTCCTGTCTCAGATCCGAAAGCAATAGGGATTGTTTCTCAAATCGGGTCCTTTCTCGAGGAAAAGTTTCTCTCGAAAGAATTGAGTGGGAGGATGGTGGAGACTTGATGAGGTTATTGAACCGTCACTTCAACTAGTGTGTAGCAGGGCACAGGAGTTGTTCCTACGGCACCTACACCAATTGAAGTGGAAGCTTATGATAGTGATCATGAGACTTCGGATCAAGTCACTCCCAAACCTCGTAGGATGACAAGGATGCGTACTACTTCAGAGTGGTACGTAATCTTGTCTTGGAAGTCATGTTGCTAGACAACAATGAACCTACGAGCTATGGAGAAGCGATGGTGGGCCCGGAGTCCGATGAATGGCTCGAGGCCATAAAATCCGAGAGAGGATCCATGTATGAAAAACAAAGTGTAGACTTTGGCAGAACGGCTCGATGGTCGTGAGGCTGTTGAGTACAGATGGATTTTAAAAGGAAGACGGACAATGATGGTAAATGTCACCATTAAGAAAGCTCGACTTGTCGTTAAGATGTTTCCCGACAAGTTCAAGGAGTTGACTACGATGAGACTTCCTCACTCGTAGCGATGCTAAGAGTCTGTTGGAATTATGTTAGCGATTACTGCATTATTTATGAAATCGTGCAGATAGGATGTCAAAACATTGTTTCCTCGACGATTTTCTTGAGGAAAGGTTGTATGTGATACAACCAGAAGATTTTTGTCAATCCTGAAAGATGCTAACAAGTATGCAAAGCTCCAGCAATCCTTCTAAGGACTGGAGTAAGCATCTCGGAGTTGGAATGTACGCTTTGATGAGATGATCAAAGATTTGGGTTTATACAAAGTTTATGAGAAACTTGTATTTCCAAAGAAGTGAGTGGGAGCACTATAGAATTTCTGATGAGTATATGTTGTTGACATATTGTTTATCGGAAATGATGTAGAATTTCTGGAAGGCATATAGAGTTGTTTGAAAAGTGTTTTTCAATGGAAACCTAGATTAAGCTACTTGAACATTGAGCATCAAGATCTATAAGGATAGATCAAAATCGCTTAATAGTACTTTCAAACGAACACATACCATGACAAGATTTTGAAGGAGTTCAAAATAGATCAGCAAAGAAGGAGTTCTTGGCTGTGTTATAAGGTGTGAACATTGAGTAAGACTCGAAACCTGACCACGGCAGAATAGAGAGAAAGGACGAAGGTCGTCCCCTCTGCTTTAGTCGTAGGCTCTAAAGTATGCTATGTTGTGTACCGCACCTGAAGTGTGCCAAACCATGAGTCAGTCAAGGGGTACAAGTGTGATCTAGAAATGGATCACAGGACAACGGTCAAGGTTATCCTTAGTAACCAGTGGACTAAGGAATTTTCTCGATTATGGAGGTGGAAAAGAGTTCGTCGTAAAGGGTTACGCCGATGCAAACTTTGACACTAATCCAGATTATTCTAAGTAGTAAATTGGATTCGTATAGTAGAACACTTATTTGGAATAGCTCCAAATAGAGCGTGGTAACTGCATCTAGGAGATGACATAGATATTTGTAAAGCACACACGGATCTGAAAGGTTCAGACCCGTTGACTAGTAACCTCTCTCACAAGCGAGATATGATCAAACCCCATGGGTGTTGGAATCATTGCAATCACATAACGATGTGAACTGGATTATTGACTCTAGTGCAAGTGGGAGACTGTTGGAAATATGCCCTAGAGGCAATAATAAATTAGTTATTATTATATTTCCTTGTTCATGATAATCGTTTATTATCCATGCTAGAATTGTATTGATAGGAAACTCAGATACATGTGTGGATACATAGACAACACCATGTCCCTAGTAAGCCTCTAGTTGACTAGCTCGTTGATCAATAGATGGTTACGGTTTCCTGACCATGGACATTGGATGTCATTGATAACGGGATCACATCATTAGAAGAATGATGTGATGGACAAGACCCAATCCTAAGCCTAGCACAAGATCATGTAGTTCATATGCTAAAGCTTTTCTAATGTCAAGTATCGTTTCCTTAGACCATGAGATTGTGCAACTCCCGGATACCGTAGGAGTGCTTTGGATGTGCCAAACGTCACAACGTAACTGGGTGGCTATAAAGGTGCACTACGGGTATCTCCGAAAGTATCTGTTGGGTTGGCACGAATCGAGACTGGGATTTGTCACTCCGTGTGACGGAGAGGTATCTCTGGGCCCACTCGGTAGGACATCATCATAATGTGCACAGTGTGATCAAGGAGTTGATCACGGGATGATGTGCTGCGGAACGAGTAAAAGAGACTTGCCGGTAACGAGATTGAACAAGGTATCGGGATACCGACGATCGAATCTCGGGCAAGTATCGTACCGATAGACAAAGGGAATTGTATACGGGATTGATTAAGTCCTTGACATCGTGGTTCATCCGATGAGATCATCGTGGAACATGTGGGAGCCAACATGGGTATCCAGATCCCGCTGTTGGTTATTGACCGGAGAACGTCTCGGTCATGTCTGCATGTCTCCCGAACCCGTAGGGTCTACACACTTAAGGTTCGATAACGCTAGGGTTATAAAGGAAGCTTATATGTGGTTACCGAATGTTGTTCGGAGTCCCGGATGAGATCCCGGAGGTCACGAGGAGTTCCGGAATGATCCGGAGGTAAAGATTTATATATGGGAAGTCCCGTTTCGGCCATCGGGACAAATTTCGGGGTCATCGGTATTGTACCGGGACCACCGGAGGGGTCCCGGGGACCCATCGGGTGGGGCCACCCATCCCGGAGGGTCCCATGGGCTGAAGTGGGAAGGGATCCAGCCCAAAGTGGGCTGGGGCGCCACTTCCCTTATGGCCCATGCGCCTAGGGTGAAGGGGAACCCTAAAGGAAGAGTCCCAAGGAGGGAAGGCACCTCCTAGGTGCCTTGGGGGGGAGGGAAACCTCCCCTGGCCGCCGCCCCCTAGGAGATTGGATCTCCTAGGGCTGGCGCACCCCCCCTTGGGATCCCTATATATAGTGGGGTAGAGGGCCTCTTGAGACACACCTTTTGCCTTTGGTGCAGCCCCTCCCTCTCTCCCAAGTTCTTCTCCTCTCTCGTGGTGCTTGGCGAAGCCCTGGAGGATTGCCACGCTCCTCCACCACCATCACGCCGTTGTGCTGCTGCTGGATGGAGTCTTCCTCAACCTCTCCCTCTCTCCTTGCTGGATCAAGGCGTGGGAGACATCATCGGGCTGTACGTGTGTTGAACGCGGAGGTGCCGTGCGTTCGGCACTTGGTCATCGGTGATTTGAATCACGACGAGTATGATTCCATCAACCCCGTTCACTTGAACGCTTCCGCTTAGCGATCTACAAGGGTATGTAGATGCACTCTCCTTCCCCTCGTTGCTGGTCTCTCCATAGATAGATCTTGGTGATACGTAGGAAATTTTTTGAATTTCTGCTACGTTCCCCAACAGTTTCCCCTTCTTGGCCCCTTTGTTGCCGTCCGGCCGCCCCTCTGACGCGCCCGGCGTCGGCGCGTCCGGCTTGTATGTCTCCTTGGCTTTGTCGAGGGTGCGCCGGACTTCCGCCCACTTCTCGCACATGTCAATGCGCTTGCAAACGTGGATGCACTTGAACTCGGCGTCGTTGTTGCCCCGCCGATACAAGGCGAACATGTGCAGCAACTGCGCGGAGGAACAAACAGTTGGCGTGCGCACATGGCGAAGAGAGGCGGGAGACCGGCGTTCCATACCTGATCCTCAACGCTGGCGCCACTCTCCGAGCGAGCCGCGACCTCCTCGACGATCTCATGCCATTTGTTGCACGCCCCCTGGATACGGCCCCAATAGTTCGCCATCGCCTTCCTCCCACGCTGCATGTAGACGCCTTTAAAGTAGGGGTCGACGAGCTTGCGCTCGTCGAACTCGGCCTTGATGCGCTCCCAGTATGTCTCGATGCTCTGGTCCGTGCCGGTGGTCGGGTCGAGGCAGACGATTTTCCATGCTTCGGTGAGGCATTCCTCCTCCTTGGACGCCCACTTGATGCGCGGCTTGCCGGACCTGGCCGCCCGCTTCTTCTTCTTGCGCCTCCTCGCCGGAACAGTCGCCTGCCCCTCCTCCTCCTCCTCCTCTTCGTCGTCCTCCTCCTGCTCCTCCTCGCCGTAGACGTAGCCGAGCTCGCCGTCCATGCCGCCGCTGTGATCCACCGTGTCGTCCGGGGTGACGAACCCGGGATACGCGGCGGCCGCGGTCGAGCCTATCGCGATGATGTTCTCCATGTCGGCCTCGGTCTTGTCGGTGTCGTCGAGGTGCGAGAAGGGAAGCGCTTCACGACGGAAAGGTGGCGTCGGGGAGGACGCGTAGGCGGGCGACGAGTAGTTGTATGGAGGGTACTGCACGCCGGCGAAGGCAGGCGAGGGCGTGCGCTAGGCCGGGTGTCCATGGGGAAGGTGACGTTGGGGTTGAACCCACCGTGCGCGTCCCCGTCGGCGTAGCCCGGCGAGGGCGATCCCCATGGCTGCGGCGACGGAGAGCCGACGCCTTGCTGGCCCCAGGGCGCGCACTGGGTGTGGCTGTCGGGTGGATTCATCATCCCCGCGCGAGTCGCCTCGGCCTCGGCTTGCTCCGCCGAAGCCGCAGCCGCACGCGCCGCATTGTCAGGGCCTCCTTGGCGATCGCCATGTTCCGCCGGTCGGCGGTGACAGCCTCCCGCCGCTGAACTTCCACCCTCCATTCGGCGTTTGACATGCCCGATGGCTTGGATGGCGGCGCCCTCGGCTTCCTCTGCTTCGGCTGGGCGACGGAGGCGGTCGCGGTTGCCGCGGCACGGGGACGACGTACTTCTTCGGTGGCATGGCGGCCGGCTGGGAGACGAGCAAGAGGAAGATTTACGGGAGGAAGGGAGAGAATGGGAGGGAAATGGGGAAAAACGGAAGAAAACGACGCGAAGAGGCGCTCGACTCGCCGACAGGGCGGACCGTTGTGAATGCTTTTTGCAGCTTGCTTGTGTAACTGTCATCATGTGTAGACCGGTCCACCACCATATATAACAGCACTCCTTATATAAACATTTTTTGCTTGACACGCTTAAACCGTTGAGCAACTGAGAGACTAAGAATAACGAAGCACTACTAGAACTTTGGCGGGAAAGTTAGAAAATGTCAGCACGAACTTTCCTCTCCGCAGCCGAAGGCTGACCGGCCGTTCTGCTCGCAAGGCAAGGCAAGCTGCATGCATGCTCTCCCCTTTCCTTGGCGACCAAGGCCATGCGGACCAATTGTGGAAGTCAAACTACGAGATCGCCACACGGACCGACGTACGGACTAATTGGACTAGTACCAATACTTTTCATCCCTGACCTACATGAAATCTAAACTCCTAATGTCTCAGTTGATAGGTCGCGTTCCGGGTTTTATTTTTGTCCCATCTCACCCGGCCTTTTTTGATACTTCTTTGGTACTTACTCCCACCTCCCACTCAACCGCGAAAAACCAGGAAAACCATGTAGCGATGCCCCCCCTGCAGTCCACCAGGGCCGCACCTCCCATCGCACCCATCTACAAGCGAAAATTAACCAACGAAATAAAACCTACGAGAATTAACCCGCGAAAAAAAAACCTAACCAAACGCACGCACGACTCTCCTGGCCTCCACTCGCACGCACGACTCACGGCCCTCGTTCGCCGCCGCCCTCTATCCCTTCGCTGCCGTCCTCGCACATCTAAGCCGCCGCCGATCAGGATCTCCTCGACCAGCCCCGCCTCTTGCGTCGGCCGCCACCGGCGTGCCTCCGCCCTGTCTCCCCCATCGACCCTCGAGCACCTCCTCGTCGTTAAGTCCCTGCGCGCGCCCCTGCGGCTAACCCTAGCCGCCGAGTTGTGCTGCAGGCAATGAGGAGCGGAGCGAGGCGGGCGCGTCGCTGAGTGGGTGGAGCGGCTGGGGCGTCGCGCGCGTGGGTGGAGAAGCAGGGGCAGCGGTGGCGCCGTGTAGGGGCGGAGAAGGAAAACGTCCTTCGTGGCACAACCGTCCTTCATGGCTCCGTGCTAGGGCGTCGCGGCGTGTGGATGGCGGCGCTGGCCCTGCTTTTCTCCGGCCGGTGCGCGTGTTGTTCGCCCTGTCTGCAGGTGCTGCGCGTGCTGCGCCGGCCCTGCTTCTCCACGGCAGGTGCGCATGCTGTGCGCCCCGTGCGCGGGTGCTGCGCTGACTGCTTGCAAGCTGCGCGTACGGTGGCCGGCTTGCTAGCTGCGCTTGCTGCTTGTACTACGCTGGCTGTATGTACTGATGCGTGTGATTTCTTCTTTGATTTTCTTTCCAACGTGCTAATCTTGTTTTGTTGATTTTTTGAGCCGCAGCAGTTCAGGTCAGAGGTCACCAAAACCCATATCCATCATTACATGTTGGTCCGGTATCATGGAGCAAGGGCCGTTGGTTTCGCCGTCGTGGGTGGAGGTGCACCATCGAGGAGCAGCAGGGGAGGAGTTGCAGCAGGAGAGGAGGTGCACCATCAAGGAGCAGCAGGGGAAGAGGTTTTGTCATAGATGCGTGGGCGGCGGGCGGATTCAGGACTGGATTTTTACTTTCTGAGACGGAAATACATAAATTCTTAGGTCAGTAATAATAAATCTGATGGTTGCATGCATCTCACTATATGATCGTTAGGTTAATAGTACTCCAGAGAGAATTTCATTTGTACGTTCTTCAGAGTAGAGGTTGATTCATGAAACATTTGTCTAAGCCACACATGATATTTCACGTCGACTGATTGTAGGTACTTTGACTTTAGAAGGGATACTTGCCCCTTTCGCGGACGATGTTTTTACAAGGTATACATATGCTGATCTCGTTTCAGATTTAAATCTATCATCACATATACTTCTTACATAATGTGTGAATTCTCAACTGAAACTTGACCAATGCCTAGATTGATATTTTGCCTGTTGTTACCTTCTCATACTTAATGTGCAGCAACAGTTCTGAATGAAGCCTAATTAAAATACTAAAGGCAGTGTAAACATAACTGCTGATGGTAAGCCATGCAAATAATTGGTCATAGTTTGAACTAGCACCTCTGAATAATATTGTAAGTTTTCTGCAATCAGTGCTAGCTTAGGTGATGTGGAACGTTAAGAGTACTCGATTGGTATGTTCATCAAAGCCAAGCTTTGTAAAATAGGGACTGTCAGATGGCCTTGGAATATAACCATTGTAATTTGACTCATGTAATGAACTGTGCATATGGTGGTTATCTTCTCCTTTCTTTCAGTATTCAATTGTCTATTTTCCTACGCTCTTTGCTTCTTCGGTTTGACTCGTGCAGTACTGTATGTTCTCCAGCATGCCTACACCGATGGGCATTTGGAGGAGCCGGCAACGGTGGCAGTGCTTCATTTCCATGCCGACAATTGAAGTATGGACCAGCAAGAAATATCGAGTTGGTACTCTCTATTAGTCTACTCTATATAATGTATAACCTCTGCTTGTTTCTCATAGAAGATTCTGATGTATAAACCTCTGCTTGCTCTCCAATAGAAAATTTTGTTCGAACATGCAGATTGGCATACTTGCTCAGAAGGTTACAACTGTAGTTAAGGCATCAAACTATATGTCTCAAATTAAGGTTTGTTTTTGGTTGGATGCAATTCTTTCAATAACATTCTTCTATAAATAAACTGAGATTGCAATTATCTGACCATGTATTTTTGAATTTTGTTTTCCATTGAACAATCAAAACATCCAGAAGGAAGCAGTTGAGAAGAGAAGTACCTAGGTGATGATGTCGATCTTGCACATTCAGCTTTATGTATGTAGTCTCACTCTCATCTTATTTAGTTTATTTCTAGTAGTTGAACAAAGAAATATAGCCTCTTGGGATCTAAATCAGCAATTGTAAAATTGTTCGATACTTGTGCTCGCTCACAGCAGATGTTAAATTGTTTTATTTTACAGTACATTTGGATGTCGGAGTTCGTTGCAATACCACATAAGCATCATTTGAAAGTTTGATTTTGTCATTGAATTTAATGTATGTGTCCTTATAATATTTTCACCTACACTGGCCTTTTACCTACTCCTATTAATATACAGTAGCAAACAAGTCCTTGACTCCTTCAGGAGTATTCAGTAAGACTAAAAATCTGAAAATATATTAATGCCTTCAGGTAAATGTTTCTCCGCGTACCATATATGGCAGTTTGGTAAAAAAAATAAGAAAACAACGGAGCAAATTAAAATATAATTATGTTTATCAAAAAGGTAGAAGGTAATCGATGAGCAAACATATTTACATTCTAATATTTTTTGTTTTCTTTTCTTGATATGTTATTTCGTTTGCTGATCCTTCTCTTCTTCATATGAACAGGCCCCAGCTAGATTGACGAGAAAGTTTATTTTGCACATGGTCTTTCCTGGTTTTGTCCTTGTAGCAAGAAGTACTTTTTTTATAACAATATCAGCTTTGCTCTGTTGTGTGCAATGATTTCATTTAGGTACAGACCCCCTCCCCCATTCATGAAAGTTACTTCTTTTCAGACAAAGAATGATTATTAGTTTTTATATGGATTTAGAGCACATAAATAATTAGCTCCCATTTTAAGTTTGGTTTTAGAGTTAGCCTTCCAGTTCTGTCCATATTTTTCTTGCTGCCCATATTAATGACCACATATTTTTCAGTCATTGTAGTTGCCCATATGGACGATGGTTTATTTTAGCCTCGAGGACCTTGCTGGTACCAGATCCAACGGGGAGGAGATTGCTGAGGCGGCTGATTCCTATGCGCTATGTGAAATTAATGGTTGACTTGATTGAGGAGTTATGAACTTTCTCAAACCCTTAAGAGGTTTGCACATCCTTTTCCCTTGTTTTGCTTCTGAAATTGTCGTGAGATTACTTGCTACCTTGCAGCATAGCTGTCCAATGTTTTCATAAAGAAATTTGTTTTGGCGTATACTTTGGTATTTCTACAAGCACCTGTCTCTGTAGTGTGCAAAAATAAATAAATTAGTTCAATCATTAGGAGCCCACGTACCTACAATTTCAGCATATCCATTACCCTATATTATCAGATGATAGCATACTGCATTGTTTGCCAGTACTTCGAACTAAACTGGGTGTAAATGAAGAATATAACTAAGTTTATTAAAGGGTCAAGATTGACTCAGCTACCGGCCTAAAAGGACACTTCTTTTGTGAATATTAAAATATTCTAGGTATACAACGCGACTGCCCTCGATCTATCTATTTGCTAGGTCGATCGTGGAGCCACTCGCCCGCCGCCGAGGTACGAGATCGCCGCCGCTGGCATCTTAGAGGAGCCGCCGCCAGACCTCATCCAGGAGCCGTTCGCCGCCGCGGAGGTACGAGAGGAGCCGCCGCCACCTTCATTGCGGACCTCATCGTTGAGCCGTTCGCCGCCACGGAGGTACGATAGGAGCCGCCACCACCTTCATTGCGGACCTCATCGTGGAGCCGTTCGCCGCCACCGCGAGAAGATGCTCGAGGTCGGATCCTTCTCCAGAACCCCCAACAGGATGGGAGCCTCCGCGTGTTCCTGCTCTGGCGACGACATGGCCGTTCTTCCACTGGGCCACATCATCACCCACCACCTGTGTGCCTCCTCCGGTCTCCATCTCCATCTGTGTTGAGCCTTGAGTACTCATGATAATATTTTATTTTCAATTTTCAGTGGCAATGCCTTAGTATCATAGCTCAGTTGATAGTACATGTTAAATAATCTAGCCAGGACCAGGCTGGTGCCTTTTCATTATTTTAGGTTGAAGCAGTGACACTGTCTAGCTAGCAAACACATTGATTATAGATATTCCCATACCTATTTTGTAAAATCAAATATTATACATACATTTTAGTGCGATATGTTTTGCAGGTTTAATTAGTAATTAGTCCATTGATATCAGCCCTCAAATTAAGTAATTCAAATAAGTTAGCATCCATCATGCACTTGAATTATTTTCACATGTCTCTTTGTGGTTCAAATTATGTTAAGTGAGCAAGCATGTACTGATCGAATTGTATTCTATTTATATTTTAGTAAAGACTTTGTCCTTTTCTGTTTCTATCTTAACAACTTAGTTTGCTTTTGCTAGGTGATTTGATCAGAAACGATGGCAATGAGTTGAGGTAAAGCCAACGAGGAGCACAAGAGAGCATAGTAAACAAATTGGGCAAATCATGGTAATCATTTATTTGAATATCCCATTAGTCCAAAATCCGGACTGTATGGAGAAAGATACACCTAAACATGAGTGTTGCCAATCCATGAAAAAACAATGAAAAGTATTGTAAGAAGTAAATTATCATGTCAAAGGGTGTGCTGAGATAAATAATGAAGAACGAAGAGCAACGTTTGTCTGGTGGGGGTGTGAAATAGGTGCATATTCAGAAATAAAATATAGAACCAATTAAGGACGGTAAGCATGATAAATACAACTTGAGTGATATTGTGTTGTTCTGTGGCAACACATGGATTTCCATGATGGAACATCATCCGGAGTATTTGAAGGTTGCCAGTTTAGGTGGGTCAAATAGCATGTGAGCTTATGTCAAAATAGGCATGGTATTTGTTTGATTCTTTTAGGGGTCACTACATGGTGAAAGATGCACAATAAGAAATCATGTAATGCTTGGGTTTTAACTGAATTTAGAGAATTCATTGGATGGTCCGCGAGTGTGCAATCAAACTTGTATGACTTGACATACAAATGCATTATGAAAAATGAAAATAATACCATTGTATGTGTTTTAAAGTTTATGTCATAATTCTGTAAAAAAGATGGCATTTTCTACCATATGAAGAAGTTGGTGGTAGAAAAAAAAATTAATTTCTTTGGGCAGTCTCCAGTCTAGAAGGTTGGAACGTTGATATATTAGGAAGCATGCATTAGTTCTCCCCATGGAAAATTGTCCGGCTAGAGAATGAGAATAGCAGCACGAATTCCAAATTTATGTGATGTGTTTGTATTTAAATTAAGAAAATGATGAGATAATTAAAATTCTTCTATGTCTGGATAAAAATTTAAAGAAATACAGATAATAGTCTCTGCACACTGCCGAAACACACATGCACTCACACATGGATGCAGTGGCGGAGACAGGGCCAAGGCCTGCGGCGTGAGGCTATACATTATACATGTGACATTTTATGAAGGCGGCCCCGTCCCTGCATGGATGGGTACCATCAGTATCATAACCATTCGACTACTGGTTGGTTTGTCAATAATATATTTGATACGATGTGGAGAGAACTGGTTGGTTTCTGTTAGGGAATGCTATTATGCTGATTATAAAAAAAGATGTGTATTAGTTGAAATGAAATTGTTCTATATTATTTTAGCTTCATGAGTAGTATCTTATTATTTTTAAAGCCCGTAGCAACGCACGGGCCTTCTACTAGTATCCTGTACAAGTGAGTACTTCCTCTTTGTTTTTAAATATAAGTCTTTTTAGAGATTTCAATAAAAACTACATACGGATGTATATAGACATATTTTAAAATATACATTCATTTATTTTGATTTATATGTAGTTCGTATTGAAATCTCAAAAAAGACTTATATTTAAGAACAGAGGCTACTGCAAGTCAAACCCTGTCTAATGAACCCGCGCCACAGCTTCTAGAAGGAAACATCAGATGACGAGAGAGTTGACTAGAATCAAATCAACCCGTATCTAGTTTAATCATCTCGATAGATTGTGTGACTGACGATCGGCTGTTCATCGTCATTCGCCTCGCTGTGCGCGTACTGTACCATGAAATGGGAATATACCTGAGCTGACGTCACGGCGTGCGTCACTAGAAGCGTCCAGGAATGTATAGGAACAGTTCAGTCCCTTACTGGTACTGCTAATTCGTAGGAGCCCTCTGTTGACTGTTGCTATGCTACGCGCGTACAGGCCGACACATGCACGCACGATGCCACGACTATTTGTGCAGCGTATGCACTGCACGGGGATTTGGGGAGCAAGCAGTGATGCTGACCAAACCATTTCTCGTCTTACTTTCATGTATGCGTATCTCTTTTTTTTTCGAAACGGAGTGTGCGTATCTCTTCACTTTCGTGTGTTGCGGCGGCCGATGTTAGTGGAAGCTAGCTCCGTTGGCCTGTTGTTTACCCCCATCGCGGCGTACGCACGTGCACGTCAGCATGCACCAACACAAGGAAAATATCAAGCAACACTGCCGCTTCTCCTTTGTGTCGGTGGTGCTCTAATGCTTTTTTTTACTTCGCATTCTCAAACTTAAAATCGCCGTGTTTTTGGAGTAATCAGCAAGAACACTGTTATGAACATTGGATTGGATGCAAACCTCCTCACATTTGGCACGATTCGAGTCTGATCCGGCAACATGCGTGGACGTTAGGATTTGGAGGACCCATCACCTCACCTGTGTCATGTCGCGTTTCGCCCGGCTCCCTTTAGCTTTAGGGCAGGCAGGCAGGCAAGCCATGCAGGAAACGTAGCTGTCAGCCTCGAAATGTTGACGCCCTGCGATGTGACTCGTGACGCCGACACAATTTAGCACGGCCGACGGGGGCCAAATTTCGTGTTTTGACCCTTTTTGCAAACAAAATCGGGATCTGACCCTAGTTCAGAAAAAATTCGGTATTTGACCCTTTTGCCTACCGCCAGCCCTCCTGACGGTAGGGTTGCGCGTCCTACCGCCGTCCCCTCCGGCGGTAGGTCCTTTGACGGTGACTGACGGCCGTTGGCAGGTGCTGGCGTGGAAAAGGGTCTGCCGCCATCAGATACGGCGGTAGGTTACTGAAGCCTACCGCCAGACCCTCTGACAGTAGGGTCCTGTGTTGTGGATAAGGTGGGGAGGGGCTGGTTTGTGGGCCCCACCACCACTCTTCTTCCACACTCATCTTCTTCCCCGTGCTCAGCTCCTCTTCCCCCTCTCTCCCCCTCACAAACCCCCCTAGATCCACTCCATTTGCTTGAGATTTCATCGGTGGATCCGGAGCATTTTCATCACCCAAGGTACCTCCCCCATTCCCCCTCCTTTTGATTGGTTGAGATCTTTGTTTTGCGTTGATTTTATTGCAAACCCTAGGTGTTGATGTTGTTGTGTGCATTTATGATGCATTTATGGCTAGGGTTATGGTTATGTTAGGGGTTAGTGTTAGGGCTAGGGTTAGGGTTATGGTATTTATGTTGGGGGTTATGTTGGGGGTTATGTTGGGGGTTAGGCTTATAGTGGTTATGTTAGGGGTTAGGGTTAATGGTTAGGTTAACTTTAGTATGAATAGTAGTTATGCAAAATTTCGTTCATTTGTCCATTTGTGTTGGTTGGATGACATATATGGATTGATTATATTGTTTCCAATTTCTTGGATGCATAAACTCGTAAACGTTCATTATTTGGACAAGTTGACATTTATGCTTGGAAATGACGATGAAGGGGAATAGGCTATGGTTTTTGACACAAGTCCAAGCTTTGATAATCTTGTAGTTCAAGTGAGAAGCGTCTTACATTGGAATGACCCAAATGCCGAGGTTAAGCTTATTGGGAGGTATGACGTTGGATTGGGAGTAAAATCCCGATTAAAGAGTGTGCCCATCACCTCCCAATTGCATTGGAATGTGTACAAGGAAAAAGTAACGCATCACAAGACAAGTCTCTTGAGATCTTTGCCACAAAGGTTGATCCTCCTCCTCCTTTGCAAATTGATCTCAACCGCAATGCATCCTCCCCCATGCATGATGATAGTGTCGAGGTGTATGTCCCCAATTGTTCTAGCCAACCACCAAGTAGCCAACCCAATGAAGATCATATCAATGCTAGCGCCATATTACTCCATCATGATGCTATTCCTCATGTTGAAAAAGATGCTATTCCTCATGTTGAAGAAGATGCTAGTGGTCATGTTGTTGATGATGCTATTGTTGCTCAAGAGGAGGATGCTTACTCGGAGAATGAAGAGATCCATTACAATCCAATTGGTAACTTGGATGTCATTATGCGGCAACAAGATATGGACCGTACCCTCCCTTATAACCGTATGTGTGGGTATAACTCGGATGACGAGGGTCCGGAGGAAGAGTTGGATGAGGATGGGTTGACTGCGCAAGAAAATGAAATCTACAAGAAGGTGACAGGCAAGGAGAGAGAGCCGCCTTTCTTTAGGGATGTGAGTCTTGCGGACAATGCCGTCGTTGATGGTGGTATGAGATTCTGGTTGTCTGAGCCAACGTCGTGCCCCAAATTCAGTGATCCTCGACCACAAAATGAGGATGAGAATGCTCATTTGTAGAAAGGCACCAAGTTTGGCTCTTTTGTAGAGTTCAAGATATGGTTGTGTGACTATGCCATTAGGAACCATAGGCCGTTTGTTGTTGGTCATTCAAATAAAAAACTTCGGTACACGGTCAAATGTGACAAAAAAGGTTGCAAATGGATGGTCCGCGGTAGAAAAATCAAAGAAACCGGGCAATGGGTCTTGAAGAGTCATGTTGGCACTCACACGTGCGTATCCCCGGACAAGGCCGACCAAAGCAAGGTTTAGGCGCCAGCGGCTGTTCGAAGAAAGGTTTCAAAGAGGCTTGGAGGAAGAGCGTCGTCAGAAAGAGAGGATGGAGCGTAAGCAACGCGAGGAGGAGAGGGCACGCCAAGTGAAGCTAGCTCGTGAGGAGGAGAGGGCAAGAAAGCTTGCTAAAGCTCGCAAGGCACAAGAGGAGGATGAGGCACGTGACAAGAAGGGGAAATGACCCCGTATGACTCAGTAAAGCCTTCGCTTCGGTGGACTCGTCATGTAACCGGATGAAGCCATGCCGAATTTATCATGAACTATGTAGTACTAAGGCAAAAAGCCATGTGTCGTCAACTTGTCGTGAATGAATTTGCCATTTGTATTGAATTTGGTGTGAAGATGTTTGCACGGTGTAGTGAATGAATTAAGTTTGTCATCATATTCTGTGATTTGTCATGATTCTTATAGAAAAAATGTTGTGCTGGGAAGAGAATAGGGACAGAACATAACAGAGTGCTCTGTTTTCAGAGTTTACAACCCTACCGCCACAAGCCCCGGCGGCAGGATGTTGGACCATACCGCCAGAGCCGGTGGCGGTGGGGGGGGGGGGAACCTGCTGTGACGAAGAAACCGAAACCGTTGGCGGTAGGACCAAACCCTACCGCCACAGGTCCTGGCGGTAGGCTGCTGAAACCTACCGCCAGGTCTCATGGCGGTAGGGTTGGCAAAGTTTCTGTGACGAGAAACGCGAGCGCCCTGGCGGTAGGGTTGGCGCCGTGGCCACAGAAACTTTGCCCCCTACCGCCATGAGACCTGGCGGTAGGTTCCAGCAGCCAACCGCCAGGACCTGTGGCGGTAGGGTTTGGTCCCTCCTTCTCTCCTCTCCCCTCTGTTTTGCCCCATTTGTCGAATGTTAGCATAATATACCCAATTCTGTCAAATATTAGAATGATCATCTCACAAGCACATACATAACTCAACTCAACATAGTTCATTACATTCACGAATAACAAATGTTCAAACTTATTAAAACATGACCCGGTTCGGATGACATCGTTTGTAACTAATAACACATGCTCAACGACACATTTTCTAAGCAGGTAACATATTTCTCATACTTATCAGACGTTCAATTTGATCGTCACACGCTTGATTACGCTTCAGTTGAAAGTCTGTGGATCCTGCCCAATGACCCAACACACCGTTCGTTTCACGGAACCAAGCCCATGCAGCATGGCGAGCGGGATTCTCTGACACGCCCTGTTTGATTGCCCATCCTATGACCTGCCCGGGTTTCCTCAAGTCCATCTCATGGAATTCTTCTTTGCTTGCAGTGAACGCAATCTCAACTGCCAAAGCGTGTCTGCAAGCATATTCCCGGTCTTGCAGTTGATCAAGCATCCTCTCTTTCTCCTTCACAAGCTTCCGGAATGCTTTTTTCTCCTTAGTATCAGAAGATTCCTCGATAAAGTGATACTTGCTGAAATCCTTCATGGCCGCATTTGCCTCATCACAACTCTTCAACCATGCTTCACATTCCTTCTTCAAGCAACGGTGTCGCTCCGCCATGATCTTCTCACACGCTATGTTCATAGTCATGGATCGGCTGTCCATCCTACATGAATATACGGGTTTAAGATGACATAAACAAAAATATAAAATAAATTAAGTAGAGTACAACACTTGGTTACTTGATATGACATACAACACCAAGTTCTTAATGAGTTCAAATGTTAAGGGTACAATTCATAGTAGTTCAAACGACGACCAATCATAGGGTACATGTCATTACAGTTCAAATGACAAAGATTACATAGCCTCATGCAATTCTATGCGGTGTACGGTCCCGGGTTGCAACAAATAACATCATTTCTTTCTTTGACCCATGCCCAACGAGATGCCCGGTTCTCATCCGACGAGAATGGTTGGCGAACTAACCAATCAATGACTTGACCATGATTGCCCATGTCTATCTCAGCATATTCTGCCGTTGTGGCACACAATGTAATTTGCATTGCAAGATCACGCCTACAATTTTTTCCGCCGTCTTGAGCTTCTTCAGCAGCCTCTCCTTTTTTGTTATAAATTTTTCGAAACGGTCTTTATTGAAATAATTATATGAAAATGCCCTACGCTCCGCATTCAACGCATCAATGGCTTCGATCCACAAGTTCATCTTTTCCTCAATCAATTCGCGTTCACGGTTCGCCGCCGCCTCAGCAGAAGTTTCAAAGAAAATGAACGGTGCCATCCTACAATTCGAAAAGTTGATATTAAAGTAACTTAGCTTTAATTGCTTTCTTAAGCCTAAACTAACCCCCATTATGTACATTAAGACTAGCACTAGATCTAGGCACACAAACTATTCTACAAACAATTCTAAGCACATTTTACATAAGGAAATCACAATCATAACCCTAAATGGATCATAGTAATTGATTTGACCACACCAAAATGATGATCTAGGGTTTGCAATCAAATGAGCAAATGCAAAGTAAACAAAGATATCAACCAATCAAAATGAGCGGAAATGAGAGAGCCACCTTGAGTGATGACAATGGTAAGAATCCACCGGAGAAATCTCAAACAAATGAGAGAGATTTGGGAGGCTCTTGTGCTTCAAAGAAAGAGGGGAGGGGAGAGTTGAGCTCGGTGGAGAGGTGATGTGGGCTGAATGAGTGGTTGAGGAGGGGGGGATATCCAGTCCCTCCCCACCTTATCCACAACACAGGACCCTACTGTCAGAGGGTCCGGTGGTAGGCTTCAGTAACCTACCGCCGTCCCTGATGGCGGTAGGCCCTTTTCCATGTCAGCACCTGCCAACGGCCGTCAGTCGCTGTCAAAGGACCTACCGCTGGAGGGGACGGCGGTAGGACGTGCAACCCTACCGCAAGGGAGCTGGCGGTAGGCAAAAGGGTCAGATCCCGAAATTTTTCTGAACTGGGGTCAAATCCTGATTTTGTTTGCAAAAAGGGTCAAAACACGAAATTTAGCCGCCGACGGGGCCAAGGAGCCCAGAATCAACGTCGCGACGATACACACTGATCAACCAAATCTTCTTCTCCCAAGGAAGAATTGGGATATCCAGGTGTGTATTTGTCGCAATTCGCTTTGACAGAATCATTTCGAACGTGTTGCACGCTCCATTGCTCCAACCAAACAAAGAAAGAAAGAAAGGACGGGGGATTGGGATCAACTCTTCCTAGTGGGCTTTGAGCGTGAGGCCAACTCCACCGCGCGACCCCAAACGGACATCCGTTTTGTCCGGATTCTGTCCGTTTGGGTAGGGATTTGGGGCCGTGTCCGGGCCTGTCCTGGGATGCGGCCGCATCCTTTTGCCCCATCCTGTCCGCGTCTATTTAAAAAAAGGACGTTTGAAATGCCAAGCCCCAGTTCACGACCCGAGTTCATCACGCCGGCAACAAAGCCAGCGGCCTACACGACCATCGCCGGCAACACAGCCAGCGGCCGGCAACACAACCAGCCTCCAAAATGAATAGTTGTCCTCGCCGGCAACACAGCCAGCGGCCAGCAACACAGCTGGCCTCCAAAGTGAATGTTTTTTCGCCGGCACACTGCCAGCGGCCCAGCGGGCGGGCGGCACCCATGCCAGCCTCCAAAAAGAACGGCCACGCCGATCGGACGACCTAGTTCAGGCCTTCGGCGTCGAGCATCTCCTTCTGCCTGGCCTCGAACCAGGCCCTCGTCTTGTCACACATCTTCGACAAGTCCACGCTCGTGATCGCAAGGGCCACCTCCTTTGCTTTGGTGGCGGCATTGGTGGCCTCGATGTCGAGCTGCCTCTGCCTGTCCTTGACGTTGTCGGCCTCGATGTCGAGCTGCCTTTGCCGGGCGGCCTCTTCCATGTCGAGCTACCTTTGCCGGGCCGCCTCCTCCATGTCTATCTTCCTCTTCTTGGCCGCCTCCTCCATCTCAAGCTTCTGTCGTTGGATGTCTAGGTATTGCTTCATTTACTCGTCCTTGCTTTGCCGCTTCTTCTCGTCCCTCACATCCTTATGTGACATCATGCCATGCAAAGTCTCATGCAAGGCCATGGATGAGGCGTCACGTATGTCGTCCACCTTGGAGTTGGTCTTGCCCCTCGGCCTCTTCAACGCCTCGCCATCCCCACCTCCGGCGAACTTGGCCGTCTTCTTGCCTCTCTTCCTTTGAAGTTCACGGTATTGATCCTTGAACTTAGGGCAATTGTTGATGATCGTCCAACAATGCATAAGAGTGAATGGCTTGTCATTGTGCCGGGCCTTGAATGCCTCCAAAGATTGAAATGCCTACACCACATGATCAACAACAAGTGAACATGCAAACATATACACGGCCGAAGTCTCATGGCCGTAGCAAGGGCTAGAAAGAGAAGAGCATACCATGTCTCCAACACCGAGACCACTCACGGGCCGTGCTTCAACGCTTTCTAATGCGGCACAATATTTTTTGCACTCTTGTTGGATGAACAACCATCTTTTTTGAATCAAACCGATGCCACGGTTGCTTGTAAATTGGTAGGGCTCAAACATCTTCCTTTCATGGAATATTTTGTGGACTCTTGTCCAAAAAACAATGCCCCTTTGTTGCGCGTCGGTCCTTGGATCTTGGCTTATCTCCATACAACTTTGGCAAATCAACTTGTCCTCATCTTGTGTATATGAACCGGTGCGAATGCTCTTCCGCTTCTTTTGTGCTTCCACTCTTTGGGTGAGCTCGTCTATGAACAATGGAGCGCCACTAATATCAACATCATTGGCTTCATCTTCATCTTCACCATCGACATAGATGTCATCGTCTTCATGCCACGAATCACCATGGTCGTACTCAGCACGGTCGTCGGCCTGTTCATCGGGCACGTACTGGGCATGGCCATCCTGACTTTGGGTCTCATCGGGGTCGTAGGCACGGCCATGCCCACCCTGGAAGATCACGTCCTCCATGTACTGGTTGTAGAAGGGGTCGTCCATCGTCGGCGTTGAGTTTGGCATTTCGTCAAACAACACGCGGGGGGCCGGCATGGTGCCCGTGAACGGTGCACGCGCCTGCTTTCTTTGCATCTTGGCGGAAGGCCGCCCGCCACTGCTGGACCCAGGCGTCACGTTGAGGTCGATGACGGCCGCGGGGCGTGGTGTGGACGGTGCGAACAAGCCCACGTCCGGCGACGCTGAGAAACGGGTCTGGCCATCGTGCCTGGGTGGAGGAAAACCGGGGGACATGGGCGCGACGCGCGACGTCGGCGACTGGCAGTGCGTAGGCTAGGCGACCGACGAGCCTGTGCTCGCCGGGCCGACGGCCGCTGCATGGAACCCCGCCGGACGGCCCATGCCAAGCATGAGGATGGCGTGCGCTTTGTTGACGAGGTCCTCCTTCTCGTCGGCAGCGGCCTTGCGCCGCGCGGCCTCCAGCTCCTCGCGCTGGGCGGTGAACTTGGTCGCGTCGGCATTCATCTTGACGGCCGCTCTCCGTTCCCTCCTCTTGGCCGATTCCGCGTCCAACTTGGCGATCTCCTCCGGCGTGTACTCCGACCGCGGCTTCCTTGACGCCTTCTTCTTCACCTTTGTGGTCGGGTCGACGGCCAGGCCGCCGGAACTCGGCGGGGCGTCGGCCATGGACGGGGGAGAGAGGGGGGCGGCGGGAGGGACGTGGGAGGGTCTGGGGGAAATGGCGCCAAATGGCGGTCGGGGGGGGGGGGGGTTGGTTTCTCCCACCGACAGGCGGGCCAGGGGAGGACAAGCGCGCGCGTCCCGCCCGTCAGCGCGCTGTCCGTTTCACCCCAAAACCGGCGCAAGTTTGGGCCGGGAATGAGTCGAAAGCGGACACAAAGCGAACAAAAGTCTGTTTGCTCCCGCGCGTTGGGCCGCCTTTTTTGTCCCTTTTACCCCAAACGAACGAGTCCGGACAGGATAGGGTCGCGCGGTGGAGTTGGCCTGAGTGCGCGTGCGGTGGGCCTTTACGCGGACCTGCCGCCATCGCACCGCCGATGATCCATCGTCAGAAAGTAAACCTTTATTTCTCGCGAGTAGTAAAATAAAATAAACTATTGGAAAACCACGTTCACGTGCAACATGATGCGCTCATTGCATTCTTTGGATTTGGCAAGCTTTTTATATCTCCTAGTCTGGCATCCACATCATTTATTAAATAAATATATCTACGGTGCAGGCTCAGGTACGACACTTCACTGCAGTTTCATAGCATATCTTGAATTTGCACGTCCAGTTGCGATCGAAGCAAATCTACTGCTCACATCACTAATTACTAAGCTCCTACGGAGTAGATTTGGAGCACTCTTAGCCATTTTTTTAGGGCTAGGAGTACTCTTAGCCAATCGGGGCTCTTGGGTTTGGTGTGACTCGTGTAGGATAAACAGCTGGCCCACGGCCTGACAGCACATGTGAAATGTGTATAAACACACTGCCAACACGAGCATAAGAGTGAACTGCTTTTTTTAGCACAATGAATGAACTGCTTTTTTTCTTTGAAATCTCGCCGTCTTTATTCATCCAAAACAAAAGACATAGGTACAAGGTTTGGGTCAAGAGAATTTTCCAACCAAACATGTCGACCTACGCTTAGATTACAAGCAAATTTGACGAGATTATGAGCCTCAAAATTAAAATTCCTCTTTGACGTTGGTCGGCCCATGTAGCCCAATGCATGCACTCGAGGAAGGAAACTCGCGTCAAAAATTTGCAGCTTCGGTCCTAACAATATTGACTACCAGTTTTGACGTTAAACAATATGTTGCAAATAAAATCATGTTTTTCCCCATAAACTGTAAAAATATTCATAAATTTGTATTTGTTTTACCAATTTTTAAAATGTTCATGTATTTAAAAAGTTCTGGAATAAATATATCCACAAATTTTGGAAAAAGTAAATTTCGTGAATTTCAAGAATGTTCATGAATTAAAAAAGCTCATTAATTGAAAATGTCAAAAAAATTATAAAATGTTCATGAGTTATTTTAAAGAATCACAAACTTAATTTGTTCGTGAATTTGAAAAATCCTAAATTTAAAAATTATTTAAGAATTACAAAATCTTCGCGAATTTCAAAAACCAAAAAAGGCACTAAATAGGAGACTCTAGAATTGCTCCTCTCATCTGCCATTGCACCGAAAGGCAGACTACATCTCTACATCCCAAGTTTAGAGAGCCGAAGGGAACAAACAACGGGCTTTTTGTTTTTTAGCCACCATTTACTTTGCACTTTGATAATTTGCCACTCCTTACATTGTAATTGATTCTTTACCACTCTTTACTTTGCACTTTGATTTTTAGCCAATTTTCACACAAAAACAATACTTACAAATGATTGACATAATATATGCATAAAATAGTGGACCAAAATACCCTTCTGCTAGTTTGACCAGTGTACTCAGCCGATTCGCCATTGCATCCGGTACCCGTTCACCGCCCCCGCAGGCGCCGCCGTCCTCTGCTGATAGCAGCCGTCGGCGGCTGCGCCGTTGGAGTACCAGATGTCAGCCGAGACGCACCGCGGGGAGGCCCTAGGGCGCCGCTCTAGGCCGCCGCCGCCCGGTGGCTCTCCTGCAGGTCGCTCCCGATGGGGTCGCGCTGCGGGGATCGAACCTGGGACCTCGGCCCGCCTCAGGCGCATGGCTAGCGACTACACCTGTGCCGGAATCGTCTCGGGAGGGCCCTAGGTGCCGCTCCGGTCTTCTGCAAGGATCACGGGGAGCCTCCCCTTGGTCGGAGGTGCGCGCGAAGGATAGGTAGGGTGGGCTCCGGCGCCGGGCTTCCCGCAGCTCGGAGGCGTGCGACAGGGCGATTGGGGGCTGGTTATCTTGACAAGTTAGAGGGATCGGGGTCGGTGGCGCTGCCGGCGACAGGAAGCCGGGGGCTGGGGCACGGGGTCGGGCGAGCCAGATGGGGAATGAGCTCCTCTCCCGTGTCCAGTGCTTGTCAATTGGGAGGCAGCAGGGCGGGGCGGAGGGATTTGGAGAGGATGTCTAGGAGGTGAGCCGTGCCGTCGGTGGTGATGGAGCAGAGTGGCCTATGTTGTAGTCGCCGTCGTCGTCTCTTATCTACGTGAGTGGTCAAATGGGACGGGGGCAGCCGGGCAGGGGCAATCTCGGGTTTATTCATGGGCAGGGGCAAATCTTCCAGGTCCCAACTAAGGAATGGCAAAAAAACAATTACGAAATAAGGAGTGGCAAATCGTCAAACTCCAAACTAAATCGTGCTGAGGAATCAAATTACCCACAACACAAGAGGGGGGTCTCAAAAAACCCAAAGAACAATGTCACCAAACATCCACGACACAGGGGGGGGGGGGGGGGTCTAAAAAAACAAGAGGGGGGAAGGTGAAGTACTAAAGTAATTTCAGCGCGAACTTTCCTCTTGGCAGCCGAAGGCACACCTATCTGCTTGCTTTGCAAGCTGCATGCACGCATCCTCTCCCCGTTGCTTGGCGACCAAGGCCATGCGGACTGGTTGTGGAAGTCAAACTCCGAGATCGCCACACGTACGGACTAATCGTCCTGCTAATAATTTTCATCCCTGACTTGTAATGGAATATCATGCTCAAGTAATATATACTGCAGGTCAAAACATGCCTAATGAACCAGCGCCACAGCTTCTAGAAGGAAAACGGCAGACGACGAGAGAGTTGACCAAAATCAACCTGCACCGCTGCACGTATCTAGTTTAATCAAATCGATAGATTGTGTGACTGACGATCGGCGGCAAATCGTCATTCGCCTCGCTGTACGCGTACGCGTACTGTACCATGAAATGGGATGGGAATATACGTGAGCTGACGTCACGGCGTGCATCACCGGAAGCGTCCAGGAATGTATTGGAACAGTCCAGTCCCGTACTGCTACGAACTGCTAATTCTTCGTAGGAGCCCTCTGCTGCTAGCCTGCTACGCCTACGCTACGCGCGTACAGGCCGACACAAGCACGCACGACGCCACGACTATTCGTGCTTGTGCAGTGTATCTGTGTATGCACGGGGAGCAGTGTTGCAGTGGAGGCTGAGCAAACCTCCACTTTCGTGTTTCAAGAAACATGTTTTTCATCCTGAGGATTGTTGTCTCCGCTTTCGTGTGTTGCGGCGGCCGATCGTTAGTGGAGGCTCCGTTGGTCTGTTGTTTTACCCCCACCGTGTCGGCACGTACGTTGGCACCAACACAAAAAAGATCAAGCAACATCACCGTTTCTCTTTGTGTAATAATAAAAAGAAGGTAAGAATACTGTTATGCACCCTGGAGGCCGGCCTACCCTGGATGCAAACCCTCACCTTTGGCACGATTTGACGGGTCTGATTGATCCAGCAAGATGCGTCGGCCGACGTTCAGATTTGGAGGACCCATCAGCCATGGGCCACATTCATCATTTTGACACTTTTTTCATCGTCATTGTCTTCGACGATAGGGTAACACATCCTACCGACAAGGTCTTTGGCCATAGGACTTACTTGCACCGTTACCTTCGTCTTTTTTTTGTAAAAAGACCCTACCGTCATAGTCTATGGCGATAGGATGTGTTACCCTACCGTCAAAGGCTTTGACGATAGGATGTGCTACCCTACCGTCAAAGACAATAGCGGTAGAAAAAGGATCAGATCCGGAATTGTTTTGCACATAGGGTCAAAAAAAAAAAGGGTCAAAACATTGAATTTTGCCTCAGCTATGTCATGTCGCGCTTCGCCCGGCTTTAGCTTTAGGGCAGGCTCCCCGCAAAAAAAAAAAAAAAAGCTTTAGGGCAGGCAGGCAGGGCATGCAGGAGACGAAGCTGTCAGCCTCGAAAAGTTGATGCAATGCGAGACGTGACTCCTGACGCCGACCCAACCGATTTGGCACGGAGACCCGACAGCCGACGGGATCAAACGTCGCGACGATACACACTCACACTGATCATCAGCCATATCTTCCTCTCCCACAAAAGAAAACGGGATATCCGGACACGTCGCGTCGTCCCATTTCGCCGACAGTTTACCGCAACAAAGTCATTTCGGGCGTGTCATTTCCCACTCGTGTAGTGTAGTCGCACGCTTAGGAAAAGAGGGAGAATTGCACTTGCCCGGTTCCCCGCATGGCAGACGGGATTGGGAGTTTGGGACAAATTCATCGTGGTAGTGTGGGCTGTGGGCTGTGAGCTGAGCGTGCGGTGGGCAGGCACAGTACATGGTGGGCTTTTCCGCGGACCTGCCCATCTGAAAGTAAGCTTCCCTCATTTTTTTTCCTTCAGAAAGTAGGCTTTATTGTTGTCTCAAAAAAAAAGTAGGCTTTATTTCTCCCCAATGGTAAAGTTACATAGTGTGGTAAAATAAATTATTAGCCTAAAAAGGGTAAAATAAATTATTAAAAAACCACGTTCACCTGCAACATGATGCACTCATTGCGTAGTTTGGATTATGTAAGCTTTTTATACGAGAATACATTTGCTAGTCTGGCATCCACATCATTCCATTATTAACAAAAAATATATCTCCTGAGCAGGTTCAGGTACGGCACTTCACTGCAGTTTGATGGCACATCTACAATTTGCACGTCCAGTTGCTACCGGAGCAAATCTGCTACTCAAATCTTCTTGACACCACCACCGAGGTTCAACTGTGCTAGTGCGCACCATTACAGTACTGAGATGTTGCGTCAAATATGCATTCTGGGAACAAGAGAAGACAGCTGAGGTAACACACCTTGCTGCATCGAAAAAAAAAACCCATGCTGGTACTTTGGTCCAGCACGAGAAAATTATCTGATACTAGTATTAAACATAAATTTAGCTGCAAACGAAGATCAAAACAGCATGCCATCCGGTTGGTACTTTGGTCCAAGAAATTTATCTGAGAATATGAACAGAAACTACACATTGCCTGCACAAAGGGCTAAGCTACAGACTGGCTGCAAATCAAACTCTATCCTAGACTGGATAGCCACAAGTGCCACAGCTTGAATCGGCTAATAAGATCAAATCAAAGCTCTACACACAATTTGGATAGCCAATAGTACGCATTGACACAAACTGGACCTGCAGTGTCGTGACACCACGTTCTGTACCAGCAACGGGACAAATCTTCATACAGAAATACAAGACCGAGAAAGGCATGTATCCCTGTAACACATCATCACATGGTGTTGCGTTTTCTCACCATGTTTGCCCACTTACCGCGATGAAAATGCATATGAAGCACCGGCAGGCGGAAACGTAAATCAGCTAGCAAGCTTGAAAGCATCAATGAAGAGGCCATACGTGAAACCCATCTTGAAATTGTTGAGGAGCGCGACGGCGAAGGTAACCTTAGGCCGGCTGTAGTAGAACTTCGTCACGTACTCGGTCAGGAGCACACACACAACTGCTGCTATAACATCGTTCACGGCCAAAGCACCGAATGACAGGGATATTGTCTGGGCAACATAAAAGCCACCCAGCAGCGCGATGCCGCCGAAAAGAGCTCTCCTGGACCCGCTTTTGAAATAGTTCCTTGACAGCTCCGGGATGATTCGGATTATGTCAATCAGCCTTCTACGGCCATCGTTTCCCTGCAGGGCACGGACCTTGAGAAACTTGTAGGAGGATTTCCGTGGGAAGTTCTTGTAGCTCGGTGAGAGTACCCTTGTCCCCGTATATAAACCATAGTTGGAAAGGCCAATGGCAATATAATTTGGAGCACACGCCATAAGAAACACCGCCACCGCCTGATTTGTTTTTCCAATAAAGACACAGACTGCAATTAGAGATGATATGTTGCACCGACGGCAAGAATTAGCAGGAAACAAGTATGATTAAGTCGAGAAAAGAAAAAAAGACCAAGCAGGGTAGGAGAAAAGGCTCACACAAGTAGTGGCAGGGAAAAAAAGAACAATGTGTGTTAGTGTCACCTACAGGCTATGACATATCTGAAGAAACTGAAGATGCAGTTTCTCGAGAAGAGAAACCAAAATTCCAGGTAAAACAAAAATGTACTGTTTTAGCCAATCGTTTGCAGAGTATGCTAATTCAGAAATGCTGTATTTCCTTGGAGATCGTACTAGGAACTAGCCATTTCCAACAGCTGAAAATGCTAAGCCCAGAAGGATGCATTAGCTTGCTAGCGATCCCAGGGTCCAAATCACCGGGGGACACTTGCAATGGTTCACACTTTACAGACATCAAGCATGATAAAATAGGTAGTCTATAGTTTATCTTTCGACAACAGCGTATGCCACAGTTCAATTCATGCAATACTGGACTCCAAATGTGGCTCAATTTCTAGTGGTCTACGAAGTGTTGCCTCAAGAACACATACATTCTGCAGCCAGAAAGCAACCCCACAGCGATTTTGGCTGAAAAGCCTGATAATCTCGGCCTGCTAAGACAGTGCACAGTATCCCCATTTAACAGATCTGGCAAAAGGAACTATCACGCACCAAGAACTTCCGACGGACAGAACAATGGATTTGCTAACACTTGACTAAAGCCTGTGAATGCCATATGCTTAGAAGTAAGTGCAACTACTAAATAACAAGGGATTGCCTCTGGGATGAAGTTCAAGCTCACCTGCGCGACTCCAAATGGCAGAGAAGATTCTGCAGTGGAACTGCGTCGAGCAGTTGGCGCGCGAGCCACAACCAGCCAAGAAATCAAGTGTTTCAGGTCAGGTGGGTTGACAATTCGCTCGCCAGATTTCACCTACGGAGGCGGACGGATTTAGCCAAGAAACGAAAGAGATCAGGAGGCAGCGAATTAATGGAGAAATGAAGAAGCGAGGCTGAGACTGAGAGAGACTGAGAGAGGAAGGGGAGAGATGAGGGAGGTGTGGTGTGGTGGACTAGTCTATGCGGGACGGCGACTTTCTCCATCTGTGTGACTGGGCCCCACCGTCAGAGCCATGCGAGATTACACATTACAGTTACAGGAGCATTTTGTTTTACCGAAATACCCTCCGCCACTAGGGTTTATCCCCTACCTCCGCCACCCCCAAAACCTCCATGGCCGGGGCGCCACCAAACCCCACCACCGCCGCCTCCGTCCCCGCCGCCTTCGCCACCACCATCTCCATTTCCACGCCCCATTCGCCGTCCCTCCCCACCCCCACCACTGCCCCCGCCGACCCATGATAACCCGCCGTGCGGCGGCGGTAGCCCTACGCGCCTCCCTGCGCCGCGCCTGCTCCTCCCACGCCGCCGACTCCGGCGACCTCCTGCCTGGCCTCGTCGACCGGCCCACGCCGCGCCCCGGGCCCGGCCTCTCCCACCACGACTTCGCCTTTATTAGGGACCCTGCCCCTGCGCCCCCCGCCGCCGCTCTCCTGCCCCCGGAGGCCGTCCTGATCTCCAAGGCGGTGCGGGCCTACGGCGCCGACTTCGACGGCAAGGCGGAGCGCTTCCTGCGACGGTACCGCGAGTTCCTTACCGATTCCGTCGTGGTCGCGGTGCTCAGGGCGGTGCGCTCCCCGGAGCTCTGTGTCAGGTTCTTCCTCTGGGCCGAGCGGCAGGTGGGTTACAGCCACACCGGTGCCTGCTACGACGCGCTCGCCGAGGTCTTGGGATTCGAAGACCGCGCCAGGACCGCTGAGAGGCTGCTTAGGGAGATTGGGGAGGATGATCGTGATGTGCTCGGCAGATTGCTCAATGTGCTGGTGCGGCGGTGCTGCCGCCAGGGCCTGTGGGGCGAGGCTCTGGAGGAGCTTGGGAGGCTGAAGGACTTTGGATACAGGCCGTCAGCGGTCACCTACAATGCACTGGTGCAGGTGCTCGCGAGCGCGGGGCAGGTGGAAATGGGGTTCCGGGTGCAGAAGGAGATGTCGGCATCAGGGTTCTGCATGGACAGGTCCACAGTGGGATCCTTTGCGCAGGCGCTGTGCAAGGAGGGACGTTGGGGCGATGCACTTGACATGTTAGAGAGGGAGGATTTTAAGCTCGACACGGTGTTGTGCACCCAGATGATCAGTGGACTGATGGAGGCCTCCCTTTTCAACGAGGCCATATCATTTCTTCATAGGATGCGGTGCAACTCGTATATCCCGAATGTGGTAACATATAGGACGCTGCTCTCAGGATTTCTGAAAAAGAAGCAGCTTGGCTGGTGCAAGAGAATCATTAACATGATGATGACAGAGGGTTGCAATCCAAATCCTTCATTGTTCAATTCACTTGTGCATACTTACTGCAATGCTGAGGATTATGCATATGCATATAAACTGTTTAATAGGATGAATAACTGTGGTTGTCCTCCTGGTTATGTTGTATACAATATATTCATTGGAAGCATTTGTGGTCGAGAAGAATTGCCAAATCTTGAGTTGTTGGATCTGGCAGAGAAAGTTTACGAGGAGATGCTGGTTGCTAGTTGTGTTCTCAATAAGGTTAACACTGCCAATTTTGCTCGGTGCCTTTGTGGTGTGGGAAAATTTGAGAAGGCATTTCAGATAATGAAGGAGATGATGAGGAAAGGCTTTGTTCCTGATGCAAGCACGTACACTAAGGTGATTACTTTTCTGTGCCAGGCTAACAGGGTAGACAAGGCCTTCCTTTTATTTCAAGAGATGAAGAAGGTAGGTGTTAATCCGGATGTGTACACATACACAATTTTGATCGATAGCTTTTGTAAGGCTGGTCTCATTGAACAAGCCCAGGGGTGGTTTGATGAGATGAGAAGTGCTGGCTGCTCACCAAATGTAGTGACATATACTGCATTGCTTCATGCTTACCTGAAATCTAAGCAGCTCTGTCAGGCTAATATCATCTTCCACAGAATGGTTGATGATTCCTGCTATCCAAATGCCGTTACATATAGTGCACTAATTGATGGCCTCTGTAAGGCAGGCGAAATCCAAAAGGCTTGCGAAGTCTATGCCAAATTAATAGGGACTTCTGACAGTAAAGAATCTGATTTCTACTTTGAAGGCAAGGACACAGACACCATTTCTCCAAATGTTGTCACCTATGGTGCACTCGTAGATGGTTTGTGCAAAGCTCAAAAGGTGGCTGATGCTCATGAGTTGCTAGATGCTATGCTATCATCTGGCTGTGAGCCCAACCAGATTGTTTATGATGCTCTGATTGATGGTTTTTGCAAAGTTGGAGAAATCGATAGTGCTCAGGAGGTATTTCTGCGGATGACTAAGTGTGGTTACTTGCCTAGTGTGCATACATACACGTCCTTGATTGACCGGATGTTCAAGGATGGGAGACGTGATCTTGCAATGAAAGTTTTGTCTCAAATGCTAAAGGATTCATGTAATCCTAACGTCGTCACTTACACAGCTATGGTTGATGGGCTCTGTAAAATAGGTGAAACTGAAAAAGCCCTAAACCTGCTGTCATTGATGGAAAAGAAGGGATGCAGTCCAAATGTTGTAACTTACACTGCCCTAATAGATGGACTAGGGAAAGCTGGTAAAGTTGATGCAGGTCTTAAGCTTTTTATGCAAATGAAGACAAAAGGATGTGCTCCCAACTATGTTACATACAGAATACTGATAAACCATTGTTGTGCTGCTGGTCTTTTGGACGATGCCCATTTACTGCTTGATGAGATGAAGCAGACCCACTGGCCAAAGTATCTGCAAGGATACCGCAGCACAGTTCAGGGTTTCAGCAATAAGTTTCTCGCTTCTCTTGGTTTGTTGGAGGAGATGGAATTACATGACACAGCACCGATAGCTCCTGTTTATGGGATGCTCATTGATAGTTTCTCCAAGGCTGGTAGACTGGAGACAGCCTTGGAGTTGCACAAAGAGATGATGGAAGTCTCGTCATCCCTAAATATGGCCAGCACGGACATGCACACCTCATTAATCCAGGCACTTTGTTTATCATCTCAAGTTGAAGAAGCAATTGCATTATATAGTGAAATGACCAGGAAAGGCATTGTACCAGATTTAAGTGCCTTTGTTTGTCTTGTAAAGGGACTAATTGAAATGAACAAGTGGAATGAAGCTCTTCAGTTGTGTTATGGCATATGCCAGGAGGTCAGTCCACTTCTTGCATATACTGTTCGAACACATCTCTTTATCATCTGCTTTTATTTTGCTATATAGATGAACTGTTGTCAGGCACATAATATCCATCAGCAGTAATGCTCCACTTAGATAGCTTTCCTGGTAAATATAGCATGTCTGTTTATGGAGCATATTTGGCACAATTATTCTGCTAATTTTAGTTCACCCTCAAATTGTGTATTCAAACTGAAGAGCACCTGTAATATGCCTTAAACAGCCTCTACAGTTTGGTTTCATATTGCATTTCCCACTTGAAGTGGACAGGAGCTACCTTCTAATTTCATGTTAGATACCAACGTTACTTTCGGGAAGAGTTATATCCAATGCTTAGTTTGTTGCATAGTTTAGTCTTTTATGACTACTAATATTTATATTGGACCAGGGTGTGAACTGGCAGGGTAACAAATTCTGTGATGGAGGGTAGAGCTGTGGTACCTTACTGTACATTATAACTCCAAATTTCTCCCCCAAGAAGTCGCATCTCTACGTCTCATGCTTTGCTCCAAGATGTGGTGTGATCCAGTCACCCTGAGACAGAAATGTGCAACTCATGGATGACTGAAGAAAAACAGCAACCAGGACTTGGAGTAGCACTGCACTACAAAGAGATAAGATTGATTCTTAAGCTACATGTATGGGTGCTGCTGCTGCTGATGATGATCATGATGATTGAAGAAAACCTTCAGTACACTGCATGCAGTCAAATTGCACTCACGTAAGCACAACTTTTTGAAGAGTCAGCAGAACTTTATTTGTCAATAGTGGCAGCTAATTTAGGTCGTTACCTGCTTAACTGTGACATCACACGATGCAAATTCCATCCCATTTTGATGAGGTAATTTATTAGGGCATTATCTCATCTTTGTTTTAAACTGCCATTTACCAAAGTAACTTCTGACCCTTTTAACCTTTTTTGTTTTTGCATAATTTAGGGATAGCTGGTTCATCTTCAGATGGACAAAGAAATTTCACTGGCTATCAGGATTAGTCTTTGTATATAAGATGGTGATGGCTACAGAAGTCTTGCTGGTGGTGAAGATAGCATGAAAGTTCCATAACCCTTCTTTATTCATCATTTCAGTGATATACCATATGGAACAATACAATTGCTTTGATATGATTTACTCCCTCCGTCCCATAATGTAAGACTTTTTTTGACACTACGCTAGTGTCAAAAGACGTCTTATATTATGGGACGGAGGTAGTACTTGAGTATCCTTCTAGCTCCTTCATGTTCTGCTTTAGTGGTATAGCAACAGAGATGCTCTGTGATCGCATGAACATAATCAAATATCTTTCACCCTTTTGTTACCGGGGAAATTTTAGTGTGTATTGCTTTGATGTTTTGATATGACTTAAATGTGAATACATAGTGGCTTCCATCATAGTGGAACATTTCATCCATTTCTGTTTCGACATCAAAATATCTGACATCTGTTTTGCTCTGGCATTTTGTGACATTTCAGTCCTTGCTGATCTCAGCTTGTTTCTGACATTTAGTCCTGTTTCATTTGTTTTCGTATGAAGTAAGTATTCTTCAATGAGTTTTTATTGAGATTTCTGCACTACCAATATCTAGCCTTATTATTTTCATATGAAATAGTATACTTGCAAAGAGTTGTGTTGAGAACTCTGGGAACTTGGCATGTTTATAACTGGGCTGCTATGGTACCCTGATGTGATATTACAGTTAGATTGGAGGCATATTCTATGTCAGGAAGCATCATCGTGTTGATGGCTCAAAATTTGCCAAGCTGCATGGTTTCTTCGAATGTTTAGACATCAAATGTCAAGTACTTCTATAAATTAATGACTCAAGCAATATGTTTGTATCTCTGCACATCTATAAGAATATATCTTATACCTTTTCTAGATGCAGCTACCATATCCGAAGGACTAGTTACTTTCTAGAGAAAATTCCTTATTTGACACTATCTTAAAATCTGCTTCCTTATTTGACACTGGAAAAGTTTTTCTTCCCTATTTGACACAAGTTCTAAATTTTATTCTCTATATGACATTTCCGTCCATTTTAAGCCTAAATGACACCTGAAAAGACTCTTTTGCCCCTCATGTGGTATGTGTGTGGGGGGCAATAGCGCACACACGCAGCATCAGTGCGAGGGCAGGAGCACACGCAGCAACACATACACATGCACCAACACACACGCACGCGCACACACACGCAACAACACGCACACGCGCTTGCACACACACACACACGCACACACACGCAGCAACACACATGCACGCGCACACACACGCAGCAACACACACGCACGCAGCACACACACACACACACACACACATACACACACGCAGCAGCAGCACACACGCAGGCAGCACATAGGCATGCAACAGCACACACACGCGCGCACGTACACACGCAGCAGCACACATGCACCCACACATGCAGCAGCAGCAGCACACATGTGCGCGTGCACCCACACACGCAACAGCACACACGCGCACGCACACACATACCGCATGAGGGGCAAAATCGTCTTTTCAGGTGTCATTTAGGCTTAAAATGGACGGAAGTGTCGTATAGGGAATAAAATTTAGGACTAGTGTCAAATAGGGAAGAAAAACTTTTCCAGTGTCAAATAAGGAACCAGATTTTAAGACAGTGTCAAATAAGGAATTTTCTCGACTTTGTACTGTGTTTGCGTTAGTATTTGGAAGTGTTGTGTGCTTGTATGGCTTCTATTGAATATTGAATCGAACGAACTTTGTGGTGCATATATCTTCATAGTCCAACTTCACATACATGGTATGTCATTGTGATTTCTGATATATATGTTCACAGAAAAGCATAGGAGGATGTGCTATAGTATTTTTTATTGGAAAGAGGATACCTTGCTTCTGCAGAACTTCTAACATTTATACTTTAAATTTGCAGGGGAACATACTAAAAAATTAGATGGCTCTTCAATGCCTTGCGTAGTCAGGGTGCCACTTTTGTGACTGAATGTGGAATCGGTAAATCACATGAATTTTTTTTATGCATTCCTTGTTGTTTCTCTTGGTAGTTGCATCATTTAAGTGTTAAGGCTGCATGTAATCTCCAATTAGCATCATATCTCTCTCCATGCCATAAAGAATCTTTGCTCGAGTCATGCCACTCAATGGAAATGAAATTTTTAAAAGAAAGCAATTATTTGCGATGGAATATACCTTGCCATGCCTGCAGAGGAGTACTCTTAACGAATTATATGGGGAGCATTTTTGTGAAAAGTAAAGGTGAATTATAGCTAGTAGGTATTGCATCACCTATTCACATAGCTAGATGTTTTCATCAAACTTTTGAGGGTTCTGAAGCAGACTGATGTTCATGACCATTATAGTAAGGGTAATCCGCTAAATAGTTTAGTGGGCCATGATGATGGCATTCTACTTAGTTGCTGGTTGTGATGTACTACATCCACCTAGATCCCAGATTTTCACATTTCATGCAAATGATCAGTACAAGTCCAGATGAGGTGATCTTTTTTTTAACTGAAAAAGTATATATTTGCTGTTCGTGGGATAGCGATCATTCTCCTTGAACTCAGCCTCAGGTTTCTGAAGGATGCTAGAATGTACTGTAGAAGTGATGGCTAGTACTATGAGGACGTTAGTGGATTTCATGAGCGCATTACTGGGAACTTTGGCAAGTGAGTCTATGCTATTATGCCTATAATCTCGAGCAAGAGGCTGGACCGGTCAAAGTGTAGCATGGGGAATTTTGAGCCCCCATTACACAAGAATGTCGGCATTCTCTGAGCATATATTTGTGACCGTGATCTTTGGTACAAATGCTGCAATATTATTGTGCCTTTTAACTGTCGCTTTACTCAGGCAAAGGAAGACTCACTGAAGAAAAATCCATCAAAAGGCGATATTTTTCAGAACTGAATCATATCATCCGGGTGTTTGGAAAAACAAGATTTTGTGCAAATATTGCACAACCTGTTGGCGCAGGAATAAATTCCGCTAAACGTTTCACAGCAAATTCATTTGTTTAATCTAGGATTTGATTCGACATGCTAACCAGGCCCCAATTTTTTGACAAATGCGATCGTTTTGCTGACGCTCTGACAACTCACATGTCCAGATCCATTACTTGTTAAATGTACCAGCCGCAAAATGATGTCAGCGGAACAAAAGACAGTCAACTATGATCGAAAGCAGCCGACAACTCCTAGAGTTGCAGAAAGTACATTCCACAAATCTTAAGCACCGCTCTTAGAAATGTTCTTCTCAAACAATGGCTGATTTCTGTTAGAGAAACCGTCATGGTTTAACAGCAGTTTGGTCAAGCAAAGTATCCAAAGGAAAGCAAGCATACATGCAGATTTAAATTGATAGCAGAAAATCCTTGCACCACGAAACGGCTGCGCTGAAGCTTTAGGGCAAGATCAACCTAATCTTTTTAATCTAGAAGCACCAACCTAAAATTTTACTTTAGCCTTCTAAAATAAAATTTAGGTTGGTCTTGTAGACTAAACTGGGGAGAGGACAGCTTATTTTCATAGTCAGCCATAAACCCCAAAAGAACTGACCCTTGGATGAGTCCGAGATACCCCTCAAAAAAAGAAGAAGAAGATGAGTCCGAGATCCTCTTCATCGTCAGTGCCCATCCATGGTGTGGAGATCTGTAACGTTGCACATCTAACTAAAGTAGGAGACATTTGTAATGCTGCACATTCACCTAGAAAGTAAGACCAAATACCAGAGATCATGCCAAACCGACACAATTACAGGCGAATCTTGTCCTATTTGAATCACCATCTATTTTTCATGAGAATTGTTTTTTCTTGATAAAAGACAATGTATTAATATCAAGATGATACCAATTACATCATATCTCTGCAAATAACACAATATCGAAACTTAGTCAAGGCATGGAGTACACAACCAACAAAATTAATGAGAAGGAAAAACAAAAGAAAAGCGACGCGCCCAACTATCCGGAACCGGATCCTCTAACATTGAGAAGGAAAGTTAGAGAAGCTACAATACCCTAACTTTCCTTCTTTCTATCCATATGTTTATGGCTAAAACGACTTAAATTAAGTTGCAAATTAGAAATTTACTGTGTACATTCATAGTAATTACATACAAACAAATTGATGATGAAATAAAATTAATTTTAAATTATTTATATCTACAGTAAATATCAACAGTAAACAACCTACTAACTACCTAATAACAGTCCCTAACTTCCCTTCTTCATTTTACACTAGGCAAACACTGTAGCACCGTGACTATCCTTCACAATGTTAGAGGATCTGGTTCCCAACTATCCACCATCGTTGACCCCACATGAAATACGAGAAAGGTTCTTTGAAAGCAACACCTCTAGAAAGGAAAAGACGCTCATAGTTCCGTTGTCGCAAGATCCAACTACTTACATTCGGAGAGCAAGCAAGCAATGCCTTCAACAAGGACATGACGTGTAAGCACTGCCCCATGCTAGGTGCAACCATCGATGATCAAACCCCGCCACTTGTTGACGTGATATTTTCTCATCAATACCCATCTAGGATAGTTTACGTGAGAAAGATCCGGGTGGTGCACACGAAGATAGTTTACCCAGGTTTAGGTCCTCAGGGAGGTAATACCCTCTTCCTACTTGTCTCCGTTGATGATCGAGCCTTGTATGAGAACTAGGGTATGTGTTTACAGGGGGTCGATCGCAAGATTGTCTAGGGGCTGAAGTCTCAGATGTCAGCTAGAATCAGGTGTCGATAGAGGGAGGAGGGGTCCCTGTCTAGGCTTATATAGGTGAACGAGGTAGGTTACAAGTCCCGAGTTGGTCGAGGAGTTATCATAAGCTACGTTTGGTAACAACCAGGATAGGTTAATATATGCCGTATACAGACGGTTTCCTAGCCTAATATGGAGAGGAGTCTACGTCTTGTCCCCCAAGGTGGTGATGCGCTTCGGACTGTCGGTGGGCGTTGAGTTGTAGGCTTGGGCCCCCCTATTGTCATTGGGCCTGTTTTTTCCTCCGTGGCTATACCCCGGGGTCATGGCACCATCAGAAGCCCCCCTTAGGTCTTCAAGGTCTTGGTTGTTGATCCTTCTTTTGTCCAAATGGTTCCGAGATGATGATCGGACTGCTTGATTTCCTCTGATCGACAGACCTATGATGAGATCAAAAGTAACTGAAATAAGATTCTTAGAAATCCTTGGGAACTGAAAGACCCTCAACCGAATAGGTAGAGTTATATATCGTCTATTGCCTAGTTAGCAGACCAATTCTGGTGATGTGTGATCTTAGTCTGTCTGGTAGAAGTTGGCGTGTTGTTGTCTGTTGGGCATGTCATCAATTTAGACAAAGTTTTTCATGAAATATCTAGGGCTAGTTTGATTTTTCTAGCCAGGGCTCGCTAGAGGGATATTTCAAGAATCTTCTATCTGATCCAGAATTTGTTTCAGTACTTTCTTTGATCAAAATCACTGAATAGAGCATGATGATAGCTCAAGTGTGAGTATAGTTAGATCATGGTGATGGCTGATCTTACTCTGGTGCAGCAGCCAACTTAGGGTCATCAGCTTCGCCTGACATGAATTCAAGCATGATCTCCTTGAAGTATTTAACATAGGAAACCAGTCCTAATTCTTAGCCAGAGCCTGCATGTGGGGTACTTAGTGAGTTTTTTGTCCAAACTAGAACAAACATAGTATACCTCTAAATAATCAGAGCATCTCGTCTCTTGATCACGTTCTTGCATAGTAGTAATCTTAGTTTCCCCTTCAGACGATCTACAAGACCGCTACATAGCCCTTTGGTGGAATATCCACCATTGAAATTTGCTAGACAGGTAGTAGACTGTGATGGTGTACTAAACCGGGAATGGCCTGTCTATCGGGAAGCCTGTCAATTGGCCAGCCTCAAGGCCCTGTAGGCCAGGATGCAGCAAGGGCCCTCCACCCTATGGAAAGTCCATCTTCTAGAAGGTCCTCCATCTTGGCGTGCAAGCCAAGGACTCCTCAACCGATTGGGGCTCTAGCTCGGTTAGGAAAAATGTAACCCTAGAACTCGTCCCTCTTTATAAGGCGAGGCTAGGAGGTAGTTCGGGATCATCTGACATCTTGGCATCATCTCGGTAGCAACAAACCTACTCATATTTTAATTCCCTCACATGAGGTGTTTCCCCAAAGGTAGGAGTAGGGTGTTACATCGATCATGAGGGCCCGAACCGGGGTAAATTCACCGTGTGTGATCTCATATGGAACATCCGGTCGTGTTCTCCACCCTACTAGGCTACTACAATTTTCAGTACGTCAGTTGGCGCGCAAGGCAGGGGTACACCGATTGGAAATCTATCCAGATTGGATCTCAACCTCAAGACGGAAGCTTCGCACGGGGCTAGATCTTTTTCTTCAAACCCTTCACCTTCATCGTAGATCAGACGAGCCAGCTCTACATCAGCACACCACCTGCTACTAAACTACGCGTCATCAACCAAAGCGGCTTCCGTCGATGCGGCAACACGCAATAGTAGACGTTCTCCCAAATACTCCCCATGGAGCTCAAGACCCACTTGGCATCACCAATGATGGCTGGGCCTTCAGTAGCCCACCATCCCCCCTACCACAATGAGAGCGGTCTACATGACAATGCTCGCCAAAACTGAATATTTGGATTGGTCTGCCTCCACCATTACCTTCGACCGGTCCTATCTCCCGGACTACATTCCCCACCTAGGGAAATTCTGCTTGTGCTCGACCAAATTGTCCGCGACTTCCACCTACCCAAAGTACTCATGGATGGAGATAGCAGAATCAACACTCCTCATCGACACACTAGCCAAGATCTCTAGGAATTGCGTAAATCCCAACCGGCTTCCATGATATTATGTGCCGGCACAAAGGCTGGAGCCCTTGGGTCAGATATCACGTGACGTTATTTTTGGGGATAAAGACAACTTCTAATCCAAAACCTAATCATTCAAGATTGTCCCATTCCAAAGTGATTATGGCGCCCTCTTGGACCGGCCATCATATGTGAAATTGGGCACTACCTTGTTATGCATATCTACCTGAAGATGTCAGACCTGAACGACATAATGACCGCCATCGGCGACGCTAATAGGGAACTAGAAGCGGTGGTCGCCACCTTGGAGCGTACCGAAGCCGCCTTGGCGTTAACAGAACTAGAAGAAATCAAGAAGCACTTCACTTCCTAGGAAGTCTATACCCGGCCCCGCCTTCTAGCTTGCAAAAGACACCAATAAGTACCGAGTGCACAACATAGGAGGAGAACTGAGCACGAAACAAGAAGCCGAGCTCATGCAGTTTCAACGGGACAACTGGGACATCTTTGCTTGGAGACCAGCTAACATGTCTGGCATCCTTGCACACATCGTTGCGCATAGTCTGGACGTCCGTAAGGATGCAAGGCCGGTCAAACAAGCCTTGTGACGCTTTGCCACTAAGAAACACCACACGATCGTGGAAGAAATCGTCCAGGTCTTAGATGTCGGCTTCATTAGGGAGGTCGCCCACTCCGAATGGTTGGCCAACCCGTTAATGATCAGAAAGAAGAACATGTGTTTAGAACCAAAGATCAAAAGTGTCAACCTCGAGAATCATGTTCTACATGTTGTTATACATATCGGCTACCACACAGGTGGTCAACATGGTGATAGCGGTAGAGCAGGAGGAGTAGGGCAAAGATCAGAGTGTCCAACACCCTATATATTACGTCAATGAAGTCATGTCACCCTACAAGACCGCACTACCAGAAAATTGCTTATGGCGTTGATACGTCTCCAACGTATCTATAAGTTTTGATTGTTTCATGCTATTATATTATCAATCTTGGATGCTTTATGCATTTGTATGCTATTTTATATCATTTTTTGGGACTAACCTATTAACCCAGTGCCCAGTGCCAGTTCCTGTTTTTTGCTTGTTTTTGGCTTTTAATAAAATCAATACCAAATGAAGTCCAAACACGATGAAACTTTATGGTGATTTTTTCTTGGCTGGAAGGGACCCTAGAAGGTTTTGGAGGAGGCCAGAAGAGCTACGAGAGAGCCACAAGCTCAAAGGGCGCGCCTTGGGGGGTAGGGCGCGTCCCTGAGCTCGTGTGCCCCACGCAACTCCGTTTGACCTAATTCGACCTCTATAAATTCACAAATAGTTCCAAACCAACACAGAGCAACCCGAAACACTTTTTCCGCCATCGCAAGCTTTTTTTCTTCCGCGATCCCATTTGGAGGCCTTTCCGGTACTCTGTCGGAGGAGGAATCGATCACGAAGGGCTTCTACATCATTCCTGTTGCCTTTCGATGATGCGTGATTATTTTACCACAGGCCTTCGGGGTCCATAGCTAGTAGCTAGATGACTTCTTCTCTCTCTTTGATCTTCAATACAATGTTCTCCTCGATCTTCTTGGAGTTCTATCCGATGTAATCTTCTTTTGTGGTGTGTTTGTGGGGATCCGATGAAATGTTGGTTTATGATTAGATTATTCACTGAAGTAATTGAGCCTTTTCTGAACTTTATTATGCCTGATTGTTATAGCATTATATTTCTCTCCGATCTATCCATTTGATTTGGCCAACTAGATTGATTTATCTTCAGTCAGAGAGGTGCTTTGTAATGGGTTCAATCTTACGGTGTCCTCCCAGTGACAGAAGGGGTAGCGAGGCACATATTGTATTGTTGCTATTAAGGGTAAAACGACGGGGTTTATTCATATCGATTGGGTTTACTTCGTCTACGTCATGTCATCCCGCTTAAGGCGTTAGTCAGTCAGTCATGAACTTAATACCATAGATGCATGCTGGATAGCGATCGATTGGTGGAGTAATAGTAGTATATGCAGGCAGGAGTCGGTCTACTTGTCATAGACGTGATGCCTATATACATGATCATTGTCATGAATACAACATAACTATGCACTTTTCTATCAATTGCCTAACAGTAATTTGTTCACCCACCATATGCTCTGTGTTCGAGAGAGAAGCCTCTAGTGAAAACTATGGCCCTGGGTTATACTTTTATCATATTATTAAAACCAAAAATACCTTTTTGCAATTTTATACCTTTTATTGTACTTTCCTTTTTATCTATCTATCACTATCAAATTAATCCTTGCAAATAACAAGTTCAAGGAGATTGACAACCCTCTTACTCGCGTTGGGTGCAAGTATTTGATTTTGTGTGTGTAGGTGTCGTCGAAGGGAATTTGCTTGGTTCTCCTATTGGTTTGATAACCTTGGTTCTCACTGAGGGAAATACTTATCTCTATTGTACTGCTTCACCCCTCCTCTTCGAGGAAATCCCAACGCAGTTTACTAGTAGCAGGAAGAACTTTTGGCGCCGTTGCCAGGGAGACATCATCAAACCACTACAAGTACCTTCACTCAAACTATCATATACCTCTTCTAATTTTTATTTGCCTCTCTTTTTCTGAAGGAAATATGCCCTAGAGGCAATAATAAAGTTGTTATTTTATATTTCCTTATATCATGATAAATGTTTATTATTCATGCTAGAATTGTATTAACCGGAAACTTGATACAAATGTGGATACATAGACAAAACACAGTGTCCCTAGTAAGCCTCTACTAGACTAGCTCGTTAATCAAAGATGGTTAAGTTTCCTAACCATAGACATGTGTTGTCATTTGATAAACATGATCACATCATTAGGAGAATGATGTGATGGACAAGACCCATCCGTTAGCTTAGCACAATGATCGTTAAGTTTTATTGCTATTGCTTTCCTCATGACTTATACATATTCCTTTGACTACGAGATTATGCAACTCCCAGATACCGGAGGAATACCTTGTGTTCTATCAAACGTCACAACGTAACTGGGTGATTATAAAGATGCTCTACAGGTATCTCCGAAGGTATTTGTTGGGTTGGCATAGATCGAGATTAGGATTTGTCACTCTGAGTATCGGAGAGGTATCTCTGGGCCCTCTCAGTAATGCACATCATAATAAGCCTTGCAAGCAATATAACTAATGAGTTAGTTACGGGATGATGCATTACGGAACAACTAAAGAGACTTGCCGGTAACGAGATTGAACTAGGTATGAAGATACCGACGATCGAATCTTGGGTAAGTAACATACCGGTGACAAAGGGAATAACATATGTTGTCATAACGGTTCGACCGATAAAGATCTTCGTAGAATATGTGGGAGCCAATATAAGCATCCAGGTTCCACTATTGATTACTGACCGGAGAGGTGTCTCGGTCATGTCTACATAGTTCTCGAACCCGTATGGTCCGCATGCTTAACGTTCGATGACGATTTGTATTATATGAGTTATGTGATTTGGTGACCGAATGTTGTTCGGAGTCCCGGATGAGATCACAGACATGGAGAGGAGTCTCGAAGTGGTCGAGAGGTAAAGATTAATATATCATACGATAGTATTCGGACACCGGAAGTGTTCTGGGGTTACCGGGTACGTATCGGGTCACCAGAAGGGGTTCCGGGCTACCCTCGTCAAACTATATGGGCCTTATGGGCCAAGAGGGGAAACACACCAGCCACAAAGGGGCTGGTGCCCCCCCATATGGGCTGGCGAAATTGGAGAAGGAAAGGGGAAGGAGGAAACAAAAAGGGAATAGGATTCCCCCTTCCCCCTCTTCCCTTCCTACTCCGAATAGGAATAGGAAAGGGGGGAGGCCGAATTGGGAGGTGCCCAAGTAGGATTCCTCCTACTTGGGGCACCCCCTTGGCTGCCTCTCCTCCCCTCCAACCTATATATATGAGGGGGGGGGGCACCGCTAGAACACACAACAAACATTGTTAGCCGTGTGCGGCGCCCCCCTCCACAGTTTACGCCTCCGGTCATATTCACGTAGTGCTTAGGCGAAGCCCTGCACGGATCACTTCACCATCACCGTCACCACGCCGCCGTGCTGATGGAACTCTCCCTCGACACTTTGCTGGATCAAGAGTTCGAGGGACGTCATCAAGCTGAACGTGTGCAGAACTCGGAGGTGCCGTACGTTCGGTGCTTGATCGGTCAGAACGAAAAGAAGTTCGACTACATCAACCGTGTTGTCGAACGCTTCCGCTTTCGTTCTAAGAGGGTACGTGGACACACTCTCCCCTCTCATTAGATAGATCTTTTGTGAGCATAGGAATTTTTTTGAAATTGCATGCTACGTTCCCCAACAGTGGCATCCGAGCCAGGTCTATGCGTAGATGATATGCACGAGTAGAACACACAGAGTTGTGGGCGGTGATCGTCATACTGCTTACCACCAATGTCTTATTTTGATTCAGCGGTATTGTTGGATGAAGCGGCCCGGACCAACTTTACATGACCACGTTCATGAGACCGGTTCCACCGACAGACATGCAACTAGTTTTGCATAAAGGTGGCTGGCGGGTGTCTGTTTCTCCAACTTTAGTTGAATCGAATTTTACTGCGGCCGGTCCTTGTTGAAGGTTAAAATAGCAAACTTGATAAATCACCATTGTGGTTTTGATGTATAGGTAAGAAGGGTTCTTACTAGAAGCCTGTAGCAGCCACGTAAAACTTGCAACAACAAAGTAGAGGACGTCTAACTTGTTTTTGCGGGGCATGTTGTGATGTGATACGGTTAAGACATGATGTGATATATGTTAATGTATGAGATGATCATATTTTGTAAAAGTTATCGGCAACTCTCCCTCGACACTTTGCTGGATCAAGAGTTCGAGGGACGTCATCGAGCTGAATGTGTGCAGAACTTGGAGGTGTCGTACATTTGGTCCTTGATCGGTCAGAACGAGAAGAAGTTTGACTACATCAACTGCATTGTTAAACGCTTCCGCTTTCGGTCTACGAGGGTACGTGGACACACTCTCCCCCTCTCGTTGCTATGCATCTCCTAGATAGATCTTGCGTGAGCGTAGGATTTTTTTTGAAATTGCATGCTATGTTCCCCAACATTTTCTTCTCCTTTCACTTCTCTAAAAAGTCAAAAATACCAAAAATATTTTTGTGTTCTATGTTTCCAAGGAATTCTTGGCAATTTTAGAGGACGATCCTCTCAAACATAAAGTTTCAACCAGATAAATAACAGTCAATCAATTTCAACAACAAAGGTGGAATTGTGAGCCATAATTCTACAACTATGATGCAAACTACACATAGACATTGTTCATAACTAATTTGCACTAGTGACTAAAATAAATTAATACATAATTGTGCTCACACTCAAATCAATATCTCGCATAATTGATTTTGTGTGATTCAAGATCCAAATCTTGTTCTCAGCCATTGATGTGGACATCACTGATGACGAGAATTTTGACCGGTGGGCAAACTTTTGCCGATCATATCTCCATATGTCTCTTGTTCATATTTTGATGTTTCGTGCTTGTGACGCCCCCGATTCAATCGTACACTAATCATACATGCAAACATGTACGATCAAGATCAGGGACTCACGGGAAGATATCACAACATAACTCTAAACACAAATGAAAGTCATACAAGCTTCATATTACAAGCCAGGGGGCTTGAGGGCTCGAATACAGAAGCTCGAATACAAACGAGTCAGTAGAAGCAACAATATGTGAGTACAGACATAAGTTAAACAAGTGTTGCCTTAAGAAGGCAAGCACAAAAGCAACAACGATCGAAGAGGCAAGGCCTCCTGCCTGGGACCTCCTAACTACTCCTGGTCGTCAGCGGTCTCCACGTACTAGTAGGCTCCATTGGGGTCGTAGTAGTAGTCGACGGGGGTGGCATCTGGCTCCTGGGATCCACCATTTGATCGCAGCAACCGGGTATAGGGGAAAAAGAGGTGGCAAAGCAACCGTGAGTACTCATCCAAAGTACTCGCAAGACTTACATCAGTTCTATACTAAGTATGCATCAGTATCAAAGGAATGGGCTGTATCTATGGACTGAACTGCAGAAATGCCAGAATAGAGGGAAGGACTAGCCTATCAAAGACTAGCATCTTCAATCATCTTGCAGCATTCAAAAGAGTACATAATAGCATTTTATAATTTGCAAGCATGTTGTAGTATAATGCCTAGAGATCCTTGCTCGACTCCCTGCGTGAAAGTAATCCCGGAGCCATCATATCCATCACATATCTCAAGTATCCATTTATAGTTGTAATAGATTAGGATACCACTCTGAACATCCATTACCATGGACACAGCTATTCGAATAGATAATCTTCCCTGCAGGGGTGCACCACATTTCCCAACATGCTTGATTACCATTGCGGGACACACTTTCTTGGGTCAATGCCCGGCCTCGGAAGATCAACACGTCGTAGCCCTACCTAGGCTCAATAGATAGGTCCCCGTCGATCTACATCCTAAGCACTCCGGGGTGTTGGGCCCATCGCCCATTGCACTCCGGGTCGTTGCGTGCAGGGTGAATACCAGAGCCACCTCGGTCCTGAATGGCGCGATCCGACCGTGTCGTTATGCTAAACTAGACGTCTGACAAAGCTTTGGCTGATACTACGACACCAAGTGCCCATAAATGTTCCCGCATGGTGGTTAGTGCGTATAGGCCAGTGGCCAACTCAAAACAAATACCCAAATATGTTAGTGCATTAACAATTAAAAGAAGTGACGGCTGTCGGGACAAGTCCGGAGCTACCACCCCCTCCTGGGTGATACCGCTAAACAGCCAGCCGCCACCGTAACATCTCGCGGGTGCTCTCTGGGCCTGCCCGACTTTCACAGGTATCTCTCGCGGGTGGTCACTGGGCCTGCCCGACTTTCACAAAGGTCTCATGTAAAGTCAAGGTAACCATGTGTCCAAAACATCAAGGGGGAAACCCGAGGAATCACCCTCGATGGACTCCACTCGATGTAATCCTCAAGGTGAGCTTAGGAGGAATCACCCTCGAGGTTCGCGCTAGAGGTGTTACATGACAGAGTCATCATCGAGAGTGGTGAAGGAGGAATCACCCTCGGTAGACCATGACCGATTAGTTACACTACAGAGTTATCATCAGGAGTGCGTTATGAGGTATCACCCTCGGCACTTAGTAGCTCTGCAGAGTCGTACAACTAAAGGGGGTGAAGTGATGTGTCGGGCTCTGGACGTCGATCACATTGATCGAGTCATCGGCCAACAAGCCAGGGCGACTGGGACAAGGAGAGGGGTCACTGATGGATCACTAACCAACCTATACTAAGAAGTTTAGGATAAGCATGTAAGGTACACCAACAGGTTATAAAAGTAGGCTATGCATCAGAATAGGAGCAATCAAGTATAGTAGCAAAATCTAATGCAAGACTGAGAGAGAATGGAATGGGCGATATCGGAATGATCAAGGGGGGTCTGCTTGCCTGGAAGCTCTGCTCAAAGGGAAGGAGGGTCGTCGGTGACGTAGTCGATCACAGGGGCATCAAAAGCGGTCTCGGGGTCTACCAGAGAGAAGAGGGGGAAGAAACAGTAAATACAAAGCACAAAAATGCATGACATGACTACATGTAGAGTTAGGGGTGTTCTAATACAGTGTTACACGATACCGGCGAAGGGGGAAAAACATCCGGGAATGTTTTCTCAAAGTTTGGCATTTTCGGAAAAATGAAACGGAGGGGAACGGTTCCATGTTCGCTATGATAGGGACATGCGACAGATAAATGGAGGGCGTAGATGGATTTGCCATACTATTTTGAGCAACTTTCATATATAAAACTTCTTCATCCAAGTTACAAATTATTTTCTATGATTTTCTAAAGTTTTAAACAATATTTTAGAACTATATTTAATTCAAAAATGGAATTATGACGTCAGGAGATTAGATTTGTTATTAGGAACCTGATAGATGTTGATAATGTCTCCCCAGCAACGGTGCCATAAATTCCTTTTGATGCGGCTTGAACTACATCGGTATTTCCCCAAAGAGGAAGGGATGATGCAACACAGCTACGGTAGGTATTTCCCTCAGTGATGAGACCAAGGTTATGAACCAGTAGGAGAACCACGCAACACTATGTAAATGGTACTTGCACACAAAGAACAAATACTTGGAAGCCGACGTAAAAGAGTGGTTGTCAGTCCCTCTCGGGTAAAAAGATAGATAAAATTGTAGTAGATTGGATAAATAGACCTCGCGGGAACGCGAGATAAAATAAATAACAAAAAAATGCAGCAAGGTATTTTGGGTTTTTTGGATTAATAGATCTGAAAATAAAAGCGAATAAAAATAGATCTCGAAGGCAAGTATGATAAAGAAGAGACCCGGGGGGCGTAGATTTCACTAGTGGTTTCTCTCAAGAAAATAGCATACGGTGGGTAAACAAATTAATGTTGGGAAATTGATAGAACTTCAAATAATTATGACGATGTCCAGGCAATGATCATTATATATGCATCACGTCCAAGATTACTAGGCTGACTCCTGCCTGCATCTACTACTATTACTCCACACATCGACCGCTATCCAGCATGCATCTAGTGTATTAAGTTCATGAAAAAACGAAGTAATGCAATAAGAACGATGACATAATGTAGACAAGATCTATTCATGTAGGAATAGACCCCATCTTGTTATCCTTAATAGCAACGATACATACGTGTCATGTCCCCTTCTGCCACTGGGATTGAGCACCGTACGATCGAACCCATCACAAAGCACCTCTTCCCATGGCAAGAAAAATTGATCTAGTCGGCCTAACTAAACCAAATATTCGAAGAAGAAATACGAGGCTATAAGCAATCATGCATATAAGAGATCAAAACTCAAATAACTTTCATGGATAAAATAGATCTGATCATAAACTCAAAGTTCATTGGATCCTAACAAACACACCGCGAAAAAGAGTTACATCAAATAGATCTCCAAGAGACCATTGTATTGAGAATCAAAAGAGAGAGAGGAAGCCATCTAGCTACTAACTACGGACCCGTAGGTCTACAATGAACTACTCATGCATCATCGGAGATGCACCAATGAGGATGATTAACCCCTCCGTGAAGGTGTCTAGATTGGATCTGTGGTTTCTGGAACTTGCGGTGGCTGGAATTGTGTTTCGTCGACTCCCCTAGGGTTTTTGGATTTTCGGGGTATTTATAGAGCAAAGAGGCGGTGCGGGAGGCGATCGAGGTGGGCACAACCCACCAGGGCGTGCCTGGGCCCCTAGGCGCGCCCAGGTGGGTTGTGCCCCCCGTCAGGGCACCCCTCTGGTACTTCTTCGGCCCATCTTGTGTCTTATGGTCCAAAAAAATCTCCAAAAAGTTTCGCTGCATTTGGACTCCGTTTGATATTGATTTTCTGTGAAGTAAAAAACAAAAAAAACAACAACTGGCACTGGGCACTATGTCAATAGGTTAGTCCCAAAAAATGATATAATGTTGCTATAAATGATTGTTAAATATCCAAGAATGATAATATAACATCATGAAACATTCAAAAATTATAGATACGTTGGAGACGTATCAGCATCCCCAAGCTTAATTCCTGCTCGTCCTTGAGTAGGTAAATGATAAAAACATAATTTTTGATGTGGAATGATGCCTATCATGTTCATCACATATTATTTTCTTCGTAGCATGGACATTTGGACTTTTATATGATTTGAAGCAATAGTCTAGTTTTGACATGAAGATTTCAATACTCAAGCATATCAACAAGCAACCATGTCTTTCAAAATATCAACACTAAAGCAAGTTATCCCTAGCCCATTATGCTCAATCATTGATCCATTCATGAAACACACTCGCATATTAGCTACACCCAATGCTCAAGTACGATCATAGTGCCCCTTAGTTGGTGCTTTATAAGAGAAGATGGAGACTCAAATAAAAATAAGAAATGCATAAAGTAAAAAGATAGAGATAAAACATTTTGGGTGGCATGCCTTTCCTGGCAACGAAAACGATCGAGTAGTTCCCAATACTTTCCATGCTAGATATATCATAGACGGTTCCCAAATAGAAAATAAAGTTTATTCCTTTTCCCACCATACTTTCACATTCCAGGGCTAACTGAATCCACGGGTATACTAACACTTTCAAAGGAATTTATTATTTGACAACATAAAGTAAATTCATTTTTCATTTCGGACTGGGAATCCCTAATACCTTTGCCGTACTCTCGTGCAATGACAAGTGAATAAACACTCATCTTGAGAATAACACATCTAGCATGGAAAAATATCAGTCACCCCCTACCATTTCATGAGCGGTATGAGCACACAAAAAGGAAATTTATTTTGAAGATTAGAGATGGCATATAAATTTTCTTAGAGTGGCACTGAAATACCGCATATAGGTAGGCATAGTGGATTCATATGGCAAAACTGGTTTTAAGGATTTTGGATGCACACGTAGTAATCATACTTAGTACAAGTGAAGGCTAGAAAAAGATTGAGAAGCATCCAACCAAGAAACGAAAAATCTCATAAGCGAGCATTAAGCATAACTAACACCGAATAATGCACCACAAGTAGATGTAATTTCATTGCATAACTATTGACTTTCGTGCTTGCATAGGGAATCACAAACCTTAACATCAATATTCTTACTAAACCACAATTACTCATCAACATGACTCACATATCACTATCATCATATTACAAAACTATTACAAAGAATCAAGTTTATTTTGTCCAATGATCTTCATGAAATTTTTTATTATATCCCTCTCGAATATCTATCACTTTGGGACTAGTTTTATATGTTGCTTTTGATAGCTCAAACAAATCTAAGTGAAGAACATGAGCATAAAAATTTCTTCTCCCGAAATAATATAAGTGAAGCATGAGAGAATTTCTTCAAAAATAACTAACTCTCAAAAAAATCTAAGTGAAGCATGAGAGCATTTCTTCAAAAATAATAAATCACACCGCTCAAAAAGATGTAAGTGAAACACTAGAGAAATTCCATAGCACAAAAAGATTTAAGTGAAGCACATAGAGCAATTCTAACAAATGATTGCATAATTTTGGCTCTCTCAAATAGGTGTGTTCAGCAAGGATACTTAACTTAAACTAAAAAACAAAACAAGCAACGACTCATATAATACAAGACGCTCCAAGCAAAACTCATGATATGTGACGAATAAAAATATAGTTCCATGTAAAATACCGATGGTCGTTAGAAGAAAGAGGGGATGCCACTCGGGGGCAAGCTTAGTTGCTTGGTTCTCTTTTAGATAATGGCTTGGGATGCCACGGGGCATCCCCAAGTTTAGGCTCTTCTTACTCCTTATTCCTTCATCCATCGTGATCTCACCCAAAACTTGAAGACTTCAATCACACAAAACTCAACAAAACCTTCGTGAGATCCGTTAGTATAACAAAGCAAATTACTACTCAAAGTACTGTTGCAAACCCATTCATATTTTATTTTTGCATTATATCTACTGCATTCCAACTTTACCATGGCTTATACCCTCCAATACAAACCATAGGTTCATCAAAATAAGCACACAACGCAAAGAAAACAGAATTTGTCAAAAAACAGAACAGTCTGTAGCAATCTGAAAACTTTGAATACTTCTGTAACTCCAAAAATTCTGAAAACTTAGGACAACGTGGGCAATTTGTATATCAATATTGTGTACAAAAATCAGGATTTTCTCGCGCTTCTGTTAAAAATTAAAATTGTTTTACTGGGCGCAAAAGTTTCTGTTTTTTCAACAAGATCAAATCAACTATCACTCAACATGATCCCAAAGGATTTGCTTGGCACAAACAGTAACTAAAACAAAATAATAATAATAATAGTAGCATAATTGTGCAAACACTCAAGAATAGAAATAAAAAGACAAAAATAAATTTTATTCATTGGGTTGCCTCCCAACAAGTGCTATCATTTTATGCCCCTAGCTAGGAATAATGCAAAGATCTTAGTATTGTCAATTGTAGTTTTGGCAACTTTTGTAAGGGCTTTCTCAAATCTAGGAGGCTCTTTACGCTTCCCCAAATTATTAGGAAAGGAAACCATCTTGAGATATAAAATATCCAACCATTTATTGCAAAGAGTAATCAAAGTATTCATGCGATTGAGGTTTCCACTAATATGTTTGAGAGGTTCATTATATTCTTGCAACTCGACCATATGTTTATGCAAACCACTCAACTTGTCTAAAATTTGAACCCCTTCCCGAGTAAAAGAAATCCCCTTCTTGGTTGGTAGGATTCCCAAGATCCCCTCTAAGATCTCATAAGCAATATTAGCATCAAGTTCAATAAAATTCCCTTCAGCGGCAAAATCAAAAAGTTGTCTATGATGCAAAGCTAATCCTATATAAAAGTTTCAAAGAAAAATCCTTGCATCTCATTTAAGATTCTAGTGCGATAAGATTCCATTAATCTATACCAGGCATCTTTCAAATTTTCTCCTTGTCTCTGCTTGAAGTATAGGACTTCAAAATCGGGAGATAAAGGAGGAGGAGTAGTACCAGACATAGTGACAAGGTAGGCAAGCAAGATCACACACATATACAGATCTGACGAGAAAACGGCGAACAAAAAAGAGGGCGAATAAAACGGCAAATTTTTGTGAAGTGGGGGAGATGAAAACGGGAGGAAAATGGCAAAAAATGTAAATTGCAAGGAGATGAGATTTGTTATTAGGAACCTGATAGATGTTGATAATGTCTCCCCGAGAATGGCACCAGAAATTCCTTTTGATGCGGCTTGAACTACGTCAGTATTTCCCCAAAGAGGAAGGGATGATGCAACCCAGCTACGGTAGGTATTTCCCTAAGTGATGAGACAAGGGTTATCGAACCAGTAGGAGAACCACGCAACACTATGTAAACGTTACCTGCACAAAAAGAACAAATACTTGCAACCCGACGTAAAAGAGGGGTTGTCAATCCCTCCCGGGTAAAAAGATAGATAAAATTGTAGTAGATTGTATAAATAGATCTCGCGGGAATGCGAGATAAAATAAATAAAAAAAAATTGCAGCAAGGGATTTTTGGGTTTCTGGATTAATAGATCTGAAAATAAAAGCGAATAAAAATAGATCTCAAAGGCAAATATGATAAAGAAGAGACCCGCGGGCCGTAGATTTCACTAGTGGCTTCTCTCAAGAAAAATAGCATACGGTGGGTAAACAAATTACTGTTGGGCAATTGATAAAACTTCAAATAATTATGACGATATCCAGGCAATGATCATTATATAGGCATCACATCCAAGATTAGTAGACCGACTCCTGCCTGCATCTACTACTACTACTCCACACATCGACCGCTATCCAGCATGCATCTAGTGTATTAAGTTCATGGAAAAATGGAGTAATGCAATAAGAACGATGACATGATGTAGACAAGATCTATTGTTGTAGGAATAGATCCCATCTTGTTATCCTTAATAGCAACAATACATATGCGTCATGTCCCCTTCTGTCACTGGGATTGAGCACCGTAAGATCGAACCCATCACGAAGCACCTCTTCCAATGGCAAGAAAAATCGATCTAGTCGGCCTAACTAAACCAAAGGTTCAAAGAATAAATACGAGGCTATAAGAAATCATGCATATAAGAGATCAAAACTCAAATAACTTTCATGGGTAAAATAGATCTGATCATAAACTCAAAGTTCATCGGATCCCAACAAACACACCGCAAAAAAGAGTTACATAAAATAGATCTCCAAGAGACTATTGAATTGAGAATCAAAAGAGAGAGAGAGAGAGAGGAAGCTAGCTAGCTACTAACTACGGACCCGTAGGTCTACAATGAACTACTCACGCATCATCGGAGAGGCACGAATGAGGATGATGAACCCCTCCGTGATGGTGTCTAGATTGGATCTGTGGTTTCTAGAACTTGCGGCGGCTGGAGTTGTGTTTCGTCGACTTCCCTAGGGTTTTTGGATTTCGGGGTATTTATAGGGCAAAGAGGCGGCGTGGGAGGCTGTCGAGGTGGGCACAACCCACCAGGGCGCGCTTGGGCCCCAGGCACGCCCAGGTGGGTTGTGCCCCCCTTGGGGCACCCAACTAGTACTTCTTTGGCCCATCTTGTGTCTTCTGGTCCAAAAAAATCTCCAAAAAGTTTTGCTGCATTTGGACTCCATTTGATATTGATTTTCTGTGAAGTAATAAACAAGCAAAAAACAACAACTTGCACTGGGCATTGATACGTCTCAAACGTATCTATAATTTTTGATTGTTCCATACTATTATATTACCTGTTTTGGATGTTTAATGGGCTTTACTAAGCACTTCTATATTATTTTTGGGACTACCCTATTAACCAGAGGCCCAGTGCAAATTGCTATTTTTTTTGCCTATTTCAGTGTTTCGTAGAAAAGGAATATCAAACGGAGTCCAAACGGAATGAAACCTTCGGGAGAGTTATTTTTGGAACAAACGTCATCCAGGAGACTTGGAGTGGACGTCAAGAAAGAAGCGAGGAGGCTATGAGGTAGGGAGGCGTGCCTGGCCCCTGGGAGCGCCCCACCCTCGTGGGCCCCTCGCAGCTCCACCGACCTACTTCTTCCTCCTATATATACCCATATACCCCAAAAATATCCAGGAGCACCATGAAACTGTAACATCCCAAATTTTCAATTTGGAATGTTATACATAGGTCATTCATGCATACCATATTTTATTGCATTTTCGTTTCGCAATCCTCGAAATTCTAAGCAACTCAAGGACCCACGGAGAGAGTTGGGGATTTCACCGTTTTCATATTTGAATTTTTTCAAATGTCGAAAACGAGGATCATCTTGGTTTTAATGATTTTTATCTCCGAAAATATTTCATATTAAAAATATATGAGAGGAGATAATATGACTTCTCCAAAATAAGAGAAATATTGGAGGAAAAATATTAAAATCAAATAAACGATTTTATTTGGGTTTTATTGCAATTTTATTTGGATTAGAAAAAATACGCATTTTTCAAAATTGCACTTTAGGCCCAAATAAATGTTCACCTTGTCCGACATATTTTAAGAGGACGGGGAAAATTTATTTCGGGACTTTTGGAGTCCATTTAGTATTCCTTTTCTTTCTTTTTCTACGCGTAAGAATTTATTTTAAAAAAAGTCAAACCGACCTACGGGCCGTAACCGGGCCGGACTCCCCAGGCCAGGCCGCCTTTATAAGCCGCCCGAGCCGCCCCCGCAGCCCACCCCAGCCGCCAGCCCGCCCGCGCCTCCCGAACCCTAGCCGCCGCCGCGCCGCCGCGCAAGCTGCCGTCGCCGACTTCGCCGGAGTCAGCCGCCGCCCTTTTTTTCTCGTCGGTTTATTTTGGTAAACCCTAGATCTAGATCCTTTTTTTAGTTTCCGGTTTATTTTATTTAGATTGGTTTTCTGTCGGTTTACTTCCTTAGCGGACGTTCGTCCGTACGTTCGTTTTGACGAACGCCGTTCACCCGTTAGTCACAGACAGCGAAAGTTCATTCGTTAGCCTGTTCGTCAGTTTTTCTTTTTCTAGGGTTTTTCGCGATTATTTTCGATGGTGATTTCTGACCCAATTTTCATTTTAGTTTATCTTTTCGCTCGTTTATCAGAATCATGCGATTCAAGCGCCTAGATCTTCGTATCGAAGCCCTCTTTCTTTTTAAATAACTTGTAAAATTTTGGTACTATAAAATTTAACTTTAGTCCAGATTAGTAATCGGATCTTGTTTCTTTCGCAGTTTGAGTTTCGTTGATCCGTTTGATTTGATTCTTTCTGAAGAATGGAGTTCTTAACTTGAACTTTCTGGATAGATATTTTTATTTGAGTTTTATCCGTGCATCTTTGGTTGATTGCTTATGTATGATATTGTTTGTTTGCGATAGAATTCCCGGAGTGTGAAGCGTGCTACTACGAGTCCCTAGGTTTGCGGATCGTCAGCAAGGCAAGTAACACATTGATTATACCCCTTTCATACCCAGTTTTATGCAGTAGTTACAACCCTCACACACTACATGAGTAGGATCTCTTAATATGTGGGTTTGGGAAGTAGTTGATGAGGTAGAACCTATTACCCTGTTTATTTTCAAACCCTGGGAGTTACTTCTACGTTATGCTTATATTGCCATGCTATGCTCGTAGACGTGGATTGGGTTTGAGTGTATCCATGACAGATGTGAGTTGTTAATTAATGGTTCAACTTAAGGTGGCAACTTTAATACACATCTGGGTGGATTGCCTGTTTGGGCACCTGGGGAATCCAGTGTTGTCCTAGGAGATCCCGGGGATATATCGTGTGATCCTCCTATGGTCCGCCACCCAGGCTCAAAGGGATCATAAGATTATTCATGCGAGAAACTTCCGTGTGCAGCCACAAGCCATTATGGGCTCTGGCATAGTTGAGTATGTTGTGTGACCTCTTTCAGTGGTGGGCTAGCAGATGTAGAGAGAAAGTAGGTGTAACTATCCACCTAGAGTAAAGAGTTAATGCTTCTGAAAGACTGTGTCTCGGTCATCCGTTTGTCAAACACCATGTAGTGCGAGAAATCCAACGGAGGAGATCGAGTCTTGTGGGGAATAGTGCGCAAACCTCTCCAGAGTGTACAAACTAATCATGGTTAGCCGTGTCCCCGGTTATGGACATCTTGAGTATCTAGTACTTGGATTATCCTATTGTATTTCATCACTCTAATTTAATTTGTTGGGTTGATAATTACTTTTAATGGGGATTGAGTTGGAGGTACCTTCTCAATGATGTTTCAACTACCATGATAGTTAAATAAAACTTATTCCTTTGTTGTAGGAAAAAATGGCTTTTCGCAAAAACCATATAACAATAGAGCCTCCACCAGCCATATATGCATGTAGTGATAGCATTATTCTGTTCATTGCTCTATTGTGTTATATTGCCAGCATATTCCATGTGCTGACCCGTTTTCGAGGTGCAACGTATTATGTTGTAGAATTTTCAGACAACGAATAAAGGTGCGATAGGTCGTTGTCATGCACTCAGCTATGCCATTAGAGTTGATGGACTCACTTTATCTTCCAAGCCTTCCGCTGTTATCTTATTTAGATGGCCTTTAGCCATATTTATTGTAACAAGTTCTCTTTGGAGACATTCGATGTAATAAGTGTGTGATTGCTACTCTGTTATAAATCCTTCGAGTATTGTGTGTCAGCATTACTGATCCAGGGATGACACTGAAGCACAGAGACTTGACCGTCTGAGGTCGGGTCGCTACAGAAACCCTATTTCCACCGTCGCAACCTTCTGTACCCATGAGATCCCATCTTGGGGCCTTTTCCAGCGCTTCACCGGAGGGGGAATCGATCACGGAGGGCTTCTACATCAACACCATAGCCTCTCCGATGATGTGTGAGTAGTTTACCACAGACCTTCGGGTCCATAGTTATTAGCTAGATGGCTTCTTCTCTCTCTCTTTGGATCTCAATACAAAGTTCTCCTCGATCTTCTTGGAGATCTATTCGATGTAATTCTTTTTGCGGTGTGTTTGTCGATATCCGATGAATTGTGGGTTTATGATCAAGATTATCTATGAACAATATTTGAATCTTCTCTGAATTCTTTTATGTATGATTGGTTATCTTTGCAAGTCTCTTTGAATTATCAGTTTGGTTTGACTACTAGATTGATCTTTCTTGCAATGGGAGAAGTGCTTAGCTTTGGGTTCAATCTTGTGGTGTCATTTCCCAGTGACAGCAGGGGCAGCAAGGCACGTATTGTATTGTTTCCATCGAGGATAAAAAGATGGGTTTATATCATATTGCTTGAGTTTATCCCTCTACATCATGTCATCTTGCCTAATGCGTTACTCTGTTCTTATGGACTTAATACTCTAGATGCATGCTGGATAGCGGTCGATGTGTGGAGTAATAGTAGTAGATGCAGAATCGTTTCGGTCTACTAGTCGTGGACGTGATGCCTATATACATGATCATGCCTAGATATTCTCATAATTATGCACTTTTCTATCAATTGCTCGACAGTAATTTGTTCACCCATCGTAATACTTATGCTATCTTGAGAGAAGCCACTAGTGAAACCTATGCCCCCCGGGTCTATTTTCCATCATATAAGTTTCCAATCTATTTTTATTTTGCAATCCTTACTTTCAATTTATATCATAAAAATACCAAAAATATTTATCTTATTATCTCTATCAGATCTCACTTTTGCAAGTGGCCGTGAAGGGATTGACAACCCCTTTATCGCATTGGTTACAAGGTTCTTATTTGTGTGTGCAGGTATAAGGCGAGTTGTGTGTAACATCCTACTGGATTGATACCTTGGTTCTCAAAAACCGAGGGAAATACTTATGCTACTTTGCTGCATCACCCTTTCTCTTCAAGGGAAAAACCAACGCAAGCTCAAGAGGTAGCAAGAAGGATTTCTGGTGCCGTTGCCGGGGAGGCTTACGCCAAGTCAAGTCAAGATTTGATCTCCCAGCATCTAGCCATCTCTGGCGCAGTTGCCAAGTCAAGTCAAGACATACCAAGTACCCATCACAACTCTCATCCCTCGCATTACATTATTTGCCATTTGCCTCTCGTTTTCCTCTCCCCCACTTCACCCTTGCCGTTTTATTCGCCCTCTTTTTTCGTCCGTCTCTTTTCACCTGCTTCTTGCTGCCTGTCTGCCCTAATGGCCCTGCCTAAAAACGTTGATCCTTACCTTAAAAGGTTGGAAGAAATTGAAAACAACGTCAGAAGCTTTATGACTTTGCAATTTAAGCATAATAATTTCTTTACAAACGAGCTTAAAGAACAAAAAGGCTTTATGGAGTACATGAATAAAGAGCTTGATGATATGTCTAAGGAATTTTATTGTTTGAAATCTCAGTTTGCTCATCTTGAAAAATTAATAGCCCAAATTTTGGATAAGCAGGCCACCTTAGTCAATAAGATGGCTGCTAAACTGGAAGATCTAGAAGGTAATAGGGATGAAGATCTAAAAGTTATTGATGTGTACCCTATTAAATATTTGTTTTGCAATATGAATCTTGACAATGATGGGACTGGAGATGATTCAACTTTAGTTAAAAGGCGTCCCAATGATTTGGAGTTTTTAGATCTTGATGCAAAAATTGGTAAAAGTGGGATTGAAGTGGTCAAAACTTTACATAGCAATGAACCCACTATTTTGGATTTCAAGGAATTTAATTATGATAATTGTTCTTTAATAGATTGTATTTCCTTGTTGCAATCCGTGTTAAATTCTCCTCATGCTTATAGTGAAAATAAAGCTTTTACCAAACATATCGTTGATACGTTAATGCAATCTTAGGAAGAAAAACTTGAATTAGAAGTTTCTATCCCTAGAAAACTTTATGATGAGTGGGAACCTACTATTAAAATTAAGATTAAATATCATGAATGCTATGCTTTATGTGATTTGGGTGCTAGTGTTTCCACGATTCCAAAAACTTTGTGTGATGTGTTAGGTTTCCGTGAATTTGATGATTGTTCTTTAGACTTGCACCTTGCGGATTCCACCATTAGTAAACCTATGGGAAGAATTAATGATGTTCTTATTGTTGCAAATAGGAATTATTTGCCATAGATTTCATCGTGCTTGATATAGATTGAAATCCTACATGTCCTATTATTCTTGGTAGACCTTTCCTTAGAACAATTGGTGCAATTATTGATATGAAAGAAGGAAATATTAGATTCCAATTTCCGTTAAGAAAAGGCATGGAACACTTTACTAGAAAGAAAATAAAATTACGTTATGAATCTATTATGAGAGCCACTTACGTATTGCATACCAAAGACGGTAATACCTAGATCTATCCTTGCTTTTATGCCTAGCTAGGGGCGTTAAACGATAGCGCTTGTTGGGAGACAACCCAATTTTATTTTTGTTTCTTGCTTTTTGGTTATTTTTAGTAATAAATAATTCATCTAGCTTCTGTTTAGATGTGGTTTTATGTTTTAATTAGTGTTTGTGCCAACTAGAACCTTTGGGAAGACTTGGGTGAAGTCTTTATGATCTTGCTGTAAAAAACAGAAACTTTAGTGCTCACGAGATTAGCTGCCATTTTTTTTACTGGAGAGTGATTTTAGGTTGATTCTTTTTGCATTAGATTAATAGAAAAATTCCTCACGTCCACCAATTTATTTTAGAATTTTGGAGTTCCAGAAGTATACGTTTGATACAGATTACTACAGACTGTTCTGTTTTTGGCAGATTCTGTTTTTCGTGTGTTGTTTGCTTATTTTGACGAATCTATGGCTAGTATCGGAGGGTATAAACCATAAAGAAGTTGTAATACAGTAGGTTTAACACCAATATAAATAAATAATGAGTTCATTACAGTACCTTATGGTTATGGTTTGTTTTCTTTCGCTAACGGAGCTCATGAGATTGTCTGTTGAGTTTTGTGTTGTGAAGTTTTCAAGTTTTGGGTAAAGATTTTGATGGATTATGGAATAAGGAGTGGAAAGAGCCTAAGATTGGGGATTCCCAAGGCACACCAAGGTAAAAATTAAGGACAACCAAAATCCTAAGCTTGGGGATGCCTCGGAAGGCATCCCCTCTTTCGTTTTCGTCCATTTGTAACTTTACTTGAGGCTATATTTTTAATTCACCACATGATATGTGTTTTGCTTGGAGCGTCTTGTATGATTTGAGTCTTTGGCTTTTAGTTTACCACAATCATCCTTTCTGTACACACCTTTTGGGAGAGACACACATGAATCGGAATTTATTAGAATACTCTATGTGCTTCACTTATATCTTTTGAGCTAGCTAATCTTGCTCTAGTGCTTCACTTATATCTTTTAGAGCACGGTGGTGGTTGTATTTTATAGAAATTATTGATCTCTCATGATTCACTTATATTATTTTGAGAGTCTTTTAGAACAGCATGGTAGTTTTCTTTGGCTATAAAATTAGTCCTAATATGATGAACATCCAAGATGGGTATAATAAAAACTATCATACAAAGTGCATTGAATACCATGAGAAGTTTGATACTTGATGATTGTTTTGAGATATGAAGATGGTGATATTAGATTAATGATAGTTGAGTAGTTGTGAATTTGAGAAATACTTGTTCTAAAGTTTGTAATTCCCGTGGCATGCACATATGGCGAACCGTTATGTGATGAAGTCGGAGCATGATTTATTTATTTATTGTCTTCCTTATGAGTGGCGGTCGGGGACGAGCGATGGTATTTTCCTACCAATCTATCCCCCTAGGAGCATGTGCGTAGTACTTCGTTTCGATAACTAATAGATTTTTGCAATAAGTATGTGAGTTCTTTATGACTAATGTTGAGTCCATGGATTATACGCACTCTCACCCTTCCACCATTGCTAGACTCTCTAATACCGCACACCTTTCGCCGGTATCATACACCCACCATACACCTTCCTCAAAACAGCCACCATACCTACCTATTATGGCATTTCCATAGCCATTCCGAGATATATTGCCATGCAACTTACCACCATTCCGTTTATTATGACACGCTTCATCATTGTCATATTGCTTTGCATGATCATGTAGTGGAAATCGTATTTGTGGCAAAGCCACCATTCATAATTCTTTCATACATGTCACTCTTGATTCATTGCATATCCCGGTACACCGCCGGAGGCATTCACGTAGAGTCATATTTTGTTCTAAGTATTGAGTTGTAATTTTTGAGTTGTAAGTAAAAAAAGTGTGATGATCATCATTATTAGAGCATTTTCCCAAGTGAGAAAAGGATGATGGAGACTATGATTCCCCCACAAGTCAGAATGAGACTCCGGACAATAAAAAAAAAAGAAAAAAGAGGCCATAAAAAAAGAGAAGAAGGCCCAAACAAAAAAATGAGAGAAAAAGAGAGAAGGGACAATGTTACTATCCTTTTACCACACTTGTGCTTCAAAGTAGCACCATGATCTTCATGATAGAGAGTCTCCTATGTTGTCACTTTCATATACTAGTGGGAATTTTACATTATAGAACTTGGCTTGTATATCCAATTGAAGGAAATATTCCCTAGAGGCAATAATAAATTTGTTATTTATATTTCCTTATATCATAATAAATGTTTATTATTCATGCTAGAATTGTATTAACTGGAAACTTAGTACATGTGTGAATACATAGACAAACAGAGTGTTACTAGTATGCCTCTACTTGACTAGCTCGTTGAATCAAAGATGGTTAAGCTTCCTAGCCGTAGACATGAGTTGTCATTTGATTAATGGGATCACATCATTAGAGAATGATGTGATTGACATGACCCATTCCATTAGCTTAGCACTTGATCGTTTAGTATGTTGCTATTGCTTTCTTCGTGACTTATACATGTTCCTATGACTATGGGATTATGCAACTCCCGAATACCGGAGGAACACTTTGTGTGCTACCAAACGTCACAACGTAACTGGGTGATTATAAAGGTGCTCTACAGGTGTCTCCGAAGGTACTTGTTGAGTTGGCATAAATCAAGATTAGGATTTGTCACTTCGATTGTCGGAGAGGTATCTCTGGGCCCTCTCGATAATGCACATTCATAATAAGCCTTGCAAGCAGTGCAACTAATGAGTTAGTTGCGGGATGATGTATTACGGAACGAGTAAAGAGACTTGCCGGTAGCGAGATTGAACTAGGTATTGATATACCGACGATCAAATCTCGGGCAAGTAACATAGATGACAAAGGGAACAACGTATGTTGTTATGCGGTTTGACTGATAAAGATCTTCGTAGAATATGTTGGAACCAATATGAGCATCCAGGTTCCGCTATTGGTTATTGACCGGAGACGTGTCTCGGTCATGTCTACATAGTTCTCGAACCCGTAGGGTCCGCACGCTTATAGTTCAATGACGATCGGTATTATGAGTTTTTGTGTTTTGATGTACCGAAGGTAGTTCGGAGTATGATCACGGACATGACGAGGAGTCTTGAAATGGTTGAGACGTAGAGATCGATATATTGGATGACTATGTTCGGACACCGGAAGTGTTTCGGGAGGTTTCAGACATATACCGGAGTACCGGGTGGTTACCGGAACCCCCCGGGGAGTATATTGGGCCTAATGGGCCCTAGTGGGAGAAGGGGAGGGGCGGCCAGGGCAGCCGCATGCCCCCTCTAGTCCGAATTGGACAAGGAGGGGGGGGGGCCCTTTCCTTCTCTCCCTTCCTTCTCCTCTCCTACTCCTACTTGGAAGGGGGGTAGGCTCCTCATGGGGCACGCCATAGGAGGCCGGCCCCCTCCCCCTTCTCCACTCCTTTATATACGGGGAGGGGGCACCCCTTAGAGACACAACAGTTGATCATTGATCTCTTAGCCATGTGCGGTTCCCCCCTCCACCATAATCCACCTCGGTAATATCATATCGGTGCTTAGGCGAAGCCCTGCATCGGTAGCATCATCATCACCGTCACCACGCCGTCGTGCTGACGAAGCTCTTCCCCGAAGCTCTACTGGATTGTGAGTTCGCGGGACGTCACCGAGCTGAAAGTGTGCTAAATGCGGAGGTGCCGTACGTTCGGTACTGAGGATCGGTCGATCGTGAAGACGTACGACTACATCAACCGCGTTGTTATAATGCTTCCGCTTACGGTATACAAGGGTACGTAGACGACACTCTCCCCTCTCGTTGCTATGCATCACCATGATCTTGCGTGTGTGTAGGAAAATTTTGAAATTACTATGTTCCCCAACAGTGGCATCTGAGCCAGGTTTATGCATAGATGTTATATGCACGAGTAGAACACAAGTGAGTTGTGGGCGGTACAAGTCATACTGCTTACCAGCATGTCATACTTTGTTTCGGCGGTATTGTTGGATGAAGCGGCCCGGACCGACATTACGCGTACGCTTACGCGAGACTGGTTCTACCGATGTGCTTGACACACAGGTGGCTGGCGGGTGTTAGTTTCTCCAATTTTAGTTGAACCGAGTGTGACTACGCCTGGTCCTTGTTCAAGGTTAAAACAACACTAACTTGACGAAATATATTTGTGGTTTTTATGCGTAGGTAAGAACGGTTCTTGCTCAGCCCCTAGCAGCGACGTAAAACATGCAACAACAAAGTAGAAGACGTCTAACTTGTTTTTGCAGGGCATGTTGTGATGTGATTTGTTCAAGACATGATTCTATATTTTATTGTATGAGATGATCATGTTTTGTAACAGAGTTATCGGCAACTGGCAGGAGCCATATGGTTGTCGCTTTATTGTATGCAATGCAATCGCCCTGTAATTGCTTTACTTTATCACTAAGCGGTAGCGATAGTCGTGGAAGCAATAGTTGGCGAGACGACAACGATGCTACGATGGAGATCAAGGTGTCGCGCCGGTGACGATGGTGATCATGAAGGTGCTTTGGAGATGGAGATCGAAGGCACAAGATGATGATGGCCATATCATATCACTTATATTGATTGCATGTGATGTTTATCCTTTACGCATCTTATTTTTCTTTGATTAACGGTAGCATTATAAGATGATCTCTCACTAAAATTTTCAAGGTACAAGTGTTCTCCCTGAGTATGCACCGTTGCCAAAGTTCGTTGTGCCGAGACACCACGTGATGATCGGGTGTGATAAGCTCAACGTTCTTGTCGGATTTCGGGTTCCGGCAGACCCTTGAGGTTCAAACACTGGGGTGCGCGCAGAGATCTCTCCCCTACCGATCTACGTCCGATCCTCTCGTGCGAACTATGATGGAAATGATGAACAACACAAGAGACACGAGGTTTATACTGGTTCGGGCCACCGTTGTGGTGTAATACCCTACTCTAGTGTGTGGTGTGGTGGATTGCCTCTGGGGCTGATGATGAACAGTACAAAGGAAGAACATCCTCGCAAGGGGTGTTCTTGAGCTGGTGCAGTGCGTTCCACTTGGTCTCTACCAGATTTCTAGATGCCTCTACCCGATTTCTCGATGCCTCTACTCTGTGGTGGCTATCTCTATTTATAGAGGCCCTGGGCCTCTTCCCAAATAATGAGCGGGAAGGGCGCCAACAATTGGCCATTTTGAAGGGGAACATCTAGTACAAGTTATCCTGACCAAAGGTGGTCTTCGGTTGCCAAAAGCACTGGTGATGACACCGTCTTGGGCTCCACGGTGACCTCCGTCCGGCCATCCTGCTGGTCTTGGTCTCGTTGCACCGGAATGGTAACCTTTGCCTGATGCCTTGGCCTGTGCTTGCCCCCTTTGCACCAAAGGGGAAACAAGGACTCTGCCCAGGACGGCGCTCGCCTGGCCTTGATCGTCATGGCTTGCGTCACGGGATCCTCGCGAGGTACCCTTGTATTGATCTCTCCGCCTCCTCGCGAGCCTGCCTGGTGAGGACGCTCTTGAGGAGGATTCCTGTTGTCCTCCCCGCGAGGCTTGGCCCCTCGTGAGGGTCTTGAGCTTGAGCTTGATGAAGATGGACCGCGCTGGGCCCCCACTTGAGCCACGCCGCAGGCTGCAGGCAGGCAAGTCTGGGGACCCCCGTTCCCAGAACGCCGATAGTAGCCCCCGGGCCCAAGGCGCACGCGGGCTTGGCTTAGCAGAGAAGCGAAGGGGCAAGCACAAAGCGCCGCGGGACCTAACAGCATGCGGCCTTGGGCGCCGCATGGCGGTTGATTGGACGTGGGCAACTGCACTTCCCACGACGCCCTGTTACGCGCCCGACTAAGCGGACTCGTAGCTGCACACAGTTGTTCCTCCTTTGGCTGCCCGCTCGTCTCCTACCTTCCTTTCTTCTCCGAGCTCCAATCTCCGCCACCAATCCGGCTCGAGCTCTTCCCCTTCCCCAACGCCATGGCGCCGGCGAAGAAGGGAAGGGGGAAGAAACCCTCGCCTTCGTCCTGCGCAGCTCCAACGGCGGCCCCCGCCGTCGATCGGTCAATCATACTCAACCCGAAAGCCTTGGACAAGGTCCACTCCGCCCTTGCTTCCATCTCCAACGAGTGCGGCCGGACCATAGTTTGGCCCGCTCCCGCGCCTTTCTTGCCAGGACCGCCACGGAGGTCCGATTCTTCGCCGATGCCCTATGGGCGGGTCTGTTTCCCCCTTTTCTGCTTTCTTCAATGTTGTGCTCTCCCATTATCAGATCCACATGACGCACCTCGGGTCGGAGTCCATTACCCTTTTGGCTGTCTTTGCTTTCGTGTGCGAGGCGATGATAGGCATCCCTCCTTTCGTTGCCCTGTTGCGCCACTTCTTTTCTTTGCGCCTGAGCGATCCCACTTAGTGCTCGGGGTGTGTAAGCTTCTTCGCCGTACCTGAGTCGGCTGCTTCAGGGATTGACTTTGGTCTTCCACCTTCTCAGGCCAGGTTCAGAAAGCGGTGGCTGTACGTGGACGTCAGGGTGCCTAGCCCCTTGCTCTCGCACCCGACCTTACCTGATGTTCCCAACCCAGGCTGGGGTCATGAACCGCTCGCGAGCCCCCGACTTGCTTTCGTCTGGCACCGCTTCGAAAGTTTGAGGGCACACAATGTGACAGCGCCGAAGGTGGTGAGGGAGTTCCTTCTATGCCGCGTTGCTCCTCTCCAGCGCCACCCTCGCCAGATGTGGGCTTTGCGGGGCGCAGGGACCACATGCGGCTTCAGGAGGAGGATTTGGCGCCTGAAGTGCTGCGGACGGTGCTCAAGGTCTTGATTGGCGATCCTTCCCCAGGCAGCCTACGGAGTGGTGGTGTCCTCTTGTATCTTTGCTCCGGCAGGGCCAATTTTGTGAAGCAGATGCCCAGCTTCGACGAGCGGGGGCTATGCCCGACTGGCCTCACGGGGCCACGTGAGAACCCATCTGCCGTGGTTGTTCCCCCTCCCGCCCTCAGCAGTCCTTCCTCAGGCGACAGGGCGGGGAGAGAACCGACGGGAGGTGAGGTGGCTGATGTCGAGGTGCTGGCGCCACATGGAGCTTCGAAGGCGACGTCCCCCGAGGCCCGCCCTGGGGCGGCGGTTGATGCTGGGTCACGGCCTTCGGCTCTCGAGGCCGGGGCTCCTGAGCCCCCAGCTGCTCTTCGCGAGGCGACGCCTGACGACGCCCCTAGAGCAGACTCCTCCGGTGCCGACCATCCTGAGGCTTCTTCTGCACCCCAGTCCGACCCACGCCCCAGGCGCTTAGGTCGGTTTCGCGTAGACTTCGAGGCTCTCCGCAAGAGGAAAGAGGCCTCGGGTGGCAGCGACCACCCTCGCCGCTTGCTGAAGCACAGGAAGTACTTTTCCATGGACGGGTAAGTCTTCCTCTTTCTTTGCTCATTTGCCTTGTTATCCTTGTGGCTGGTTGTGGCCTCTCAGGCCCCGTCTTGTTGAATCCACCGAGCGGACCCGGGAGCCAGCCCTCGCATCTTCGCCCCCTTTGCTGGCTCCGGGCCCGCTGAGCTCGAGTGGCATTCTTGCTGCTGGACCGGTTGGTGGAGTGATCCGCTCCATAGGGCACCTCGAGCCTGCTCGCCCGATGGCCTTTCTTCACGAGCCTTCTTGGGGCACGCCAGGCTTGCCCCACGTTCCTCCTCTGATCATAGATGGTGAATGGTTGAAGTCTGCCCTTGGCTCCTCCTCCATGGGCGGATTGACGCCAGGCCGGACTCTCAGAGGGGTCCGTTCGACGATGGTTGGGGTGGCAGCCCCCAGCCCCACACCTGGAGGGGGCTCGCCGCCTCGGGGCCCTCCGCATGCTCCGGTAGAAGAAGGTGATGCGGAAGATGTGCTTAGGCGTGCTCGAAAGCGTCGCACCCTTTGTGAAGAGTTCCTCCAGGGGGCAGCGGATGCGATGAACCGGGTCGGGGCAGAGCTTGCCGCCGAGGATGTGCGCCTTGAGGCCGAGGGCCTGCGCCTCGCTGAGGAGAGGCGCAAGCTGAAGGTTGCCATCGCCCTCGCGCGCCACCAACGTGATCGCGACAACGCGGAGGCCGAAGCGTCGCTAGCGGCTTCGCGGGAGGCCTGCTCCCAGGCTGTCGAGGAGGCTCGGGAGGCAGACCGATGGCGCAAGGATGCGGAGGAGCGCGTATGGGAGCTCCAAGCCCAAAGCAATTCCCTGGAGCAGTAAGTAGAACTGCGCCATGCAACCCTCGGGTCGATGCAGGAGGCCGCCGTCGACCGGGCGGAGCTCCAGAGGCGCGAGGAAGTGCTGGCGCTCGAGGCCGCCGAGCGCAGCCTTGACCTGGAGCGGTTGGAGACGAGGGAGCACCTGGCGGCTCACGCGGAGGACGACGTTGCGGCGTGCGAAGCCCGGATCCAGGAAGAGGTCGACCGCCGTGTGGCGGGAGCTCGCTCGGCCCTCGAGCGCGAATACGAGGCAAAGTTGATGCTGATCAAGGCCGAGGCTGAGGGCAGGACAGCGGCCATCAAGGCCAAGTTGGTTGAAGAGACGCGGCGTGCGGATTCCTCCGCAGCCGCCATTGACGCGGCACAGGCGGAGCTGTCCTCTTCCCGGGCTGAGCTGCTGCTTCTTCAACAGAGGGTTGATGATGTCGAGGCCATCACACGGCAGAACAAGGACGAGATCCGCCAGCGGAGGGTCCTGGAGCACGAGCATGCTCCCATGCTTCAGATGCTCAGGGAAAAGGCCAACTCAGCCTTGGGTGAGATTTGCGAGGCTGCCGCTAAGGAACCGCATTAGACCAAGTATGCCTGCAACCTTCAGTTCTTCACCGACGTGGTGACGCTTCTGGAGAACCGCTCCGAGAGGGACCGTTGGCTTGTCGAAGAGAGGAGCCGAGCCTTGCTTAAGCATGCCTTCTCCTGTGTCTTCAGCTATCTGTAGGGAAGGGACCCCCACTTCGACTTTGATGCTGCCGTCGCACCCATGCCCATAGCTGTCCGGGGTGACCTGGCGCAATGGGTGGAGAATAACGTGGATGCCCTCGTCCAGGCCTTCACGTCTGACGATGAAGGTGTGGTCGTGGCCGCTGATGGAGGTGGCATTGTGAACGAGCCTGGCACCGACGGGGACGCCGCCGGCGGCGGCGACGATGTCAGTGACGCCAGCGAAGCTTCCGAGGATCCCCCAGAAGACGTGGTGAGTGATATGTCCGACTAGTCGTATGCTACAGCTGTCCATCCTGCACAAAGGAGACTCGGGCTTGGCCCTGAAGAATGTAAGAGCATTTTGGGAGGGGAGGCCCCTCATGTAAAGATTTGTGATTAGTACCCTGATAAGTGCGATGTTACGCGTGAGTTATCCGCTAGCCTGGTGATGGTCCAGCTGATTCGTTTACCTTTTGATCTTGACGAGCCCTGAGCGGGCCTGCGGGGAGTCGCCACGCCTCGGGCGTCTCCCGATTAACCTGTTGACCCTATGATGAGAACCTCCAGAGAGGGTGCGGCGACTGCGGTCCCAGCTGCAGACGTGCCTGGCCCGGCCGGGCTCGCGAGGGGCTCGTGAGGTGGGGCAGCTGACGTTAACTGCGGATATAGGGCCGAAAACAGAACGCGAGAGATTGCTCGAACGAGACTAAACACCCCTTCCCCAACGCACGCAAGCTTCGAATTCAAATCCAACTTAAATCCAAACCGAAGGAACTTGTCAACAAGGAAGAAGCAAAAAAGCAAAAGGCCGCGTCCGGCACCTAATCTAGTCTTCGACGTCTTCTCACCAGCGCGGAGCTAAGTGCTGCCACTGGGTGTGGGCGGGAGCCCCAGGGCCTGAGGCCGGCACCCCTGAGACTCCGGGGCGTGTACAACCCCACTCATTATTACGTGAGAGTGTCACGGGGCGGCGAGCTTCACAGGCACTGGGCCTTCTTCACAGGTACTGGCCTTGCTTCATATCACCAGACGAGGGCCCCGCCTTGCGCCACACTCTACCGCCATTGGCGGCGACCGGAAACCAAGGACGACGCCAACGGGGTAGAGTGGTCGCCAGCGGTTCCCCCGACGACCACGGGTCCTCTGCCAGGGGCAGGCCATGGGGCACCTCCTCGGCAGAGGGCCTACCTCCTGAGAACACCTTGCTCCGGCCGCCGTGAGGGTGAGCCTGGATCTCGGCCCCTCTCCTGCAGCCCCCTGCGCCCTCCTCCTGAGGGATAGGAGGCTGTAGCATTGGGGCAGCCATCTGCCGCGGCGACCTGTACCTCCTGCGACCCATGGTTAGCATAAGCTTGCTCCTGAGGGATGAGTGGTACCCGATAGTTGCTGCTATCGGCGCAGTTGTCGAGGCTCTCCTGGGGTCCCTGAAAGAGCTCAGCTTCCGGCGCCTCCTCGTCCCAGCCGGGCCCGAGGAACGAGCCGTGATCTTCTTCCAGTGTGCGTCCTTGATTCACCATGCGGGGTACATAAGCCTCTGGAGCTACAATGGGTGCAAGCCAGTTTTGCACACGCAGAATACTTGGGTTAAACTTGACGAGCCTAGCATATGTAGATATGGCCTCGGAACACTGAGACTGAAAGGTCGAGCGTGAATCATATAGTAGATATGATCAACATAGTGATGTTCACCATTGAAAATCACTCCATTTCGCGTGATGATTGGTTATGGTTTAGTTGATTTGGATCACGTGATCACTTAGATGATAAGAGAGATGTCTATCTAAGTGGGAGTTCTTAAGTAATATGATTAATTGAACTTAAACTTATCATGATTTTTAGTCCTGGTAGTATTAGCATATCTATGTTGTAGATCAATAGCTCACGTTTAGCTCCCCTATTTTATTTTTGATATGTTCCTAGAGAAAACTAAGTTGAAGGATGATGGTAGAAATTACACGGACTGGGTCCATAACTTGAGGATTATCCTCATTGCTGCACAACAGAATTACGTCCTGGAAGCACCGCTGGGTGCCACGCCTACTGCAAATGCTACTGATGACATTAAGAATGTCTGGCAGAGCAAAGCTGATGACTACTCGATAGTTCAGTGTGCCATGCTTTACGGCTTAGAACTGGGACTTCAACGACATTTTGAACGTCATGGAGCATATGAGATGTTCCAAGAGTTGAAGTTAATATTTCAAGCAAATGCCCGGATTGAGAGATATGAAGTCTCCAATAAGTTCTACAGCTGCAAAATGGAGGAGAATAGTTCTGTCAGTGAACATATATACTCAGAATGTCTGGGTACTACAATCACTTGATTCAACTACGAGTTAATCTTCCAGATGATAGTGTCATTGACAGAATTCTTCAATCACTGCCACCAAGCTGCAAGAGCTTCGTGATGAAGTATAATATGCAAGGGATGGATAAGACAATTCCCGAGCTCTTCGCAATGCTAAAGGCTGCAGAGGTAGAAATCAAGAAGGAGCATCAAGTGTTGATGGTCAACAAGACCACTAGTTTCAAGAAAAAGGGTAAAGGGAAGAAGAAGGGGAACTTCAAAAAGAACGACAAACAAGTTGCTGCTCAAGTGAAGAAACCCAAGTCTGGACCTAAGCCTGAGACTAAGTGCTTCTACTGCAAAGGATTGGTCACTAGAAGCGAAACTGTCCCAAGTATTTGGTGGATAAGAAGGATGGCAAAGTGAAGAAAGGTATATTTGATATACTTCTTATTGATGTGTACTTTATAGCAGCCCCTCGGCATTTGATACTGGTTCAGTTGCTAAGAGTAGCAACTCGAAACGGGAGTTGCAGAATGAACAGAAACTAGTTAAGGGCGAGGTGAAAATATGTGTTGGAAGTAGTTCCAAGATTGATATGATCATCATCGCACACTGCCTATACTTTCGGGATTAGTGTTGAACCTAAATAAGTGTTACTTGGTGTTTGCATTGAGCATGAATATGATTTGATCATGTTTATTGCAATACAGTTATTCATTTAAGTTAGAGAATAATTGTTGTTCTATTTACATGAATAAAACCTTCTATGGTCATACACCCAATGAAAATGGTTTGTTGGATCTCGATCGTAGTGATACACATATTCATAATATTGAAGCCAAAAAATGCAAAGTTAATAATGATAGTGCAACTTATTTGTGGCACTGCCGTTTAGGTCATATTGGTGTAAAACGCATGAAGAAAATCCATGCTGATGGGCTTTTGGAATCACTTGATTATGAATCAGTTGATGCTTGCGAACCATGCCTCATGGACAAGATGACTAAGACTCCGTTCTCCGGAACAATGGAGCAAGCAACATACTTGTTGGAAATAATACATACTAATGTATGCAGTCCGATGAGTGTTGAGGCTCGCGAGAGGTATCGTTATTTTCTGACCTTCATAGATGATTTGAGCAGATATGGGTATATCTACTTGATGAAACATAAATCTGAAACATTTGAAAACTTCAAATAATTTCAGAGTGAAGTGAAAAATCATCGTAACAAGAAAATAAAATTTCTACGATTTGATCATGGAGGAGAATATTTGAGTTACGAGTTTGGTCTTCATTTAAAACAATGTGAAATAGTTTCGCAACTCACGCCACCAGGAAAAGCACAGCGTAATGGTGTGTCCTAACATCCTAACCGTACTTTCTTAGATATGGTGCAATCTATGATGTCTCTTACCGATTTACCACTATCGTTTTGGGGTTAAGCATTAGAGACAGCTGCATTCACGTTAAGTAGGGCACCATCTAAATCCGTTGAGACGACACCATATGAACTGTGGTTTGGCAAGAAACCAAAGTTGTCGTTTCTTAAAGTTTGGGGTTGCGATGCTTATGTGAAAAAGTTTCATCCAGATAAGCTCAAACCCAAATCGGAGAAATGTGTCTTCATAGGATACCCAAATGAGATAGTTGGTACACGTTCTATCACAGATCCGAAGGCAAGACATTTGTTGCTAAGAATGGATCCTTTCTAGAGTAGGAGTTTCTCTCGAAAGAAGTGACTGGGAGGAAAGTAGAACTTGATGAGGTAACTGTACCTGCTCCCTTATTGGAAAGTAGTTCATCACAGAAACCGGTTTCTGTGACACCTAGACCAATTAGTGAGGAAGCTAATGATATTGATCATGAATCTTCAGATCAAGTTACTACCGAACCTCGTAGGTCAAACAGAGTAAGATCCGCACCAGAGTGGTACGGTAATCCTGTTCTGGAGGTCATGTTACTTGACCATGACGAACCTACAAACTATGAGGAAGCAATGATGAGCCCAGATTCCGCAAAATGGCTTGAGGCCATGAAATCTGAGATGGGATCCATGTATGAGAACGAAGTGTGGACTTTGGTTGACTTGCACGATGATCGGCAAGCCATAGAAAATAAATGGATCTTCAAGAGGAAGATGGATGCTGATAGTAGTGTTACTATCTACAAACCTAGACTTGTCGAAAAAGGTTTTTGACAAAGTTCAAGGTGTTGACTACGATGAGATTTTCTCACTTTAGCTATGCTTAAGTATGCCCGAATCATGTTAGCAAATTGCCACATTTTATGAAATTTGGCAAATGGATGTCAAAACTACATTCCTTAATGGATTTATTAAAGAAGAGTTCTATATGATGCAACTAGAAGGTTTTGTCGATCCTAAAGGTCCTAACAAAATGTGCAAGCTCCAACGATCCATCTATGGACTGGTGCAAGCATCTCGAAGTTGGAATATACGCTTTGATGAGTTGATAAAAGCATATAGTTTTATACAGACTTGCGGTGAAGCCTGTATTTACAAGAAAGTGAGTGGGAGCACTACAACATTTCTGATAAGTATATGTGAATGACATATTGTTGATCGGAAATAATGTAGAATTTTCTGGAAAGCATAAAGGAGTGTTTGAAAGGAGTTTTTCAAAGAAAGACCTCGGTGAAGTTGTTTACATATTGAGCATCGAGATCTATAGAGATAGATCAAGACGCTTGATAAGTTTTTTCAATGAGTGCATACCTTGACAAGATTTTGAAGTAGTTCAAAATGGAACAGTCAAAGAAAGAGTTCTTGCCTGTGTTACAAGGTGTGAAATTGAGTAAGACTCAAAGCCCGACCATGGCAGAAGATACAAACATAATGAAAGTCATTCCCTATGCCTCAGCCATAGGTTCTATAAAGTATGCCATGCTGTGTACCAGATCTATTGTATATCCTACACTGAGTTTGGCAAGGGAGTACAATAGTGATCTAGGAGTAGATCATTAAACAATGGTCAAAATTATCCTTAGTGGAATAAGGATATGTTTCTCGATTATGGAGGTGACAAAAGGTTCGCCGTAAAGGGTTACGTCGATGCAAGTTTTGACACTGATCCAGATGACTCTAAGTCTCAATCTGGATACATATTGAAAGTGGGAGCAATTAGCTAAAGTAGCTCCGTGCAGAGCATTGTAGACATAGAAATTTGCAAAATACATACGGATCTGAATTTGGCAGACCCGTTGACTAAACTTCTCTCACAAGCAAACATGATCACACCTTAGTACCCTTTGGGTGTTAATCACATGGCGATGTGAACTAGATTACTGACTCTAGTAAACCCTTTGAGTGTTGGCCACATGGCGATGTGAACTATGGATATTAATCACATGATGATGCGAACTATTGGTGTTAAATCACATGGCGATGTGAACTAGATTATTGACTCTAGTGCAAGTGGGAGACTGAAGGAAATATGCCCTAGAGGCAATAATAAAGTTGTTATTTATATTTCCTTATACCATGATAAATGTTTATTATTCATGCTAGAATTGTATTAACCGGAAACTTAGTACATGTGTGAATACATAGACAAACAGAGTGTCACTAGTATGCCTCTACTTGACTAGCTCGTTGAATCAAAGATGGTTAAGTTTCCTAGCCATAGACATGAGTTGTCATTTGATTAACGGGATCACATCATTAGAGAATGATGTGATTGACATGACCCATTCTGTTAGCTTAGCACTTGATCGTTTAGTATGTTGCTATTGCTTTCTTCATGACTTATACATGTTCCTATGACTATGATATTATGCAACTCTCGAATACCAGAGAAACACTTTGTGTGCTACCAAACGTCACAACGTAACTGGGTGATTATAAAGGTGCTCTATAGGTGTCTCCGAAGGTACTTGTTGAGTTGGCATAAATCAAGATTAGGATTTGTCATTTCGATTGTCGGAGAGGTATCTCTGGGCCCTCTCGGTAATGCACATCATAATAAGCCTTGCAAGCAATGCAACTAATGAGTTAGTTGCGGGATGATGTATTACGGAACGAGTAAAGAGACTTGCCGGTAATGAGATTGAACTAGGTATTGAGATACCGACGATCGAATCTCGGTCAAGAAACGTACCAATGACAAAGGGAACAACATATGTTGTTATGCGGTTTGACCGATAAAGATCTTCGTAGAATATGAGCATCCATGTTTCGCTATTGGTTATTGACCGAAGACGTGTCTCAGTCATGTCTACATAGTTCTCGAACCCGTAGGGTCCGCACGCTTAAAGTTCTGTGACGATCAATATTATGTGTTTTTGTGTTTTGATGTACCGAAGGTAGTTCAGAGTCCCGGATATGATCGTGGACATGACAAGGAGTCTCGAAATGGTCGAGACGTAAAGATCAATATATTGGACGACTATGTTCGGACACCGGAAGTGTTTCGGGAGGTTTCAGACATATACGAGAGTACCGGGGGGCTACCGGAATCCCCCGGGGAGTATATTGGGCCTAATGGGCCCTAGTGGGAGAAGAGGAGGGGCGGCCAGGGCAGACGCTCCCCCTCCCCCTCTAGTCCGAATTGGATAAGGAGGGGGGGGGGGGGGGCGGCGCCCCCCTTTCCTTCTCTCCTTCTCTCCCTTCCTTCTCCTCTCCTACTCCTACTTGGAAGGGGGCACTAGAAAAAAAATACACTTCCGTGATGATATGTGTTTGTCACAGTAGGTCGCATTTTTTGTCATGCATGTACATCCATGACAAATTTATGATAGAATCAAGATAGTCATACGTGTGCTGTCGTAGAAGTGTTCCATGACATTACCAAAATTATCATCACGGAAGTGTCCACTTCCATGATGATAAATCGCGCGTCACAGAAGTACTTTCGTCAAGGGTGACCGAGACGTGGCATCCACCGTAATGAATGTTGTTAAGCTATCGGGTCGGGTTTTGGATCCGATAACCCGTTAACAGCCCTGACCAATGGGGATTTTCCACGTGTAAAATCATCATTGGCTAGAGGAAACACGTGTCAGCTCATCGTTGGGACAGATGTCATCCACTCACTGGACAGAAGGTGCCTATGATACGTCGACACGTGGCATGGCCCAACAATGGTCCATTCCTGTGAAAAGGCCGGCCCGTTTGACTTGGTCAAAAGCTAGCGGGCCAGCCCATGGAAAGCCTGTTAACGGCATGTTCACATATAGCCCATTTACTGCCCGCTAACCCAAGGCCCGTTACGCCCTATCCGAATTAGGCCCAGTAGCGTCATCTGGGCCATCCAATATAATTCCAGCCCGTTTTCACTCCTGCCCCGTGTATAGCCCATGACGTCTTTCGGCCCATATGAGACCCTTTGTAACTCTTGGCCCATTAGCGGCCCGTGCTAAAACTGGCCCGTAATGAACAATGTATTACTTTACACCCATTAACGACCTGTGGTGAAACTGTCCCGTAATGAACAGTGTATCACTTTATACCCATTAACGGCTCGTTATTCCGTTGGGCCGTTTCCAGCCCAAGTTAACTTTCGGCCTTCTGAGGGCCCGTTTATTCTTGGGCTCATTTGCAGCATTCGGTTACTTACGGCCCGTTACTGTCATTTTCTGCTTGTGGGCCAAATTCAGCCCGTCGTTATAGTTGGCCCGTTTGTGGACCATTAGTCTGTTGGGCCATTTTCATAGAATCACCAAATACGGCCTATTAACGTCCCGTTATGGTCAGCCCATAAAACGTACGATTTCCATTAAAGGCCCATCTATGACCCATTAAAGGCCCGTACAAGACCCATAAATGAGTCGGCAGCCCATGGATCATATGAGACATAGAAGGCCCATGGATCCTACGAGACGTAGAAGGCCCATGGATCCCAGGAGACATACAAGGCCCATGGGATCCTACGAGACGTAGAAGGCCCATGGATCCTACGAGACGTAGAAGGCCCATGGATCCTACGAGACGTAAAAGGCCCATGGATCCTATGAGACGTAGAAGGCCCATGGATTCGACGGCCCGTGAAGGGCCATGGTCGGGCGAGTTGGCCCCCGTTTGAACGATATAGCATATTCAATGAATTATCCTACTCAATACTATCACCTCTAAAAAGCATACACTATACAACAAAGAGATCAAGGCATAGAAAGGTAGAATAATCCTACACTATACAATAAAGAAATTACAGCCGATTATACCCACTGGGCATTATGGTTCGGCACAGGTGATAATAAAGCATACACAAACAACAAATTACATATACTGGGCAAATACAGTGATTTCAATCTGCAAAATCTCCAATTTCTTCATGGTTACCTCAGTGTATTGTTTCATTTTTTTGACTCCTGCATCTAATACCTGCATGTCCAGTCTCAACTTGTTGATTATACGTTGACAATCATGTACACGTTGTCTTGCCACCTCTAGTTGATGCTCGAGAACATCAGCACATTCCAATTCCAATCCATAATCATTCGGTAACGGCCATGCCGCACTGCTCGCAGATCTTTGTGTTTATGTCACTTCATCCTGAAATGTTTCTGTAAGTACACATGACTAGGGCAAAAATATAGTTACAACAGTGAAGCGAACAAGACACTATTTTGTACTACATGGCAAAACATGACTAACAATAATGTTACACGTCACTTAAAAAATGTTACACGTCATGAAGCATAAGCATGTGATATTTTAAAAATCATAAAAAAATAGTCTGTGCAGCCTGCATATAGAAATCCCTCTTAGCTCACCAGAGGAGCATGATGTTGGGGCCCAATCAAAAACACAGACAAGTTACAAATTTAGACATCACATTGCGTATAAGTAAGCAAGCAGTTGGCCATTCTGTGTCTCAATTAAAGTCTTAGGGAGCATAATGAACATCAGATGGTTTCATACAAACATACTACAGCAGGCAAAACTATGCAATCATTAGCGTAGTATAAACTAGTTTGTGAGCCTCATGCAATAATAGTTGGTTAATAGACTTCAAAGCTTCAGGCACACTTCGGCAGAGTAATTAAATGGTAAGACCTTTAATTATGTCAACTAATAGTGATACAAGTACCAAACATCAAGCATGATTATTTGGGCATCTCATTAACTGAGGACAAATAAAGCAATTGAAAAGAGAAAATTAACTATGCCTAAAACAACAAGGAATTGAAATGTTGAGCTGCATACAGTGACTTACCTTAGCAGGTTGAAGAGGCTCAGCGCAGCTCCTACTTCTCTTGCAAGGCTCCTTCCTAACATCTTGTACTTGTAAATCCTCAATCTTATCTTCATTGCACCCCCTCTGCAAGGTGACACAAACTAGTTACTCGTCTCCTTGGAAGATAAATATGCATACTTTCCAGTCTGTGAACACAAAAGGATGAGATTATAACAAAACAACACCACATAATGAAACATGCCGCATCTCTTGCACTTGCACACAATGAAATGAGCATTTACTATGTCTGCACTATGTAAAAGCTAGGCATACCTTCGAACTGGATCTCTAGGTACTCTTGGAGAGCCCACTGTAGTGTATAGCCAAACCTTTATGTCACCTATGAGTTAGAAAAGGCCCCACTATAGCAGCCCTTAGTGTTTAAATCATTGACAAGCTCTGTTAGAGTGTTAGGTCAAGAACAACAAGTAATCAAAGCAAACAGCCCTAGTATGGCTGGATGATGCAAACAAGCAATTGAACAGACGTGTGAGCAAATCTTACATATGAAAAGAAGCAAAGAAGGAGGCTTAAAGACCATCACTTTACCGACCAGATTTAAGGGGCATTTAAACATCATGTGCATAGTATGAACTAACATAAACATTGCATATTCCAGATTCTACAATGGAATGCGCATGTATTAGGTTATGCCATGTATGATGATGCCTAAATGTACAGATAGCAGGCAGGAGTGATTCATCATTGCACACACAATTGAATTGCAGGTTAAGGGCCAGTTCGATTCCGCCTTTTCAGGGCATATTATCAAAATAAGCCATAAAAGATGTAAAGAAGTCATTTTTGAGTTATGGGCTTGGGCTTAACTAATTTCGCTTTGGAGGGGGGGTGTTTCAGGTAGAACCTCACTAAAAATTGAAGGGAAGGGGAATAGTGAAATGACTATGTTACCTGCCTATATTACACTCAAAATGCAACTGCTGACGCCCGTGTCACACCTGACCCTCAAGTAAAAACAAACACGCAAGCATTCATTGCCCTGACCGCTTGCATCTCCTCTCCCCTTTCCCTCTACCTCGATCCCCTGCCTATAGCACTAGGGTTCCTCCAGCGAGCCATCGCCACTGGTCCCATCTGGCCTGGTCCTCGACGATGCTATGTCCAGCTAGGCCACATGGCTGGCGGGTAGGGGCAAATCTCCCTGGCTGCTCCTCCCTCTGGCGCCACCCCTCATTCTCATGGTCTCCAGCAGCTGCTCCACTGTGGTTCATCCAACGCACTACTCCGGCGGGCGCTGCACAACTACGGCTGATGCCACACTGCGGCAGAAGGCACCTTATTCCCCCTCCCCTCCTCCCAGGCCATGGCTTTGAGGTGCTGTTGAAGGATGAGCTCATCCAACAAGGTGAGGATCTCCTCTGTTTTTTTGCCAAAATTTCATTCTGATCCACTATACGATGAATTGCTATGAGCTGCTGCTGCTATATGATTCATTGCTATGAGCTGCTCCTGCTGCTGCTATGTGATGAATTGCTATGAGCTGCTGCTGCTGTATGATGAGTTGCTATGAGCTGCTGCTGCTGCTATATGATGAATTGTTATGAGCTGTTGCTGCTATATGATGAGTTGCTACAAGCTGCTCCTGCTGCTGCTATATGATGAATTGCTATGAGCTGCTCTTGCTGCTGCTATATGATGAATTGCTATGAGCTGCTCCTGCTGCTGCTATATGATGAATTGCTATGAGCTGCTGCTGGTATATGATGAATTGCAGACTGCTGCTGCTGTATGATGAGTTGCTATGAGCTGCTGCTGCTATATGATGCTTTCAGGTGGTGCTGCTATACGATAATAACCAGCCACTTGGACCATCGAATTTCAATAAATAATTGTTCTTCATTTAAATGCGGGTCATGCGTTCTTCATTTAAATTAGGCAATGGGATCTCTATGGAAAACATTGACCAAAGTAGATTGTGCCAAGTAGATGGTATCTTTGTATTTGCATTTTGAGCAAATAGTGATGGTTTGTTTTCCTATCATATTAATTACTGCACTGGGTTCAATTTGTGATGTTTGCAAGTCAAATTAATTTCCATATGGGCAGCAAAATGAAAAAAAATATAATGCAATCTAGACTTTCCACTGATCATACCAAAGATAAGCTGAAAACGCAATGAAAAGAACTGGTTGGCTTATTACATGGAGCTTATATTCACAGGTGCTTATTTTCTTAGGATAACTCGTAATAACTATCCCTAAGAAACTTGGCTAATAGAACTGGCATACAAATAACATGTCACGATGATTGCAATGGAGGAGTGACGTACCATAGCACACTATATATGCTCACCGCTGCCTCTCCTTTTTTTGCGATGTTCCATGAAATTGCCACATACATCTTGTACTTTTTCATTGTGTAACCCTATCTGCAAGTTGACACGGCTAATTTCAAACATCTCTACATGATACTACATTGCATATCCCTTGTGCATATTCAAACCACCAATTAACGATTGTGTGCGTACCATAAACTAGCCATGACTCTGTATGCTGGACTAGCAGGCACTCTAAGGGAGCCTAATGTAGTGCACTAGAATTCCTACATGCCACCTATGATTTTGTGTAATGTACTGCCCCTGTTCCTAAATATATGTCTTTGTAGAGATTCCAGTATGGACGACATACAGATGTATATAGATGCATTTTCGAGTGTGGATTCACTCGTTTTGCTTCGTATGTAGCCTATAGTGGAATCTCTAGAAAGATTTATATTTAGGAATGGAGGTACGAGGTAGTATCATGTATGACATCTACATATCTAATTTAGCAGCCAGTAGTAGAAATCATTGTCTGCAAAAAATGGATTACTGGTCAAAAATCCTAGCAAAGCACGCTGGCAGGCACGGAACAATACAAGAGAGAGAGACGCGCTTACAAGATCATAGCAATGCCTCAGTCCAGGATCTTGGTTGGCCAAGCTGTTAGATCCAGAAGAAACATCGTCCTTGTAGTTTTTGCCAGTTGCATAACAAGTAACAACGACCGGTTAGTATATCTGAAGTACATCGGGCAGGTGATTCTGGACGGGTTTAAAGGTGACAAGTACCTAGGCCATGGCGGGTGCTTGGAATCTCTCCAGACGGTGGGAATCAGGTTAGAAAAGTCAAGGGTGATGACGCTGCGCTGGCTGTCGGGGTCCGGTAAGGAGATCTAGAATCGTCGAGTAGGGCGTTTGTGGAGCGGCTCCGGTAGGGTGGACTACAGTGTGGGCGAAGCGGAGCTGTGGCCGTGGACGAGGGCGTAGGTGAAGCTGCTCCGGTGGTTGGGTTAAGGATGGTGTCGACGACGCGGATCTGCGGCCATGGACAGGGCGTTAGAAGCTGCTCCGGTGGTTGGGTTAAGGATGGTGTCGACGATGCGGATCTGCGGCTGTGGACGGGGCGTCAGAAGCTGCTCCGGTGGTTGGGTTAAGGGTGGTGTCGATGATGAGGATCTGCGGCCGTGGATGGGGCGTCATAAGCTGCTCCAGTAGGTTGGATGAGGGTGCGAGGAAGCGGATCTGAGGCCGTGGACTTGTGAGTTGGCAATGCGGCCCCGGTAGGGTTGAGAATGGTATAGGCGAAGCTACTCCGGTAGGGTTGACGGTGGTGTCGGCGAAGCGGCTCTGGCAGAGTTGAGGAAGGTGTCGGCGAAGCGGCTCCGGTAGGGTTGAGGAAGGTGTCGGCGAAGAGGATCAGAGGCCATCGACGGGGGCGGCAGTGGGGCGGCTCCGGGGGGTGTGGACGAAGCGTCTCCGGTGGGGAGTACGAATGAGACGCTGCAGATGCGCGATGGTTGACGAGAGTACCGGCGAAGCAGATCCGGTGCCATGGACAAGACCGGCACTGAATGGGCTGTTGTACAATGGTGGATGCGCAGTCTACTTGTTTCTAGGGGAGGTGGGAGGGGTAGATGTGGCCGCAGAAGCAGATCCGACGAGGTGGACGCCGCTGGCAGTGAATGGGCTATGGTACGCCGGTGGATGAGCAGTCTAGGGTTTCGAGAGGGGAGGGGAGAAAGGGCGATGAAGTACGGACGGCGTGATGTAAGATGCTCTGGTGCTGTGGAGTTAGTCGTTTTTGCGGGAGGAGGAGAGGAAATGGGGGTGCCGTGTAGTGGGGGAACCGGAAGTTACCAAAGCAGCCCTGACCTATCATGTAGATGAGGGCGGTATTGTAACTGTTGGTCTCCGTGCACCAAGGACAAAAGGGGGATTTCGCATGCTAAAGACTAAGGTGGCGGAAATTTTAGAAGGAAGCGGGAGATTTTGCTGCCCGCGGGATCGTTCGCATCCAGTTTCAACTAATTTTGGACCGTGCTAGCGGGAAGGTCATGCTAGACTGTGTACACGGGGCACGCATCAGCAGTTAATAACTGGTGTGAAGTCCACCCCAGAAAAAGACAATAACTCGGGATGATGCGCCGATAACTTGGACGTTCACACGGGCGCGGCCAATCGTACAGGTGTAGTGGCGCGTTCACAAAAAAGGGATCAAACGCTCAGCATGTGTATTTCTCGTGTAAATAGATAGTTTAGTGCCATTGGTTATTTACTTTAAACATAATGCATTGACGTGTTAGTGTAGAGGCGCACAAAAAGAAATGGATATTGTAGTTAGCTACTTAAAAGTGTTACCTCATATGATTACATAGCCTTCATTTCATAAATTGTGTACCCGTTGAATTCATATATGAATATTACATATATTACTTCAAAATAGAAACTTAAATCATCCAAGACTAATAAATTTAAATGCAAGAGTAACAATGGTGCATGTACATGATAGCTACATTGGTTGTTTGAAGAAACATCACTGTAACTTTGGCATGCACAACTGAAAAGGTTTATTTAAATAGAAAAATGTGATATGTGAGTGTCCAATCTTTATATCTTTGAATCGATATTGTACATTTGGCCATGATACGAAGTAGATATTGACTTATGTTCAAGCGATGCACGTCCACGATCGCTAGATAGTGTTACGTGAATGAATTGTGCAATCTCTCTCACACGCATACATATCTCATTTCCCTGTGGGCATCGGAATCACACACGCGCACTTCGTGTATTTCTCTCCCTCCGCCAGGGTTAAATTCGTGTTTCTACCCCGTCCTACAAGTCTCTCACATAGAAACACACACGCTTTCTATGTCTAACATGCCCACCCCTTTAATTCTGCCCACCCACAGCCACTAATGTCTCAAAGTATAATAATGTCTCTCACATATATGCTATCTACCTATCCCTTAATATAGCTAGATATGTGTCACACAAACTCCTTCTCCCTACTAGCAAGATGCCGATGCGTTGCACGGAACATCAAGATGCATTTGTATGAGAACTTCATCTTGTGGGAGAAAAGGATGAACGAGGGAATGCCTTATTTGCAAATGCGGAGAGGGGTGTGGGTATCTTTTTGCAAAATTGCCATAGTTTCCTTCCTGTCCGTCGGATATAAATCGGATGGCCTATATTGCAGGATGGCAGGAACACCATCATCACCAACTCTGTTTTTTTATAAGAGTAGAGATATGTGAGTGTCACTGCCCCCCCACACCCACACTTCCCAACACCGAAGGAGTAGGGTGACACCTCGATCTTGATACTAATCTATCGACTGGCTTCTCTCTCAAACATACACACACACACACACTACCCGACACCGAAGGAGTAGGGTGGCACATCGATCTTGATAATAATCTATCTACTCCTCTTTCAAACACACACACACACACACACACACACACACACACACACACACACACACTCGCTAGTTGTGCCTCTGTGCCTACAGCGCACACTCTCGATACATCTTTCTCTCCCTTCCCCCAACAATGACAGCAAAAGGGTGACAACTTGATCTGATCATAATCTGTCAATTGGTTTCTCTCTCAAACATTGTGTCTTGGTGCCTCGCTCGGTAGCCCCCTCGATATGTAGACTTCTCACGCGCGCACAGCTGTAGTGACGATGACGCTGAACCCAGTGTGCCTTGTTTTTACCGGCCTCATGTGATAGTTTTCACCCTGTTTTCTGTTAATTAACAAGGCAACCTTTTCTTTGTTACTACTAGTGAATCTGAAATCATTCGGGGTAGACATAAAATATATCACTTCAACCCAATTATCACAGCAACTATTTTGAAAGAAATTAGCTAGCTGCCCGTGCGTTGCACGGAACATCAAGATGCATTTGTATGAGTAGTTTATCTTGTGAGAGAAAAGGTTGAACGAGGGAAGGCCTTATTTGCGAACATGGAGAGACGTGTGGGTATATTTTTGCAAAATTGCCATAGTTTCTTTCCTATCCGTTAGATATAAATCCGACGGCCTAGATTGTAGGATGGCACGCACACCATCATCACCAACTCTGTTTTCTACTCCCTCCGTCCGAAAATACTTATCATCAAAATGGATAAAAAGAGATGTATCTAAAACTAAAATATGTCTAGATACATTTCCTTTTATCCATTTTGATGACAAGTATTTTCGGACGGAGGGAGTATTTGTCTTTTTAGAGATTTCAACAAGTGACTATGACCGGACCTTACCAACATACTCAAAAAAGTAGTCCATAATTTTGATGTTACCTTCTTTTCTTGGCGGTGCAGTGCCATCTGGATATCTCATAAATAAATCAAGGACAAATCTGACCCCTTCCTGAAAAGACATACAGAGCAAAGTGAGTGAATCTACACTCTAAAATATGTCTACATACACATCCGTATGTGGTAGTCCATTTGAAATCTGAAAAGACAAATATTTAGGAACGAATGGAGTATATATAAGACTAGACACGGAGATATATCTCCAGCATGGTCTACAACAAAAATGTGCTGGGCTGGTTAGCGCCGGATGCTCGCAACGCGATGACATGAGTTCGAATTCTGTCTTTTAACTTTATATTTTTATATTATATATTACTCTACTTATTTAATATATACTTCTTTCGCTACTGTACTGACAGTGGAACCCACAGAGTACTTAGAATACACGATTAAGGATGGACTTGTTTCTTTTTAACTTTCTGTACGAAGCTGTAGCCACCCTGCAAGTCACGTGTACACTGTACATGCAATTAACTTTTTATAGAGGGACAATCATACAGGCAATTAACTCAAATGGATTGGATGTCACTCTATTATTTCCAGCATAAAGAGTATCTCCAACGGCAGCCGGCAAATTTCCTCCCGCTTCCTTAAGCGGAGGACGTCATCAAACACCAGAGGCATACATTTTTACAACTCTAACCAACTAGATGAAATTCGTGCAAATACGGACTGATTTCATATAAGCATGAAGGATTTCGTATAAAAAAGCCGGATCTTCATATAAACATGATGGATTTCATTACATTTACATGAACTAAGAGGTGCCAATCCGGCTCTCTTGTATAATTAATACTCCCTCCGTCCGGAAATACTTGTCCTAGAAATGGATGTATCTAGACTTATTTTAGTTCTAAATGGCCGCCCGCGGATCCCTTTGTCTTCCTCATGTCCGTCAGACACTTGCGAGGTCGACGAAGGTCCTCGGAAGAGACGAAGCAGCAAAGAAACCACCTGAATCCACGGTCGTCGCCTCGGCGGTGGCCTTCATGGGTCCCAAGTGGCGGCGGCCTCCCGTGTTCTACTTCTCCTCGATGATGGCGGCGGACACGGATAAGCTTGCCACCGACTCGTCGCTATCCACGCACCCGGCTTCTGTCTCTGCCTGCATGGCGCTGCTGCAGGCACAGGAGGCGCGCCCATAGACACGGGAGGCGCGGCCACTGCAGACACTGGTGGCGCGGTACGACGCGGCCGCGACGGCACCCATACCGGCGTGCTCGCCGCCGTGCCGGCGTGGAGCAACTCGCCTCTCCTCATCGAGCTAAACTGGAGAGGTGAGTTGCTAAACCACGCGCCTGCTTGGGGCGGCAACTGGCTCCGTCGGGCCAAGCGAGGTTGGTGAAGCACCGAGTGGCCTCGCCCGTATCCGGAGGGCTCGACGGGCCACCCAGCCGGGTAATATGTTGGAGAACGGCTCATCGGAAGCCATCGAAAGAGTGGAGAAAATGGTGAAGGAGGAGATGGGGGAGCGGCGAAGGGGTGCGATTCTTGCCCGCTGTCTGTATGGCCTCGTGTAAATAGAGGGCGGACGGTAGGAGCTTGGCCGGCGTATGGCCTCGTTTAAATTGAGGGTGGACGGGAGGAGCCCGGCCGGTGTTGCGTTTAATTCCGGCCCGCTCATGAACGGACGTGTGGCCGGAGTAGGATTCTCGGTTTGCATGCGGGTTTGACGGAGGGGTTTAATGGAGGCGCCGGGCGTGCATCTGGCGGCGCAGTACTATTCGATTTGACAGCAGTAATGAGCCGTCAAATCACAAAGGCCCTCGCCTCTCGTGAAACGAACCGAGCTAGAGTGCCCTGCCCTCTAGCCTTTTAAAAATGTATATACTCCACTTTTGTATAGTAGTAGTATCGATGGATTGCGCCATGGAGCAAAACTTGATATTAAAAAAAGGTGGTACATATAGAGAGCGCTCGTCGGCAAATTATGCATATAGTACTATTAAAAAGGCTTGTCACAATAATGGTGTCCAGCACAAGTGCACAACCCACCCCTCAAATAAAACTAAGCACCCTGGAATTCCTTGACCAAACTAAGCACCATGAAATTCTTTGACAACTAAACTGCTGGCTATATGATGTTGGCCATATATATTGTACGTATATAATGTGAAGAAACGAGTGGTAGTACTATACCAACTAAAAGATGAAATGTAAGAAATACTAGTATGTATGTACTAAAGAGTTAAAGTAACAAGAAGAAACATAACATAGTTCTGCTGGGGGCTCAGCACAACACACCCCTCAAATTAAATTAAGCACACCTGAAATTAAACTTTGCAACTATTTCGGTAGACACTGCATTAGAACCACCATGAGCAACGACACTGCCACCTTACTCGGAGTCCTCGTCCACGTCCTCGACTTCGTCCTTGTCCCTCTTCCTCTTGGCCGATACTTCTTTGCTTGAACCGCACACTTGGCTGTTGCTCTTCATCCAACCCTTGTAGATATTTAAGCAAAGGTAGCCATCCATTGCAGCATAGTGGATGTGGTCTATATCTAGTACATTCCGCTGCCATGCATGATGATGAAACGTGTATGGAGGTTTCTCCAGTTTACCATACGAAGGATAAACCATGGCTCCTGCCAGGGTCAGCATTGAAGGCTGACGAGAGGACACCGGCCGATTCTTCTAGAGGTCAAAGGTGTTGCCTACAATGAGGCCTATCCGACGCAGGACTTCTTTGTCGTTACCAAAGTCTACAGTAACGAATTTGACTAGGTTGCTCTCGAGGAAGTCCTTAAAATCCTGGCACTCAACGTCGGCATGGCGTATGTGGTAGACCAAGCATAAGTCATGCACGCAAACCTGGATCACGGCGGGCTTCTTCCTCTCTTCATCCTTTAGATCCTTCTCTCGTCCTAGGACTGTGGTGTACTCAACATCTAGCCCAGCGACCCACTCATCATCTGAGTTTTCGAACATGCGTCTGAAGCGAGAAACACATCCTTTCACCGTCGCAGAAGAACGAGTGTAGATGACGTCGAACTCATCGGCGGTGATGGTTCTAACCTTGTACTCACCGCCGACCAGGGAGATTTGGGACGCCATGGATTTGGGAGGAGGGTTAGGATTAGTGGAACTGCCGTAATGTGAATGGACGGGACGACTAGGAGCGAACCGCCGTAGTATTGGAGGACGTGCGGGGACGAGTAGGAGCGAACTGCCAGCGTGCGAACGGCAGGGTAGTGGCTTTCCATTCTCCCATGATACGGGCTTCTGAGAGCCCTTGGATCTGAGATCGAACGGTTGCATGACGTGATTCTAGACCTATGGGTGAATATCCTATCCTGGAGGGTTATTCTGCAATTTTTTAGCAACTTAGCATGCGACCGTTTGATCTCAGATTCAAGGGCTGCCAGCAGCCCGTATCGTGGTCACGCCTACCACGACCGTCGCGTCGCTCGTTCTGTCACGCCCTTGGAGATTTAACACAGTGCGTTAGGCTATCTGATGTTGGCATGTCATACATAGTCATCACTTAGTCACTCATACTACAACAAGGTTTTGGCTATAAGGTTAGCTATAAGTGCATTTTTTACTTCTCTCTATCTCTTTCTTCGTACTCCCTCCGTCCCATAATATAAGAACGTTTTTGACACTAGTGTAGTGCCAAAAATGTTCTTATATTATGGGACGCAGGGAGTACTAGTATTTATTGCATTTGCCAAGGAGTGACTTCTTCCAATGAAATGGTGTTGCTAAGTTTGCTTCATTTAAGTAGCTATAGACTCAAAATTGTCTTTTCACCTAGGTACACGCGCTTAGCACCGTTTCTTCCTTGGGTCACCAAACTAGTCTCTCTCTCTTCTTGATTAACTTTCCACATCAGACTTTATGCCTATGTGGCAAGCTTAAGCACCTATAGGAGCAAGTAAAAGTAAGTACAATAGTGCGCTTTACATGGCATTTTTGCATATGTGGAGGAAAGAGAGGCAAGGAAAAAGTGGAGAAGTGGGCTCTCATGCAAGAGCCAGCCTCTACTACATGGTGGAGCATTGGGAGAGGCAACTGTATGGAGGTGGTCAGGAATCGGGAGACACATGCCGGTCGTAGCGCCGCAGTTAAAATGATAATGGCAAGTCAAATCACAGCGCCCCACCTGTCCAACAGTAACTCGCTGTCAAATCACACAGCCCTACGTTTGCAGCAGCCTACTCCCTCGTCTTCTCGCTCTCTGTCGAACCGACTAGGCGGAACTGCCCCGCCTACCGTGCAGGAAAAGCCTGCGCAGTATACTCCCTCTGTCTAGGTGACCAAGGTGGAGAGGAAAACAAGAGAACTTAATGTTTAGTATTTTTTTGAGAGTGTTAATGTTTAGTATTTGCTAAGGCTGGTTGTAATGGTACCAGCCTTAGAAATTTTGATGAGGTGTCATAGAATTAAATGAAGAAAGAGATAGAGTTGAGTACTATGTGTCATACATGGCATTAAATAAAGTACTACATGATACTAATATATGATACATGGCGCAGGAGTACTAAGTATTATCAATACAGTTTTGCTAGAACTCATCTAGATGAGATATAATTTGGTCTCATTCATCTTTTATAGCCATTGGATGCGATGCTATATAAGATGCGTGTGTGCTGACATGGGTTGTATTTGTTCTTGTGCAACGAACTGACCACTGCATGTCATGTTTGATAGTCTCAAGTCATTAAAAGCATACAAGCCCCACATCTCTTCTTGGTTGATTCCTCTATTTATGTCAAAAATAAGAAACAACGTGAGAGTTAATGCACCAGGCCTATGTGTTTACTATTTGGTTTTCGTAAGATGACTTAATACTCACCTAGACGGAGGGAGTATTCGATTTGATAGCGGGCGACGCAGTTCCCGATACGGCTTTAATGCAGATGAGGGAGGGAGTAGCGGTTCCCGATATGTTGAACGACCAATGCATCCTCCTTCAATTAATGCATGAGGGAAGTAATGGGAGGAGGTCCGGGAAAAGAGGTTGCACGATGTGAATGCAACACAGTTTGCCCTCATTGCCCTCATGTAAAGGTGCCCCTCCATTCCAATGCATCTACCACATCGTACGCACCTAAGCATTTGCCTAAGCACCTACACTAAGCGCAAAAGAGCTCACTCCAGACCCATGGCGGCGATGCACGTTAGCGGCCAGCGGCTGCGCCAGATGGTCCACGACGTCGGCCTGCGGCATGGCGCCGAGGATCGTCTCCAGACGGTGTTGGAGACCGGCTGGTGGATGGCCGCCGTCGACGCCAACTACGACTCTCAGTTGGACTAGATGATCGTTGCCACCAGCAACAAGTTCACCGTCCTCAATAAGCTCACGGTCGACATTGCTGTACTCCTCCGGCCCGCGCGCCCGGGCTCCTCATTGCCTGCCACCCTAATCGGCCTCCATGGCCGGAACCTCTTTCAAGCACTGGTGGCCCTGCGACTGCCCGCCGACGCCATGAAGAATGTCCACCTGGAGGTCGCGCTCGCCGCGAGGCGCCTCACCCTGCAAGAATTCGTCGACCTACACATCTACGTGTACGAGCAAATTGTGTACATAGGTATCTACAAGGCCAGTGAGGACACTACGACGTTGGCCTTCCTCAACCAGCTGGAAGCCTTGGATGCCTTTGCTGAGAAGCACCTCGACCTCGCCACAAAAGCCGACGCTCCTTAGCCGCCGGTTGGTGGCCCGGCGCACTAAGTTGAGGAGGAGGAGGTCGTACGTTCGTGGATCCATCTTTCTTCTTGCCTTCTGTAACCACCACTGCGATCGCATCATCATGGCCTTAATTCTTATTGTGCTGTTGCATTCTCGTTCCAGTCAATACCGACATGTGCGATCCCTTTGCTTAATTATATGCATCACTGTAACTAGTACTCCATCCATCAATTTATAAATTGTGCTTACCTTTCCCATCAACTTCGTGCAATGCGCAGGCATCTTGCTAGAAACACTAGAATATGTCTATATAATCCGTATGTGATAGTCCATTTGAAATCTAAAAAAAGACAAATATTTAGGTACGGAGGGAGTAATATATTAGGAGTATATCAAAACAATAGTGATTTATTTCAAGTTTGTGAACAAATAATACTATTCTACTACTTTGGATCCGTCGCAACACAGAGGCACATTGCTGGTAAAAGGAAAAGGTCTGCCGTGTTCGTGTCGCACCCCCACAAGCCCGGGAATCGGGAGTACAACACGGCCCGTCCGGCACGACACATAGCTTAGGGAAGGCGTGTTTCCTAGCATTTTCACTTTCATGTGGGACTGCCGTTGAGCAAACCGACACCCCACCCGCCGCCGGGTTGGAAAACAGAAACGAGGGGAAGATCTAGCTGTAGCACGGAAGCCAAGAAATTTGGTGTCAGACGGTGCTCGTTGATAGAGTAGGAGCATTCCGTACTAGTACTACTCCTACTAGTACCAAGTTTGTACTCCTAATACTATATTACTAGTACTACCACTATACAACTAGTAGGTACGTGCACGACACAACATCGTAGGAACAAAAAACGGGAAGATCTTGTTTTGGGCGATTTATCTTTTTTTCAATCAGCGTAGTATGAATAATATGATATGGGGGCCACCCATGAAGCTTATGTGGCTTGGTTGCATGGCTACGGAAGGTTAGAGAAAAATAAATAGATAATGTGTTTAGAGTGCACTCCACTAAATAGATATACTTTGGATCCATTGCAACAGACCGACACATCTATATCTATACCCCCTATATAGTGTGTGAAAAACTTTGAAAGTTGGTCGTTGGATGAAGCCAATCCGACGGTACAAAGATGGCAAATCCGAGCACTACTGGCCGTTGGATATCATCCACCAGATTCTGCCACATGTATAATCTAGAAGACTCCATGGTTGAACTGAATTCATGACTAACTTTGCCACAACTAAGCTTAGGCAAAATTATTAGTTCTTCAAAATGAGAGCCACAACTTGTCAAGCCTACGGGAATCTTGCCACATTTTTTGTGTGCATGTCATGTGGGGCCTTGTTGTCTACTACACAACCTTCTTCTTGTAGACGTTGTTGGGCCTCCAAGTGCAAAGGTTTATAGGACAGTAGCAAATTTCCCTCAAGTGGATGACCTAAGGTTTATCAATCCGTGGGAGGTGTAGGATGAAGATGGTCTCTCTCAAGCAACCCTGCAACCAAATAACAAAGAGTCTCTTGTGTCCCCAACACACCCAATACAATGGTAAATTGTATAGGTGCACTAGTTCGACGAAGAGATGGTGATACAAGTGCAATATGGATGGTAGATATAGGTTTTTGTAATATGAAAATATAAAAATAGCAAGGTAACAAGTGGTAAAAGTGAGCGTAAACGGTAAATGATAGGAAACAAGGCATAGGGTTCATACTTTCACTAGTGCAAGTTCTCTCAACAATAATAACATAGTTGTATCATATAACTATCCCTCAACATGCAACAAAGAGTCACTCCAAAGTCACTAATAGCGGAGAACAAACGAAGAGATTATGGTAGGGTACGAAACCACCTCAAAGTTATTCTTTCCAATCAACCCATTGGGCTATTCCTATAAGTGTCACAAACAACCCTAGAGTTCGTACTAGAATAACATTTTAAGATACAAATCAACCAAAATCCTAATGTCACCTAGATACTCCAATGTCACCTCAAGTATCCGTGGGTATGATTATACGATATGCATCACACAATCTCAGATTCATCTATTCAATCCAACACAAAGTACTTCAAAGAGTGCCCCAAAGTATCTACCAGAGAATCAAGACGAAAACGTGTGCCGACCCCTATGCATAGGTTCATGGGCGGAACCCGCAAGTTGATCACCAAAACATACATCAAGTGAATCACGTGATATCCCATTGTCACCACAGATACTCACGACAAGACATACATCAAGTGTTCTCAAGTCATTAAAGACTCAATCCGATAAGATTACTTCAAAGGGAAAACTCAATCCATTACAAGAGAGTAGAGGGGTAGAAGAAACATAAGATCCAACTATAATAGCAAAGCTCTCGATACATCAAGATCATGCCAAATCAAGAACACGAGAGAGAGAGATCAAACACATAGCTACTGGTACATACCCTCAGCCCCGAGGGTGAACTACTCCCTCCTCATCATGGAGAGCGTCGGGATGATGAAGATGGCCACCGGCGAGGGTTCCCCCCTCCGGCAGGGTGCCGGAACAGGGTCCCGATTGGGTTTTGGTGGTTACAGAGGCTTGCAGCGGCGGAACTCCCGATCTATTCTCGTCTCTGGAAGTTTTAGGGTATATGGAGTTATATAGGTGGAAGAAGTACGTCAGGGGAGCCAGGAGGGGCCCATGAGGCAGGGGGCGCGCCCTAGGGGGTGGGCGCGCCCCCCACCCTCGTGTCTCCCTCGTTCCTTTCCTGACGTGCACTCCAAGCTTTTCCGGTAGCTTTCCTTCCAAAAATAACTTCTCTAGTTGATTTCATTCCGTTTCGACTCCGTCTGATATTCCTTTTCTTTGAAACACTGAAATAGGCAAAAAAACATCAATTCTGGGCTGGGCCTCCGGTTAATAGGCTAGTCCCAAAAATAATATAAAAGTGGATAATAAATCCCAATATCGTCTAAAACAGTAGATAATATAGCATGGAGCAACCAAAAATTATAGATACGTTGGAGACGTATCAAGCATCCCCAAGCTTAATTCCTGCTCGTCCTTGAGTAGGTAAATGACAAAAACAGAATTTTTGATGCGGAGTGCTACTTGGCATAATTTCAATGTAATTCTTCTTAATTGCGGTATGAATATTCAGATCCGAAAGATTAAAGATAAAAGTTCATATTGACATAAAAATAATAATACTTCAAGCATACTAACTAAGCAATTATGTCTTCTCAAAATAACATGGCCAAAGAAAGTTCATCCCTACAAAATCATATAGTTTAGTCATGCTCCATTTTCGTCACACAAGAATGCTCTCATCATGCACAACCTTGATGACAAGCCAAGCAATTGTTTCATACTTTAGTAATCTCAAACTTATAAACCTTCACGCAATACATGAGCGCGAGCCATGGATATAGCACTATGGGTGGAATAGAGTATAATGATGGGGTTTATGTGGAGAAGACAAAAAAGGATAAAGTCTCACATCAACGAGGCTAATCAATGAGCTATGGAGATGCCCATCGATTGATGTTAATGCGAGGAGTAGGGATTGCCATGCAACAGATGCACTAGAGCTATAAATGTATGAAAGCTCAACAAAAGAAACTAAGTGGGTGTGCATCCAACTTGCTTGCTCATTAAGACCTAGGGCACTTGAGGAGGCCCATTGTTGGAATATACAAGCCAAGTTCTATAATGAAAGATTCCCATTAGTATATGAAAGTGACAAAACAAGAGACTCTCTGCCATGAAGATTATGGTGCTACTTTGAAGCACAAGTGTGGAAAAGAAAGGATAGTAGCATTGTCCCTTCTCTCTTTTTCTCTCTATTTTTGGGCCTTCTCCTTTTTTATGGCCTTTCTCTTTTTTTTCTTTTTTTGGGCCTTCTCTTTTTATAGCCTTTTTTATTTTTTTATTTACCTCAGTTGGGACAATGCTCTAGAAAATGATGATCATCACACTTTTATTTATTTACAACTCAATGATTACAACTCGATACTAGAACAAAGTATGACTCTATATGAATGCCTCCGGCAGTGTACCGGGATATGCAGTTAATCAAGAGTGACATGTATGAAAGAATTATGAACGGTGGCTTTGCCACAAATACTATGTCAACTACATGATCATGCTAAGCAATATGACAATGATGAACGTGTCATATGGAATGGTGGAAAGTTGCATGGCAATATATCTCGGAATGGCTATGGAGATGCCGTAATAGGTAGGTATGGTGGCTGTTTTGAGGAAGATATGATGAGGTTTATGTGTGAAAGAGCGTATCATATCACGAGGTTTGGATGCACCGGCGAAGTTTGCACCAACTCTCAATGTGAGAATGGGCAATGCACGGTACCGAAGAGGCTAGCAATGATGGAAGGGTGAGAGTGCGTATAATCCATGGACTCAGCATTAGTCATAAAGAACTCACATACTTATTGCAAAAATCTACAAGCCATCAAAAACCAAGCACTACACGCATGCTCCTAGGGGGATAGATTGGTAGGAAAAGACCATCGCTCGTCCCCGACCTCCACTCATAAGGAGGACAATCAATAAACACCTCATGTTTCAAATTTGTTACATAACGTTTACCATACGTGCATGCTATGGGACTTGCAAACTTCAACACAAGTATTTCTCAAATTCACAACTACTCAACTAGCACAACTTTAATATCACTACCTCCATATCTCAAAACAATCATCAAGCATCAAACTTCTCTTAGTATTCAAAACACTCATAAGAAAGTTTTTACTAATCTTGAATACCTAGCATATTAGGATTATTTAAGCAAATTACCATGCTATTTAAGACTCTCAAAATAATCTAAGTGAAGCATGAGATACCAATAGTTTCTATAAAACAAGTCCACCACCGTGCTCTAAAAGATATAAGTGAAGTACTAGAGCAACCAACAAACTACTCCAAAAGATATGAGTGAAGATCAATGAGTAGTTAAATAATTATGCAACTATGTGAAGATTCTCTAAAATTTAAGAATTTAAGATCTTGATACTTTATTAAAACAGCAAGCAAAGCTAAATAAAATAAAATGACATGACGCTCCAAGCAAATCACATATCATGTGGTGAATAAATATATAGCCCCAAGTAAAGTTACCGATGAACAAAGACGAAAGAGGGGATGCCATCCGGGGCATCCCCAAGATTAGGCTCTTGGTTGTCCTTGAATATTACCTTGAGGTGCCTTGGGCATCCCCAAGCTTAGGCTCTTGCCACTCCTTATTCCATAGTCCATCGAATCTTTACCCAAAACTTGAAAACTTCACAACACAAAACTTAACAGAAAACTCGTAAGCTCCGTTAGTATAAGAAAATAAATCACCACTTGGGTACTGTAATGAACTCATTATTTATTTATATTGGTGTTAAACCTACTGTATTCCAACTTCTCTATGGTTTATAAACTATTTTACTAGCCATAGATTCATCAAAATAAGCAAACAACACACGAAAAACAGAATCTGTCAAAACCAGAACAGTCTGTAGTAATGTGTATCAAATGTACACTTATGGAACTCCAAAAATTCTAAAATAAATTGGTGGACCTGAGGAACTTGTCTAGTAATAATATGCAAAAAGAATAAACTAAATATCACTCTCCAGTAAAAAGTTGAAGCAAATCTCGTGAGCGCTAAAGTTTCAGTTTTTTACAGCATGATCATAAAGACTTCACCCAAGTCTTCCCAAAGGTTCTACTTGGCACAAACTCTAATTAGAACATAAAACCACATATTAACAGAACCTAAATGGTTTATTTATTACTAAACATAACCAAAAAGCAATAAACTAAAATAAAATTGGGTTGCCTCCCAACAAGCGCTAATGTTTAACGCCCCTAGCTAGGCATGATGATTTCAATGATGCTCACATAAAAGATAAGAGTTGAAACATAAAGAGAGCATCAATGAAGAATATGAATAGCATATTTAAGTCTAATCCACTTCCTATGCATTGGTATTTTGTGAGCAAACAACTTATGGGAACAAGAATCAACTTGCATAGGAAGGCAAAACAAGCATAACTTTAAAACTTTAAGCACATAGAGAGGAAACTTGATATTATTGCAATTCATACAAGCATATATTCCTCCCTCATAATGATTTTCAGTAGAATCATGAATGAATTCAACAATATAACCAGCACCTAAAGCATTCTTTTCATGATCTACTTGCATAGAAATTTTATTACTCTCCACATAAGCAAAATTCTTCTCATTCGGAATCGTGGGAGTATCATAAGAGACTTGAATACTATAAATTGTTTCCACATTAAAATAGTAATGTTCATAAAAAGGGGAATCATAATCATGACAAGTTTTATAAATATAATCATCACTACTTTTTATAGCATAAGTTTCATCACAATAATCATCATAAGTAGCAACTTTGTTCTCATCATAATCGATTGAGACCTCTTCCAAGATAGTGGACTCATCACTAAATAAAGTCATGACCTCTCCAAATACACTTTCATAAATATTATAAGATTCAACATCCTCCAAAATAGTGGGATCATTACTTCCTAAAGTTGACACTCTTCCAAACCCACTTTCATCAATATAATCATCATAACTAGAAGGCATGCTATCATCATAACAACTTTGCATATAAAAACTTGGGAGGCTAAAAATATCATCATTATTAAACATAGCATCCCCAAGCTTGGGACAAACATTAATTGCAGCAAATATATTCTCAAATATGTCATTCTCATCAAACATAGCTTCCCCAAGCTTGGGCCTTTTAATATCATAAGCATAATCACTCTCATCATTAATAGTATGGATAGCACCAATAGTATAGCAATTATCATATTCTTCCAAGCAAGTGCCAAAAATATTTTCAAGTTCATAAGAAGTATCATTATCTTCCCAAACATAATCATCACAACAAGCAATAGGCATAACGAGATCATCATCAAGTGCATCATCTTCCACAATTATTTTTGATTCATTTCCATGAGGCACAACAATAATGGGAGCAACATTATTTGGGAGAGATACCTTTTTACCTATCTTCCTTTTTATTTTCTTCTTCTTCACCACATCATGTGTGGGTTCAATCCTCTTTTTGGAGCTCCTTATTAATGATATTGGTTGAACAGAAGGCTCCTCCTCGTTACCTGATTCATCATAAGAAATAATAGGAGGATATTGGGAAGTCTCTTCCCTTTAGTTAGTATTCTCTTTGTCCTCTATTTGTTTTGTTTTCTTTATGCAATTTGGCAATATAAGGATTTTCAATACAATTCACCGCACAATACATATAAATCTTCTCTAGATCAAAATCAAGAAATCTATCAAGATTAAATTTTGGAATACCGTCAGTTATACGTTTCATTTCTTCATACCCCAAAAGAAGACTAAGCTCTTTATGATGCTCAAGGGTAATCAAATTATCACAATATTTGGACATGACTTGATCATGAAACAAATAGCATTGGAGCTTTAAATGACAATGTTCATTGCAAAGTTCACAAGGAGCGCGAAAAATATTGCATCTTTCAGCGCAATCATCAAGACTCTCTTGCAACAGTTTAGTTTCTAAGTACTTATGCCTCTTGCAATATCTATCTTCCCTGTTTGGTGTGTACTTGCAAACCCAATGCACTCCACAAAAATTGACATGTTTATAGGAGACATTTTCATCATAACTAGTGCAATATCATTAGTACCATGGATATTCAAGGAGTTCATACTAAAAACATTGCAATCATGCTCATTATTCAAAGTTTTAGTGCCAAACATTTTAATGCATTCTTCTTCTAACACTTTGGCACAATTTTCCTTTCCATCATACTCACGAAAGATATTAAAAAGATGAAGCATATGTGGTAAACTCAATTCCGTTTTTTGGTAGTTTTCTTTTATAGACTAAACTAGTGCTATGACAAGAAACAAAAAGATTCAATTGCAAGATCTAAAGATATACCTTCAAGCACTCACCTCCGTGGCAACAACGCCAGAAAAGAGCTTAGTTGACGGGGTGTAAGTGCCGCTTACCTAGCCTCCCCGGCAACGGCGCCAGAAAAGAGCTTGATGCCTACTACACAACCTTCTTCTTGTAGACGTTGTTGGGCCTCCAAGTGCAAAGGTTTGTAGGACAGTAGAAAATTTCCCTCAAGTGGATGACCTAAGGTTTATCAATCCGTGGGAGGCGTAGGATGAAGATGGTCTCTCTCAAGCAACCCTGCAACCAAATAACAAAGAGTCTCTTGTGTGCCCAACACACCCAATACAATGGTAAATTGTATAGGTGCACTAGTTCGGCGAAGAGATGGTGATACAAGTGCAATATGGATGGTAGATATAGGTTTTTGTAATCTGAAAATATAAAAACAGCAAGGTAACAAGTGGTAAAAGTGAGCGTAAACAGTATCACAATGATAGGAAACAAGGCCTAGGGTTCATACTTTCACTAGTGCAAGTTCTCTCAACAATAATAACATAGTTGGATCATATAACTATCCCTCAACATGCAACAAAGAGTCACTCCAAAGTCACTAATAGCGGAGAACAAAAGAAGAGATTATCGTAGGGTATGAAACCACCTCAAAGTTATTCTTTCCAATCAATCCGTTGGGCTATTCCTATAAGTGTCACAAACAACCCTAGAGTTCGTACTAGAATAACACCTTAAGATACAAATCAACCAAAACCCTAATGTCACCTAGATACTCCAATGTCACCTCAAGTACCCGTGGGTATGATTATACGATATGCATCACACAATCTCAGATTCATCTGTTCAATCCAACACAAAGTACTTCAAAGAGTGCCCCAAAGTTTCTACCGGAGAATCAAGACGAAAACGTGTGCCAACCCCTATGCATAGGTTCATGGGCGGAACCCGCAAGTTGATCACCAAAACATACATCAAGTGAATCACGTGGTATCCCATTGTCACCATAGATACGCACGGCAAGACATACATCAAGTGTTCTCAAGTCATTAAAGACTCAATCCGATAAGATTACTTCAAAGGGAAAACTCAATCCATTACAAGAGAGTAGAGGGGGAGAAGCAACATAAGATCCAACTATAATAGCAAAGCTCGCGATACATCAAGATCGTGCCAAATAAAGAACACGAGAGAGAGAGAGAGAGAGATCAAACACATAGCTACTGGTGCATACCCTCAGCCCCGAGGGTGAACTACTCCCTCCTCGTCATGGAGAGCGCCAGGATGATGAAGATGGCCACCGGTGAGGGTTCCCCCCTCCGGCAGGGTGCCGGAACAGGGTCTCGATTGGGTTTTGGTGGCTACAGAGGCTTGCGGCGGCGGAACTCCCGATCTATTCTCGCCTATGGAAGTTTTAGGGTATATGGAGTTATATATGTCGGCGTTTTGGGAACGGGGGTCTCCAGACTTGCCTGCCTGCGGCCTGCGGCGTGGCTCAAAGGGGGGCCCAGCACGACCCATCTTCATCAACACATATCCAAGACCCTCGCGAGGGGCCAAGCCTCGCGGGGCGGACGACACGGAGCTTCCTCAGGCACGGCCTCATCAGGCTGGCTCACGAGGAGGCGGAGAGATCAAGGCGGGGTACCTCACGAGGTGCCCGTGATGCAAGCCATGATGATCGAGGGCGCCAGCCAGCGCAGTGTCCTTCTTTCCTCTTTGGTGCAAAGGGAGCAAGCGCAGGCGAGAGCATCAAGCAAAGGCACCCATTTCGGTGCAACGAGACCAAGACCAGCCCTGCGACAAGGAAGAAGTCATTGTGGAGCCCAAGCCAGCGTCACCACCAGAGCCTTTGGCAGGCGAAGACCAACTTTAGTCAGGATAAGTGTACCATATGTTCCCCTTCAAAATGGCCAATTGTTGGCGCCCTTCCCGTCAATATTTGGGAAGAGGCCCAGGGCCTTTGCCTATAAATAGGACTAGCCACCCCCAGGGTAGAGAGAGACGAACATAGACAGAGAGAAAGAGAGAGAGAGAGAAGGGCGACTGAACCCTCCTAGCAGTTCATCGCCCCAGCCAAGAACAGACCCTCGCGAGGCTGTTCTACCTTGTATTGTTCATCCACATCAGCCCAAGAGGCAATCCACCACACCACACTGGAGTAGGGTATTACACCACATCGGTGGCCCGAACCAGTATAAACCTTGTGTCTCTTGTGTTGTTCTTTCAGTAGTTTAGATCTTTGCGAGACGGAGTGGTAGAGGGCATAATCTCCGTGCGCACCCCAGAGTTCTAACCTTAAGGGTCTGCCGGAACCCGAAATCCGAGAGCAGCGAACTAGGCAATCAGACTATAATGCTTTAACACTTTCACTTAGCCAGAGGAGTTCGACAGTGGGGCTATATACCGCGCTCATCCGAATTCGGAGCGCGTACATGCCTGGCCAGGAAACTGCCCTTCGTTAAGGCGGGGGAATCCCGAAGATTCCGCTAGGTCATCGAGTGGTTGACCAGTCTCACGCTATATCATGACAGTCAATTTTCGGCTTTCTCTACTGAGGTGCTCGTCTGGATGAACCAGGGCACAATCGCGGTAGTTCTCCTGGTGCCACCTTAGCCGATAGAGCGGAACGTAAGGTAGCAAAACACAGGAGCTGGGCAAACCCAACATTTGACCAAAGACATGATTCGGAGCTGATGCATATAAGGCCAAACTCGCGACGCGAACACTCCCTAAGGTATTCGGTCTTTATGATGTAAACTGGGCTAAGTGGTGCCCTTTGTAGTAAGCCCCTGGTGTCCATGTACGTGCAATAATCTGACGTGGCCACATGCCAATATGTCAGCATCCATCTCAGTTGTACTGAGAATCCGGGGGATGTGTATCAACAAGAGACAGTTAAAAAGGTTTACGTAGGGTCTTAATCTAAAGAGAATCCTTGGAACGGGTCCCTGCTGCACATCTGCGCATGTGTCTCGGTTGTGCCGTATCCTGGACAGGTGTAGCACGATGGTCATCTGTAAAAGAGAGGAACTTAGCTGAAAAGTTGTCGTGCGAAAGGTAGGTTACACTAAATAAACCAAGTACAGTTCAAGATGAGTAAAACTGAGCCTTAATTGTCACTTGTTTACACGCGTTGAGCCCCTTGTATTGTTATAGGGGTATAGCCATCGAGCCCGTGTCAATTATATAGCTACGCCGGACTCGTCTAACCGTGTCCGTGGTCTTAACGACTTGTCAGGTGTTCTAGCTGGTGAGGTCGTCTTCCGCGCGCAAGGAGCACTCAATATTTCCATTTACTGTAATGATGCCATGTGGACTGGGCATTTTAAGCATGAGAGAAGCATAATGCGGTATTGCGTTAAAACGAGCGAAAGCTTCACGTCCGAGTAGTGCTTGATAGCCACTTTGAAATGGAGCGATGTGGAAGGTTAACTTTTCGCTGTGGAAGTTATCGGGAAAGCCGAATATAACTTCTAGTAGCGGGGAGCCCATGCAACGGGCTTCTGGGCCTGGCGTTACTCCTTTAAAGGCGTTACTTCTGAGCCCATTTTGCGGACTGTGTCCTGATATATCATGTTTAAGCTACTGCCGCCGTCCAACATGACTCGTGTGAAGTGGTATCCGTCAATTATCGGGTCTAACACCAAGGCAGCCCATCCGGCATGCCGGATACTTGCCGAGTAATCCCAATGGTCGAAAGTGATCGGTTGGGACAACCAATGGCGGAACTCCGCGGTGATAGGCCCTGGGGCATGTGTCATTATGAGTGCCGCGTTGTTTTTCTTCTTCATCATGTGTAACATGTTTACTGTTTTGACTTCTGGTGGGAATTTCTTCTGTTCCCCAGTGCTTTGCTTGCGAGGCTCGTCCTCGTCTTCGCTTGGTGTATCCTGCCCCTTGTGTTTGACGTTGAGCTTGCCGGACTGCTTGAAGACCCAACATTCTCTATGGGTATGATTTGCAGGTTTATCGGGGGTGCTGTGGATCTGACATAGTTTGTTTAGAATCTTGTTTAGGCTGGACAGTTCATCTTTGTTGCCTTTGGAGGGCAGCTTTTGCTGACCTGGCCGAGAGCTTTTGAATCCGGTGTTTACCGCCGTGCTCTTCGGGCTGTTTTCTTTATTCCGGCGCTTGTGTTTGCTGCATCGTGGCTTCCCGTTTCCGTCCCTGGCTTCGGATGTACTTGGGTCGCTGGTGCTACATCGGGCTAACCAGCTATCCTCGCCCGTGCAAAAGCGGGTCATGAGGCTTGTTAATGCTGCCATTGTTCTTGGCTTTTCTTAGCCGAGGTGTCTGGCAAGCCATTCGTCTTGGACGCTGTGCTTGAAAGCTGCTAAGGCTTCGGCATCCGAACAGTTGACTATTTGGTTCTTTTTAGTGAGAAACCTGTTCCAAAGCTTTAGGGCTGACTCTCCGGGCTGTTGAGTGATATGACTTAAATCGTCTGCATCCGGTGGTCGGACATAGGTCCCCTGAAAATTTGCCCGAAAAGCGTCCTCGAGCTCTTCCCAACTTCCAATGGTATTTTCGGGGAGGCTTTTAAGCCAGTGCCGAGCTGGCCCTTTGAGCTTGAGGGGTAAGTACTTAATGGCATGGAGATCGTCTCCTCGAGCCATGTGGATATGGAGGATGTAATCCTCAATCCAGACCGCAGGGTCTGTCGTTCCGTAGTATGCCTCTATGTTTACGGGTTTGAATCCTTCTAGAAATTCATGGTCCAGCACCTCATCGGTGAAACATAAGGGGTGTGCAGCACCCCTGTATTTGGGTGTACCGTGGTGTTCGGATTTTTGTTGTGTTGTATCTTGGCCTGTAGATGGATCTGGTTGCGTCATCTTTTTGATGCGAGTCCTCATGTGGATCGCGTAATGGCTTGTGTGCGGCGTCGTTTGCCGCTCTATGTTGGCCACGAGGTCGTCTATCCGACCGGATGGCTGTTTTGCTTTTTGATTGCGGGGGCTCTACGGCCTCATCATCGAATTCAGATAGTAGCTTTCGCTTCGGGTAGCTCTTTGTGTGGCTACTGCCGCCGTACTTGTCTGCGGTGTTGAGTACTTTACTCCATCTAATTCTGAGTGTATCTTGTGCAGCCTTGAGCTTTCGCTTCTGCTTTTTTAGACTCCGCGCAGTGGCGACAAGCCTTTGATGGAGATTCCTTGCTCCGGGTTCCTGTCCGGTGTGATGTCATCCGGGCTGTTATCTTTGCCGGAGACGGGCTATGCGGTTTGATTCTCCGTGTTGCCATCGTCAGACGGTTGTTCAATGCCGTGTTCGTCGTCCGCTGGTTCACCCTGCTCTATCGCTGGGTTTATATGATCGTTGTTTCTGCCGAGGCGGGATTTGGAGCGGCGCTTACGCCGCCGCTTTGACTGCTTCACGAGGGAATGATCCTTTGCTGCGTCCATCCGTTCCTCGTCGTTGCTTTCTTTGGGTGTGTCCACCATGTATACATCATGGAATGAGGTAGCTATCCGGTGCCGTGTGGGCAGTGGTTCCTATTCGTTGTAACGCCCTCGATGCGGCTATATCTCCCACGTGTCGAAGCACGACTTACAGGCATAACCGCATTGAAAGCAATGTCGCAAGTGAGGTAATCTTCACACAACCCATGTAATACATAAGGGAAAGAGATATATAGTTGGCTTACAATCACTACTTCACACAATACATGAGTAAAGCATTACATCATACAGATACAATCAAGGTCCGACTACGGAACCAAAATAAAAGAAGACTACCCCAAATGCTACACAGATCCCCGATCGACCCCAACTGGGCTCCACTACTGATCAACTGAAATGAAACTACACAACAAACAAGATCTTCATCGAACTCCTCCTTGAGCTCGGGTGCGACACCTGCACGGTTTCATCGGCACCTGCAAACTGGTTTTGGAAGTATCTGTGAGTCACGGGGACTCAGCAATCTCACACCTGCGAGATCAAGACTATTTAAGCTTAAAGGTAGGACAGGGTAGTGAGGTGGAGCTGCAGCAAGCGACTAGCATATATGGTGTCTAACATACACAAATGAGAGCGAGAAGAGAAGGCAAAAGCACGGTCGAACAACTATGATCAAGAAGTGATCCTGAAACTACTTACGTCAAGCATAACTCCAACACCGTGTTCACTTCCCGGACCCCGCCGAGAAGAGACCATCACGGTTACACACGCGGTTGATGTATTTTAATTAAGATCAACTTCGGGTTTTCTACAACCGGACATTAACAAATTCCCATCTGCCACATAACCGCGGGCACGACTCTCGAAAGATGATACACTGCAGGGGTGTCCCAACTTAGCCCATTATAAGCTCTCGCGATCAACGAAGGATATTCCTTCTCCCCGGGAAGACCCGATCAGTCTCGGAATCCCGGCTACAAGACATTTCGACAGTAATAAAACAAGACCAGCAAAGCCGCCCGATGTGCCGACATCCCGATAGGAGCTGCACATATCTCGTTCTCAGGGCAACACCGGATGAGACATCCTACGAGTAAAACCAATCCTCAAGTTTCCCCAAGGTGGCCCCGCAGTCTACTCGTTTCGGGCCAACACTTAGACAAGCATTGGCCCGGGGGGGGGGGGGGCTAAATAAAGATGACCCTTGGGTTAATTACTCCCAAGGGAAAAGTAGGTGGTGGTGAGGCAAATGGTAAAACCAAGGTTGGGCCTCGCTGGAAAAGTCTTATTCAAAGCGAACTGTCAAGGGGGTCCCATAAATCACCCAACCGCGTTAGGGACGCAAAATCCGGGAACATAACACCGGTATGACGGAAACTAGGGCGGCAAGAGTGGAATAAAACACCAGGCATAAGGCCGAGCCTTCCACCCTTTACCAAGTATATAGATGCATTAATTAAATAAGATATATTGTGATATCCCAACAAGGAACAACATCTCCATGTTCCAACCAAGGAACAACATCTCCATGTTCCAACAAGGAACAAACTTCATCTTCACCTGCAACTAACAACGCTATAAGAGGGGCTGAGCAAAGCGGTAACATAGCCAAACAACGGTTTGCTAGGACAAGGTGGGTTAGAGGCTTGACATGGCAACATGGGAGGCATGATAAGCAAGTGGTAGGTATTGCATCATAGGCATAGCAAAAGAGCGAGCATCTAGCAAGCAAAGATAGAAGTGATTTCGAGGGTATGGTCATCTTGCCTGCAAAGGTTCTCAGAGTTGTCGAAAGCTTGGACCTCGTAAGCGTTCTCAACAGGTTCCTCGGTCACTTTCTCGTCTCCCGGCTCTACCCAAAACAAGAACACGAGCAAAGGAACAACTATCAACCACGATGCAATGCACAAACAACATGATGTAAAACATGGCATGATATGCGATATGTGATATGCAATGCATATGCGTGCTCCAGAAGGAAAAAGATGAACAAGGCATAATCTTGGCAAACCAAGTATGCCACTGGAAAGGTGAGGTGATTTCGGTTGAAATCGATATAAAGGTCACTGGAATCGGATGCACGGATTGCAAATGACAAGCAAAACAAGAATGACAAGATTCTGCCATTAACAGCATGATGCTACTTAGCAAGCAACAAGAAATTAAGCTACTGCACCCAAACATATCAACAAAGCATATGGCAGTGATCTACTCAAGATGCTTGACAAAATATGAACACTGAGCTACGGCTAAATCACACCACAACAGGTTCAAACAAGCATGACAAAAGTGCAAAAGATAACAGCTTCACAGACTTGGTGAAAATAACATCCCAGAAATTAACATCAGGATGACATGTTTAGAGCAAGGAAACAACCAGCTACAGGAACGCAATATAGCAAAACAAGGCAGGACATGAATTTACTCAAAGCATGGAACAAAAGTCCCTTACTGACCATGAGCCAAAAAGGATCAGAAAATATAGTAACACCCATGTCAATAAAGCAAGTTTCGTTACAGATTTCAGACTTAGCAGAAAAAACTGGACATGTCAAAAACAGATAACATGTAGGCATGTTTACGAGCTCGATGCACTCACTACAGAGCATTGCATGATAGACTAAGCATACAACCATCAAGAAGACATGGCATAGAAGCTAATCATGGCAAGAACAACATCATAGCATGCAAGGATCAACTACAACAAGCTTGGCAAAATCGAATAACATGTAAACAATCTGTCAGTAACATTTTATAGCAAAAGTAGAGCTCGATTGAATCAAGCTATGGCACTCCATAATTACCAACAATGGCATGGATGGATAGAGCAAATCCATATTTTCAAAACACCCTTACTGATCATGCTCAAAATAGGCATAGATCTCTCTGAAACAACATGAACACATGGCATAAAAATAACAGCAGGAAATAACTTAGTGAAATTACTAAGTCCCTGAAATCAGCAACAATATGATCCCTAGTTTGCATGCTTGTGCTAGTCACCACAGAGATAACAAAAATACATGGCATACACCCCTGTAAAGATGGCATGGCATATTACAAAACACATGTAGGACTCAATTTCATAGGATGCACACATCAATCATGGCAAAAATGATAAAAGTGAATGTACTGAAACATATCTGAAACTAACATCACATAGCCCTCTTCTAACAGCATTTCGGGCACCAAGATGAGCTCCAATGAAAATTATGCAATGGGGTGAAATGATCTACTCGCCGGGCGAACAATTTGACATATTACACGCACAAAACTGAGCCACGGATGCAGAGATATGACACGATGAAATTGCACTAAAAATTACTGGGACTTGGTAGAAAAACGAGGTCTACCTCTCCAGATCTAGGGTTTACTATAGCGGCGCGCGAACCGAGGAGCTCCGGCGAGGTGGAACCGGGCGGTGAGGGCTCCGGCGAGGCCGGTGGGCGGCGGAGGCGGTGGATCCGGCCGGGATCTAGCTTCCCGTGACCGGATCTCGCGGTGGCGGCGGCGGGGGCGCCAAACGCGACAGGAGGCGGCGGCGCACGTCGAGGGAAACAGCGGCGTGCGGTGGCGGGGCGCGCGCGCGCGGGAGGCGAGGTCGTCGGCGCGGCTAGGCGGCGAGGTCGGGCGCGGGGGCTGCGCGAGCGGGCAGCTCGGGCCCGGCGCGACCCGGGGGTGGGCCTGCCCTGGGCCGGGCGGGCCTGCGGCGGCGGGGAGCGGGCAGGGGGCGCTGGGACGCGTGGCGCCCTGAGATTGGTGGAGGAAGGCGGCTGCGCTGACTTGGCGGCGGCGCTGGTGGCGTTAGGCGGCGGGGACAGCGCCAAGTGGCGGGGAGAGGTTGGCCGGCGACGGATTTCGAGGGGGAGGCGCTGATTTTGAGGAGGGAGGCGGCTGGGAGGTAGGGGAAGGCTAGGGATGCCCAAAATGGACTAGGGGTTGTCCATTTATAGCAAAAGTGGCTAGGGTTGGGGGGTTTTGCCCGCTTTCGGAGCCGTTCGATCTCGATCGGATGGACCAGAGCGAAGGGGGTTAGGTAGGATGGTTTGGGCTGTGGGAAGAGAAGAGAGGGCAGCCCGACACGGGTTTCCGGAGACCGAAAAGCGTCCGACTAAAAAACCGACAACGGTGCTGCTACGGATGGCGGTTGGGCAGTCAAACGGGCTCCGAATACGACGAAACTTAGCAGGCGCTCTGTCTACACTATAATAAGACCGCTCGCCAAGATTCAACCCATTCCGAGAACATTTTTCGGCCACTCACGAATCGAGGCAAAAGGGGCGCCGGAGGACACAGGAGTGCCGGATTGCAAAACGGACAACGGGGAAAATGCTCGGATTCATGAAACGAACACGTATGCGAATGCGATGCATATGATGACATGACCTGAAATGCATGACAAGGAAAATGCAAAATGAAGGGAAACCCAACCACGGAGGGAATATCATATCACATTGCCGAAAATGGCAAGAGTTGGAGTTACAAATATGGCAAGTTACATCCAGGGTGTTACAACACTCCACCACTACGAGAGGATCTCGTCCCGAGATCTAAGAATGGCATCGGAGAGAAACGGAAGAACAAGAGGTAAAACAATGTAGCTTCTTTGACAAACGAGTGAAACCAAAGAACCTTGAGAGGTTGAGAAAATTGAAAGAAAGAATACAATAGAGATGAACGGGATTGCAGACACTCCGTTAGCCAAGAGGAACAAGGACTATGATGAGAACCAAGAGCTTAGGGGACAAGATAGATTTTGAAGCCACTCCGGTTCAAACAAGATAGAGTAGGATTAAGAATGATATAATTTGGACAGCACTCCGACTGTAAATGGAAGGAATAGAACATGATCTTGACAAAACAAGATGATGGGTCGAAAAGAGCAACATCACAATGCCTCCGAAAGGAAGAAATAGAAGATAGATAATTGAAATAAAAGGATGGAGAAGAGAATGCCAACTTTTGCCACAATTGAGCTTGAAAAGGCATGTTTAGGAGAAGGGTCGAACGGAGTTGTTGGGAAAACCAACAACGAAAAGAATAAGCTTGATATGGTCTTAAGGAATGCATCTCAAAATTATGAGGTGGGCTTCTGCCATCAACGGAAACAAATGATTGGATTGATATCAACAAGGAGACGGGAAACTTATATCACCGGGAGGATAAAAGAAGAACTTGGGTCATTTATAAGCACCATAAATAGCAACAATCCTTAAGGAAAGCTTTAAGTGAAATATAACCGAAGATAACTCCAATGAAGAGATTGATGGATTTAAAATACCTCATTCTTGACAACATGTGAATCATGAAGCATGAACTCAAATTATCAAGAATGACATAATACCACCTCGAATGATACGGTTGAAAGAATTGCGCTTTAAAATGCAAGATAAATAATACTTAGCTCCTCTGAAAAGAATCTCGATGAACACTTCGAGAAGGAATTAAATCCTTTGTGAATCATCATGTAGCCTCCATAAAGAACTCCAGTAATAAAAAGGATAGTCAGATGAAATGAAGGATGAAAAGAATAAGGTTGAAGCCTTGCAATGATTAGATGGATCTCCGTGGTGATATAATTGCGAGAGCTTGGAACTCCGAGGAAGATAAGGTGAAACAATCGAAATCAAGAATTTGAAGAACCTCCGGAATAGGAATTAATCACTTGGATGAAACAAGAACAAGAATTATGTTATGCGCCTCCTTCACCAATTTAAATTGATGACAAGCAACGGATCTGGCATACTACTTATTCCCATAGAAAGGATTAAGAGAGATATAGCGTAAACTTGGAGAAGGTCTTCAACGAACCACCGGTAGGATTGGAAAGAACGAATGAATTGACATGATAACCAAGGAAGGGAACTCTTGAACGAACCACCGTAAGAATTTAAAATGAACGAAGAAAAGATAAAGAAACACCGGGATGAATTTAGAAAAAAAACACGAAGACACTTGAGAGAATTTAGATACAAGTGAACGCAGAGATCCCGAGCTGATTAGATAATACTTGAATGATGCACCGGTATGATTTGGAGAACGAGAGCTGAAAGCTGAGAATGAAGAATTATGACATGATGGCCTTCGGAGGAAAGAAATAGAAACAACTCATGAAATGCTCCGGATGGGTGAAAAGAATTCCCTCAATCGAAAACAATTATGAGAGGATGGCATCAACTTGAACTACACAACTTTGAAGAACGGGTAAGGATTTAAGAGGAACTCTTCTTCGGTCTTCAAATGTTGATAATGACGATGAGAAACACCACCATGAATTGTTGAGACACTCCGGAATGAAGAATAGAAAGGTTGAGTCAAAGATGAAAGAATTTGAAAGATCTTGGAGAAATACATATGACTGATGATAATTCATTCTTACGTCAAACTTTAAAAAGAATTTGGGAATAGCTCCGGGAAAATTAGAAGAGTCAGGTAAGATCCTGGGAAAAGACCTGTGGGTTAGGGCCCACTCGAAATAAACACCGTTGAACGATTGCTTGAAAAGAGAGATTGCGCCGATTGAATTAAATGGCTTGACTGAGATAAGAACCTCAAAATACCTTGAACAGATTGAGAATGGAAACGAATCTTCTGAGATATCTTCAACACTCCGGAACAAATGAATAGCGAGAGGTGAATGATTAAGAGATACACCGGCATAAGAAAGCACTTGAAATGAGAAAAGGAATATGATCAACACCGACAGCTTGAATTGAATCCACCGGAGAAGAAAAAGAATGAAGAATGATAAACTTGAAGCTCCTGACCATATACATGGGAAATCACCGGATAAGAACATTGAAAGCAAAGAATGAAGAGACTTCTCATCCATAAGACGGATACTTGATTAAGAAATCTGAGTCCTTGAAGAAACAGGGTGGGAGGGCGGGAAAACAAAGGCAACTTGGGACGGTTGAAACAAACACCGTTGAGAAAAAAAAAGCTTAGAATTGATCTTGCGAATGTTGGAATGATCAGATTTACTTGGAGAGAAGCACACCAGTTTAAAAAAAGAATTGAAAAGACAACCTTGATGATGAAGGAGGATTAGCATCCACATAGAAATATGAGAACACTGGTTAGAAAAGGTATGGATTCAACATTTGACTTCGAAGCAACTCGAATACCACAAATAAAACAAAACAAAGGATTGGCTTGTAGAATAAGCCGGAACAAACATATGATAGATCCCATATCGTATCATGTGTCTGTTGGAAATATATTCTAGGAGCTACTTGAATTCCCACCTATAAACTCCCGAAACTTTCTGGTTATGCAATCAGGTGTTGGGGATACATGGGACACAAAATATATCACCCAAACTAACAATACCTAGATCCAGCTGTATCCATCCTTCAACACATAACCAAGAAACCTTCGGAAGTCGTGTACCTCAACCTTCGAAAAGCATCCGTTATACGAGTTATGGCAATACTCCCGCACTCACCTCAGTACTGGGCTATCAGGGTTATCTCACCAACAACTGTACAAAAGAGATTTTCGATGTCGTTGTACTAAACTCGAGTATTCCAGAACTGCAACGATAAAATTATGACGACAACACCTCGGAGCTCAACTCCCCGGGACACCTCCACTAAACCCCTGCTGACAGGAGGCACCAAGACAATGTTGTCATCACAAAGCCATCGGAACGATTCTAAGATACCCGCGTGATCCTAATTTTTTTTTAGTGAAATTTGAGAAGAGAAGAGTCAAAACTCTACGTTAGGAGGCCTCACCAGAGCAACGAAGGGACTGAGGAGTAAAAAGAATTCCTAAACTCTCCGATACATAAATCCTAAATGACTCAAAACATTTTTCTAGACACAACTCGGCCGCTAAAAACGATCAATCAGTGGGGGCTCCTAAGGTCGGGGAAGGCTCTGATACCAACTTGTAACGCCCTCCACGCGGCTATATCTCCCATGTGTTGAAGCACGACTTAGAGGCATAACCGCATTGAAAGCAATGTCGCAAGTGAGGTAATCTTCACACAACCCATCTAATACATAAGGGAAAGAGATATATAGTTGGCTTACAATCGCCACTTCACACAATACATAAGTCAAGCATTACATCATACAGATACAATCAAGGTCCGACTACGGAACCAAAATAAAAGAAGACTACCCCAAATGCTACACAGATCCCCGATCGACCCCAACTGGGCTCCACTACTGATCAACTGAAATGAAACTACACAACGAACAAGATCTTCATCGAACTCCTCCTTGAGCTCGGGTGCGACACCTGCACGGTTTCATCGGCACCTGCAAACTGGTTTTGGAAGTATCTGTGAGTCACGGGGACTCAGCAATCTCACACCTGCGTGATCAAGACTATTTAAGCTTAAAGGTAGGACATGGTAGTGAGGTGGAGCTGCAGCAAGCGACTAGCATATATGGTGTCTAACATACGCAAATGAGAGCGAGAAGAGAAGGCAAAAGCACGGTCGAACAACTATGATCAAGAAGTGATCCTGAAACTACTTACGTCAAGCATAACTCCAACACCGTGTTCACTTCCCGGACCCCGCCGAGAAGAGACCATCATGGTTACACACGCGGTTGATGTATTTTAATTAAGATCAACTTCGGGTTTTCTACAACCAGGCATTAACAAATTCCCATCTGCCACATAACCGCGGGCACGGCTCTCGAAAGATGATACCCTGCAGGGGTGTCCCAACTTAGCCCATTATAAGCTCTCGCGATCAACGAAGGATATTCCTTCTCCCCGGGAAGACCCGATCAGTCTCGGAATCCCGGCTACAAGACATTTCGACAGTAATAAAACAAGACCAGCAAAGCCACCCGATGTGCTGACATCTCGATAGGAGCTGCACATATCTCGTTCTCAGGGCAACACCGGATGAGACATCCTACGAGTAAAACCAATCCTCAAGTTTCCCCAAGGTGGCCCCGCAGTCTACTCGTTTCGGGCCAACACTTAGACAAGCATTGGCCCGGGGGGGCTAAATAAAGATGACCCTTGGGTTAATTACTCCCAAGGGAAAAGTAGGTGGTGGTGAGGCAAATGGTAAAACCAAGGTTGGGCCTCGCTGGAAAAGTCTTATTCAAAGCGAACTGTCAAGGGGGTCCCATAAATCACCCAACCGCGTTAGGGACGCAAAATCCGGGAACATAACACCGGTATGACGGAAACTAGGGCGGCAAGAGTGGAACAAAACACCAGGCATAAGGCCGAGCCTTCCACCCTTTACCAAGTATATAGATGCATTAATTAAATAAGATATATTGTGATATCCCAACAAGGAACAACATCTCCATGTTCCAACCAAGGAACAACATCTCCATGTTCCAACAAGGAACAAACTTCATCTTCACCTGCAACTAACAACGCTATAAGAGGGGCTGAGCAAAGCGGTAACATAGCCAAACAATGGTTTGCTAGGACAAGGTGGGTTAGAGGCTTGACATGGCAACATGGGAGGCATGATAAGCAAGTGGTAGGTATCGCAGCATAGGCATAGCAAAAGAGCGAGCATCTAGCAAGCAAAGATAGAAGTGATTTTGAGGGTATGGTCATCTTGCCTGCAAAGGTTCTCAGAGTTGTCGAAAGCTTGGACCTCGTAAGCGTTCTCAACAGGTTCCTCGGTCACTTTATCGTCTCCCGACTCTACCCAAAACAAGAACACGAGCAAAGGAACAACTATCAACCACGATGCAATGCACACACAACATGATGTAAAACATGGCATGATATGCGAGATGTGATATGCAATGCATATGCGTGCTCCGGAAGGAAAAAGATGAACAAGGCATAATATTGGCAAACCAAGTATGCCACTAGAAAGGTGAGGTGATTTCGGTTGAAATCGATATAAAGATCACCGGAATCGGATGCACGGATTGCAAAGACAAGCAAAACAAGAATGACAAGATTCTGCCATTAACAGCATGATGCTACTTAGCAAGCAACAAGAAATTAAGCTACTGCACCCAAACATATCAACAAAGCATATGGCAGTGATCTACTCAAGATGCTTGACAAAATATGAACACTGAGCTATGGCTAAATCACACCACAACAGGTTCAAACAAGCATGGCAAAAGTGCAAAAGATAACAGCTTCACAGACTTTGTGAAAATAACAACATGCCAGAAATTAACATCAGGATGACATGTTTATAGCAAGGAAACAACCAGCTACAGGAACGCAATATAGCAAAACAAGGCATGGCATGAATCTACTCAAAGCATGGAACAAAAGTCCCTTACTGACCATGAGCCAAAAAGGATCAGAAAATATAGTAACACCCATGTCAATAAAGCAAGTTTCGTTACAGATTTCAGACTTAGCAGAAAAAACTGGACATGTCAAAAACAGATAACATGTAGGCATGTTTACGAGCTCGATGCACTCACTACAGAGCATTGCATGATAGACTAAGCATACAACCATCAAGAAGACATGGCATAGAAGCTAATCATGGCAAGAACAACATCATAGCATGCAAGGATCAACTACAACAAGCTTGGCAAAATCGAATAACATGTAAACAATCTGTCAGTAACATTTTATAGCAAAAGTAGAGCTCGATTGAATCAAGCTATGGCACTCCATAATTACCAACAATGGCATGTATGGATAGAGCAAATCCATATTTTCAAAACACCCTTACTGATCATGCTCAAAATAGGCATAGATCTCTCTGAAACAACATGAACACATGGCATAAAAATAACAGCAGGAAATAACTTAGTGAAATTACTAAGTCCCTGAAATCAGCAACAATATGATCCCTAGTTTGCATCCTTGTGCTAGTCACCACAGAGATAACAAAAATACATGGCATACACCCCTGTAAATATGGCATGGCATATTACAAAACACATGTAGGACTCAAGTTCATAGGATGCACACATCAATCATGGCAAAAATGACAAAAGTGCATGTACTGAAACAGATCTGAAACTAACATCACATAGCCCTCTTCTAACAGCATTTCGGGCACCAAGATGAGCTCCAATGAAAATTATGCAATGGGGTGAAATGATCTACTCGCCGGGTGAACAATTTGACATATTACACGCACAAAACTGAGCCACGGATGCAGAGATATGACACGATGAAAATGCACTAAAAACTACTGGGACGGTAGAAAAACGAGGTCTACCTCTCCAGATCTAGGGTTTACTGTAGCGGCGCGTGAACCGAGGAGCTCCGGCGAGGTGGAACCGGGTGGTGAGGGCTCCGGCGAGGCCGGTGGGCGGCGGAGGCGGTGGATCCGGCCGGGATCTAGCTTCCCGCGACCGGATCTCGCGGTGGTGGCGGCGGGGGCGCCAAACGCGGCAGGAGGCGGCGGCGCACGTCGAGGGAAACAACGGCGTGCGGTGGCGGGGCGCGCGCGCGGGAGGCGAGGTCGTCGGCGCGGCTGGGCGACGAGGTCGGGCGCGGGGGCGGCGCGAGCGGGCAGCTCGGGCCCGGCGCGACCCGGGGGTGGGCCTGCCCTGGGCCGGGCGGGCCTGCGGCGGTGGGGAGCGGGCAGGGGGCGCTGGGACGCGTGGCGCCCTGAGATTGGTGGAGGAAGGCGGCTGCGCTGACTTGGCGGCGGCGCTGGTGGCGTTAGGCGGCGGGGACAGCGCCAAGTGGCGGGGAGAGGTTGGCCGGCGGCGGATTTCGAGGGGGAGGCGCTGATTTTGAGGAGGGAGGCGGCTGGGAGGTAGGGGAAGGCTAGGGATGCCCCAAATGGACTAGGGGTTGTCCATTTATAGCAAAAGTGGCTAGGGTTGGGGGGTTTTGCCCGCTTTCGGAGCCGTTCGATCTTGATCGGATGGACCAGAGCGAAGGGGGTTAGGTAGGATGGTTTGGGCTGTGGGAAGAGAAGAGAGGGCAGCCCGGCACGGGTTTCCAGAGACCGAAAAGCGTCCGACTAAAAAACCGACAATGGTGCTACTACGGATGGCGGTTGGGCAGTCAAACGGGCTCCGAATGCGACGAAACTTGGCAGGCGCTCTGTCTACACTATAATAAGACCGCTCGCCAAGATTCAACCCATTCCGAGAACATTTTTCGGCCACTCATGAATCGAGGCAAAAGGGGCGCCGGAGGACACAGGAGTGCCGGATTGCAAAACGGACAACGGGGAAAATGCTCGGATTCATGAAACGAACACGTATGCGAATGCGATGCACATGATGACATGACATGAAATGCATGACAAGGAAAAATGCAAAATGAAGGGAAACCCAACCACGGAGGGAATATCATATCATATTGCCGAAAATGGCAAGAGTTGGAGTTACAAATATGGCAAGTTACATCCGGGGTGTTACATTCGTCTCCTGCATCGTCGTCCATACCTTCGATGTCTTCGGAGTCGAAGTCGAGCATGTATGTCAAATCGTCGACAGTGGCTACTAAATGGGTGGTGGGTGGGCGGCGAATTTCTTCGTCATCCGCATCCCAATCCTGCCGGACATAGTTCGGCCAGGACGCTCCTGACAAGGAGAGAGACCTTAATGAGTTCAGTATGTCGCCGAAGGGCGAGTGTTGAAAGATATCCGCGGAGGTGAACTCCATGATCGGCGCCCAGTCGGATTCGATAGGCACGGGCGCAGGCGTTCCGGAGTCCTTGGCCGGGGAAGAATCCGATAGTTTGGTGTCACGGCTCTCGTGAAGGGTAAGGTCCATACTCGGCTCGATCGCCGCCGAGAATGCGGCCTTCGTGACGGGGTCTATCCACCCGCCCGTGGATGGCGCGGTTGGCTCCGAATTGAGGGTCAGAGCGGTTGTCGGTGCGGTCTCCCGAGCATCGTCCGATTGCAAGGCTAAATCATGCTCATCGTGACTGTCCGGCGCACTCGGCAGGGGCTCGAATCCGTCGAAGATCAAGTCTTCGCGGATGTCGGCCGTGTAGTTTAAGCTTCCAAATCTGACCTGGTGGCCAGGGGCGTAACTCTCGAGGTGCTCCAGATGGCCAAGCGAGTTGGCCCGCAGTGCAAAGCCGCCGAATACAAAGATCTGTCCGGGGAGAAAAGTCTCACCATGGACTGCATCGCTATCGATGATCGGAGGAGCCATCAAGCCTAACAGTGACGACACAGAGGAACTCTCAATGAAAGCACCAATGTTGGTGTCAAAACCGGCGGATCTTGGGTAGGGGGTCCCGAAATGTGCGTCTAGGCGGATGGTAACAGGAGACAGGGGACACAGTGTTTTTACCCAGGTTCGGGCCCTCCCGATGGAGGTAAAACCCTACTCCTGCTTGATTGATCTTGATGATATGGGTATTACAAGAGTTGATCTACCACAAGACAAAGAGGCTAAACCCTAGAAGCTAGCCTATGGTATGATAGTTGTTCTTGGTCCTACGGACTAAACCCTCTGGTTTATATAGACACCGGAGGGGGCTAGGGTTACACAGAGTCGGTTACAAGGGAGGGGATCTACATATCTGTATTGCCAAGCTTGCCTTCCACGCCAAGGAGAGTCCCATCCAGAGACGGGACGAAGTCTTCAATCTTGTATCTTCATAGTCCAACAGTCCGGCCAAAGGATATAGTCCGGCTGTCCGGATACCCCCTAATCTAGGACTCCCTCAATTACTATGCACCAAACACATAATTAGTTTGAAAAATATTTTATTTTTGGAATTTGAAAATTTTAATTTCATTACTTGTTGCGCGCAATATTTCATTGGATTTTAACGTAATACAACTTTATTTTGAAATTATATTTAACCTGACTAGAAATTTCGGATAAAAATATTTCGAATCCCATCAAAATGTGGGAATTTTTTTTTGAATTCTGTTTTGAGCGGTTGTTTGAAATTATTAATCGTTGTCCTAGCTAGAAGTTGGGCTGTACTTTTAACAAAATGTAAATGGACTGTACATTCTTACAAATCGCAAATGGGCTATATGTTCTCTGCCAAATCCAAGCTGTGGCCTACTAAGTTGACGCGTACCAAGGGCTTTGTCAACTTAGTCAATATAAACGATTCTAGCTGTAGTGATCGTACGATGTCCATCCAACGGCCGTAGTGCTTCTTCAACCTCTGGTCTTCTTGCTCCAGCTGCCCAAAGCAACATCGGTCGTGTCGCGTGCTCCTGCCTCCCGTGGCCGGCTGTGATGCCGCGGAGGCCTCACCGCCCCGTACTACTCCCACCGCTAGCCAGGCCATCCTTCTACTCACCCACACCCCCTGTTATTCTGCGGCGACGGCAGCCTCACACCGCAGCCGAACCAGTGAACCCTCGTACTCCTCTCCACGCGGGATTCCACTGTTGCGTCTTCCCCGGCTCCGTGTCGTCCCCTTCCTAGGCCTCGTCGTCGTCCAGACCACCGCCCTGGTGCTCTCGGTGCAGCGTGGTCAACGTGGTCAACGATCGACTTCCATCGAAAGAGTACTGTACGTGGAGAGGCTGACAGCTGGGTCCACGGTAGTCGCAAGGAAGTGCCTCCTTATTACGCGCAAAATAATTATTCCTCCACCTGACAGCAGGGACCCACCGGACGGGCCACCGTATTTCGCGAAGAAATGATTCGCCCCCTGACTGCTGGGACCCACGAGCTACATCTTCGCACACAAGGAAGTGCGTCCAAAAAAACGATTCGCCCCCCTGACTGCTGGGACCCACCAGCTACATCTTCGCACGCAAGGAAGTGCGTCCAAAAAAAACGATCCCCCCCCGACTGCTGGGACCCACCAGCTACACTTTCACACGCAAGGAAGTGCATCCGGCCAAAAAACGATTCACCCCCCTGACTGCTGGGACCCAACAGCTACACCTTCGCACGCAAGGAAGTCCGTCCGGGCAAAAAAAAAACAATTTTCCCCCCTGACTGCTGGGACCCACCAGCTACATCTTCGCAGGCAAGGAAGTGCCTGACAGTCGGGACCCATCTGGTCGAAGCGTACGTAGTGTTGTCATTCTGGTTGCGAACGTGTACGTACATACTGGTCGATGTAGAGGCGCGCACGTGTCGTAGTAGAGGCGCGCACGTGTCGTAGTAGAGGCGTGCACGTGTCGTAGTAGAGGCGCGCACGTAGCATGTACACGTACGTACAGCGGCCAGGGTGCAAGAAAGAAAATACGGTCACGTATGTGTACATACGGGCAGGGTCTCGAACGCCTACTCGCACATACGTACGGCGAGGGCTCGTTGACATGGCTGGGTCGGAACGGAGAAACAGCATCGTCGTCGTGTTCATGGGGAGGCAACAGAATGTGTCGTGTTCATGGGGAGGCAACGGAATGCGTCATGTTCATCGGGAGGCAACGGAACGCATGGGAGCCAACCGGCTAGGTTGGAACGGAATGCGTGGTCATGTTCATCAGGAGGGCTTGGACGGAACAGGCGATGGAAACGAGGCCTGGCATTCCGCACAACGGCGGAAACGGCCTTGTGTTTGACCGGCCACGTTCGCAACGGGGTCATGTTGATCGGGAGGGGTCTGGTGTACCGCAAAACGGAGGAAACAGACCTCCTACGGTCGAAACGGGGGTCATGTTGATCGGGAGGGGTGTGGCGTACCGCAAAACAGACAAAACGGACCTCCTATGGTCGAAACGGGGGTCCTGTTGATCGGGAGGGGTGTGGCATACCGCAAAACAGACGAAACGGACTTGTGTTGGAGCGCTACGGTCGAAACAGGGGTCCTGTTCATCGGGAGGGGTGCGGCGTACCACAAAACGGGACTCCACGGGATACTGTTCATCTCCACCGTTGACCTCCTCCAGCCTCCACGGGCTATCGTCGACCTCCTCCAGCCTCCACGGGCTCCTGTTCATCCAGCCTCCACCGCGCACTACTCCACCGGCTACTGTTCAACCACCCCTCCACCATCTACTGTCATCCAGCCCTCCACACCACGGGGTCCTGTTCAACCACCCCTCCACGGGCACCCCTCCACCGTCTACTGTTCTTCCAGCCCTCCACACCACGGGGTCCTGTTCAACCACCCCTCCACGGGCACCCCTCCACCGTCTACTGTTCATCTAGCCCTCCACCACACCACGGGGTCCTGTTCATCCAGAGGCAACGCCACCGCTCACTGTTCATCCAAACCCCCCCGCAACGCTCATTGTTCATCCCAGAGGCAGCATCGACCGGCTTCAGTTAGCAGCAGTAATGAAGGAATCGCTCGATCGGGTTCAGTTAACAACCATCGATCGATCGCTCAGGTTCTATAACGCGTAGCCTGCAGTGCAATCACTCGGGTTCAGTTAGAGCCCAACGCCTCACTCGGGTTCAGTTAGAGCCAATGCATCGCACACACGCGCGTACGTGTACAAGAGAAACGCACATCGCTCGGCCCCTGACCTCCCACCGTAACCGGGAACTCGCCGAAATTTTCCTCGCCCTCTCTTCTACCATGGTTTTTTCTGTCATGGACGGCCCAAAGAATGTCATGCAGCTGCGTCTCCGGCCCGCCCAGGACGAAAAACCCATTTTCTATCATGATTTTTTGTCATAGAAGTAGGATCCCACCACATCTATGATGATACCGGGTTTTGTCACAATTATCGTCATAGAAGTGTCATATGTATGACAGAAAAAAAATTCGTTCGGCCTAAAATGTCACGGATGTGTCTTTTTTTTGTAGTGGGGAGTCCTACTCCCGGTGGGAGTAGGACTCCTCATGGGGCGCGCCATAGGAGGCTGACCTCTTCCCCCTTCTCCACTCCTTTATATACGGGGAGGGGGGCACCCCTTAGAGACAACAATTGATCATTGATCTCTTAGCCGTGTGCGGTGCCCCCCTCCACCATAATCCACCTCGGTAATATCATAGCACTGCTTAGGTGAAGCCCTGCGTCGGTAGCATCAACATCACCGTCACCACGCCGTCGTGCTGACGAAGCTCTTCCCCGAAGCTCTACTAGATCGTGAGTTTGCGGGACGTCACCGAGCTAAACATGTGTTGTACGCGGAGGTGCCGTACGTTCGGTACTGAGGATCGTCGATCGTGAAGACATACGACTACATCAACCGCGTTGTTATAACGCTTCTGCTTACGGTCTACAAGGGTATGTAGACGACACTCTCCCCTCTCGTTCCTATGCATCACCATGATCTTGCGTGTGCGTAGGAAAATTTTGAAATTACTACGTTCCCCAACACCAATGATGGGCTTCCTCAAAATGCCCTAGGTCTTCGTGAGCAAGCGAGTTGGATGCACACCCACTTATTTTATTTTGTTGAGGTTTCATACACTTATAGCTCTAGTGCATCTGTTGCATGGCAATCCATACTCACTCACATTGATATCTATTAATGGGCATCTCCATAGCCCGTTGATACGCCTAGTTGATGTGAGACTATCTTGTCCTTTTTGTCTTCTCTGCAACCACCATTCTATTCCACATATAGTGCTATGTCCATGGTTCACGCTCATGTATTGCGTGAAGATTGAAAAAGTTTGAGAACATCAAAAGTATGAAACAATTGCTTGGCTTGTCACCGGAGTTGTGCATGATTTAAATACTTTATGTGATGAAGATAGAGTATAGCCAGACTATATGATTTTGTAGGGTTAACTTTCTTAGGCCATGTTATTTTGAGAAGACATGATTGCTTTGTTAGTATGCTTGAAGTATTATTATTTTCATGTCACTATTAAACTTTTGTCTTGAATCTTTCGGATCTGAACATTCATGCCACAATAAAGAAGAATACATTGTGAAATATGCTAGGTAGCATTCCACATCAAAAATTCTGTTTTTATCATTTACCTACTCAAGGACTGTCGGTGTCAAAACCGGCGGATCTCGGGTAGGGGGTCCCGAACTGTGCGTCTAAGGTCGATGGTAACAGGAGACGGGGGACACGATGTTTACCCAGGTTCGGGCCCTCTCTATGGAGGTAATACCCTACTTCCTGCTTGATTGATCTTGATGAATATGAGTATTACAAGAGTTGATCTACCACGAGATCGAGATGGCTAAACTCTAAAAGCCTAGCCTATATGACTATGGTAATGAGTATCTCTCCCTCCGGACTAAGTCCTCTGGTTTATATAGACACCGGGAGGATCTAGGGTTACACAAAGTCAGTTACAAAGAAAGGAATCTGCATATTCGGTTGCCAAGCTTGCCTTCCATGCCAAGGAGAGTACCATCCGGACACGGGTGCAGTCTTCGGTCTTTGTATCTTCATAGCCCATCAGTCCGGCCCATGGCTAACAGGCCAGACGCCCGACGACCCCTTAGTCCAGGACTCCCTCAGTAGCCCCTGAACCTGGATTCAATGACAAGGTATCCGACGCGTAGGTTTGTCTTCGGCATTGCAAGGCGGGTTCCTCCTTCCGAACTCCAAGATAGTCCTCGGATGTATTGAACGTATCCGGACCTGCAACATACACACCACACACAACCGCAGAGAGAATATAATTTTACACGAGTCCAATCCGCTGACAACTTTCTATAACATGACATCACATCTATCCGATCATAATTTTGAACCATTTTTCGTCTGCCACTCCAAGTTTCGAGACACGGTTGCCATTGGCATGTCTTGTCAAAGCAGAGATCGTGTCCCCCATTGCGGGATTCTCATCAATGCAGGCATGGGTAACCCAACCGTGTCGTTTACACATTCACCCACGCCTTGTCCTTCCTTCACCCATCCATTCTCGAGCTCCAGCGCCCAAGCTCTAGCTTTCCCCGCCCGAGAAAGTACTCCAACCATGTCCGGATCCGGAGCTGGAGGCAAGTGGATGGCCTTCTCCATTGAGAAGAAGGATATCATGGAGCTCCGAGAGGCCGTATACCTGGCCAAGGAGATCGTTCACCGACTCCCGGCCAAGGGACAGACCGTCCCTACCCCAGAGCCCCATGAGAGGGTTGTGTTTCTCGCGCATTTCGTCCGCGGGGTGGGATTCCCTCTCCACCCGTTTGTCTGCGGACTGATGTTTTACTACGGGCTGGACTTCCATGATCTAGACCCCAACTTTATCCTCAACACTCGGCATTTATAGTCGTGTGCGAGGACTTTTTCCGCATCCCACCTCACTTCGGCCTATGGCTGAAGACCTTCAATGTGAAGCCGAAGGTGTTGAGCGGTCAACAAGTAGATTGCGGAGGTCCATGGTGGGCAAGATGCCCAATGTCACCTGGTTCGAAGGCTCCTTTGTGGAGACGGTGAAGGGGTGGTAGTCGGGGTGGTTCTACATCACCTAGCCACGTGACACCAACTGGGCGGCGGCCGCTCGAATTCCGATCCGGAGTTCCGATGCGGCTCACCTCCTGGCAAGAGAAGGGCCTAACCTGGGGTTCCTCGAACGAGCTGACTAGGCTCTAGACGTGCGTCCAAAACATAATAACCAAGAGAATCAAACTTGTCAACGTGATCTAGGTTATGCTCATTCACCGGATCCTTCCGTGCCAACGCCGGACTTGCTATTTGTGGGAGTTCGATCCGACCAAGCACCAGACGCTGCTAGAGCCCTTCGGCACGACGCACGAATATATCTGGAAAGTGCTCTTCAAGGCCGGCGAGACACCACCGCCTACGACCGAGGATCGTGGGCTTAGCTTAAAATGCTAGGCTAATTCGGTAAGTTCTTTTATGCTTTCAAGGTATAGACTTTATTGGCATATTTTGAGGAAGGAGTCTAAGCCTTCCTATCAATTTTTTTAGGCCTGGACCAACATAGCGGGGCGGATTAATTGTCCGGCCCCGCTACCCGAAGATGAAGAAACACCACTCCTGACGAAGATGCTGTTTCTGGCGCCTTATGATGTGCCGGAGAAGAAGGCTAAGGAAACATCCAAAGGGACCAGGAGTGGCCTTCGCCGAAAAGGTGCTTCAGACATGTCGTCCGAAGACGAGACTCACTCTTCGGCCGCCGAAGACGACGATGAGGAGGAGGAAGAAAGTGACTCCCCCCTGCGGGGGGAAGGAAGAAAAGGGGGGCCTCCACAAATCTGGAGGCGATGGCGCCCAAGTGGGGAAAGGGTTCCCTTGCAGATAACTCCGCGTGGGATGTCGATAGTAGTCCGGAGCGAATGCCCCAGACCAAGCCTCGCGCCGCCTTGTAAGTACCAAAAACCTTATGCACGTCCAAATGCCTGGCCTTTCCACTTTGTAATAATAATATGTTTAAATTATGCCATTGCAGTCCGGCCCGCGAAAGCTCCCCGCGATCCTCGACAGAGGGTTCGTTAGATTCAAAGGAGATGGTTAGCATGTCACCGCCGCCCGCTCACTCTGTCTCGGCCAAGGGTGATGATGAGGTGGTCTCCCAAAGGACTTTCCCAGACCGGGGGGAGGTTCCGGAGATCGTCGGGGTGGCGCCCAAGGATGAGTCCTCGGCCGCCGGACACATGGGGGGAAAAGCCCCCATGGGGACTGGTGATGGGGGCCAAATTCCATTCGGGCCCCAGCCGGATACCATTCTGGAGACCTACACGGCTCCGGAGTCCAGCGAATGGCCTTCCCCGAAAGGAGGAGGTGTGCCTGTTCCGCTGGTGACCTCTATCCAACCAAAGGCACCGGATAATCTGCTGGAAGCACTGCGAGGCGCTTCCATTGTGGATGAACACCGTGTCCTTATGGGTACGGTGATCGAGAAGGTTCAGTCCGCCAAAAGCGGACTGACTGAAGCCTGCGCTAGCCTTTTAACAGGCTTTGAGGTAAGTAATGTAATTGTTGAAAGAATATCACAGTGTAGACAGTAGCCCCTGATGCTCTGTTCGGTTTTCGGAAAGAAAAAGCCGAACAGAGGATCAAAATAATTTTCACGGGATTCTAACATAAGATGTCTATGTGAATAAGCAGGCGTCGCTGCTGGCTGCTGCCGCTCATACTGCGGAGGTATCCGGCCTGAAGCAGAGCCTGGAGTAGGCCGAACAAGAGCTCAACCTCATGAAGCAGCAGCTGGAGGACAACCAAGGTATGAAGTAACCTGCGCGTATATTTAGGAAGGATGAATGTTTCGTGCTGACTAAAGTGTCATGAACTTTTTTAGGGGCCACGACCGAGGTGGTGGCCCTCAAGAAGGCATTAGCCGAGGCCAAGGACAAAGCGGCCAAGGAGCGTGTCGCGTGCGAGAAGCACGAGGCCCGGGTCAGCGAGGTCCAGCAAGAGCTCCAGGACATCGTCAAGAAGTACGAGTCCTTGGGGTGTGATTCTAAGACGCAAGCGTCCGAACTTGCGAAGGCCCGCCAGAGTGCACAAGAGGCTCGAGCCGAGGCCTAGAGCGCCCTTCAGGAAATCCAGGCGGCCAAGAAGATCATGGCGGGTAAGGCTTTCATTATGCAAAGCAAGTCTTTGAAGGAAATGTTCCTTTTACTTACCCGAATTTGGAGCTCTCCAGGGGCGTTTACGGATTTGCTGCGCAGCGTATCAGATGTTGCCGAGTTTTATCGAGCCGAAAAAGGGAGTTCTACAAAGAAGCTGTTCTTGTCTCAATATCTTGGACCAGAACATCCAGTGCCCTTCAGCGACCAGCTGAAACAACTGGTCGAGCTGCACAAGGAGGCCGAGCTAGCCATGAAGGACCTGATAGTCCGACTATGGCCTGCCGTGCTGATACCCAGTAGCTACTTCGGACTTGTGAAGCGGCTTGTTAGTGCCTGCCCACGGCTTGAGGTCATAAAGCGGTCGGTCTGTATTGAAGGTGCACGGATGGCCTTTCCCGCGTTAAGATGCACTTGGCGAAGATGGATGCCAAGAAGCTGATGACCGAGGGGCCGCCTGAGGGCAAGGAGCACAGCCGACCCGAGTTATATTTTTATGGTGTCCTAGAGGGATTCCGCCTTGTGGCTTAGCAATGTGCGAAGGATATTATATTCCCATGAAAACATTTGTATTATCCTGTCCTATAATATGAAACAATGATGTTATGTAATATAATGCTTGTGACTTTAAAATTTTACCTCTTGTGTGGCCGTTTATGAAATCTGAGGGTTGGCCAGTCGTCAGCTTATGCCCCCACGTAGATAGTACGGGGGTGTTCGGGATAAATCTAAACACTCTTTACTCCACATTCTAGTCCTAAAAGGAGGTGTTTAGCGCAACGAACGAGGCAATCAGACTATACGGCCTTTATCGCCCTCACTTAGCCAAAGGAGTTTGAGAATGAGAATTTTGGCAAGCCCCTGGTATTCGGAAGGCCGAACTTGGGGCATTATACGCACCTAAAAACCTCTCGAACAGCTCGAAGGATTTGAAACCTCTCGAACAGCTGACCAGCTCTCGCTGCATCATGACAGTCAGTTTTCGGCTTTCTCTACTGAGGTGCTCGTTCGGAAGAACCGGGACACAATCACAGTAATTCTCCCTTTACTACCCTAGATGATATAGCAGAACGTAAGGTAGTAAGCACAGGAGCCGGGCAACCCAACTATTGACCAAAGACATGATTCGGAGCCGATGCATATAATGCTATAAGTTCGGGGTGCCGAACTGTACTAAAAAAGGTGTTCGGACTTTATTGCCGTACTGCGGGGCGCCAAAGCCCCTGGTGAAGTAAAACGTACCAAAGTGTACGGGTGCAATGAGTAATAAATACAAAGGTAAGGAAAAAAGAAAAATCAAGTAATAACCTGACGCTACCATTTATTTTCCATTGTAATGTGATTAATACGTCGGGCCATACTTGTACAAGTACTGTGATAAGCAAGTAAGGTTGTTTAACATGCCATGACCAAGAGCGAGCTGTGTGCGGGTATGTAAAACAGGTATATCAATCGTCAGCAGAGACCACCTGGGAATTCCCTTGTACGTCAAAGCTCCTTGCCTCCTTGGTGTGTCTGTGCCGTGATCGGTCCGATGATTGGGTTATCAGAAAAAGCCTCGAGAGGAGAAAAACACGAAAGGAAAAGTGAAGGTGTGTGAATCCAGGGTCAGTCATGCCACACTATGGATCATGAGCTAGCTATGCCTCCATCGATGCCCATGGGATTTTGAGTGCGTAGTTATGTACGTGCGGTACGAATGCCGCTATTTGATCGGGACTGGGACAGAGGCCAAATTGCTAGTTAAGCTCTTGATGAGCTGGGCTGTCTTGCTGTAGAATAGTCCGGACTCTTTTAATGGTGTACGGGGGCTTGGCCGCCGAACTAAGGTTTTGCTGAAAAGGCCGCGCTGTATTTCTGCTGCTAAGGTCGTGGTATGCTCCTCGGTACGGAGTGAGCGTTCCATATTTCTATTGATTGTTATGACGCCACATGGTCCGGGCATCTTGAGCGTGAGATAAGCGTAGTTACGTACCGCATTGAATCAAGCAAATGTGGTTCGTCCGAGCAGTGCGTGTTAGCCGCTGCGAAAGGGGACGATATCGAAGATTAACTCCTCGCTTCGGAAGTTGTCCGGAGATCCGAAGACAACCTCTAGTGTGATTGAGCCCGTACAGCGGGCCTCTACGCCTGGTATGACTGCTTTAAAGGTAGTCCTTGTGGGTTTGATCCGTGATGGGTTAATGCCCATTTTGCGTACTGTGTCCTGATAGAGCAGATTGAGGTTGCTGCCACCATCCGTGAGGACTCGCGTCAGGTGGAATCCATCAATGATTGGATCTAGGACTAGTGCGGCTAATCTGCCATGCCGGATACTAGTCAGATGATCCCGACAGTCAAAAGTGATCGGGCACGATGACCATGGATTGAATTTTGGGGCGACTTGCTCTATCGCATAGACGTTCCTGAGTGCGCGCTTGCGCTCCCTCTTGGTGACATAGCTCCGATGGAGTCCGTCTGCAGTTGTCGGCTCGGGCGTGACTAGGTTTGTCACGTCCGAATAGATAGCCATCATCACGTGTCGAGGAACGTCCTCGCGATCCGTAGATCGATCAGGTATATCTTGCTCTACTATCCAGGGTTTGTCGGAGGTCATATGTATGACCCCGAACTGTTTTGTCTTTGTTTTTTCGTGGCGGCGGGGCAGGCTATTGTTCGGCTTGAGTTGCCGCTCTATCCCGACCACGAGATGGTCGGTCCGCCGCACTGTCCCGACCGCATAGTGTTTAGTCGGCCGCATTACGCGAGGGAAGTATGGGCTCCGGTGTCTCTTCATCGAACTGAGGTAGCAACCTTCGTTTCGGGTAACTCTTGGCTGGGCGTCTGAGGCCGTGTTCTTCGGCTGCCAGGACATCAGTCCTTCTGTGGACGAGCAGATCTTGGTCAGCTTGAAGCTGGTGCTGCTTCTTTTTTAGGCTCCTTGCGGTGGCTATTAGCTGGCGCTTGAAGCACTCCTGCTCGAGAGGTTCCTCAGGCATGATGAAATCTTTGTTGCCGAGGCTTTCCTCATCCTTGGAGAGCGGACGGTAACTACCGTCCTCCGAGTTATTGGGCCTGGCCTGTTCATCGGGGCTAGCGTTCCCGTTTTCTTGCTCCTCCTGTTCAGATGTTACCTCCGCAAGGTCTTCATTGTTTTTGGCGTCATCCGGGGTATTATTTTCTCCGGTGCCAGCATTGCTATCTCTTGAACACCATGACTTAGAGCGGCGCTAAGGACGCCGACGTTTTTGCTGTGTCTATGGAGGTTTATTCTCAATTGGATTTTCTTTGTCATCGTCGTTGGTTGTTTTGGGTGTGTCCACCATGTACACATCATACGAAGAGGTGGCCGTCCAGCATCCAGTGAATGGCGGACTTTGATTTTTCTCCTCATCGGCATCGTCGTCCATACCAGCGATGTCTTCGGAGTCGTAATCAAGTGTGTCGGTTAAATCCTTGACTGTGGCTATGAAGTGGGTGGCGGGTGGGAAGCAAGATTCTCCATCATCATCCCCTAGTTCGAACCGAACGTAGTTCGGCTGTGAGTCCCCCACCAAGGACAAGTTCTTTAATGAGTTCAGCACATCACCCAAGGGCGAGTGCTGGAAGATGTCTGCGGCGCTGAACTCGAAGATCAATAAGCGATCAAGTTCGGCATCCGCAGACTCACATGGTTCGGAACTTATACCTGGAGATGAGTCTGGAGTTCCGGTGACACGAGTATTGTGTGAGGTTAAGTCCATGTGCAGCTCCAACGCCGGGGAATCTGTGGCCTCCGTGGTGGGGTTGAGCCTCCAATCCTTGGATGCCGCAGTGTGCTCTGGATCTAAGGTCAGAGTGGTTACAGGAGCAATCTCCTGGATGCGGTCTGACAAAAGATTTAGGTCATGTTCGTCAAGGTGACCAGGAACGGTCGCCGCGGTCTCGAATCCGGTGAAGATCAAATCTCCACGGATGTTCGCAACGTAATTCGGGCTCCCAAATCTGACCTGATGGCTAGTGACGTTAGCGCTTGTTGGGAGGCAACCCAATTTTATTTTTGTTCTTTGCCTTTTGCTCCTGTTTAGTAATAAATGATTCATCTAGCCTCTGGTTAGATGTGGTTTTATGTTTTAATTAGTGTTTGTGCCAAGTAGAACCTTTGGGAAGACTTGGGTGAAGTCTTTATGATCTTGCTGTAAAAAACAGAAACTTTAGCGCTCACGAGATTAGCTGCAATTTTTTATTGGTGGGTACTTTTAGGTTGATTCTTTTTTCAGATGATTAATAGACATATTCCTCAGGTCCAGCAAGTTATTTCAGAATTTTTGGAGTTCCAGAAGTATACGTTTGATACAGATTACTACAGACTGTTCTGTTTTTGACAGATTCTGTTTTCTATGTGTTGTTTGCTTATTTTGATGAATCTATGAGTAGTATCGGACGGTATGAACCATAGAGAAGTTGGATTACAGTATATATTACACAAATATGAATTTATAATGAGTTCACAACAGTACCTAAGTGGTGATTTACTTTCTTATACTAACGGAGCTTACGAGTTTTCTGTTGAGTTTTGTGTTGTGAAGTTTTCAAGTTTTGGGTAAAGATTCGATGGACTATGGAATAAGGAGTGGCAAGAGCCTAAGCTTGGGGATGCCCAAGTCACCCCAAGGTAATATTAAAGTACAACCAAGAGCCTAAGCTTGGGGATGCCCCCGATGGCATCCCCTCTTTCGTCTTCGTTCATCGGTAACTTTACTTGCAGGTATATTTTTATTCACCACATGATATGTGTTTTGCTTGGAGCGTCATTTTATTTTGTTTTCCTTGCTGTTTGAATAAAATACCAAGATCTGAAATTCTTAAATGTTAGAGAGTCTTCACATAGTTGCATGATTATTCGACTACTCATTGATCTTCACTTCTATCTTTCGGAGTAGTTTGTCATTTGCTCTAGTGCTTCACCTATACCTTTTAGAGCACGGCGGTGGTTTTATTTTGAAGAAATAGATGAACTCTCATGCTTCACTTATATTATTTTGAGAGTCCTAAATAGCATGGTAATTTGCTTTGGTTATGAAACTAGTCCTAATATGATGGGCATCCAAGATGGGTATAATAAAAACTTTCATATAAGAGTGCATTGAATACTATGAGAAGTTTGATACTTGATAATTGTTTTGAGATATAAAGATGGTGATATTAGAGTCGTGCTAGTTGAGTAATTGTGAATTTGAGAAATACTTGTGTCGAGGTTTGCAAGTCCCGTAGCATGCACGTATGGTAACCGTTGTGTGACAAATTTGAAACATGAGGTGTTCTTTGATTGTCATCCTTATGAGTGGCGGTCAGGGATGAGCGATGGTCTTTTCCTACCAATCTATCCCCTAGGGAGCATGCGCGTAGTGCTTGATTTTGATGACTTGTAGATTTTTGCAATAAGTATGTGAGTTCTTAATGACTAATGTTGAGTCCATGGGTTATACGCACTCTCACCCTTCCATCATTGCTAGCCTCTTTGGTACCGTGCATTGCCCTTTCTCACCTTGAGAGTTGGTGCAAACTTCGCCGGTGCATCCAAACCACGTGATATGATACGCTCCATCACACATAAACCTCCTTATATCTTCCTCAAAACAGCCACCATACCTATCTATTATGGCATTTCCATAGCCATTCCGAGATATATTGCCATGCAACTTTCCACCGTTCCGTTTATTATGACACACTTCATCATTGTCATATTGCCATGTATGATCATGTAGTTGACATCGTATTTGTGGCAAAGCCACGTTCATAATTCTTTCATACATGTCACTCATGAGTCATCGCCCATCCTGGTACACCGCCGAAGGCATTCATATAGATTTATACTTTGTTCTAGTATTGAGTTGTAATCTTTGAGTTGTAAATAAATAGAGTGTGATGAAAAAAGAGAAAGGCCAATAAAAAAAGAAAGGCAAAATAAAAAAATAAAAAAATAAAAGGGACAATGCTACTATCCTTTTTCCACACTTGTGCTTCAAAGTAGCACCATGATCTTCATGATAGAGAGTCTCTTATATTGTCACTTTCTTATACTAGTGGGAATTTTTCATTATACAACTTGGCTTGTATATTCCAACAATGGGCTTCCTCAAATGCCCTAGATCTTCGTGAGCAAGCAAGTTGGATGCACACCCACTTAGTTTCTTTTGTTGAGCTTTCATACATTTATAGCTCTAGTGCATCCGTTGCATGGCAATCCCTACTCCTTGCATTGACATCAATTGATGGGCATCTCCCTAGCCCGTTGATTAGCCGCGTCAATGTGAGACTTTCTCCTTTTTTGTCTTCTCCACACAACCCCCATAATTATATTCTATTCCACCCATAGTGCTATGTCCATGGCTCACGCTCATGTATTGCGTGAAAGTTGAAAAAGTTTTAGAATACTAAAGTATGAAACAATTGCTTGGCTTGTCATCGTGGTTGTGCATGATGAGAGCATTTTGTGTGACGAAGATGGAGCATGGACAAACTATATGATTTTGTAGGGATGAGCTTTCTTTAGCCATGTTATTTTGATAAGACATAGTTGCTTGGTTAGTATGCTTTAAGTATTATTATTTTTATGTCAATATTAAACTTTTGTCTTGAATCTGATGGATCTGAATATTCTTGCCACAATAAAGAAGATTACATTGAGAATTATGTTACGTAGCATTCCACATCAAAAATTCTGTTTTTATCATTTACCTACTCGAGGACGAGCATGAATTAAGCTTGGGGATGCTTGATACATCGCCAACGTATCTATAATTTTTTATTGTTCCATGCTATTATATTATCCTTCTAGGATGTTTTATATGCATTTATATGCTATTTTATATGATTTTTGGGACTAACCTATTAACCTAGAGCCCACTGCCAGTTTCTGTTTTTTCCTTGTTTTTGAGTATCGCAGAAAAGGAAAACCAAACGGAGTCCAATTGACCTGAAACATCTCGGAACTTATTTTTGGACCAGAAGAAGGCCATGGAGCAAAAGATATGGGCCAGAAGAGTCCCGGGCTGCCCACGAGGGTGGGGGCGCAACCACCCCCCTGGGCGCGCCTCCCTACCTCGTGGATTGCCCGGAGACCCCCTGACTTGTTCCCAACGCTAAAACCTCTTGTATATATTGAAACCTCCAGAACATAACCTAGATCGGGAGTTCCGCCGCCGCAAGCCTCTGTAGCCACCGAAAACTAATCTAGACCTGTTCCGGCACCCTACCGGAGGGGGGAACCCTCACCGGTCGCCATCTTCATCATCCCGACGCTCTCCATGATGAGGAGGGAGTAGTTCACCCTCAGGGCTGAGGGTATGTACCAGTAGCTATGTGTTTGATCTCTCTCTCTCTCTCTCTCTCTCTCTCTCTCTCTCGTGTTCTTGAGGTGGTACGATCTTGATGTATCATGAGCTTTGCTATTATAGTTGGATCTTATGATGTTTCTCCCCCTCTAATGTCTTGTAATGGATTGAGTTTTCCCTTTGAAGCTATCTTATCGGATTGAGTCTTTAAGGATTTGAGAACACTTGATGTATATCTTGCATGTGCTTATCTATGGTGACAATGGGATATCATGTGATTCACTTGATGTATGTTTTGGTGATCAACTTGCGGGTTCAGTTGAACTTATGCATAGGGGTTGGCACACGTTTTTTTCTTGACTCTCCGGTAGAAACTTTGGGCACTCTTTGAAGTACTTTGTTTTGGTTTGAATAAATGAATTTGAGATTGTGTGATGCATATCATATAATCATACCCATGGATACTTGAGGTGGCATTGGAGTATCTAGGTGACATTAGGGTTTTGGTTGATTTGTGTCTTAAGGTGTTATTCTAGTACGAACTCTTGAATAGATCGATCAGAAAGAATAACTTTGAGGTGGCTTCGTACCCTACCATAATCTCTTCGTTTTCTCTCCGCTATTAGTTACTTTGGAGTGACTCTTTGTTGCATGTTGAGGGATAGTTATATGATCAAATTATGTTATTATTGTTGAGAGAACTTGCACTAGTGAAAGTATGAACCCTAGGCCTTGTTTCAACGCATTGCAATGCCGGTTACGCTCACTTTTATCGCTTGCTACCTTGCTGTTTTTATATTTTCAGATTACAAAAACCTATATCTACCATCCATATTGCACTTTTATCACCATCTATTCGCCGAACTAGTGCACCTATACAATTTACCATTGTATTGGGTTTGTTGGGGACACAAGAGACTCTTTGTTGTTTGGTTGCAGGGTTGCTTGAGAGAGACCATCTTCATCCTACGCCTCCCACAGTTTGATAAACCTTAGGTCATCCACTTGAGGGAAATTTGCTACTGTCCTACAAACCTCTGCACTTGGAGGCCCAACAACGTCTACAAGAACAAGGTTGTGTAGTAGACATCATGGCACCATAATCTAAATTCCACCGTGGCACGGAATTATAGCTCCTCGTCCCATGCGTGGTACACCTTCTCCTCGTTGGGGTCCTCCGTGTACGTTTTGCCACCATCACATGTAACCTATCTCTACAATATTTACATTAATGTGGCAATCTCGTGGCTCCAGCCATCATGCAGTGACGTGCAGGACACTTAACATTACAACATATAACCATCTCATGCATAAACTTATTATCACGACGAAGGCTATACCACATAATATGCAAACCCTGCAAAACCAAGTTAGACGTCCTCTAATTGGTTTGGCAAATTTTAATTACGTGGTTACTAGGATTTCTAGATAAACATAGCTACCTACATCCACACCATAAAGTGATAATCCTTGTTGCTAGATTAACTTTCGGGGTGTGTGAAAGAAGAGACTTCATTAAAATATCATTCCCCCACACTAAACATCGTATAATACGCGTGACACCCTAGAAGATTATCCATCTCCATTACCCTCTTGCGTACGCGACAGTTCACTATTTTTGACTATGGTGAAGCCCAAGGAACTCTCAGTAGATCGTCGACAGCCAAAGCCAAGCGATTGTCATAACCTTGTAAAAATCGACACCATGCCGTCAATGAACTGAATCGAAGCAACATTGGAGGGAAGCATAGCAAGAACATCACCCTCACATCCACGTGTGATCTAGATTGCAACCTGCATCTACTCATAGAACTGCTCATGATGCCACCGTTGGAAAACGCAGTAGAAAACAAAAAAATGCACCTACGATCACCTAAGATCAATATGAAGATGGATAACAAGTTGGGATCACGATCACTACCGTCACTGAGTTTCAGCAAAAGAATAACATGTCGGTGTAGATTGTACTTGGATTCCCTCGAACCGTAGATGAATGATCCCTTGTACTGTCCACGAACATCGAACCGGAGACCGGAAGCACTACCTCTCTACTTGGTTGCAAGCATGCAACCTTCATGATTCGGCAGTGCTTCACCGTCCAGAGCAAATTGTCTCTAAAGAATTAGATGGAGAAGATTAGAACCATGATGGGCTTATAATTATGAGTACAAGAGGATTAGCAAAGCTCTAATTAGTCAACTAGGACCAACTAGAACATGAACTAGAAGAACTAGAGGAGGCTCCAAACTGTGTTTCTCTATTAGGCACCAAACCTCCACTATATATAGGTTAGAGGGGAGAGGGAGGGCTGACACCAAGGAGGGATGCCCTCCTTGGGGCGTCCAACTAAGGGGAGGACTCCTCCCCTACTCCTATTTGCCCCCCTTCCTTAGGGAAGGGAGGCACTTTCCCACTTGGGGATTTTTGCCCAAGTTTCCTTCCACCTCTTGGCCTTATTAGACCCATTGATATTAAACTAAATATATATTTGGTCTAAAATTTTTCAGAGAATTATATATATAATTGAATATCCCCGAAACATTTCCCACCTATATATACTAATCTATAATACCCGATATTCACCGAAACTTTTCAGGTGACCCCGAAATGCTTCTGGACCTCTCAGAACTATTATGGATATTAATGAAACAATTCCATAAATATATTCTCAACACTCATGTGACACCAACACTCAGCATATCATGATTACCTTAAGCTTGTGACCCCGTAGGTTCAGTAAATCATAGATATGAATGAAACCCTTCGTTCAATGACCGATAGCAGAAACGTGGACATCCATATCGGTCCCTATGATTACACGAGTGATCACTACAAAAAAAGACACATCCGTGACATTTTGGGCCGAACGAATTTTTTTCTGTCATACATATGACACTTCTATGACGATAATTGTGACAAAACCCGGTATCATCATAGATGTGGTGGGCTCCTACTTCTATGACACAAAATCATGATAGAAAATGGGCTTTTCGTCCTGGGCGGGCCGGAGACGCAGCTGCATGACATTCTTTGGGCCGTCCATGACGGAAAAAACCGTGGTAGAAGCGAGGGCGAGGAAAATTTCGGCGATTTCCCGGTGACGGTGGGAGATCGGGGGCCGAGCGATGCGCGTTTCTCTCGTACACGTACGCGCGTGTGTGCGAGGCGTTGGCTCTAACTGAACCCGAGCGAGGCGTTGGGCTCTAACTGAACCCGAGGGATTGCACTGCAGGCTATGCGTTACTGAACACGAGCGATTGATCGATGGCTATTAACTGAACCCGATCAAGCAATTCCTTCGCTACTACTGCTAACTGAAGCCGACCAATGCTGCCTCTGGGATGAACAGTGAGTGTTGCGGGGGGGTTTGGATGAACAGTGAGCGGTGGGATTGCCTCTGGAAGAACATGACCCCGTGGTGTGGTGGAGGGCTGGATGAACAGTAGACGGTGGAGGGGTGCCCATGGAGGGGTGGTTGAATAGGACCCCATGGTGTGGAGGGCTGTATGAACAGTAGACGATGGAGGGGTGCCCGTGGAGGGGTGATTGAGCAGTAGCCGGTGGAGTAGCGCGCGGTGGAGGCTGGATGACCAGCAGCCCGTGGAGGCGGGAGGAGGTCGACGGTAGCCCGTGGAGGCTGGAGGAGGTCGACGGTGGAGACGAACAGTATCTCGTGGAGTCCTGTTTTGCGGTACGCCACACCCCTCCCAATGAACAGGACCCCCGTTTTGACCGTAGCGCTCCAACACAAGTCCGTCTCGTCTGTTTTGCGGTACGCCACACCCCTCCCGATCAACAGGACCCCTGTTTCGACCGTAGGAGGTCCGTTTCGTCCGTTTTGCGGTACGCCACACCCCTCCCGATCAACAGGACCCCCGTTTTGACCATAGGAGGTCCGTTTCCTCCGTTTTGCGGTACGCCAGACCCCTCCCGATCAATAGGACCCCGTTCCAAACGTAGGAGGTCCGTTTCCTCTGTTGTGCGGTACGCCAGGCCTCGTTTCCATCGCCTGTTCCGTCCAAGCCCTCCCGATAAACACGACCACACATTCCTTTCTGACCCAGACGGTTGGCTCCCACTCATTCCGTTGCCTCCCGATGAACATGCATTCCGTTGCCTCCCGATGAAAACGATGCATTCCGTTGCCTCCCCATGAACACGAGCATTTCGTTGCCTCCCGATGAACACGACGACGCTGTTTCTCCGTTCCGACCCAGCCATGTACACGAGCCCTGGCCGTACGTATGCGCGAGTAGGTGTTCGAGACCCCGCCCGTATGTACACATGTGTGGCCGTATTTTCTTTCTTGCACCCTGGCCGCTGTACGTACGTGTACATGCTACATGCACGCCTCTACTACGACACGTACGCGCCTCTACTACGACACGTGCGCGCCTCAACATCCACCAGTATATATGTACATACACGTTCGCGACCAGAATGACAACGCTTCGACCAGGTGGGTCCCGACTGTCAGGCACTTCCTTGCCTACGAAGATGTAGCTGGTGGGTCCCAGCAGTCAGGGGGGCGAATTGTTTTTTTGCTCGGACGCACTTCCTTGCGTGTGAAGAGGTAGCTGGTGGGTCCCAGCAATCAGGGGCAAATGTTTTTTGCGAAATACGATGGCCCGTTCGGTGGGTCCCCGCTGTCAGGTGGAGGAATAATTTTTTTGCACGTAATAAGGAGGCACTTCCTTGCTGCGGCCATGGACCCAGCTGTCAGCTTCTCCACTTACAGTCCACGTCCGATGGAAGCCGTTCCTGGACCACGTTGACCACGCCGCGCCGAGAGCACCAGGGCGGTGGACGACAGCGATGCCTAGGAAGGGGACGACACAGAGCCGGGGAAGACGCGGCAGTGGATGCCCACGCGTAGAGGAGTACGAGGGTTCACTGGTTCGCTGCAGTGTGAGGCTGCCGTCGCCACAGAATAACAGGGGGTGTGGGTGAGTAGAGGGATGGCCTGGCCAGCGGTGGGAGTAGTAGGGGGCGGTGAGGCCTCCGCCGCATCACAGCCGGCCACGGGAGGCGGGAGCACGAGGCACGACCGGCGCTGGTTTGGGTGGCTGGAGCAAGAAGACCAGAGGTTGAAGAAGCACTACGGCCATTGGATGGACATCGTACGGTCACTGGAGCTAGAATCGTGCATATTGACTAAGTTGGCAAAGCCCTCCGTCCCCGTCAACTTAGTAGGCCCACAAGTCAGCCTGCCACTATACTGGGTCCCAGCTAACAGGGGGAGTATTCATTTTTTTTGTGCGTAATAAGGAGGCACTTCCTTGCGTGCGAAGATATAGCTGGTGGGTCTGAGCTGTCAGCGGCGGTAACATTTTTCGCGAAATACAGAGGCCCTTTCGGTGGGTCCCTGATGTCAGGTGGAGGAATCATTATTTTGCACGTAATAAGGAGGCATTTCCTTGCGTGCGGCCGTGTACCCAGTTGTCGGCCTCTCCACGTATAGTCCACTTCAGATGCATGTCGGTCGTTGACCATGTTGACCAGGCCGAGAGCACCATGGCGGTGGATGACGGCGAGGCCTAGGAAGGGAACGACACGGAGGTAGGGAAGACTCGGCAGTTGTTTCCCACGTGGAGGGGAGTACGACTGTACGAGGGTTTACTGGTTCGTCTACCATCGCCAGAGAATAACAGCAAGTGTGGGTTTGTAGAGGGATGGCCAGGCCAGCGATAGGAGTACGATGGGGCGGTGAGGCCTGTGCGGTAGCACAGTCGGTCGCGGGGAGGAGGGAGCAGTGTCGGTGGGAACGACACCTATGGGATCACAAGAATCCCTACTACGGTTGCGGGGCGCGAGGTTCTGAAAAGAGTGGATCAAACAAATAGCACACGGTTCCTTTACCCAGGTTCGGGCCGCAAGGATGCATAAAACCCTACTCCTGCTTTGGTGGATTGTATATCTGTGTTCTTGAGCTAGCTATGGGGCGTCGAGAGCTCCAAAAAGCCGAATCCTCTTCCTGGTCGCCTGGGGCCTCCTTTTATAGGTAAAGGGGTTGCCACAGTGGCACACAGGAGGTGGAAAGGGTACAATGTTGCAGGGTTATCCCTCGCATTACATGACAAGGCGCATTTAATGCGCCTTGCTTAGGTGTTCTTGCTTTATCGGGGACGGGGGAGAGCCATGTCCCGTCCATCGCCGCTCCCCCTCATGTCGACACGCGCCTTGGCCAGCGGTGCCCGCGGTGCCATGTAGGTAGGCAGACAGCTGAGGTGGCGCAGCGGTGGGTCTCCACGAGGATCTGCATGCCGCCACGCAGGTGCCTGCCCCAGCTGGTTGGGTCGGCAGCTGCATGCGAATGGTGGTGGAGGTCTGATTGGCGTGGGCCTGATGGTGGCCCCACGGATGTCCATGGCAAGGGTCTTGCCGTGCCCCCGGCAAGGGTCTTGCCGGGGCGCCTGCTGTCATCCCCGGTAAGGCTCTTGCCGGGGGCCTTGTGGTCCTCCTTGGCTGGGATCCCGCCAAGGATCATCATCTTCTAAAGTGTTTATCTGATCTTGAATGTCTTCACAAAGATCTGCATGCCACCACGGGGATGCCTCCCGAATCCTTGCCCCATGGGGGCAGTGGACTCAAGGGTGACCCGCTCCGTAGGTGTGGGGCGAGCTGCCATGACAAGGGTCTTGCCGTGTTTGCTAAAACCGCCCCCCGACAAGGATCTTGCCGGGGGGTCCGCTTCATCCCCTTTGCTCCTTGTGGTCTTGGTCTTGGCGTCGTCCTGCTTCTCTCGAGCTTCGGCCTTACCTCGGCTCACCTCCCTTGCCTTGCTCAGTGTGGTGGCGCCCGTGGCTCAGACTGCCCGTGCACAGTTATAGGGGTACAAAAAGTGTACCCCTCTTTTTGTACATCGACAAGAGCCCCCGGGCCTAGGCCACACGTAAGCGCAGTCATGTCGTTGGGCTAGGCTCGAAAACGTTGCGCGGGCAGGCGGGGCGGTTTTTACCGCGGTATGTTTCTTCGCGCGCTGCGCCTCCCACGCTTCCCGCGCGTGGCGCGGTGTCAGGAGGCGTGTGTGACGTGGGCGGCATGCATCTGCACGCATGCGTCACGTCGTAGTAAAGGGGGCGGTTCGCGCCTTCCCCATAAACAAAGGGAGGCGTGGAGGCGCGACCCATTTGCTGGACGGGGCCGAGGCGTGGTCTTCAAGGCGTCCACTCCCCACGATCACGGGGTGGGGAAAGGTCGCCTCACCCGTCGCCTCGGTCCTGCACGCCTGCCACGCGGCTCTCATGCACTTGGGGTGGCGAACGGTGGAGGCGGGAAACCGGGCCGCCACGGGCTGGGGCGGCGGGTCGGTCCCAGTTCTCTGCGCCTTCCGCGTCTTGATTGGCTGAGCGGGGCGGCCGAGCCCCCACCCCGTTCCTTTATAAAGAGCGGGAGGGGGGATGGCGTCCCGCATTCTTTCATCTCCTCCTTCCTTCAGCTTCTACTCCCCCTTCCATCCGCCATGGAGAGAGGGAATCCTGGTCCTTCGACGATGGCGGTGAGGGTCGCCGCTCGACAACGCGCCCCTCCTTCTCCTACACCTGCGGTGGCAGAGCCAGCCATGAGGGGAAGGGGAGAGGGCGAGGCCGAGGTGCTTGGGGAAGAGGAGGATGGGGCGGCGCGGCGGCCTCGCCTCCGCCAGCAGTTCCTCTCCCCAAGGAGAGCCATGTCGGGGACAACCCTTGCGAGTTCTTCGTCAGGCTGCGCCGGCCGCCTCGCCGTTGCCTTTGTCTCCCGACTCCATTCGCGCGGGAGATGGAGCTGGATCCGCCGGAGTCATTGCGGCTGCACATGAGGGGCTGCGGGATCAGCGGCACGCGGGTTCGCGTCGACTTCCCAGCCCCTCACGTGATGTATCTTCGTCGGGGATGGAAGACGTTCGCTCATATCCACCGGTTGACGGAGGGGCTCACTCTCCATTTCAAGCTGATGGAGTGCGGCCTCCTCTCCGTCAAGGTCTTCGGGCTCTTCGGGACCCGTCCAAGGTGCTGCGTGGAGAGTTCTTCTGATAGCGAAGACTCCTCCTCGAGCGGGAGTGACGAGGAGGATAGGGGCAGTGACGACAAGGGTAGCAGGCGGCAGGATGACGGGTCCGACTAGGTGTCGGGTGCCGCTCCGTGCGGCACCGGCGACCCCATCATCCTTGTCGCCGGCTCCCTGAACTTCTCGGGGTCGTCTCCTTGGGCGGCTGGCGTTGGGAGGCTGCGGAAGAGGAAGAGGGCGGGCGACAAGGCCGTCAACTCGGAGTACGCGGGCACCGACGCCTTCGACGTGTGGTGACGTCCTGCTGCCTCGTCTTCGATCTCTGCTTCCAGTGCCGCCATCACCATCCAGCCTTCGGACGGCCACCGAGATGTCCTCTTGGTGTCTTCTGCCACCCGTAGCTCGTCTAGGCGCCCCTTTTGCCCTTTTCGCCTCCTTGACCTGCCTCCTGAGGAGAGGGACAAGAAAGGGGTCACGGGCACCTTATCTCTTTTTAGTTTGTAAGCCTTCGGGCCTTAGCTGAATTTAAAACTTGTAATCCCATCATTCATGTTTCTCATTCCCTATGGACTGTACCTGGGTGGAATGTTTTTAATGAAAGAGGGATGCTTGCCGGGTCATTTGTTTGCCGGTAGAACCCACGTCAAGGGATAAATCCTTGATATCTCTAAGATAAACATTTCCTTGCCCGGCAGCAGGCCTTGCCGTCTCCCCACTTCGCTCGACCTTCTCACGCCTTTGGCGGAGGCAGGGATGAGGTGGGTTTAGGCTCCTCGTTCATCCTTTCGCTGCCGCGACTACGACCAAACCTGGCCCTAGAAACGACCCCTAGGGCCTAGAGTAAGGGGAGCACGGTGGCTTTAGGGAGAAACGAGGTTTCACATACCTCAGTCCATAAGGGAATGCATGATAAGGGATGAAGAACTTATCTGAAGCTGTAGCCCTCGGCGACTCTGGGTTGCCGTGGGTAAATCTTTGCCCTTGCAGCCCCCGGCATTACTGGCTTGCCGGGGTCTAGATGCTGGTCTGTCCCTCTTCTCATTTTCGTCCTCAAGTGATCCGGCAAGGATATTTGTGAGTCCCGCGAACCAAGGAAGACAAAAGAACGGCAAAGAGACGCACACTCGACCTCTAAGCTAGGGGTTAGTCGCCGCTAAGCACTATCAACCCTAACCAAGGACGAGACTCGACCTAGCATGCATGCTATAACTTAGGGCGCCAGCGCTTCATTTATTTATGCTCAGGGTCTGCGCCTGGCTTTGTACAAAGGGTTACATGCATCATCGGCAATGCTTGTACAAAAGGTGGCTTGCCGGGGGGCCCGGCAAGCCGCGCCTCATGGGTAAAACTTGCGAAGATGCTCAATGTTCCAGGAGTTACTCACCGGAACGGCATCTTCGGTCTCCAGGCAGACTGCGCCGGGCCTGGTGACTCGTATTACCCGATAAGGGCCTTCCCACTTTGGCGTCAACTTGCTGGAACTCTTGGCCGATTGAACGCGCCGAAGAACAAGGTCGCCTTCCTCAAGGCTTCGAGCATGGACCTTGCGGCTATGGTAGCGGCGCAAGGCTTGCTGGTAGCGTGCTGCTCTCACAGCCGCCCGAAGACGATCTTCCTCAAGGAGCATTGCGTCGTCTTGGCGCAGTTGCTCTTGCTCAAGCTCATCATAAGCGAGCACTCGAGGTGACCCGTATATGAGTTCAGTGGGGAGAACTACTTCTGCCCCGTATACTAGGGCAAAGGGTGTCTGGCTGGTGGCTCGATTTGGCATCGTCCTGATCGACCAAAGAACCACCGGCAACTCGTCAATCCAGTGCCTTCCACTCTTGTGCAGCCTGTCAAAGGTCTTGGTCCTTAATCCTTGCAGTACTTCAGCATTTGCCCTCTCAGCTTGACCATTGCTTCGCGGGTGAGCAACGGAAGCGAAACAGACTTTGCTGCCGAGGTCTTGGGTGTATTGCATGAAGGTGCGGCTTGTGAACTGTGTGCCATTGTCGGTGATAACCCTGTTGGGTACACCAAAACGGCATACTAGTCCCTTGAAGAACTTGATGGCTGACTGAGCTATGACCTTCCTCACTGCCTCCACCTCCGGCCACTTTATGAACTTGTCGATTGCAACGTACAAGTACTCAAAGCCCCCGACAGCGCGGGGGGAAGGGCCCAGTATGTCGAGCCCCCAGACCGAGAAGGGCTAGGAGAGAGGAATGGTTTGAAGGGCTTGAGCTGGCTGATGAAGCATCTTGGAATGGAACTGACACGCTTCACACCTGGTGACTAGTGTCGTCGCATCCTGGAGGGCGGTGGGCCAGAAGAAGCCTTGCCGGAATGCTTTGCCGACAAGGGCCCTTGACCCGATGTGGGAGCCACATATGCCTCCGTGTATCTCCGCCAACAGCTCCAGTCCTTCCTCTCGAGGGATACACTTCAATTTCACACCGTTCCGCCTCTTCCTGTACAGGACGTCATCGACGAACTGGTACATGGTAGAGCAACGGGCTACTTTTTCTGCTTCTTCCTGCTCCTCAGGAAGTTCCCCTGTTTGGAGGAACCAGATGGTATGTTGTGCCCACGCTGGAGCCTGGGGCTCGACGGCGAGGACTAAAGGCATTTCCTCCACCATAGGAGCGGCTGTCTCGATGGCAAGAGCTTGACGCTCTGCCGGAGCTAGCCGTCCTGTGGCGGGCTCAGTGTTCCCGGCAACATCCTTGCTGGCGGCTCCGGGGAGCTCGGCGGGAAAGTACTTGCCGGGCCCTGATTTCCTCCTCTTGTTCTGCTCTGTTGATGGATCAACGGATGGCTGAGTTAGCTGAAGCACAAAGGTACCTGGTTCCACAGGTAGCTTGAGGGCGGCGTGTTTTGACAGGTAATCGGCGATATCGTTCTCCGCTCGGGGAACGTGTTCAGCCTGTATACCGTCGAAACACTCTTCCAGCTTTCTCACTTCATCAACGTAGGCCTTCATCAACGGGCTCTGATAATCCTTGTTGACTTGCTTGACGACAAGCTGCGAGTCACCCCTGACGATGAGTTTCTTGATTCCGAGGTCTGCCGCGATCCTAAGACCGGCAAGCAGTCCTTCGTACTCTGCCATGTTGTTGGTTGACACCTCCCTCGGGAAGTGCATCTGGACCACATACTTGAGGTGCTCTCCGGTGGGCACGGCAAGCAGTACGCCAGCCCCGGCGCCTTGTAAGGAGAAAGCTCCATCAAAGTACATGATCCAATCACAACTTGCCTCCTTGCCGGGGAGAGCAGTCTCTTGGGCTTCTTCGTCAGGCGTTGCGGTCCATTTGGCGATGAACTCCGCCAGGACTCGGCTTTGAATCGTCGAGGTACTTTTAAACTTGAGGCCAAAGCTGGACAGCTCCAGTGCCCATTCCACAATCCTTCCTGTTGCATCTGGATTGTGCAATATCCGTTGTAGAGGGAGGCGAGTTATGACAGTGATCTCGTGTGCCTGGAAGTAATGACGCAACTTCCTCGAGGCCATAAGAAGGCCGAAGAGCAGTTTCTGCACGCCGGAGTACCTTGATCTAGCCCCCTGCAGGAGGGAACTAACAAAGTAGACCGGGTGCTGCATCATTTTCTTCTTCGGCAACACTTCAACTGGCCATGTCGTCTCTGCATTAGTGGTGTCGGGCTCTGTCGCTGCCATTACCCCGTCGTCAACCTCTCTCTGCGCCACTAGTGCGGCGCTGACCACCTGGTTCGTTGCTGCCAGGTATAGCAGCAACGGCTCCTGTGGCCTAGGCGCAACTAGTGTTGGCGCGGAGGAGAGGTACTTCTTCAAATCTTGCAATGCTGCTTCGGCTTCTGGCGTCCACTCCACCGGGCCCGCCTTTTTCAGGATCTTGAAAAAGGGAAGGGCGCGCTCGGCAGACTTGGAAATTAACCTGCCCATGGCGGCGACACAACCAGCAAGCCGACGCACATCCTTGATTCGCTTGGGTGCTTCAATCTGCTCTATAGCTTTGATCTTGTACGGATTGGCCTCTATCCCACGTTGTGACACAAAGAACCCGAGAAGCTTGCCGGACGGGATGCCAAAGACGCACTTCTCAGGGTTCAACTTGAGATTGATCTTGCGTAGGTTTGCAAATGTTTCTTGCAAATTTGGTATGAGGGTTGTCCTGTCCTTGGTTTTGACCACTATGTCATCCATATAAGCTTCCATATTTCTATGGATCTGGGGTTCAAAACCAATCTAGACCGCCCTCGCAAACGTCGAACCAGCACTCTTCAACCCGAAAGGCATCCGCATGAAACAATACGTACCACATGGGGTGATGAATGATGTTTTCTCTTCGTCTTCTCTTGTCATGAAGATCTGGTGGTAGCCGGAGTAGGCATCGAGGAATGACAACAGATCACACCCAGCCATGGAGTCAACAATCTGGTCGATGCGCAGCAATGGGAAGGGGTCCTTAGGACAAGCCTTATTGATATCTGTGTAATCAATACACAGTATCCACTTCCCATTCGCCTTGCGCACTACGACCGGATTGGCCAACCACATTGGATGGAGCACTCCTCTTACCAAACCCGCTGCTTCCAGTTTTCGGATCTCTTCTGTGATGAACTCTTGTCGTTCCAAAGCTTGCTTCCTGACCTTCTGCTTGACGGGCCGCGCATGAGGACAAACAGCAAGGTGGTGCTCAATCACCTCCCTGGGAACGCCGGGGATGTCGGAAGCTTGCCATGCAAACACATTGACATTCGCCCGCAGGAAGGTGACGAGCGCGTCTTCTTATTTGTCGTCAAGGGTGGTGCTTATGGTGAAAGCTCCTCCCGTGCCGTCCTCATTGACAGAAACCTTCTTGGTTCCCGGCGGTATGGCCCTGGGCTTCTTGTTTCCACCGGTGGAGCTCTCTGGCACGTCCTCGAGGGCAGCACTACACTCCGGAGAGGTGCGCTTGCCGGAGTGGGTGTCTGAGGTCTCACCGGTCTTCTTCTTCTTCTTCCCTCCCGGAGTCCCGGCGGCAGGAGCAAGTTCCCTAGTGGCGACAGCTGTTGCAACTGCTTGCTAGTATAGTTGGTCAGCGCAAATCAGCGCATCTTTCTTATCGGAGGGGATGGTGATGATCGTCATAGGTCCTGGCATCTTCAGGGTGTTATAGGCATTGTGTGACGCCGCCATGAACTTGGCCAGCTCTGGGCGGCCAAGGATCCCGTTGTAGGGCAAGGGGATCTTGGCAACATCAAACACGATCCTCTCCGTCCTGTAGTTCAGGTTGCTTCCAAAAGTCATGGGCAGTGTGACCTTTCCCTTGGGTTGGCTTCTTCCCGGGTTGACCCCCCTGAAACGTGCCCGTCTCTTGGAGGTCTCCATCAGGAATCTGCAGTTTCTCGATCACGGCAGGCGAGATCAAGTTCAGACCGGCCCCGCCATTGACTAGCTTCTTCGTCACCTTGAGGTTGCGTATTGTTGGTGAAACCAACAATGGCAAGCACCCGACCGCAGTAATGCGATCAGGGTGATCCTCGGTGTCAAAGATGATAGGTGTGCTGGACCACTTCAGCGGCCTTTGGGCATCAAACGATGGCTCTGCCGCTGTAATCTCTCGCGCCCACTGTTTAAGCCGGCGGTGAGAAGTATGCAGCGAGGTGCAGCCGTCGACGCACATGGCCTCTGTAGCTTTCTGAAACTCTTGGTCGCCGGACTCATCGTCCTCTTCGTGATCGTCGTCTTCTCGCTTTCTGTCACGGCCCTGGGCGGGCCTCTCCTATTGCTTATCCTTGCCGCGACAGCCCGCCTGGCCGTCACGCTTCTTGCCGGACCCTTCAGCACCGTCTTGGCCCTTCTCCTTGTCCCGCCTCTCATATTCATCCCTCTGCTTCTCAGCGAGGAGCTCAACCTGTCGACAGTCTTGGAGAGCATGGCCTTTGGTACGATGGATCTTGCAGTATCGCTTGTCGGAGTTTCCTGACTTCTCGGCAGCCGCCAAGGCCTGGCAGGTGACACATCCGGCAATTTCCTTGCTGGATCATCTGCCTTGGTTTTCTTGGTGGAGCCGGTGTCATCAGATCCCTCGACGGCAAGCACAGCTTTACCTTTGCGCTTCCTGTTGCGGCGTCAGCCTTTCTTCGCCGGAGCGGCAGTATCCTCATCTGAGGAGTCGGTTTCCACGCCGGCATCTTTGCCGGGGTACTTCCTTCCCTCTTCAGCTCGGGCACATCTGTCAGCAAGAACATAGAGTTCTGCCACATCTTTCACCTTGTTCATTGCCAGCTCTTCGCGCATCTTGCGGTTACGCACGTTCTGATGGAACGCGCTGATGATGGCGGCAGGGTGAACATCAGGGATGTTGTACTGTATCCGGCTGAACCTCTGTATATACTTGCGGAGACTCTCGCCTCCCTTCTGGGGAATGACGTGCAGGTCACTGGCTTGGCCGTGAGCTTGGTGACCTCCAGTGAAGGCGCCCACAAACTCATGGCACAAATCCGACCAGGAGGAAATAGAGTCTACCGGCAAGTGCATCAACCATGACATGGTGTTGGGTTTAAGAGCCAACGGAAAGTAATTCGCAAGCACCTTATCGTCGCGGGCTCCGGCAGCCTGCATCGCGATGGTGTAGATGCTGAGGAACTCGGACGGGTGGGTCTTGCCGCCATACTTTTCGCCCACGTCAGGTTTGAAGGTGCGGTGAATAGGCCACTGGAACTGCCGCGGCTCACGGGTAAAAGCCGGACAACCTACCTCGTAAGGTAGGCCTCAAGGGCTCTCCGGTGCCGGGTGGTTCGCAGCAGGCCCTGCTCGCCTGTCTGACTGGTGGCGCGCTCCGCGCCGGCGCTCGATAGTGGTTCGAGCGTCTTCATGTTCTCGATCCCGAAGGACCTGGCGCTGGTCACAGTGGGTCCGTAGGTCGAACGACGCTATGGAGATTTCGTCGCCCGTAACGTCGCAATGGGCTGGCGTCCGCGGTACCGGACGAGGAGGTGGCGAGTGCACCGTGGTTGCAGCGCCGCCGGCTTTCCTGCCACTGGTACGCGGGACTCCATTGGAGCGTCGACCCGGGGGCTCCGCCGGACTCGGTTTGTCTTTGTTGGCCACCGCAACAAGGCTTCGGATAGTGGCTCTCCATTCGTCGAGTTTCCCCGTAGTGGGAGGAAAATCGAGGAGCAACTGCGCGCGCGCCAGGGCTTCTGCTGGCGTTGGTGGCAGCGAAACCTGCACAGATCGCGACGTGCTTCGACTTCTGACCATGTCAGAAGGAGCTCTATCACGACCCCGCGGTCGCATGCCATCTTCACCAGCGCCTCAGCGAGCGGGCAGGTCTTCTACATCCCGCGGCGACGCCCGGGGTCTTCGGTGTGGTTACGCCATTCGTCGCGCGCCGCTTGAGAGGAGCGCACCGTCGGCGCCGGTGTGGGAGCCTTGGAAGCCCTGGGCGGCGCGACAGCGATCCTGGAAGGCCCCGCGCCACCCGCGGAGGGCCCGGCTCCGTCTTTGGATTTGGCGGCGTGCGGCCCGTTACCAGGCGCACGAACATCGCCGCCTCCCAAACTCCGGCTGCTGGGACGGTGTTGGTGTTCGCGAACAGCGCCTCGGGTCCTTTCTGCGACCGGTCTGCTGCTCGCCCGCTTCGGGACGGGATGTTCGGCCTCCGACGGGCCAACCACCACCGTCTTGTTCTTCTTGGGCGCCATGACGATGAAGAAGCGTTGAACTAGCTACTAAAGCCGATTCTCACAACTGCGCCCCCTACCTGGCGCGCGAAAGATGTCGGTGGGAACGACACCTATGGGATCACAAGAATCCCTACTACGGTTGCGGGGCGCGGGGTTGTGATAAGAGCGGATCAAACAGATAGCACACGGTTCCTTTACCCAGGTTCGGGCCACAAGGATGCGTAAAACCCTACTCCTGCTTTGGTGGATTGTATATCTGTGTTCTTGAGCTAGCTATGGGGCGTCAAGATCTCCAAAAAGCCGAATCCTCTTCCTAGACGCCTGGGGCCTCCTTTTATAGGGAAAGGGGTTGCCATAGTGGCACACAGGAGGTGGAAAGGGTACAGTGATGCGGGGTTATTCCTCGCATTACATGACAAGGCGCATTTAATGCGCCTTGCTTAGGTGTTCTTGCTTTATCGGGGACGGGGGAGAGCCCTGTCCCGTCCGTAGCCGCTCCCCCTCGTGTCGACACGCGCCTTGGCCAGCGGTGCCCGCGGTGCCATGTAGGCAGGCAGCTGAGGTGGCGCAGCGGTGGGTCTCCACGAGGATCTGCATGCCGCCACGCAGGTGTCTGCCCAGGTGTTTGGGTCAGCAGCTGCATGCGAACGGTGGTGGAGGTCTGATTGGCGTGGGCCTGATGGTAGCCCCACGGATGTCCATGGCAAGGGTCTTGCCGTGCCCCCGGCAAGGGTCTTGCCGGGGCGCCTGCTGTCATCCCCGGCAAGGCTCTTGCCAGGGGCCTTATGGTGCTCCTTGGCTGGGATCCCGCCAAGGATCATCATCTTTAAAGTGTGTATCTGATCTTGAATGTCTTCACAAAGATCGGCATGCCACCACGGGGATGCCTCCCGAATCCTTGCCCCATGGGGGCAGTGGACTCGAGGGTGACCCGCTCCGTAGGTGTAGGGCGAGCTGCCACGGCAAGGGTCTTGCCGGGTTTGCTAAAACCGCCCCCCGGCAAGGATCTTGCCGGGGGGTCCGCTTCGTCCCCTTTGCTCCTTGTGGTCTTGGTCTTGGCGTCGTCCTGCTTCTCTCGAGCTTTGGCCTTACCTCGGCTCACCTCCCTTGCCTTGCTCAGTGTGGAGGCGCCCGTGGCTCAGACTACCCGTGCATAGTTATAGGGGTACAAAAAGTGTACCCCTCTTTTTGTACACCGACAAGCAGGCAGTCCTGTCGGCGCTTGTTTGAGCAGCTGGAGCAGGAAGAGCAGAGATTGAAGAAGCACGACGGCCGTTCGATGGAGATCCAACAGTCACTGCTTGTGCATCAACCTTTTTTTAGGAAAGCCTCTAATCTGTTCAAAACAGAATACAGCCCATCTGCCACTATTTTTAATAATTTATAGCCCATTTGCTATTTCTTAAGGTTTTTTGGAGCCCATATTCTTTTTGTTAGCATTACAGCCCATATTGTGGCCACGGTTAAAAAATTATACGAAATTTTGCATATTTCGGTGCAGTCCGAATTGTTTTTAATCCTGAAATTTTGACTCACATTCAAACTAATTTTAAAAATAAATGTATATCAATATAAAATCCAACAGATTCTCCACGCATAAAAAATTATGTAATTTAAATCTCGAAATGAAAAAAAGATATTTGAAACTAATTGCCGGTTTGATGTGTTTAAAAAATGTACATCCCATTTCTCATTACTGATAGGCCATTTTCTCGGCCAGCCGAATGAAGCTCTCCTCGTCTTGAAAGATTTGCAGCCCAACAGGCCTGACAAAGCGACTTACTTGGCAAATCACAAAAAAACTGGGCTGTGGCCGTGGACCCAGCTGTCAGCCTCTCCACGTACAGTACTCTTCCGATGGAAGTCGGTCGTTGACCACATTGACCATGCCGCGCTGAGAGCACCAAGGCGGTGGACGACGGCAAGGCCTAGGAAGGGGATGACGCAGAGCCGGGGAAGACGCGGCAGTGGATGCCCACGCGGAGAGGAGTACGAGGGTTCACTGGTTCGGCTGCGGCGTGAGGCTGCCGTCACCGCAGAATAATGGGGTGTGTGGGTGAGTAGAGGGATACCCTGGGCCAGCGGTGGGAGTAGTAGGGGGCGGTGAGGCCTCCGCGGCACGACCGGCGCTGCTTTGGGCGGCTAGAGCAAGTAGACCAGAGGTTGAAGAAGCACTATGGTCGTTGGATGGACATCGTACGGTCACTGGAGCTAGAATCGTTCATATTGACTAAGTTGACAAAGCCCTCCGTCCTCGTCAACTTAGTAGGCCCACAAGTCAGCCACCCACTATGGTGGGTCCCAGCTAGCAGGGAGTATTCATTTTTTGGTGCGTAATAAGGAGGCACTTCCTTGCGTGCGAAGATATAGCTGGTGGGTCTGACCTGTCAGCGGGGGGAACGTTTTTTCACGAAATACAAAAGCTCTTCCCATGTAAAGTGCGTAATAAGGAGGAACTTTCCTTGGGTGTGACCATGGACCTTGTGGGACCCAGCCGTCATGCTCTCCACGTACAGTCCTCTTCCGATGACTCTCGTGTGTTGACCATGCCGCGCCGAGCGCACCAAGGCGGTGGACGACGGCGAGGCCCCAGACTGGAACGACCCGGAGATGGGGAAGACGCGGCAGTGGAGTCGCAGACGGAGAGGAGTGGGAAACTTGACTGGTTCGGGTGCGGGGTGGGCCTACACTCGGCAGAGAATAACAGGAGGTGCGGAGTGGAGGGATGGCCTAGCCATCGATGGGGTAGCGTTTCGCTGAGGAGCGCAAAACAATGCCGCTGGACGCCGAAGGCTAGAGCAGGCGGTTCCAGCAGCGCTGGGGGGAAGAAGACGAGAGATTGAAGAAGAATGCCGGCCGTTGGATGTAAATCCAACGCCTTCTTAGGCTTCGACCTACTGGCCCACATGTCAGCCAGTCCATTTGTTTTTTTGTCCATTTAGTGGGGTGGGTGAAACATTGATGTAGCATCTATACAGCTCGTTTAAATCCCATTTGCATTTTTCTCAAAATCCGCGGACTTGCTGGGCTGGGTAAAAATATCATGTTGGGCTAGACGGAGAAATGTTATAAAAACATAAACACATGATTGCACGTCAATAAAATCTTTGCAAGCTTATGTACGCAATCACTAGGAGTTAACTTGCCAAGTTATATATAAACAATTATTATTATTTTGTAAGAACTTTCAACTTACGAAATAAAATATCATTTTAATTTGACGAGTTAATAGTACGTGGGGTATTATTATTTTTTAGGCTAGACGTGGGACAGTTGAGTTGGTTCTAGGGGAAAGTACTGGGAGAAAACTCAGTTTACATCGAGAAAGAAAGTGGGAGAAAATTGAGAGACCTGCTGGGTCCACCTGAGGAGGGGAATATGTTGGGAGGAAGGAGATTCAAAGTACGGCAGCCGAGTGAACTAGTTTTTTTACGGACAAGTGAACTAGTTTACATACATAGGCAAATAGGCAATAAAAAAGCAATTAGGTTAATGGGTTCTTAAAAGAAATATTTCGGACAAAACAGATAATTACGACACATAGGCTAATGCATGAAACACTCAGATGATAAAGGTGTGTAGCGACCCGACCCAAATGGATCAAGTCTCTGTGCTTAAGTGTCATCCCTGGATCGGTATGCTGACACACATAGTACTCGAGGATTTATAATAGAGGTAAATCACATGTATAAATAACGTAAATACTATTACCTCAATCCAAATAGCAGAAGTAACAAGGCTGTGGATTCCCATCAACACCAACGACAAAGTTGAGTGTAGAAATCGTAACCCTAATGTATCACTTACTCGTCGTAAGAAGTCCTGCAACATGAGACATTGCAGCCACAAAGGGTCAGTACATTGAATGTACTGGGAAATTCACACCATAGAGAATGATGAACAATGGCTATCACTACATGCATATATGACTGGTTGGAAAGCTCTATGGTTTTAAGGTTTTTGCGAAAAGCCAATTTTTCCCTACTGCAAAGGAATATAATTTATTTAACTACAAAGTTGGTTGAAAATATTGAGAGCGTAGACACCCTCTCAATCCCAATTAAAAGTAATCATTAACAACCCAACAAATTAATTAAGTAACATGATGAGATCAACATGATAATCCAAGAACCAGATACTCAAGTTTGTCCATAACCGAGGACACGACTAATCATGATTAGTTTATACACTCTGCAGAGATTTGCGCACTTTTCCCCACAAGACTCGATCTCCTCCGTTAGGATTCTCGCACTACATGATGTTTGAGAAATGGATGACCGAGACATAGTCTTTCAGAAGCGCTAGCACCTTACGATCGGGTAGACAGTACCAACCTACATCCCCTACATCTGCTAGTCTACCACTGTAAGAGTTCGCATGACTTAGTCAACTATGCTAGAGCCCATAGTAGCTTGTGGCTGCACACAGAAGTTTCTAGTATGAATAATCTCATAATCCCTTTGAGCCTGGGTGGCGGTCCATAAAGAAAAACAGGCAATCGCTAGAATACCCAGGTGCCTCAATCCACCCAGATGTGTATTTAAGTTGCCACCTTAAGTTAACCATTAATTAACAAATCTCACATCTGTCATGAAATACACTCAAACCCAATCCATGTCTACGAGCATAGCATAGCAACATAAGCAACCCACAATTTAATTCAGATCCTAACCATGCAATTGTTTGAGGATTGAATCTAATGCATAAAAACTGGGTATGAAAGGGATATGATCAAAGTGTGAACTTTCCTGCAATGTTGATGAAGATAATTCGCGCTCAAAACTCTTGATAGTTCTACTCGTCACACTCCGGTCAATCTATCGTAAGCAAGCAATAGTAACCACACATAAGCACTCACTCAAAAGATCAGAAAGATCGAAGAAGACGATTTGGAAAACATCAAAACCAAGCAAATAACTCTTGCAACATAAACAATTTCTAAAGGTACCAAAATTATGTGAATTTGGCCTTATCAGAAATTTTAGGTCAAGAGTCAACTCAAACGGAGTTACGAAACTCAAGTTACGATCAAACAAAGTTTGAATCTAAATCTGTTCTTATTCAAATTTTAAAATTTTCAGAAACATGTTTAAGTTATTTTACTGGATAGAGGGGATCATAACGAAGAAGTGGGCATTGGTTTCGTTGGATTTGGACAAACGGGTAAAAAGATATGAGCGTTGCAAGATCAGGGACTAATCTGTAAAACTTTAATCACAGACGGGTCCCGGGCAGAAAAAAGAAAAAGACTAAATAGTGAACGTTCGTTACCGATCGCTAACGAACGAAAATCGTTCGCTACCGAACCCTAGCTAATGTACGCTTGTAGAATAAGTTAACCTAAAATAATAAACCGGCTAAAAACGAAATCGAACCCTAATAGAAAATAAACCGGGACGGTTAGTTACCGATTTGACCGGTTCGGGAAGGAAAACCGACGGCGACGGTTTGTCGACAACGGTGGCTCCGGCGAGGTCGGGGCTGCGTGGCGCGGGCGGCGGTGGATGCGACGCGGGGCAGCGCGGCAGTGAAGCGAGCAGGCGAGGCGCGGCACGGTGGCGGTGGTGCAGCGGCGGCGACAGCAATGGATCTGGCCACGGCGGTGGCGATGCTGGCGGGATGCGGCGGCGGCAAAGCGAGGGCGGGGAGGAGAGAGAAGGGGCGAGGGGCGTCGGGGTCGGCCTTAAAAGGGCGAGGGAAGGGGAGGTGGTGGCATGGAGTAGGGGGCGACGGGCACCGTGAAGGCGACGGGCACCGTGGAGGCGGCGGACTCCGGCGAGTCCTGCTGGGGCACGCGAGGAGGAAGGCGGCGGCGCGCTGGCTGGACCGGGCCGTGGCCTATTGGGCCAGCCCAGTTCGGCGGCGGAGGAGAGAAGTATTTTTTTTAAATACAGACAACGAAAAATAAAATAAACCAAGTAAAATAAAAATAAACTATAGACATATAATATATCAAAATTTTCAGAAAAAGAATATCTACAATGTGGACATTTTTATATTGCCAAATAAAATAAACAAAATTCTAAATAAAGCAAAGAGTGCCACTGGTCTAATAAAATCCAATAAAAATCATTTAAAAAACCAAAATTAATTCAAATTTATGTCTCTCCAATTTTATGATGTAGGGAATCATGTTACCCTATTTTCCATATATTTTATTTTTAGAGAAAAATAATTTGAATAAAAACCAAATAAATCCAAATTGAAATTAATTTTCAAAAGGACCTTAAATTTGATTTCTTTGAAACTTTCAACTCATATTTCATATAATTTGAAGAAGTAATTTTATCTTCTCTCATGAAAATCATTGAGTTGCATAAAGTTTCAGAATTAGAAAATATTTCCAAATGAAATTCAAATATTTTCAAAAACCCTTTTCATTTATTTAAAATGGAAGAAGTCATGTCATCTTCTCTCTAGGGTTTTGTATTTTAAAAGAATTTGAATTCATTGAGATCACGAATGCAAAGCGAAATTTTGGGAAAGTCCTTTTATTCCCTCTCATTTAACTTTCAAAAAGTTTCAAATTCACTCACTTTCAGTCAATCAATCACACAACAATCAAACAAACAATCAAATCTATCTATTTATTATAACATTCCAAAATTTAGAATTTTGGGATGTTACAAGGTGCTTATAAACAGATAAAGTACAACATCTAGACCTTCCTGGCACGCTTGATCATGACGCTGCGACTGTCCGTGTACTCGTCGGTTACGGGAAGCAGACACGCCCTCATGTCCAAGATCTGCCTGTACATGTCGTAGCATGCGTATGCGTCCTTGGCCGCGTAGGTTATGTAGGCTAGATTCAAAGGTACCTCCCACGTGTTCAGGTCGTCTTCTTTCATGTTGACGTATCAGGGGTCGATGATGGTCTGAGCGAGGTCAACCACGGAGTCCTTCTCCTGCCCGTTGCTGATGATCTTGTATTGCTTCTGGATGTCCACAAGCTTGTTGCACCAGATGGCCGAATCGCTGCGTTCTTCCTTCTCTCCACTGTAGCGAAGGTGCAGTCAGCGTTGCCGATGAAACGGGCGAATGCTCCAGAACCTGGTGCAGCCATAGGACTAAGGCGAGGCAGAGCTTCACCGAGTCTGTATCGTTGGTGTACATCACATTCAACTTGGTGCAGCCATAGGACTGAACGGTGAACTCAAAGGGCAACTCCTTGCTGAAGTCCATATCCAGCAGGCTCACCCCTCGGATCGCCATTGGAGTCCCTTCGAGTGAACGAGTGTGTAGGCAGCGGCAGCAGTTTGTTTTTCAGCTCTTGGGGAACTGGATTCAACAGTAAGCTGAGTGTGTACAGGCGACAACAGTTACTACCCCTCCCTCGTCCGCTGCACGCCCGGCAGAAGATGCACCCTCGGCCACACGTCGGTTCACGAGCGGGTCTGTATTGGTACTGTAATAACAGGAGTTAGTGGTCACTTGACTTAAATTTAATTAGCTTTAATAGAATTTTTTACATAAAACAAGCAATGCATTCGCTCGTTCTATCAGTGCCACAGGATCAACATGCACAACAATTAGAATTATTATTCTCAGGACGCACACGATCAACACATTTGTCGCACTTTCACAAAGATAATACTACCAAGTTTGTACTATTTGTTATGGTTGTTGTCCTTTGCATCATCATGCCGTGTTTCCCAGCTTGCAAGATTCAGAACCAACAAATAAGATCCAAATAATAAGTACAACAAAGATGCCTACACATCTCATTGATTCCCAGCTTGCAAGATTCAGAACCAACAAATAAGATCCAAATAATAAGTACAACAAAGATGCCTACACATCTCATTGATTCTCAACTTGCAAGATTCTGAACCAACAAATAAGATTCAAATAATAAGTACGACAAAGATGCCTACACATCTCACTGATTCCCAACTTGCAAGATTCAGAACCAACGCATTAGAGCCTTTTGATAAAGTGAATATCAGGATTAAATCCATCTTGACTAGCCATGTCATACAATCGAAGAACTTGGTGAATGCTCTTGACCATCACAACATCTGTAGTTGAGTATTCATGTTTGCACAACATGTTTGCACAGCACAAACAAGGAGACGGGAGAGCATGATTTCGCTTTAATAGCGGCCTCCTTGAACTCAACCTCCAGCTCTACTTGGATGAGGTCTGCCTGGAGTTCCATGAGTCAATTCATGCGCCTTTTTCTGCAGTTGACCTGAAATGAAGCAAAGATTGCATCATTCAGCTAGCAAGAAGTACTTGCTCTTATGAGCTGGCAGGTTCTTCTTTAGTAGTTGCACTAAAATTGAGGAACATTAAGGTTGGCTGTCCGGCTCATGTAAGGTGCAACTATAATTTTCTTATCCTTTTGTGCAGTTCCACTAAAATAAAGTGCCATTGTGGTGATAGTGACGGCTCCATCTTGCAAAGGTTAATAAAATGTTGCACGAGATTACCTGCAGAACTTGACGGAGATTTTGGAAACTCCAATCACCATTTTCTACAGTTCCACCAAAATTGTGAGATGTTGCCCACGTGACATTTTAGTTGAACTACACAAGACACTCATTCCAAAAAAAAAGTGTTTTGTGCAGTTCACCAAAAGGTCACAATAACAAAAAGGTGAAATGGATATCCCTATCTGCACAAAAAGATAGAAAGTAAACAGTTGCTCGTCAATAAGAATATACGAAACATATACAAAATGAAAAGAAGCATCTTAATTATGTTCATGGCAATCACGCAAGGACAGTAGAAGCATCTTAATTATACGAAACGTCAGCAATGCTTCATGTTACCAGAAGCATTACGATCAACAATTTGATTCCTCAAATATGGGATTACTTTAATGGTGGCATTGCTTGTTTACAAGACACAGTAAATCAACAGCAGCTAAAGAGTTGGTTTAAGGGCATGGGACCGTGGGGACACTAGGACACTCAGCAGCGTAAAGGAGCAACTTACTTATCATACTGGGGAAAACAGCAGGAGTGCCATTTGTAACATAGTTTAATTGCATCTTATCACTGGAGGCATTAGATTAACAATAACACTGGTAAGATGATGACCCACAAGTATAGGGGATCTATCGTAGTCCTTTCGATAAGTAAGAGTGTCGAACCCAACGAGGAGCAGAAGGAAATGATAAGTGGTTTTCAGCAAGGTATTCTCTGCAAGTACTAAAACATGTGGTGACAGATAGTTTTGTGATAGGATAATTCGTAACGAGCAACAAGTAACAAAAGTAAATAAAGTGCAGCAAGGTGGCCCAATCCTTTTTGTAGAAAAGGATAAGCCTGGACAAACTCTTATATAAGGAAAAGCACTCTCGAGGACACATGGGAATTATCGTCAAGCTAGTTTTCATCACGTTCATATGATTCACGTCCGGTACTTTGATAATTTGATATGTGGGTGGACCGGTGCTTAGGTGCTGTTCTTACTTGAATAAGCATCCCACTTATGATTAACCTCTATTGCAAGCATCCGCAACTACAACAAAAGTATTAAGGTAAACCTAACCATAGCATGAAACATATGGATCCAAAACAGCCCCTTACGAAGCAACACATAAACTAGGGTTTAAGCTTCTGTCACTCTAGCAACCCATCATCTACTTATTACCTCCCAATACCCTCCTCTAGGCCCAAATAATGGTGAAGTGTTATGTAGTCGATGTTCACTTAACACCACTAGAGGCTAGACAACATACATCTTATCAAAATATCGAACGAATACCAAATTCACATGACTACTAACAGCAAGACTTCTCCCTTGTCCTCAGGAACAAACGTAACTACTCACAAAGCATGTTCATGTTCATAATCAGAGGGGTAATAATATGCATAAGGGATCTGAACATATGATCTTCCACCAAGTAAACCAACTAGCATCAACTACAAGGAGTAATCAACACTACTAGCAACCTACTAGCACCAATCCCGGACTTGGAGACAAGAATTGGATACAAGAGATGAACTAGGGTTTGGAGATGAGATGGTGCTGATGAAGATGTTGATGGAGATTTCCCTCTCCCGATGAGAGGAGTGTTGGTGATGAAGATGGCGATGATTTCCCCCTCCCGGAGGGAAGTGTCCCCGGCAGAACAGCTCTGCCGGAGCCCTAGATTGGTTCCGCCAAGGTTCCGCCTCGTGGCGGCAGAGTTTCGTCCCGAAAGGTTTCTTCCTATTTTTTCCTCGACGAAAAACTTCATATAGCAGAAGATGGGCATCGGAGAGCCACCAGGGGGCCCACGAGGTAGGGGGGCGCGCCCTAGGTAGGGGGCGCGCCCCCACCCTCTTGGACAGGGTGTGGGCCCCCTGGCCTTCATCTTTGGCAGGTATTTTTCATTATTTATTGTAAGATATTCCGTGGAGTTTCAGGACTTTTGGAGTTGCGCAAAATAGGTCTCTAATATTTGCTCCTTTTCCAGCCCAGAATTCCAGCTGCCGGCATTCTCCCTCCTTATGTAAACCTTGTAAAATAAGAGAGAATAGCCATAAGTATTATGACATAATGCGAAATAACAACCCATAATGCATTAAATATCGATATAAAAGTGTAAGTGCATCTAGTGCCCCTTAGTGATTTTGGTGTATTGAAGACTTATAGGTTAAGTATCTAATGCATTTATGAGTGTACACAGGTCTATAAGTCTATGAGGAGTTTGATATTTACAGAGAAAGTCGACCCCTAAAAATGAAGTTCTTCGACTGAAGACTTTGATATATTGAAGACTTTCTGAAGACTTTGAAAGTGAAGAAATTGGTGTGACCTTGAAGACTTGGTATTCATTCGTGGAACATGAAGCATGAAGAATTTTGTTTTCGTAGTTTCATTTTCTCTTTCTTGAGTCATAGGAAACACCATACTGTTAAAGGGGGTCGAGGAAATACTAAGGAGAAAATTTCCATGTGATGCTCAACTCAAATCCTACACCTACCAATCCCTTCGAGTGAAGCCATTGGAAATCTCATACAGCTCAGTCAATTTCTTCAGTGACAGAGACGCAGTTCTTCTGGTCACTAAGGACTTTGCTCTGACTGAGGAGTTAGGAATTCGCCAGTGCGAATTGCCTACACAGTGAGGAACATGATAGCCCTGAGGAATTTATACCTCAAATTTCCGACCGTTGCTGTGCTGCGCGCCAGCTATCCTAAAAATATCTTGTCCACCTAACGGTCATATCATTGAAGGGCATTTATGTCTTATCATGTCGGGCTGCTCCCTAGGCTATAAATAGCCACCCCCTACAACCACTAGCTGGTTGGCTGCTCCGCGAGAACTTGACACTTGTCATTTGAGAGCAACCCATCCTCCGAGGACTTTGAGCGAAAATCATCAAGTGAGGAAAATCCAAACGCAAACCCAAAACACCTACAGACCCGAAGTGATTGAGCATCACTGAAGAGATTGATCCTGCATGGATCCGACGCTTGTTACCTTTGAAGACTGTGCTTCTTCCAGGCGGTTAGGCGTCAAGGTCTAGAGCATCCAAGAGGAATTGTGGATCGCCGAGTGACCAAGTCTGTGAAGGTTTGGAAGTCACCTGAAGACTTACCACGAGTGATTGGGTGAGGACTGTGTGTTCTTAGCTCAAGGAGAATACGGTGAGGACTGTGTGTCCGGGACTGGGTGTCCTCGAGTTTAAATACTCAGCCGCTCCAACCAGATGTACAACTGAGACAGCAGTTGGAACTGGTCTACCAAATCATTGTCTTCACCAAGCTTACTGGTTCTATTTCCTCAACTCTTTCATTTCCTCAGTAGTGTGCTGTTTGTTTATCATATCTGTGTTTGAAGACTTTGACTGAAGACTTTCTCAATTTCCTCAGTTCAATTTCTTCAGTCTGTTTGTCTTTAACTTGTGTTATCCTGTGTTTACGCTTTCTGTACTCTGTGTTTGTCTTCATTTCATCATGATGACTATGCTTGAATTCTGTTATGTTTTCATTTGAGTACTTATTCCGCTGCTAGTAGTTCTTCGCTAAGGAATTTCCTCACTAGCAAATTCCTCAGTGAAGAATTTCATAAAAATCGCCTATTCACCCCCTCTCTAGTCGATATAACGCACTTTCAAAAAGCATGATGCAAAATGGACGTATCATTAGACATGTCCCTAAGGTAACAGTGTGATCGCTTCATTTTACATGCGCCCTTACATTAACAACAGCAAAATGTTGGTATAAGGACATGCGACAGTGGACGCATCAGCACAATGTACCTACAAGGAGGCATAAAGTGGTGATGTCGAGTTTGTTCATGCTATGTGAGGGCAGCAAACCTAATCCTGGAGACCTTGTACTATGTGAGGGCAGCAAATCTAATCCTGGAGACCTTTTACTATGTGAGGGCAGCAAATCTAATCCTGGAGACCTTTTACTATGTGAGGGAAGCAAATCTAATCCTGGAGACCTTTTACTATGTGAGGGCAGCAAATCTAATCCTGAGACCTTTTACTATGTGAGGGCAGCAAATCTAATCCTAAGACCTTTTACTATGTGAGGGAAGCAAATCTAATACTGGAGACCTTTTACTATGTGATGGCAGCAAATCTAATCCTGGACATACTTTGTTGACTTGTCCACCAGCCGCCACTTTCTATCCTTTTTTCAACCAATAATAGATCTGTTCCTTATCCATTTTGTAATGCGTTTTCCCATTATTTCCCTTTTCAACCAAGAGACCGGTTGGGTATCCGGTCTCTACTACTTTCACCATATTATTTCCTATTTGAATCAAGTCCTAGATTCATGCTACAACTTTCCCCCTTTCTTCGTTGTTTGAACAAAGCCCTAGATTCGAATGCATGAAGTAGCTTTTCCTCTAATAATACTAAAAATTTAGGTGGCTTTGGAAGAGCTGATGGGAGTAGAAAAAGATGCACATGCGGACACGCGGGGAGCTGGGGAAGTAGAGCAAGGTTGCTTTCGAAGAACTTATACCTGAGGGTCGCCGGGATGTCGGCGGCGGCAGGTCGGATCTGCGGACAATACGGCAGGGAGGAAGAAGGGTCGGAGGACCTCCCGAGCCGGCGCTGTGTCGGAGAGAACAGCACGGGCAGAGGATCGGGCCCCTCCGGCAGCTGTGGTTTTCCTCCCTCAGCGGCGATGACCGCGTGAACGATGCACCTTTTAGTCCTCTACACACACCGGCCGAAGGGATCCGGCCGGATCTGTGACCAGCGGTGAGCAGAGAGAAAATGTCGCTACCGCTGTCTTGTTTATATCTGGAGAGGATGAGAGAATGAAGAGAGCAACCCTAGTAAAGCAAGCGCTCAGGCCCCTGCGTCCATATATAGTGGAGTGATTATCTTTTTTCTCTCCACAACAAGCGTTTCAATTTGTGTATGTGGCATTAAAGAAAAGAAACTCTCTATTTGAGGTGACTACTGTACGAATCCTACTTACTACTAGTAGTACTACAATATTGTTCACTCGTGCTCCCCGCCCCTCCATTCATTGAACAACCCCACAGGTGAATAAACATATAGTAAGTACTGTATTTATATAGAATGAACAAGCTTGAACTATTTTTGCGTAGTTAAAAGTTGAGGGCGGGGCTTTTCCCGGGCAGTACGCGCGGCAGTTTTCGGGTAGGCGGTTTGACAGAGAGGCGAGGAGGGTGAGCGAGTGGGGCTATGCGATTTGACGGCGTGTTACTGCTGGAAAGACTTGTGATATGACCACTCACTATAGTCGTGAATTACTGGTGCTCCGACCGGGGTGATGCCCCCCTACCATTCCGCGCTCTAATCTGGTGCATGACACGTCGACCCGGATGCTGGCTCTCCCACATGTCGGAGTAGTAAGAAGGAGCAAACAATGGTGTGGTAAATACTAGTACTATACTACTCCCTCCGTTCCTAAATATAAGTCTTTGGAGAGATTTCACTATGGACCACATACGGAGAAAAATGAGTGAATCTACACATAAAATGCATCTATATACATCCGTATGTGGTCCACAGTGAAATATCTATGAAGATTTATATTTAGGAATGGAGGGAGTACTACTCAGGTCAGAGGAGTGCGAACCATGGTAGCCCAGTGAACCAGCAGTGTGAACCACGGTAGCCCAGTGAACTAGTAGTAGAAAACAATGTGGTGATATGGCCATAAAAACAATGTGATATGGTCCACACTGTAGCATGTACAGTAACACTCCTCCTTGTTTGGTTCCCTGAGTTAGAGCTAGTTTGGGTTGAAATAGCCTCAAATTATCGAAACAAGAGGGGTTAGTTTGAGCTAGTTTGCTCTAACCCAGCTAAAAAACTAGCCCGGTGGAGAGGTTCTAATTGGGTTAGTTATCCTCGGGCCCACTAAAAGAGAACTAAAAAAATCTCCCCTGCCCGCACCAGATCGCTCCCCCCTCTCGCACGACTCCTCTTTGTTCCCCATAGGGCCGCTCGCCCTCTCTCTCCTCCGGCCGCCCTCTCCTTCCGGCCTCCTTCGCCCTACTCCGGCCGCCCTCTCCCTTCGGCCTTCGAAGGTCGCCCCGCTCCCCCTTCACTAGTCGTTTTTTCTCCCTCTGTTATGCACGGCGGTGGCGCATCTACCAGGGAGGTCGCGAGAGGGGTGAGTTTGTTCGTTCCTTCTCTGTCTCACGGCCATATCATTGATCTTGCTTGCTCTAGCGCTAATTCTGATTTGGAAAAGTAGATCCTGATCAAACTTGGTATAGATTTGTGGTGCACGCATGGAATTGTTTGATGCTGCTTGAGGAGGTAATAAATCTTTCTAGAGGCCCAAAGATTCAGGTCACCTTTCTAGGTATTTCAATTTTAGGCTTGCATTATTTCTAGAGGCCCAAAGATTCAGTTCACCTTTCTAGGTATTTCAATTTCAGGCTTGCATTATTTCTAGAGGCCCAAAGATTCAGTTCACCTTTCTAGGTGTTTCAGTTTTAGGCTTGCATTATTTCTAGAGGCCCAAAGATTCAGTTCACCTTTCTAGGTATTTCACTTTCAGGCTTGCATTATTTCTAGAGACCCAAAGATTCAGTTCACCTTTCTAGGTATTTCAGTTTCAGGCTTGCATTATTTCTAGAGGCCCAAAGATTCAGTTCACCTTTCTAGGTATTTTAGTTACAGGCTTGCATTATTTCTAGAGGCCCAAAGATTAAGTTCCCAGTCGGCAGCAAGCGGCCCTACTACCCATGCCGGTGTCGACCTCAACTCGCAAGGGCCAGCGTCGGAGGGGTTCCCGGGGCTTGGGCACTACAGAGCCTTCCTCCAGAGCGACGATGGCGAGCTCCTCCCTCGGTACGTGAGGGGCTCCGGGCTCCCTCCCTATCGTGAATGACTTCCGTGATGAGTTAGCTCATTCTTTGTTTTATGAAGTGTTTTTTTATTTTGTGAAGCTTGATGGACGACTTGTATGTTTAAGTGGGATATCTCATTTGTATGGACAAAGTAAAAAATTATCAAGTTTTGCATGCTTGATTTGTATAGATGGTTCGTTTATGTCAATTGTGAGCGGGAGGAGGCCACAGAAGAGCCGGCCACCCCAAGAGGGTGCTTGGATCCAAGGGACTTATTTTAGTCTGACTAAAAATAGTCTCTTTAAGAGGCTAAAGTTCCAAGCACCCCTGACTAAAGAGGGGCTAAAACTAGTCTTGAGACTAAAAAAATTTAGTTAGGGGTACCCCTACTAAAATGTGGATTAGTCCTCTCTCTCCTCATTTAACTCCTCTCCTTTAACACAGGCGAGTTCTGGATTGGAGAGTTTGGAGGATAATAAATGCTCATTAACTTGATTTTAGTCTCTTTAGTATTTGGATCCAAGCATGGGTGAGGTTAGCAAGTTTTAGTCCCACTACTTTTAGTCATGGAACTAAAACGTATCCAAGCACCCTCCAAATCTGGCAGGAAATAAGGTCCAAAGTAGTCAAATGATTGAGATGGATCATCTATTGTCAATCTAACCCTGCCATCCATACACCTCTTTGGTTTAGAGTTAGTTCAGGGTTAGAATCTAACTCTAACCTCTAACTGAGTTAGAGTTCTCGTCGTCTCGGTTCATCGCCATCATACTTTCCCCATTCCTGTGTTTTCAGTATCTTGCGAATAAAGAGGCCCTTTTTTGCGGGAAAAATCAAAGAGGCCCTTAGACTAGTTTCGGTCCAGTCATTTTTTATAAACATGTTATGTCCAAAATTTAATGAACATGCTCTGGTTTCCATGAAAATAATCCGGTTTCATGTAGTAATTCATTCATTCATTTATTCTTCTGCAGGGGGTTTGCATGTAATTCGTGAGGTCTGAAATGTAAAGTACCCCGGCATATGCTCTGAGTCGTGCATGCACTACGACCCAAATGCTCTATGTCCCACATGTCGGCGAATGGAGTACATATAGGAGGATAAATGCGTGAAATAATATGTACTGTGAAGCATAGCTGCTGTTCGAAAAGAGACCTAAAGTGATGACAGCTATAGGTCGCACGCACCCAACTAGCGGTACTAGACATACGACTAATTTTTCCCTAAAAAAAAGAGGCACGAGTGCTCAGTACTCCTATTCTATAAACACGAGTCCCATCTGAAAACAGCGTCCGTGCTACAGCTAGCTCTCCTCCCTCGTTTCTCTCTTCTAATTCTAAACTCGGCCGACGCCCGGTGGGCGGGGTGGGTTTGCTCAACTGCGGCCCCACCTCACAGTGAAAACGTTACGACTGGAATAAAAATGCCATATACTCCCTCCATTCATAAATATAAGCCTTTTTAGATACTATTTCAAATGGAATACAGCATACAGATGTATGTAGACATAGTTTAGAGTGTAGATTCACTCATTTTGCTCCGTATATAGTAGTCACTTGCTGGAATCTTTAGAAAGACTTATATTTGGGAACGGAGGGAGTACTATACTATTAAAACATTAAGGCCACGAGGCGATGCAGTGCTGGTTACAGGAGGCAAGAAGAAGAGATGCATCCATCGACGACGTCCACCTCCTCGACTCAGGGCGCCGGCCCACCGAACGACGCCTAGGTAGCAGCAGCTTTCGTGGCCAGGTCGACGTGCTTCTGAACAATGGCGTCCAAAGATTCCAGCCGCTGGAAGAAGGCCAACGTCTTTCTGTCCTTGCTTGCCTTCTAGTGGCCTATGTAGACGATTTCCTCGTAGACATGGATGTGCAGGTCGACGGTTTCTTGCATGGCGAGGCGCTGCGCGGCGAGCGCGGCCTCGAGGTGCACATTCTTCGTCGCAACCTCCGGCACCTGCAGGGCCACCAGGGCTTGAAAGAGTTCGTCACCATGGAGGCCGATGAGGGTGGCAGGTAATGAAGAGGCTGGGTGCGCGGGCTGGAGCACTACGACAAGGTCGTCCGCACGCTTCTTGACGACAGTGAACTTCCAGATGGAGTTGACCATCATGTCGTCCATGCGAGAGGCGAAGCCGGCGTCGGTGAGGGCTACGATGCGTGCGGTCGCCAGCACCATCTGGAAACGCTGCGCGGTGCGGGGCCGCAGGCCGGCACCTTGGATGATTTGGCATAGCCGACTACCGCTCGCGTCCATCGCCTCCATAGGTGCTTGTGGCTTCTGGTCACTTGGTCTTGGATTGGAGTGAGCAGTGTTGGGCAGAGACTTGTGAGTAGATGGATTGGAGTGGTGGGGCGCCTTTATTATATGAGAGACTCTGTTGCATTCACATCGTGCTGGCTCTATTCTGCTTCTCCAATTAATTCCCTCTGCATGTAATTGAGGACGCATCATTGACTGTTCAACGTCTCGGGAACCGCTACCCTCTCCCTCCTTGGCATTCAAGCACCTGTGGACCCGTCGACGACGAGGTGCCTATGGTGACTTCGTAAATTTCAAGATGATAGTGTCGTGCGTGTGTGTGTTCATAGGGTGAGTGTATGCACATGTATATGAGCGCTTGCATCTATACTATGTAAAAAATGTAAATGCATGTCAAAAAGAGACTAGTCAGTATACTCAATATTGTGCACCTCGGAGAGGAAAACGATAGAACTAGTACGTATTTATTTACAGTGCATATTTACTCATTTTGCTCCATATGTACTCCTTCTCAGTGTAGTCTAGTCACTTGTTGAAATCTCTAGAAGGGCAAATACTCCTTTCTGGTTTACAGGGCTATACTAGCAAGTAGTTGTACGTACTACTACAATAGTGGGCTCACATAGCAATTTTGTCTCATGCAAGAGCCTGGCTATATGCGTGCTCCAATGTTCGCAACTGCAACGTTCGGTTTGCGCTTGGCTCTTCGCCTCTTCGAGAAGACGAACAATGATGTTACTACTACTGCTTCTACAGTGTTGAATCCACTGCTGCATGTCCGTCCACCGCGAGCGGGACGGATAGCTTGTTGTAGAAGTACTACTAAGAAAAAGCCTACCCTCATTTGCGAGCAACCACGCGCATGGGTGAGGGAGAAGGCATGTAGTAAAATCAAGCTTCTCCTCGTTGTACGAGTTGACGCAACACATCATAGCACTGGCCCCACATGCTTGCCTCTAAGCTTGGCTGAAAGACTCGCAGTGTACAATATATTTGCTACAACCTCTAACATTTACCCACCACAAATTAAAAAATATGTGGCCGTATGCATCGTTCTGATGCAGAGGCCGGGGAGTCCCCCTTTAAAAAAACAAATTAAAATATATATTCCTGTCTTGACCAGATGAGCATGCAAACTACAATTACCAGGGTGTCAGGTAGGGCCGGAAGACTATTTTTTTAAAAAAACTTCGAGACGGCCACATAGCATGGAGCCGACCCCCAACGATTTTAAGCTTAGAGGCACGGTACACGCTATCCTAGACTAGTCTACACATGAAACTGCCACACGAGCGTCCGGGCTACGCTTGGCTCTTCGCCTCTCTGGGAAGTCAAACAATGATGGAGTACTACTGCACTGGAGGAGTACTACAGTATGGTTCTGGCCATCTGACACCGATTGAACTGCTGCATGTCCACCGCGTGCGGTAGGGAGAGCATGTAGCGAAAGCTTCTCCTAGTCTTGCCAGCCACCATGCTCATGGGCGAGGGAGGGACGCTCCTGCCTTTGCGTGTATGACAGGTGGGCCCGACAGGTGTGTGGCCAACCTGTCATACAGCCAAAGGCAGGTGCAGTTAAGTCCGCGAGGGAGAGGATAATCAAACTTCTCGTTGATGTATGAGTTGATGCAACACATCAAAGCACTGCACTCGATATATTTCAATAATTTGCCTTTACCGATGCATTAATTACAACGCATGCATGCATGCCATGACTCTCCTTTTGATACTTGCATGTGTTGATTTAATGCACCTTGAAGTAGTATTAAATATGTGACGGTAAAGCTTTGTAATACCCCGGCCCAAGTCGAGAGATGGTTGTGCACGAGGAGGGCGAGATCATGCAGACCGAACAGGACCGACGATGGAGCTCTCTAAGGTCTCGATGGACCTCACCGTGCTCCACTGCCCCTTGCGCCTCCGCCCCTTGACACCTCCAGTGTATGAGGTTTGAATACACCTCGTCCGTTCGGCTGATTGAGCAAGGTGCAGGTTTCTTGATTGATGTGTTGTTTGATTGATTTCTGCAGTGCAAGGGAGGGCACCTAGCCTACGCGGACTGCCGCGTCGAGCGCCCCGGGAACCAGCCGCAGTGCCAGAAGGGCGAGCGTAGCGGTGGCTTCGACGTGCGGAACACGGCGGTGGACTCCGTCCTTTCGTCGATGAGGGTGGAGTGCCCGCACGAAGGTTGTGGGCTCTACGTCACTTACCACAAGCTCGCTGATCACCAGAGCGTGTGTCCGCTCACGCCTTGCAAATGCCCCGTGCCCGTCTGCGGATACGAAGGCCCGTCGCCGGTGCTCTACCACCACATCAGCACCGCGCATCCCATGCCCGTGCACAGGATCCAGTACGGCAAGGTGCTCCAGCTGCAAGTGCCACTGTCGGAGCCACGGCTCTTGCTGTTCGCAGAGGAGGACCGCCACGTGTTTTTCTTGGTCAGAGGCGTGCTCGACATCGGCGCGCCTATCGCCGTGTCGGTCGTCTCCATCAGAGCGGTGGCGTCCCCACTGCCGCACTATGTGGCCAAGCTGTGGGCGAACGGCCCGCCGGGGGAGCCCAATGGCACGACCGATGCTGTCAAGGTGGAAATGGAGGTGACAAGCAGCAAGGATCCAGGCAACGTCGACGTGCAGGAGCTGACCTTCTTGACAGTTCCGCCCAAGCTGCTGGCCGGGGCTAAGCTTGTGTCGCTCCACATTCAGATTGACAAGTGCCGGGGAATCTGACTCCGCGAGCACCTATGGGGACGGAGCCCCTTTTCGGTTCAGCGTGGGGCGGAGGTCGCGCGAAGAGCGGATCGAGGCGAAGCACACGAGGGGTTTTTACCCAGCTTCGGAGCTCTCCGGAGAGATAATACTCCTACTGCTGCTTTGTGGTTTGTATTGAGTTCTTGCTCGGGAGCGCTGAGTGCTACAGTACACTCAAGCAGCTAACGAGACCGAGCGTTCTTCTATTCTTCCTCTCGAGAGATCCCTCCCTACGTTGTGCATGGGCCTCCTTTTATATGTTCAAGGGGTCTCCAACAGGTGGCAACGTAGGCAAGGGCAAAAATGGAAAGGTGTTGCGATAGGTACAGCTACCTACACAGTGTATCATACCTAACCTTGACGGCAGAGGACAAAGGCATTAAATGCCTATCTACGTTGCCCAGACGGTGCAGAAAAGGGACCGTCAGGGGCGCCACCGCTTGCCACGATGGTGATCTTGTCAGTGCCGCATGCCACAGTGTACCCCTGGCTGCACAGCCTCCCGCCACGTACGCCTGGAAGGGTCCCAGAGCAACACGTAGGTGGGTGTGCTGGAGCGCAGGTACAAAGTGGTGGCTTGCTGCGGCAACGCCTTGCCGCGGCCGTTGTCTTGCCGCGTCTGGGAGCTTGTCGCTCACCGGGTCCTGCCGGGACGCGTGGCGCGTCGCGGCAAGTTCCTTGAGATGCCTTGGTTGGCCTTCCCGGCAAGCTCCTCTTGCCGGGGTCTTGTGCCTTGAGTGGCCTTCCCGGCAAGCTCCTCTTGCCGGGGACTTGTCTCCTTGGCTTAAATACTTTGTTCTTGAATGGCTCCAAAGGAACCACGGAGGACCTTTGCGGTCACCTGGCGAGCCTTGCCGCGGGACGCTGCGACTGCCCGTGCACAAGTTCGGGATACTAGGGTACCCCTACTCTAGTACACCGACAGGAGCCCCCGGGCCTGGGCCATACACCGTGCCGAGCGCTGTTGGGCCAGGCCCAAAACAGGGCACGGGCACGCGCGGCCTGGGTCACGTCGCACCTTGCTCCGTATCCACCGTGCCCTCCCCGAATGGCACGCGTCGATTGCGGCGTCGTGGGAGAGGTCGTGGGTGGTTCCTTTATTCGGAAAAGCGGACCGTCCGCCCCCTCCCTCCTTATAAGCAGGTTGAACAAGGGAAGTTCGCCCATCTGCCCATTGCTATTCCCTCCTTGAGAATCTCCGCCACTCCCCTTCTCCTCAAAGCCGAAGGAGAGCAGCGCCCCGCCCCCATCGCCACCAGCACCATCAATGCCGTCGTCTTCCCTCTCCATTCCCGCCATGGCTCCGAAAGCCGAGAAGGCGAAGTCGGCCGAGGCGCAGCGGCTCGCGGCGCTGCGAAAGGAACGGGCAATCTTCCCTCCGAGGCTTGAGGCGGCAGAGCTGAAGGAGGACTTCTACCTCTTCTGGTCGACGGGGACGTGAGCGCATCTGCGCACGAAGGTACTCCCAACCACTGCTTGGGATAAGTATCCCACTGGGTATCCCTTCTTCGCCTTGTTCTTCTACTGCGGGCTCTGCCCGCCGTTTTTTGAATTCTTTTGTGACGTCATGAACACCTACGGGCTCCACCTCCTTGACTTCACCCCCAATGTTGTCCTGACCATGGCTGTTTTCGCACATCTCTGCGAAAACTTTGTCGGGATCCATCCAAACGTAGCCCTTTTCCGCCATTTCTTTTCGCCTCGGGTTGAGAAAGGAGAGCCTTTATCCGGCGGAATCACCTAGATCTCGAAAGCCGACAAGAAGGATGCTTATCTGGATGGAGAGTTCCGCAGCAAGTGGGAGGAGTGGAGGGCGGACTGGTGCCTGATTGTCGAGGAGAACCCGCAGCCGCTTACTGCTCTGCGCGAAACCCCAGTAGTGTGCGGCAGTGATTGGAGTAGCCTGCCCCCGGAAGACGATAGACTGAAGATTGCCGTCGCCCGGATCCTACGCCTCAGGTTTGCCGGGCTTAGTGTAGGAGCGGTTGGCGCAGATTTCCTCGCCGCCGCATCGCCCCCCTGCAGGAGAGGAGGAGACCCGCCTGGGAGTTCCAGAATGCGGCGGATATCATGAGGTTGCGGCCGGGCCTCAACTTCAACTTCACTGTCCTGGAGCTCAACGCGATGCTCCAGGAGCTGTTCAAGCGCGACCCACAGCATCCCGAAGTGTTCAGGTTGCCGAGGGGCGTCGTTCCGCTGTGCAACAACTCCGCGCTCGACCACATCCGTGCAATAATGCCGTTGTGCGACTCGCATGGAATTGATCCAGCCAGGATAGAGCCTGCAGATGATGTCGTGCGGGCGTTCTTTGACAACTTGATAGAAGTGCCGATCGACGCCGACGAGAAAAGGGGCCTCACCCGAGACACCACCGACGATGAGCTCAAGCGCATCGCCACCAGGCTGGAGGAGGCGGCGGCAGCCGCAGCTGCGGGCGAGTTTGGGTTCACCGTGGAGGAGGCAGAGGCAGCAGAGGCGGCAAGCCTTGCCGACCGAGAGGAGCTTGCCAGCGAGAAGAGGTCCGCCGAGCATGATGTCGGGCCGAGCGGGCCCACCGAGGATACGAGCGGCTCGTTGGAGATTGGCTCCTCTTCCTCTTTGTCTTTGGACAGCTTGCCGCAAGCAGAGCCCCTGGCTCCACAAGCAGAGCCCCCGGCTCCACAAGCAGAGCCCCCGGCTCCACAAGCAGAGCCCCCGGCTCCACAAGCAGAGCCCCCGGCTCCACCGAGAAGGCGTATTCGCAAGGCCGGGGACGTAGCGGAGCGGCGGGCGAGTCAACCCCCGCCGTGCCGCACGACACGCTCCACCGCGGCAAGTTCTGTTGCCGCGGAAGCACCTCACGCTGCAGCGGCAACTGGGGCGGGGTCCTCCCGGCCTGCCGCTCCAGCTCCCGCTAAGCGGCCAAGGGATCCTACTCCTCCGCCTCCTCGCGCCGGAGGTGGGCCAGGCTTTGACTTCTCCGCGCTCAGCTCTGACGAGGAAGAAGAAGAGTAAGATTCTTGTTGTACTTGTATGTCTTCAATACTTGTTGTCTTGTCTTGTATATCATTTGCTTCACTCTGAACTTATTCCTTTTTAGGACGCTGGCCCAGAGAATGGCAAAGAGAGCCAAGGTCCCGGTGATTGTCATCGAGGATGATCCCACCGTGCCAGCAGGGGTGCGCCCGAGACAAACTTGCCGGACTCGACGGCTGTTCTTCAGAGCAGCCCCCAGCGTAAGTATATGGTTTACTTCCCGCTGTTAGGCGTGCATGGATACTCTTTGCTTGCTGATATCTAACTGTTGGCTTGTGTAGGAGCAGAGCAGCCCCACCAGGAGCGTCCGGACGCCGCCCCTGACATGCCATCTGCTTCGACTACGCCGCCAAGGGAGAGTTCTCCGGCAAAGGAGAATCCTCCGACAAGGGAGAGTTCCCTGGCAAGGGAGAAGTCTCCGACAAGGGAGAGCTCCCCGGCAAGGGAGAAGTCTCCGACGAGGGAGAGCTCCCCGGCAAGGGAGAAGTCTCCGGCAAGGGACAGTACCAGCGACCCCTCGGCAGCGGAGATCCCAACTACCGAGCCTGGTACAGGTACTCCTTGCTTCTAAACTACCCTTGGGTTCTTCTTTTTGGATATTTGCTTGACTTTTCTTCCTTTTTCGTCCGTCAGATCCATCTATTGTGGAGCCGATGGAGATCGAGGTTGCTGTTGACGAAGCTGCTGCCACCGAAGAAGCGGCCGGCGCTGATGATCCCGCCGGCGAAGAGGCCGCCAGGGCTGTCGCCGCAGCAGCCGACGAGGGGTCCGGCGATCATACTGACGACCCTGAGGCCGCAGGAGCGACAGGCGCTACACCGACCGCCGATCCTCCCGCCGCTGCCGCAGCGCCAGGCTCCGAAGAGCCCCAGCCAGGCGTCTACTTGAAGGCCGGCGAAGGCGTCTTCATCAACCTCCCCTGGGCGTCAACGTCCAGGGCACCGGTCGAAGGAGAAAGCTTTGACGTGGAGGTGCTCGCCTCCGCTGGGCTGACGCTGGTCGACGCGCCAGGCAGTAGCAGCGACGAGCCTTAGGAGGAGCGACTACTGCGGAAGCTGGTGTCGCTCTACCGCGCTCGACAGGCCAAACTGGAGTCCCGCGAAGCGCTTGTCGCGAAAGCGGGGGTGGACATGGAGAAGCGCGCGGAGGAGCTCCGAGGTCTCAACCAGGCAGCTCTCCGATCGCTGGCGGCGGAGCGTGAGCAGCTCGATGAGGCGCAGAAGGCCTTCTTCCTGGAGAAGGCAGAAGTTGCAGAGCAACAGCGGCTTGCCGCCGAGGAGCTATCTGCGCGGGAGGGCGAATTGGTGCAGCTGAAGGCCAGCCTAGACAGCCACGAAGAGGAGCTCGCCGCGCGCGAGCAAACACTCGGTGGAGCCCTCAAGGAAGCAAAGGACGTTGCCGCAGCTGCCGAGGCCGCCAAGAAGGAGCTGGAGACGAAGGTGGCGCAGCTGGAGGCAGATCTTAAGGCGAGCGGTGAAGTGCTTGCCGCGCTCAAGCATGAGCGCGAGAAGGTCGCCTACACCTTTGGCGAGCTGCAGGGTCGTCTCGCCGAGAAGATCAAGGAGCTTGACGCCGCCAAGGACTCCAACGCCGATCTTGAGCTAAAGCTGGCTTCTTTGACCAAGACGCTGGACGGCGCCAGGGAGCAGGAGGCGTCCTTGAAGAAGGAGATCAAGGCCGACAAGGTGCTGCTGGAGAGCATTGCCGCCACCCAGAACGATTTTAGGGGAACTGTGGAGCGGTGGACGGAGGGTCTCGTGAATGCTGCCGCAGACATCGACAAGGAGCTGGCGCAGCTGGGGATGGAGGATCTCGGGTATCCCTCCGATGAGACCCTCCCATCCAGCGCCAAGCTCACCCTGTTCTTCAAGAGCATGGCGACGGCCCTCCAACGACTCCGGGAGAGGATCCCAAAGCAGCTGGCTGACGAGTCGCGCAAGATCTGCGCAGGAGCTCTTTAGAAAGTGTTGGTGAAGGTGGCCTACCACAACCCGGGCCTCAACCTCACCAACTTCCTCAGATCCCTGCCGGCAGAAGCTGATCTGGAGGAGCTCAAGGACCCTGTCGCACTCATTGTGGACAAGGTGAGCGGGATCAAGAGGGTTGAGGGCGATCGCGTGGACTAGGCCGCCCGTTTTCTTCTTTTCTTGTCGCTGCTAATCATGTTATGAAAACAGTCTATTAGAGCCGCGACAAGCTATCTTGTAATATATAACTTTATTTTGGGTAGCAATTGCAATGTTATTTACTTTACTTGATTCCTTCCTTTGTATGTTTTTTTCCCTATGCTTTTAGGGAACTTGCCGGCGTGGGCACTCTTGCCGCGAGCGCTGAGTGCGGGACGTCAGCAGCCTGCTGGCAGTACCGTTGCCGACAAGAAACCTTGTCGTAACTAGTCACAACTCGCTTAAGTTGTTGAGCGGGCTCGAAACAAAGTAAGGGTGCGACTCTAGTCACAGCACACTTAAACTGTTGAGCGAACTCGAAACAAAGTAAGGGCGCAACTAGCCACGAGCCGGTTCCTTCGCGCACAGGTTTTCCATACAAAGCATGGTCGTTCAAGGAAAATAACTTAAAAAAATTTAAAGACATCTGATTGCTCAAACTTTGGCAACTTAGCTTTTCTGTCGTTTGCTTTCCGGCAAGGCGAAACTTTCTTGAACGACGCCTAGTTCACACCATTATCTTCTCCTTGCTCCCCCGACAAACTTGTGGGCGAGAGGAACCTTCCTTTCCTTGAGAAAAAAGAAAGTAGAGAAAACAATGATATGGAGCCTTATGGCTCGTTATTGCTTACCGGGGGTGTTCGCTGTGCAAAGTGTCAGATAATTCAAGCAAAAAAGCATGAAATTGACAAGGCGTGCGGAGCACGTGAGCTTTATTTATGCACAGGGTATGCGCCTGGCTTTGTACAAAGGATTACATGCAACAGCGGCAAGACTTGTACAAAAAGGTGGTTGCCGGACAGGGTCGGACAACCGCGCCTTCCGGGTAAAACTTACGAAGATGTTCGATGTTCCAGGAGTTGCTCACCGGAAAGCCATCTTCGGTCTCAAGGCAGACAGCGCCAGGCCTAGTGACTCATTTCACCCGGTAAGGGCCTTCCTACTTCGGCGTCAACTTGTTGGAATTCTTGGCGGAATGAACGCGTCGAAGAACAAGGTCGCCTTCCTCGAGACTTCTGGCATTAACTTTGCGGCTATGGTAGCGGCGCAAAGCTTGCTGGTATCGAGCAGCTCGTACAGCCGATTGAAGACGGTCTTCCTCAAGGAGCAGCGCGTCATCTTGTCGCAGCTGCTCTTGCTCAAGCTCATCATAAGAGAGCACTCGAGGTGACCCGTATACGAGTTGCGTGAGGATAACTACCTCTGCTCCATAGACTAGAGCGAAAGGTGTCTATCCAGTGGCTCGATTTGGCGTCGTCCTGATCGACCAAAGAACCATCGGCAGCTCTTCGATCCAGTTTCTTCCGCACTTGTGCAGCCTGTCGAAAGTCCTGGTCTTGAGTACACGCAGCACTTCAGCATTTGCCCTCTCTGCTTGACCGTTGCTCCTGGGGTGAGCAACAGAAGCGAAGCAGACCTTGGCGCCAAGGTCTTGGACGTACTGCATGAAGGTGCGACTCATGAATTGTGTACCGTTGTCGGTGATGATCCTGTTAGGGATCCCGAAGTGGCAAACAATCGACCTGAAGAACTTGACTGCTGACTGTGCTGTCACCTTCCTCACTGGTTCCACTTCCGACCACTTTGTGAACTTGTCGATTGCGACGTACAAGTACTCAAAGCCCCCGACTGCTCGGGGGAAGGGGCCGAGGATGTCGAGCCCCCAGACCGAAAATGGCCAGGATAAAGGGATCGTCTGGAGAGCTTGAGCTGGCTGGTGTATCTGCTTGGAATGGAACTGGCACGCTTCACATTTGGTTACTTGTGCAGTTGCATCCTGGAGGGCTGTCGGCCAAAAGAAATCTTGCCGGAATGCTTTGCCGGCAAGTGCTCTGGCGCCAATGTGGTGACCACATATGCCTCCATGTATCTCTGCCAACAGCTTCTGTCCATCTTCCCGCTGAATACACTTCAATTTCACACCGTTGAGTCTTCATCTGTACAGTTCGTTGTCAACGAACTGGTACATACTAGACTGCTGGGATACTCTTTCCGCTTCTTCTTGCTCTCCGGGAAGTTCTCCTGTCTGGAGGAAACGGACGATCTGCTGTGCCCATGCTGGAGCTTGCGGCTCGACAACAAGGACTAAAGGCATATCTGCTGCTGCGGGAACATCCGCTTCTACGGCAAGAACCTGCAGCTCAGCCGGAGCTTGACGTTCCCCGGCAAGCTTGCCGGAGCAAAACTTGTCGGGAGCGTCTGCTTTAACGAAACAAACCCTGGGGCTTGTCGGAGCAGACTGCTCCTCAGCACTCTTGGTGTTGATCTTGGGGACCTTCTTGGCGGCGGCTTCGGGAAGCTCTGCCGGAAGATAGTCACCAGAAATCAACTTCCTCTTCTTGCTCTGTCCAGTTGATGGCGTCACGGATGGTTGAGTCAGCTTGAGCACAAAGATCCCTGGCTCCACAGGTAACTTAAGTGCTGCGCACTTTGACAGGCCGTCAGCGAGGTCGTTCTGAGATCTTGGAACATGTTCCATCTGTAAGCCGACAAAGCGCTCTTCTAGCTTCCTCACTTCATCAACGTAAGCTTCCATCAACGGACTCTGATAATTCTTTTTCACTTGGCGGACGACAAGCTGCGAGTCACCCCTGACAATGAGTTGCTTGATCCCAAGGTCTGCGGCGATCCTGAGACCGGCAAGCAAACCTTCATACTCTGCAGTATTGTTTGTTGCTTGCTCCTTGGGAAAGTGCATCTGGACCACGTACTTGAGGTGCTCTCCGGTGGGTGCGACAAGCAGCACGCCAGCACCGGCGCCTTGCAGCGAGAAAGCACCATCAAAGTACATCAGCCACTCTTTGCTTGCTTCCTCGACGGGGATGCTCGTCTCTGGAATTTCTTCATCTGGTGTTGGCGTCCACTCCGCTATGAACTCTGCCAATGCTCTGCTTTGGATAGTTGAAGTGCTCTCAAACTTGAGGCCAAAGCTTGACAGTTCCAGTGCCCACTCAACAATCCTGCCTGTTGCTTCTGGATTCTGCAGTATCCTCTTCAGCGGAAAGCGAGTGACAACTGTTATCTCATGTGCTTGGAAGTAATGGCGCAGCTTTCTCGAGGCCATGAGAAGGCCGAAAAGCAGTTTCTGCACACCAGAGTACCTTGACCTAGCCCCCTGCAGAAGGGAACTGACAAAGTAGACTGGGCATTGCACCATTTTCTTCTGCTATATCTCTTCGCACATCTGCGCAGATCCATCTTTGTCGGGACCAGAGCTTGTCGGGGAAGCCCCCTGCTTGTCGCTGGATGTGCTTGTCGCGGTTACTGGCTCATCATCAGCCTCCCTCTCCGCTACTAACGCATCACTAACCACTTGATTGGTTGCTGCCAGATACAGCAGCAACTTCTCTTGTGGCTTAGGTGCGACAAGTATTGGAGTGGAGGACAGGTATCTCTTCAGGTCCTGTAGCGCAGCCTCCGCTTCCGGAGTCCATTTCATTGGACCTGCCTTTTTCAAAATTTTGAAAAATGGCAGGGCGCACTCAGCAGACTTAGAGATAAACCTACTGAGAGCCGCCATGCAGCCGGCAAGTTTCCGTACATCCTTGACACGCTTCGGTGCTTCAATCTGCTCAATGGCCTTGATCTTGTCGGGATTGGCTTCAATTCCCCGCTGAGACACGAAGAACCCGAGAAGCTTGCTGGAAGGGACTCCAAACACGCACTTCTCGGGGTTGAGCTTGAGGCTGATCTTGCGCAGATTTGCAAAAGTCTCTTCTAGATCTTGAATCAGAGTTGCTTTGTCCCTGCTTTTGACCACTATATCATCCATGCAGGCTTCCACATTTCTGTGTATTTGTGGCTCAAAAGCAGTATGGACTACCCTTGCAAATGTTGAACCAGCATTCTTCAAACAGAAAGGCATCCGTACGAAATAGTACGTGCCACATGGAGTGATGAACGCGGTTTTCTCTTCATCCTCTTCTGCCATGAAGATCTGATGATATCCTGAGTATGCGTCAAGGAATGAAAGCGAATCACATCCGGTCGTGGAGTCAACAATCTGGTCAATGCGCAGCAAGGGAAATGGGTCTTTGGGACAAGCTTTATTGACATCGGTGAAGTCGATACAAAGCCTCCATTTCCCGTTCGCCTTACGCAGGACTACAGGATTGGCCAACCACGTGGGATGGAGTACTCCTCTGACGAGGCCTGCTGCTTCCAACTTCTTGATCTCTTCTACGATGAACTCTTGGCGCCCCACTGCTTGCTTCCTGACTTTCTGCTTAACGGGCCGCACATGAGGACAGACGGCAAGGTGGTGCTCAATCACTTTCCTGGGAACACCGGGGATGTCAGACGGTTGCCATGCAAACACATCGGCATTCGCCTGCAGGAAAGCAACGAGCGCGCTTTCCTATTTAGGGTCAAGGGTGGCACTGATGGTGAAAGTACCACCAGTGCCGTCCTCCTTGGCGGACACCTTCTTGGTCGCTGGCGGAGCTGCCATCGTCTTCTTACACTTGCCGGTGGAGCTCGATGGTGCGTCCTTGACGGTAGCGCAGCACTCCAAAGAGGTGCGCTTGCCGGAGTGGGCATCAGAGCTCTTGCCGGACTTGGTCTTCTTCTTCCCCCTGGGAGCTTCAGCGGCAAGTGTCTCGCGATCTGTGGCGGCTGCTGCTTCCCGATAGATCTTGTCGGCACAGATAAGAGCATCTTTCTTGTCGCCAGGGACAGTGATTACACTTATCGGGCCTGGCATCTTTAGCATGTTGTACGCATAGTGAGAGGCTGCCATGAACTTGGCGAGCGCTGGACGGCCGAGAATTCCATTGTAAGGCAACGGAAAATCGGCAACATCAAAAGTGATGCTCTCAGTCCTGAAGTTCAACTCGCTGCCAAATGTCACCGGCAGCGTGATCTTCCCCTTCGGCTTGCTCCTTCCCGGGTTGATTCATTGGAACGTGCCGGTCTCTTCGAGCTCGCTATCAGGGACTTGGAGTTTCCGGAGCACAGCGGAGGAGATCAGGTTCAAGCCGGCCCCGCCGTCAACTAGCATCTTAGTGACCTTGAGGTTGCGGCTAGTTGGTGAGACCAACATCGGCAAACACCCGACAGTGGTTGTGCGGTCAGGGTGGTCCTCAATATCAAAGTGATTCAACGGGCGGTTCTGCTGCATTGACTTCTCGCACCCACTGCTTGAGTTGGCGGTGTGAAGTATGCAGAGAAGCACCGCCGTCAACACACAAGACCTCTATGGCTTTCTGGAACTCCTGCTCACTGGTCTCGGCGTCATCCATGTCTTCGTCGTCGTCGTCATCTTCATCCTTGTCGCGGCCGCGGGGAGGTCTGTCGCCTTGCCGCTGTTTGGCGTTGCCGCGGTGTCCTCCCCGGCCGGTGCGCTTTGTACCGGATCCTCCAGCACCTCCTTGGGCTTTCTCCTTGTCGCGTCGCTCGTACTCGGCCTTTTGCAGCTCGACGAGCTGCTCGACCTACTTGCAGCTCTGGAGGTCATGGCCCTTGGTGCGGTGGATCTTGCAATACTGCTTGTTGGTGCCGTCCTGCTTGTCGGCGGCCGCCACAGCCTGGCAGTTGGCGCATGCGGCAAACTCCTTGCCGGAGCTTCCAGTCTTGGCTGTCTTGGCGCCACCTTCGTTGCCGGACTAGTCAACAACTAGCACATCTTTGCCTTTCCTCTTCCTGTTGTTCCGCCGCCGGTTTTTATTTGCCAGGGCAGCATCATCGCTGTCAGATCCTCCTGTTCTTGCATTCTCTCCGGGGAGTTTCCTCCCTTCCTCAGCACGTGCACACCTGTCGGCCAGGGCATATAGCTCACTGACATCTCTGATCTTGCACATCGCCATCTCCTCCCGCATCCTGCGGTTACGCACGTTCTGGTGGAACGCACTGATGACCGCGGCAGGGTGGACGTCTGGGATGTTGCGTTGCACTTGGCTGAATCACTGGATGTACTTGTGCAGGGGCTCTCCTTCCTTCTGGGCAAGCAGATGAAGATCACTCTCCTGGCCATGAGGTTTGTGGCCGCCTGTAAAGGCGCCGACAAACTGATGGCATAGGTCTGCCCAGGAAGATATGGAGTTTTCCGGCAAGTGCATGAGCCAGGACCTGACATTGGGCTTGAGCACCAGCGGGAAGTAGTTGGCAAGGATCTTGTCGTCGCGCCCCCCAGCAGCTTGCACCGCAATGGTGTAGATGCTGAGGAACTCCGACGGATGCAACTTGCCGTCGTACTTCTCGGGTACGTCGGGCTTGAAGTTCTTCGTGCTGGGCCACTGGACTTGCCGCAGCTCACGGGTGAACGCAGGGCAACCTACCGCGTACGGCAGGTAACCTGGTTCCCCTGGCGCATGCATGTCGACAGTGGGCCTGGCGCGCTTGTCTGACTGACGCGGCGCTTCTCTTCGGCACTCGATGCGAGTACAAGCGTCTTCTTGCTGTCGTTCGTGGAGAACTTGGTGTTGATCGCGGCGAGCTCGCGGATCTGATGAAGCAGTGGAGTCGCTGTCGTGGCGGACCCGGCGAGTCGGCGATCTTGGCCTTCGGGGCGGAGAGTGCACGGTGGTTGCACCCCCACCGGTTTTGTCGCCATCGGCTCGCACCTGGCTGGCCTGCCGCGACTGCGATGTGGTCGCCTGCCGTGGAGTGTCGCCGTTGGCGAAGCCGATGAGACTCTGAATGGTGGCCCTCCAGTCGTCGATCTTGTCTGGCGTTGGAGGGAAGTCTAGGAGCAGTTGAGCTCGTGCCAAAGCTTCTGCTGGAGTGGCGGGTAGCGGTGGCGAACGGTGTGAGGAGCGGGATATGCTCGGACTTCCAACGATGTTAGAAGGAGCAGTATTCCGTCCAGGCGACCGTGGCTCGCTCGCGCCAGCACGTTGGCGTGCATGTTGGCCTTAAGCATCCCGAGATCCGCCAGCTCGATTTGGGTCCAGCGAGTGTATGGTACCGTGAGTACCACGACGCTGCCGGTCCTGCGCCTCCTGAGATGGGCGCGGTGCGTCTACGGACGCTCGGTCGTCGTGGGAGACGGCTACGCCGCCGACGGGCAGCGCAATCTTGTCCTTGGACCTGGCGGCACCGTGGGCTCCCACGTCGACGCCCGTTCTTCCGCCGGTGTCTTCCCCACCAGCCGTTTGCTCCGGTGGCGGTGGATTCGACGCGGACGGAGCAGCCGCCTCCGAAGCCTTCTTCTTCGGCGGCATGTCGATGAAGTCGATGAAGATCTAGCTCGTGCGAATGCCGGATCAGGTTCACACAACCTTGACGCCCCCTACCTGGCGCGCCAAAGATGCCGGGGAATCTGACTCTGCGAGCACCTATGGGGACGAAGAGCAGATCGAGGCGAAGCACACGAGGGGTTTTTACCCAGCTTCGGAGCTCTCCGGAGAGATAATACTCCTACTGCTGCTTTGTGGTTTGTATTGAGTTCTTGCTCGGGAGCGCTGAGTGCTATAGTACACTCAAGCAGCTAACGAGACCGAGCGTTCTTCTGTTCTTCCTCTCGAGAGATCCCTCCCTACGTTGTGCATGGGCCTCCTTTTATATGTTCAAGGGGTCTCCAATAGGTGGCAACGTAGGCAAGGGCAAAAATGGAAAGGTGCTGCAGTAGGTACAGCTACCTACCATTGTATCATACCTAACCCTGACGGCAGGGGACAAAGGCATTAAATGCCTATCTACGTCACCCAGACGGTGCAGAAAAGGGACCGTCAGGGGCGCCACCGCTTGCCACGATGGCGATCTTGTCAGCGCCGCATGCCACAGTGTACCCCTGGCTGCACAACCTCCCGCCACGTACGCCTGGAAGGGTCCCAGAGCGACACGTAGGTGGGTGTGCTGGAGCGCAGGTACAGAGTGGTGGCTTGCCGTGGCAACGCCTTGCCGCGGCCGTTGTTTTGCCGCGTCTGGGAGCTTCTCGCTCACCGGGTCCTGCCGGGACGCGTGGCGCGTCGCAGCAAGTTCCTTGAGATGCCTTGGTTGGCCTTCCCGGCAAGCTCCTCTTGCCGGGGTCTTGTGCCTTGAGTGGCCTTCCCGGCAAGCTCCTCTTGCCGGGGACTTGTCTCCTTGGCTTAAATACTTTGTTCTTGAATGGCTCCAAAGGAACCACGGAGGACCTTGGCGGTCACCTGGTGAGCCTTGCCGCGGGACGCTGCGACTGCCCGTGCACAAGTTTGGGATACTAGGGTACCCCTACTCTAGTACACCGACAACAAGCTCACGTCCTAAATGTTTCTACAGTGCCTTCTGTTTATCTTAGTAATATGCTAATATAGGGATTACCTTGGTCTACTTTAGCTTAAGAAATGGTGGGTTTTGGTGGTGATGCAGCAATTACTTCGACATCAGATCAGTAATTTCCAACAGTCGAACGGATATTTTGTGTCTGTTGGATATAAAGGTCCTTTGGGTAAGAAGTACTACTTGTCATAAAAATGGATAAAAGGAGATGTATGTAGACGTATTTTAGTTCTAGATACGTACCTTTTTATCCATTTTGATGAAAAGCACTCCCTCCGTTCCACAATACATGCCTTCCATTTGTCAAAATATAGATGTATCTAGACATGTTTTAGTATATAGGTACATCCATGATAGAGCCAATCAGATGGTTGAGAACACTACAATTCGTAGCTACAGATGCGTGTGTGACTCCCAGATGCAGAGGCCGGGGGTCATCATCCTCCATTTTGAGAAAAACAGACGCATGTGTGAGAGGACGAGTGCGTGCGTGCACCTCTTCTCTTCCTGTATAACATAATCCCTCCGTCCGAAAATACTTTTCATCAAAATGGATAAAAATATATGTATCTCAAACTAAAATATGTCTACATACATCCCATTTTATTCATTTTCATGACAAGTATTTCCGGACAGAGGGAGTACTAAACTCAGAGTACAAGTTTTTGTGGGTGGCACGATGGTGCGTGCGAGAAGTCCCGAGAGATAGGTTTAATGCGTCTGAAAAAAAGACTAGCCTAGAGCTCGCCACGCGGCTATTCCTGTCGAACGCCCCATTAACCGTAAGATATGTATACGACGGTGCCAGTTATTGCACATACACAGCAGTACTCCCTCCTTTCCGGTTTATAGGGCTTAATTCAAAAACCTCACCAACCAAGATGGTGAGTGGTGGAATATTTTTTGTAGTTTGCAAAAGCACCTAATTAATGCTCTTGTTTTTCTCAAAAAATTATGTTTATCAATGCATTAATTGCAATGAATGCATGCATGCATAAAGTACATCCATTGGTCAATTTTCTCTTAATACTTGCATGCAATGATTTAATGCACCTTGGAATCTGAACATGTGTTGGGGAACAACCAAATTGAGCCTTATAAAATGGAAAAACTAAAATTTTGAGATAAGCCCTATAAGACCGGAAAGGAGGGAGTACAAAAAGAAGTACCCCATCCAGGAATAGTGCCGCACTTCGAAACTAGAACCGTCAATAAATTTTGAGCTTGCGTCTCGTCACATTCCAAATTACTCCACGCTATATTGAATTGCAAACCAGTTCACACCAATCACAACCTAAACGGTTTCCCACTTAGGAGCGTATTAGTACCACGCTATATTGAATTGCAAACCTGTTCACACCGATCACAACCTAAACGGTTTCCCACTTAGGAGCGTATTAGTACTCAGTTATAAATACTACTATGCCAAGATGACTGCACATTCCTCCTCAAGTCCTCATCCACAAAAACAAACAAGTCATTCAACATCCTTCCCTTGCGTCTACCATGGCCAGTGTGAGTTCTAGGTCGAGAGATTGCCACCAGGGAGAGGTGAGGATGGAAGCGGAAGCACGAGAGATGTCCCGCCTCGCTGCGAGAGCAGCCGACATGTCCCGCCGCGCGAAAGTAGCAGCACAAAGGTCCCGTCGCGCCGTTGAAGCAGCACGGAGGTCCCGCCGCACCGTCGATGCAGCAGACTGGTCCAGCCGTGCCACAGAAGCATTAGAGATGTCCCGCCGCGCTACGAATGCAGCAGAGATGTCCCGCCGCGCCGCGGTGGCCTGGGAAAATTTCTTGCGGGCAGGCGACGACTGTTACAGGCGCATGCATGCGATCGTCCATAGCCAAATGGATCAGATCTCTGGTTGGGCGAGGTTGCAGGACGCATGAAACCCTCATTTGAACAGGCTACCAGCGTCATCCGGCAACTAAGGGAGGGCAATGAGAGGCTCCGGGCCGAGCACAACCTGCTGAGGGAGAAGATCGTCCGAAGCGCAGACCAGCAGGAGTAGACCAGTGCCTTGTTGAAGAGGACCGGCGTCATCGTCAAGAAACTTATGGACGAGAATGACATGCTCCACAACGAGCGCCAAAGGCTGGTGGAGGAATCCGTGGATGTTCTCAAGAAGCGTCTTGAGGACACGAAAGAGCTCATCGCCGCTCGCCGCGGGGACTAGTTCCCGTGGCCTGCAGCAACACATCAAGAAAGTAGAGATCAGCGAGCCAGATCTTTGTCTTCCTTCTTCTTTTGCCCTTGTGTATTTCGGGCGTAGCCGCATGTGGCTTTTTTAATTATCTTTCTAATTATGTAAGACAATTAATCGTCCTTATCTTTCTGTGGAAGATCAATGTTGCGAGGCTGGAATGAAGAAAACTCTTGCTGTGGCGACCCTGGCGTTGTTGTTCTTCTAGTTGCTGCTGGGCTTCCTTCAGTTTCCTGGTTTCTTTTGATGTAATAATCGGATTAGGATGTGTATTGTGTCGTCGGTTGTGAAATGTTGGGTTCTAGCGCAGATGTTTAGCCTTTGTTGTCCTCTTGGGATGTTGCGATTTCAATCTAGTAGCTTTTAGTCCTTCATGTTAGGCTGGAGTTGTGCTGAACTTCTTGTGAATTGTGGTGGTTTTCAGTAGTGAAAATCAGAAGGGGCAAGCCCTTCTTTGATAAAAAAATTTTAATCGTCCTTATATATTCATCGGTCTTGCTATAAGTCGCAGTAGATGCTATATAGGTCTGTCGGATCTTACATCAAGATCCGTGCTTTCAGATTTTCTTTTCTCTCTCTTAAATCTCAGTCGAGTGAGACATAGCCACGCCATTAAACAAAGGCTCGGGCGCCATTAATGGAGACTTTGGGAGAGAGGTGGACGGCAGATGGAGGTCAAAGGGCTCTCCTCCCGATAAGCACGCGCAGGGGTCTGATCGCACGCCTCTCGTACTCAAATAGCTACCCTGCATGATGCCTCCTAGCTAATAAAAAATGGGGACGTGTGGCGGCACGTAAATGGTACTAGTAAGTAGAACGCCCACGGTTTCAATAATACTTGTGTTTCCGATTGTAACGTGACAACACTTGTTCCAAAATGACTTTTTTGATTGTTAATGTGTGCGCCTTCGCAAATCGGACTGCAAATTTACCACAGCATGTTGGTGCCATGTCATGGCACCAAGCCAAGTTTCATTATTTTCATGCGTGTTTTGGATTTACAGGAATTAAAAAACTAAGTTTCTCAATGTTTCCAACCCAGCCACGACGCCCAGAATTTTGAATTTCATTCCCATTTCTTGCATGGAGCCTAGATATTTACTCGAGGACACACATGTGATTTTTCAACCAACTTTGGTGCACTGGAACATGTGCTTGTATTTCAAATTTGAATTATGCACACAAAGGTGACACGTTCCCTCCCAGAACCACGAGCCTTCTTGAGAGAAGCTCCGGTTTGCAAGAAGCTTATACCAAAATTTGTTCCTATTCGACCAATTTTTTTACCACGGCATGGTACTACCATGACATGACACCATGCCAAGTTTCATGATTTTAAAAACAAGTTTCTCAATGTTCTCGACCGAGCCACGATGCCCAGATGTTTGAATTTTATTCTCATTTTTTGCATGGTTCCTACTCCCTCCTTCCATCTATATAGGGCCTAATGTGTTTTTCAAGACAGCCTTTGACTGTTGACAAGATTAATAGCACATGAGATGTATACTATGAAAATTATATTATTGGAAGCTCCTTTGACATACAAATTTGAAGGTATGCTTTGTGTAAGTTACATGTCATATATTATTGCTCTAATGTTTGGTCAAAGTTAGCCTCGAAAAATGCATTAGGACCTATATAGATGGAAGGAGGGAGTAGAAATTCACCCGAGGACACAAATGTGATTTTTCAACCAACTTTGGTGCACGGGAGCATGTGCTTGTAGTTCAAATTTGAATTATGCACATTAAATGACCAAAAACTCAATTAATGTGTAAATAAGGCCAAACGAATACGGAGTAATTCCAAAATTTAACAGGGCACTCATGTAGTTATATGTTGCCTTTGTAAATAAACTCAAGGGGGACAACGTATATCGTTTCACACTCAAAGGTGGCACGTTCCCTCTCAGAACCACGAGCCTTCTTGAGAGAAGCTTCAGTTTGCAAGAAGCTTACACCAAAATCTGTTCCTATTCGGCCAATTTTTTTACCACAACATGGTAGTACCATGACATGACATCCATGCCAAGTTTCATGATTTTCAGACGTGTTTTGGATTTACAAGAATTTTAAAACCAAGTTTCTCAATGTTCTCGGCCGAGCCACGATGCCCAGATGTTTTAATTTTATTCTCATTTCTTGCATGGGACCTAGAAATTCACCCGAGGACACAAATGTGATTTTTCAACCAACTTTGGTGCACGAGAGCATGTGCTTGTAGTTCAAATTTGACTTATGCACATTAAATGACCAGAAACTCAATTAATGTATAAAAAACGACAAACAAACCCGGAATAGTTCCAAAATTTAACAGGGCACTAATGTAGTTCTATGTTGCCTTTGTTAAGAAACTCAAGGGGGGGGGCAGCGTATATCATTGCACACTCAAAGGTGGCATGTTCCCTCTTAGAACCACGAGCTTCCAAATCGGCACATTTTCTTACCACAACATGTTAGTGCCATGACATGACACCATGCCAAGTTTCATGATTTCCAAGCGAGTTTTGGATTTACATGAATTTAAAATCAAAGTTTCTCGATGTTCTCGGCCGAGTCATGACGCCCAGATGTTTGAATTTCATTCTCATTTCTTCCATGGGACCTAGAAATTCAACCAAGGACACACATGTGATTTTTCAACCCACTTTGGTGCACCGGAGCATGTGCATGCAATTCATATTTAGATTATGAACATTAAAAGTACAGAAACTCAATTAATGTATAAAAAGGCCAAATGAACCCGAAATAATTCCAAAATTTAACGGGGCACTCATATAGTTCTATGTTGCCTCTGTAAATAAAATCAGGGGGAGGCAGCGTATATTGTTTCGCACAAAAAGGTGACACGTTCCCTCTCGGAACCACGGGGCTTGTTTAGAGAATCTCCGGTTTTGCAAGAGGCTTATACCAAAACTTGTCCCAATTCAGCCAAAAATTATATGTATGAAAACAGGGTTTAGATTATCCCAAACATCTTGCTACCTAGACCAATAATGTACTATGATTTGAATTCAACATAAAATGGATACAAATATTTGAATTGGAGAGCGTATGGTACATGTAGTTCATAGTGAAATATGATTACTACTATATGTATGTTTTTTGTTATCAAGATAATATTTAAATTATTATATAACTTGACAACAATCATATTCAAATAAGGAAAATTGATTCAAATTTAGTCCATATGGTAGACGGCAATATATATGTTCACATGGTGGAGTAAAATGTTCATATATGATGGAAGATCAAAATGTACGACTACATCAATTATAAACCGCAAGGTCACCTAACGATATATTCGAATTCAACATAACGTGGATTCAAAAATTGAAATTCGAGATCATGGCATCTGTAATCATATAAAAAAGGGACATTACTCTTTCTTTGGTGGGAATTTATTTGTTTTTTGTTGTTGTTGAGGGAAGTGCGAATCGATTTGGTAATGTGCAGGGTAATCTTGTTCTCCCGATTTTTTTTACATTTTTCTTGTAGTTTTTTCAATTGCATCTATAGCAATATAGTAAAAGGGGACATGACTCTCTTGTGTCTTGTATGAACTTTTTTACACGTTAAGTTTGTTCTGCCGAACAAGGAATCCATACCTTGTTATCCCAAAATTTTCAAGCTCGAGTATCTTTTGTCTCACCTGCCTTGAAACTCCCGCTTCTTCAACCCGCGTCGCGCCTTGTTATATGAAATTTGGATGCGCGTGAGAACTCCCTCCTCATCCGAAAACGCTCCCGCAGCCCAGACACGCGAAATCCCCCTTCTACCCCTCAGCCAGAAATGAAGCTCCATGTCGCGGTGTCAAAACCGGTGGGGGTACACTGGTAACTTACCCTACATTTCGGACAAGCGCATCCGTAAGCTTGGCTCCTCCCTCCCCCTTCGCCCCCCCATTCATACACCAAGGCCACCAAAACCCGCGAAACTCCACGCTCCTCCATCGGCCTCCCGACCGCCGCCCAGCCGGAGACTCTTCCCCGACTACGTCGTCCACCGCAACAGCTCGCCGTCCCTCATCCACCGCACCGGATGAGGATCCGTTGTTGATCTCGTCGTCCCGCCGGATCAGCCGCCCCGTCCTCCACCTCCAAGGAGCTGCCGCGACGTTCGCCTCGTCTATCGCGCCACCTCAATCCCCACAGCGCTGTCTTGACCTGCCCCACCGGAACCGCAGCACCCTCACCAATTCCTCCGATGAAGCCAAGGCCAACTCGACGCCACCAAGGAGGTTCTGCACTCACCGCCGCCTTTTATCCGGTGCTCGATGCCGAGCAGACATGGCATGTCTCCATCGACGGCGCCGTCGCCGGCCACATCATCCATGACGTCTTTCCCCCATGTCGTTGCTTCCTCGGCGGCGACTTCCACAACGGCACTAGCTGCAGCTGCTTTGGCTCTCGCTCGCGTTGCGGCTCTGTTCTTGTTGTCGGTCACGCTGCTGCATTGCTCCTGCTTTCGTTCGTGCTGCTGCTCTGCTCTTGCTCTCGCTTGCGCTGCTGCTGCTGCACGACCTCCGGCAGCTATAGGAGTTGCTACTTTAGCACTCGCTCGCGGTGCTACTGCACGACTTGCTCTCTGCCAGTGCGTTCCCTGCTCGAGCATCTACTGATTTAGATCACTGCTTCTCTGCTACTAGTGCTCGAACGCCCTAAACATCTATTGCAATGCTCTGTTACTAGTTCAATCAGTTTTGACAGTAAAATTCAGTTTCGACTGTGAAGTTCATTTTATTCAGTTAAGTTCAGAGTACAACATCTGTCGGAGCGGCCGTGGCGGGGCTGATGCGTTTTACATCTAGCACTTTTTGGTGATGTATTTTATATCATCTATTGCAGATGATATTAGGGTCCCACTTGAGATTAACATTGTCTGTCTTGTCATGCTTCAGCCTCGTCGCCGTACACCTTAGCGGAGCTGCTCCAATGATGGAATAGTCCATCACAGCGGAGCAGTACCCTCGACGCCATTTCCAGAGGCCTCAGATCTTCTTCCCCGCCTCCGACAGCCTCACTAGCATCATCACCATCCTCCACGTCCAACCCAATGATGCTGAGGTCCACAAGGCTATGCCAAAGAGGTTGCACACTCGTCGCATCACTTTGTTTCTCCATTCCTCTGTTCTTCCAATTCATGTGAGCCAAACACCCAGGTTGACTGAAATCCTATGTTTCCAAATGCTCTGTTTTGCACGTGCATTCCTATCCTATTCCTGTGTTTTTCCTGTCCCTGCGTTTATAGAATCCTCCAATTCTAAGGAGCCCTTACAGGTTTACTTCATTTTCAGATAGGCGTCAAAGAGAACTTTGTGTGTTATGTCCTGCTCCTGTCATGCCATCATCCACCCCACCTGAGGTGCACCATCGACAGAAGCGTTCACTGCAGTAGAGATCCCCCCTGCAGACTTCCTTTCGCCGCCTCAGATCATCTTCCCCGTTTCCGGCAGCCACGCCAACTGCATTACCATCATCGACTGAGCAGATGAACCTGAGGACTACACAGTTTCGGAAGAGAGGTCGCAGTCTTTCGTGTTTGCTTACGTTATACATCGGTTATTATTACCTGCTACTTTATCGTTCAATCTTGAGTTTTGAATTGCCCATGGGTCTCATATCGAGCTAGCAACGAATAGTATCTGTCTACTATCTAGTTCATCTGGGGTCTTCTAAGTGGTTCATGTTGGGTGGGCAACAAACAATAGATGATCCATTGTCTATCTTTTTAAACTGAAGCTATAATCTACCTGCTATCATTAGTTTTGAGTCCATCCACTCGTTTGCTACCATCAGTCTTGATTTTTGCATGCACCCCTTAGGCCTTACAAAATCTAACTTTCTTTATTATGCATGTCAAATATTGTACACAATCGTACTGAACATGTAGAGAAAAAGAGAAGACTGTTGCGTGAGAATATAATGTCATGCAGACGCTGCTCCATGGTGGGCGCAGTGCCCCCCGCCCTCCTGCATTTCCAGATTGTATTCTAGAGGAAGATAACTGTTCAGATGGAGATTCGGAAGGAGCCGACCACACATGTTTACCACCTGAGGTGTTTGCTCTAACCTGGCATGCCAATGTTGGTCATATCATGCATATGGCGCCTTGCATTGCTTACATTATACATCTTATATGTCATCAGCTTAGTTTAGATTTGCTTTGTGTGAATGCCACATGTTTGGTTTTTATATCATACTCCCACCATCCCTAAATATTTGTCTTTTTAGAGATTTCAACAAGTGACTACATACGGAACAAAATGAGTGAATTTACACTCTAAAATATTTCTATATACATCCGTATGTGGTAGTCCATTTGAAATCTCTAAATAGACAAATATTTAGGAACGGAGGGAGTATATGGCCGTATGCATCGTTCTGATGTAGAGGCCGGGGAGTCCCCCTTTTAAAAAAAAACAAATTAAAATATATATTCATGTCTTGACCAGATGAGCATGCAAACTACAATCACCAGGGTGTCAGGTAGGGCCAGAAGACTATTTTAAAAAAAACTTCGAGACGGCCACATAGCATGGATCCGACCCCCAACGATTTTAAGCTTACAGGCACGGTACACGCTATCCTAGACTAGTCTACACATGAAACTGCCACACGAGCATTCGGGCTGCGCTTGGCTCTTCGCCTCTCTGGGAAGTCAAACAATGATGGAGTACTACTGCACTGGAGGAGTACTACAGTATGCTTCTGGCCATCTGACACCGATTGAACTGCTGCATGTCCACCGCGTGCGGGAGGGAGAGCGTGTAGCGAAAGCTTCTCCTAGTCTTGCCAGCCACCATGCTCATGGGCGAGGGAGGGACGCTCCTGCCTTTGCGTGTATGACAGGTGGGCCCGACAGGTGTGTGGCCAACCTGTCATACAGCCAAAGGCAGGTGCAGTTAAGTCCGCGAGGGAGAGGATAATCAAACTTCTCGTTGATGTATGAGTTGACGCGACACATCAAAGCACTACACTCGATATATTTCAATAATTTGCGTTTACCGATGCATTAATTACAACGCATGCATGCATGCCATGACTCTCCTTTTGATACTTGCATGTGTTGATTTAATGCACCTTGAAGTAGTATTAAATATGTGACGGTAAAGCTTTGTAATACCCCGGCCCAAGTCGAGAGATGGTTGTGCACGAGGAGGGCGAGATCATGCAGACCGAACAGGACCGACGATGGAGCTCTCTAAGGTCTCGATGGACCTCACCGTGCTCCACTGCCCCTTTCGCCTCCGCCCCTTGACACCTCTAGTGTATGAGGTTTGAATACACCTCGTCCATTCGGCTGATTGAGCAAGGTGCAGGTTTCTTGATTGATGTGCTGTTCGATTGATTTCTGCAGTGCAAGGGAGGGCACCTGGCCTACGCGGACTGCCGCGTCGAGCGCCCCGGGAACCAGCGGCAGTGCCAGAAGTGCGAGTGTAGCGGTGGCTTTGACGTGCGGAACACGGCGGTGGACTCCGTCCTTTCGTCGATGAGGGTGGAGTGCCCGCACGAAGGTTGTGGGCTCTACGTCACTTACCACAAGCTCGCTGATCACCAGAGCGTGTGTCCGCTCGCACCCTGCAAATGCCCCGTGCCCGTCTGCGGCTACGAAGGCCCGTCGCCGGTGCTCTACCACCACATCAGCATCGCGCATCCCATGCCCGTGCACAGGATCCAGTACGGCAAGGTGCTCCAGCTGCAAGTGCCACTGTCGGAGCCACGGCTCTTGCTGTTCGCAGAGGAGGACCGCCACCCGTTTTTCTTGGTCAGCGGCGTGCTCGACATCGGCGCGCCTATCGCCGTGTCGGTCGTCTCCATCAGAGCGGTGGCGTCCCCACTGTCGCACTATGTGGCCAAGCTGTGGGCGAACGGCCCGCCGGGGGAGCCCAATGGCACGACCGACGCCGTCAAGGTGGAAATGGAGGTGACAAGCAGCAAGGATCCCGGCAACGTCGACGTGCAGGAGCTGACCTTCTTGACAGTTCCGCCCAAGCTGCTGGCCGGGGCTAAGCTTGTATCCCTCCACATTCAGATTGACAAGCTCACGTCCTAAATGTTTCTACAGCGCCTTCTGTTTATCTTAGTAATATGCTAATATAGGGATTACCTTGGTCTACTTTAGCTTAAGAAATGGTGGGTTTTGGTGGTGATGTAGCAATTACTTCGACATCAGATCAGTAATTTCCAATAGTCGAACGGATATTTTGTGTCTGTTGGATATAAAGTTCCTTTGGGTAAGAAGTACTACTTGTCATCAAAATGGATAAAAGGAGATGTATGTAGACGTATTTTAGTTCTAGATACGTACCTTTTTATCCATTTTGATTACAAGCACTCCCTCCGTTCCACAATACATGCCTTCCATTTGTCAAAATATAGATGTATCTAGACATGTTTTAGTATATAGGTACATCCATGATAGAGCCAATCAGATGGTTGAGAACACTACAATTCGTAGCTACAGATGCGTGTGTGACTCCCAGATGCAGAGGCCGGGGGTCATCATCCTCCTTTTCGAGAAAAAACAGACGCATGTGTGAGAGGACGAGTGCGTGCGTGCACCTCTTCTCTTCCTGTATAACGTACTCCCTCCGTCCGAAAATACTTTTCATCAAAACGGATAAAAAGATATGTATCTCAAACTAAAATACGTCTAGATACATCCCATTTTATTCATTTTCATGACAAGTATTTCCGTACAAAGGGAGTACTAAACTCAGAGTACAAGTTTTTGTGGGTGGCACGATGGTGCGTGCGAGAAGTCCCGAGAGATAGGTTTAATGCGTCTGAAAAAAAGACTAGCCTAGAGCTCGCCACGCGGCTATTCCTGTCGAACGCCCCATTAACCGTAAGATATGTATACGAAGGTGCCAGTTATAGCACATACACAACAGTACTCCCTCCTTTCCGGTTTATAGGGCTTAATTCAAAAACCTCACCAACCAAGATGGTGAGTGGTGGAATATTTTTTGTAGTTTGCAAAAGCACCTAATAAATGCTCTTGTTTTTCTCAAAAAGTTATGTTTATCAATGCATTAATTGCAATGCATGCATGCATAAAGTACATGCATTGGTCAATTTTCTCTTAATACTTGCATGCAATGATTTAATGCACCTTGGAATCTGAACATGTGTTGGGGAACAACCAAATTGAGCCTTATAAAATGGAAAAACTAAAATTTTGAGATAAGCCCTATAAGACCGGAAAGGAGGGAGTATAAAAATAAGTACTCCATCCAGGAATAGTGCCACACTTCGAAACTAGAACCGTCAATAAATTTTGAGCTTGCGTCTCGTCACATTCCAAATTACTCCACGCTATATTGAATTGCAAACCAGTTCACACCAATCACAACCTAAACGGTTTCCCACTTAGGAGCGTATTAGTACCACGCAATATTGAATTGCAAACCTGTTCACACCGATCACAACCTAAATGGTTTCCCACTTAGGAGCGTATTAGTACTCAGTTATAAATACTACTATGCCAAGATGACTGCACATTCCTCCTAAACTCCTCATCCACAAAAACAAACAAGTCATTCAGCATCCTTCCCTTGCGTCTGCCATGGCCAGTGTGAGTTCTGGGTCGAGAGATTGCCACCAGGGAGAGGTGAGCATGGAAGCGGAAGCACGAGAGATGTCCCGCCTCGCTGCGAGAGCAGCCGATATGTCCCGCCGCGCAAAAGTAGCAGCACAAAGGTCCCACCGCGCCGTTGAAACAGCACGGAGGTCCCGCCGCACTGTCGATGCAGCAGACTGGTCCGGCCATGCCACAGAAGCATCAGAGATGTCCTGCCGTGCTACGAATGCAGCAGAGATGTCCCGCCGCGCCGCGGTGGCCTGGGAAAATTTCTTGCGGGCAGGCGACGACTGTTACAGGCGCATGCATGCGATCGTCCATAGCCAGATGGATCAGATCTCTGGCTGGGCGAGGTTGCAGGACGCATGAAAGCCTCGTTTGAACAGGCTACCAGCGTCATCTGGCAACTAAGGGAGGGCAATGAAAGGCTCCGGGCCGAGCGCGACCTGCTGAGGGAGAAGATCGTCCGAAGTGCAGACCAGCAGGAGTAGACCAGTGCCTTGTTGAAGAGGACTGGCGTCATCGTCAAGAAACTTATGGACGAGAATGACATGCTCCACAACGAGCGCCAAAGGCTGGTGGAGGAATCCGTGGATGTTCTCAAGCAGCGTCGTGAGGACACGAAAGAGCTCATCACCGCTCGCCGCGGAGACTAGTTCCCGTGGCCTGCAGCAACGCATCAAGAAAGTAGAGACCAGCAAGCCAGATCCTTGTCGTCCTTCTTCTTTTGCCCTTGTGTATTTCGGGCGTAGCCGCATGTGGCTTTTTTAATTATCTTTCTAATTATGTAAGACAATTAATCGTCCTTATCTTTCTATGGAAGATCAATGTTGCAAGGCTGGAATGAAGAAAACTCTTTCTGTGGCGACCCTGGCGTTGCTGTTCTTCTAGTTGCTGCTGGGCTTCCTTCAGTTTCCTGGTTTCTTTTGATGTAATAATCGGATTAGGATGTGTATTGTGTCGTCGGTTGTGAAATGTTGGGTTCTAGGGCAGATGTTTAGCCTTTGTTGGCCTCTTGGGATGTTGCAATTTCAATCTGGTAGCTTTTAGTCCTTCATGTTAGGCTAGAGTTGTGCTGAACTTCTTGTGAATTGTGGTGGTTTTCAATAGTGAAAATCAGAAGGGGCAAGCCCTTCTTTGATAAAACAATTTAATCGTCCTTATATATTCATCGGTCTTGCTATAAGTCGCAGTAGATGCTATATAGGTCTGTCGGATCTTACATCAAGATCCGTTCTTTCAGATTTTCTTTTCTCTTTCTTAAATCTCAGTCGAGTGAGACATAGCCACGCCATTAAACAAAGGCTCGGGCGCCATTAATGGAGACCTTGGGATAGAGGTGGACGGCAGATGGAGGTCAAAGGGCTCTCCTCCCAATAAGCACGCGCAGGGGTCTGATCGCACGCCTCTCGTACTCAAATAGCTACCCTGCATGGTGCCTCCTAGCTAATAAAAAATGGGGACGTGTGGCGGCACGTAAATGGTACTAGTAAGTAGAACGCCCACGGTTTCAATAATACTTGTGTTTCCGATTGTAACGTGACAACACTTGTTCCAAAATGACTTTTTTGATTATTAATGTGTGCGCCTTCGCAAATCGGACTGCAAATTTACCACAGCATGTTGGTGCCATGTCATGGCACCAAGCCAAGTTTCATTATTTTCATGCGTGTTTTGGATTTACAGGAATTAAAAAACTAAGTTTCTCAATGTTTCCAACCCAGCCACGACGCCCAGAATTTTGAATTTCATTCCCATTTCTTGCATGGAGCCTAGATATTTACTCGAGGACACACATGTGATTTTTCAACCAACTTTGGTGCACTAGAACATGTGCTTGTATTTCAAATTTGAATTATGCACACAAAGGTGACACGTTCCCTCCCAGAACCACAAGCCTTCTTGAGAGAAGCTCCGATTTGCAAGAAGCTTATACCAAAATTTGTTCCTATTCGACCAATTTTTTTACCACGACATGGTTCTACCATGACATGACACCATGCCAAGTTTCATGATTTTAAAAACAAGTTTCTCAATGTTCTCGACCGAGCCACGATGCCCAGATGTTTGAATTTTATTCTCATTTTTTGCATGGTTCCTACTCCCTCCTTCCATCTATATAGGGCCTAATGTGTTTTTCAAGACAGCCTTTGACTGTTGACAAGATTAATAGCACATGAGATGTATACTATGAAAATTATATTATTGGAAGCTCCTTTGACCTACAAATTTGAAGGTATGCTTTGTGTAAGTTGCATGTCATATATTATTGCTCTAATGTTTGGTCAAAGTTAGCCTCGAAAAATGCATTAGGACCTATATAGATGGAAGGAGGGAGTAGAAATTCACCCGAGGACACAAGTATGATTTTTCAACCAACTTTGGTGCACGGGAGCATGTGCTTGTAGTTCAAATTTGAATTATGCACATTAAATGACCAAAAACTCAATTAATGTGTAAATAAGGCCAAACGAAGCCGCAGTAATTCCAAAATTTAACAGGGCACTCATGTAGTTATATGTTGCCTTTGTAAATAAACTCAAGGGGGACAACGTATATCGTTTCGCACTCAAAGGTGGCACGTTCCCTCTCAGAACCACGAGCCTTCATGACAGAAGCTTCAGTTTGCAAGAAGCTTATACCAAAATCTGTTCCTATTCGGCCAATTTTTTTACCACAACATGGTAGTACCATGACATGACATCCATGCCAAGTTTCATGATTTTCAGACGTGTTTTGGATTTACAAGAATTTTAAAACCAAGTTTCTCAATGTTCTATGCCGAGCCACGATGCCCAGATGTTTTAATTTTATTCTCATTTCTTGCATGGGACCTAGAAATTCACCCGAGGACACAAATGTGATTTTTCAACCAACTTTGGTGCACGAGAGCATGTGCTTGTAGTTCAAATTTGACTTATGCACATTAAATGACCAGAAACTCAATTAATGTATAAAAAACGACAAACGAACCCGGAATAATTCCAAAATTTAACAGGGCACTAATGTAGTTCTATGTTGCCTTTGTTAAGAAACTCAAGGGGCAGGGCAGCATATATCATTTCACACTCAAAGGTGGCATGTTCCCTCTTAGAACGACGAGCTTCCAAATCGGCACATTTTCTTACCACAACATGTTAGTGCCATGACATGACACCATGCCAAGTTTCATGATTTCCAAGCGACTTTTGGATTTACATGAATTTAAAATCAAAGTTTCTCGATGTTCTCGGCCGAGTCATGACGCCCAGATGTTTGAATTTCATTCTCATTTCTTCCATGGGACCTAGAAATTCAACCAAGGACACACATGTGATTTTTCAACCCACTTTGGTGCACCAGAGCATGTGCATGCAATTCATATTTAGATTATGAACATTAAAAGTACAGAAACTCAATTAATGTATAAAAAGGCCAAATGAACCCGAAATAATTCCAAAATTTAACAGGGAACTCATATAGCTCTATGTTGCCTTTGTAAATAAAATCAGGGGGAGGCAGTGTATATTGTTTCGCACACAAAGGTGACACGTTCTGTCGGGGGGAATCGGCTTCCTCAAACACCTATGGGGACCGAGCCCCTTTCTTGGTTCGGCGGGGGGCGGAGGTCGCGCGAAGAGCGGATCGAGGCGATGCACACAAGGGATTTACCCAGCTTCGGGCCGCAAGGATGCGTAAAACCCTACTGCTGCTTTGTGGTTTGTATTGCGTTCTTGTTGTGGGAGAGCTGAGTGCTACAGTACACTCAGGCGACTTATCGGACCGAGCGTGAGTAGTCCTCCCCCCTCCTCTTATGTTGCGCATGGGGCCTCCTTTTATATGCTCAAGGGGTTACCCACAGGTGGCAACGCAGGTCAGGGTAAAACTGTAAATCGCTGTGTTGGGTACAGCTGTTTGTACAGTGCTATCATACCTAACTCTAACAGCGGGGGACAAGGGCATTAAATGCCCGTCCGCATCGCCCAGACGGTGTAGGAAAGGGACCGTCAGGAGCGCCACCGTTTGCCACGATGGCTACTCTGTCAGCGTTGCTTCCCCACCGCATGCCCCTGGCTGCACAGCCTCTCGCCACGTGCGCCTGGGACGGCCCTAGAGCGACACATTGGTGGGTGAGCTGGAGCGCAGGCACGGGGTGGTACCTTGCCGCGGCAAGCGCCTTGCCGCGGTTGATGCCTTGTCGCACCTGGGAGCTTGTCGCTCGCCGGTCCTTGCCGGGACGCGGAGCGCGCCGCAGCAAGCCTCTTGTCGTGCCTCGGTCGGCCTTCCCAGCAAGCTCCTCTTGTCGGGGCCTTGTGCTTCGAGTAGTCGTCCCGGCAAGCTCCTCTTGCCGGGGCCTTGCTCTCTTCGGATGGCCTTCCCGGCAGGCTCCTCTTTCCGGGGCCTCGCGTCTTGGCTCAAATACTTTGTTCTTGAATGGCCCAAAAGGGGACCATGGAGAGTCTTGGCGATCGCCCGGCAAGCCTTGCCGCGGGGTGCTACGGCTGCCCGTGCAAAAGTTCGGGGTACTAAGGTACCCCTACTTTAGAACACCGACAGGAGCCCCCGGGCCTGGGCCATACACGGTGCCGAGCGCTGTTGGGCCAGGCCCAAAACAGTGCACGGGCACGCGCGGCCTGGGTCACGCTGCATCTGCTCCTACGTCCACCACGTCCTCCCCGAACGGCGCGCGTCGGACGCGACATCGTGGGGAGAGGCGTGCGTGACATGGGCGGCGTGCGCGGGGCTGAGCCCCGCAGGCATGCATCACGTCGCGATAAAGGGGGACAGTTCGCGCCAGCTCCATGAGTGGAGGGAGGCGTGGAGGCGTGGCTCGTTCGCTGGACGGGGCCGAGGTGCGGTTTCCGAGGCGCCCGCTCCCCACGATCACGGGGTGGGGAGAGGTCGCCTCATCTGTCGCCTCGGTCCTGCACGCCAGCCACGCGGCTTCCATGCACCCGGGGTTGCGGACGGTGGAGGCAGGAAACCGGGCCGCCGAGGGTCGGGGCAGCAGGCCGGCCCCAGTCGCCTGGCCTTCCTGTGTCTTGATTGGACGAGCGGAGCGGTCGAGCCCCCACCCCGCTCCTTTATAAAGAGCATGAGGGGGCGACGGGAACCCACACTCCTTCATCTTTTCTTTCCTTCAGCTTCTGATCCCCTCCCTCCATTCGCCATGGAGAAAGGGAACCTTGGTCCTTCATCGGTGGCGGCGAGGGTTGCCGCTAGGCAACGCGCCCCTCCTCCCCTTGCACCCGTGGTGGCGGAGCCAGCCGTAAGGGGAAGGGGGAGGGGGCGAGGTCGTGGACGAGGTTGTGGACGAGGCCGAGGCGCTCGGGGGCGAGGCGGACGGGGCGACGCGCCGGCCTCGCCTCCGCCAGCGGCTCCTCTTCTCACGGCGGTCCACCTCGGGGACGACCCCTGCGAGTTCTTCGTCAGGCTGCGCCGGGCGCCTCGTCGTCGCCTCCGTCTCCCGGCGCCCTTCGCGAGCGTGATGGAGATGGAACAACCCGAGACGCTGAGACTGCGCATGAGGGGCTGCGGGATCAGTGGCACGCGGGTCCACGTTGAGTCCCCAGCCCCCGGCGTCATGTATCTTGGTCACGGGTGGAAGACGTTCGCCCGTATCCACAGCTTGACGGAGGGGTTCACCCTCCATTTTAAGTTGAAGGAGGGCGACCTCCTCTCCGTCAAGGCCTTCGGGGACTTCGGGACCCGGGCCCGGTGCTGCGTGGATAGCTCCTCCGACAGCGAAGGCTCCTCCTCGAGCGAGAGTGACGAGGAGGGGAGCGACAGCGACGACGAGGGTAGCGGTCGTCGGGATGACGGGTCCGACTAGGCGCCGGTCGCAGCTCCGTGTGGCACCGGCGACCCCATCATCCGTGCCGCCGGCTCCTTGAGCTTCTCGGGGTCGTCTCCTTGGCGGCTGGCGTAGGGAAACTGCGGAAGAGGAAGAGGGCGGGCGGCAAGGCCATCAACTCGGAGTACGGGGGCATGGGGCCCTCGACAGCGTGCTGAAGTCCTTCCGCTTCGTCGAGCCCTGCTTCCGGCGCCGCCGTCACCGTCCAGCTTTCAGACGGCCCCCGGGATGTTCTCTTGGTGTTTTCTGCCACCCATAGCTCGCCTGGGCGCCCCTTTTGCCCTTTTCGCCTCCTTGTCCTACCTCCTAAGGAGAGAGACAAGAAAGGGATTACGGGCATCTTATCTTTTTTTAATCTGTAAGCCCTCGGGCCTTAGTTGCATTTAAAGCTTGTAATCCCATCTTTCATGTTTTTCATTCTCTCTGAACTGTACCTGAGCGGAATGTTTTTAATGAAAAGGGGATGTTTGCCGGGCCATTCGTCCCGTGGGTCAAACCCACGCCAAGGAGTGAATCCTTTATATCGTTAAGATAGACACTTCTTTGCCCGGCAACAGGCCCTGCCGTCTTCCCACGCCTCTCGACCTCTCTCACGCCTTTGGCGGAGGGAGGGATGAGGCGGGTTCGGGCTCCTCGTTCCGCCCCTTTGCCGCCGCGACTACTACCAAAACGGGCCCCAGGAACGCGCTCTGGGGCCTGTCGTTAAGGGAGCACGGTAGCTTTTAGGAGGAAACAAGGTTTTCGTATTCCACAGTTCATAAGAGAATGCATGACAAGGGATGCAAAAACTTATCTGGGATTGCAGCCCCCGGCAACTTTGGCTTGCCGCGGGCGAATCTTCATACTTGCAGCCCCCGGCAACACTGGTTTGCCGGGGACCAGAGGCTGGTTCGCCCTTCTTCTCTTCTTCGTCCTTAAGCGGTCTGGCCAGGATATGCAAAACCCTGCGAACCAAAGGAAACGAAGGAACAGGAAAAAGGACGCAGACTCGACCTCTAAGCTAGGGGTTAGCGACTGTCAGGCACCATCAACCCTAACCAAGGACGAGACTCGACTCAGCATGCATGCTAAAACTTAGGGCGCCGGCGCTTCATTGACTGCTGCTCAGGGTCTGCGCTTGGCTTTGTACAAAGGATCGCATGCAACTGCGGCAAGACTTGTACAAAAGGTTGGTTGCCGGACAGGGTCCGACAACCGCGCCTTACGGGTAAAACTTACGAAGATGCTCAATATTCCAGGAGTTGCTCACCGGAGTGCCATCTTCGGTCTCGAGGCAGACAGCGCCGGGCCTCGTGACTCGTCTCACCCGGTAAGGGCCTTCCCGCTTCGGCGTCAACTTGTTATGATTCTTGGCGGACGGAGCGCGCCGAAGAACAAGGTCGCCTTCCTCGAAGCTTATGGCTTTAACTTTGCGGCTATGGTAGCGACGCAAAGCTTGCTGGTAGCGAGAGGCTCGCACCGCAGCCCGAAGACGATCTTCCTCAAGGAGCAGCGCGTCATCTTCACGCAGCCGCTCTTGCTCAAGCTCATCATAAGCGAGCACTCGAGGTTACCCATATACGAGTTCCGTGGGGCTAACTGCTTCTGCTCCATAGACTAGAGCAAATGGTGTCTGGCCAGTGGCTCGATTTGGCGTCGTTCTGATCGACCAAAGAGCCACCGGCAGCTCCTCGATCCAGTTTCTTCCGCACTTGTGCAGCCTGTCGAAAGTTCTGGTCTTGAGCCCGTGCAGCACTTCGGCATTGGCCCTCTCCGCTTGACCGTTGCTCCTGGGATGAGCAATAGAAGCGAAGCAGACCTTGGCGCCGAGATCTTGGACGTATTGCATGAAGGCGTAGCTCGTGAATTGTGTACCGTTGTCGGTGATGATCCTGTTGGGGATCCCGAAGCGGCAAACAATCGACCTGAAGAACTTGACTGCTGACTGTGCTGTCACCTTCCTCACTGGTTCCACTTCCGGCCACTTTGTGAACTTGTCGATTGCGACGTACAAGTACTCAAAGCCCCCGACAGCTCGGGGGAAGGGGCCGAGGATGTCGAGCCCCCAGACCGAAAATGGCCAGGATAAAGGGATCGTCTGGAGAGCTTGAGCTGGCTGGTGTATCTGCTTGGAATGGAACTGGCATGCTTCACACTTGGTTACTTGTGCAGTTGCATCCTGGAGGGCTGTCGGCCAGAAGAAACCTTGCCGGAACGCTTTGCCGGCAATTGCTCTTGCGCCAATGTGGTGACCACATATGCCTCCATGTATCTCTGCCAACAGCTTCTGTCCGTCTTCCCGGGTAATACACTTCAATTTCACACCGTTGCGCCCTCTTCTGTAAAGTGTGTTGTCGATAAACTGGTACATACTCGAGCGCCGGGCTACTCTTTCCGCTTCTTCCTGCTCTTCGGGAAGTTCTCCGTTCTGGAGGAAATGGACAGTCTGCTGCGCCCATGCTGGAGCCTGTGGCTCGACAACAAGGACTGAAGGCACATCTGCTGCTGCGGGAACGTCCGCTTCTACGGCGAGGATCTGGGACTCAGCCGGAGCTTGACGTTCCCCGGCAAGCTTGCCGGAGCAAAACTTGTCGGGAGCGCCTGCTTCTACGAAACAAACCCTGGGGTTTTCCGGAGCAGACAGCTCCTCAGCGCTCTTGGCGTCGATCTTGGGGACCGTCTTGGCGGCGGCTCCGGGGAGCTCAGCCGGAAGATAGTCGCCGGAGACCAACTTCCTCTTCTTGCTCTGTCCGGTTGATGGTGTTACGGATGGTTGAGTCAGCTTGAGCACAAAGGTTCCTGGTTCCACCGGTAACTTTAGTGCGGCGCACTTTGACAGGCCATCGGCAATGTCGTTCTCAGTCCTCGGAACATGTTCCATTTGCAGGCCATCAAAGCGCTCTTCTAGCTTCCTCACTTCATCGACGTAAGCTTCCGTCAACGGACTCTGATAATCTTTGTTCACTTGGCGGACGACAAGCTGCGAGTCACCCCGGACAATGAGCTTCTTAATCCCAACTTCTGCTGCGATCCTGAGACCGGCAAGTAGACCTTCATATTCTGCAGTATTGTTGGTTGCTTGCTCCTTGGGAAAGTGCATTTGGACGATGTACTTGAGGTGCTCTCCGGTGGGCGCGATAAGCAGCACGCCAGCACCGGCGCTTTCCAGCGAAAAGGCACCATCAAAGTACATCAGCCACTCTCTGCTCGCTTCTTTGTCGGGGATGCTCGTCTCTGGAATTTCTTCGTCTGGCGTCGGCGTCCACTCTGCTATGAACTCTGCCAATGCTCTGCTTCGGATAGTTGAAGTGCTCTCGAACTTGAGGCCAAAGCTTGACAGTTCCAGTGCCCACTAAACGATCCTGCCTGTTGCTTCGGGATTCTGCAGTATCCTCTTTAGCGGAAAGCGAGTGACAACTGTGATCTCGTGTGCTTGGAAGTAATGGCGCAGCTTTCTCGAGGCCATAAGGAGGCCGAAAAGCAATTTATGCACACCAGAGTACCTTGACCTAGCCCCCTGCAAGAGGGAACTGACAAAGTAAACTGGGCGCTGCACCATTTTCTTCTTTTGCACCTCCTCTTGTGCCTGCGCAGGTCCATCCTTATCGAGGCCAGAGCTTGTCGGGGAAGCCCCCTGCTTGTCGCTGGACGCACTTGCCGCGGTTGCTAGCTCATCATCTGCCTCCCTCTCCGCTACTAACGCAGCACTAACCACTTGATTGGTAGCCGCCAGGTATAGCAGCAACTTCTCTTGTGGTTTAGGCGCGACAAGTATTGGAGCGGAGGACAGGTATTTCTTCAAGTCCCGCAGCGCAGCCTCCGCTTTCGGAGTCCATTTTACTGGACCTGCCTTTTTCAAAACTTTGAAAAATGGCAGGGCGCGTTCTGCAGACTTGGAAATGAACCTGCTGAGAGCTGCCACGCAGCCGGCAAGTCTTCGTACGTCCTTGACACGTGTTGGTGCTTCAATCTGCTCGATGGCCTTGATCTTGTTGGGATTGGCTTCGATTCCCCGCTGAGACACGAAGAACCCGAGAAGCTTGCCGGAAGGGACTCCGAACACGCACTTCTCGGGGTTGAGCTTGACGCTGATCCTGCGCAGGTTCGCAAAGGTCTCTTCTAAGTCTTGAATCAGGGTTGCCCTGTCTCTGCTCTTGACCACTACGTCATCCATGTAGGCCTCCACATTTCTGTGGATTTGTGGCTCAAAAGCGGTGTGGACAACCCTTGCAAATGTTGAACCAGCATTCTTCAGTCCGAAAGGCATCCGTACGAAACAGTACATGCCACATGGAGTGATGAACGCGGTCTTTTCCTCATCTTCTTCAGCCATGAAGATCTGATGGTATCCTGAGTAGGCGTCAAGAAATGAAAGCAGGTCACATCCGGCCATGGAGTCAACAATCTGGTCAATGCGCGGCAAGGGAAAGGGATCTTTGGGACAAGCTTTGTTAACATCAGTAAAGTGGATGCAAAGCCTCCATTTCCCATTTGCTTTGCGCACGACAACAGGATTGGCCAACCACGTTGGATGGAGCACACCTCTGACGAGGCCTGCCGCTTCCAACTTCTTGATCTCTTCTGCGATGAACTCTTGGCGCTCCACTGCTTTTTTCCTAACTCTCTGCTTGACGGGCCGCGCGTGAGGACAGACGGCAAGGTGGTGCTCAATCACTTTCCTGGGAACGCCGGGGATGTCAGATGGTTGCCAGGCAAACACATCGACATTCGCCCGCAGGAAAGCAACGAGCGCGCTTTCCTATTTGGGGTCGAGAGTGGCACTGATGGTGAAGGTACCACCAGTGCCGTCCTCCTTGGTGGGCACCTTCTTGGTCGTTGGCGGGGCTGCCATCGACTTCTTACACTTGCCGATGGAGCTCGATGGCGCGTCCTCGACGGTAGCGCAGCACTCCGAAGAGGTGCGCTTGCCGGAGTGGGCACCAGAGCACTCGCCGGGCTTGGTCTTCTTCTTGCCGGCGGAGCTCGATGGTGCGTCCTCGACGGTAGCGCGGCACTCCGTAGAGGTGCGCTTGCCGGAGTGGGCACCAGAGCACTTGCCGGGCTTGGTCTTCTTCTTCCCTCCGGGATCTTCAGCGGCAAGTGGCTTGTGATCCGTTGCGGCTGCTGCTTCCCGGTAGATCTTGTTGGCACAGATAAGGGCATCCTTCTTGTCGCCGGGGACAGAGATGACGCTTATCGGGCCTGGCATCTTGAGCATGTTGTATGCGTAGTGAGAGGCCGCCATGAACTTGGCGAGCGCTGGACGGCCGAGAATTCCATTGTAGGGTAATGGAAAATCGGCAACGTCAAAAGTGATCCTCTCTGTCCTGAAGTTCAGCACGCTGCCAAATGTCACTGGCAACGTTATCTTCCCCTTCGGCTTGCTCCTTCCCGGGTTGATTACTTGGAACGTGCCGGTCTCTTCGAGCTCGCTGTCGGGGACTTGGAGTTTCCGGAGCACAGCGGAGGAGATCAGGTTCAAGCCGGCCCCGCCGTCGACTAGCATCTTAGTGACTTTGAGGTTGTGGACTGTTGGTGAGACCAACATCGGCAAGCACCCGATCGCAGTTGTGCGGTCAGGGTGGTCCTCAGTATCGAAGATGATAGGCGTGTTGGACCATTTCAGAGGCTTGCGCGACTCGACGGGTGGTTCCGCTGCATTGACTTCCTGCGCCCACTGCTTGAGCTGGCGGTGAGAAGTATGCAGGGAAGCACCGCCGTCTACGCACAAGACCCCTGTGGCTTTCTGAAACTCCTGCTCACTGGTCTCGACGTCATCCATGTCTTCGTCTTCGTCGTCGTCTTCGTCCTTGTCGCGGCCGCGGGTAGGCCTGTCTGCTTGCCGCCGCTTGTCCTTGTCGCGGCGTCCTCCCTGGCCGGGGCGCTTCGTGCCGGATCCTCCGCCACCTCCTCGGGCTTTCTCCTTGTCGCGCCGCTCATACTCGGCCTTCTGCAGCTCGACGAGCCGCTCGACCTGCTTGCAGCTCTAGAGGTCATGGCCCTTGGTGCGGTGGATCTTGCAGTACTGTTTGGTGGTGCCGTCCCGCTTGTCGGCGGCCGCCACAGCCTGGCAGTTGGCGCATCCGGCAACCTCCTTACCGGAGCTACCAGCCTGGGCCTTCTTGGCTGCGCCTTCATCGCCGGACTGCTCAACAACCAGTACTTCTTGGCTCTTCTTCTTCCTGTTGCTCCGCCGCCGGCTCTTCCTTGCCGGGGCGGTGTCCTCACTGTAAGATTCTCCTGCTCCAGTGTTCTCTCCGGGGAGTTTCTTCCCTTCCTCAGCACGGGCACACTTGTCGGCCAGGGCATATAGCTCGCTGACGTCTTTGATCTTGCACATCGCCATCTCCTCCCGCATCCTGCGGTTACGCACGTTCTGATGGAACGCGCTGATGACCGCGGCGGCGTGGACGTGTGGGATGTTGTAGTGTACACGGCTGAATCTCTGGATGAACTTGCGCAAGGGTTCCCCTTCCTTCTGGACGAGCAGATGAAGGTCGCTCGCTTGGCCATGGGGTTTGTGGCCGCCCGTAAAGGCGCCAACAAACTGATGGCACAAGTCTGTCCAGGAGGTTATGGAGTTGTCCGGCAAGTGCATGAGCCAGGATCTGACGTTGGACTTGAGCACCAGCGGGAAGTAGTTGGAAAGGATCTTGTCGTCTCGCCCCCCAGCAGCCTGCACCGCAATGGTGTAGATGATGAGGAACTCCGACGGATGCAACTTGTCGTCGTACTTCTCTGGCACGTCTGGCTTGAAATTCTTCGTGCTGGGCCACTGGACTTGCCGCAGCTCACGGGTGAACGCAGGGCATCCTACCGCGTACGGCAGGTCGCCTGGTCCCCCCGGCGCATGCATGTCGACAGAGGGCCCAGCGCGCTGGTCTGATTGACGTCGCGCTTCTCTCCGACGCTCGATGCGAGTACGAGCATCCTCTTGCTCTCGTTCGTGAAGAACTTGGCGTTGATCACGACGAGTTCGCGGATTCGACGACGCGGTGGAGTCGTTGTCGTGATGGTTCCGGCGAGTCGGCGATCTTGGCCTTTGGGGCGGGGAGTGCACGGTGGTCGCACCCCCGCCGGTCTTGGAGCCATCGGTTCTCGCCTGGCCGTCCCGCCGCGGCTGCGACGCGCTGTGCTGCCGCGGGGTGTCGCCGTTAGCGAAACCGATGAGGCTCTGTATCGTGGCCCTCCAGTTGTCGAGCTTGTCCGCCGTTGGAGGGTAGTGTAGGAGCAGTTGAGCTCGCGCCAGAGATTCTGCTGGAGTGGCGGGCAGCGGTGGCGAACGGCGCGTGGAGCGGGACGTGCTCGAACTTCTAACTACGTTAGAAGGAGCAACACCCGGACCAGGCAGTCGCGCCACGCTCGCGCCAACACGTTGGTGTGAGTGCTGGCCTTGAGCGCCTTGGGATCCGCCGGCTCGATCTGGGTCCAGCGAGCGTATGGTACCATGAGTGCCAAGACGCTGCTGGTCCCGTGCCTCCTGAGAGGGGCGCGGTGCATGTTCGGACGCCGTGGCGCCATGAGCTGGCTCGACGACGCCCGTTCCGCCGCCAGTGCCGTCCCCACCACCCATTTGCTCCAAGGGCGGTGGGTTCGACGCGGACGGACCAGCCACCTCCGGAGCTTTCTTCTTCGGTGGCATGTCGATGAAGATGATGGAGATCTAGCCCGTGCAGACGCCGGATCAGGTTCGCACAACTTCGATGCCCCCTACCTGGCGCGCCAAAGATGTCGGGGAGAATCGGCTTCCTCGAACACCTATGGGGACCGAGCCCCTTTCTTGGTTCGGCGGGGGGCGGAGGTCGCGCGAAGAGCGGATCGAGGCGATGCACACAAGGGATTTACCTAGCTTCGGGCCGCAAGGATGCGTAAAACCCTACTGCTGCTTTGTGGTTTGTATTGCGTTCTTGTTGTGGGAGCGCTGAATGCTACAGTACACTCAGGCGACTGATCAGACCGAGCGTGAGTGGTCTTCCCCCTCCTCTTACGTTGCGCATGGGGCCTCCTTTTATATGCTCAAGGGGTTACCCACAGGTGGCAACGCAGGTCAGGGTAAAACTGTAAATCGTTGTGTTGGGTACAGCTGTTTGTACAGTGCTATCATACCTAACTCTGACGGCGGGGGACAAGGGCATTAAATGCCCGTCCGCATCGCCCAGACGGTGCAGGAAAGGGACCGTCAGGAGCGCCACCGTTTGCCACGATGGCTACTCTGTCAGCGTTGCTTCGCCACCGCATGCCCCTGGCTGCACAGCCTCTCGCCACGTGCGCCTGGGACGGCCCCAGAGCGACACGTTGGTGGGTGAGCTGGAGCGCAGGCACGGGGTGGTAACTTGCCGCGGCAAGCGCCTTGCCGCGGTTGATGCCTTGTCGCGCCCGGGAGCTTGTCGCTCGCCGGTCCTTGCCGGGACGCGGAGCCGTCGCAGCAAGCCTCTTGTCGTGCCTCGGTCGGCCTTCCCGGCAAGCTCCTCTTGCCGGGGCCTTGTGCTTCGAGCGGTCGTCCCGGCAAGCTCCTCTTGCCGGGGCCTTGCTCTCTTCGGATGGCCTTCCCGGCAGGCTCCTCTTGCCGGGCCCTTGCGTCTTGGCTCAAATACTTTGTTCTTGAATGGCCCAAAAGGGGACCATGGAGAGTCTTGGCGATCGCCCGGCAAGCCTTGCCGCGGGGTGCTACGACTGCCCGTGCACAAGTTCGGGGTACTAAGGTACCCCTACTTTAGTACACCGACACGTTCCCTCTCGGAACCACGGGGCTTGTTGAGAGAATCTCCGGTTTTGCAAGAGGCTTATACCAAAACTTGTCCCAATTCAGCCAAAAATTATATGTATGAAAACAGGGTTTAGATTATCCCAAACATCTTGCTACCTAGACCAATAATGTACTATGATTTGAATTCAACATAAAATGGATACAAATATTTGAATTGGAGAGCGTATGGTACATGTAGTTCATAGTGAAATATGATTACTACTACATGTATGTTTTTTGTTATCAAGATAATACTTAAATTATTGTATAACTTGACAACAATCATATTCAAATAAGGAAAATTGATTCAAATTTAGTCCATATGGTAGACGACAATATATATGTTCACATGGTGGAGTAAAATGTTCATATATGATGGAAGATCAAAATGTACGACTACATCAATTATAAACCGCAAGGTCACCTAACGATATATTCGAATTCAACATAACGTGGATTCAAAAATTGAAATTCGAGATCATGGCATCTGTAATCATATAAAAAGGGACATTACTCTTTCTTTGGTGGGAATTGATTTGTTTTTTGTTGTTGTTGAGGGAAGTGCGAATCGATTTGGTAATGTGCAGGGTAATCTTGTTCTCCCGATTTTTTTTACATTTTTCTCGTAATTTTTTCAATGGCATCTATAGCAATATAGTAAAGGGGGACATGACTCTCTTGTGTCTTGTATGAACTTTTTTACACGTTAAGTTTGTTCTGCCGAACAAGGAATCCACACCTTGTTATCCCGAAATTTTCAAGCTCGAGTATCTTTTGTCTCACCGTCTTTGAAACTCCCGCTTCTTCAACCCGCGCCGCGCCTTGTTATACCGAAATTTGGATGCGCGTGAGAGCTCCCTCCTCATCCGAAAACGCTCCCGCCGCCCAGACACGCGAAATCCCCCTTCTACCCCTCAGCCAGAAATGAAGCTCCATGTCGCGGTGTCAAAACCGGTGGGGGTACACTGGTAACTTACCCTACATTTCGGACAAGCGCATCCCCAAGCTTGGCTCCCCATCCCCCTTCGCCCCCCCATTCATACACCAAGGCCGCCAAAACCCGCTAAACCCCATGCTCCTCCATCAGCCTCCCGACCGCCGCCCAGCCGGAGACTCTTCCCCGACTATGTCGTCCACCGCAACAGCTCGCCGTCCCTCATCCACCGCACCGGATGCGGATCCGTTGTCGATCTCGTCGTCCCGCCGGATCAGCCGCCCCGTCCTCCACCTCTAAGGAGCTGCCGCGACGTTCGCCTCGTCTATCGCGCCACCTCAATCCCCACAGCGCTGTCTTGACCTGCCCCACTGGAACCACAGCACCCTCACCAATTCCTCCGATGAAGCCAAGGCCAACTCGATGCCACCAAGGAGGTTCTGCACTCACCGCCGCCTTTTATCCGGTGCTCGATGCCGAGCAGACATGGCATGTCTCCATCGACGGCGCCGTCGCCAGCCACATCATCCACGACGTCTCTCCCCCATGTCGTTGCTTCCTCGGCGGCGACTTCCACAACGGCACTAGCTGCAGCTGCTTTGGCTCTCGCTCGCGTTGCGGCTCTGTTCTTGTTGTCGGTCGCGCTGCTGCATTGCTCCTGCTTTCGTTCATGCTGCTGCTCTGCTCTTGCTCTCGCTTGCGCTGCTACTGTTGCACGACCTCCAGCAGCTACAGGAGTTGCTACTTTAGCACTCGCTCGCGGTGCTACTGCACGACTTGCTCTCTGCCAGTGCGTTCCCTGCTCGAGCATCTGCTGATTTAGATCACTGCTTCTCTGCTACTAGTGCTCGAACGCCCTAAACATCTATTGCAATGCTCTGTTACTAGTTCAATCAGTTTTGACAGTAAAATTCAGTTTCGACTGTGAAGTTCATTTTCTTCAGTTAAGTTCAGAGTACAGCATCTGTCGGAGCGGCCGTGGCGCGGCTGATGCGTTTTACATCTAGCACTTTTTGGTGATGTATTTTACATCATCTATTGCAGATGATATTAGGGTCCCACTTGAGATTAACATTGTCTGTCTTGTCATGCTTCAGCCTCGTCGCCGTACACCTTAGCGGAGCTGCTCCAATGATGGAACAGTCCATCACAGCGGAGCAGTACCCTCAACGCCATTTCCAGAGGCCTCAGATCTTCTTCCCCGCCTACGACAGTCTCACCAGCATCATCACCATCCTCCACGTCCAAACCAATGATGCTAAGGTCCACAAGGCTATGCCAAAGAGGTTGTACACTCATCGCATCACTTTGTTTCTCCATTCCTCTGTTCTTCCAATCCATGTGAGCCAAACACCCAGGTTGACTGAAATCCTATGTTTCCAAATGCTCTGTTTTGCACGTGCATTCCTATCCTATTCCTGTGTTTTTCCTGTCCCTGCGTTTATAGAATCCTCCAATTCTAAGGAGCCCTTACAGATTTACTTCATTTTCAGATAGGCGTCAAAGAGAACTCTGTGTGTTATGTCCTGCTCCTGTCATGCCATCATCCACCCCACCTGAGGTGCACCATCGACATAAGCGTTCACTGCAGTAGAGATCCCCCCTGCAGACTTCCTTTCGCCGCCTCAGATAATCTTCCCCGTTTCCGGCAGCCACGCCAACTGCATTACCATCATTGACGGGCCAGATGAACCTGAGGACTACACAGTTTCGGAAGAGAGGTCGCGGTCTTTTGTGTGTGCTTACGTTATACATCGGTTATTATTACCTGCTACTTTATCATTCAATCTTGAGTTTTTAATTGCCCATGGGTCTCATATCGAGCTAGCAACGAATAGTATCTGTCTACTATCTGGTTCATCTAGGGTCTTCTAAGTGGTTCATGTTGGGTGGGCAACAAACAATAGATGATCCATTGTCTATCTTTTTAAACTGAAGCTATAATCTACCTGCTATCATTAGTTTTGAGTCCATCCACTCGTTTGCTACCATCAGTCTTGATTTTTGCATGCACCCCTTAGGCCTTACAAAATCTAACTTTCTTTATTATGCATGTCAAATATTGTACACAATCGTACTGAACATGTAGAGAAAAAGAGAAGACTGTTGCGTGAGAATATAATGTCATGCAGACGCTGCTCCATGGTGGGCGCAGTGCCCCCCCTCCTGCATTTCCAGATTGTATTCTAGAGGAAGATAACTGTTCAGATGGAGATTCGGAAGGAGCCGACCACACATGTTTACCACCTGAGGTGTTTGCTCTAACCTGGCATGCCGATGTTGGTCATATCATGCATATGGCGCCTTGCGTTGCTTACATTATACATCTTATATGTCATCAGCTTAGTTTAGATTTGCTTTGTGTGAATGCCACCTGTTTGGTTTTTATATCATACTCCCACCATCCCTAAATATTTGTCTTTTTAGAGATTTCAACAAGTGACTACATACGGAACAAAATGAGTGAATTTACACTCTAAAATATGTCTATATACATCCGTATGTGGTAGTCCATTTGAAATCTCTAAATAGACAAATATTTAGGAACGGAGGGAGTATATGGCCGTATGCATCGTTCTGATGTAGAGGCCGGGGAGTCCCCCTTTTCAAAAAAAAAACAAATTAAAATATATATTCCTGTCTTGACTAGATGAGCATGCAAACTACAATCACCAGGGTGTCAGGTAGGGCCGGAAGACTATTTTTTTTAAAAAAACTTCGAGACGGCCACATAGCATGGAGCCGACCCCCAACGATTTTAAGCTTACAGGCACGGTACACGCTATCCTGGACTAGTCTACACATGAAACTGCCACACGAGCGTTCGGGCTGCGCTTGGCTCTTCGCCTCTCTGGGAAGTCAAACAATGATGGAGTACTACTGCACTGGAGGAGTACTACAGTATGCTTCTGGCCATCTGACACCGATTGAACTGCTGCATGTCCACCGCGTGCGGGAGGGAGAGCGTGTAGCGAAAGCTTCTCCTAGTCTTGCCAGCCACCACGCTCATGGGCGAGGGAGGGACGCTCCTGCCTTTGCGTGTATGACAGGTGGGCCCGACAGGTGTGTGGCCAACCTGTCATACAGCCAAAGGCAGGTGCAGTTAAGTCCGCGAGGGAGAGGATAATCAAACTTCTCGTTGATGTACGAGTTGACGCGACACATCAAAGCACTGCACTCGATATATTTCAATAATTTGCGTTTACCCCGGCCCATGACTCTCCTTTTGATACTTTCACGTGTTGATTTAATGCACCTTGAAGTAGTATTAAATATGTGACAGTAAAGCTTTGTAATACCCCGGCCCAAGTCGAGAGATGGTTGTGCACGAGGAGGGCGAGATCATGCAGACCGAACAGGACCGACGATGGAGCTCTCTAAGGTCTCGATGGACCTCACCGTGCTCCACTGCCCCTTTCGCCTCCGCCCCTTGACACCTCCAGTGTATGAGGTCTGAATACACCTCGTCCGTTCGGCTGATTGAGCAAGGTGCAGGTTTCTTGATTGATGTGTTGTTCGATTGATTTCTGCAGTGCAAGGGAGGGCACCTGGCCTGCGCGGACTGCCGCGTCGAGCGCCCCGAGAACCAGCGGCAGTGCCAGAAGTGCGAGTGTAGCGGTGGCTTTGACGTGCGGAACACGGTGGTGGACTCCGTCCTTTCGTCGATGAGGGTGGAGTGCCCGCACGAAGGTTGTGGGCTCTACGTCACTTACCACAAGCTTGCTGATCACCAGAGCGTGTGTCCGCTCGCACCCTGCAAATGCCCCGTGCCCGTCTGCGGCTACGAAGGCCCGTCGCCGGTGCTCTACCACCACATCAGCACCGCGCATCCCATGCCCGTGCACAGGATCCAGTACGGCAAGGTGCTCCAGCTGCAAGTGCCACTGTCGGAGCCACGGCTCTTGTTGTTCGCAGAGGAGGACCGCCACGCGTTTTTCTTGGTCAGCGGCGTGCTCGACATCGGCGCGCCTATCGCCGTGTCGGTCGTCTCCATCAGAGCGGTGGCGTCCCCACTGCCGCACTATGTGGCCAAGCTGTGGGCGAACGGCCCGCCAGGGGAGCCCAATGGCACGACCGACGCCGTCAAGGTGGAAATGGAGGTGACAAGCAGCAAGGATCCCGACAACGTCGACGTGCAGGAGCTGACCTTCTTGACAGTTCCGACCAAGCTGCTGGCCGGGGCTAAGCTTGTATCCCTCCACATTCAGATTGACAAGCTCACGTCCTAAATGTTTCTACAGTGCCTTTTGTTTATCTTAGTAATATGCTAATATAGGGATTACCTTGGTCTACTTTAGCTTAAGAAATGGTGGGTTTTGGTGGTGATGCAGCAATTACTTCGACATCAGATTAGAAATTTCCAACAGTCGAACGGATAGTTTGTGTCTGTTGGATATAAAGTTCCTTTGGGTAAGAAGTACTACTTGTCATCAAAATGGATAAAAGGAGATGTATGTAGACGTATTTTAGTTCTAGATACGTACCTTTTTATCCATTTTGATGACAAGCACTCCCTCCGTTCCACAATACATGTCTTCCATTTGTCAAAATATAGATGTATCTAGACATGTTTTAGTATATAGGTACATCCATGATAGAGCCAATCAGATGGTTGAGAACACTACAATTCGTAGCTACAGATGCGTGTGTGACTCCCAGATGCAGAGGCCGGGGGTCATCATCCTCCTTTCCGAGAAAAAACAGACGCATGTGTGAGAGGACGAGTGCGTGCGTGCACCTCTTCTCTTCCTGTATAACGTACTCCCTCCGTCCGAAAATACTTTTCATCAAAACGGATAAAAAGATATGTATCTCAAACTAAAATATGTCTAGATACATCCCATTTTATTCATTTTCATGACAAGTATTTCCGGACAGAGGGAGTACTAAACTCAGAGTACAAGTTTTTGTGGGTGGCACGATGGTGCGTGCGAGAAGTCCCGAGAGATAGGTTTAATGCGTCTGAAAAAAAGACTAGCCTAGAGCTCGCCACGCGGCTATTCCTGTCGAACGCCCCATTAACCGTAAGATATGTATACGACGGTGCCAGTTATTGCACATACACAACAGTACTCCCTCCTTTCCGGTTTATAGGGCTTAATTCAAAAACCTCACCAACCAACATGGTGAGTGGTGGAATATTTTTTGTACTTTGCAAAAGCACCTAATTAATGCTCTTGTTTTTCTCAAAAAAATTATGTTTATCAATGCATTAATTGCAATGCATGCATGCATAAAGTACATGCATTGGTCAATTTTCTCTTAATACTTGCATGCAATGATTTAATGCACCTTGGAATCTGAACATGTGTTGGGGAACAACCAAATTGAGCCTTATAAAATGGAAAAACTAAAATTTTGAGATAAGCCCTATAAGACCGGAAAGGAGGGAGTATAAAAAGAAGTACTCCATCCAGGAATAGTGCCGCACTTCGAAACTAGAACCGTCAATAAATTTTGAGCTTGCGTCTCGTCACATTCCAAATTACTCCATGCTATATTGAATTGCAAACCAGTTCACACCAATCACAACCTAAACGGTTTCCCACTTAGGAGCGTATTAGTACCACGCTATATTGAATTGCAAACCTGTTCACACCGATCACAACCTAAACGGTTTCCCACTTAGGAGCGTATTAGTACTCAGTTATAAATACTACTATGCCAAGATGACTGCACATTCCTCCTCAACTCCTCATCCACAAAAACAAACAAGTCATTCAACATCCTTCCCTTGCGTCTGCCATGGCCAGTGTGAGTTCTGGGTCGAGAGATTGCCACCAGGGAGAGGTGAGCATGGAAGCGGAAGCACGAGAGATGTCCTGCCTCCCTGCGAGAGCAGCCGACATGTCCCTCCGCGCGAAAGTAGCAGCACAAAGGTCCCGCCGCGCCGTTGAAGCAGCACGGATGTCCCGCCGCACTGTCGATGCAGCAGACTGGTCCGGCCGTGCCACAGAAGCATCAGAGATGTCCTGTCGTGCTACGAATGCAGCAGAGATGTCCCGCCGCGCCGCGGTGGCCTGGGAAAATTTCTTGCAGGCAGGCGACGATTGTTACAGGCGCATGCATGCGATCGTCCATAGCCAGATGGATCAGATCTCTGGCTGGGCGAGGTTGCAGGACGCATGAAAGCCTCGTTTGAACAGGCTACCAGCGTCATCTGGCAACTAAGGGAGGGCAATGAAAGGCTCCGGGCCGAGCGCGACCTGCTGAGGGAGAAGATCGTCCGAAGTGCAGACCAGCAGGAGTAGACCAGTGCCTTGTTGAAGAGGACCGGCGTCATCGTCAAGAAACTTATGGACGAGAATGACATGCTCCACAACGAGCGCCAAAGGCTGGTGGAGGAATCCATGGATGTTCTCAAGCAGCGTCTTGAGGACACGAAAGAGCTCATCACCGCTCGCCGCGGAGACTAGTTCCCGTGGCCTGCAGCAACGCATCAAGAAAGTAGAGACCAGCAAGCCAGATCCTTGTCGTCCTTCTTCTTTTGCCCTTGTGTATTTCGGGCATAGCCGCATGTGGCTTTTTTAATTATCTTTCTAATTATGTAAGACAATTAATCGTCCTTATCTTTCTATGGAAGATCAATGTTGCAAGGCTGGAATGAAGAAAACTCTTGCTGTGGCGACCCTGGCGTTGCTGTTCTTCTAGTTGCTGCTGGGCTTCCTTCAGTTTCCTGGTTTTTTTGATGTAATAATCGGATTAGGATGTGTATTGTGTTGTCGGTTGTGAAATGTTGGGTTCTAGCGTAGATGTTTAGCCTTTGTTGGCCTGTTGGGATGTTGCGATTTCAATCTGGTAGCTTTTAGTCCTTCATGTTAGGCTGGAGTTGTGCTGAACTTCTTGTGAATTGTGGTGGTTTTCAATAGTGAAAATCAGAAGGGGCAAGCCCTTCTTTGATAAAAAAATTTAATCATCCTTATATATTCATCGGTCTTGCTATAAGTCGCAGTAGATGCTATATAGGTCTGTCGGATCTTAAATAAAGATCCGTGCTTTCAGATTTTCTTTTCTCTCTCTTAAATCTCAGTCAAGTGAGACATAGCCACGCCATTAAACAGAGGCTCGGGCACCATTAATGGAGACCTTGGGATAGAGGTGGACGGCAGATGGAGGTCAAAGGGCTCTCCTCCCGATAAGCACGCGCAGGGGTCTGATCGCACGCCTCTCGTACTCAAATAGCTACCCTGCATGGTGCCTCCTAGCTAATAAAAAATGGGGACGTGTGGCGGCACGTAAATGGTACTAGTAAGTAGAACACCCACGGTTTCAATAATACTTGTGTTTCCGATTGTAACGTGACAACACTTGTTCCAAAATGACTTTTTTGATTGTTAATGTGTGCGCCTTCGCAAATCGGACTGCAAATTTACCACAACATGTTGGTGCCATGTCATGGCACCAAGCCAAGTTTCATTATTTTCATGCGTGTTTTGGATTTACAGGAATTAAAAAACTAAGTTTCTCAATGTTTCCAACCCAGCCACGACGCCCAGAATTTTGAATTTCATTCCCATTTCTTGCATGGAACCTAGAAATTTACTCGAGGACACACATGTGATTTTTCAACCAACTTTGGTGCACTGGAACATGTGGTTGTATTTCAAATTTGAATTATGCACACAAAGGTGACACGTTCCCTCCCAGAACCACGGGCCTTCTTGAGAGAAGCTCCGGTTTGCAAGAAGTTTATACCAAAATTTGTTCCTATTCGACCAATTTTTTTACCACGGCATGGTACTACCATGACATGACACCATGCCAAGTTTCATGATTTTAAAAACAAGTTTCTCAATGTTCTCGACCGAGCCACGATGCCCAGATGTTTGAATTTTATTCTCATTTTTTGCATGGTTCCTACTCCCTCCTTCCATCTATATAGGGCCTAATGTGTTTTTCAAGACAGCCTTTGACTGTTGACAAGATTAATAGCACATGAGATGTATACTATGAAAATTATATTATTGGAAGCTCCTTTGACATACAAATTTGAAGGTATGCTTTGTGTAAGTTACATGTCATATATTATTGCTCTAATGTTTGGTCAAAGTTAGCCTCGAAAAATGCATTAGGACCTATATAGATGGAAGGAGGGAGTAGAAATTCACCCGAGGACACAAGTATGATTTTTCAACCAACTTTGGTGCACGGGAGCATGTGCTTGTAGTTCAAATTTGAATTATGCACATTAAATGACCAAAAACTCAATTAATGTGTAAATAAGGCCAAAGGAAGCCGGAGTAGTTCCAAAATTTAATAGGGCACTCATGTAGTTATATGTTGCCTTTGTAAATAAACTCAAGGGGGACAACGTATATCGTTTCGCACTCAAAGGTGGCACGTTCCCTCTCAGAACCACAAGCCTTCATGAGAGAAGCTTCAGTTTGCAAGAAGCTTATCCCAAAATCTGTTCCTATTCGGCCAATTTTTTTACCACAACATGGTAGTACCATGACATGACATCCATGCTAAGTTTCATGATTTTCAGACGTGTTTTGGATTTACAAGAATTTTAAAACCAAGTTTCTCAATGTTCTCGGCCGAGCCACGATGCCCAGATGTTTTAATTTTATTCTCATTTCTTGCATGGGACCTAGAAATTCACCCGAGGACACAAATGTGATTTTTCAACCAACTTTGGTGCACGAGAGCATGTGCTTGTAGTTCAAATTTGACTTATGCACATTAAATGACCAGAAACTCAATTAATGTATAAAAAACGACAAACGAACCCGGAATAATTCCAAAATTTAACAGGGCACTAATGTAGTTCTATGTTGCCTTTGTTAAGAAACTCAGGGGGGAAGCATATATCATTTCACACTCAAAGGTGGCATGTTCCCTATTAGAACCACGAGCTTCCAAATCGGCACATTTTCTTACCACAACATGTTAGTGCCATGACATGACACCATGCCAAGTTTCATTATTTCCAAGCGAGTTTTGGATTTACATGAATTTAAAATCAAAGTTTCTCGATGTTCTCGGCCGAGTCATGACGCCCAGATGTTTGAATTTCATTCTCATTTCTTCCATGGGACCTAGAAATTCAACCAAGGACACACATGTGATTTCTCAACCCACTTTGGTGCACCGGAGCATGTGCATGCAATTCATATTTAGATTATGAACATTAAAAGTACAGAAACTCAATTAATGTATAAAAAGGCCAAATGAACCCGAAATAATTCCAAAATTTAACAGGGAACTCATATAGCTCTATGTTGCCTCTGTAAATAAAATCAGGGGGAGGCAGCGTATATTGTTTCGCACACAAAGGTGACACGTTTTGTCGGTGGGAATCGGTTTCCTCGAACACCTATGGGGACCGAGCCCCCTTTTTTGGTTCGGCGGGGGGCAGAGGTCGCGCGAAGAGCGGATCGAGGCGATGCACACAAGGGATTTACCCAGCTTCGGGCCGCAAGGATGCATAAAACCCTACTGCTGCTTTGTGGTTTGTATTGCGTTCTTGTTGTGGGAGCACTGAGTGCTACAGTACACTCAGGCGATTGATCGGACCGAGCGTGAGTGGTCCTCCCCCCTCCTCTTACGTTGCGCATGGGTCCTCCTTTTATATGCTCAAGGGGTTACCCACAGGTGGCAACACAGGTCAGGGTAAAACTGTAAATCGCTGTGTTGGGTACAGCTGTTTGTACAGTGCTATCATACCTAACTCTGACGGCGGGGAACAAGGGCATTAAATGCCCGTCCGCATCGCCCAGACGGTGCAGGAAAGGGACCGTCAGAAGCGCCACCGTTTGCCACGATGGCTACTCTGTCAGCGTTGCTTCACCACCGCATGCCCCCGGCTGCACAACCTCTCGCCACGTGCGCCTGGGACGGCCCCAGAGCGACACGTTGGTGGGTGAGCTGGAGCGCAGGCACGGGGTGGTAACTTGCCGCGGCAAGCGCCTTGCCGCGGTTGATGCCTTGTCGCACCTGGGAGCTTGTCGCTCGCCGGTCCTTGCCGGGACGCGGAGCGCGTCGCAGCAAGCCTCTTGTCGTGCCTCGGTCGGCCTTCCCGGCAAGCTCCTCTTGCCGGGGCATTGTGCTTCGAGCGGTCGTCCCGGCAAGCTCCTCTTGCCGGGGCCTTGCTCTCTTCGGATGGCCTTCCCGGCAGGCTCCTCTTTCCGGGGCCTTGCGTCTTGGCTCAAATACTTTGTTCTTGAATGGCCCAAAAGGGGACCATGGAGAGTCTTGGCGAACGCCCGGCAAGCCTTGCCGCGGGGTGCTACGACTGCCCGTGCACAAGTTCGGGGTACTAAGGTACCCCTACGTTAGTACATCGACAGGAGCCCCCGGGCCTGGGACATACACGGTGCCGAGCGCAGTTGGGCCAGGACCAAAACAGTGCACGGGCACGCGCGGCCTGGGTCATGCTGCATCTGCTCCTGCGTCCACCATGTCCTCCCCGAACGGCGCGCGTCGGACGCGGCATCGTGGGGAGAGGCGTGCGTGACGTGGGCGGCTTGCGCGGGGCTAAGCCCCACAGGCATGCGTCACATCGCGATAAAGGGGGACGGTTCGCGCTAGCTCCATGAGTGGAGGGAGGCGTGGAGGCGTGGCTCATTCGCTGGACGGGGCCGAGGTGCGGTTTCCGAGGCGCCCGCTCCCCATGATCACGGGGTGGGGAGAGGTCGCCTCATCCGTCGCCTCGGTCCTGCACGCCAGCCATGCGGCTTCCATGCACCCGGGGTTGCGGACGGTGGAGGCAGGAACCCGGGCCGCCGAGGGTCGGGGCAGCAGGCCGGCCCCAGTCGCCTGGCCTTCCTGCGTCTTGATTGGCCGAGCGGGGCGGTCGAGCCCCCACCCCGCTCCTTTATAAAGAGCAAGAGGGGGCGACGGGAACCCACACTCCTTCATCTTTTCTTTCCTTCAGCTTCTCATCCCCTCCCTCCATTCGCCATGGAGAAAGGGAACCCTGGTCCTTCATCGGTGGCGGCGAGGGTTGCCGCTAGGCAACGCGCCCCTCCTCCCCTTGCACCCGTGGTGGCGGAGCCAGCCGTAAGGGGAAGGGGGAGGGGGCGAGGTCGTGGACGAGGTTGTGGACGAGGCCGAGGCACTCGGGGGCGAGGCGGTGTTGGGGAACGTAGTAATTTCAAAATTTCCTACGCACACGCAAGATCATGGTGATGCATAGCAACGAGAGGGGAGAGTGTTGTCTACGTACCCTCGTAGACCGAAGCGGAAGCGTTGACTCAACGTAGAGGAAGTAGTCGTACGTTCTCCTCGCGATCCAACCGATCACAGCACCGTTACTCCGGCACCTCCGAGTTCTTGGCACACGTTCAGCTCGATGACGATCCCCGGGCTCCGATCCAGCAAAGCGTCGGGGAAGAGTTCCGTCAGCACGACGGCGTGGTGACGATCTTGATGTGTTACCGGCGCAGGGCTTCGCCTAAGCACTGCAACGATATGACCGAGGTGGAATTTAGTGGAAGGGGCACCGCACACGGCTAAGGAACGATCCGTAGATCAACTTGTGTGTCTATGGGGTGTCCCCTGCCCCTGTATATAAAGGATGGAGGAGGAGGAGGCCAGCCAAGGCAATGGTGCGTCCAGGATATGGATTCCTACTAGGACTCCAAGTCCTAGTAGGAGTCCACCAAAAGGGGAGGAAGGGAGAAGGAATAGGAGGAGAAGGAGAGGTGGCCGGCCCCCTTTTCCCTAGTCCAATTCGGACTAGAGGGGAGGGGGGGCGCAGCAGCCTTTTTCCTCTTCCCACTAAAGCCCATCAAGGCCCATTACTTCTCCCGTAATCCCGTAACTCCCCGGTACCTCCGAAAATACCCGAACCACTCAGAACCCTTCCGATGTCCGAATATAGTCGTCCAATATATCGATCTTTACGTCTCGACCATTTCGAGACACCTCGTCATGTCCCCGATCTCATTCGGGACTCCGAACTCCTTCGGTACATCAAAACTCATAAACTCATAATATAACTGTCATCGAAACCTTAAGCGTGCGGACCCTACGGTTCGAGAACAATGTAGACATGACCGAGACACGTCTCCGGTCAATAACCAATAGCGGGACCTGGATGCCCATATTGGCTCCTACATATTCTACGAAGATCTTTATCGTTCAGACCGCATAACAACATACGTTGTTCCCTTTGTCATCGGTATGTTACTTACCCGAGATTCGATCGTCGGTATCCAATACCTAGTTCAATCTCGTTACCGGCAAGTCTCTTTACTCGTTCCATAATACATCATCTCGCAACTAACTCATTAGTTGCAATGCTTGCAAGGCTTGAGTGATGTGCATTACCGAGAGGGCCCAGAGATACCTCTCCGACAATCGGAGTGACAAATCCTAATCTCGAAATACGCCAACCCAACATCTACCTTTGGTGACACCTGAAGTACTCCTTTATAATCACCCAGTTACGTTGTGACGTTTGGTAGCACCCAAAGTGTTCCTCCAGCAAACGGGAGTTGCATAATCTCATAGTCATAGGAACATGTATAAGTCATGGATAAAAGCAATAGCAACATACTAAACGATCGGGTGCTAAGCTAATGGGATGGGTCATGTCAATCAGATCATTCAACTAATGATGTGACCTCGTTAATCAAATAACAACTCTTTGTTCATGGTTAGGAAACATAACCATCTTTGATTAACGAGCTAGTCAGATAGAGGCATACTAGTGACACTCTGTTTGTCTATGTATTCACACATGTATTATGTTTCCGGTTAATACAATTCTAGCATGAATAATAAACATTTATCATGATATGTAAGGAAATAAATAATCACTTTATTATTGCCTCTAGGGCATATTTCCTTCAGTCTCCCACTTGCACTAGAGTCAATAATCTAGTTCACATCGCCATGTGATTTATCAGCAATAGTTCACATCACCATGTGATTAACACCCATAGTTCACATCGATATGTGACCAACACCCAAAGGGTTTACTAGATTCAGTAATCTAGTTCACATCGCTATGTGATTAACACCCAAAGAGTACTACGGTGTGATCATGTTTTGCTTGTGAGAGAAGTTTAGTCAACGGGTCTCCCACATTCAGATCCGTTATGTATTTTGCAATTTTCTATGTCTACAATGCTCTGCACGGAGCTACTTTAGCTAATTGCTCCCACTTTCAATATGTATCTAGATTGAGACTTAGAGTCATCTAGATTAGTGTCAAAACTTGCATCGACGTAACCTTTTACGACGAACCTTTTTGTCACATCCATAATCGAGAAACATATCCTTATTTTACTAAGGATAATTTTGACCGATGTCCAGTGATCTACTTCCTAGATCACTATTGTACTCCCTTGCTTAACACAGTGTAGGGTATACAATAGAGCTGGTACATAGCATGGCATACTTTATAGAATCTATGGCTGAGGCATAGGAAATGACTTTCATTCTCTTTCTATCATCTGCCGTGGTAGGGCTTTGAGTCTTACTCAAGTTCACACCTTGTAATACAGGCAAGAACTCTTTCTTTGACTGTTCCATTTTTGAACTACTTCAAAATCTTTTCAAGGTATGTACTTATTGAAAAACTTATCAAGCGTCTTGATCTATCTCTATAGATCTTGATGCTCAATATGTAAGCAGCTTCACCGAGGTCCTTCTTCGAAAAACTCCTTTCAAATACTCCTTTATGCTTTACAGAATAATTCTACATTATTTCCGATCAATAATATGTCATTTACATATACTTATCAGAAATGCTGTAGTGCTCCCACTCACTTTCTTGTAAATACAGGCTTCACCGCAAGTCTGTATAAAACTATATGCTTTGATCAACTTATCAAAGCGTATATTCCAACTCCGAGATGCTTGCACCAGTCCATAGATGGATCGCTGGAGCTTGCATATTTTGTTAACACCTTCAGGATCGACAAAACCTTCTAGTTGCATCGTATACAACTCTTCTTTAATAAATCCATTAAGGAATGTAGTTTTGTTTATCCATTTGCCGGATTTCATAAAATGCGGCAATTGCTAACATGATTCGGACAGACTTAAGCATAGATACGAGTGAGAAACTCTCATCGTAGTCAACACCTTGAACTTGTCGAAAACCTTTTGCGACAATTCTAGCTTTGTAGATAGTAACACTACTATCAGTGTCCGTCTTCCTCTTCAAGATCCATTTATTTTCTTTGGCTTGCCGATCATCGGGCAAATCCATCAAAGTCCATACTTTGTTCTCATACATGGATCATATCTCAGATTTCATGGCCTCTAACCATTTCGCGGAATCTGGGCTCATCATCGCTTCCTCATAGTTCGCAAGTTCGTCATGGTCTAGTAACATGACTTCCAGAACAGGATTACCGTACCACTCTGGTGCGGATCTCACTCTAGTTTACTTACGAGATTCGGTAGTAACTTGATCTTGAAGTTACATGATCATCATCATTAGCTTCCTTACTAATTGGTGTAGTAGTCACAAGAACAGATTTCTGTGATGAACTACTTTCCAATAAGGGAGAAGGTACAATTACCTTATCAAGTTTTCTACTTTCCTCCCACTCACTTCTTTCGAGAGAATCTCCTTCTCTAGAAAGGATCCATTCTCAGCAACGAATATCTTGCCTTCGGATCTGTGATAGAAGGTGTACCCAACAGTCTCCTTTGGGTACCTATGAAGACACATTTCTCCGATTTGGGTTTGAGCTTATCAGGATGAAACTTTTTCACATAAGCATCGTAACCCCAAACTTTAAGAAACGACAACTTTGGTTTCTTGCCAAACCACAGTTTATTTTGTGTCGTCTCAACGGACTTTAGATGGTGCCCCTTTTAACGTGAATGCAGCTGTCTCTAATGCATGATCCCAAAATGATATTGGTAAATCGGTAAGAAACATCATAGATTGTACTATATCCAATAAAGTACGGTTATGACGTTCGGACACACCATTATGCTGTGGTGTTCCAGGTGGCATGAATTTGTGAAACTATTCCACATTGTTTTAATTGAAGACCAAACTCGTAACTCAAATATTTGTCTCCGTGATCAGATCGTAGAAACCTTATTTTCTTGTCACGATGATTTTCACTTCACTCTAAAATTCTTTGAACTTTTCAAACATTTCAGACTTATGTTTCATCAAGTAGATATACCCATATCTGCTCAAATCATCTGTGAAGGTTAGAAAATAATGATACTTGTCGCGAGCCTTAATATTCATCGGACCATATACATCAGTATGTATGATTTCCAACAAATATGTTGCTTGCTCCATTGTTCCGGAGAACGGCGTTTTAGTCATCTTGCCCAAGAGGCATGGTTCGCAAGCATCAAGTGATTCATAATCAAGTGATTCCAAAATCCCATCAGCATGGAGTTTCTTCATGCGCTTTACACCAATATGACCTAAACGGCAGTGCCACAAATAGGTTGCACTATCATTATTAACTTCGCATCTTTTTGGTTTCAATATTATGAATATGTGTATCACTACGATGGAGATCCAATGAACTATTTTCATTGGTGTGTATGACCATAGAAGGTTTTATTCATGTAAACAGAACAACAATTGTTCTCTAACTTAAATGAATAACTGTATTGCAATTAACATGATCAAATCATATTCATGCTCAACGCAAACACCAAATAACACTTATTTAGTTTCAACACTAATCCCGAAAGTATAGGGAGTGTGTGATGATGATCATATCAATCTTGGAACCACTTCCAACACACATCGTCACCTTGCCCTTTAACTAGTCTTTGTTCATTCTGCAACTCCCGTTTCGAGTTACTAAATTTTAGCAACTGAACTAGTACCAAATACTGAGGGGTTGCTAGGAACACTAGTAAAGTACACATCAATAACATGTATATCAAATATACTTATGTTCACTTTGCCATCCTTCTTATCCGCCAATCACTTGGGGTAGTTCCGCTTCCAGTGACCAGTCCCTTTGCAGTAGAAGCACTTAGTCTCAGGCTTAGGACCATACTTGGGCTTTTTCACTTGAGCAGCAACTTGCTTGCCGTTCTTCTTGAAGTTCCCCTTCTTTCCTTTTGCCCTTTTCTTGAAACTAGTGATCTTGTCAACCATCAACACTTGATGTTTTTCTTTGATTTCTACCTTCGCTGATTTTAGCATCGCGAAGAGCTTGGGAATATTTTCCGTTATCCCTTGCATATTATAGTTCATCATGAAGTTCTACTAACTTGGTGATGGTGACTAGAGAATTCTGTCAATCACTATCTTATCTGGAAGATTAACTCCCACTTGATTCCAGCGATTGTAGTACCCAGACAATCTGAGCACATGCTCACTAGTTGAGCGATTCTCCTCCATCTTTTAGCTATAGAACTTGTTGGAGACTTCATATCTCTCAACTCGGGTATTTGCTTGAAATATTAACTTCAACTCCTAGAACATCTCATATGCTCCATGACGTTCAAAACGTCTTTGAAGTCCCGATTCTAAGCAGTTAAGCATGGTGCACTAAACTCTTAAGTAGTCATCATATTGAGCTAGCAAAACGTTCATAATGTCTGCATCTGCTCCTGCAATAGGTCCGTCACCTAGCGGTGCATCAAGGACATAATTCTTCTGTGCAGCAATGAGGATAAACCTCAGATCACGGATCCAATCCGCATCATTGCTACTAACATTTTTCAACACAATTTTCTCTAGGAACATATCAAAATAAACACAGGGAAGCAACAACGCGAGCTATTGATCTACAACATAGATATGCTAATACTACCAGGACTAATGTTCATGATAATATTAAAGTTCAATTAATCATATTACTTAAGAACTCCCACTTAGATAGACATCCCTCTAATCTTCTAAGTGATCACGTGATCCAAATCAACTAAACCATGTCCGATCATCACGTGAGATGGAGTAGTTTTAATGGTGAACATCACTATGTTGATCATATCTACTATATGATTCACGCTCGACCTTTCGGTCTCCGTGTTCCGAGGCCATATCTGTTATATGCTAGGCTCGTCAAGTATAACCTGAGTATTCCGCGTGTGCAACTGTTTTGCACCCGTTGTATTTGAACGTAGAGCCTCTCACACCCGATCATCACGTGGTGTCTCAGCACGAAGAACTTTCGCAACGGTGCATACTCAGGGAGAACACTTCTTGATAATTTAGTGAGAGATCATCTTATAATGCTACCGTCAATCAAAGCAAGATAAGATGCATAAAAAGATAAACATCACATGCAATCAATATAAGTGATATGATATGGCCATCATCATCTCGTGCTTGTGATCTCCATCTTCGAAGCACCGTCATGATCACCATCGTCACCGGCTCGACACCTTGATCTCCATCGTAGCATCGTTGTCGTCTCGCCAATCCTATGCTTCCACGACTATCACTACCGCTTAGTAATAAAGTAAAGCATTACATCGCGATTGCATTGCATACAATAAAGCAACAACCATATGGCTCCTGCCAGTTGCCGATAACTCGGTTACAAAACATGATCATCTCATACAATAAAATTTAGCATCATTTCTTGACCATATCACATCATAACATGCCCTGCAAAAACAAGTTAGACGTCCTCTACTTTGTTGTTGCAAGTTTTACGTGGCTGCTACGGGCTTAAGCAAGAACTCATCTTACCTACGCATCAAAACCACAACGATAGTTTGTCAAATAGACTCCGTTTTAACCTTCTCAAGGACCGGGCGTAGCCACACTTGGTTCAACTAAAGTTGGAGAGACAGTCTTCCGCAAGCCATCTATGTGCAAAGCACGTCGAGGGAACCGGTCTCGCGTAAGCGTACGCGTAAGGTTGGTCCGGATCGTCTCGTCCAACAATACCGCTGAACCAAAGTATGACATGCTGGTAGGCAGTATGACTTGTATCGTCCACAACTCACTTGTGTTCTACTCGTGCAAATAACATCAAACCATAAAAACCTAGGCTCGGATGCCACTGTTGGGGAACGTAGTAATTTCAAAATTTCCTACGCACACGCAAGATCATGGTGATGCATAGCAACGAGAGGGGATAGTGTTGTCTACGTACCCTCGTAGACCGAAGCGGAAGCGTTGACTCAACGTAGAGGAAGTAGTCGTACGTTCTCCTCACGATCCAACCGATCACAGCACCGTTACTCCGGCACCTCCGAGTTCTTGGCACACGTTCAGCTCGATGACTATCCCCGGGCTCCGATCCAGCAAAGCGTCGGGGAAGAGTTCCGTCAGCACGACGGCGTGGTGACGATCTTGATGTGTTACCGGCGCAGGGCTTCGCCTAAGCACTGCAACGATATGACCGAGGTGGAATTTAGTGGAAGGGGGCACCGCACACGGCTAAGGAACGATCCGTAGATCAACTTGTGTGTCTATGGGGTTCCCCCTGCCCCTGTATATAAAGGATGGAGGAGGAGGAGGCCGGCCAAGGCAATGGTGCGGCCAGGATATGGATTCCTACTAGGACTCCAAGTCCTAGTAGGAGTCCACCAAAAGGGGAGGAAGGGAGAAGGAATAGGAGGAGAAGGAGAGGTGGCCAGCCCCCTTTTCCCTAGTCCAATTCGGACTAGAGGGGAGGGGGGGCGCAGCAGCCTTTTTCCTCTTCCCACTAAAGCCCATCAATGCCCATTACTTCTCCCGTAATCCCGTAACTCCCCGGTACCTCCGAAAATACCCGAACCACTCAGAACCCTTCCGATGTCCGAATATAGTCGTCCAATATATCGATCTTTACGTCTCGACCATTTCGAGACTCCTCGTCATGTCCCCGATCTCATTCGGGACTCCGAACTCCTTCGGTACATCAAAACTCATAAACTCATAATATAACTGTCATCGAAACCTTAAGCGTGCGGACCCTACGGTTCGAGAACAATGTAGACATGACCGAGACACGTCTCCGGTCAATAACCAATAGCGGGACCTGGATGCCCATATTGGCTCCTACATATTCTACGAAGATCTTTATCGGTCAGACCGCATAACAACATACGTTGTTCCCTTTGTCATCGGTATGTTACTTACCCGAGATTCGATCGTCGGTATCCAATACCTAGTTCAATCTCGTTACCGGCAAGTCTCTTTACTCGTTCCATAATACATCATCTCGCAACTAACTCATTAGTTGCAATGCTTGCAAGGCTTGAGTGATGTGCATTACCGAGAGGGCCCAGAGATACCTCTCCGACAATCGGAGTGACAAATCCTAATCTCGAAATACGCCAACCCAACATCTACCTTTGGTGACACCTGAAGTACTCCTTTATAATCACCCAGTTACGTTGTGACGTTTGGTAGCACCCAAAGTGTTCCTCCAGCAAACGGGAGTTGCATAATCTCATAGTCATAGGAACATGTATAAGTCATGGATAAAAGCAATAGCAACATACTAAACGATCGGGTGCTAAGCTAATGGGATGGGTCATGTCAATCAGATCATTCAACTAATGATGTGACCTCGTTAATCAAATAACAACTCTTTGTTCATGGTTAGGAAACATAACCATCTTTGATTAACGAGCTAGTCAGATAGAGGCATACTAGTGACACTCTGTTTGTCTATGTATTCACACATGTATTATGTTTCCGGTTAATACAATTCTAGCATGAATAATAAACATTTATCATGATATGTAAGGAAATAAATAATCACTTTATTATTGCCTCTAGGGCATATTTCCTTCAGGCGGACGGGGCGACGCGCCGGCCTCGCCTCCGCCAGCGGCTCCTCTTCTCACGGCGGTCCACCTCGGGAACGACCCCTGCGAGTTCTTCGTCAGGCTGCGCCGGGCGCCTCGTCGTCGCCTCCGTCTCCCGGCGCCCTTCACGAGCGTGATGGAGATGGAACAACCCGAGACGCTGAGACTGCGCATGAGGGGCTGCGGGATCAGTGGCACGCGGGTCCACGTTGAGTCCCCAGCCCCCGGTGTCATGTATCTTGGTCGCGGTGGAAGACGTTCGCCCGTATCCACAGCTTGACGGAGGGGTTCACCCTCCATTTTAAGTTGAAGGAGGGTGACCTCCTCTCCGTCAAGGCCTTCGGGGACTTCGGGACCCGGGCCCGGTGCTGCGTGGATAGCTCCTCCGACAGCGAAGGCTCCTCCTCGAGCGAGAGTGACGAGGAGGGGAGCGACAGCGACGACGAGGGTAGCGGTCGTCGGGATGACGGGTCCGACTAGGCGCCGGTCGCAGCTCCATGTGGCACCGGCGACCCCATCATCTGTGCCGCCGGCTTCTTTAGCTTCTCAGGGTCCTCTCCTTGGCGGCTGGCGTAGGGAAGCTGCGGAAGAGGAAGAGGGCGGGCGGCAAGGCCATCAACTCGGAGTACGGGGACATGGGGCCCTCGACAGCATGCTGACGTCCTTCCGCTTCGTCGAGCCCTGCTTCCGGCGCCGCCGTCACCGTCCAGCTTTCAGACGGCCCACGGGATGTTCTCTTGGTGTCTTCTGCCCCCCGTAGCTCGCCTGGGCGCCCCTTTTGCCCTTTTCGCCTCCTTGTCCTACCTCCTGAGGAGAGAGACAAGAAAGGGATTACGGGCATCTTATCTTTTTTTAATCTGTAAGCCCTCGGGCCTTAGTTGCATTTAAAGCTTGTAATCCCATCTTTCATGTTTTTCATTCTCTCTGAACTGTACCCGAGCGGAATGTTTTTAATGAAAAGGGGATGTTTGTCGGGCCATTCGTCCCGTGGGTCAAACCCACGCCAAGGAGCGAATCCTTTATATCGTTAAGATAGACACTTCTTTGCCCGGCAACAGGCCCTGCCGTCTTCCCGCGCCACTCGACCCCTCTCACGCCTTTGGCGGAGGGAGGGATGAGGCGGGTTCGGGCTCCTCGTTCCGCCCCTTTGCCGCCGCGACTACTACCAAAACGGGCCCCAGGAACGCGCTCTGGGGCCTGTCGTTAAGGGAGCACGGTAGCTTTTAGGAGGAAACAAGGTTTTCGTATTCCACGGTTCATAAGAGAATGTATGACAAGGGATGCAAAAACTTATCTGGGATTGCAGCCCCCGACAACTTTGGCTTGCCGCGGGCGAATCTTCATACTTGAAGCCCCCGACAACACTGGTTTGCCGGGGACCAGAGGCTGGTTCGCCCTTCTTCTCTTCTTCGTCCTTAAGCGGTCTGGCCAGGATATGCAAAACCCTGCGAACCAAAGGAAACGAAGGAACAGGAAAAAGGACGCAGACTCGACCTCTAAGCTAGGGGTTAGCGACTGTCAGGCACTATGAACCCTAACCAAGGACGAGACTCGACTCAGCATGCATGCTAAAACTAGGGCGCCAGCGCTTCATTGACTGCTGCTCAGGGTCTACGCCTGGATTTGTACAAAGGATCACATGCAACTGCGGCAAGACTTGTACAAAAGGTTGGTTGCCGGACAGGGTCCGACAACCGCGCCTTACGGGTAAAACTTACGAAGATGCTCAATATTCCAGGAGTTGCTCACCGGAGTGCCATCTTCGGTCTCGAGGCGGACAGCGCCGGGCCTCGTGACTCGTCTCACCCGGTAAGGGCCTTCCCACTTTGGCGTCAACTTGTTATGATTCTTGGCGGACGGAGCGCGCCGAAGAACAAGGTCGCCTTCCTCGAAGCTTCTGGCTTTAACTTTGCGGCTATGGTAGCGACGCAAAGCTTGCTGGTAGCAAGAGGCTCGCACCACAGCCTGAAGACGATCTTCCTCAAGGAGCAGCGCGTCATCTTCACGCAGCCGCTCTTGCTCAAGCTCATCATAAGCGAGCACTCGAGGTGACCCGTATACGAGTTCCGTGGGGGTAACTGCTTCTGCTCCGTAGACTAGAGCAAATGGTGTCTGGCCAGTGGCTCGATTTGGCGTCGTTCTGACCGACCAAAGAGCCACCGGCAGCTCCTCGATCCAGTTTCTTCCGCACTTGTGCAGCCTGTCGAAAGTTCTGGTCTTGAGCCCGCGCAGCACTTCGGCATTGGCCCTCTCCGCTTGACCGTTGCTCCTGGGATGAGCAACAGAAGCAAAGCAGACCTTGGCGCCGAGATCTTGGACATATTGCATGAAGGCGCGGCTCGTGAATTGTGTACCGTTGTCGGTGATGATCCTGTTGGGGATCCCGAAGCGGCAAACAATCGACCTGAAGAACTTGACTGCTGACTGTGCTGTCACCTTCCTCACTGGTTCCACTTCCGGCCACTTTGTGAACTTGTCGATTGCGACGTACAAGTACTCAAAGCCCCCGACAGCTCGGGGGAAGGGGCCGAGGATGTCGAGCCCCCAGACCGAAAATGGCCAGGATAAAGGGATCGTCTGGAGAGCTTGAGCTGGCTGGTGTATCTGCTTGGAATGTAACTGGCATGCTTCACACTTGGTTACTTGTGCAGTTGCGTCCTGGAGGGCTGTCGGCCAGAACAACCCTTGGCGGAACGCTTTGCCGGCAAGTGCTCTTGCGCCAATGTGGTGACCACATATGCCTCCATGTATCTCTGCCAACAGCTTCTGTCCGTCTTCCCGGGTAATACACTTCAATTTCACACTGTTGCGCCCTCTTCTGTACAGTGTGTTGTCGACGAACTGGTACATACTCGAGCGCCGGGCTACTCTTTCCGCTTCTTCTTGCTCTTCGGGAAGTTCTCCGTTCTGGAGGAAATGGACAGTCTGCTGCGCCCATGCTGGAGCCTGTGGCTCGACAACAAGGACTGAAGGCACATCTGCTGCTGCGGGAACGTCCGCTTCTACGGCGAGGATCTGGGACTCAGCCGGAGCTTGACGTTCCCCGGCAAGCTTGCCGGAGCAAAACTTGTCGGGAGCGCCTGCTTCTACGGAACAAACCCTGGGGTTTTCCGGAGCAGACGGCTCCTCAGCGCTCTTGGCGTCGATCTTGGGGACCTTCTTGGCGGCGGCTCCGGGGAGCTCTGCCGGAAGATAGTCGCCGGAGACCAACTTCCTCTTCTTGCTCTGTCCAGTTGATGGTGTTACGGATGGTTGAGTCAGCTTGAGCACAAAGGTTCCTGGTTCCACAGGTAACTTTAGTGCGGCGCACTTTGACAGGCCATCGGCAATGTCGTTCTCATTCCTCGGAACATGTTCTATTTGCAGGCCGTCAAAGCACTCTTCTAGCTTCCTCACTTCATCGACGTAAGCTTCCATCAACGGACTCTGATAATCTTTGTTCACTTGGCGGACAACAAGCTGCGAGTCACCCCGGACAATGAGCTTCTTAATCCCAAGTTCTGCTGCGATCCTGAGACCGGCAAGCAGACCTTCATATTCTGCAGTATTGTTGGTTGCTTGCTCCTTGGGAAAGTGCATTTGGACGATGTACTTGAGGTGCTCTCCGGTGGGCGCGATTAGCAGCACGCCAGCACCGGCGCCTTCCAGCGAAAAGGCACCATCAAAGTACATCAGCCACTCTCTGCTCGCTTCTTTGTCGGGGATGCTCGTCTCTGGAGTTTCTTCGTCTGGCGTCGGCGTCCACTCTGCTATGAACTCTGCCAATGCTCTGCTTTGGATAGTTGAAGTGCTCTCGAACTTGAGGCCAAAGCTTGACAGTTCCAGTGCCCACTCAACGATCCTGCCTGTTGCTTCGGGATTCTGCAGTATCCTCTTTAGCGGAAAGCGAGTGACAACTATGATCTCGTGTGCTTGGAAGTAATGGCGCAGCTTTCTCGAGGCCATAAGGAGGCCTAAAAGCAATTTCTGCACACCAGAGTACCTTGACCTAGCCCCCTGCAAGAGGGAACTGACAAAGTAAACTGGGCGCTGCACCATTTTCTTCTTTTGCACCTCCTCTTGTGCCTACGCAGGTCCATCCTTGTTGGGGCCAGAGCTTGTCGGGGAAGCCCCCTGCTTGTCGCTGGACGCACTTGCCGCGGTTGCTAGCTCATCATCTGCCTCCCTCTCCGCTACTAACGCAGCACTAACCACTTGATTGGTAGCCGCCAGGTATAGCAGCAACTTCTCTTGTGGTTTAGGCGCGACAAGTATTGGAGCGGAGGACAGGTATTTCTTCAAGTCCCGCAGCGCAGCCTCCGCTTCCGGAGTCCATTTTACTGGACCCGCCTTTTTCAAAACTTTGAAAAATGGCAGGGCGCGTTCTGCAGACTTGGAAATGAACCTGCTGAGAGCTGCCACGCAGCCGGCAAGTCTTCGTACGTTCTTGACACGTGTTGGTGCTTCAATCTGCTCGATGGCCTTGATCTTGTCGGGATTGGCTTCGATTCCCCGCTGAGACACGAAGAACCCGAGAAGCTTGCCGGAAGGGACTCCGAACACGCACTTCTCGGGGTTGAGCTTGACGCTGATCCTGCGCAGGTTCACAAAGGTCTCTTCTAAGTCTTGAATCAGGGTTGCCCTGTCTCTGCTCTTGACCACTATGTCATCCATGTAGGCCTCCACATTTCTGTGGATTTGTGGCTCAAAAGCGGTGTGGACAACCCTTGCAAATGTTGAACCAGCATTCTTCAGTCCGAAAGGCATCCGTACGAAACAGTACGTGCCACATGGAGTGATGAACGCGGTCTTTTCCTCATCTTCTTCAGCCATGAAGATCTGATGGTATCCTGAGTAGGCGTCAAGAAATGAAAGCAGGTCACATCCGGCCATGGAGTCAACAATCTGGTCAATGCGCGGCAAGGGAAAGGGATCTTTGGGACAAGCTTTGTTAACATCAGTAAAGTGGATGCAAAGCCTCCATTTCCCATTTGCTTTGCGCACGACAACAGGATTGGCCAACCACGTCGGATGGAGCACACCTCTGACGAGGCCTGCCGCTTCCAACTTCTTGATCTCTTCTGCGATGAACTCTTGGCGCTCCACTGCTTTTTTCCTAACTCTCTGCTTGACGGGCCGCGCGTGAGGACAGACGGCAAGGTGGTGCTCAATCACTTTCCTGGGAACGCCGGGGATGTCAGATGCTTGCCAGGCAAACACATCGACATTCGCCCGCAGGAAAGTAACGAGCGCGCTTTCCTATTTGGGGTCGAGAGTGGCACTGATGGTGAAGGTACCACCAGTGCCGTCCTCCTTGGCGGGCACCTTCTTGGTCGTTGGCGGGGCTGCCATCGACTTCTTACACTTGCCGATGGAGCTCGATGGCGCGTCCTCGACGGTAGCGCAACACTCCGAAGAGGTGCGCTTGCCGGAGTGGGCACCAGAGCACTCGCCGGGCTTGGTCTTCTTCTTGCCGGCGGAGCTCGATGGTGCGTCCTCGACGGTAGCGCAGCACTCCGTAGAGGTGCGCTTGCCGGAGTGGGCACCAGAGCACTTGCCGGGCTTGGTCTTCTTCTTCCCTCCGGGAGCTTCAGCGGCAAGTGGCTTGTGATCCGTTGTGGCTGCTGCTTCCCGGTAGATCTTGTTGGCACAGATAAGGGCATCCTTCTTGTCGCCGGGGACAGAGATGACGCTTATCGGGCCTGGAATCTTGAGCATGTTGTATGCGTAGTGAGAGGCCGCCATGAACTTGGCGAGCGCTGGACGGCCGAGAATTCCATTGTAGGGTAATGGAAAATCGGCAACGTCAAAAGTGATCCTCTCTGTCCTGAAGTTCAGCACGCTGCCAAATGTCACTGGCAACGTTATCTTCCCCTTCGGCTTGCTCCTTCCCAGGTTGATTACTTGGAACGTGCCGGTCTCTTCGAGCTCGCTGTCGGGGACTTGGAGTTTCCGGAGCACAGCGGAGGAGATCAGGTTCAAGCCGGCCCCGCCGTCGACTAGCATCTTAGTGACTTTGAGGTTGCGGACTGTTGGTGAGACCAACATCGGCAAGCACCTGATCGCAGTTGTGCGGTCAGGGTGGTCCTCAATATCGAAGATGATAGGCGTGTTGGACCATTTCAGAGGCTTGCGCGACTCGACGGGTGGTTCCGCTGCATTGACTTCCCGCGCCCACTGCTTGAGCTGGCGGTGAGAAGTATGCAGGGAAGCACCGCCGTCTACGCACAAGACCCCTGTGGCTTTCTGAAACTCCTGCTCACTGGTCTCGACGTCATCCATGTCTTCGTCTTCGTCGTCGTCTTCGTCCTTGTCGCGGCCGCGGGTAGGCCTGTCTGCTTGCCGCCGCTTGTCCTTGTCGCGGCGTCCTCCCTGGCCGGGGCGCTTCGTGCCGGATCCTCCGCCACCTCCTCGGGCTTTCTCCTTGTCGCGCCGCTCGTACTCGGCCTTCTGCAGCTCGACGAGCCGCTCGACCTGCTTGCAGCTCTGGAGGTCATGGCCCTTGGTGCGGTGGATCTTGCAGTACTGTTTGGTGGTGCCGTCCCGCTTGTCGGCGGCCGCCACAGCCTGGCAGTTGGCGCATCCGGCAACCTCCTTACCGGAGCTACCAGCCTGGGCCTTCTTGGCGGCGCCTTCATCACCCGACTGCTCAACAACCAGTACTTCTTGGCTCTTCTTCTTCCTGTTGCTCCGCCGCCGGCTCTTCCTTGCCGGGGCGGTGTCCTCACTGTCAGATTCTCCTGCTCCAGTGTTCTCTCCGGGGAGTTTCCTCCCTTCCTCAGCACGGGCACACTTGTCGGCCAGGGCATATAGCTCGCTGACGTCTTTGATCTTGCACATCGCCATCTCCTCCCGCATCCTGCGGTTACGCACGTTCTGATGGAACGCGCTGATGACCGCGGCGGGGTGGACATCTGGGATGTTGTAGTGTACACGGCTGAATCTCTGGATGAACTTGCGCAAGGGTTCCCCTTCCTTCTGGACAAGCAGATGAAGGTCGCTCGCTTGGCCATGGGGTTTGTGGCCGCCCGTAAAGGCGCCAACAAACTGATGGCACAAGTCTGTCCAGGAGGTTATGGAGTTGTCCGGCAAGTGCATGAGCCAGGATCTGACGTTGGACTTGAGCACCAGCGGGAAGTAGTTGGCAAGGATCTTGTCGTCTCGCCCCCCAGCAGCCTGCACCGCAATGGTGTAGATGCTGAGGAACTCCGACGGATGCGACTTGCCGTCGTACTTATCTGGCACGTCTGGCTTGAAATGCTTCGTGCTGGGCCACTGGACTTGCCGCAGCTCACGGGTGAACGCAGGGCATCCTACCGCGTACGGCAGGTCGCCTGGTCCCCCCGGCGCATGCATGTCGACAGAGGGCCCAGCGCGCTGGTCTGATTGACGCCGCGCTTCTCTCCGACGCTCGATGCGAGTACGAGCATCCTCTTGCTCTCGTTCGTGAAGAACTTGGCGTTGATCACGACGAGTTCGCGGATTCGACGACGCGATGGAGTCGTTGTCGTGATGGTTCCGGCGAGTCGGCGATCTTGGCCTTTGGGGCGGGGAGTGCATGGTGGTCGCACCCCCACCGGTCTTGGCGCCATCGGTTCTCGCCTGGCCGTCCCGCCGCGGTTGCGACGCGCTGTGCTGCCGCGGGGTGTCGCCGTTAGCGAAACCGATGAGGCTCTGTATCGTGGCCCTCCAGTCGTCGAGCTTGTCCGCCGTTGGAGGGTAGTCTAGGAGCAGTTGAGCTCGCGCCAGAGCATCTGCTGGAGTGGCGGGCAGCGGTGGCGAACGGCGTGTGGAGCGGGACGTGCTCGAACTTCTAACTACGTTAGAAGGAGCAACACCCGGACCAGGCAGTCGCGCCACGCTCGCGCCAGCACGTTGGTCTGAGTGCTGGCCTTGAGCGCCCTGGAATCCGCCGGCTCGATCTGGGTCCAGCGAGCGTATGGTACCGTGAGTGCCAAGACGCTGCTGGTCCCGTGCCTCCTGAGAAGGGCGCGGTGCATGTTCGGACGCCGTGGCGCCATGAGCTGGCTCGACGACGCCCGTTCCGACGCCGGTGCCGTCCCCACCACCCATTTGCTCCAAGGGCGGTGGGTTCGACGCGGACGGACCAGCCACCTCCGGAGCTTTCTTCTTCGGTGGCATGTCGATGAAGATGATGGAGATCTAGCCCGTGCAGACGCCGGATCAGGTTCGCACAACTTCGACGCCCCCTACCTGGCGCGCCAAAGATGTCGGGGAGAATCGGCTTCCTCGAACACCTATGGGGACCGAGCCCCTTTCTTGGTTCGGCGGGGGGCGGAGGTCGCGCGAAGAGCGGATCGAGGCGATGCACACAAGGGATTTACCCAGCTTCGGGCCGCAAGGATGCGTAAAACCCTATTGCTGCTTTGTGGTTTGTATTGCGTTCTTGTTGTGGGAGCGCTGAATGCTACAGTACACTCAGGCGACTGATCAGACCGAGCGTGAGTGGTCCTCCCCCTCCTCTTACGTTGCGCATGGGGCCTCCTTTTATATGCTCAAGGGGTTACCCACAGGTGGCAACGCAGGTCAGGGTAAAAATGTAAATCGTTGTGTTGGGTACAGCTGTTTGTACAGTGCTATCATACCTAACTCTGACGGTGGGGGACAAGGGCATTAAATGCCCGTCCGCATCGCCCAGACGGTGCAGGAAAGGGACCGTCAGGAGCGCCACCGTTTGCCACGATGGCTACTCTGTCAGCGTTGCTTCGCCACCGCATGCCCCTGGCTGCACAGCCTCTCGCCACGTGCGCCTGGGACGGCCCCAGAGCGACACGTTGGTGGGTGAGCTGGAGCGCAGGCACGGGGTGGTAACTTGCCGCGGCAAGCGCCTTGCCGCGGTTGATGCCTTGTCGCGCCCGGGAGCTTGTCTCTCGCCGGTCCTTGCCGGGACGCGGAGCGCGTCGCAGCAAGCCTCTTGTCGTGCCTCGGTCAACCTTCCCGGCAAGCTCCTCTTGCCGGGGCCTTGTGCTTCGAGCGGTCGTCCCAGCAAGCTCCTCTTGTTGGGGCCTTGCTCTCTTCGGATGGCCTTCCCGGCAGGCTCCTCTTGCCGGGGCCTTGCGTCTTGGCTCGAATACTTTGTTCTGGAATGGCCCAAAAGGGGACCATGGAGAGTCTTGGCGATCGCCCGGCAAGCCTTGCCGCGGGGTGCTACGACTGCCCGTGCACAAGTTCGGGGTACTAAGGTACCCCTACTTTAGTACACCGACACGTTCCCTCTCGGAACCACGGGGCTTGTTGAGAGAATCTCCGGTTTTGCAAGAGGCTTATACCAAAACTTGTCCCAATTCAGCCAAAAATTATATGTATGAAAACAGGGTTTAGATTATCCCAAACATCTTGCTACCTAGACCAATAATGTACTATGATTTGAATTCAACATAAAATGGATACAAATATTTGAATTGGAGAGCGTATGGTACATGTAGTTCATAGTGAAATATGATTACTACTATATGTATGTTTTTTGTTATCAAGATAATATTTAAATTATTGTATAACTTGACAACAATCATATATAAATAAGGAAAATTGATTCAAATTTAGTCCATATGGTAGACGACAATATATATGTTCACATGGTGGAGTAAAATGTTCATATATGATGGAAGATCAAAATGTACGACTACATCAATTATAAACCGCAAGGTCACCTAACGATATATTCGAATTCAACATAACGTGGATTCAAAAATTGAAATTCGAGATCATGGCATCTGTAATCATATAAAAAGGGACATTACTCTTTCTTTGGTGGGAATTGATTTGTTTTTTGTTGTTGTTGAGGGAAGTGCGAATCGATTTGGTAATGTGCAGGGTAATCTTGTTCTCCCGATTTTTTTTACATTTTTCTTGTAGTTTTTTCAATGGCATCTATAGCAATATAGTAAAGGGGGACATGACTCTCTTGTGTCTTGTATGAACTTTTTTACACGTTAAGTTTGTTCTGCCGAACAAGCACCTTGTTATCCCGAAATTTTCAAGCTCGATGTCGCGGTGTCAAAACGCTCCTGCAGCCCAGACATGCGAAATCCCCCTTCTACCCCTCAGCCAGAAATGAAGCTCCATGTCGCGGTGTCAAAACCGATGGGGGTACACTGGTAACTTACCCTACATTTCGGACAAGCGCATCCCCAAGCTTGGCTCCCCCTCCCCCTTCGCCCCCCCATTCATACACCAAGGCCGCCAAAACCCACGAAACCCCACGCTCCTCCATCAGCCTCCCGCCCGCCGCCCAGCCGGAGACTCTTCCCCGACTACGTCGTCCACCGCAACAGCTCGCCGTCCCTCATCCACCGCACCGGATGAGGATCCGTTGTCGATCTCGTCGTCCCGCCGGATCAGCCGCCCCGTCCTCCACCTCCAAGGAGCTGCCGCGACGTTCGCCTCGTCTATCGCGCCAGCTCAATCCCCACAGCGCTGTCTTGACCTGCCCCACCGGAACCGCAGCACCCACACCAATTCCTCCGATGAAGCCAAGGCCAACTCGACGCCACCAAGTGGTTCTGCACTCACCGCCGCCTTTTATTCGGTGCTCAATGCCGAGCAGACATGGCATGTCTCTATTGACGGCACCGTCGCCGGCCACATCATCCACGGCGTCTCTCCCCCATGTCGTTGCTTCCTCGGCGGCGACTTCCACAACGGCACTAGCTGCAGCTGCTTTGGCTCTCGCTCGCGTTGCGGCTCTGTTCTTGTTGTCGGTCGCGCTGCTGCATTGCTCCTGCTTTCGTTCGTGCTGCTGCTCTGCTCTTGCTCTCGCTTGCGCTGCTGCTGCTGCACGACCTCCGGCAGCTACAGGAGTTGCTACTTTAGCACTCGCTCGCGGTGCTACTGCATGACTTGCTCTCTGCCAGTGCGTTCCCTGCTCGAGCATCTGCTGATTTAGATCACTGCTTCTCTGCTACTAGTGCTCGAACGCCCTAAACATCTATTGCAATGCTCTGTTACTAGTTCAATCAGTTTTGACAGTAAAATTCAGTTTCGACTGTGAAGTTCATTTTCTTTAGTTAAGTTCAGAGTACAGCATCTGTCGGAGCGGCCGTGGCGCGGCTGATGCGTTTTACATCTAGCACTTTTTGGTGATGTATTTTACATCATCTATTGCAGATGATATTAGGATCCCACTTGAGATTAACATTGTCTGTCTTTTCATGCTTCAGCCTCGTCCCCGTACACCTTAGCGGAGCTGCTCCAATGATGGAACAGTCCATCACAGCGGAGCAGTACCCTCGACGCCATTTCCAGAGGCCTCAGATCTTCTTCCCCGCCTACGACAGTCTCACCAGCATCATCACCATCCTCCACGTCCAAACCAATGATGCTGAGGTCCACAAGGCTATGCCAAAGAGGTTGTACACTCGTCGCATCACTTTGTTTCTCCATTCCTCTGTTCTTCCAATCCATGTGAGCCAAACACCCAGGTTGACTGAAATCCTATGTTTCCAAATGCTCTGTTTTGCACGTGCATTCCTATCCTATTCCTGTGTTTTTCCTGTCCCTGCGTTTATAGAATCCTCCAATTCTAAGGAGCCCTTACAGATTTACTTCATTTTCAGATAGGCGTCAAAGAGAACTCTGTGTGTTATGTCCTGCTCCTGTCATGCCATCGTCCAACCCACCTGAGGTGCACCATCGACAGAAGCGTTCACTGCAGTAGAGATCCCCCCTGCAGACTTCCTTTCGCCGCCTCAGATAATCTTCCCCGTTTCCGGCAGCCACGCCAACTGCATTACCATCATCGACTGAGCAGATGAACCTGAGGACTACACAGTTTCGGAAGAGAGGTCGCAGTCTTTCGTGTTTGCTTACGTTATACATCGGTTATTATTACCTGCTACTTTATCGTTCAATCTTGAGTTTTGAATTGCCCATGGGTCTCATATCGAGCTAGCAACGAATAGTATCTGTCTACTATCTAGTTCATCTGGGGTCTTCTAAGTGGTTCATGTTGGGTGGGCAACAAACAATAGATGATCCATTGTCTATCTTTTTAAATTGAAACTATAATCTACCTGCTATCATTTGTTTTGAGTCCATCCACTCGTTTGCTACCATCAGTCTTGATTTTTGCATGCACCCCTTAGGCCTTACAAAATCTAACTTTCTTTATTGTGCATGTCAAATATTGTACACAATCGTACTGAACATGTAGAGAAAAAGAGAAGACTGTTGCGTGAGAATATAATGGCATGCAGACGCTGCTCCATGGTGGGCGCAGTGCCCCCCCTCCTGCATTTCCAGATTGTATTATAGAGGAAGATAACTATTCAGATGGAGATTCGGAAGGAGCCGACCACACATGTTTACCACCTGAGGTGTTTGCTCTAACCTGGCATGCCGATGTTGGTCATATCATGCATATGGCGCCTTGCGTTGCTTACATTATACATCTTATATGTCATCAGCTTAGTTTAGATTTGCTTTGTGTGAATGCCACCTGTTTGGTTTTTATATCATACTCCCACCATCCCTAAATATTTGTCTTTTTAGAGATTTCAACAAGTGACTACATACGGAACAAAATGAGTGAATTTACACTCTAAAATATGTCTATATACATCCGTATGTGGTAGTCCATTTGAAATCTCTAAATAGACAAATATTTAGGAACGGAGGGAGTATATGGCCGTATGCATCGTTCTGATGTAGAGGCCGGGGAGTCCCCCTTTTCAAAAAAATCGAATTAAAATATATATTCATGTCTTGACCATATGAGCATGCAAACTACAATCACCAGGGTGTCAGGTAGGGCCAGAAGACTATTTTTTTTAAAAAAACTTCGAGACGGCCACATAGCATGGAGCCGACCCCCAACGATTTTAAGCTTACAGGCACGGTACACGCTATCCTAGACTAGTCTACACATGAAACTGCCACACGAGCGTTCGGGCTGCGCTTGGCTCTTCGCCTCTCTAGGAAGTCAAACAATGATGGAGTACTACTGCACTGGAGGAGTACTACAGTATGCTTCTGGCCATCTGACACCGATTGAACTGCTGCATGTCCACCGCGTGCAAGAGGGAGAGCGTGTAGCGAAAGCTTCTCCTAGTCTTGCCAGCCACCACGCTCATGGGCGAGGGAGGGACGCTCCTGCCTTTGCGTGTATGACAGGTGGGCCCGACAGGTGTGTGGCCAACCTGTCATACAGCCAAAGGCAGGTGCAGTTAAGTCCGCGAGGGAGAGGATAATCAAACTTCTCGTTGATGTACGAGTTGACGCGACACATCAAAGCACTGCACTCGATATATTTCAATAATTTGTGTTTACCGATGCATTAATTACAACGCATGCATGCATGCCATGACTCTCCTTTTGATACTTTCATGTGTTGATTTAATGCACCTTGAAGTAGTATTAAATATGTGACGGTAAAGCTTTGTAATACCCCGGCCCAAGTCGAGAGATGGTTGTGCACGAGGAGGGCGAGATCATGCAGACCGAACAGGACCGACGATGGAGCTCTCTAAGGTCTCGATGGACCTCACCGTGCTCCACAGCCCCTTTCGCCTCCGCCCCTTGACACCTCCAGTGTATGAGGTCTGAATACACCTCGTCCGTTCGGCTGATTGAGCAAGGTGCAGGTTTCTTGATTGATGTGTTGTTCGATTGATTTCTGAAGTGCAAGGGAGGGCACCTGGCCTGCGCGGACTGCCGCGTCGAGCGCCCCGGGAACCAGCGGCAGTGCCAGAAGTGCGAGTGTAGCGGTGGCTTTGACGTGCGGAACATGGCGGTGGACTCCGTTATTTCGTCGATGAGGGTGGAGTGCCCGCACGAAGGTTGTGGGCTCTACGTCACTTACCACAAGCTCGCTGATCACCAGAGCGTGTGTCCGCTCGCACCCTGCAAATGCCCCGTGCCCGTCTGCGGCTACGAAGGCCCGTCGCCGGTGCTCTACCACCACATCAGCACCGCGCATCCCATGCCCGTGCACAGGATCCAGTACGGCAAGGTGCTCCAGCTGCAAGTGCCACTGTCGGAGCCACGGCTCTTGCTGTTCGCAGAGGAGGACCGCCACGCGTTTTTCTTGGTCAGCGGCGTGCTCGACATCGGCGCGCCTATCGCCGTGTCGGTCGTCTCCATCAAAGCGGTGGCGTCCCCACTGCCGCACTATGTGGCCAAGCTGTGGGCGAACGGCACGCCAGGGGATCCCAATGGCACGACCGACGCCGTCAAGGTGGAAATGGAGGTGACAAGCAGCAAGGATCCCGGCAACGTCGACGTGCATGAGCTGACCTTCTTGACAGTTCCGCCCAAGCTGCTGGCCAGGGCTAAGCTTGTATCCCTCCACATTCAGATTGACAAGCTCACGTCCTAAATGTTTCTACAGTGCCTTTTGTTTATCTTAGTAATATGCTAATATAGGGATTACCTTGGTCTACTTTAGCTTAAGAAATGGTGGGTTTTGGTGGTGATGCAGCAATTACTTCGACATCAGATCAGTAATTTCCAACAGTCGAACGGATATTTTGTGTCTGTTGGATATAAAGTTCCTTTGGGTAAGAAGTACTACTTGTCATCAAAATGGATAAAAGGAGATGTATGTAGACGTATTTTAGTTCTAGATACGTACCTTTTTATCCATTTTGATGACAAGCACTCCCTCCGTTCCACAATACATGCCTTCCATTTGTCAAAATATAAATGTATCTAGACATGTTTTAGTATATAGGTACATCCATGATAGAGCCAATCAGATGGTTGAGAACACTACAATTCATAGCTACAGATGCGTGTGTGACTCCCAGATGCAGAGGCCGGGGGTCATCATCCTCCTTTCCGAGAAAAAACAGACGCATGTGTGAGAGGACGAGCGCGTGCGTGCACCTCTTCTCTTCCTGTATAACGTACTCCCTCCGTCCGAAAATACTTTTCATCAAAACGGATAAAAAGATATGTATCTCAAACTAAAATACGTCTAGATACATCCCATTTTATTCATTTTCATGACAAGTATTTCCGGACAGAGGGAGTACTAAACTCAGAGTACAAGTTTTTGTGGGTGGCACGATGGTGCGTGCGAGAAGTCCCGAGAGATAGGTTTAATGCGTCTGAAAAAAAGACTGGCCTAGAGCTCGCCACGCGGCTATTCCTGTCGAACGCCCCATTAACCGTAAGATATGTATACGACGGTGCCAGTTATTGCACATACACAGCAGTACTCCCTCCTTTCCGGTTTATAGGGATTAATTCAAAAACCTCACCAACCAAGATGGTGAGTGGTGGAATATTTTTTGTAGTTTGCAAAAGCACCTAATTAATGCTCTTGTTTTTCTCAAAAAATTATGTTTATCAATGCATTAATTGCAATGCATGCATGCATAAAGTACATGCATTGGTCAATTTTCTCTTAATACTTGCATGCAATGATTTAATGCACATTGGAATCTGAACATGTGTTGGGGAACAACCAAATTGAGCCTTATAAAATGGAAAAACTAAAATTTTGAGATAAGCCCTATAAGACCGGAAAGGAGGGAGTATAAAAAGAAGTACTCCATCCAGGAATAGTGCCGCACTTCGAAACTAGAACCGTCAATAAATTTTGAGCTTGCGTCTCGTCACATTCCAAATTACTCCACGCTATATTGAATTGCAAACCAGTTCACACCAATCACAACCTAAACGGTTTCCCACTTAGGAGCGTATTAGTACCAGGCTATATTGAATTGCAAACCTGTTCACACCGATCACAACCTAAACGGTTTCCCACTTAGGAGCGTATTAGTACTCAGTTATAAATACTACTATGCCAAGATGACTGCACATTCCTCCTCAACTCCTCATCCACAAAAACAAACAAGTCATTCAGCATCCTTCCCTTGCGTCTGCCATGGCCAGTGTGAGTTCCGGGTCGAGAGATTGCCACCAGGGAGAGGTGAGCATGGAAGCGGAAGCACGAGAGATGTCCCGCCTCGCTGCGAGAGCAGCCGACATATCCCGCCGCGCGAAAGTAGCAGCACAAAGGTCCCGCCGCGCCGTTGAAGCAGCACGGAGGTCCCGCCGCACTGTCGATGCAGCAGACTGGTCCGGCCGTGCCACAGAAGCATCAGAGATGTCCTCCCGTGCTACGAATGCAGCAGAGATGTCCCGCCGCGCCGCGGTGGCCTGGGAAAATTTCTTGCGGGCAGGCGACGACTGTTACAGGCGCATGCATGCGATCGTCCATAGCCAGATGGATCAGATCTCTGGCTGGGCGAGGTTGCAGGACGCATGAAAGCCTCGTTTGAACAGGCTACCAGCGTCATCTGGCAACTAAGGGAGGGCAATGAAAGGCTCCGGGCCGAGCGCGACCTGCTGAGGGAGAAGATCGTCCGAAGTGCAGACCAGCAGGAGTAGACCAGTGCCTTGTTGAAGAGGACCAGCGTCATCATCAAGAAACTTATGGACAAGAATGACATGCTCCACAACGAGCGCCAAAGGCTGGTGGAGGAATCCGTGGATCACGAAAGAGCTCATCACCGCTCGCCGCAGAGGCTAGTTCCCGTGGCCTGCAGCAACGCATCAAGAAAGTAGAGACCAGCAAGCCAGATCCTTGTCGTCCTTCTTCTTTTTCCCTTGTGTATTTCGGGCATAGCCGCATGTGGCTTTTTTAATTATCTTTCTAATTATGTAAGACAATTAATCGTCCTTATCTTTCTATGGAAGATCAATGTTGCAAGGCTGGAATGAAGAAAACTCTTGCTGTGGCGACCCTGGCGTTGCTGTTCTTCTAGTTGCTGCTAGGCTTCCTTCAGTTTCCTGGTTTCTTTTGATGTAATAATTGGATTAGGATGTGTATTGTGTCGTCGGTTGTGAAATGTTGGGTTCTAGCACAGATGTTTAGCCTTTGTTGGCCTGTTGGGATGTTGCGATTTCAATCTGGTAGCTTTTAGTCCTTCATGTTAGGCTGGAGTTGTGCTGAACTTCTTGTGAATTGTGGTGGTTTTCAATAGTGAAAATCAGAAGGGGCAAGCCCTTCTTTGATAAAAAAATTTAATCGTCCTTATATATTCATCGGTCTTGCTATAAGTCGCAGTAGATGCTATATAGGTCTGTCGGATCTTACATCAAGATCCGTGCTTTCAGATTTTCTTTTCTCTGTCTTAAATCTCAGTCGAGTGAGACATAGCCACGCCATTAAACAGAGGCTCGGGCACCATTAATGGAGACCTTGGGATAGAGGTGGACGGCAGATGGAGGTCAAAGGGCTCTCCTCCCGATAAGCACGCGCAGGGGTCTGATCGCACGCCTCTCGTACTCAAATAGCTACCCTGCATGGTGCCTCCTAGCTAATAAAAAATGGGGACGTGTGGCGGCACGTAAATGGTACTAGTAAGTAGAACACCCACGGTTTCAATAATACTTGTGTTTCCGATTGTAACGTGACAACACTTGTTCCAAAATGACTTTTTTGATTGTTAATGTGTGCGCCTTCGCAAATCGGACTTCAAATTTACCATAGCATGTTGGTGCGATGTCATGGCACCAAGCCAAGTTTCATTATTTTCATGCGTGTTTTGGATTTATAGGAATTAAAAAACTAAGTTTCTCAATGTTTCCAACCCAGCCACGACGCCCAGAATTTTGAATTTCATTCCCATTTCTTGCATGGAGCCTAGAAATTTACCCGAGGACACACATGTGATTTTTCAACCAACTTTGGTGCACTGGAACATGTGCTTGTATTTCAAATTTGAATTATGCACACAAAGGTGACACGTTCCCTCCCAGAACCACGAGCCTTCTTGAGAGAAGCTCCGATTTGCAAGAAGCTTATACCAAAATTTGTTCCTATTCGACCAATTTTTTTACCACGACATGGTTCTACCATGACATGACACCATGCCAAGTTTCATGATTTTAAAAACAAGTTTCTCAATGTTCTCGACTGAGCCACGATGCCCAGATGTTTGAATTTTATTCTCATTTTTTGCATGGTTCCTACTCCCTCCTTCCATCTATATAGGGCCTAATGTGTTTTTCAAGACAGCCTTTGACTGTTGACAAGATTAATAGCACATGAGATGTATACTATGAAAATTATACTATTGGAAGCTCCTTTGACATACAAATTTGAAGGTATGCTTTGTGTAAGTTGCATGTCATATATTATTGCTCTAATGTTTGGTCAAAGTTAGCCTCGAAAAATGCATTAGGACCTATATAGATGGAAGGAGGGAGTAGAAATTCACCCGAGGACACAAGTATGATTTTTCAACCAACTTTGGTGCACGGGAGCATGTGCTTGTAGTTCAAATTTGAATTATGCACATTAAATGACCAAAAACTCAATTAATGTGTAAATAAGGCCAAACGAAGCCGGAGTAATTCCAAAATTTAACAGGGCACTCATGTAGTTATATGTTGCCTTTGTAAATAAACTCAAGGGGGACAACGTATATCGTTTCGCACTCAAAGGTGGCACGTTCCCTCTCAGAACCACGAGCCTTCATGAGAGAAGCTTCAATTTGCAAGAAGCTTATACCAAAATCTGTTCCTATTCGGCCAATTTTTTTTACCACAACATGGTAGTACCATGACATGACATCCATGCTAAGTTTCATGATTTTCAGACGTGTTTTGGATTTACAAGAATTTTAAAACCAAGTTTCTCAATGTTCTCGGCCGAGCCACGATGCCCAGATGTTTTAATTTTATTCTCATTTCTTGCATGGGACCTAGAAATTCACCCGAGGACACAAATGTGATTTTTCAACCAACTTTGGTGCACGAGAGCATGTGCTTGTAGTTCAAATCTGACTTATGCACATTAAATGACCAGAAACTCAATTAATGTATAAAAAACGACAAACGAACCCGGAATAATTCCAAAATTTAACAGGGCACTAATGTAGTTCTATGTTGCCTTTGTTAAGAAACTCAGGGGGGCAGCATATATCATTTCACACTCAAAGGTGGCATGTTCCCTCTTAGAACCACGAGCTTCCAAATCGGCACATTTTCTTACCACAACATGTTAGTGCCATGACATGACACCATGCCAAGTTTCATGATTTCCAAGCGAGTTCTGGATTTACATGAATTTAAAATCAAAGTTTCTCGATGTTCTCGGCCGAGTCATGACGCCCAGATGTTTGAATTTCATTCTCATTTCTTCCATGGGACCTAGAAATTCAACCAAGGACACACATGTGATTTTTCAACCCACTTTGGTGCACCGGAGCATGTGCATGCAATTCATATTTAGATTATGAACATTAAAAGTACAGAAACTCAATTAATGTATAAAAAGGCCAAATGAACCCGAAATAATTCCAAAATTTAACAGGGAACTCATATAGTTCTATGTTGCCTCTATAAATAAAATCAGGGGGAGGCAGCGTATATTGTTTCGCACACAAAGGTGACACATTTTGTCGGTGGGAATCGGCTTCCTCGAACACCTATGGGAACCGAGCCACTTTCTTGGTTCGGCGGGGGGCGGAGGTCGCGCGAAGAGTGGATCGAGGCGATGCACACAAGGGATTTACCCAGCTTCGGGCCGCAAGGATGCGTAAAACCCTACTGCTGCTTTGTGGTTTGTATTGCGTTCTTGTTGTGGGAGCGCTGAGTGCTACAGTACAATCAGGGGACTGATCGGACCGAGCGTGAGTGGTCCTCCCCCCTCCTCTTACGTTGCGCATGGGGCCTCCTTTTATATGCTCAAGGGGTTACCCACAGGTGGCAACGCAGGTCAGGGTAAAACTGTAAATCGCTGTGTTGGGTACAGCTGTTTGTACAGTGCTATCATACCTAACTCTGACGGCGGGGGACAAGGGCATTAAATGCCCGTCCGCATCGCCCAGACGGTGCAGGAAAGGGACCGTCAGGAGCGCCACCGTTTGCCACGATGGCTACTCTGTCAGCGTTGCTTCACCACCGCATGCCCCCGGCTTCACAGCCTCTCGCCACGTGCGCCTGGGACGGCCCCAGAGCGACACGTTGGTGGGTGAGCTGGAGCGCAGGCACGGGGTGGTAACTTGCCGCGGCAAGCGCCTTGCCGCGGTTGATGCCTTGTCGCACCTGGGAGCTTGTCGCTCGCCGGTCCTTGCCGGGACGCGGAGCGCGTCGCAGCAAGCCTCTTGCCGTGCCTCGGTTGGCCTTCCCGGCAAGCTCCTCTTGCCGGGGCATTGTGCTTCGAGCGGTCGTCCCGGCAAGCTCCTCTTGTTGGGGCCTTGCTCTCTTCGGATGGCCTTCCCGGCAGGCTCCTCTTGCCGGGGCCTTGCGTCTTGGCTCGAATACTTTGTTCTGGAATGGCCCAAAAGGGGACCATGGAGAGTCTTGGCGATCGCCTGGCAAGCCTTGCCGCGGGGTGCTACGACTGCCCGTGCACAAGTTCTGGGGTACTAAGGTACCCCTACTTTAGTACACCGACAGGAGCCCCCGGGCCTGGGCCATACACGGTGCCGAGCGCTGTTGGGCCAGGCCCAAAACAGTGCACGGGCACGCGCGGCCTGGGTCACGCTGCATCTGCTCCTGCGTCCACCACGTCCTCCCCGAACGGCGTGCGTCAGACGCGGCATCGTGGGGAGAGGCGTGCGTGACGTGGGCGGCTTGCGCGGGGCTGAGCCCCGCAGGCATGCGTCACGTCGCGATAAAGGGGGACGGTTCGCACTAGCTCCATGAGTGGAGGGAGGCGTGGAGGCGTGGCTCGTTCGCTGGACGGTGCCGAGTTGCGGTTTCCGAGGCGCCCGCTCCCCACGATCACGGGGTGGCGAGAGGTCGCCTCATCCGTCGCCTCGGTCCTGCACGCCAGCCACGCGGCTTCCATGCACCCGGGGTTGCGGACGGTGGAGGCAGGAAACCGGGCCGCCGAGGGTCGGGGCAGCAGGCCGGCCCCAGTCGCCTGGCCTTCCTGCGTCTTGATTGGCCGAGCGGGGCGGTCGAGCCCCCACCCCGCTCCTTTATAAAGAGCAAGAGGGGGCGACGGGAACCCACACTCCTTCATCTTTTCTTTCCTTCAGCTTCTGATCCCCTCCCTCCATTCGCCATGGAGAAAGGGAACCCTGGTCCTTCATCGGTGGCGGCGAGGGTTGCCGCTAGGCAACGCGCCCCTCCTCCCCTTGCACCCGTGGTGGCGGAGCCAGCCGTAAGGGGAAGGGGGAGGGGGCGAGGTCGTGGACGAGGTTGTGGATGAGGCCGAGGCACTCGGGGGCGAGGCGGACGGGGCGATGCGCCGGCCTCGCCTCCGCCAGCGGATCCTCTTCTCACGGCGGTCCACCTCGGGGACGTCCCCTGCGAGTTCTTCGTCAGGCTGCGCCGGGCGCCTCGTCGTCGCCTCCGTCTCCCGGCGCCCTTCACGAGCGTGATGGAGATGGAACAACCCGAGACGCTGAGACTGCGCATGAGGGGCTGCGGGATCAGTGGCACGCGGGTCCACGTTGAGTCCCCAGCCCCCGGCGTCATGTATCTTGGTCGCGGGTGGAAGACGTTCGCCCGTATCCATAGCTTGACGGAGGGGTTCACCCTCCATTTTAAGTTGAAGGAGGGCGACCTCCTCTCCGTCAAGGCCTTCGGGGACTTCGGGACCCGGGCCCGGTGCTGCGTGGATAGCTCCTCCGACAGCGAAGGCTCCTCCTCGAGCGAGAGTGACGAGGAGGGGAGCGACAACGACGACGAGGGTAGCGGTCGTCGGGATGACGGGTCCGACTAGGCGCCGGTCGCAGCTCCGTGTGGCACCGGCGACCCCATCATCTGTGCCGCCGGCTCCTTTAGCTTCTCGGGGTCCTCTCCTTGGCGGCTGGCGTAGGGAAGCTGCGGAAGAGGAAGAGGGCGGGCGGCAAGGCCATCAACTCGGAGTACGGGGGCATGGGGCCCTCGACAGCATGCTGACGTCCTTCCGCTTCGTCGAGCCCTGCTTCCGGCGCCGCCGTCACCGTCCAGCTTTCAGACGGCCCCCGGGATGTTCTCTTGGTGTCTTCTGCCCCCCGTAGCTCGCCTGGGCGCCCCTTTTGCCCTTTTCGCCTCCTTGTCCTACCTCCTGAGGAGAGAGACAAGAAAGGGATTATGGGCATCTTATCTTTTTTTAATCTATAAGCCCTCGGGCCTTAGTTGCATTTAAAGCTTGTAATCCCATCTTTCATGTTTTTCATTCTCTCTGAACTGTACCTGAGCGGAATGTTTTTAATGAAAAGGGGATGTTTGTCGGGCCATTCGTCCCGTGGGTCAAACCCACGCCAAGGAGCGAATCCTTTATATCGTTAAGATAGACACTTCTTTGCCCGGCAACAGGCCCTGCCGTCTTCCCGCGCCACTCGACCCCTCTCACGCCTTTGGCGGAAGGAGGGATGAGGCGGGTTCGGGCTCCTCGTTCCACCCCTTTGCCGCCGCGACTACTACCAAAACGGGCCCCAGCAACGCGCTCTGGGGCCTGTCGTTAAGGGAGCACGGTAGCTTTTAGGAGGAAACAAGGTTTTTGTATTCCACAGTTCATAAGAGAATGCATGACAAGGGATGCAAAAACTTATCTGGGATTGCAGCCCCCGGCAACTTTGGCTTGCCGCGGGCGAATCTTCATACTTGCAGCCCCCGGCAACACTGGTTTGCCGGGGACCAGAGGCTGGTTCGCCCTTCTTCTCTTCTTCGTCCTTAAGCGGTCTGGCCAGGATACGCAAAACCCTGCGAACCAAAGGAAACGAAGGAACAAGAAAAAGGACGCAGACTCGACCTCTAAGCTAGGGGTTAGCGACTGTCAGGCACTATCAACCCTAACCAAGGACGAGACTCGAATCAGCATGCATGCTAAAACTTAGGGCGCCAGCGCTTCATTGACTGCTGCTCAGGGTCTGCGCCTGGCTTTGTACAAAGGATCACATGCAACTGCGGCAAGACTTGTACAAAAGGTTGGTTGCCGGACAGGGTCCGACAACCGCGCCTTACGGGTAAAACTTACGAAGATGCTCAATATTCCAGGAGTTGCTCACCGGAGTGCCATCTTCGGTCTCGAGGCGGACAGCGCCGGGCCTCGTGACTCGTCTCACCCGGTAAGGGCCTTCCCACTTCGGCGTCAACTTGTTATGATTCTTGGCGGACGGAGCGCGCCGAAGAACAAGGTCGCCTTCCTCGAAGCTTCTGGCTTTAACTTTGCGGCTATGGTAGCGACGCAAAGCTTGCTGGTAGCGAGAGGCTCGCACCGCAGCCTGAAGACGATCTTCCTCAAGGAGCAGCGCGTCATCTTCACGCAGCCGCTCTTGCTCAAGCTCATCATAAGCGAGCATTCGAGGTGACCCGTATACGAGTTCCGTGGGGGTAACTGCTTCTGCTCCGTAGACTAGAGCAAATGGTGTCTGGCCAGTGGCTCGATTTGGCGTTGTTCTGATCGACCAAAGAGCCACCGGCAGCTCCTCGATCCAGTTTCTTCCGCACTTGTGCAGCCTGTCGAAAGTTCTGGTCTTGAGCCCGCGCAGCACTTCGGCATTGGCCCTCTCCGCTTGACCGTTGCTCCTGGGATGAGCAAAAGAAGCGAAGCAGACCTTGGCGCCGAGATCTTGGACGTATTGCATGAAGGCGCGGCTCGTGAATTGTGTACCGTTGTCGGTATGATCCTGTTGGGGATCCCGAAGCGGCAAACAATCGACCTGAAGAACTTGACTGCTGACTGTGCTGTCACCTTCCTCACTAGTTCCACTTCCGGCCACTTTGTGAACTTGTCGATTGCGACGTACAAGTACTCAAAGCCCCCGACAGCTCGGGGGAAGGGGCCGAGTATGTCGAGCCCCCAGACCGAAAATGACCAGGATAAAGGGATCGTCTGGAGAGCTTGAGCTGGCTGGTGTATCTGCTTGGAATGGAACTGGCATGCTTCACACTTGGTTACTTGTGCAGTTGCATCCTGGAGGGCTGTCGGCCAGAAGAAACCTTGCCGGAACGCTTTGCCGGCAAGTGCTCTTGCGCCAATGTGGTGACCACATATGCCTCCATGTATCTCTGCCAACAGCTTTTGTCCGTCTTCCCGGGTAATACACTTCAATTTCACACCGTTGCGCCCTCTTCTGTACAGTGTGTTGTCGACGAACTGGTACATACTCGAGCGCCGGGATACTCTTTCCGCTTCTTCTTGCTCTTCGGGAAGTTCTCGGTTCTGGAGGAAATGGACAGTCTGCTGCGCCCATGATGGAGCCTGTGGCTCGACAACAAGGACTGAAGGCACATCTGCTGCTGCGGGAACGTCCGCTTCTACGGCGAGGATCTGGGACTCAGCCGGAGCTTGACGTTCCCCGGCAAGCTTGCCGGAGCAAAACTTGCCGGGAGCGCCTGCTTCTACGGAACAAACCCTGGGGTTTTCCGGAGCAGACGGCTCCTCAGCGCTCTTGGCGTCGATCTTGGGGACCTTCTTGGCGGCGGCTCCGGGGAGCTCTGCCGGAAGATAGTCGCCGGAGACCAACTTCCTCTTCTTGCTCTGTCCGGTTGATGGTGTTACGGATGGTTGAGTCAGCTTGAGCACAAAGGTTCCTGGTTCCACAGGTAACTTTAGTGCGGCGCACTTTGACAGGCCATCGGCAATGTCGTTCTCAGTCCTCGGAACATGTTCCATTTGCAGGCCGTCAAAGCGCTCTTCTAGCTTCCTCACTTCATCGACGTAAGCTTCCATCAACGGACTCTGATAATCTTTGTTCACTTGGCGGACGACAAGCTGCGAGTCACCCCGGACAATGAGCTTCTTAATCCCAAGTTCTGCTGCGATCCTGAGACCGGCAAGCAGACCTTCATATTCTGCAGTATTGTTGGTTGCTTGCTCCTTGGGAAAGTGCATTTGGACGATGTACTTGAGGTGCTCTCCGGTGGGCGCGATAAGCAGCACGCCAGCACCAGCGCCTTCCAGCGAAAAGGCACCATCAAAGTACATCAGCCACTCTCTGCTCGCTTCTTTGTCGGGGATGCTCGTCTCTGGAATTTCTTCGTCTGGCGTCGGCGTCCACTCTGCTATGAACTCTGCCAATGCTCTGCTTTGGATAGTTGAAGTGCTCTCGAACTTTAGGCCAAAGCTTGACAGTTCCAGTGCCCACTCAACGATCCTGCCTGTTGCTTCGGGATTCTGCAGTATCCTCTTTAGCGGAAAGCGAGTGACAACTGTGATCTCGTGTGCTTGGAAGTAATGGCGCAACTTTCTCGAGGCCATAAGGAGGCCGAAAAGCAATTTCTGCACACCAGAGTACCTTGACCTAGCCCCCTGCAAGAGGGAACTGACAAAGTAAACTGGGCGCTGCACCATTTTGTTCTTTTGCACCTCCTCTTGTGCCTGCGCAGGTCCATCCTTGTCGGGGCCAGAGCTTGTCGGGGAAGCCCCCTGCTTGTCGCTGGACGCACTTGCCGCGGTTGCTAGCTCATCATCTGCCTCCCTCTCCGCTACTAACGCAGCACTAACCACTTGATTGGTAGCCGCCAGGTATAGCAGCAACTTCTCTTGTGGTTTAGGCGCGACAAGTATTGGAGCGGAGGACAGGTATTTCTTCAAGTCCCGCAGCGCAGCCTCCACTTCCGGAGTCCATTTTACTGGACCCGCCTTTTTCAAAACTTTGAAAAATGGCAGGGCGCGTTCTGAAGACTTGGAAATGAACCTGCTGAGAGCTGCCACGCAGCCGGCAAGTCTTCGTACGTCCTTGACACGTGTTGGTGCTTCAATCTGCTCGATGGCCTTGATCTTGTCGGGATTGGCTTCGATTCCCCGCTGAGACACGAAGAACCCGAGAAGCTTGCCGGAAGGGACTCCGAACACGCACTTCTCGGGGTTGAGCTTGAGGCTGATCCTGCGCAGGTTCGCAAAGGTCTCTTCTAAGTCTTGAATCAGGGTTGCCCTGTCTCTGCTCTTGACCACTACATCATCCATGTAGGCCTCCACATTTCTGTGGATTTGTGGCTCAAAAGCGGTGTGGACAACCCTTGCAAATGTTGAACCAGCATTCTTCAGTCCGAAAGGCATCCGTGCGAAACAGTACGTGCCACATGGAGTGATGAACGCGGTCTTTTCCTCATATTCTTCAGCCATGAAGATCTGATGGTATCCTGAGTAGGCGTCAAGAAATGAAAGCAGGTCACATCCGGCCATGGAGTCAACAATCTGGTCAATGCGCACCAAGGGAAAGGGATCTTTGGGACAAGCTTTGTTAACATCAGTAAATTCGATGCAAAGCCTCCATTTCCCATTTGCTATGCGCACGACAACAGGATTGGCCAACCACGTCGGATGGAGCACACCTCTGACGAGGCCTGCCGCTTCCAACTTCTTGATCTCTTCTGCGATGAACTCTTGGCGCTCCACTGCTTTTTTTCCTAACTCTCTGCTTGACGGGCCGCGCGTGAGGACAGACGGCAAGGTGGTGCTCAATCACTTTCCTGGGAACGCCGGGGATGTCAGATGGTTGCCAGGCAAACACATCGACGTTCGCCCGTAGGAAAGCAACGAGCGCGCTTTCCTATTTGGGGTCGAGAGTGGCACTGGTGGTGAAGGTACCACCAGTGCCGTCCTCCTTGGCGGGCACCTTCTTGGTCGTTGGCGGGGCTTCCATCGACTTCTTACACTTGCCGATGGAGCTCGATGGCGCGTCCTCGACGGTAGCGCAGCACTCTGAAGAGGTGCGCTTGCCGGAGTGGGCACCAGAGCACTCTCCGGGCTTGGTCTTCTTCTTGCCGGCGGAGCTCGATGGCGCGTCCTCGACGGTAGCGCAGCACTCCGTAGAGGTGCGCTTGCCGGAGTGGGCACCAGAGCACTTGCCGGGCTTGGTCTTCTTCTTCCCTCCGGGAGCTTCAGCGGCAAGTGGCTTGTGATCCGTTGCGGCTGCTGCTTCCCGGTAGATCTTGTTGGCACAGATAAGGGCATCCTTCTTGTCGCCGGGGATAGAGATGATGCTTATCGGGCCTGGCATCTTGAGCATGTTGTATGCGTAGTGAGAGGCCGCCATGAACTTGGCGAGCGCTGGACGGCCGAGAATTCCATTGTAGGGTAATGGAAAATCGGCAACGTCAAAAGTGATCCTCTCTGTCCTGAAGTTCAGCTCGCTGCCAAATGTCACTGGCAACCTTATCTTCCCCTTCGGCTTGCTCCTTCCCGGGTTGATTCCTTGGAACGTGCCGGTCTCTTCGAGCTCGCTATCGGGGACTTGGAGTTTCCGGAGCACAGCGGAGGAGATCAGGTTCAAGCCGGCCCCGCCGTCGACTAGCATCTTAGTGACTTTGAGGTTGCGGACTGTTGGTGAGACCAACATCGGCAAGCATCCGATCGCAGTTGTGCGGTCAGGGTGGTCCTCAATATCGAAGATGATAGGCGTGCTGGACCATTTCAGAGGCTTGCGCGACTCGACGGGTGGTTCCACTGCATTGACTTCCCGCGCCCACTGCTTGAGCTGGCGGTGAGAAGTATGCAGGGAAGCACCGCCGTCTACGCACAAGACCCCTGTGGCTTTCTGAAACTCCTGCTCACTGGTCTCGACGTCATCCATGTCTTCGTCGTCGTCTTCGTCCTTGTCGCGGCCGCGGGGAGGCCTGTCTGCTTGCCGCCGCTTGTACTTGTCGCGGCGTCCTCCCTGGCCGGGGCGCTTCGTGCCGGATCCTCCACCACCTCCTCGGGCTTTCTCCTTGTCGCGTCGCTCGTACTCGGCCTTATGCGGCTCGACGAGCCGCTCGACCTGCTTGCAGCTCTGGAGGTCATGGCCCTTGGTGCGGTGGATCTTGCAGTACTGTTTGGTGGTGCCGTCCCGCTTGTCGGCGGCCGCCACAGCCTGGCAGTTGGCGCATCCGGCAACCTCCTTACCGGAGCTACCAGCCTGGGCCTTCTTGGCGGCGCCTTCATCGCTCGACTGCTCAACAACCAGTACTTCTTGGCTCTTCTTCTTCCTGTTGCTCCGCCGCCGGCTCTTCCTTGCCGGGGCGGTGTCCTCACTGTCAGATTCTCCTGCTCCAGTGTTCTCTCCGGGGAGTTTCCTCCCTTCCTCAGCACGGGCACACTTGTCAGCCAGGGCATATAGCTCGCTGACGTCTTTGATCTTGCACATCGCCATCTCCTCCCGCATCCTGCGGTTACGCACGTTCTGATGGAGCGCGCTGATGACCGCAGCGGGGTGGACGTCTGGGATGTTGTAGTATACACGGCTGAATCTCTGGATGAACTTGCGCAAGGGTTCCCCTTCCTTCTGGACGAGCAGATGAAGGTCGCTCGCTTGGCCATGGGGTTTGTGGCCGCCCGTAAAGGCGCCAACAAACTGATGGCACAAGTCTGTCCAGGAGGTTATGGAGTTGTCCGGCAAGTGCATGAGCCAGGATCTGACGTTGGACTTGAGCACCAGCGGGAAGTAGTTGGCAAGGATCTTGTCGTCTCGCCCCCCAGCAGCCTGCACCGCAATGGTGTAGATGCTGAGGAACTCCGACGGATGCGACTTGCCGTCGTACTTCTCTGGCACGTCTGGCTTGAAATTCTTCGTGCTGGGCCACTGGACTTGTCGCAGCTCACGGGTGAACGCAGGGCATCCTACCGCGTCCGGCAGGTCGCCTGGTCCCCCCGGCGCATGCATGTCGACAGAGGGCCCAGCGCGCTGGTCTGATTGACGTTGCGCTTCTCTCCGACGCTCGATGCGAGTATGAGCGTCCTCTTGCTCTCGTTTGTGAAGAACTTGGCGTTGATCGCGACGAGTTCGCGGATTCGACGACGCGGTGGAGTCGTTGTCGTGATGGTTCCGGCGAGTCGGCGATCTTGGCCTTTGGGGCGGGGAGTGCACGGTGGTCGCACCCCCGCCGGTCTTGGCGCCATCGGTTCTCGCCTGGCCGTCCCGCCGCGACTGCGACGCGTTGTGCTGCCGCGGGGTGTCGCCGTTAGCGAAACCGATGAGGCTCTGTATCGTGGCCCTCCAGTCGTCGAGCTTGTCCGCCGTTGGAGGGTAGTCTAGGAGCAGTTGAGCTCGCGCCAGAGCTTCTGCTGGAGTGGCGGGTAGCGGTGGCGAACAGCGCGTGGAGCGGGACGTGCTCGAACTTCTAACTACGTTAGAAGGAGCAACACCCGGACCAGGCAGTCGCGCCACGCTCGCGCCAGCACGTTAGTGTGAGTGCTGGCCTTGAGCGCCCTGGGATCCGCCAGCTTGATCTGGGTCCAGCGAGCGTATGGTACCGTGAGTGCCAAGACGCTGCTGGTCCCGTGCCTCCTGAGAAGGGCGCGGTGCATGTTCGGACGCCGTGGCGCCATGAGCTGGCTCGACGACGCCCGTTCCGCCGCCGGTGCCGTCCCCACCACCCATTTGCTCCAAGGGCGGTGGGTTCGACGCGAACGGTCCAGCCACCTCCGGAGCTTTCTTCTTCGGTGGCATGTCGATGAAGATGATGGAGATCTAGCCCGTGCAGACGCCGGATCAGGTTCGCACAACTTCGACGCCCCCTACCTGGCGCGCCAAAGATGTCGGGGAGAATCGGCTTCCTCGAACACCTATGGGGACCGAGCCCCTTTCTTGGTTCGGCGGGGGGCGGAGGTCGCGCGAAGAGCGGATTGAGGCGATGCACACAAGGGATTTACCCAGCTTCGGGCCGCAAGGATGCGTAAAACCCTACTGCTGCTTTGTGGTTTGTATTGCGTTCTTGTTGTGGGAGCGCTGAGTGCTACAGTACACTCAGGCGACTGATCAGACCGAGCGTGAGTGGTCCTCCCCCCTCCTCTTACGTTGCGCATGGGGCCTCCTTTTATATGCTCAAGGGGTTACCCACAGGTGGCAACGCAGGTCAGGGTAAAACTGTAAATCGCTGTGTTGGGTACAGCTGTTTGTACAGTGCTATCATACCTAACTCTGACGGCGGGGGACAAGGGCATTAAATGCCCGTCCGCATCGCCCAGACGGTGCAGGAAAGGGACCGTCAGGAGCGCCACCGTTTTCCACGATGGCTACTCTGTCAGCGTTGCTTCGCCACCGCATGCCCCTGGCTGCATAGCCTCTCGCCACGTGCGCCTGGGACAGCCCCAGAGCGACACGTTGGTGGGTGAGCTGGAGCGCAGGCACGGGGTGGTAACTTGCCGCAGCAAGCGCCTTGCCGCGGTTGATGCTTTGTCATGCCCGGGAGCTTGTCACTCGCCGGTCCTTGCCGGGACACGGAGCGCGCCGCAGCAAGCCTCTTGTCGTGCCTCGGTCGGCCTTCCCGGCAAGCTCCTCTTGCCGGGGCCTTGTGCTTCGAGCGCTCGTCCCGGCAAGATCCTCTTGCCGGGGCCTTGCTCTCTTCGGATGGCCTTCCCGGCAGGCTCCTCTTGCCGGGGCCTTGCGTCTTGGCTCAAATACTTTGTTCTTGGATGGCCCAAAAGGGGACCATGGAGTGTCTTGGCGATCGCCCGGCAAGCCTTGCCGCGGGGTGCTACGACTGCCCGTGCACAAGTTCGGGGTACTAAGGTACCCCTACTTTAGTACACCGACACGTTCCCTCTCGGAACCACGGGGCTTGTTGAGAGAATCTCCGGTTTTGCAAGAGGCTTGTACCAAAACTTGTCCCAATTCAGCCAAAAATTATATGTATGAAAACAGGGTTTAGATTATCCCAAACATCTTGCTACCTAGACCAATAATGTACTATGATTTGAATTCATCATAAAATGGATACAAATATTTGAATTGGAGAGCGTATGGTACATGTAGTTCATAGTGAAATATGATTACTACTATATGTATGTTTTTTGTTATCAAGATAATATTTAAATTATTGTATAACTTGACAACAATCATATTCAAATAAGGAAAATTGATTCAAATTTAGTCCATATGGTAGATGACAATATATATGTTCACATGGTGGAGTAAAATGTTCATATATGATGGAAGATCAAAATGTACGACTACATCAATTATAAACCGCAAGGTCACCTAACGATATATTCGAATTCAACATAACGTGGATTCAAAAATTGAAATTTGAGATCATGGCATCTGTAATCATATAAAAAGGGACATTACTCTTTCTTTGGTGGGAATTGATTTGTTTTTTGTTGTTGTTGAGGGAAGTGCGAATCGATTTGGTAACGTGCAGGGTAATCTTGTTCTCCCGATTTTTTTTACATTTTTCTTGTAGTTTTTTCAATGGCATCTATAGCAATATAGTAAAGGGGGACATGACTCTCTTGTGTCTTGTATGAACTTTTTTACACGTTAAGTTTGTTCTGCCAAACAAGGAATCCACACCTTGTTATCCCGAAATTTTCAAGCTCGAGTAGCTTTTGTCTCACCTGCTTTGAAACTCCCGCTTCTTCAACCCACGCCGCGCCTTGTTATACCGAAATTTGGATGCGCATGAGAACTCCCTCCTCATCCGAAAACACTCCTGCAGCCCAGACATGCGAAATCCCCCTTCTACCCCTCAGCCAGAAATGAAGCTCCATGTCGCGGTGTCAAAACCGATGGGGGTACACTGGTAACTTACCCTACATTTTGGATAAGCGCATCCCCAAGCTTGGCTCCCCCTCCCCCTTCGCCCCCCCCATTCATACACCAAGGCCGCCAAAACCTGCGAAACCCCACGCTCCTCCATCGGCCTCCCGACCGCTGCCCAGCCGGAGACTCTTCCCCGACTACGTCGTCCACCGCAACAGCTCGCCGTCCCTCATCCACCGCACCGGATGAGGATCCGTTGTCGATCTCGTCGTCCCGCCGGATCAGCCGCCCCGTCCTCCACCTCCAAGGAGCTGCCGTGGCGTTCGCCTCGTCTATCGCGCCACCTCAATCCCCACAGCGCTATCTTGACCTGCCCCACCGGAACCGCAGCACCCTCACCTATTCCTCCGATGAAGCCAAGGCCAACTCGACGCCACCAAGGAGGTTCTGCACTCACCGCCACCTTTTATCCGGTGCTCGATGCCGAGCAGACATGGCATGTCTCCATCGACGGCGCAGTTGCCGGCCACATCATCCACGGCGTCTCTCCCCCATGTCATTGCTTCCTCGGCGGCGACTTCCACAACGGCACTAGCTGCAGCTGCTTTGTCGGTCGCGCTGCTGCATTGCTCCTGCTTTCGTTCGTGCTGCTGCTCTGCTCTTGCTCTCACTTGCGCTGCTGCTGCTGCACGACCTCCGGCAGCTACAGGAGTTGCTACTTTAGCACTCGCTCGCGGTGCTACTGCACGACTTGCTCTCTGCCAGTGCGTTCCCTGCTCGAGCATCTGCTGATTTAGATCACTGCTTCTCTGCTACTAGTTCTCGAACGCCCTAAACATCTATTGCAATGCTCTGTTACTAGTTCAATCAGTTTTGACAGTAAAATTCAGTTTCGACTGTGAAGTTCATTTTCTTCAGTTAAGTTCAGAGTACAGCATCTGTCGGAGCGGCCGTGGCGCGGCTGATGCGTTTTACATCTAGCACTTTTTGGTGATGTATTTTACATCATCTATTGCAGATGATATTAGGGTCCCACTTGAGATCAACATTGTCTGTCTTGTCATGCTTCAGCCTCGTCGCCGTACACCTTAGCGGAGCTGCTCCAATGATGGAACCGTCCATCACAGCGGAGCAGTACCCTCGATGCCATTTCTAGAGGCCTCAGATCTTCTTCCCCGCCTCCGACAGTCTCACCAGCATCATCACCATCCTCCACGTCCAACCCAATGATGCTGAGGTCCACAAGTCTATGCCAAAGAGGTTGTACACTCGTCGCATCACTTTGTTTCTCCATTCCTCTGTTCTTCCAATTCATGTGAGCCAAACACCCAGGTTGACTGAAATCCTATGTTTCCAAATGCTCTGTTTTGCACGTGCATTCCTATCCTATTCCTTTGTTTTTCTTGTCCCTGCGTTTATATAATCCTCCAATTCTAAGGAGCCCTTACAGATTTACTTCATTTTCAGATAGGCGTCAAAGAAAACTCTGTGTGTTATGTCCTGCTCCTGTCGTGCCGTCATCCACCCCACCTGAGGTGCACCATCGACAGAAGCGTTCACTGCAGTAGAGATCCCCCCTGCAGACTTCCTTTCGCCGCCTCAGATCATCTTCCCCGTTTCCGGCAGCCACGCCAACTGCATTACCATCATCGACTGAGCAGATGAACCTGAGGACTACACAGTTTCGGAAGAGAGGTCGCAGTCTTTCGTGTTTGCTTACATTATACATTGGTTATTATTACCTGCTACTTTATCGTTCAATCTTGAGTTTTGAATTGCCCATGGGTCTCATATCGAGCTAGCAACGAATAGTATTTGTCTACTATCTGGTTCATCTGGGGTCTTCTATGTGGTTCATGTTGGGTGGGCAACAAACAATAGATGATCCATTGTCTATCTTTTTAAACTGAAGCTATAATCTACCTGCTATCATTAGTTTTGAGTCCATCCACTCGTTTGCTACCATCAGTCTTGATTTTTGCATGCACCCCTTAGGCCTTACAAAATCTAACTTTCTTTATTATGCAAGTCAAATATTGTACACAATCGTACTGAACATGTAGAGAAAAAGAGAAGACTGTTGCGTGAGAATATAATGTCATGCAGACGCTGCTCCATGGTGGGCGCAGTGCCCCCCCCCCTCCTGCATTTCCAGATTGTATTCTAGAGGAAGATAACTGTTCAGATGGAGATTTGGAAGGAGCCGACCACACATGTTTACCACCTGAGGTGTTTGCTCTAACCTGGCATGCCGATGTTGGTCATATCATGCATATGGCGCCTTGCATTGCTTACATTATACATCTTATATGTCATCAACTTAGTTTAGATTTGCTTTGTGTGAATGCAACCTGTTTGGTTTTTATATCATACTCCCACCATCCCTAAATATTTGTCTTTTTAGAGATTTCAACAAGTGACTACATACGGAACAAAATGAGTGAATTTACACTCTAAAATATGTCTATATACATCCGTATATGGTAGTCCATTTGAAATCTCTAAATAGACAAATATTTAGGAACGGAGGGAGTATATGGGAATTATGCAATGCCATCTTCTTTAGCCAGGCATCATATACGTGGATTATGCAATGCCATCCTGTTTAGCCAGTCATCGTATATGTGAATCGTATCGTGCCATATTTTTTCCATAATGTATTCCATTTGTCAACATTTTTTGCATCAGCCATTTGAGTCGGTCATGGGAAAATCTGGAGTGAAAACAAGGTCTTCTGAGCAGTCAGTACTACCTGTCGATGCAGATTTCTTGCTGGTTACAAATAGCTCCTCAGAGGAGGATTCAGAGAGAGATGACCAGTCGTATTCCCCCCCCCCCCCGAGGTGCATGCTCTAACTTGGCTGGGTTATATTGCTCATATCATGCATATGGTGTCTTGCATTGCCATGCCATCTGCTTCGATTAGACATGCTTTGTCTGAATGCCTCCTGTTTGCTTTCTATATCAGATATGTGAATTATGCAATGCCATGTTTTTCAGCCAGTTATCATATATGTGAATTATGCACCGCCATGGAGCCAGGAATCATATATGTGAATTATCTCATGCCATCTTTTTTTTCATTACGTATTCCATTTGTCGAAATCTGTGCATATTGAACTACTCTTCATGTGTATCAGCCATTTGAGCCAGTTATGGAAAAATCTGGAGTGAAAACAAGGTCTTCAGAGCAGGCAATGGTACATGTTGAAGCATATATCTCGATGGTTACAGGGAGCTCCTCAGAGGAGGATTCAGAGGCAGATGACCAGTCCTATATCCCACCTGAGGTGTATGCTCTAAGTTGCAATGTTTATATTTCTCATATGATGCATATGGTGTCTTACATTGCTTAATTTAGACATCATATGCACAATATTGAATTCTGTCTGCTTAGTTTAGAGATCATACATGCGAGTGCCAGCTGCTTAGTATATGAATCAATTATGTCAATTATATCATGCCATCCTGTATACTTAGACAACATGTATGTGAATTATTTCATCCCAACCTATTTTAGAAAGACATCATATAGTTTTTTCATGTCATCTTGTTTAGGTACTCATCATATGTTGAATTATGCCATTATATCCTGTTAAGTTATCCATCATATATCTGAAACTGTGTCATGCTATCCTGTTTAGTTAGGCATCATATATGTGAAATTGTGTCATGCTGTCCTGTTTGGTTAGACAACATATATGTGAATTACCACATCTGTCTATCATACAATGTCTGTACGTTCAATTTCTTTTCTTGTTTATTAGCCATTTGAATTGGAGGGGGTGATGGCAGTATCTACGGGAGCAAAAACCCGTTCTTCACAAAAGACAGTGCTACCCGTCGATGCAGATAGAACCATGGTTGTACTGGCCCATAAACTAGCCCCGCCACACATAATCGAGACTCTTCCAGATTGCACACTTACACCGTTGGGCAGAGAACCAGCTACAACCCATCTAACCACAACCCCAGCGGATAGTAACCCACTTATAGTTGACAAAGCACCATGTCCACCACAGAGTACCCCCACACGAACAGTTTGTATAGCTACTGCAGTGCCCAAAGCACGAAGACCACCACAGCTAACCCAAACTCCACGTTTAAAGCAGAAGAGCAACTGTTCTCACGTTAGATTCTGTAGCTATGGTCCATACTCCTTTGCTGTTGCATCACTGTATTTACTCATACCAACTACTTTCGAATTTGAAGGATCCAATTGAAACTCCAATGGCGCAATATGTATGTTTTAAACCTATTTCTTTAACTGGATTGTTGTTCTAACTTCTTGCTCTATGTTGATTTCAGTTTAAGTTGTATAAACAGTTATGTTCTCATGTGATGCACATTACAAGTGCTGCCAATGTTGTGTAGTTTCTCACACTTATATTCTGTCTATGCTGCTGTGTCTTAAAAATATATGAGTTGAACTGTGTCTCTATCTTGATTATGGAACATAAACTAGAATGATATGGACAATACAGTGACCATAGTACATAGATATATGTTTGTTTCATGCTATTATCCTGTCCACCTTACTACTGAACCGGTTTACCAAAATGAGTTTCGTATACTACAAGCTAAACCTGTGATGTGTCTGCTTGTTTCTCTTGTAGTATGCAAACAGAATATTGGAGAAGAGCACCCTACTATGCAATGGTAGAGAAAGTAATGCAGATAAGGTTCAAGATAGTGAGACAACCCTGTTGGTCTCCAAGAAAGGTGATAAAAACGATCTTGTAGATAGTGAGAAAACCCCACAGTCATGCGTTGATGTAGTGTTCGAGTTACTGGCCAGTACCGCTGGCACAAGCTCTTCGAACTCGCTGCCTGAATCACTTTGGCTTCTTCAGTCTCAGCTACAAGCTGAAAGGCATCAGTCAGTTGTGCTGCGGCAAGAAGCCGAAGGACTGAGGAAGTCCCTACAGAATTCAGATGCGTACTTTCTTGTGCAACAGCAAGCACTAGAGGATTTAAGCGCCAAACAAGAGAAAGTTAATAAGCTTGCTAAGCATCTTGCCGGCATTATGGGTACCCAGGATATTGTTTCTTTAACTCTTCTGAAGTGGTTTCAGTTCTGGACTTGTTTTGCTGCGGCGTTTATATACTGCTTTGTTCCCTATATTTGCATGGGTGGCGAACTTTGATGCCCAGTGGATGTAATATGTGTAATAGTCGTGATAGCCTAGCATAAGTTGCTTGCTTATTTATTTCCTTGTTGTCTTGTTTATTTGTTTGCTTGTAGTCAGTGCAGTTCTTTTTCCGCGGTTTGCTAGTGGCTGGAATAACCTATTTTTTAAAACTAGGCCACAATAACCATGGGCTAATATTTACTGTAGTGATACTGGGCCTCCTACGGGCCGTAGAAACAGTGGGCCTTCTACGGGCCGTAGAAACAGTAGGCCTTCTATGGGCCATAGAAACAATGGGCCTTCTACGGGCCGTATCATAAATGGGCCTTATACGGGCCGTATGATCGATTGGCCAAACATGGGCCAATAACAGGCCGCATTATGGCCATAAACGGGCTAGAGTTGGGATCGTCCGTTCATAGGCCGGCCATAACGGGCCATCGTTAATAGGCCGTATTTGATGACGCTATGAAAACGGCCCAACGTATTAACGGACCACAAACGGGCCGACTGTAACCACGGGCTGAATTTGGCCCACAAGCAGAAAATGATAGTAATGGGCCGTAAGTAAACGAATGCTGGAAATGAGCCCAAGAATAGATGGGCTCTGAGAAGGCCGAAAGATAACATGGGCTGGAAATGGCCCAACAGAATAACGGGCCGTTAATGGGTATAAAGTGATACACTATTCATTACGGGCCAGTTTCACCATGGGACGTTAATGGGTGTAAAGTGATACACTGTTCATTACGGGCCAGTTTCACCACGGGCCGTTAATAGGCCAAGAGTTACATAGGGCCTCATATGGGCCGAAAGACGTCATGGGTCATACATGGGCCAGAAGTGAAAACGGGCTGGAATCATATTGGATGGCCCAGATGATGCTACTGGGCCTAATTCGGATAGGGCGTAACGGGCCTTGGGTTAGCGGGCTGTAAATGGGCTATATGCGAACAGGCCGTTAACAGGCTTTCCATGGGCCATCCCGCCACCTTTTGACCAAGTCAAACGGGCCGGCCTTTTCACAGGAATGGGCCTCTGTTGGGCCGTGCCATGTGTCGACGTATCATAGGCGCCTTATGTCCAATGAGTGGATGACATCTGTCCCAACGATGAGCCGACACGTGTTTCCTCCAACCAATGATGATTTTACACGTGGAAAATCCCCATTGGTCGGGGCTGTTGATGGGTTATCGGATCCAAAACCTGACCCGATAGCTTAACGGTGTTCCATTACGATGGATGCCACGTGTCGGTCACCCTTGACAAAATCACTTCCGTGAGGCGCGATTTATCGTCATGGAATGCACACTTCTGTGATGATAACTTTGGTAATGTCATGGAACACTTCTACGACAGCACAAGTATGACTATCTTGATTCTGTCATAAAATCATCATGGATGTACATGCATGACAAAAAACACGACCTACTGTGACAAACATGTATCATCACGGAAGTGTATTTTTTTGTAGTGGATATTCGAGTGAACCTTTGGTTATCATGTGATATTCCCTTTGCTTAGCGATGTTTTATAAAAGGAGGTGTGCATCGGTATCCTACCGAGTCATCTCCATGCTCACTATATCGTTGCTCCAGTTACTGGTTTTGTTCTTCTTTCTCGTTAACATGTTCCGGCATCCCTGTGACGTAATCACCTGTGTATGGCCAGACGATGATGGATGCTGTCACACAGAGAGGCCTCTAAGAATATCTCTCCATCGTTACAGGAGCAAATCCCACTCTCGAGCTATCCGGTTACTTGTCAAACTTTTCGGTGAACTTGTAAGTTGTCGTTATGATCAATTTGTTACAGATGATGTTTCAGCAACCCCAAAGCCCACCGTCTAGTAGGAAGTGACCAAGACACTCTCATGGTCGGAGGAACTAAAACACATGCTAACACTCTGTGTTATAACAAATGATTTCAGACGATATAATCACAAAGTATAATGGGCAAGTTTGGGTCAAATCAATATAATAGTTCTTCTAACGTAATACCCTCAATGTTGTTTTAGGACTATTGTTACACTTAACGATATCCTAAGATCTAGAAAACGTGATCCCCAACAACACTTGAGCAAGTCTTAGAGGTGAGACCGGGAACCTATTGTTTACCATTTATCATTTCACACGTGCATATGATTTTTCCACTAAATCGCATATTCTAGGATTTGTTGTTATAGCATGAAATATAAACTCTTAACTATGAATAATGAAAATATAATAATACAATATTATTGCCTCTAGGGCATATTTCCAACAGGTTAGGTATTCAAGGGGGATATAACAAAAACTTTCATGTAGATCACTAAATATGAAACGCATGGTTTAACGATATTGATGTCGTAATATGAAAGGATATTGGTTCATGATCATTGGTTAGTCATGGCATTGTGGGGAGGTGTCGGTGTCAAAACCGGCGGATCTCGGGTAGGGGGTCCCGAACTGTGCGTCAAGGCCGGATGGTAATAGGAGACAAGGGACACGATGTTTACCCAGGTTCGGGCCCTCTCGATGGAGGTAAAACCCTACTCCTTCTTGATTAATATTGATGATATGGGTAGTACAAGAGTAGATCTAGCACGAGATCAAGGAGGCTAAACCCTAGAAGCTAGCCTATGGTATGATTGTGTATGATGATGGTTCTGTCCTACGGACTACAACCCTCCGGTTTATATAGACACCGGATAGGGTTAGGGTTACACAGAGTCGGTTACAATGGTAGGAGATCTTGAGTATCCGCATCGCCTAGCTTGCCTTCCACGCCAAGGAAAGTTCCTCCCGGACACGGGACGAAGTATTCAATCTTGTATCTTCATAGTCCTGGAGTCCGGCGAAGGTATAGTCCGGCTACCCGAACACCCCCTAATCCAGGACTCCCTCAGTAGCCCCTGAACCAGGCTTCAATGACGACGAGTCCGGCGTGCAGATTGTCTTCGGCATTGCAAGGCGGGTTCCTCCTCCAAGTCCTTCATAGAAGATTGTAAACACCAAAAATAGTGTCCGGCTTTGCAAAATAAGTTTCCACATATTGCCATAGAGAGAATAATATTAACACAAATCAAATCTGCTGCTGTATTCCGCAGTGCGTCATCATACTGCGGCCAAGCTCTTTATACAAATCGTTTTTATTTTTCCACCTCAGCGCGTTTAGTGAGGCGGTTTCCTTGGCACATCTTGTCAAAGCAGAGATCGTGTGCCCCTTTTAACGGGATTCTCATCAATACGGACGTGGGTAACCCAACCGCGCCATTTACCACGGCGCTTGGGAGGCAAGCGAGTTTTATTAGGTAGGTGGGGACGCATAACCGCATCCGCCCATATAAGGGGATAAGGATCCTCCTTTTCACCTACGCCTTCTTCCTCCTTTGCCAATCCATCTCTCGCGCACTCAAGCTCCAGCGCCCAAGCCCGCTCTTCCCACCTCAACCTTCTCCAGCAATGTCCGGAGCGGGAGGCAAGTGGATGGTCTCCTCCGTTACGGAGGTTCAAGTAAAAAAGTTAAGGAAAGCCGGATACCTGTCCAAGGACATCCCGCACCGGCTTCCCGAGAAGGGGCAGCTTCTCCCCACCCCAAGGCCCCATGAGAGGGTAGTTTTCCTCCCCCACTTCCTCCGCGGACTGGGCTTTCCAGTTCACCCATTTGTCCGGGGACTCATGTTCTACTATAGCCTAGATTTCCACGATCTGGACCCGAACTTCATCCTCAACATCTCGGCGTTTATCGTCGTGTGTGAGGCCTTCCTCCGCATCCGCCCCCATTTTGTCCTTTGGCTCAAGATCTTCAACGTCAAGCCCAAGGTGGTGCGCGGCAGCCAAGCGGAGTGCGGAGGTGCTATGGCCGGCAAGATAGCCAACGTCCTCTGGTTCGAGGGCTCCTTTGTGGAGACCCTAAAGGGGTGGCAAGCCGGGTGGTTTTACATCACCGAGCCACGCGATTCGGAATGGGTCGCAGCCCCCGAGTTCAGATCCGGACCCCCACGCGGCTTATGTCCTGGAAAGAGACGGGCCTATCGTGGGGCAACAAGGAAGAGGTGACCGGACTGAAGACCTGCATCCAGTCCCTGGTAGACAAGCCAATCCGGCTGGTCAATATAGTCCAGGTCATGCTCGTTCGCCTGATCCTCCCGTGCCAACAACGGGATTTCAATTTGTGGGAGTTCGACCCGACGCAGCACCGAACCCTCAACAGGCTCTTCGACACGTCGTATGAAGATGTCTGGAAGGTGCTAATCAAAGGCGTCGGGGCTCCCGCATCCGCTTCCGAGGACCGCGGATATAGCACGCAGCGTCACGCTAGCGAGGTAAGCTATCTATGCCTTTGACAGGATTATTAAGCTCTTTTTCATAGATTAACTCTACGCGGGATCTAAACTCCCTTACCTTTGATAGGCTTGGCAGGCGATATCCGGACCAATTAACTGTCCGGCTCCCCTGCCCGAAGACCCAGACCCAGCTCTCCTAGTGAAGCTGCTGACTCCGGCACCTTACGTGGTGCCGGAGAAGAAGGTCAAGAAGAAGAAGACCACCGGGACTTGAAAGAGCGCCCGTAACTTGGTGGTGTCGGACTCGTCGTCTGACGAGTCCGAGGCGCCCTCCTCTCGTGAAAACGAGGAGGAGGAAGAAGAAAGCTCTCCCCCCAGTGGGGGGAGAAAAGAAGAAGAAGGCCGCCCCATCGGGGAAGGCCGAGGGGTCTAGGAAAAGGAAGACCCCTCCGCCGGACTGCTCCCACGACGCCGAAGAGAGCGGAGAGGAGTGGCCAGACAGGGCCAAGCGTCCGGCGAAATCGTAAGTATTCGTATACCAGAGTGACTCATGATATTCCTTTAATGCGCAGCTTTCCCTAATGTCGAATGTGATTTATGCTGCCCGCCCCAAGCCGAACTCGACGATTCATCGAGCGGCTCCCTAGATACGTCGGACGTGAACTCAGTTCCGCCCATTGTCTCCCCCCGCACTGCAGACGACGCCGAAGTGGCGTCGCAACAAGCTCCGGGGCAGGAGGAGGTGGTCCTGGAGGAGTCGAAAGGCGACCTCCCAGACCCCAGGAATAAAGGGGACAAGACCCCCCAGGGCTCCGAGTCCGGCTTTGTGTCGGACACCGCGCCGGACTCTTCAACAGTCCCGGTCCGCGGTAGGCGAACTCCTTCCAAGAGGAGCAAGCCTTCTGAGCCGGCGGCCTCCGTCCAACCGGAGGTGCCGGACAATCTGCTAGAGGCGCTTAACGGCGCCTCCATCGACGAGGAACACCGTACTGTTATGAGTACGGTGTTCAGAAGGGTTCAGTCCGCCAAGAGCGGACTGACTGAAGCTTGCGCTAGCCTTCTGACAGGCTTCGAGGTAAGTAAAAATATGTCAAAATATTACCGCATAGACAGTAGCCCCTGATGCTATGTTCGGCGTTCGAAAAGAAAAGCCGAATAGAGGATCTATTAACTTTCGCAGGAGTCTAACAATAAAGAGTCAATATGCGTATGCAGGCTTCGCGCAGGTGGATGTCCTAAAAAAGGACCTCGGGCGGACCGAGCAAGAGCTCGGCCTTGCCAAACGGCAGCTCGAGGAGAAAGAAGGTAAGAAATACCCTGCAAAGAAAAAAGGTGCCTATAGAGAGGCGTGATTGCAAAGAATAACAGGATCGTACTGCTTATTGTAGGGGCCACAACTGAGGTGGCGACCCTCAAGCAGGCGCTATCTGAGGCTGGAAAGAAAATGGCCGAGGAGCGCGCCGAGCGAGAAAGACTTGGGGCTCAGGTTGGCGAGGTGCAGCAAGAGCTGCAGGCTCTCATGAATAAACATGAGAGCTTGGAGCTTGAGTCAAAGGCGCAAGCATCCGAGCTCGCGTCGGCCCTTGAGACCGCCAAGGGTGCCAAGGCCGAAGCCTAAAAGGCCCTCCAAGAGTTGGAGGAGATGAAAAAGATAGCAGCGGGTAAGGCATTCTTAATGCAAAGTAGGAATATAAAAGTAAACTACTTGTCACTTACCCGAATCCGGAGTTCTCCAGGGGCGTTCGCAGATCTTCCCCACAGCGTATCCGACGCCGCCGCATTCTACCGAGCTGAAGAGGGCAACTCGACGGAGAGTGTGTTCTGGTCTCAGTATTCTGAGGCCGGACACCCTGTGCCTTTGAGCGATCAACTGAAACAGCTGGTCGAGCTCCACAAGGCGGCCGAACAAGCCATGAAGGGCTTCCTAGTTCGGCTATGGCCCGGAGAGGCCCTGCCTGGGAGCTACTCCAGGCTGGTGCGGTGGCTGGTGGAGGCCTGTCCACGGCTTCAGGTCATCAAGCGTTCCGCCTGCATCGAAGGTGCCCGGAGGGCCCTTGCCCGTGCAAAGGTGCACTGGGGTAAGATTGACAGAGAGAAGCTAGTGAAGGACGGGCCGCCGCAGGGGAAGGAGCATCGCAAGCCCGAGAACTACTACAAGGATGTTCTTGCCGGTGCCCGCCTTATTGCGGATGAATGTACTAAGGATGTAATATTTGAATGAACTCGCTCGTGTTTATCCTGTGTGCTGAAAACTTGTTCATATGCGCTAAGCAATGCTTATGGAATTTAAAATATTATTTTCTGTGCGGCCGTTTATCAAAAATTGAGAGATGGCTAGTCGTCGGCTTCTGCCCCCATGCTGCTAGTGCTGGGGTGTTCGGGATAAACCTGAGCGCTCTTTTTCCCATGGTTGGGTCCTACGAGGGAGGCGCTCAGCACAACGAACCAGGCAATCGGACTATAATGCTTGAACACTCTCACTTAGCCATAGAACTTTATAATTTTAAATTTCGGCAAAGCCCCTAGTTCGGAAGACCGAATTCAGGGCGCTATCCACGCCTTTGGCCGGACAGAGCCAGCTCCTCGCTCGAAGCGGCATAAGTCTTTAGGGACTCGAAAAACCTCTCGAACAGCGACCAGTCTCTCGCTTTATCATGACAGTTAGTTTTAGCTTTCTCCACTGAGGTGCTTAACCCAGCTGAACTGGGGCACAATCGCAGTGGTTCTCCTAGTGCTACCTTAGCCGATATAGCGGAACGTAAGGCACCAAAACATAGGAGCCGGGCAAACCCAACTATTGACCCAAATCATGATTCGGAGCCGATGCATATAGTGCTATAAGTTCGGGGTGCCGCACTTGTGAAAGTGTACGGACTTCTCACCATATCAAAGGGTACTGAAGCCCCTGGCACGTTTGCCGCACCATAGTGTACGGGTGCGATCATGTTATTTAATAAACATATATATTAAAAGAGGATAATGCAAAAACCAGATGAAAAGCTATGCATTGTTTATAAAGAGGCTATTTATCAAAGCCGAACAATACAAGTAGTGCGATAAGCAAGAAGATATTAGACTATTTAACATGTCCTGACCAGGGGCAGGCCGCGGAATTGTGTTCAAAACAGATATACCGCTAATAATAGAGACCACCTGAGAGTTCCATAATGCGGCATAGCTTTGTCTGCTTCCCTGGATCTTGCATCGTTTGTGCGGCAGCCGAATTGCCGAACAGTTCATCCAAAGTGTGGAGTCCTGAAAGTAATAAAAAGAATCTGGCAGCCCCTTGTACGTTTTAAGCCGTATTGCGAGCATGTCGTTACTGTGCCCCTTCCCCTGTGCCCATGGTATTTCGAGGGCGTAATTATGTACGCGAGGTACTAGCTTCGCTATGTCGCGATGGCTGAGGTTGGGGCCGCATTGCTACGCCTGCTCAGAACGGGCCAGGGGGTCTTGTTGTAGGTTACTCCGGGCGCGTTTGGCAGTGTCTGGCTTTTTAATGGTCGGACTGGAGAGTTGCCTAAAAAGGCTGCTTTGTACTTCCGCTGCGAGAGCCGCCGTGTGCTCCTCCGTACGTAGGGAGCATTCGGTGTTTCCGTTGACCGTGGTTACTCCTCGAGGGCCTGGCATCTTGAGCTTGAGGTATGTGTAGTGCGGCACCGCATTGAATTTGGCAAATGCGGTTCGTCCGAGCAGGGCGTGATAGCCACTACGGAACGGGACTATGTCGAAGATTAACTCTTCGCTTCGGAAGTTATCCGGAGATCCGAAGACCACATCAAGTGTTACGGAGCCTGTATAGTTGGCTTCTACACCTGGTATAACGCCTTTAAAGGTTGTCCTTGTGGGCTTAATCCTTGATGGATCTATGCCCATTTTCCGCACTGTATCCTGATAAAGCAGGTTCAGGCTACTGCCGCCGTCCATGAGGACTCTTGTGAGATGAAATCCGTCGATGATTGGGTCGAGAACCAATGCGGCAAAGCCGCCATGATGGATGCTAGTGGGGTGGTCCCTTCGATCAAAAGTGATCGGGCAAGAGGACCATGGGTTGAACTTTGGGGCGACCGGCTGCATCGCGTATACGTCCTGTAGCGCACGCTTCCGCTCCTTCTTGGGAATGTGGGTTGCGTATATCATGTTCACCGTCCGCACTTGTGGGGGAAACCCCTTCTGTCCATTGTAGCTCGGCGGCCTGGGCTCCTCCTCATCATCGCTATGCAGCCCCTTGTCTTTGTTTTCGGCTCTTAACTTGCCTACCTGCTTGAACACCCAGCAATCCCTGTTGGTGTGATTGGCTGGCCTTTCGAGGGTGCCATGGATCTGGCACAAGCGGTCGAGTATTCGGTCCAAACTGGACGGGCCCTGAGTGTTCTTTTTAAATGGCTTTTTCCGCTGACCGGATTTATAGCCTTTGAATCCGGCGTTAACTGTCGTATCTTCATTGCTGTCGCTGCTAACGCGACGCTTTTGCTTATTTCGACGTGTCCTACCACTTTTGTCCTTGGTATCCGAATTACCAGGGTTGTTTGATAAGTTGTTGCTGCGAGCTAGCCAGCTATCTTTGCCCGCGCAGAAGCGGGTCATGAGTGTCGTGAGGGCTGCCATGGATTTCGGCTTTTCCTGTCCCAGGTGCCGGGCAAGCCACTCGTCTCGGATGTTATGCTTGAAGGCTGCTAGGGCCTCTGCGTCCAGATAGTCGACTATCTGGTTTTTCTTTGTTAGGAACCGTGTCCAGAATTGACTGGCCGATTCCTCTGGCTGCTGAATTATATGGCTTAGGTCGTCGACGTCCGGTGGTCGCACATAAGTGCCCTGGAAGTTGTTGAGGAATGCGGCTTCCAGGTCCTCCCAAGAACCGATTGAGTCCGCTGGCAGGCTGTTAAGCCAGTGCCGGGCCGGTCCTTTGAGTTTGAGAGGGAGGTATTTGATGGCATGTAGATCATCGCCACGTGCCATGTGGATGTGAAGGAGATAATCCTCGATCCATACCGCCGGATCTGTCGTGCCATCGTATGATTCGATGTTTACGGGTTTGAAACCCTCTGAGATTTTATGATCCATTACTTCATCAGTGAAGCATAGTGGGTGTGCGGCGCCCCTGTACTGGGCTATGTCACGACGCAGCTCAGAATAGCTATGTCTGTTGTGTTCGGCCCGGCCGGATTTATTGTGTCCGGAGTGAAGATCATCGTCACGTGTTGTCGGGCGCCTGCGCGATCTGTAGATCGATCTTGTTTGCCTTGCTTTATCCTCCAGTACATCTTGCAGGTCTGGCGCATTTTCCCGTGCCTTGGTTGAGCGGCGTCGGGGCATGGCTTGGGTGGAGGTTCGACAGGCCTCTCTGTCGCGGCCGCGAGGTGGCCGTTCTGCCATGTCGTGCGCTGGTGATGTAGGCGCTTCCTCCTCTGATCGGGGTAGCGGCCTGCGCTTAGGATAATTCTTGGAGGGGCGCTCGAGTTCGAACTCTTCGGCCGCAAGGACTTCAGTCCATCTATCAGCTAGCAAATCTTGATCAGCTCTAAGCTGTTGCTGCTTTTTCTTTAGGCTATTCGCCGTGGCTAAAAGCCTGCGTTTGAAACGCTCTTGTTCGGCGGGGTCTGATGGTACGACGAATTCGTCGTCATCGAGGCTTGCCTCGTCTTCGGAGGGAGGCATATAGTTATCATCCTCAACCTCTCATTCTGCCGCTCTCTCATGAGGGATGGCTTCTCCATCTTCCTGCGCTGAATCTTGCTGGGTTGGGTGTTCTTCGGCGCTATCTGGGGTAGTATTATCTCCCGTGTCGGAATCACCGTTTTTGCTTTGGCGGGATTTAGAGCGGCGCCGTTGACGTCGGCGCTTTGGCTGTTTCTTGGAGGTGTCATCCCCCGTTGTTCCCTCGCCATCTCCATCCTTTGGAGTATCCACCATATATACGTCATATGACGAGGTGGCCGTCCAGCGCCCTACAGGAGCTGGTTCCTGTTCGTCTCCTACCTCGTCGTCCATACCGTCGAAGTCTTCGGAGCCGAAGTCAAGCATGTCGGTTAAATCGTCGACAGTGGCTACCAAGTGGGTGGTGGGAGGGCTTTGAATTTCTTCATTGTCCGTATCCCATCCTCGCTGACCGTAATCCGGCCAGGGCTCTCCTGATAAAGAGAGAGACTTGAGAGAATTCAGGATGTGGCCAAAAGGCGAGTGCTGAAAGATGTCCGCGGCGGTGAACTCCATTATCGGTGCCCAATCGGCTTCGACTGGCAGGGGCGGGGGGGTTTGGAGTTTGGGGAGGAGTCCGGACCCTCAGGGTCACGGGTCACGCGGAGTGCGGGGCTAGCGTTTGGCTCGATCGCCTTTGAGATTGCAGCCCCCGAGGTGACGTCCAACCGCTCATCCTCAATTGGCGCAATAGGCTCCGAGTTAAGGGTCGGAACCAGTGCGTGTGCGGCCTCCAGGACACTGTTCGGAGGCAGAGCTAGATCATGCCCCTCGAGATAGTGCGGCGCACTTGGCTGTGGCTCAAACCCGTCGAAGATCAAGTCTCCACGGATATCTGCCGTGTAGTTTAAGCTTCCAAACCTGACTTGATGGCCAGGGGCGTAGCTTTTGATCTGCTCTAGATGACCAAGCGAATTGGCCCGCAGAGCGAAGCTGCCGAAGATGAAGATCTGTCCGGGGAGAAAAGTCTCACCCTGGACCTCATCGTTATTGATGATCAGAGGAGCCATCGGGCCTAAAGGCGACGACACAGAGGAACTCTCAATGAAAGCACCAATGTCGGTGTCAAAACCGGCGGATCTCGGGTAGGGGGTCCCGAACTGTGCGTCAAGGCCGGATGGTAATAGGAGACAAGGGACACGATGTTTACCCAGGTTTGGGCCCTCTAGATGGAGGTAAAACCCTACTCCTGGTTGATTAATATTGATGATATGGGTAGTACAAGAGTAGATCTACCACGATATCAAGGAGGCTAAACCCTAGAAGCTAGCCTATGGTATGATTGTGTATGATGATGGTTCTGTCCTACGGACTACAACCCTCCGGTTTATATAGACACCGGATAGGGTTAGGGTTACACAGAGTCGGTTACAATGGTAGGAGATCTTGAGTATCCGCATCGCCTAGCTTGCCTTCCGCGCCAAGGAAAGTTCCTCCCGGACACGGGACGAAGTCTTCAATCTTGTATCTTCATAGTCCTGGAGTCCGGCGAAGGTATAGTCCGGCTACCCGAACACCCCCTAATCCAGGACTCCCTCAGGAGGTTTGAGCCTTTTTATGTATGAAATGATATCCCTGAGTGCTGTTACAATTGGGGGTGCACGATGGTTAACTCCTACCAACCTCCTCCCTAGGGGCAAAAATTTAAGATAACTATTGGGTTGCCTCCGAGCAAGCGCTTTTGTTTTAACCCCCTAGCTAGGCATAATGCATAGTTTCAAGTATTGTCACCCATAAAATTAATTCCATAGGTAGCCCTCATAATAGATTCATATGGTTGTTTAATTCTCTTCCTTGGGAAGTGTTCCAATCCTATCTTTAATGGAAATTGGAACCTTATATTTCCTTCTTTCATATCAATAATAGCACCTATGGTTCCTAGGAAAGGCCTACCAAGTATTATAGGATAAGAAGGATTGCATTCAACATCAAGCACAATGAAATCCACGGGCACATGATTCCTATTAGCAAGTATGAGAACATCATTTATTCTACCGAATGGTTTCTTAATAGTTGAATCCGCTAAATGGAAGTTAATGGAACATTCATTCATATCGGTGAGACCTAGCATGTCACATAAAGATTTTGGTATAGTAGAGACGCTAGCACCAAGATTACACAAAGCATTACATTCATAATCTTTAATCTTTACTTTAATGGTAGGTTCCCATTCATCATTCAATTTTGTAGGTATTAGAACTTCCAATTCAAGCTTTTCTTCATGAGCCTTTATCATAGCTTCTACAATATGTTTACTAAAAGCTTTATTTTGTTCATAAGCAGTAGGTGAATTTATCATGGATTACAACAAGGAAATACATTCAATCAAAGAGCAATTATCATAATCAAAGTCCTTATAATCCAAAGTATTGGGCACATCACTATTTAAAGTCTTGACCTCTAGAAACCCATTTTTATCATTAAGATCATCACCCTCCGAACAATTGGGACACCTTCTAGCTAAAGTTGACTCATCTCCCATCCCTTTTTAATCAAAGTTTATATTACTAAACAAACTTTCAATTGGTGTCACATCAATCTTTTTAATATCTTCATCATGATTATGATAAAAACCAGGTGGAATAGCTTTTTTCTAGGAATTCTCGCTTAGCTCTCAACCTAGCGGTTCTCTCTTTGCTTTCAATAATGGAGACTTGGATATACTTTATTGACTCATTAATATAATGCTTAGGTGGTAAAGTTTTAATTTTAAGATTTTCCACATCATGAGCAATTATATCCATATTTCTAGCCATATCATCAACTCTATGTAGTTTTTTTCTACCATAGCATTAAAAATATTTTAAGAACTAATAAACTCTTTAATTTTGTTCTCAAGTTCAGTAGGTACCCTATTATTATTATTATTATTATTATTATTATTATTATTATTATTATTATTATTATTATTATTATTATTATTATTATTATTATTATTATTATTATTATATGGATTACCATAGGAATTACCATAATTATTAGAGGGATTGCCGGGATAAGGTCTAGGATTGACATTCCCTCTATAAGCATTGTTGTTAAAATTATTTCTAGAGACAAAATTCACATCAATAGCATCATTATTTTGCTCAATCAAAGTAGATAGTGGCACATCATTAGGATCAACATGAGCATTTTTACCAGCAAACATATTCATAAGAGTTTCCAATTTATCACTCAAATACGATGGGTAAACACATTACCGTTGGGCAGTTGATAGAAAAATGCATAGTTATGATGTTATTCATGACAATGATCATATATATAGGCATCATGTTCGTGACACGTAGACCAAAATGATTCTGCATCTACTACTATTACTCCACTTCAAGAGCGCTTCTATGCTTGCCTCTCTAGGTATTAAGTTCATGACAAATAGAGTAATGCATGAAGTATGATGACATGATGTAGACAAAGTAAACTCAAGCAAAATGATTAAACCACGTCATTTTACCCTTGATGCCAACAATACAAATATGTGACCCGCTACCTCTTCTGTCACTGGGTGAGGACACCACAAGATTGAACCCATTACAAAGCACCTCTTTAACTGAAGATAAATCAATCTAGTTGGCCCAACCAAATGGGTAGATCAGGGAGAAATACAAAGCTATAATAACCATGCATAATAAAGTTCAGAAAAGACTCAGTTAGTTTCAATGAATAATCTGATCATAAACCCACATTCATCGGATCCCAACAAACACACCGCAAAAGAAGATTACATCAGATATAACTCCAAGAAGACCGAGGAGAACATGGTATTCAAGACCAAAGAGAGAGAAGAAGCCATATAGCTACTAGTTATGGACCCGTAGGTCTATGGTGAACTACTCATGCATCATCGATAGGGCAGCCCTCCATGAATGATTCCCCCTCAGGTAGAGTACCAAAAAAGGCCTCCTGATGGGATCGCAGCAGAACAGAAGCTTGCGGCAGCGGAAAAAGTGTTTTGGGTGGCTCTCTGTTGGTTTGGGATTATTTGTGAATTTATAGAGGTGGAATTAGGTCAAACGGAGTTGCGTGGGAGTCACGAGCTCAGGGAGCGTGCCATGTTAGCTCGTGGCTCTCCCGTATGTCTTCTAGCCTCCTCCTGAACCTTCTAGGGTCCCTTCTCATCCAGAAAAAAATCATCGTGAAGTTTCATCGTGTTTGGACTTTGTTTTTTACTGATTTTCTAATAAGCCAAAAACAAGCAGAAAGGAGGACTCACATGGGCATTGGGTTAATAGGTTAGTCCCTAAAAATGATATAAAGTAGCATATAAATGCATATAAAGTATCCAAGATTGATAATATAATAGCATAAAACAATCAAAAATTATAGATACGTTGGAGACGTATCAATGAACAAGAGTCATATGAAGATATGATCGGCAGACTATGATGAACAAGCCCCCAACACTTACATAGACCCTTCCAGAAGTATGATGAATTGTAATTGTTTTTTACGACCGAGAACATAGTTTGTTGGTTTTCAAGAAAGTTTATTGCTTATACTTTAGCTTGTGAATGAATTGTTACTTGATCGTGAGAAGTTATATGCTTAATACTTGTTGTTATAATAATGATCATGATGCTACCATGTTCGTATTTCATTTTATCGACACCTCTCTCTATAAACCCGTGGTCATGATTATCAAGTTCGGTATTCCCTTGAGGACAAGTGAAATCTAAGCTTGGGGGAGTTGATACGTCCATTTTGAATCATGTTTTCCTACTGATATTTATATTGTTTTAAAGCTATATTTCACTTTTAGATGCAATTCTAATATCTTTTCTCTCTTAAATTGCAAGTTCTACCACAAGAGAGAGATTCCCGGAATTCTATACCTGAAAAGAGCTATATCAAAGAGCTATTCTCCGAGCTCCAAATGACCTGAAATTTTATGGAGAGTTATTTTGGAATATATAAAAGTATTAGAAGAAGAATCACCACGAGGTGGCACACTAGTAGGCCACAAGCTCAGATGGAGCGCCCACCCCCACCCCCCGGGCGCGCCACTTGAGCTTATGGGCCCACCAACAGGCCTCTGTGGCCCTCCTTCTCCTATATGAAGATGAAACACCGCCATCTTGGGGCGGAACCTGGGTAGGAGCACTTTTGCTCTCCGGTGGATTGATTTTGCCAGGAATACTTCCCACTGGGAGGGGGAAATCGAAGCCTTCATCATCACCAACGTTCCTCTCATCGTGGGAGGACTCATCTCCATCAACATCTTCACCAGCACCATCTCATCTCCAAACCCTAGTTCATCTCTTGTATTCAATCTTTGTCCAAAGCGAGCGCCACGCACCATAGCGACCACGAGCGACAGCTCCTCCTTCATGCGGCATTGGCACCATGGTGGCAATGAGGGATGATACGGCCATTTGCATCATGTTTTCTTATTGATATTTATTGCATTATGGACTATTATTTCACTTTATGATACAATTATTATGCCTTTTCTCTCTTATTTTGCAAGTTTCACATGAAGAGGGAGACTGTCGACAGGTGGAATTCTGGACCAGAAAGGGCTATATCAGAGACACCTAATCTGCACAACTCCAAATGACCAGAAATTTTACGTAGATTTATTTTGGAATATATTAAAAATACTTGAGAAATAATTACCAGAGGGGGACCCACCAGGCAGCCACAAGCCTGGGGGCGCGCCCTACCCCCTATGTATGCCTCCCGAGCTTGTGGATCCCCTGACAGGCCTCCGAAGGCCATCTTCTGCTATAAGGTGCCATTTGACCTATAAAAAATCAAAAGGAAGGTTTTGGGACAAAGCGCCACCGTCTCGAGGCGAAACTTGGGCCGGAGCACTTTTGCTCTCCAGCGGAGCGATTCCACTGAGGAAACTTCCCTCCGGGGGGGATTGAAGCCATCGTCATCACCAACGATCCTCTCATCATGGGAGGACAAATCTTCATCAACATCTTCACCAGCAGCATCTCATCTCAAACCCTAGTTCATCTCTTGTATTCAGTCTTCGTCCCAGTACCTCAGATTGGTACCTGTGGGTTGCTAGTAGTGTTGATTAGATCTTGTAGTTGATGCTAGTTGGCTTATTTGGTGGAAGATTATATGTTTAGATTGGTAATCATATATTTATCTCCTCTGATCATGAACATTAATATGATTTGTGAGTAGTTCTGTTTGTTCCTAAGGACATGGGAGAAGTCTTGTTATAAGTAATCATGTGAAGTTGATCTCCATTCAATATTTTGATGATGTGTTATGTTGTCTTCCTCTACTGGTTTCATGTGAATGTCGACTACATGACACATCACCATGCTTGGACCTAGGGGAAGGCATTGTGGGATTAGTAAGTAGATGATGGGTTGCGAGAGTGATAGAAGCTTAAACCCTACTTTATGCACTATTCTGTAAAGGGCTGATTTGGATCCATATGTTTCATGCTATGGTTGGATTTATCTTAATTCTTCTTTCATGGTTGTGGATTGATATGTCTCCAACGTATCTATACTTTATGAAGTATTCATGCCATGTTTGCAAAAAAATTATATGGTTTTGGTATGATTTTATTAGAACTAACCCGGACTGACGTTGTTTTCAGAGAACTACCGTGGTGTTGTTTTTTGTGTAGAGATAAAAGTTCTCGGAATGGGCTAAAAATTTATGGTGCTTTTTATGGACCAAAAGAGACCCCCGAAGCACCAGAGCTGGACCAGGAGGTGACCGAGGAGGCCACAAGCCTGGGGGCGACCATCCCCCCCAGGGCATGCGCTCAAAGCTTTTGTGCCCCTGGGCACCCCCTTGACATGTGACCGACGCCAAAAACTCCTATAAATACAGTAACCTCCGAAAAGAACCCTAGATGAGAAGTTATGTCGCCGCAAGCCTCTGTATCCATGAAAAAACAATCAGGTCCCTGTTCTGGCATCCTGTCGGAGGGCGAAATCATCACTGGAGGCCATCTTCATCATCCCGGCGGCCACAATGCTAAGGCGGGAGTAGTTCACCCTCGTGGTTGAGGGTATGTACTAGTACCTATATGTTTGATTTACCTCTCTCGTGTTCTTGATTTGGCACGATCTTGATGTACCGCGAGCTTTGTTAATATATTTGGATCTTATGGTGTTCTTCCCTCTATACCTTCTTGTGATGAATTGAGTCTTGCTCTTTGAGGTTTTGTTACGTTGGATTGAATATTGGACTTCAGAACACTTGATGTACGTCTTGCATATGGATACCCATGGTGACAATGGGATATTATATTTATTCACTTGATGTATGTTTTGGCACTCAACTCGTGGATTCTCGAGGTGACATTGGGGTAATCTATGCATAGGCGTTGATGCATGTTTTCGTCCTACGTTCTGTGATAGAAACTTTGGAGTGATTCTTTGTTGCATGTTGAGAGATTTTTATATGATCCAATTATGTTATCATTGTTGAGAGTGAAGGAAATATGCCCTAGAGGCAATAATAAAGTTATTATTTATTTCCTTATATCATGATAAAAGTTTATTATTCATGCTAGAATTGTATTAACTGGAAACATAATACATGTGTGAATACATAGACAAACAGAGTGTCACTAGTATGCCTCTACTTGACTAGCTCGTTAATCAAAGATGGTTATGTTTCCTAACCATGAACAAAGAGTTGTTATTTGATTAATGGGATCACATCATTAGTTGAATGATCTGATTGACATGATCCATTCCATTAGCTTAGCACCCGATCGTTTAGTATGTTGCTATTGCTTTCTTCATGACTTATACATGTTCCTTTGACTATGAGATTATGCAACTCCCGTTTGCCGGAGGAACACTTTGGGTGCTACCAAACTTCACAACGTAACTGGGTGATTATAAAGGAGTACTACAGGTGTCTCCAAAGGTAGATGTTGGGTTGGCGTATTTCGAGATTAGGATTTGTCACTCCGATTGTCGGAGAGGTATCTCTGGGCCCTCTCGGTAATGCTCATCACATAAGCCTTGCAAGCATTGCAACTAATGTGTTAGTTGTGAGATGATGTATTACGGAACGAGTAAAGAGACTTACCGGTAACGAGATTGAACTAGGTATTGGATACCGACGATCGAATCTCGGGCAAGTAACATACCGATGGACAAAGGGAACAACGTATGTTGTTATACGGTCTGACCGATAAAGATCTTCGTAGAATATGTAGGAGCCAATATGGGCATCCTGGTCCCGCTATTGGTTATTGACCGGAGACGTGTCTCGGTCATGTCTACATTGTTCTCGAACCGTAGGGTCCGCACGCTTAAGGTTTCGATGACAGTTATATTATGAGTTTATGAGTTTTGATGTACCGAAGGAGTTCGGAGTCCCGGATGAGATCGGGGACATGACGAGGAGTCTCGAAATGGTCGAGACGTAAAGATCGATATATTGGACGACTATATTTGAACATCGGAAAGGTTCTGAGTGATTCGGGTATTTTCGGAAGTATCGGGGAGTTACGGGATTACGGGAGAAGTAATGGGCCTTGATGGGTTTTAGTGGGAAGAGGAAAAAGGCTGCTGCGCCCCCCCTCCCCTCTAGTCCGAATTGGACTAGGGAAAAGGGGGCCGGCCACCTTTCCTACTCCTCCACTTCCTTCTCCCTTCCTCCCCTCTTGATGGACTCCTACTAGGACTTGGAGTCCTAGTAGGACTCCCATCCTGGCCGCACCAATAGCCTTGGCCGGCCTCCTCCTCCTCCATCCTTTATATACTGAGGCAGGGGGCACCCCATGGACACACAAGTTGATCTTCGTGATCGTTCCTTAGCCGTGTGCGGTGCCCCCCTCCATCATATTCCACCTCGGTCATATCGTTGCAGTGCTTAGGCGAAGCCATGCGCCGGTAGTACATCAAGATCGTCACCACGCCGTCGTGCTGACGGAACTCCTTCCCAAAGCTTTGCTGGATCGGAGCCCGGGGATCGTCATCGAGCTGAACGTGTGCTAAGAACTCGGAGGTGCCGGAGTAACGGTGCTTGGATCGGTCGGACCGGGAAGAAGACGTACGACTACTTCCTCTGCGTTGTGTCAAACGCTTCCGTTGCGACCTACAAGGGTACGTAGATCATACTCTCCCCTCGTTGCTATGCATCACCATGATCTTGCGTGTGCGTAGGAATTTTTTTGAAATTACTACGTTCCCCAACAGTGGCATCCGAGCCTAGGTTTTTATGGTTTGATGTTATTTGCACGAGTAGAACACAAGTGAGTTGTGGACGATACAAGTCATACTGCCTACCAGCATGTCATACTTTGGTTGAGCGGTATTGTTGGACGAGACGATCCGGACCAACCTTACGCGTACTCTTACGCGAGACCGGTTCCCTCGACGTGCTTTGCACATAGATGGCTTGCGGAAGACTGTCTCTCCAACTTTAGTTGAACCGAGTGTGGCTACGCCCGGTCCTTGAGAAGGTTAAAACGGAGTCTATTTGACAAACTATCGTTGTGGTTTTGATGCGTAGGTAAGATGAGTTCTTGCTTAAGCCCGTAGCAGCCACGTAAAACTTGCAACAACAAAGTAGAGGACGTCTAACTTGTTTTTGCAGGGCATGTTGTGATGTGATATGGTCAAGACATGATGCTATATTTTATTGTATGAGATGATCATGTTTTGTAACCGAGTTATCGGCAACCGGCAGGAGCCATATGGTTGTCGCTTTATTGTATGCAATGCAATCACCCTGTAATGCTTTACTTTATCACTAAGCGGTAGCGATAGTCGTAGAAGCATAAGATTGGCGAGACGACAACGATGCTACGATGGAGATCAAGGTGTCGCGCCGGTGACGATGGTGATCACGACGGTGCTTCAAAGATGGAGATCACAAGCACAAGATGATGATGGCCATATCATATCACTTATATTGATTGCATGTGATGTTTATCTTTTATGCATCTTATCTTGCTTTGATTGACGGTAGCATTATAAGATGATCTCTCACTAATTATCAAGAAGTGTTCTCCCTGAGTATGCACCGTTGCGAAAGTTCTTCGTGCTGAGACACCACGTGATGATCGGGTGTGATAGGCTCTACGTTCAAATACAACGGGTGCAAAACAGTTGCACACGCGGAATACTCAGGTTATACTTGACGAGCTATGCATATAAGATATGACCTCGGAACACGAAGACCGAAAGGTCGAGCGTGAATCATATAGTAGATATGATCAACATAAGATGTTCACCATTGAAAACTACTCCATTTCACGTGATGATCGGTTATGGTTTAGTTGATTTGGATCACGTGATCACTTAGAAGATTAGAGGGATGTCTATCTAAGTGGGAGTTCTTAAGTAATATGATAATTGAACTTTAATTTATCATGAACTTAGTCCTGGTAGTATTAGCATATCTATGTTGTAGATCAATAGCTCGCATTGTTGCTTCCGTGTGTTTATTTTGATATGTTCCTAGAGAAAATTGTGTTGAAAGATGTTAGTAGCAAAGATACGGATTGGATCCGTGATCTGAGGTTTATCCTCATTGCTGCACAGAAGAATTATGTCCTTGATGCACCGCTAGGTGACGGACCTATTGCAGGAGCAGATGCAGACGTTATGAACGTTTTGCTAGCTCAATATGATGACTACTTAATAGTTTAGTGCACCATGCTTAAACGGCTTAGAATCGGGACTTCAAAGACGTTTTGAACATCATGGACCATATGAGATGTTCCAGGAGTTGAAGTTAATATTTCAAGCAAATACCCGAGTTGAGAGATATGAAGTCTCCAACAAGTTATATAGCTAAAAGATGGAGGAGAATCGCTCAACTAGTGAGCATGTGCTCAGATTGTCTGGGTACTACAATCGCTTGAATCAAGTGGGAGTTAATCTTCCAGATAAGATAGTGATTGACAGAATTCTCTAGTCACCATCACCAAGTTAGTAGAACTTCGCGATGAACTATAATATGCAAGGGATGACAAAAGTAATTCCCAAGCTCTTCGTGATGCTGAAATCGACGAAGGTAGAAATCAAGAAAAACATCAAGTGTTGATGGTTAACAAGACCACTAGTTTCAAGAAAAGGGCAAAGGGAAGAAGGGGAACTTCAAGAAGAACGGCAAGCAAGTTGTTGCTCAAGTGAAGAAGCCCAAGTCTGGACCTAAGCCTGAGACTGAGTGCGTTTACTGCAAAAGGACTGGTCACTGGAAGCGGAACTGCCCCAAGTATTTGGCGGATAAGAAGGATGGCAAAGTGAACATAGGTATATTTGATATACAGATTATTGATGTGTATTTTACTAGTGTTCATAGCAACCCCTCGGTATTTGATACTGGTTCAGTTGCTAAGAGTAGTAACTCGAAACGGGAGTTGCCGAATGAACAAAGATTAGTTAAGAATGAAGTGACGATGTGTGTTGGAAGTGGTTCCAAGATTGATATGATCATCATCGTACACTCCCTATACTTTCGGGATTAGTGATGAACCTAAATAAGTGTTATTTGGTGTTTGCGTTGAGCATAAATATGATTTGATCATGTTTATTGCAATACGATTATTCATTTAAGTTAGAGAACAATTGTTGTTCTGTTTACATGAATAGAACCTTTTATGGTCATACACACCCAATGAAAATAGTTCATTGGATCTCGATCTTAGTGATACACATATTCATAATATTGAAACCAAAAGATGCGAAGTTAATGATAGTGCAACCTATTTGTGGCACTGCCGTTTAGGTCATATTGGTGTAAAGCGCATGAAGAAACTCCATGCTGATGGGATTTTGGAATCACTTGATTATGAATCACTTGATGCTTGCGAACCATGCCTCTTGGGCAAGATGACTAAAACGCCGTTCTCCGGAACAATGGAGCAAGCAACAGATTTGTTGGAAATCATACATACTGATGTATATGGTCCGATGAATATTAAGGCTTGCGACAAGTATCATTATTTTCTAACCTTCACAGATGATTTGAGCAGATATGGGTATATCTACTTGATGAAACATAAGTCTGAAACATTTGAAAAGTTCAAAGAGTTTCGGAGTGAAGTAGAGAATCATCGTAACAAGAAAATAAAAGTTTCTACGATCTGATCGCGGAGACAAATATTTGAGTTACGAGTTTGGTCTTTAGTTAAAACAATGTGGAATAGTTTCACAAAATCATGCCACCTGGAACACCATAGTGTAATGGTGTATCCGAACGTCATAACCGTACTTTATTAGAAATAGTGCGATCTATGATGTCTCTTACCGATCTACCACTATCGTTTTGGGGTTTATGCATTAGAGACAGCTGCATTCACATTAAAAAGGGCACCATCTAAATCCGTTGAGACGACATCGTATGAACTGTGGTTGGGCAAGAAACCAAAGTTGTTGTTTCTTAAAGTTTGGAGTTGCGATGCTTATGTGAAAAAGTTTCATCATGATAAGCTCGAACCAAATCGGAGAAATGTGTCTTCATAGGATACCCAAAGGAGATTGTTGGGTACACTTTCTATCACAGATCCGAAGGCAAAATCGTTGCTAAAGATGGATCCTTTCTAGAGAAGGAGATTCTCTCGAAAGAAGTGAGTGGGAGGAAAGTAGAAAACTTGATAAGGTAATTGTACCTTCTACCTTATTGGAAAGTAGTTCGTCACAGAAATCTGTTCTTGTGATTACTACACCAATTAGTAAGGAAGCTAATGATAATGATCATGTAACTTCAAGATCAAGTTACTACCGAATCTCGTAGGTAAACCAGAGTAAGGTCCGCACCAGAGTGGTACGGTAATCCTGTTCTGGAAATCATGTTACTAGACCATGACAAACTTGCGAACTATGAGGAAGCGATGATGAGCCCAGATTCCGCGAAATGGTTTGAGGCCATGAAATCTGAGATATGATCCATGTATGAGAACAAAGTATGGACTTTGATTGACTTACCCGATGATCGGCAAGCCATTGAGATTAAATGGATCTTCAAGAGGAAGACGGACGCTGATAGTAGTGTTACTATCTACAAAGCTAGAATTGTCGCAAAAGGTTTTCGACAAGTTCAAGGTGTTGACTACGATGAGAGTTTCTCACTCGTATCTATGCTTAAGCTTGTCCGAATCATGTTAGCAATTGCCGCATTTTATGAAATCTGGCAAATGGATAAACAAAACTGCATTCCTTAATGGTTTTATTAAAGAAGAGTTGTATATGATGCAACCAGAAGGTTTTGTAAATCCTAAAGGTGTTAACAAAATATGCAAGCTCCAGCGATCCATCTATGGACTGGTGCAAGCATCTCGGAGTTGGAATACACGCTTTGATAAGTTGATCAAAGCATATAGTTTTATACAGACTTGCGGTGAAGCCTGTATTTACAAGAAAGTGAGTGGGAGCACTACAGCATTTCTGATAAGTATATGTATGACATATTGTGGATCAGAAATAATGTAGAATTATTCTGTAAAGCACAAAGGAGTGTTTGAAAGAAGTTTTTCAAAGGAAGACCTCGGTGAAGCTGCTTACATATTGAGCATCAATATCTATAGAGATAGATCAAGACGCTTGATAAGTTTTTTCAATGAGTACATACCTTGACAAGATTTTGAAGTAGTTCAAAATGGAACAGTCAAAGAAAGAGTTCTTTCCTGTGTTACAAGGTGTGAAATTGAGTAAGACTCAAAGCCTGACCACGACGGAAGATAGAAAGAGAATGAAAGTCATTCCCTATGCCTCGGCCATAGGTTCTATAAAGTATGCCATGCTGTTTACCAGATCTATTGTGTACCCTACACTGAGTTTGGCAAGGGAGTACAATAGTGATCTAGGAGTAGATCACTGGACAGCGGTCAAAATTATCCTTAGTGGAATAAGGATATGTTTCTCGATTATGGAAGTGACAAAAGGTTCGTCGTAAAGGGTTACGTCGATGCAAGTTTTGACACCGATCTAGATGACTCTAAGTCTCGATCTAGATACATATTGAAAGTGGGAGCAATTAACTAAAGTAGCTCCGTGCAGAGCATTGCAGACATAGAAAGTTGCAAAATACATACGGATCTGAATTTTGGCAGACCCGTTGACTAAGCTTCTCTCACAAGAAAAACATGATCACACCTTAGTACTCTTTGGGTGTTAATCACATAGCGATGTGAACTAGATTACTGACTCTAGTAAACCCTTTGGGTGTTGATCACATATCGATGTGAACTATGGGTGTTAATCACATGGTGATGTGAAGTATTGCTGGTAATCACATGGCGATGTGAACTAGATTATTGACTCTAGTGCAAGTGGGAGACTGAAGGAAATATGCCCTAGAGGCAATAATAAAGTTATTATTTATTTCCTTATATCATGATAAAAGTTTATTATTCATGCTAGAATTGTATTAACTGGAAACATAATACATGTGTGAATACATAGACAAACAGAGTGTCACTAGTATGCCTCTACTTGACTAGCTCGTTAATCAAAGATGTTTATGTTTCCTAACCATGAACAAAGAGTTGTTATTTGATTAATGGGATCACATCATTAGTTGAATGATCTGATTGACATGACCCATTCCATTAGCTTAGCACCCGATCGTTTAGTATGTTGCTATTGCTTTCTTCATGACTTATACATGTTCCTTTGACTATGAGATTATGCAACTCCCGTTTGCCGGAGGAACACTTTGGGTGCTACCAAACGTCACAACATAACTGGGTGATTATAAAGGAGTACTACAGGTGTCTCCAAAGGTAGATGTTGGGTTGGCGTATTTCGAGATTAGGATTTGTCACTCCGATTATCGAAGAGGTATCTCTGGGCCCTCTCGGTAATATCATCACATAAGCCTTGCAAGCATTGCAACTAATGTGTTAGTTGTGAGATGATGTATTACGGAACGAGTAAAGAGACTTACCGGTAACGAGATTGAACTAGGTATTGGATACCGACGATCGAATCTCGGGCAAGTAACATACCGATGGACAAAGGGAACAACGTATGTTGTTATGCGGTCTGACCGATAAAGATCTTCGTAGAATATGTAGGAGCCAATATGGGCATCCAGGTCCCGCTATTGGTTATTGACCGGAGACGTGTCTCGGTCATGTCTACATTGTTCTCGAACCGTAGGGTCCGCACGCTTAAGGTTTCGATGACAGTTATATTATGAGTTTATGAGTTTTGATGTACCGAAGAAGTTCGGAGTCCCGGATGAGATCGGGGACATGACGAGGAGTCTCTAAATGGTCGAGACATAAAGATTGATATATTGGACGACTATATTCGGACATCGGAAAGGTTCTGAGTGATTCGGGTATTTTCGGGAGTATCGGGGAGTTACGGGATTACGGGAGAAGTAATGGGCCTTGATGGGCTTTAGTGGGAAGAGGAAAAAGGCTGTTGCGCCCCCCCTCCCCTCTAGTCCGAATTGGACTAGGGAAAAGGGGGCCGGCCACCTTTCCTACTCCTCCACTTCCTTCTCCCTTCCTCCCCTCTTGATGGACTCCTACTAGGACTTGGAGTCCTAGTAGGACTCCCATCCTGGCCGCACCAATAGCCTTGGCCGGCCTCCTCCTCTTCCATCCTTTATATACTGAGGCAGGGGGCACCCCATGGACACACAAGTTGATCTTCGTGATCGTTCCTTAGCCGTGTGCGGTGCCCCCCTCCACCATATTCCACCTCGGTCATATCGTTGCAGTGCTTAGGCGAAGCCCTGCGCCGGTAGTACATCAAGATCGTCACCACGCCGTCGTGCTGACGGAACTCCTCCCCGAAGCTTTGCTGGATCGGAGCCCGGGGATCGTCATCGAGCTGAACGTGTGCTAAGAACTCGGAGGTGCCGGAGTAACGGTGCTTGGATCGGTCGGACCGGGAAGAAGACGTACGACTACTTCCTCTATGTTGTGTCAAACGCTTCCGTTGCGATCTACAAGGGTACGTAGATCATACTCTCCCCTCGTTGCTATGCATCACCATGATCTTGCGTGTGCGTAGCAAATTTTTTGAAATTACTACGTCCCCCAACAGAGAGATATCGCACTAGTGAAAGTATGAACCCTAGGCCTTGTTTTCAAGCATTGCAATACCGTTTTTGCAAAGTTTTGTTACTTGCTACCTTGCTGTTTTTATATTTTCAGGTTACGAAAACCTATATCTACTATCCATATTACAATTGTATCACCATCTCTTCGCCGAACTAGTGCACCTATACAATTTACCACGAGGGTTGTTTGAGAGAGACCATCTTCATCCTACCCCTCCCACGGAATGATGAACCTTAGGTCATCCACTTGAGGGAAAATTGCTACTGTCCTACAAAACTATGCGCTTGGAGGCCCAACACGAGTCTACAAGAAGAAAGGTTGCGTAGTAGACATCAAGCTCTTTTTTGGCACCGTTGTCGGGGAGGTGAGTGCTTGAAGGTATATATTTAGATCTTGCAATTGAATCTTTTAGTTTCTTGTTTTATCACTAGTTTGGTTTATAAAAGAAAACTACAAAAAAATGGAATTGAGGTTGCCTCATATTATTCATCTTTATAATGTCTTTCTTGAAAACGATTGAGCAGATAATTGTGCTCAATTGATAGAAGAAGAATTCAATAAAATGTTTGGCATAAAATCCTTGTATGATGAGCATGATTGCAATGTTGTTAGTATTAATTCTATGAATATCCATGATGCTAACGATATGTAAAGCCACAAGCTTGGGTATGCTATGTTTGATGAAGATGATATTTTTCCCCCAAGTTTTGATGAGAAAATTTGTTATGATAGTTTCACGCCTCCTATTTATGATGACTACAATGATGAAAGTGGATTTGGAGAGGTTTTAATGATGACTCCACTATCTTGGAAGAGGTTTCAACTGATTATGATAACAAAGTTGCTATCTATGATGATTATTGTGATGACATAACTGATGGCCCATAAGTATTGGGGATCGCAATAGTTTTCAAGGGTAGAATATTCAATCCAAATTTATAGATTCGACACAAGGGGAGCCTAAGAATATTTGTAAGTATTAGCAGCTGAGTTGTCAATTCAAACACACCTGGAGATTAATTATCTGCAGCAAAGTGATCAATAGCAAAGTAGTATGATGGTTTGATAGCAGTAGCAATAGCAACAATAACGGTAACAGTGATAGCAGTGATTTTGTAGCAAGTGCAACAATAACAGTAGTAACTTAGTAGAAATAATATAAGATAAATTCGTAGGCATTGGATCGGTGATTCGTTGGATGATATTCATCGTGTGACAGTTATAACCTAGGGCGATACGACACTAGCTCGAGTTCATAAATATAATGTAGGCATGTATTCCGTAAATAGCCATACGTGCTTATGGAAAGAACTTGCATGACATGTTTTGTCCTACCCTCCCGTGGCAGCAAGGTCCTATTGGAAACTAAGGGATATTAAGGCCTCCTTTTAATAGAGAACCGGAACAAAGCATTAACACATGGTGAATACATGAACTCCTCAAACTACGATCATCACCGGGAGTACTCCCGACTATTGTCACTCTGGGGTTGCCGGATCATAACACATAGTAGGTGACTATAACTTGCAAGATCGGATCTAGAACATGGATATAATGGTGGCAACATAAGTGGTTCCGAAATCATGGCACCCGGGCCCAAAGTGATAAGCATTAAGCATAGCAAAGTCATAGCAACATCAATCTCAGAACATAGTGGATACTAGGGATCAAGCCTTAACAAAACTAACTAGATTACATGATGAATCTCATCCAACTCCTCACCGACCAGCGAGCCTACGAAGGAATTACACACTCCCGGTGGGGAGCATCATGGAATTGGCGATGGAGAAGGGTTGGTGAGGATGAAGATCGAAGATCCCCCTCTCCGGAGCCCCAAACGGACTCTAGATCTGGCCTCCTGATGAAGAACAGGAGGTGACGATGACTCCGTCTCATGGAACGCGATAATTCTTTCTCCCTCATTTTTCTGGAAATATGTGATTTTATAGCGTCGGTTTCAGGGTCTGCGGGGCCACCAGGTGGGGACAACCCACCTAGGCGCGCCCTGGTGGGTTGTTCCCACCCAGGTGCCCCCTCCGGTGGTTCTTGGCTCCAAAAATTCTCTTTTATTGTATAAAAAATCCTCGCAAAGTTTCATTCCATTCCAAGAACCTTTATTTCTGCACAAAAAAAACACCATGGTAGTTCTACTGAAAACAGTGTCAGTCCAGGTTAGTGTCATTCAACATGCAAATTAGAGTCCAAAACAAGAGGAAAAGCGTTAGGAAAAGTAGATACGACGGAGAAGTATCAATAACCATGAAACTTTTCATCATGATTTTAGTTCTCAAATTGATTATGTAAATCAAGTATCTCATGATAGCTATTTTGTTGAGTTTGCTCCCACTACTATTGATGAGAATAAATTTTCTTATGTGGACAGTGATAAAATTTATATGCTTATGCATCATGAAAAGAATGCTTTATGTGATAGTTATATTGTTGAATTCATTCATGATGCTACTGAAAATTATTATGAGAGAGGAATATATGCTTCTACATATCTCAATAATATAAAGTTTCCTCTCTTTATGTTGAAAGTTTTGAACTTGCACTTATTTTGCCTTCCTGTGTTAGGCTTAAATGTGACAGTCATATGTTTCATGATTCTCCCATTATGTTTCAATTCTTATATTTTATCTGAGCATCATTGAAATCATCATGCCTAGCTAGAAAGGAAATTAAGAAAAGTGCTTGTTGGGAGACAACCCAACATTTACCCCTACTGTTTTTATGTGCTCAAATGATTAAGCTATTGTATTAATCATGGTTTATAGCTTTTGTTTCAATAAAGTACCAAGTAAAGCATTTGGGATAGTGTGGATGATAATTGACTTGATTCTGTGCAAAAACATAAACGTCTATGCCCAGTAACATGATTTTGAAAAATCACTGGAGCATCCAAAAATTCTGATTTTTTTACTCATGATTTATATACAAATTTCCTACGTTTTCCTAATTTTTCAGAATTTTTGGATTTATAGAAGTATGGTTATTGTTCAGATCATTACAGACTGTATTGTTTTTGACAAATTCTGTTTTCAATGCACATTTGCTTGTTTTATAGTTTCTATGGCTTATATTAGTCAATATAAATTGTAGAAATGATTGGGTACAGTAGGCATTATGTGGGTACCGTTATGAATCTTGTATTTGACAGTACCAAAGTGAATGATTTGCTCTTTATCATACTAACCTATCTCACAAAGTTCCGTTAAGTTTTGTGTGCTTCAAGTTTTCAAGTTTTGGGTGAGATATTGATATGAGGAGAATAAGGAGTGGCAAGAACCTAAGCTTGGTGATATCCAAGGCACCCCAAGTTTATATTCAAGGAATATCCAAGCAACTAAGCTTGCGGATGCCCTGGAAGGCATCCCCTCTTTAGTCTCCAACATTATCGGTAACCTCACTTGGAGCTATATTTTTATTCGTCACATGATATGAGTTTTGCTTAGAGCGTGATTTTATTTTATTAGGATTTACTTGTTGTTATTTAGAGTAATGTTTTCCATCTTTCAGTTCAATAAAAAGGTCAAGTATAGCCTTTAACATGCTTATTTTGCAAGTCTATATGTTGTTGTTTCAAAAACAGAAAGTTTTCTATCATTGTGTAAATTCTTCTAGAAAGTCAGAACATGATAAAATCTTGAAACTTTTACACAATGAGGTAGAACAAATTTTCTACAGTGTGGTAATTTTTCGGAATGTTTGGAGTTAGAGAAGTATGAACCTTCTTCCATTCTTTACACACTGTTCTGTTTAGACAAATTATTGTTATGTTTTCTTGTTTAACGATTCTATTTGAGGATAGGAGTATTAAATATGCAGATGCATTTAGTATGCAACGTTAAATTATAATTTTAGTGATTTGCTACAGTAGAGAATGATAAGGTTATTGCATTGATTTATACTAACTTATCTCACGAGTTCTTGTTGATTTTTGTCTGGATGAAGTTATTAAGATTTAGGGAAACCGTGATATAAGAGGAATTAAGGAGACACAAAAGCTCAAGCTTGGGGATGACCAAGGCATCACAAAATAATATTTCAAGAAGTCTCAAGCATCTAAGCTTGGGGATGCCCCGGTAGGCATCCCACATTTCTTCTTCAATAATGATCGTTCAGTTTTGGTTGAGCCTAAGGTTTTGATTCTTCACATGATATGTGCTATCCTTGGAATGTATTTTTTTTGCTTGATGTTTGAATAGAATACTTAAGATCTAATTTTTTTAGATAGTCTTCACATAGTACTTAATTATTTGACTACTCTATGTGCTTCACTTATATGTTTTGAGTTAGGTAGTTGCTCTAGTGCTTCACTTATATCTTTTTAGAGCACAACGATGGTTTTATTTTGAAGCAATTAATGAACTCTCATGCTTCACTTATATTATTTTGAGAGTCTTATAAATAGTATGGCAATTTGCTTAGGTTATCAATCTAGTCCTAATATGATGGGTATTCAAGAGGGATATAATAAAAACTTTCATGAAGATCAATGAATATATAAGAAGTTTGATTCCTTGCATTTGTTTTGAGATATAAAAATGGTGATATTAGAGTCATGCTAGTGAGTAATTATGGATTAGTAAGAATACTTGTGTTAAGGTTTGTGATTCCTGAAGCATGCACGTATGGTCTCTAGTTATGCGATGAAGTTGGAGCATGATTTATTTTTTATTGTCTTCCTTATGAGTGGCGGTCGGGGACGAGCGATGGTATTAGTACTTTGTTTCGATAGCTAATAAACTTTTGCAATAAGTATGTGAGTTCTTTATGACTAATGTTGAGTCCATGGATAATACGCACTCTCACCCTTCCACCATTGCTAGCCTCTTCGGTACCGCGCATTGCCTTTTCTCACCTTGAGAGTTGGTGCAAACTTCGCAGGTGCTTCCAAACCCCGTGATATGATACGCTCTTTCACACATAAGACACCTTATATCTTCCTCAAAACAACCACCATACCTACCTATTATGGCATTTCCATAATCATTCCGAGATATATTTCCATGCGACTTCCGCTGTTCTGTTCTATTATGACACACACCATCATTGTCATATTGCATTCATATGCATGAAGAATTCATATATATTTTTGTTCTAGTATCGAGTTGTAATTCTTGAGTTGTAAGTACATAGAAGTGTGATGATCATCATTATTAGAACATTGTCCCATGTGAGGAAAGGATGATGGAGACTATGATTCATCCACAAGTTGAGAATGAGACTCCAGACTTAAAATAAGAAGAGGCCAAAGAGCCCAAAATAAAAAAAAGAGAGAGGCCAAAGAGCCCGAAAGAAAAAAATAAAAAAAATGAGACAAAAATGGAGAAGGGACAATGTTACTATCCTTTTCCACACTTGTGCTTCAAAGTATCACCATTTTCTTCATGATATCTATTTTTTGTCACTTTCATATATTACTAGTGAGAATTTTTCATTATAGAACTTGGTTTGTATATTCCAATGATGGGCTTCCTCAAATGCTCTAGATCTTCGTGAGCAAGCGAGTTGGATGCACACCCACTTAGTTTTCTTTTGAGCTTTCATACACTTATAGCTCTAGTGCATCTGTTGCATGGAAATTCCTACTCCTTGCATTGACATAAATTGATGGGCATCTCCATAGTGAAAGGATCGTGATGGACCTAGAGGGGGGTGAATAGGTACACTTACAAATTTTAATTGTTACTTAGCAATTTTAGGCAATAGTGCGGAATATGAAAGTGAGCCTAACAATTGCAAGTATGATGCTAAGAGCTAAGCAATATAAACAAGTAACACAAATAGGTGAGTAAGCAAGCACAATATGATATAAGTAAGTGCTAAGAGACAAGTAACCACAAGTAGAGAGTTAGGGTTAGGAATAACCGCAACTCCGGAGACGAGGATGTATGCCGATGTTCACTTCCTTGGAGGGAAGCTACGTCACCATTAGAGAGGTGGATGTTACCACGAAGGCACACCAACGCCACGAAGGCTCACCCTATTCTCCCTTTGGGACAACACCACAAAGGCGTTTCTCAACCACTAGTGGTAGACCTTGGGGTGGTCTCCAAACCCTCAAAACTTTTCTGGGGGTAATCACAACGGTCGATTCCTCTCCGAAAGACTCCTACCGCCTAGGAGTCTCCAACCTCCAAGAGTAACAAGAACGATGGGGAAAAGCTCAAGACTTGCTCAAATCACGAATTCCTTTGGTGCAAAGAAGGGGAAGGAGTGGATCTATCACTTGGTCGGACAACTTCTCTCAAATGCTCTCAAAACCCTTAGGGATCTAAGATTTGGTGTAGAAGAGTGAGAGAGAGAAAGAGAGTGAAATGAGTTCTAGGGTTTGCTCAAAGTGAATGGTCAACCCTCTCCCATGGGGGAAGAGAGCTATATATAGTGTGAGTGCAAATGTGGCCGTTGTAGTGCAATTGACCGGGCAGGCCGGACAACCGGTCTAGGGGCCGGACATCCGGCCTGGCAAGGCACTTGAAGAACAGGGCACAAGCAGAGGACATAACAGAGGGCCCGGACATTCGGGGCGGAGCCCGAACATCTGGCTATACTGGAAGGCCCGGACATCCGGCAAGGTGGCTGGACAGCCGGCAGGCCCACGCAACCGAAGATGCTCTCTGGATAGCTTGGGTCGGACATCCGGCATGGAGGCCCGGATATCCTGGGTGTATGGAGAGCCCGGACATCCTGCATGGAGAGCTGAACATCCGGAAAGAAGCACCACCATATATGGTGCTTTGGATAGCAAGGCCCGGATATCCAGCATGCGGGCCGGATATCCGGCAGGTGGCCCGGACATCCGGCATGCAGCTCGAACATCCGGAAGAAAGAACTTCCATATGTTGTTCTGTGGATAGCAAGGTCCGGATATCCGGCGTGTGGGCTGGACATCCGGACGGCAGCCCGGACATCCGGCATGGCCATAGGCAGAATGAGCCAGAGAGTATAGTGATAGATCTTAATGAATTCTGGGAAGGAGATTTGTGGCAAGAGCAAGCCTTTTACTAACCCTATCGATCCCCTCTTAATAGTGTGGGATCCTATACTCAAGAAAAAAATATGTAATCATTTTGATACTTCATCCTTGAGTAAAATCACTTCTTATGCTCACGATCCACACACTTTGGATGAACCGAGGACTAATACCTGAGATTCACTTGACAAACATAGTTAGTACCCTACATGTATATTGTCATCAACATTAAAACATGATGTAAGGGCATGATTGCACTTTCAATCTCCCCCTTTTTGTTTGTTGATGACAATCATACATGTATCATAGATGCAATAAATAAATTGAGCATTGACAATCATGAGAGCATAATACATAATATGTTCCTATTTGCTTTAGCTCCCCCTCATTGTGTGCATGAGATGAATATGTTAGGATGTACAACACAACCTCTTATGGTAGCATATGTAGCTCAAAAAGATATAAATGTGAGACACGCACATATGAAACAACCATAACACATAGACTCAAATATTTCATAGCCACAAAGATAACAACATAGTCTCGAACGATTAAGTACCATAAGTAGCTTACATTAAGAGTTTGTATAAGAACGAACACAAATATCCAACATATAGCATGACCTCACTAAGACACTAATTCTCCCCCTTTGACAGCAACAAGTAAAAAGGGGCGAAGAACTAGAAGAACTCTATCACTCCTGGTGGATGTCATCATCACCAGCAAAGAACTCGGCGTACTCGTCACGAGACGGGAAACCGAAGGTGGATGAGGACGGAGCATCGGGAATCAGATCATCATCACTCACAGGACTCCCATGGTCGTGAAGGCGCTGCTTGAGCTGATTCTTGGAGATGATGGGGCACTTATGAACATCATAGTTTTGCTGATAGTTGAAAGTGATTGCCTTCATGATAGCAGACTGAGCCTTGCCCAAGAACGAGGCAAGACGTCCACGAGGAACAGTCAAGGAGGAAGGCATGGAGGAACCCGTGGGCTAAGACCCATCAACAGACTTCCTAGGCGGTCGAGGTGCAGCAGCCGGTGCAGGAGTGCCCATGCGCATATGAACAGGAGGCTTCCAAATGGAATGCACAACGGTCTTAGCAACCTCAAATGGAGCAGTGTGATCAAGTATTGCCTGAATGAATGGAGCATGAGGGAATTGGGGTGTCTAAATAAAGCTGGAGAGACGGATCTCATGCCAAATATAGCGGGTTGTGTCAAGAGGCTCCGTAGGTGCGTCATGCATACGGACCATCAAATCAATGCAGTATTTGCGAGCCCTTGAGCGATCTCCCTTCTTAGGATAGAGAGTGCGAAGCACACACTGATAGAGAATGTAGTAGGGAGACCGGAAAATGGATGTCTCATTGGGTGGATATTCACGTTCCTCTGCAGTGAGCTCAGAGATGGGCTTAAGAAGATACATGCAAGCATCGATTCCTTTAGTCCTATAGTGAGGATCCATACTATGGATTTGATGCCCAACAACAGAGAAGCCCAAAATCTGAACAAACTGGTCATAGGTGATGCTCAGCACAGTGTCATCAGTCATCCATGTGAGAGTGTTGTTTGGCCCAAAGAAGCATGTGGCATAGAACTGAAGGATGGCAGCTTCATTCCAATCACACTTGAAAGTCATTGCTTGACCTAGAGTCATATCATCAATGATCTTGACCATGTCATCAGGGAACATGGCAGGATGATCACACATGAACTGAAGATCCAGGTATTTATGAGCAGGGCCACAACCATTGGCGAAGCTAGAGTAAAGATCTTGCTGCATGCGAGTTCAAAAACGAGGATCCTCGGCATAAGCCACCATCTCATATGGGTTGGTATCCCGTCAGAACTTAAGATATGGACCAACCCCCATGGTGGTGAAGTCGTGTGTGGGGCGGTCCCCGCTGAAAGGAAGCTCCATTGAGATACGACGACCATGGACCACGGGCATTGTAGCACCACGGACTTGAGGCACAGGGGCCCTCCTAGTGCTAGGCTTGGATTGACCAACAGAATGTCTTGGCGCAATGTCATCCTCTTCCTCCCAACATAGTCCTCATAATCCAGATCAGAGGCCGACGGACTTGGGGATGGTGCCTGACGCTTCTTCTTAGTGGTGGTCTTCTTCTTCCTAGGTCGAGCATGTTCATCGGAGTCGGTGGAACCTTGCTGGCGATCAACTGAAACAAATACATGATAAGGGTGCCGATGAGAAGGAGTCAAAAAATATGAACAAGGATAAAGCAAATTAAAGAGTGGGATGAAAATTTTCAAACATGACCATAGGACAAATCCAAGTGGTAGATCAAAAAATTGACATTCCCATGATTAAGTTGTTTAGCCAAGTACATAGAGAGGATTTTAGGCTAGGAAAGTGACATCAAATCTCTAGAGAGATATATACACTAAGATAGTCGTGAGAGATAATGAAACCCTAGGATGGTTGGGTCAAAACAAGAAAAAAGAGGCAAGAGTAGATAGCAGCCATACCCCGGGAAGAAGGAGCTGGGTCGCAATTCTTGGTACGCGCCATGAAGAACCCCGTCGGTCGATCCACAAGTCAACACCCGAACCGGTCCCTCCCGAGTGATTCACACCGCAACCCAAAGAATGGATTGGATGGAAACGTAGATCGGGAGAAGATGGAGGCGTGGGCAGGAGATCAGGGCCAGAGGACGGTGGAGATGGCTGGGGCAGCGCCGGAGCACAGTCCGGCGGCGGCTGTGTAGAATAGATGGGGAGAGCAAGGGAGAGAATGGGGAGCTGCCTCCCAAATCCCGAGCCCTCCCCCGTTTTGTGTGTCTGCGGGCGACGGGCCGTACATCCGGGGTCCAACCCCGAATATCTAGCGTCAGAGAGTAAAATAAAGGGCCCGGATGTCTGGCCACTGGAGGTGCTGGATGGGAGAGTTTAACAGCTGAATCCTGCCAGGGCCCGGATGTCTGGCTGAGGAGTCGGATGTCCGGCAACTGGACAGAGAGCCCAAGAAGGGGAAGATTTTGTAAGGGGCCAACTAAGATATATTGATATAGACTCCGCCAAGGAGATTTAGAGTATGTAGGGATGAAAACTTGAGTAAACTATGGCCATACTAAGATGTGCAACAATAACCCAACAATATGAAGTATAGAAGGTTCATATACGCAATCCACGAGCGGTGACCGAGGTCACCATGTTTGAGCATATGAGACATAGTAACACAAAGATGCGACTTTTGGGTACATAGTCACGACTCCATCATTTAAAGCACCATAGTTCGAAAACCATGATAAATTTGAGAGTGTTTGTTCTATTTATGCATTATGTAGGGTGAGAGGACTCATGAATTGAATTTCTCCCCCTAAATATATGCCTACAGCAAGACAAGACATTAAGTGCATATATGAATGGGTACTAGATTTCACATAATGTTGTCAAGCTCCAAGATACCAAGTTCACGCCTAAGTTGACAAAACCTTGCTTCATCCAATGGCTTGGTGAAAATGTCTACAAGTTGCATATCTGTGCCAACATGAGCAATATCAATGTCGCCCTTTTCCACATGATCTCTCAAGAAATGATACCTAGTATCAATGTGCTTGGTGCGGGTATGATCTTTGGGATTCTCAGCAATGTTGATGGCACTTCCATTATCACATAGAAGAGGCACATTTCTATAGGTGATACCATAATCCTTCAAAGTTTGCCTCATCCATAGTAATTGAGTTGCACAACTGGCAGTTGTAGCGTATTCGGCTTCGGCGGTGGAGAGGGAAACACAATTTGTTTCTTTGAGTACCAACTTACCAAGGAGCGTCCAAGAAATTGACATGCACCGGAGGTGGACTTATGATCCACTTTGTCTCCAGCCCATTCCGCATCTGTGTACCCAATGAGATCAAACTTATCATCCTTGGGGTACTATAGACCCAACTTTGGGGTGTGAACAAGGTATCTAAGAATATGCTTAACCGCCTTATGATGACTCTCCCTAGGGGAAGCTTGAAATCTAGCACACATGCATACACTAAACATGATGTTTGGTCTAGATGCACAAAGATAAAGCAATGAACTAATCATAGAGCGGTATTTAGATGGGTCGAAAGGGATACCGTTTGTGTCTTTAGTGAGTACAATTTTGGTTGGCATGGGTGTCTTACATGGACTAGCATCAGTCATGCCAAACTTCTCTAGTATATCCTTGAGGTACTTTGCTTGAGATAAGAATATTCCTTCTTGAGATTGTTGAATTTGGAATCCGAGAAAGAATTTCAAATCCGCATTGAGGACATCTCAAAGTTCTTGGTCATAGAAGCCGCAAACTTCTTGCACAAATGAATGTTAGGAGAACCAAAAATGATATCATCTACATAGATTTGGCATAAGATCAAATATCCTTTGTCCCTCTTAGTAAAAAGAGTGGGATCGATCACCCCTCTCACAAAACCATCATCGAGTAAAAACTTCCTAAGATGATCATACCAAGCACGAGGTGCTTGTTTGAGTCCATACAAAGCCTTATGAAGTTTATAAACATAGTCTTTGTGATCGGGATCAACGAACCCAGGTGGTTGTGATACATATACTTCTTCTTGTAGAGGACCATTAAGGAAAGCACTCTTCACATCCATTTGATGTAATGTAAAACCATTGAAAGCAGCATAAGCAAGTAAGATGTGAATAGATTCAAGACGGGCAATGGGAGCAAAGGTCTCACCAAAGTCCAAACCTTCAACTTGTGAGTACCCTTGTGACACTAACATTGCCTTGTTACGGATGATTACACCATTCTCATCTTGCTTATTCTTGAAAATCCAATTTTGTTCCAATGACATTGTGCTCTGTAGTTGGTCTCTCGACTAAAGACCACACTTGGTTGTGTTCAAAACTATTCAACTCCTCTTGCGTAGCAACGAGCCAATCGTTTTCCATCAATGCATCTTGTACCTTGAGAGGCTCAACACTAGACACAAACGAGAAGTGAGCACAAAAGTTTCTCAACTGTTTACGAGTGACTCTACCTTCCGATATGCCGGTGAGAATTTTGTCAACATCAACACGACCGGCCACTCAAGGCATGATGGAGGTTAGAGTTTCGCGAGGTTAAACTTCATGTCCATCATCCACGTCCTCAACATATGGATCATTAATGTGTGGTGGAAGATCTTCTTCTTCATCTTGCACTTGTTGAGGTTCATCGTCAATGATTGCACTTTCTTGTTCTTGCCCTTGATGATAATCTTGTTCTTGAAGATTATCATGAAGAGGGACTTGATCATCTTCTTGTACTTGGTCTAAGGACATTGGTTGAGAAATAGGAGCTTGTGGTGGTATGGGTGTTGAAGTAGTTTAATGATGTGTGAAGCTTCCATCTTCTTCTTCTTCATCATGAGGTTCTTGTTCCATTGGAAGAAGTGCACCAACACGCATGGTCAAGATATCTTGAGAAGAATCTTCTTCACCTACATCACTTAGATCAACTTGCTCCCATGGGAGCCATTAAATTCATCAAACACCACGTCACAAGTTTCTACAACACATCCATTCGATTTGTTGTAGACTCTATAGATGTGAGAGTTTGATCCATAGCCAAAAAATATGCCCTCAATGGTTTTGGATTGAAATTTTCCTAACCGTTCTCTTTTGTTGAGGATGAAACATTTGCACCCAAATACACGAAAGTACTTGACATTCGGCTTCTTCCCAGTTAGGATCTCATATGGAGTATTTTCCGATATATTGCGGAGGAAGAGCCGGTTTGATGCATGGCATCACAGCCTCGACCCAAAAACTATGTGGCGACTTGTATTCATCCAACAAGGACCTTGCCATCTCCACAAGTGTGTGGTTCTTCCTTTCGGCTACTGAAGGAAATATGCCCTAGAGGCAATAATAAAGTTGTTATTTATATTTCCTTATATCATGATAAATGTTTATTATTCATGCTATAATTGTATTAATCGAAAACTTAGTACATGTGTGAATACATAGACAAACAGAGTGTCACTAGTATGCCTTTACTTGACTAGCTCGTTGAATCAAAGATGGTTAAGTTTCCTAGCCATAGACATGAGTTGTCACTTGATTAACGGGATCACATCATTAGAGAATGATGTGATTGACTTGACCCATTCTGTTAGCTTAGCACTTGATCATTTAGTATGTTGCTATTGCTTTCTTCATGACTTATACATGTTCATATGACTATGAGATTATGCAACTCCCGAATACCGGAGGAACACTTAGTGTGCTACCAAACGTCACAACATAACTGGGTGATTATAAAGGTGCTCCACAGGTGTCTCTGATGGTACTTGTTGACTTGGCATATATCGAGATTAGGATTTGTCACTCCGATTGTCGGAGAGGTATCTCTGGGCCCTCTCGATAATGCACATCACTATAAGCCTTGCAAGCAATGTGACTAATGAGTTAGTTGCGGTATGATGCATTATGGAACGAGTAAAGAGACTTGCCGGTAACGAGGTTGAACTAGGAATTGAGATGCCGGCGATTCAATCTCGGGCAAGTAACATATCGATGACAAATGGAACAATGTATGTTGTTATGCGATTTGACCGATAAAGACCTTCGTAGAATATGTAGGAACCAATATGAGCATCCAGGTTCCAGTATTGGTTATTGACCAAGATGAGTCTCGGTCATGTCTACATAGTTCTCGAACCCGTAGGGTCCACATGCTTAACTTTCGGTGACGATTGGTATTATGAGTTTATGTGTTTTGATGTACCGAAGGTAGTTCGGAGTCCCGGATATGATCACGGACATAAAGAGGAGTCTCAAAATGGTCGAGACATAAAGATCGATATATTGGATGACTATGTTTGGACATCGAAAAGGTTTCGAGAGAGTTTGGGCATATACCGGAGTACCGAGGGGTTACCGGAACTCCCCGGGGAGTATATGGGCCCTAATGGGCTTTAGTGGAGAGAGATAGGGGCAGCCAGGGCAGGCCGCGCGCCCCCTCCCCCTCTGGTCCGAATTGGACTAGGAAGGGGGATGCGGCGCCCCCCTCCCTTTCCTTCCTCCCTCTCTCCCCCTTCCTTCTCTCCTAGTCCAACTAGGGAAGGGGGAATCCTACTCCCGGTGGGAGTAGGACTCCTCCAGGGTGCGCCATAGAGGGACGACCCTCCCCCCTCCTCCACTCCTTTATATACGGGAGAGGGGGCACCCCATGGACACACAAGTTGATCATTGATCTCTTAGCCGTGTGTGGTGCCCCCCTCCACCATAATCCACCTCGGTCATATCGTTGCAGTGGTTAGGCGAAGCCCTGCGTCGGTAGCTTCATCATCACCGTCATCATGTCGTCATGCTGACGAAGCTCTCCCTCGACACTCAGCTGGGTCGAGAGTTCGTGGGACGTCACCAAGCCGATCGTGTGCAGATCGCGGAGGTGCCGTACTTTCGGTACTAGGATTGGTCGGATCATGAAGACGTACGACTACATCAACCGCGTTGTCATAACGTTTCCGCTTATGGTCTACGAGGGTACATGAACTACACTCTCCCCTCTCGTTGCTATGCATCACCATGATCTTGCGTGTGTGTAGGAAAATTTTGAAATTACTACGTTCCCCAACAGTGGCATCCGAGCCAGGTCTGTGCGTAGATGTTATATGCACGAGTAGAACACAAATGAGTTGTGGGCGATAATAGTCATACTGCTTACCAGCATGTCATACTTTGATTCGGAGGTATTGTTGGATGAAGCGGCCCGGACCGACATTACGCATACGCTTACGCGAGACTGGTTCTACCGATGTGCTTTGCACACAGGTGGCTGGCGGGTGTCAGTTTATCCAACTTTAGTTGAATCGATTGTGGCTACGCCCGGTCCTTGTTGAACGTTAAAACATCACACTTGATGAAAAATCGTTGTGGTTTTGATGCGTAGGTAAGAACGGTTCTTGCTCAGCCCATAGCAGCCACGTAAAACTTGCAACAACAAAGTAGAGGACGTCTAACTTGTTTTTGCAGGGCATGTTGTGATGCGATATGGTCAAGACATGATGCTAAATTTTATTTTATGAGATGATCATGTTTTGTAACAAAGTTATCGGCAACTGGCAGGAGCCATATGGTTGTCGCTTTATTGTATGAAATGCAATCGCCATGTAATTGCTTTGCTTCACCACTAAGCGGTAGCGATAGTCGTAGAAGCAATAGTTGGCGAGACGACAACGATGCTACGATGGAGATCAAGGTGTCGCGCCGGTGACGATGGTGATCATGACGGTGCTTTGGAGATGGAGACCAAAGGCACAATAAGATGATGGCCATATCATATCACTTATATTGATTGCATGTGATGTTTATCCTTTATGCATCGTATTTTGCTTAGTTCGGAGGTAGCATTATAAGATGATCTCTCACTAAATTTCAAGGTACAAGTGTTCTCCCTGATTATGCACCGTTGCGAAAGTTCGTCGTGCCGAGATACCACGTGATGATCGGGTGTGATAAGCTCTACGTTCACATACATTGGGTGCAAGCCAGTTTTGCACACGCAGAATACTTGGGTTAAACTTGACGAGCCTAGCATATGCAGATATGGCCTCGGAACACTGAGACCGGAAGGTCGAGCGTGAATCATATAGTAGATATGATCAACATAGTGATGTTCACCATTGAAAACTACTCAATCTCATGTGGTGATCGGACATGGTTTAGTTGATATGGATCACGTGATCACTTAGATGATTAAAGGGTTGCCTATCTTAGTGGGAGTTCTTAAGTAATTTGATTAATTGAACTTTAATGTATCATGAACTTAGTACTTGATAGTATTTTACATCTCTATGTTGTTGTAGATAGATGTGTTGTTGTTCCATTGAATTTTAATGCGTTCCTAGAGAAAGCTAAGTTGAAAGATGATGGTAGCAACTACATGGACTGGGTCCGTAACTTGAGGATTATCCTCATTGCTGCACAGAAGAATTACGTCCTAGAAGCACCGCTAGGTGCCAAACCCGTTGCAGGAGCAACGCCTGATGTTATGAATGCCTGGCAGAGCAAAGCTGATGACTACTCGATAGTTCAGTGTGCCATGCTTTACGGCTTAGAACCGGGACTTCAATGACGTTTTGAACGTCATGGAGCATATGAGATGTTCCAGGAGTTGAAGTTAATATTTCAAGAAAATGCCCGGATTGAGAGATATGAAGTCTCTAATAAGTTCTACAGCTGCAAAATGGAGGAGAATAGTTCTGTCAGTGAACATATACTCAAAATTTCTGGGTATAACAATCACTTGATTCAACTGGGAGTTAATCTTCCTAATGATAGTGTCATTGACAGAATTCTTCAATCACTGCCACCAAGCTAAAAGAGCTTCGTGATGAACTATAATATGTAAGGGATGGATAAGACAATTCCCGAGCTCTTCGCAATGCTAAAGGCTGCGGAGGTAGAAATAAAGAAAGAGCATCAAGTGTTGATGGTCAACAAGACCACCAGTTTCAAGAAAAAGGGTAAAGGGAAGAAGGAAAACTTCAAGAAGAACGGCAAGCAAGTTGCTGCTCAAGTGAAGAAGCCCAAGTCTGGACCAAAGCCTGAGAGTGAGTGCTTCTACTGCAAAGGGACTGGTCACTGGAAGCGGAACTGCCCCAAGTATTTGGCGGATAATAAGGATGGCAAGGTGAACAAAGGTATATGTGATATACATGTTATTGATGTGTACCTTACTAATGCTCGTAGTAGTGCCTGGGTATTTGATACTGGTTCTGTTGCTAAAATTTACAACTCGAAACAGGGACTATAGATTAAGCAAAGATTGGCTAAGGACGAGGTGACGATGCGCGTGGGAAATGGTTCCAAAGTCGATGTGATCGCAGTCGGCACGCTACCTCTACATCTACCTTCGGGATTAGTTTTAGACCTGAATAATTGTTATTTGGTGCCAGCGTTAAGCATGAACATTATATCTGGATCTTGTTTTATGCGAGATGGTTATTCATTTAAATCAGAGAATAATGGTTGTTTTACTTATGTGAGTAATATCTTTTATGGTCATGCACCCTTGAAGAGTGGTCTATTTTTGTTGAATATCGAAAGTAGTGACACACATATTCATAATATTGAAGACAAAAGATGCAAAGTTGATAATGATAGTGCAACATATTTGTGGCACTGCCGTTTAGGTCATATTGGTGTAAAGCGCATGAACAAACTCCATTCTGATGGACTTTTGGAATCACCTGATTATGAATCACTTGGTACTTGCGAACCATGCCTCATGGGCAAGATGACTAAAATGTCGTTCTTCGGAACAATGGAGCGAGCAACAGATCTGTTGGAAATCATACATACTGATGTATGTGGTCCGATGAATGTTGAGGCTCGCGGCGGGTATCGTTATTTTCTCACCTTCACAGATGATTTGTGCAGATATGGGCATATATACTTGATGAAGCATAAGTCTGAAACATTTGAAAAGTTCAAAGAATTTCAGAGTGAAGTGGAAAATCATCATAACAAGAAAATAAAGTTTCTACGATTTCATCGTGGAGGAGAATATTTGAGTTACGAGTTTGGTCTTCATTTGAAACAATGCGGAATAGTTTCGCAACTCACGCCACCCAGAACACCACAGCGTAATGGTGTGCCCAAATGTCGTTATCGTAATTTACTATATATGGTGCAATCTATGATGTCTCTTACTGATTTACCGCTATCGTTTTGGGATTATGCTTTAGAGACGGTTGCATTGACGTTAAATAGGGCACCATCTGTTGATACGACACCTTATGAACTGTGGTTTGGCAAGAAACCCAAGTTGTCGTTTCTTAAAGTTTGGGGTTGCGATGCTTATGTGAAAAAGCTTCAACCTGATAAGCTCGAACCCAAATCGGAGAAATGTTTCTTCATAGGATACCCAAAGGATACTATTGGGTACATCTTCTATCATAGATCCGAAGGCAAGACATTCGTTCCTAAGAATGGAGTTTCTCTCGAAAGAAGTGAGTGGGAGGAAAATAGAACTTGATGAGGTAACTGTACATGCTCCCCTATTGGAAAGTAGTTCATCACAGAAATCTGTTCCTTGACTCCTACACCAATTAGTGAGGAAGCTAATGATGATGATCATGTAACTTCAGATCAAGTTACTATCGAACCTCGTAGTTCAACCAGAGTAATATCCGCACCAGAGTGGTACGGTAATCCTGTTTTGCAGGTCATGTTACTTCACCATGATGAACCTACGAACTATGAGGAAGCGATGATGAGCCCAGATTCCGTGAAATGGCTTGAGGCCATGAAATCTGAGATGGGATCCATGTATGAGAACAAAGTGTGGAGTTTGGTTGACTTGCCCGATGATCGGCAAGCCATCGAGAATAAATGGATATTCAAGAAGAAGACTGACGCTGACGGTAATGTTACTGTCTACAAAGCTCGACTTGTTGCAAAAGGTTTTCGACAAGTTCAAGGAGTTGACTACAATGAGACCTTCTCACCCGTAGTGATGCTTAAGTCCATCCGAATCATGTTAGCAATTGCTGCATTTTATGATTATCAAATTTGGCAAATGGATGTAAAGACTGCATTCCTGAATGGATTTCTGGAAGAAGAGTTGTATATGATGCAACCCGAAGGTTTTATCAATCCAAAGGATGCTAACAAAGTGTGCAAGCTCCAGCGATCCATTTATGGACTGGTGCAAGCATCTCGGAGTTGAAATAAACGTTTTGATAGTGTGATCAAAGCATATGGTTTTATATGGACTTTTGGAGAAGCCTGTATTTACAAGAAAGTGAGTGGGAGCTCTGTAGCATTTCTAATATTATATGTGGATGACATATTGTTGATTGGAAATGATATAGAATTTCTGGATAGCATAAAATGATACTTGAACAAGAGTTTTTAAATGAAAGACCTTAGTGGAGCTTCTTATATATTGGGAATCAAAATCTATAGAGATAGATCGAGATGCTTAATTGGACTTTCACAAAGGACATACCCTAATAAAGTTTTGAAGAAGTTCAAAATGGATCAAGCAAAGAAAGAGTTCTTTCCTGTGTTACAAGGTGTGAAGTTGAGTCAGACTCAATGCCCGACCACTGCAGAAGATAGAGAGAAAATGAAAGTTGTTCCATATGCTTCAGCCATAGGCTCTATCATGTATGCAATGTTGTGTACCAGACCTAATGTGTGTCTTGCTATTAGTTTAGCAGGGAGGTACCATAGTAATCCAGGAGTGGATCACTGGACAGCGGTCAAGAACATCCTGAAATACCTGAAAAAGGACTAAGGATATGTTTCTCATTTATGGAGGTGACAAAGAGCTCGTCGTAAATGGTTACGTCGATGCAAGCTTTGACACTGATCCGGATGACTCAAAGTCACAAACCGGATACGTATTTATATTGAACGGTGGAGCTGTCAGTTGGTGCAGTTCTAAGAAAAGCATCGTGGCAGGATCTACGTGTGAAGCGGAGTACATAGCTGCTTCAGAAGCAGAAAATGAAGGAGTCTGGATGAAGGAGTTCATATCTGATCTAGGTGTCATACCTAGTGCATCGGGTCCAATGAAAATCTTTTGTGACAATACTGGTGCAATTGCCTTGGCAAAGGAATCCAGATTTCACTAGAGAACCAAGCACATCAAGAGACGCTTCCATTCCATCCGCGGTCAAGTCAAGGAGGCAGACATAGAGATTTGCAAGATACATATGGATCTGAATGTTGCGGACCCATTGACTAAGCCTCTCTCACGAGCAAAACATGATCAACACCAGGACTCCATGGGTGTTAGAATCATTACTGTGTAATCTAGATTATTGACTCTAGTGCAAGTGGGAGACTGAAGGAAATATGCCCTAGAGGCAATAATAAAGTTGTTATTTATATTTCCTTATATCATGATAAATGTTTATTATTCATGCTAGAATTGTATTAACCATAAACTTAGTACCTGTGTGAATACATAGACAAACAGAGTGTCACTAGTATGCCTCTACTTGACTAGCTCGTTGAATCAAAGATGGTTAAGTTTCCTAGCCATAGACATGAGTTGTCATTAGATTAACAGGATCACATCATTAGAGAATGATGTGATTGACTTGACCCACTCCGTTAGCTTAGCACTTGATCGTTTAGTATGTTGTTATTGCTTTCTTCATCACTTATACATGTTCCTATGACTATGATATTATGCAACTCCCGAATACCGGAGGAACACTCATGTGCTACCAAACATCACAACATAATTGGGTGATTATAAAGGTGCTCTACAGGTGTCTCCATTGGTACTTGTTGAGTTGGCACAGATCGAGATTAGGATTTGTCACTCCGATTGTCGGAGAGGTATCTCTGGGCCCTCTCGGTAATGCACATCACTATAAGCCTTGCAAGCAATGTTACTAATGAGTTAGTTGCGGGATGATGCACTACGGGACGAGTAAAGAGACTTGCCGGTAATGAGATTGAACTAGGTATTGAGATGCCGACGATCGAATCTCGGGCAAGTAACATACCGATGACAAAGGGAACAACGTATGTTGTTATATGCGGTTTGACCGATAAAGATCTTCGTAGAATATGTTGGAACCAATATGATCATCTAGGTTCCGCTATTGGTTATTGACCATAGATGAGTCTCGGTCATGTCTACATAGTTCTCGAACCCGTAGGGTCTGCACGCTTAATGTTCGGTGACGATCGGTATTATGAGTTTATGTGTTTTGATGTACCGATGGTAGTTCGGAGTCCCGGATATGATCACGGACATGACGAGTGGTCTCGAAATGGCCGAGACATAAAGATCGATATATTGGATGACTATGTTTGGACATCGGAATGGTTTCGAGAGAGTTCGGGCATATACCGGAGTACCGGGGGTTACCGGAACCCCCCTGGGAGTATATGAGCCCTAATGGGCTTTAGTGGAGAGAGAGAGGGGCAGCCAGGGCAGGCTGCATGCCCCCTCCCCCTCTGGTCCGAATTGTGCTAGGAAGGGGGGCGGCGCCCCCCTTTCCTTCCTCCCTCTCTCCCCCTTCCTTCTCTCCTAGTCCAACTAGGGAAGGGGGGAATCCTACTCCTGGTGGGAGTAGGACTCCTCCCGGGCGCGCCATAGAGGGCCAGCCCTCCCCCTCCTCCACTCCTTTATATACGGGGGATTGGGGCACCCCATAGACACACAAGTTGATCATTGATCTCTTAGCTGTGTGTGGTGCCCCCTCCACCATAATCCACCTCGGTCATATCGTTGCAGTGCTTAGGCGAAGCCCTGCGCCGGTAGCTTCATCATCACCATCATCACGCCGTCGTGCTGAGGAAGCTCTCCCTCAACACTCAGCTGGATCGAGAGTTCATGGGACATCACCGAGCTGAATGTGTGCAGATCGCGGAGGTGTCATACTTTTGGTACTAGGATCGGTCGGATCATGAAGACGTACGACTACATCAACCGCGTTGTCATAATGCTTCCGCTTACGGTCTACGAGGGTACGTGGACTACACTCTCCCCTCTTGTTGCTATGCATCACCATGATTTTGCGTGTGCGTAGGAGAATTTTGAAATTACTGCGTTCCCCAATAGCTACACCATTTTGTTAAGGAGTGTATGGAGCTGAATATTGATGCTCAATCCCTTCATCACTAAGAAATTCTTCCAATGTGTAGTTCTTGAACTCAGAGCCATTATCACTTCTTATTGCCAGGATTTCTTTGTCAAACTTGTGTTGTGCTTGCTTGGAAAAATCAATGAAGGTGATCTTTGAATCATCCTTGGACTTGAGGAAGAAGACCCATGTATATCTTGAGTAATCATCAACAATGACAAGCCCATACTTTTTCCCACCAAGACTATCCCATGAAGGAGGCCCAAAGAGATCCACATGAAGGATCTCCAAAGGCCTTGAAGTAGACACAATATTCTTGGGTGGGTGCTTTGATTGATGTTGCTTCCTGGCTATGCATGCACTACACACACGATCTTTCTCAAAAGAGACATTGGTTAGTACAAGGATGTGATTACCCTTTAAGAGATCTTGAAGATTTCTCATGCCGACATGGGCTAGCCGGTGGTGCCACCACCCCTTGTTGGCCTTGGCCATTAGACAAGTTGCATGAAATGTGCTTTCTTTCGAGAAATCAACCATGTAAAGGTTGCCATCCAACTCTCCAACAAAGGCCACTTCGAGAGTATCTCTCTTAAAGACTTTCACATCCGTTAGTCCAAAGAGTGTATCACAACCAACAGAAGCTAATTGGCGAACAGAAAGGAAATGATATTTAAGGGATTGAATAAGCATGACATTTGCTAGAGACATGTCATTTGTGATATCCACCTTGCCCAACCCGAGTACCTGTCCTTTTAATCCTTCACCAAACATGATGCCCATAAATGGTTGAATAACTTCCATGAAATCGTAGAGAAATTTGCTATCTCCGATCATATGATTGGTACATCCACTATCAATCACCCATTTTACTCCACCAGAGAAAGCAACCGACACACAATTATGACTTGGTTAGAGGCATCCATTTTGCAATGGGACCTCTCAAGTTAGTCACAAGGGTCTTAGGGACCCAAATAGCATAGAATCGGAATGCATTTCGAGGACCAACAAATTTTGCATAAACTTCTCCATCCTCAGTCTTATGAAGTACATAGGATGGAGGCATGAACTCTTTTAGCTTGTTGAGAGTGGGCATGCCCCTTGTGGCCTTCCCACTAACAACCTTACTTTTCTCCTTGTGCCCTTCTCGTACAAATATTTCTTTTAGAGGGGTGGTGCACTTTTGAGAAGATGTCTTCTTCTTGCTTGTGCTTGGGTCAAACCCGGGCCTCTCTTTGGCAAACACCTTGTTGTGTTGGCTCAATACCTCATTAAGGTTCTTTTGTCCTTGAGCACATGTCATGAGACCTTTCTCGATTTGAGCCTTGAGAAAACGATTCTCCTCAAGAATAGATGCTAGATCACTACTAGAGTTAGTAGTACAAGCATCAACATTGATAATAGGAGAAGAGTAAGCCTTGGCTAGAGTTTCAAGATAAGTAAGCTTGAGCGTCTCAAAACTCTCGGTAAGAAGGGTGAGCTCTTCTTCCTTAGTCTTGAGGGACATGGATAGGAGCTCATGATCCTTAGAGAGAGAAGCATGAGACTTCACAAGCTTACTTTTATCATTCATTAACTCTTCGCAAGAGTCCTTAGCCTTTTTCAAGGAGGTAAGATCTTTAGCATGAACATCAATGTTTGCACCAATTTTCAAGCATAGTTCATCATTTCGTGCTTCCTCGTATTGGACTTTCCGCTCAAGGATTTCATATTTTTCCTTTTTCTCGGTTACGAGGGTTTCGAGTTCCTTAATGGTGATGGTGTGCTTACCCACCATCTCCATAAGCATACGAAACATAGTGAGCTTCTTTCCTTTGAGAGAGCACATGACCTTATTTAACTTAGCAAACATGGGGTTATCTATATCATTATCATGGTAATTATCCTCCGCTTCAAGGTACTCATCACTAGGAGTAGGAGGAGTGAAGATAGGAGGATTTGATCGTGGGGTTACCTTGACCTTGTCAGGAGAATTTTGGTCCTCTCCATCTTCTACCACGGCCTTGGCCATTAGGCACTTGTGAGCGTTTCCCTTGTAGTCTTTCATGTAGTTGTAGGTGACAACATCACCACTCTTGTTGACTAGCCTCAAGGTGTTCTGAGAATCTTGAGCAACTCTGGCAACACCACTAAAATCATCCGGATTGGATTCTTCATGAGCAACCATTGTTTTCCCATATCTCTTCTTGAGCTTTGAGTTCAAGGGGTTTGGCAACTTCTACTTGGGAAAGGTCTTGGCAAACCTTGGTTTATCTTCTCTCTTCTCATAGGGGCAATCATTGGAGAAGTGGTTGGCTTCTTCACAGTTGTAGCATTTTCCCACTTTCTTCTTTTGGAATCTTCCCTTAAATTTTCCCGCGCTAAACTTTTTGACAAAGAGGGCAATGTCTTCATATGAAGGGCTCTCATCAGAGTCAATCTCATCACCGTCTTCATCCTCACCATCTTCTTCTTCTTCACTTTGCTCTTCTTCATATACATGCTTGGCCTTCAACGCAAGATTGATTTTTGATGTTGAGGTACCATGCATGGCAAGATGTTTTGTAGCATTTGCCTTTGACTCTTCAATAGTTGGAAGGTGGATATGATGTCATCCGGAGTCATTTCCTTGAATCCATGGTGTTGTATTATGTCCCACACCATTTGGTGATGATAAGGAGCAAGAGCATGAAGCAACTTATCCACAAGAAATCGTTTAGTCAAGTTGAATCCATCTTGTGTTTTGTCACATTCACATGAATTGACGTAGGCGGTGAGAGTCATGAGACGCTCAAGGAGTTGCTTGGGAGATTCATCTTTCTCCATACAAAAGTTTTGCAATTGACCCTTGGCAATTTCATATTGAGCAAGCCGGAGAGTGGAGGTACCGATCTTGGTTCTCACAATGATATCCCATAATTCCTTGGCACTTGTGATATGTATGTATGGTCTCCTTTGCTTGTCAGTCATACCTCTCCTTATGCACATGCTTGCTGTGTCATTGAGATTCTTTTCATACACCTCTCTTGGAGTAAGATTCTTCGGATAAACCGCTTGATAGCCATGCTCCAAGATCTCCAACATCTCATCATTTCCATATCGAAGATTATCCTGCATAGCAACTCTCCACAAAGCAAAATCGGTAGTGTCATCAAGTAAAGGAGGTTTGCCTTTAGGCTTATACTTTGGTTTCTCTATTTGGGGTCTTGCATAAAGCCAAGGAACACTGGGGTGTTCATTACTAGGAGGTTGTTGGCCAAGTAAAGGAGTAAGCACAGCTGGCCTCGAGGCCGCACCACCAGAAAGTGATGCAAGCATCATGGTTAGTGTGGCTAGTCTCATTTGAAAGTGCGTTATATCGACTAGAGGGGGGTGAATAGGCGATTTTTATGAAATTCTTCACTGAGGAATTTGCTAGTGAGGAAATTCCTTAGCGACGAACTACTAGCAGCGGAATGAGTACTTAGATGAAAACAAAGCAGAACACAAGCATGGTCATCATGATGAAATGAAGACTAGCACAGAGTACAGAAAGCGTAGTCACAGGATAACACAAGATGAAGACAAACAAACTGAAGAAATTGAACTGAGGAAATTGAGAAAGTCTTCAGTCAAAGTCTTCAAACACAGATATGATAAACGAACCGCACAATACTGAGGAAATGAAAGAGTTGAGGAAAGGGAACCAGTAAGCTTGGTGAAGACAATGATTTGGTAGACCAGTTCCAACTGTTGTCTCAGTTGTACATCTGGTTGGAGCGGCTGGGTATTTAAACTCGAGGACACACAGTCCCGGACACCCAGTCCTAAGCACGCAGCTCGAGACACCAAGTCCTCACCGTATTCTCCTTGAACTAAGTACACACAGTCCTCGTCCAATCACTCATGGTAAGTCTTCAGGTGACTTCCGAACCTTGTCAAACTCGGTCACTCGGCGATCCACAATTCCTCTTGGATGCTCTAGACCATGACGCCTAACCGTCTGGAAGAAGCATAGTCTTCAAAGGTAACAAGCGTCGGATCCACGCAGGATCAATGTCTTCAGTGATGCTCAATCACTTTGGGTTTGTAGGTGTTTGGGTTTGGGTTTTGAATTTTCCTCACTTGATGATTTTCACTCAAAGTCCTCGGAGGATGGGATGCTCTCAATTGACAAGTGTCAGTTTCTAGCAAAGCAGCCAACCAGCTAGTGGTTGTAGGGGGCGGCTATTTATAGCCTAGGGAGGAGCCCGACATGATAATACATAAATGCCCTTCAATGATATGACCGTTGGATCGATAAGATATTTTGGGACAGCTGGCGCGTAGCACAACAATAGTCGGAAATTTGAGGTACAAATTCCTCAGGGCTATCATGTTCCTCACTGTGTAGTCAGTCCGCACTGGCGAATCCCTAACTCCTCAGTCAGAACAAAGTCCTCAGTGACAAGAAGAACTGCGTCTCTGTCACTGAAGAAATTGACTGAACTGTATGAGATTTCCAATGGCTTCACTCGAAGGGATTGGTAGGTGTAGGATTTTGAGTTGAGCATCACATGGAAATTTTTCCTAAGTATTTCCTCGACCCCCTTTAACAGTACGGTGTGTCCTATGACTCAAGAAAGAGAAAATGAAACTACGAAAACAAAAGTCTTCACGCTTCATGTTCCTCAAATGAATACCAAGTCTTCAAGGTCACACCAATTTCTTCACTTTCAAAGTCTTCAGGAAGTCTTCAGAATACCAAAGTCTTCAGTCGAAGAACTTCATTTTTCGGGGTCGACTTTCTCTGTAAATATCAAACTCCTCATAGACTTATAGACCTGTGTACACTCATAAACTCATTAGATCCTTAACCTATAAGTCTTCAATACACCAAAATCACTAAGGGGCACTAGATGCACTTACAATCTCCCCCTTTTTGGTGATTGATGACAACATAGGTTAAGTTTTCAATGGGGATAAATATATGAAGTGTAAATACTGATATTGAGGAATTTGATTGCAAGATATAGAAGAACTCCCCCTGAAGTTGTGCATAGTGAGGAATTTGCTTTTGAAGAAATGCACACTTGAAGAGATGAATCATGGAGATCTCCCCCTATATCTTGTAATTCATACACGCATTTGATATATAATATGAAGAATTTGAAATGCATGATGAAAAATGGTGACTGACGTATTTCAGCATGCGTGCGATAATATTAACGAGGAATAAGCATGCAGAATAACATAGCAGAAGTATCAGACCACCATCGGGTTTAAGTTTACAACTCGATCCAATAAAAGTTTCGGAAGAACGAGAGTTGTAACTTAGCAAAAAATGTTGTATATGATAGACCCGCTTGAAGACTAACTCAAATTTCTCCCCCTTTGTCATTGAATGACCAAAAGGATCGAAATTGAGGACTAACGCCCCTGAAGATAATCAAGTTGATGAAGGAGCGCCAGCGTTGTCGGGGTCGGTTGTTGAAGTAGGGCATGCCGCTGTGTCGTCCAAGTCTTCATGTACATCAGTTTCATGCGATGAAGAATAGGAGCTGGCCACCAAAGAAGGAACCTTGACCTTCTTGTATTTCTTCGGTGGAGGTGAAGACCAGTCAAATTCTTCCTTGAGACCCATTTTCTTCAGATCTTCAGTGCTGTAGACATGAGAGAGGACAGCCCAGGTGCGGTTGAGGGTTTCATGGAGATAGTAGTGGTTTTTCTTCACTGCATTGTGTGTTGAAGTCATGTTGTGAAGAATTGAACCAAACTGACGCTTGACCCATTTATGATTGCGATCAACCTTCTGATGAAGAGTGAGGAGTAACTCACGATCAGTCATCACCCTGGTTGCTGTGGCTTGAGGATTTTGCTTGGCATTGTTGGCGGCAGAGTCATGTGTGGCAGAGTCATCATTGGTGGAGTAGGATGCAGCCTTGCGAAATTGACCATCCAATGGACAAATGCCTTCATCTATCACAGCAGTTGCCTTGCCTTTGTCATCAGTTGAGGAAAATGTCCTTTTGAGGACTTGAATTGGAGGCAAGTAGCTGCAGTGGTTCAGAGTGTCAGCTTTGTAGTTGAGTGAAGACCTTGTCCTGATGAATCTCGTAATCCATGGCGCATAAGGCTTCAGCTCAAATGGTGACATTGCAATATTAGCCAGAGTCCTCATGAAGAAATCATGGAAGTTGACGGGAACGCCATGACAGATGTTGAAAAGCATATTCTTCATGATGCCAATGACTTCTTCATCATTTGAGTCGTGACCTTTGATAGGACTCATTGTCTTCGTCAGAATGCGATAGACAGTCCGAGGCACAGAGAGTAATTCCTTGACGAGGAATTTGGTTCGTGGGGCTTGCCCTGGCTTCAAATGCTTCATGAAAACTTGCATGTAGTGATTTGAAAGCTCAAGTTCACTATAGACACAACGTGCATCTTCAAGGGGAGGACTGAGTGGTAGGGCACGAAGCAATTCAGACGCTGGTGCCTTGTAATGAGTGTTCTCTGTCATCCAGTCCAGAACCCATGAGTTTACATCTTTAGAGTCGCCTGTGATGTGCAGCGTTGCGTAGAACTAAAGAATGAGTTCTTCATTCCAATCATATATGTCAGTGCAGAAGTTTAGCAGCCCAGCGTCATGAAGAACACTAAGGACTGGCTCGAAGCATGGCAGAGACTCCATGTCTACATGAGGAATATGTGCATGATCGAAGACTTTATCTTTGTTGAACAGCACTGAGGAATAGAACTTTGCTTGACTAGCAGTCCAGAAACGCCTCTTCCTTATGCGAGAAGAGTCATATGGATTGTAATCAGTGAAGAATATGTTCTCGCCAAAGAAGTCTTCAGCCTTGAACTTTTGCTTCCTTGAGATTGGATCCTTTGGCTTTGGCAGAGGGGTGTCAGTGAGTTGCATCACGACCTCAGGAATCGCAATCTCAGGTTCATCGGTCTGAGGAATTTCTGGTTCCTCCTCAGGTGCAGTCTGAGTTGTCACATTTTCAGCAGCAACAGTTTCTTCAGCACTAGTGGCTGGAATGTCTTCAAGGACAGATGAGGTGGGATGAGTTTCTTCATAGCCCAATTGAACTGTTGGTGCAGGGGAGTGAGGAATTTGCTGTAGTGGGGTGAAGAGTGGAGAATTGGGATGCTGACTATCCCAAAAGTCATCATTCATCACTGGCGTTGTGCTTCCAATGTCCACATCTTCATCATCAATTTCTTCAACACCAGCCTCTTCAGCAGTAAACTGAGGCATTGGTGATGATACCACTGGGGTTGAAGGGATTGTATCCACTTCAATTTCCTCATCAATCTGCTCTGACGAAGCAGCAAATTGAGTTTCTTCATCAGATCCGCTTGGGATCTCATATTCTTCACCAAAAGGAACAAGGTACTTTGATGGCATGGTGGAAATCGGAACAGCATCGATCGGATTTTCATAAGAGCTGGTCATAGGCTTCATCTTCTTTGGAGCTGAAGATTCTGAAGCACTTGATGCCTTCCTTTTCTTCACTGCAGCTTGCTCTGCAGCCTTGGTCTTCTTCACATCTGATGCAGATGGAAGGATAGGAGTTGGTGTAGGCGCAGGCGGAGCTGAGGAATCTGTTTGTATTTCTCAGGCGCAACTGATGCAGTTGCCCTGACTTCTTCAGTTTCTTCAGGCGCACCACTAGTGGATGCCCTGGCAATTTCTTCAGCGGTTGGAATGGAGTCATCAGCCCTGGAACTAGCATTTTCTTTAGCAGCCTGAAAGTCATCAGCGGTGCTGGCATGTTCTTCAGTGGGCTGAGCAGAAGCTTCAGCTTGAGGAACTTCTTGTTGCGATGGGGCTACAACATTGGTGAACTTCTCAGTCAGTTTCACGAACCTGACTTTGGCTCCTTTCCAATCAGCATAGTATGAATTGAATTTGTCGCTGAGGGTTTTGATTTCAGACTGAATCTTGATGAGTTCATCAGTCGTCATTTTGACCACGTTGGTCTTCAGAAACTTCTCTTTCTTGTACTGGGCCTTCTTGATCTGTCTGGCCTGGTCATACTTCCACTTCTCCTCTTGGATGAAGTGAGTCAGCATGTGATTTTGACCAGGTGTCAACTTGAAGTCTGGCGTAGGAGTATTTGGGTCCTTGTGCCAGAGGTCAATGTAGTCTATGATCGCCCTTGGATCCAACAGCAGCGGCACAGGTGTGCCTTTGGCTCTAGCGGCCCTAACTTGTCTGTCTCTGATCATTTCTGCAAGTTCATCATCATCAGCTTCATCTTCTTCAGGCGGCTCTTGAAAGGCGACCTATTTCTTCTTGGGACTTGGCCAAGTACCTCGTCCAGCAGTTGCCTTGGTCTTCAGCAGAATGGGGCCAGATGAAGAATTTTGTGCAGCTAAGGAACTTGCTGAGACACCAGAGGCAATGGAGATGCCTGCAGTCCTTTGGCACGAGGCCAGATGCGCAGGTGCTGAGGACTTTGTCGGAACAGCTGAGGACTTTGGAGGAGGTGCTGAGGATTTTGAAGGAGCAGGAGCAGCTTGAGGAATTGGTCTTGAAGATTTTGATGTTCCTCGCCGTGAGGGCGTAGCTGAGGAACTTGGTCGTGAGGGCACTGTTGGTGAAGCACTTGGCTTGCGAGCAGGCTTCTTAGGCATAGATTTCCTCGGCTTGACAGAGGCCTCAGTGGCAGCAGCAGCAGCAGAGTCTTCATTGAATTTCCTCACTGCTTCTTTGGCTTGTCTTGCCAATTTGGCTTGGCGCTTCAGCCTCTTGGCCAGGTGCCAATGGGGCTCTTGGGCATGGAGGATTTAGTGCGAATTTATTCATATACTTTGGGGTTACATATCTGTATTCCCTCCATTCGCGTGCCCATCTCTGTTCAATCTTCTGAATGCGCACCTTGCGCTGATTTTTATCTTCCTTAGGAGGTGTGCAGTAACCAGCATAGACGTCCTCAGGGATTTCAAAAGCAGTCATGACCTCAGGCTTCTTTCCTCCTTTCTGTGGCCTTTTACCGTCAGCCATTTTCTTCAGTTGAGGAATTTCAACAATCGAATTTTCTGAAGAAGTATGCAGTTTTTCTTCGAGGAACGCTGCAAATGAGTTAAGTTGATGAGAACCTAGTGATTCAGCAGCGTACATGTGTACCTGTGAACAGAGTATAGTTGCGAGGAATTTGGAGAGGTCATATGCGTTCTCAGAGGGTTTTTCAAAAAGAACAAGTTTGAGGAATTTGACCGGATGAGTCTTGAAGAATTTCACTAAGTGTTTTGTCTTAGGTTCCAGAGTTGTATAGACCGAAGATCCACACAATTGAGGAATCAAAAAAATTGCTTAGAGAAACGAATCAAGAACAGATGACTTGTGATGGTGTTTTGTGTGTGAGGATTTGAAGAATAAAACACCTTTGAAGATTTTGAAGAAAAACTTCAAATCAAAGAGGGCAGTAAAAGTAACTTTTAATTACCCTGAATGAAGAACACGATGAACACAAAGATGGAGAAGTGAAGTTCATCGGTGTAGATATTCCACGCCCTAACTTGGCGAAGGAAGACGACTACGGCGGCAGCGGAGGTGAAGATTTCCGTGGTCGGCGCGAGTAGGACGGCGACGAGGTCGAGGCAGTGAAGCTCTTCCTCACCAGCGATGATGGAGTAGCGGCGGCGCTAGGGTTTGGGAAGCTCGAGCGGGAGAGATAGAGCGGAGTAAAGGAAGTGAGGAAAGGGTGAGGGGGTATTTATAGCGGTAGTGAAAAACTGTTCGCCCGAAGATTTTGGACGAACGTGCCCCTGACCCTTCTCCTTTGCATGACATGTGTCACCCACGTACAGTGTAGTGGAGATCGTGTAAGATCATGGGTGAGTAGAATAATGCATCGTGGGATGCGGAACGGTTTGAGCGGCAAAACCGAAAATATGGAAAGATTAGTTTTAACGTTCCGTTCGCAATTTCTTCAGCTGACAAGGACACAGTGAAGATTTTGAACGAGTTTCAAACAGAACGCACATGAAGAATTTGTGAATAGGTTGGATTAAGTATAGCATAGAGGGGGAAGGGTCTGATCACATTCACTTAGCAGAAAAACTAGCTTGAAGAAATAGTGTCAGGACCGGCTTTTTGGGATATAATTTCCCAGAAAATGGCCCTTTTGCTCATCAGCCCCAGGATTACTGTTAGCTGATGAGGCACCAACTTGATACAGAAATTCCAAGCAAAGTACATAATATGTACTACAAGACCATTCTGGCCTATGAGTACAACAATTGGTTTTCTAGTGGCTGAAGGCGGAAGCAGTTTGCGTGTCACCAGCGTCTATGGGACTCCATTTCCCACAGGAATAGCTGACCAAGATAACTCCTATCTTCGCGAGGCTGCTATCTCCATTGCGTAGGTTTCGGGGCTGTCATCACAACGCTCCTCTCCATGCAAGAAATCTGGCCAAGACAATAGCCAGGGACAAGCCAGTGAGTACTTTGAATGTACTCGCAAACATTACGAACACGGGTATAATATAGCCACTGATAATCATGCTTTAAAATATTCTATGATCACTTGTTAGTTATGAAATAAGTTTCATGATGCACGCAAGTAGATCATTTAAATAGAACATGGGTAAATAAACAGGGTGTAGAAATGAAAAGCACCGATCGGGTGTCTGAAGCGACGCCTCGAAAGGATAATAATATGAAGCATGCCTCAGTCGGGTGTCTGAGCGACACCACATAAAGGGCTTATATATAAAAATAATCACAGTGAATATCCAGGAGGTAGAACCGTCCTAGGGATACTCTATAATTCAAATAAAAAAATGGTTAGTCCTTAATAATAATCATAGTCCTCATACATCACAAGTCATGATCAATGTAGAAATGAAAAGCACCGATCGGGTAGGGGAGACGTACTCTGGGACTTTACGCTTTCACTTATGCCAGCATGGACCGGCGCTGGGTCACTGACAGAGGGTCCAGTGGGGCCCACTGGTCAGGTTTGACCAGTCGCCTCTCCCTCCTTTTCCTCTGCCCGAGCGGGGGCGGGACTTCGGCGATCGTCGCCGGCGAACGGAGGTTCCTCTAGGGCATCCGAGGGCAGGGATGGACCCACCACTCCTAGGCGGTCCTCCCGGTGGTCGAGGGGTCGGTGGGGGTGGAGGGAGTTGTCGGCGGCGAGCTCCGCGGCGGAGGAGGTTTCGGGTGGGTTTGGGGTTCTAGGCTGCGGTGGTTCCCGATCGCATTTGAGAGGTTGGGCAGCTCCGCAAGGTTGAGCGGAGTCGAGTGGTGTTGCTGGATGGGCTGGGGAGGGCCTGCTCGCGATAGATTGGACCGGAGCATGGCGGCGGCCGAACCGGCCGGAGTTGGGGAAGAGAGTAGCCTCTGGCCAACTGGGGAGGAGGGGAGGCTTCACACGGCTTGAATGAGGCGGCTGATGAGCCTAGGCATGATCTGTCGGGGCGGCGGTGCCGGCATGCGGCGGCGGTGCTATAGGGCACCAGGAGGAGGCCAGGGTGGCCCTGTGGTGAGGGAGGGGCCGGGCGTGACGGTTGGGAGAGGGGAGAGGCCAGGATGAGCGCGGGTCGTCGGCAGCGGGACGCGGCGACTCGCGTGCATGCACGTGCAAAGCGCGCGCTCTGGGCGCTCCCAGAGCGTGCACGCCAAGCATTCGGCGAAATGCCAGAGCATGCTAGGCGGTGAGGGTGGAGCCGGGGATTAGCAAGTCTAGGCTAGGGTCCCTTAGGAGATTAGTGGACATGCCAGTATGTACAGAGGGGCATGATCACAGTGCAAAACAAAAATCATGCCAAAACTGGACATGCACACCAGGTGTTTGACAAAATGCTAAGGGCAACTAGGCAACTCTTGGGGTGGCCCAAATCTCCAGATCAGAGTCTCTTTGGATGAATAAGAGAGTGGTGAGGTTAGTTTGCCAAAAGCAGAAACTTGTTAGTGCAAGTTTTGCAAAACTTCAGTTTTGGACAGAAAGAAAAATGCATGATTGCATGCACTTAAAATCCTCCAATGTTTCCACTCTTCTGGACTTAAGGGTTTAGCAGGATGGGCTATAAGTAGGAAAAGGAATCATAGCTAAAAGGGCAAGTTAAATAATGGTTGCTGTACGAATCACCATGCTGGACCAGAATGAAAAAGAGGTTGATTCACACAAATTTTTCAAAGGACATCACTGGGTTTTTGCATAAAGTTGAATAATATACACCTATGAACATCCCATAATTTTGGTGGAGGCTAGAAAGAAATATTTAAATGGGTTGTTGTGCAAAATTGCCCACTGGACCAGATTTGAAAAATTGGTGTAGAGCTCAAAATATTAAATGAATGAAATACATTTTTGCATAAAAGTGATTTAAAAACATCACATGACACCTCCAAGTTTTGGTATAAAAATTAAATAAATTTATCAGGTGGTTGCAGTTCAAAAAGGGCTCCAAAACAAATGAAAAATCATTTTGAGGGATAAAGCTTAGAGGGAATTAATTATGCAATTAAATTCCACTGATAATAGAAATGTTTTTCTTGAAAGGGCAAACAAGTCCAATAATATATCTGGAAAGTTTTCCATTCGAGGTAAAAACTCCATAATAATAAGGAAAAGAATGGCTCTGAAATCCACAGAAAAGTCCAGAAAATAAAAGTTTAAATTTCCTGGCAAAATTTTAATTCATAAAACAAGGAAAAAAATTGGGGTGTTACAACACTACCCCCCTTAAGAAAAATCTCGTCCTCGAGATTTGTTAAGAGCTATTTTTTAAAAACAAGATACTCCCATTAGTTGAAACCGAGAGTTTACTCATAGCACAAACTTAGGGTACAATCATAGGCTGCAACACACAAATAAACATAGCCATGATGTTTACAATGAAAATGGCAAAAGGACAGGATCCCGAGAAAACGTCTCTGGTACTCGGGCGCACTCTTCTTCTATCGGGGGAAGCGGATCTATCAGTCGATGGACGCGTCTTTCCTGGCCAGGACTCAGTGGTCTGCCGATGGCGATCTGAGGATTTAAATCAGCGAGGCTCTGGAGATAACCCATTACTCGCTGGGTCAAACGTTCTTGAGCGATGACATACTGGACAAGGTTGGCCAGTACTGGGTCTCTCTCAATTCGTCGAACGGGAAAGGATGCTACTTCTCCGGGTGCTGCACGGCTCGGAAAGTAATAATACCCTCGTTCACTGGCAGAGGGCACCGTGAATCGAAGGCGAACAATCGCTTCGTGTGCAGCTGCTTCTATGGCCATCTATGGAGTTGGCATAGATTTCCCCAGGAAGGAGACTTCCGTGGGGTCTTGATTTGCGTTTATGGGAGGGATGTGCACTACTGCCCAATATTTCGAGGTGGATGAGGTGATCCTCGACTTGAGCAGCTCGTACTGGGGTGGCTGGGTAGAACCCATGGTACTGCAGGAAAAGTCCCACAATATTCTACCAAAACTACCCGGGGTCGCATTTGGGGTACTTAAATAAATGCTAGGGCTCGGCATGGCAAGAAATGGTTGTGAGGGTTGTGCACAAATTGAGGGGTACTTGGCAAGGTCACGAGGTGGCCTTTTATATAGCCTCCAGGCTAGGTCATTTACCGCGGTGAAGGGCAACCTAGTTTGCTGGTTCTGCTCTCATGGGGTCAGGGTCAAAGCCACAGGTACACACATCTCACAAAAGTGACGTGTTACTGTGGGAGTCGTCGGGGTTGATTTTTGGTAGCTACGCCCGGAATTAAAAATGCAACTGTACCTCAACATACAGCTGCTATTTAAAATATGGATGCACATGCAGACAACATTGTGGCGATACAAGATCACACAAATTACAGGGTGTGAATAGGCTGAGACTCGGTACTACTCGAGTGACTTAGTCTACCTCGTTCATATCTAAGCGGGCGTGCCTTGCGGGCGCCGAGGCTTCTCCATTGGCTTCACCGTCGGGGTTAGCTGGAGGGGGTTGAGGAACTGCAGGGTCGGGGTAGCGATGGTGACCATCACGGGGATTGTTGGCCACAATCCCGCTGGAGTGTGTTCCCAAAAGGCGACGAAGCACTTCTGGGGTCATCAAGGCACCTTGGTTGATGGCTGGGGTTGACCTCAAGGTCTCGATCGGTTGTCTGAACAGCACGACTGGGCTATCGGCGTCGGACTCAACTTCTCTTCTAGCTGGGGGTCGGCGAACCAGTTCTCCACGAGCTGTGATCAGATCCAGAGTGATCTGGTCGAATAGTCCCTCTAGTGCACTTACATATCTCACCAGATGCAATAATGCAGGGTCCGTCTCGTGGTCTCCGTTGGCGACTTGGGGTGGTCTACCATACCCGTCACGGCTGGGGTAGTAGTAGAAGGAGCGACAGTTAACTCTGGGCGACAAGTGCCGGAGTTGAACTATAGCCTCTCGAGCAGCTAGTTGGATGGCTTGTGGCTCAAAGGAAGTTGTCCTTCGGGTGAACCTGTAGGGGCGTTCTGGTGATAGACCCCTACCATACACGTGCATAGTGGCCCAGAACTGACGGCTTTCACCGCTCATGGGCCCTTGGTACACAACATATTCTGGGGGCTCTTCTAATGCAAAGGCACGACGGGTGAGGTTTGCTAGCACGGTCACAAAACCTCCAAGGTTGGTCGTTGTGGTCTCATTGTGAACAATGGGTCCTGGCATTTTAGTTTGGTTTGGGGTAGAGGTTGTGTTGTGCTGGGTTGGGGCTAGCGTGCCCTTTTTATAGAAAAGGGGACGGAGTCTTCCCTCGCACGCTTGCGAAAAAGACTATTTAGGGGCCGGTCACTGGCGCGTGATCGACAGGCTAGGCGGGTAGGTTGGGCACCGACTGCCAAAAGGTGTCGGTTCACTGTGTGGCTATCTTACACGAGAAGCTTGGCCGGGTTTGGTTAAGGTCTGGTGGGTTGGTTTACCTAGGTTTTCGACCTGGCTAAGATAGGATTAGCCAATGGTCAGCGTGGCTCTGATACCAAGTTTGTCAGGACCGGGTTTTCGGGATATAATTTCCCAGAAAATGGCCCTTGTGCTCATCAGCCCCAGGATTACTGTTAGCTGATGAGGCACCAACTTGATACAGAAATTCCAAGCAAAGTACATAATATGTACTACAAGACCATTCTGGCCTATGAGTACAACAATTGGTTTTCTAGTGGCTGAAGGCGGAAGCGGTTTGCGGGTCACCAGCGTCTATGGGACTCCATTTCCCACAGGAACAGCTGACCAGGATAACTCCTATCTTTGCGAGGCTGCTATCTCCATTGCGTAGGCTCCGGGGCTGTCAACACAACGCTCCTCTCCATGCAAGAAATCTAGCCAAGACAATAGCCAGGGACAAGCCAGTGAGTACTTTGAATGTACTCGCAAACATTAAGAACACGGGTATAATATAGCCACTGATAATCATGCTTTAAAATATTCTATGATCACTTCGTCAGTTATGAAATAAGGTTCATGATGCACGCAAGTAGATCATTTAAATAGAACATGGGTAAACAAACAGGGTGTAGAAATGAAAAGCACCGATCGGGTGTCTGAAGCGATGCCTCGAAAGGATAATAATATGAAGCATGCCTCAGTCGGGCGTCTGAGCGACACCACATAAAGGGCTTATATATAAAAGGAATAACAAGCATGCCACAGTCGGGCGTCTGTGCGACACCACATAAGGGCTTATACGGAAATGAAATAACAAACATGCCACAGTCGGGCGTCTGAGCGACGCCACATAAAGGGCTTATATATAAAAATAATCACAGTGAATATCCAGGAGGTAGAACCGTCCTAGGGATACTCTATAATTAAAATAACAAAATGGTTAGTCCTTCATAATAATAATCATAGTCCTCATACATCACAAGTCATGATCAATGTCCCGGTTTAGTAGTTTCTCCTCCGAAGACCGACAGTAAGACCACCACATGACCCATCACAGACTGTAGTCCTTAACCATGGACACGGCTATTCAAATAGGTTTAATATCTCTGCAGAGGGTGTACTCTTTACCCACGAGTAACGGATTTCTTTAGTCCATCGAAACTAATTCCGTCTATGGTCTTTTAATCAGAACACGCCTGACTTGCACACACCAGCTTTTACTCATGTCTGGAATCACCCATGACACATGCTAATCAAAACTCTAAGTGGGGAGGCTACAACCTCGCGTAGCATGGGATCAAATTTCTATTGCGGGCTCTAAGGGGTGCCCCCTCTCGGTCCCAACCGGAAACACCCATGCCCCCGGACCAGGTGGCATGCCTACCGGTTGCAACCGGTATCTTCCACCTTGGCCTCTCTGTACGGTGTGTGCTAGGACAGGGGTTGACAACTTACTGAACCGTACCCTACCTACGGTAGGGACAAGTGGTAGCACGAGACAAGTATGGGTGTTACTGGAACAAGACTCGATCTACGGCCGACTCAGGAGGCTTAAGTATTTCATGCATGATTAGCTCAAGAATAATATTTCACATCCATCAGACACAACCACCACTCATCATGCCTCCCCCTGCCCCACCGGTCATAACCGTCTCGACGAGGGACAAGCTCGTGTCTACCCAAGACAGAGACTTTCCCGGACACTTCCCGGTAGGCATGAGAAGCATAAGAGGGCGATTGCTATCGCAAGCATATCCAGTTTCAACAGCAAGAATTTTCATTATGCACTCAATGCGCATGATCATATCGTTACATAAAAATAATTTATGCTTCATGTCGAGGTGGTATTATAACCGTATCAAATAGTCCCCAAAATATTATGCCAGGGTTCAGAATGCTTGCCTTCAAGTTGTGGAGAGGCAGGTGCATTCCAAAACTTTGAAAGTTTTCTTCTCTCTCCAACAAATCCTATTTTTGCAAATATTTAAATTAACACATAGTTTAAAATAGTACAAAAAAGTTGCTTGGAAAATTTTGAAATAAATATGAAAATAAACTAGACAATATTTGAGAAACAACAGAAAAAGAATTAAGTCATTTGGATTCATATTTAAAAAGTTATAGCCAGTCAAGTTTTGGTCAAAATCTGTTTTTAAAATAAATCAGAAAAAGAAAACGTTTCGATGAGAATACGCTTTCGGGGTTGGGGAGACGTACTCTCGGACTTTACGCTTTCACTTATGCCAACGTGGACCGGCGCTGGGTCACTGACAGAGGGTCCAGGGGGGCCCACTGGTCAGGTTTGACCAGTCGCCTCTCCCTCCTTTTGCTCTGCCCGAGCGGGGGCGGGACTCCGGCGATCGTCGCCGGCGAACGGAGGTTCCTCGAGGGCACCCGAGGGCAGGGATGGACCCGCCACTCCTAGGCGGTCCTCCCGGTGGTCGAGGGGTCGGCGGGGGTGGAGGAAGTCGCCGGCGGCGAGCTCCGCGGCGGAGGAGGTTTCAGGTGGGTTTGGGGTTCTAGGCTGCGGTGGTTCCTGATCGCATTTGAGAGGTTGGGCAGCTCCGCAAGGTTGAGGGGAGTCGAGTGGTGTTGCTGGATGGGCGGGGGAGGGCCTTCTCGCGACGGATTGGACCGGAACATGGCGGCGGCCGAACCGGCCGGAGTTGGGGAAGAGAGTGGCCTCTGGCCAACTTGGGAGGAGGGGAGGCTTCACACGGCTTGAATGAGGCGGCTGCCCGGCGAGGTCGGTTCCCGTGGTTGTGGATAGGAACGACGGCGAACCGCCGTTCTGTAGTGGCCAGGGTGAAGTGGCGGCGACGGTGGCTAGCTGACGAGTTAGTGGATGAGCTCGGGCTGTTCCACGAGTGACTTGGCGCGCCGGTGTGGCTCGGGCGGCGCCGTCCATGGCAAAGCTGTCGGGGCGGCGTTGGCGGCATGCGGCGGTGGTGCTGGAGGGCGCCAGGAGGGGGCCAGGGTGGCCCTGCGGTGAGGGAGGGGTCGGGCGCGACGGTTGGGAGACGGGAGAGGCCAGGACGAGCGCGGGTCGTCGGCAGCGGGATGCGGCGACTCGCGTGCACGCACGTGCAAAACGCGCGCTCTGGGCGCGCCCAGAGCGTGCACGCCAAGCATTCGGCAAAATGCCTGAGCATGCTAGGCAGCGAGGGTGGATCTGGGGATTAGCAGATCTAGGCTAGGGTCCCTTAGGTGATTGGTGGACATGCGAGTATGTACAGAGGGGCAAGATCACAGTGCAAAACAAAAATCATGCCAAAACTGGACATGCACACCAGGTGTTTGACAAAATGCTAAAGGCAACTAGGCAACTCTTGGGGTGGCCCAAATCTCGAGATTAGAGTCTCTTTGGATGAATAAGAGAGTGGTGAGGTTAGTTTGCCAAAAGCAGAAACTTGTCAGTGCAAGTTTTGCAAAACTCCAGTTTTGGACCGAAAGAAAAAGGCATGATTGCATGCACTTAAAATCGTCCAATGGGTCCACTCTTCTGGACTTAAGGGTTTAGCAGGATGGGCTATAAGTAGGAAAAAGAATCATAGCTAAAAGGGCAAGTTAAATGATGGTTGTTGTACGAATCACCATGTTGGACCAGAATGAAAAAGAGGTTGATTCACTCAAATTTTTCAAAGGACATCACTGGGTTTTTGCATAAAGTTGAATAATATACACCTATGAACATCCCATAATTTTGGTGGAGGCTAGAAAGAAATATTTAAATGGTTTGTAGTGCAAAATTGTCCACTGGACCAGATTTGAATATTTGGTGTAGAGCTCAAAATGTTAAATGAATGAAATACATTATTGATAAAAGTGATTTAAAAACATCACATGACATCTCCAAGTTTTGGTGAAAATATTAAATAAATTTATCAGGTGGTTGCAGTTCCAAAAGGGCTCCAAAACAAATGAAAAATCATTTTAAGGGATAAAGCTCAGAGAGAATTAATTATGCAATTAAATTCCACTGATAATAGAAATGTTTGTCTTGAAAGGGCAAACAACTCCAATAATATATCTGGAAAGTTTTTCATTTGAGGTAAAAACTCCATAATAATAAGGAAAAGAATGGCTCTGAAATCCACAGAAAAGTCCAGAAAATAAAAGTTTAAATTTCCTGGAAAAATTATAATTAATAAAACAAGAAAAAAATTTGGGGTGTTACAACACTACCCCCCTTAAGAAAAATCTCGTCCTCAAGATTTGTTAAGATCTATTTTTTAAAAACAAGATACTCCCAGTAGTTGAAACCGAGAGTTTACTCATAGCACAAACTTAGGGTACAATCATAGGCTGCAACACACAAATAAACATAGCCATGACGTTTACAATGAAAATGGTAGAAGGACAGGATCCCAAGAAAACGTCTCTGGTACTCAGGCGCACTCTTCTTCTATCGGGGGAAGCGGATTGATCAGTCGATGGACGCGTCTTTCCTGGCCAGGCCTCAGTGGTCTGCCAATGGCGATCTGAGGATTTAATTCGGCGAGGCTCTGGAGATAACCCATTACTCGTTGGGTCAAACGTTCTTGAGCGATGACATACTGGACAAGGTTGGCCAGTACTGGGTCTTTCTCAATTCGTCCACCGGGAAAGGATGCTACTTCTCCGGGTGCTGCACGGCTCGGAAAGTAATAATACCCTCGTTCGCTGGCATAGGGCACCGCGAATCAAAGGCGAACAATCGCTTCGTGTGCAGCTGCTTCTATGGCCATCTGCGGAGTTGGCATAGATTTCCCACGGAAGGAGACTTCCGTGGGGTCTTGATTTGCGTTTACGGGAGGGATGTGCACTACTACCCAATATTTCGAGGTGGATGAGGTGATCCTCGACTTGAGCAGCTCGTACTGGGGTGGCTGGGTAGAACCCATGGTACTGTAGGTAAAGTCCCACTATATTTTTAACAAAACTACGAGGGGTCGCATCTGGGGTTCTTAGATAAATGCTAGGGCTCGGCATGGCAAGAAATGGTTGTGAGGGTTGCGCACAAGTTGAGGGGTACTTGGCAAGGTCACGAGGTGGCCTTTTATATAGCCTCTAGGCTAGGTTATTTACCGCGGTGAAGGGCAACTAGTTTGCTGGTTCTGCTCTCATGGGGTCGGGGTCAAAGCCACAGGTACACACATCTCACAAAAGTGACGTGTTACTGTGGGAGTCGTCGGGGTTGGTTTTTGGTAGCTACGCCCGGAATTAAAAATGCAACTGTACCTGAACATACAGCTGCTATTTAAAATATGGATGCACATGCAGACAACATTGTGGCGATACAAGATCACACAAATTACAGGGTGTGAATAGGCTGAGACTCGGTACTACTCGAGTGACTTAGTCTACCTCGTTCATATCTAAGAGGGCGTGCCTTGCGGACGCCGAGGCTGCTCCATTGGCTTCACCGTCGGGGTTAGCTGGAGGGGGTTGAGGAACTGCAGGGTCGGGGTAGCGATGGTGACCATCACGGGGATTGTTGGCCACAATCCCGCTGGAGTGTGTTCCCAAAAGGCGACGAAGCACTTCTGGGGTCATCAAGGCACCTTGGTTGATGGTTGGGGTTGACCTCAAGGTCTTGATCGGTTGTCCGAACAGCACGACTGGGCTGTCAGCGTCGGACTCAACTTCTCTTCTAGCTGGGGGTCGGTGAACCAGTTCTCCACGAGCTGCGATCAGATCCAGAGTGATCTGGTCGAACAGTCCCTCTAGTGCACTTACATATCGCACCAGATGCAATAATGCAGGGTCCGTCTCGTGGTCTCCGTTGGCGACTTGAGGTGGTCTACCATACCCGTCACGGCTGGGGTAGTAGTAGAAGGAGCAACAGTTAACTCTGGGCGACAAGTGCGGGAGTTGAACTATAGCCTCTCAAGCAGCTAGTTGGATGGCTTGTGGCTCAAAGGAAGTTGTCCTTCCGGTGAACCTATAGGGGCGTTCTAGTGATAGACCCCTACCATAGACGTGCACAGTGGCCCAGAACTGACGGCTTTCACCGCTCATGGGCCCTTGGTACACAACATATTCTGGGGGCTCTTCTAATGCAAAGGCACGACGGGTGAGGTTTGCTAGCACGGTCACAAAACCTCCAAGGTTGGTCACTGTGGTCTCATTGTGAACAATGGGTCCTGGCATTTTAGCTTGGTTTGGGGTAGAGGCTGTGTTGTGCTGGGTTGGGGCTAGCATGCCCTTTTTATAGAAAAGGGGACGGAGTCTTCCCTCGCACACTTGCGAAAAAGATTATTTAGGGGCCGGTCACTAGCGCGCGATCGACAGGCTAGGCGGGTAGGTTGGGCACCGACTGCCAAAAGGTGTCGGGTCACTATGTGGCTATCTTACACGAGAAGCTTGGCCGGGGTTTGGTTAAGGTCTGGTGGGTTGGTTTACCTAGGTTTTCGACCTGGCTAAGACAGGATTAACCAATGGTCAGCCTGACTCTGATACCAAGTTTGTCAAGACCGGGTTTTCGGGATATAATTTCCCAGAAAATGGCCCTTGTGCTCATCAGCCCTAGGATTACTGTTAGCTGATGAGGCTACAACTTGATACAAAAATTCCAAGCAAAGTACATAATATGTACTACAAGACCATTCTGGCCTATGAGTACAACAATTGGTTTTCTAGTGGCTGAAGGCGGAAGCGGTTTGCGGGTCACCAGCGTCTATGGGACTCCATTTCCCACAGGAACAGCTGACCAGGATAACTCCTATCTTTGCGAGGCTGCTATCTCCATTGCGTAGGTTCTGGGGCTGTCATCACAGTGCTCCTCTCCATGCAAGAAATCTGGCCAAGACAATAGCCAGGGACAAGCCAGTGAGTACTCTGAATGTACTCGCAAACATTAAGAACACGGGTATAATATAGCCACTGATAATCATGCTTTAAAATATTCTATGATCACTTCGTCAGTTATGAAATAAGGTTCATGATGCACGCAAGTAGATCATTTAAATAGAACATGGGTAAACAAACAGGGTGTAGAAATGAAAAGCACCGATCGGGTGTCTGAAGCGACTCCTCGAAATGATAATAATATGAAGCATGCCTCAGTCGGGCGTCTGAGCGACACCACATAAAGGGCTTATATATAAAAGGAATAACAAGCATGCCACAGTCGGGCATATGTGCGACACCACATAAAGGGCTTATACGGAAATGAAATAACAAACATGCCACAGTCGGGTGTCTGAGCGACGCTACATAAAGGGCTTATATGTAAAAATAATCACTGTGAATATCCAGGAGGTAGAACCGTCCTAGGGATACTCTATAATTCAAATAACAAAATGGTTAGTCCTTAATAATAATAATCATAGTCCTCATGCGTCACAAGTCATGATCAATGTCCTGGTTTAGTAGTTTCTCCTCCGAAGACCGACACTAAGACCGACACTTGACCCATCCCAGACTGTAGTCCTTAACCATGGACACGGCTATTCAAATAGGTTTAATATCTCTGCAGAGGGTGTACTCTTTACCCACGAGTAACGGATTTCTTTAGTCCATCGGAACTAATTCCGTCTACGGTCTTTTAGTCGGAACACGCCTGACTTGCACAGACTAGCTTTTACTCGTGTCTGGAATCACCCATGACACATGTTAAGCAAAACTCTAAGTGGGGAGGCTACAACCTCGCGTAGCATGGGATCAAATTTCTATCACGCGCTCTAAGGGGTGCCCCCCTCTCGGTCCCAACCAGAAACACCCATGCCCCCGGACCAGGTGGCATGCCTACCGGTTGCAACCGGTATCTTCCACCATGGCCTCTCTGTACGGTGTGTGCTAGGACAGGGGTTGACAACTTGCTGAACCGTACCCTACCTACGATAGGGACAAGTGGCAGCACGAGACAAGTATGGGGGTTACTGGAACAAGACTCAATCTACGGCCGACTCAAGAGGCTTAAGTATTTCCTGCATGATTAGCTCAAGAATAATATTTCACATCCATCAGACACAACCACCACTCATCATACCTCCCCCTACCCCACCGGTCATAACCGTCTCGATGAGGGACAAGCTCGTGTGTACCCAAGACAGAGACTTTCCCAGACCCTTCCCGGTAGGCATGAGAAGCATAAGAGGGCGATTGCTATCACAAGCATCTCCAGTTTCAACAGCAAGAATTTTCATTATGCACTCAATGCGCATGATCATATCGTTACATAAAAATAATTTATGCTTCATGTCGAGGTGGTATTATAACCGTATCAAACAGTCCCCAAAATATTATGCCAGGGTTCAGAATGCTTGCCTTCAAGTTGTGGAGAGGCAGTGTGCATTCCAAACTTTGAAAGTTTTCTTCTCTCTCCGACAAATCCTATTTTTGGAAATATTTAAATTATCACATAGTTTAAAAACAGTACAAAAAGTTGCTTGGAAAATTTGAAATAAATATGAAAATAAACTAGTCAATATTTTCGAAACAACAGAAAAATAATCAAGTCATTTGGATTCATATTTAAAAAGTTATAGCCAGTCAAAGTTTTGGTCAAAATCTATTTTTTAAAATAAATCAGAAAAAGAAAACGTTTCGATGAGAATACGCTTTCGGGGTAGGGGAGACGTACTCTGGGACTTTACGCTTTCACTTATGCTAGCGTGGACCGGCGTTGGGTCACTGACAGAGGGTCCAGGGGGGGCCACTGGTCAGGTTTGACCAGTCCCCTCTCCCTCCTTTTCCTCTGCCCGAGCGGGGGCGGGACTCCGGCGATCGTCGCCGACGAAAGGAGGTTCCTTGAGGGCACCCGAGGGCAGGGATGGACCCGCCACTCCTAGGCGGTCCTCCTGATGGTCGAGGGGTCGGCGGAGGTGCAGGGAGTCGCCGACGGCGAGCTCCGCGGCGGAGGAGGTTTCGGGTGGGTTTGGGGTTCTAAGCTGCGGTGGTTCCCGATCGCATTTGAGAGGTTGGGCAGCTCCGCAAGGTTGAAGGGAGTCGAGTGGTGTTGTTGGATGGGCGGGGGAGGGCCTGCTCGCGACGGATTGGACCGGAGCATGGCGGCGGCCGAACCGGCCGGAGTTGGGGAAGAGAGTGGCCTCTGGCCACTAGGGAGGAGGGGAGGCTTCACACGGCTTGAATGAGGCTGCTGATGATCCTAGGCATGATTGGGAGGGCTATATATAGCCCGACGAGGTCGGTTCCCGTGGCTGTGGATAGGAACGGCGGCGAACCGTCGTTCTATAGTGGCCAGGGCGGCGTGGCGGCGACGGGCGCTAGCTGACGAGTTAGTGGATGAGCTCGGGTTGTTCCACGAGTGAGTTGGCACGCCGGTGTGGCTCGGGCAGCGCCGTCCATGGCAGAGCTGTCGGGGCGGCGGTGGCGGCATGCGGCGGCGGTGCTATAGGGCGCCAGGAGGGGGCCATGGTGGCCCTGCGGTGAGGGAGGGGTCGGGCGTGACGGTTGGGAGAGGGGAGAGGCCAGGACGAGCGCGGGACGCGGCGACTCGCGTGCACGCACGTGCAAAACGCGCGCTCTAGGCGCGCCCAGAGCATGCACGCCAAGCGTTCGGCGAAATGCCAGAGCATGCTAGGCGGCGAGGGTGGAGCTGGGGATTAGCAGGTCTAGGCTAGGGTCCCTTAGGAGATTAGTGGACATGCCAGTATGTACAGAGGGGCAAGATCACAGTGAAAAACAAAAATCATGCCGAAACTAGACATGCACACCAGGTGTTTTACAAAATGCTAAGGGCAACTAGGCAACTCTTGGGGTGGCCCAAATCTCCAGTTCAGAGTCTCTTTGGATGAATAAGAGAGTGGTGAGGTTAGTTTGCCAAAAGCAGAAACTTGTCAGTGCAAGTTTTGCAAAACTTCAGTTTTGGACATAAAGAGAAAGGCATGATTGCATGCACTTAAAATCCTCCAATGGGTCCACTCTTCTGGACATAAGGGTTTAGCAGGATGGGCTATAAGTAGGAAAAGGAATCATAGCTAAAAGGCCAAGTTAAATGATGGTTGCTGTACGAATCACCATGTTGGACCAGAATGAAATAGAGGTTGATTCACTCAAATTTTTCAAAGGACATCACTGGGTTTTTGGATAAAGTTGAATAATATACTCCTATGAACATCCCATAATTTTGGTGGAGGCTAGAAAGAAATATTTAAATGGGTTGTAGTGCAAAAGTGCCCACTGGACCAGATTTGAAAAATTGGTGTAGAGCTCAAAATATGAAATGAATGAAATACATTTTTGCATAAAAGTGATTTAAAAACATCACATGACATCTCCAAGTTTTGGTGAAAATATTAAATAAATTTATCAGGTGGTTGCAGTTAAAAAAGGGCTCCAAAACAAATGAAAAATCATTTTAAGGGATAAAGCTCAGAGAGAATTAATTCTGCAATTAAATTCCACTAATAATAGAAATGTTTTTCTTGAAAGGGCAAACAAGTCCAATAATATATCTGGAAAGTTTTTCATTTGTGGTAAAAACTCCATAATAATAAGGAAAAGAATGGCTCTGAAATCCACAGGAAAGTCCAGAAACTAAAAGTTTAAATTTCCTGGCAAAATTATAATTAATAAAACAAGGAAACTTTTTTGGGGTGTTACAAATAGCCAATGAAGAAAAACGACGGAAACAGTGAAGATTTTGAAAAGTTGAAGAATTTGAACAACTGAGGAATTTCAACAAGGAAAACTAATTGAAGATTTTCAATTTTTGTGGTGGCGTGACCCACCCTATAGGAATGCTGATTTCAGACACCGCGTACAATTGTCGTAGGGTTCTGAGAATCAAATTTTTCATTAATTTCTTCACACTTAGAGTGTTATTCTTCATTGATTGAAGAAAAACGTTTCTTCATGTGTTGCACATCTAAGTCATCAATTTTGCATAAGTGTTAGGATGAGTGCCTTTTCAAAGTACATTCGAAGACTCTAAGATATTTAGCTCACACCGCAACTTGCTAAATCTCTTCTCATCCAAGGGCTTTGTGAAGATATCGGCTAGCTGTTCTTCAGTCTTCACATGCTCAATAGAAATGTCGCCCTTCAACACATGATCGCGAAGGAAATGATGACGAATCTGAATGTGTTGTGTCTTCGAGTGCTGAACTGGGTTGTGAGCAATCTTGATGGCACTCTCATTGTCACAGAGGAGAGGCACATTCTTCACGTTGACGCCATAGTCCTTGAGTGTTTGCTTCATCCATAGCAGTTGAGCACAGCAAGAACCAGCTGCAATGTACTCAACTTCAGCAGTAGACAATGATACGCAGTTCTGTTTCTTCGAGGACCAACAGACCAAGGATCGTCCGAGGAAATGACATGTACCAGATGTACACTTGCGGTCCACACGATCACCAGCATAGTCAGAGTCAGAATATCCAATGAGATCAAAATCCGAGCCCTTGGGATACCATAATCCTAGTGTTGGTGTGTGAGCTAGATATCGAAGAATATGCTTCACAGCCTTATGGTGTGATTCCTTCGGTGCAGCTTGAAATCGGGCACACATGCAAACACTAAGCATTATATCAGGCCTAGATGCACATAAGTACAATAAAGAGCCAATCATGGAGCGGTATACCTTATGATCGAAGTCAATACCATTTTCACCAGTGCATAGTTGACCATTTGTGGGCATAGAAATTTTGATGCCTTTGCAATCTTGCATGCCGAATTTCTTCAGGACATCCTTGAGGTATTTCTCCTGAGATATGAATATGCCATTGCACTGTTGTCGGGGAAACTGCCTCCACGAGCACCTATGGGGACGGAGCCCCTTTCGGTTCGGCGGGGGGCGGAGGTCGCACGAAGAGCAGATCAAGGCGAAGCACACGAGCGGTTTACCCAGCTTCGGAGCTCTCCAAAGAGATAATACTCCTACTGCTGCTTTGTGGTTTGTATTGAGTTCTTGCTCGGGAGCGCTGAGTGCTACAGTACGCACCAGCAGCTAACGAGACCGCGCATGAGTGTTCTACTGTTCGTACCCCCCTCCACGTTGTGCATGGGCCTCCTTTTATATGCTCAAGGGGTCTCCAACAGGTGGCAACGTAGGCAAGGGCAAAAATGGAAAAGGTGCTGCAGCTGGTACAGCTACCTACACAGTGTATCCTACCTACCCCTGACGGCAGGGGACAAGGGCATTAAATGCCCGTCTGCGTCGTCCAAACAGTGCAGAAAGGGACCGTCAGGGACGCCACCATTCGCCACGATGGCGATCTTGTCAGCGCCGCTTGCCACAGTGCACCCCTGGCTGCACAGCCTCCCGCCACGTACGCCTGGAAGGGTCCCAGAGCGACACGTTGGTGGATGTGCTGGAGCGCGGGTACAGAGTGGTTGCTTGCCGCGGCAAGCGCCTTGCCGCGGTCGTTGTCTTGTCGCGTCCGGAAGCTTGTCGCTCACGAGGCCTTGCCAGGACGTGGGGCGCGTCGCGGCAAGTTCCTTGAGATGCCTCGGTTGGCCTTCCCGGCAAGCTCCTCTTGCCGGGGTCTTGTGTCTTGAGCGGCCTTCCCGGCAAGCTCCTCTTGCCGGGGCCTCGTCTCCTTGGCTTGAATACTTTGTTCTTGAATGGCTCCAAAGGAACCAAGTAGGTCCTTGGCGGTCACCTGGCAAGCCTTGCCGCGGGACGCTGTGACTGCCCGTGCACAAGTTCGGGATACTAGGGTACCCCTACTCTAGTACACCGACAGGAGCCCCCGGGCCTGGGCCATACACGGTGCCGAGCGCTGTTGGGCCAGGCCCAAAATAGGGCACGGGCACGCACGGCCTGGATCACGCCGTATCTTACTCCGTATCCACCGCGCCCTCCCCGAATGGCACGCGTTGATTGCGGCGTCGTGGGAGAGATCGTGGGTGGTTTCTTTATTCGGAAAGGCGGAACGTCCGCCCCCTCCCTCCTTATAAGCAGGGGAAACAGGGGCAGACCGCCCATCCGCCCGTTGCTACTCCAGACTTGAAAATCTCCGCCGTTCCCCTTCTTCTCAAAGTCGAAAGAGAGCAGCGCTCTGCCCCCATCGCCACCAGCACCACCAATGCCGTCGTCCTCCCTCACCACTCCCGCCATGGCTCCGAAAGCCGAGAAGGTGAAGTCGGCCGAGGCGCAGCGGCTCGCGGTGCTGCGAAAGGAGCGGGCAATCCTCCCTCCTAGGCTTGCCGCGGAAGAGCTGAAGGAGTTCTACTACCTCTTCTGGTCGACGGGGACGCGAGCGCATCCGCGCACGAAGGTACTCCCAGCCGCTGCTTGGGAAAAGGCCCTTTCTTCGCCTTGTTCTTCTACTGCGGGCTCTGCCCGCCCTTTTGATCTTCTTTTTGGATATTTGCTTGACTTTTCTTCCTTTTCCGGCCGTCAGATCCATCTACTGCGGAGCCGATGGAGACCGAGGTTACTGTTGATGATGTCGCCGCCACCGAAGAAGCGGCCGGCGCTGATGATCCCGCCGGCGAAGAGGCCGCCAAGGCTGCCGCCGCAGCAGCTGACGAGGGGTCTAGCGATCGCACTGACGACCCTGAGGCCGCAGGAGCGACAGACGCTACACCGACCGCCGATCCTCCCGCCGCTGCCGCTGCGTCAGACTCCGAAGAGCTCCAGCCAGGTGTATACTTGAAGGCCGGCGATGGCGTCTTCATCAACCTCCCCTGGGCGTCAACGTCCAGGGCGCCAGTCGAAGGAGAAAGCTTTGACGTGGAGGTGCTTGCCTCCACTGGGCTGACGCTGGTCGACGCGCCAAGCAGCAGCAACGGCGAGTCTGAGGAGGAGCGGCTGCTCCGGAGGCTGGTGTCGCTCTACCGCGCTCGACAAGCCAAACTGGAGTCCCGCGAAGCGCTTGTCGCGAAGGCGGGGGTGGACATGGAGAAGCGCGCGGAGGAGCTCCGAGGTCTCAACCAGGCAGCTCTCCGGTCGCTGGCGGCGGAGCGTGTGCAGCTCGATGAGGCGCGGAAGGCCTTCATCCTCGAGAAGGCAGAAGTTGCAGAGCAACAGCGGCTTGCCGCCGAGGAGCTATCTGCGCGGGAGGGCGAGTTGGCACAGCTGAAGGTCAGCCTGGACAGCCATGAAGAGGAGCTTGCTGCACGCGAGCAAACACTCAGCGGAGCTCTCAAGGAAGCAAAGGACTCTGCCGCAGCTGCTGAGGCCGCCAAGAAGGAGCTGGAGACGAAGGCGGCGCAGCTGGAGACTAATCTCAAGGCGAGCGGTGAAGAGCTTACCGCGCTCAAGCATGAGCGCGAGAAGGACGCCTACACCTTTGGCGAGCTGCAGGGTCGTCTCGCCGAGAAGATCAAGGAGCTTGCCGCCGCCAAGGACTCCAACGCCGATCTTGAGCTGAAGCTGGCTGCTTTGACCAAGACGCTGGACGGCGCCAGGGAGCAGGAGGCGGCCCTGAAGAAGGAGATCAAGGCTGACAAGGCGCTGCTGGAGAGCATTGCCGCCACCCAGAATGATTTTAGAGAAACTGTGGAGCAGGGGACGGAGGGTCTTGTGAATGCTGCCGCAGACATCGACAAGGAGCTGGCGCAGCTGGGGATGGAGGATCTCGGGTATCCCTCCGATGAGACCCTCCCATCCAGCGCCAAGCTCACTCTGTTCTTCAAAGGCGTGGCGACGGCCCTCCAGCGACTCCGGGAGAGGATCCCAAAGCAGCTGGCCGACGAGTCGCGCAAGATCTGCGCAGCAGCTCTTCAGAAGGTGTTGCTGAAGGTGGCCTTCCGCAACCCGGGTCTCAACCTCACCAACGTCCTCAGATCCCTGCCGACGGAAGCTGATCTGGAGGCGCTCAAGGACCTTGTCGCACCCATTGTGGACAAGGTGAGCGGGATCAAGAGGATTGAGGGCGACCGCATGGACTAGGCCGCCTATTTTCTTCTTTTCTTGTCGCTTCTGGTCATGTTACGAAAACAGTCTATTAGAGCCACGACAAGCTATCTTGTAATATATAACTTTATTTTGGGTAGTGATTGCAATGTTATTCCCTTTACTTGATTCCTTCTTTTGTATGTTTTTGCCCTACGCTTTTAGGGAACTTGCCGGCGTAGGCACCTTTGCCGCGAGCGCTTAGTGCAGGACGTCAGCAGCCTGCTGGCGGTGCCGTTACCGACAAGAAACCTTGTCGCGACTAGTCGCAGCTCACTTAAGTTGTTGAGCAGACTCGAAACAAAGTAAGGGCGCAACTAGCCACGAGCTGGTTCCTCCGCGCACGGGTTTTCCATACAAAGCATGGTCGTTCAAGGAAGATAACTTAAAAATTTTAAAAATCTGATTGCTCAAACTTTGGCAACTTAGCTTTTCTGTTGTTTGCTCTTCGGCAAGGCGAAACTTTCTTGAACGACGCCTGGTCCACACCATTATCTTCTCCTCCCCCCCCCCCCCGGCAAACTTGTGGGCGAGAGGAACCTTCCTTTCCTTGAGAAAAGAGAGAAGAGAAAATAATGATATGGAGCCTTATGGCTCGTTGTTGCTTACCGGGGTTTAGCGCTGCACAAAGTGTCAGATAACTCACGCAAAAAATAAAAAGCATGAAATTGACAAGATGTGCGGAGCACATGAACTTTATTTATGCACAGGGTCTGCGCCTGGCTTTGTACAAAGGATTACATGCAACAGCGGCAAGACTTGTACAAAAGGTGGTTGCCGGAACAGGGTCCGGCAACCGCGCCTTACGGTTAAAACTTACGAAGATGCTCGATGTTCCAGGAGTTGCTCACCGGAATGCCATCTTCGGTCTCAAGGCGGACAGCGCCAGGCCTAGTGACTCGTTTCACCCGATAAGGGCCTTCCCACTTCGGCGTCAACTTGTTGGAATTCTTGGCGGAATGAACGCGCCGAAGAACAAGGTCGCCTTCCTCAAGACTTTTGGCGTTAACTTTGCGGCTATGGTAGCGGCGCAAAGCTTGCAGGTAGCGAGCAGCTCGTAGAGCAGTCTGAAGACGGTCCTCCTCAAGGAGCAGCGCGTCATCTTCCCGCAGCTGCTCTTGCTCAAGCTCATCATAAGCGAGCACTTGAGGTGACCCATATACGAGTTCCGTGGGGAGAACTGCCTCTGCTCCATAGACTAGAGCGAAAGGTGTCTGGCCAGTGGCTCGATTTGGCGTCATCCTCATCGACCAAAGAACCACTGGCAGCTCCTCAATCTAGTTTCTTCCGCACTTGTGCAGCCTGTCGAAAGTCCTGGTCTTGAGTCCACGCAGCACTTCAGCATTTGCCCTCTCCGCTTGACCGTTGCTCCTGGGGTGAGCAACAGAAGCGAAGCAGACCTTGGCGCCAAGATCTTGGACGTACTGCATGAAGGTGCGGCTCGTGAATTGGGTACCGTTGTCGGTGATGATCCTGTTAGGGATCCCGAAGCGGCAAACAATCGACCTGAAGAACTTGACTGCTGACTGTGCTGTCACCTTCCTCACTGCTTCCACTTCCGGCCACTTTGTGAACTTGTCGATTGCGACGTACAAGTACTCAAAGCCCCCGACTGCTCGGGGGAAGGGGCCGAGGATGTCGAGCCCCCAGACCGAAAATGGCCAGGATAAAGGGATCGTCTGGAGAGCTTGAGCTCGCGCCAAAGCTTCTGCTGGAGTGGCGGGTAGCGGTGGCGAACGGTGCGAGGAGCGGGATATGCTCGGACTTCTAACTGCGTTAGAAGGAGCAATATCCCGTCCAGGCGACCGTGCCTCGCTCGCGCCAGCACATTGGCACGCATGCTGGCCTGGAGCATCCCGAGATCCGCCAGCTCGATCTGGGTCCAGCGAACGTATGGTACTGTGAGTACCACGACGCTGCCGGTCTTGCGCCTCCTGAGATGGGCGCGGTGCATCTACGGACGCTCGGTCGTCGTGGGAGCTGGCTACACCGCCGATGGGCAGCGCAGCCTTGTCCTTGGACCTCGCGGCACCGTGGGCTCCCTCGTCGACGCCCGTTCTTCCGCCGGCGTCTTCCCCACCAGCCGTTTGCTCCGGCGGCGGTGGGTTCGACGCGGACTGAGCAGCCGCCTCCGAAGCCTTCTTCTTCGGCGGCATGTCGATGAAGTCGATGAAGATCTAGCTCGTGTGAACGCCGGATCAGGTTCACACAACCTCGACGCCCCCTACCTGGCGCGCCAAAGATGTTGGGGAAACTGCCTCCACGAGCACCTATGGGGACGGAGCCCCTTTCGGTTCGGCGGGGGGCGGAGGTCGCACGAAGAGCGGATCGAGGCGAAGCACACGAGTGGTTTACCCAGCTTCGAAGCTCTCCGGAGAGATAATACTCCTACTGCTGCTTTGTGGTTTGTATTGAGTTCTTGCTCGGGAGCGCTGAGTGCTACTGTACGCACCAGCAGCTAACGAGACCGAGCATGAGTGTTCTACTGTTCGTCCCCCCCCCCTCCACGTTGTGCATGGGCCTCCTTTTATATGCTCAAGGGGTCTCCAACAGGTGGCAACGTAGGCAAGGGCAAAAATGGAAAAGGTGCTGCGGTTGGTACAGCTACCTACACAGTGTATCCTACCTACCCCTGACGGCAGGGGACAAGGGCATTAAATGCCCGTCTGAGTCGTCCAAACAGTGCAGAAAGGGACCGTCAGGGACGCCACCGTTCGCCACGATGGCGATCTTGTCAGCGCCGCTTGCCACAGTGCACCCCTGGCTGCACAGCCTCCCGCCACGTATGCCTGGAAGGGTCCTAGAGCGACACGTTGGTGGATGTGCTGGAGCGCGGGTACATAGTGGTTGCTTGCCGCGGCAAGCACCTTGCCGCGGTCGTTGTCTTGTCGCGTCCAGAAGCTCATCGCTCACCGGGCCTTGCCAGGACGCGGGGCGTGTCGCGGCAAGTTCCTTGAGATGCCTCGGTTGGCCTTCCCGGCAAGCTCCTCTTGCCGGGGTCTTGTGTCTTGAGCGGCCTTCCCGGCAAGCTCCTCTTGCCGGGGCCTCGTCTCCTTGGCTTGAATACTTTGTTCTTGAATGGCTCCAAAGGAACCAAGTAGGTCCTTGGCGGTCACCTGGCAAGCCTTGCCGCGGGACGCTGCGACTGCCCGTGCACAAGTTCGGGATACTAGGGTACCCCTACTCTAGTACACCGACAGCTATTGACGAATTTGAAGACCTAAGAAGAATTTCAACTCTCCCATCATAGACATTTGATATTCTTCACTCATCATATAGGCAAATTCATCACTATAACGTTGGTCAGTACAGCCAAAGATGATATCATCAACATATATTTGGCACACAAACAGTTCACCATCATAATATTATTAAAGAGAGTAGGATCGAGTGAACTGGGTGTGAAGCCGTTCTTCATGAAGAATTCCTTCAAAGTATCATACCACGCCCGTGGGGCCTGCTTGAGGCCATAGAGGGCCTTATTGAGCCTGAAGACTTTGTCAGGATGCTTTGGATCTTCAAAACCTGGGGGTTGAGCAACATATACTTCTTCCTCAAGCTTACCATTGAGGAATGCACTTTTCACATCCATTTGATATAAGATGATATCATGATGGTTAGCATAAGCAAGTAATATGTGAATAGCCTCAAGTCTAGCAACAGGTGCAAAAGTTTCATCGAAATCAACTCCTTCAACCTGTGTGTAGCCTTGAGCTACTAGACGTGCCTTATTCCTCACCACAAGGCCGTTTTCATCTTGCTTGTTGCGGTAGATCCACTTTGTGCCACTGATATTATGCTTGTGAGGTTCTGGACGATTGACCAGTTCCCAGACGTTGTTGAGCTTGAACTGATGTAATTCTTCTTGCATGGCCTGAATCCACTCAGGCTCCAGAAATGCTTCATCTACCTTAGTGGGCTCTGTGATAGAGAGAAAAGCAAAGTGCCCACAGAAGTTAGATAGATGAGAAGCTTTTGAGCGTGTGAGAGGACCTGGTGCTCTAATTTCATCAATGATCTTCTCCACTTGCACTTCTTTTGCAACGCGAGGATGAGCTGGTTGTCGTTGAGGAATTTGATCAGCATCTTCAACATCAATTTCCTCAGCATTTTCTTCAGATGCATCAGCTCGATGTTCTTCACGTTCTAGAATGAATTCTTCAGCAGATTCTTCAGTAGGAATGACATCTTCAGTAGCCTTGTGCTTGATAGAATCCTTAGGTGCTGGTTCATCTAACACAGAAGGTAGGTGCTCTCTTTGCGAGCCATTAGTTTCATCGAACCACACATCTACAGTTTCAACAATCTTGTGAAGAACATTGTTGAAGACTCTGTAGGTGTGCGAGTCCTTTCCATAACCAAGCATAAAACCTTCATGTGCTTTCGGTGCAAATTTAGAGTTGTGATGAGGATCTCTAATCCAGCATTTAGCACCGAAGACTTTGAAATAACTCACATTGGGTTTCTTGTCAGTGAGGAGTTCATAGGCAGTCTTCTTGAAGAATTTGTGAAGATATACTCTGTTGATGATATGGCACGCAGTATCAATTGCATCAACCCAGAAACGACGAGGGGTTTTATACTCATCAAGCATAGTGCGAGCCATCTCAGCAAGAGTCTTGTTCTTGCCCTCCACGACGCCATTCTGTTGAGGAGTATAAGGAGCAGATAACTCATGAGTAATACCAAGTTCATCAAGATAATCATCGAGACCCGAATTCTTGAACTCAGTGCCATTGTCACTTCTGATGTGCTTGATTTTCACACCAAAGTTGGTTGAAGCCCTTGAGGAAAATCGTTTGAAGACTTCCTGCACTTCATGTTTGTAAGTAACAAGGTGTACCCATGTGTAACGAGAGTAATCATCAACAATAACAAAGCCATATTGAGATGCTTCATTTGAAATAGAAGAATAATGATTAGGACCGAAGAGATCCATGTGAAGCAATTCAAATGGACGAGTGGTGGTCATGATAGTCTTCGCTGGATGCTTGGCCTTGGTCATCTTTCCCGCTTCACAGGCACCGCATAAATGATCCTTGAGGAATTTGACATTCTCGATGTCAATGACATGCTTCTTCTTCACAAGTGTGTGCAAATTCCTCCTGCATGACCAAGTCGTCGATGCCATAGCCATCCTTCTGAAGCTTTTGCAAGTAGGCACACGGCTGGTTGTGAATCTGCAGAGAAATCAACAATATACAAGTCTCCTCTCCTAAAGCCTTCGAAGACTTTGGAATTGTCAGCTTCCATAATCACAACACAACGATACTTGCCAAAGACAACAACCATATCAAGATCACAAAGCATTGAGACAGACATAAGGTTGTATCCTAAGGACTCAACAAACATGACTTTGTCCATGTGTCGATCCTTTGTGATTGCAACCTTACCTAGACCCAATACCTGACTTTTGCTTTTGTCAGCGAAGATGATATGCTTCAGATGTGATGATGATAAGGTAGCATCCATCAATAGATTCTTGTCACCAGTCATGAGATTTGTACATCCACTATCGAGGACCCACTCAGTGGCTTTGGGTTGATCATCCTGCAGATGAATTAGTGCAACTTACGAACTCATATACTTCATCAGTGAAGAATATGATATCAAATTCATCAGATCAATTTCATCAAGCAGTAAGATAGATAAAGCAGTAGGAGGACTTGTGAAATGAAAGTTCATTTCTTCATGATTAGCCTGCGTCCTTTCAGGCAATTTGTCAGGTCCCCAGCAAATTCTTCAGACGTTACAGTACGTCTGGAGGCCTGACCCTGCATAAGAGATTAGTTCTTTTTCTTCACCACCCACATCTGAAGGGGTGGCAAAGAGTTCATCACTCTGCGAGCTCCATATGAGAATGGTGGCATAGAGGCCAAACCATTTCGTTTCACATAAGAGTGGTTAGGGTAAGCATATGAATAAGCAGAGAAATTCTTCGAGGACTTATGAACATAGTAATTTGAAGAATAATGCTCATATTCATAGCCCTTGGCTCTTCCCTGCGAAACAGAGTTGTTAACACGACGATGTTCATATGAGGACTTTGATCCATATGAGGAATTTGATCCACGTGAGGAATATGGTCCGTATGAGGACTTGGATCCATATGAAGAGTTTGGTCCATATGAAGAATTTGATCTGAGGTTCCTATTCTTCACAGGTGGTGTCATGAGGACATTCACCTGAAGACTTTCAAGGCACCTTTTGGGAACCTAGATTTTCTTCATAGGGGAACCGTTCCTGCAGTTAGTGCCAACATATCTAGCAAATACTTCACCATTCTGATTTTTGAACAGTTTATAGTTGGAGTCAAATGACTCATCAGAAGAATGAGAAGATTCACATGTATAACCAGATAAATTAGATGGATCAACTAGAGGTCCCTTTGCAGCAACCCATGAGGTTTTGGGGTACTGCTCAGGCTTCCAATATGTACCATCAGCATTGAGTTTCCTCTCAAAGGCAATACCCTCTTTCCTAGGGTTCCTGTTTAGGATCTGCTTTTTAAGCACATCACAAAGAGTCTGATGCCCTTTGAGGCTTTTGTACATGCCTGTCATGTACAATTCCTTCAGCCCTGCATCGTCAGTGATACTAGCAATGTCCTCAGATGAGGAATTAGTGATAGCAGAGGCAGGTGAAGAATTTGTAACATAAGAAGCATTTGAACATTCAGGTGAGGAATTAGCTGATTCTCGTTCAATGCATTTCAGACATGGAGGAACAAATTCTTCCTGAGTAGCGCTGATTTGTTGAGAAAGTAATGAATCGCGCTCCTTCTGAAGATCTTCATAACTCACTCTTAGCTTCTCATGATCAGACAAAAGAGAGTTATGTTGATCTTGAAGGGAGTCATACTTAGAATGAAGTCTATGAAGACTTTCAGCTAAAGCTTTTGACTGATCCATTTCTTCACCCAACATATCATCGCTCTTACTAAGCATGTTGTGAGCCTTTTCCAAAGCTCTTTGTTGTTTAGCAGCAAGGGAAGCAAGTTTAACATAACTGGGTTCAAATTCATCATCACTGGATTTAGACAGATAGCATTCAGTTACCTGTTCACCATCTGCCATAAGACATGGTGAGGAGGATGATGATTCTGGTTCAAATGTCATTGACTTGAGAGATTCCTTGAAGTCCTCAAACCAAGGATCGTGACAGGTTCGATGGCCTTCATAGACATCAGAGAGACGGTCCCAAATAAGCTTCGCATGGTCAAGATGTGTGACGTTCCTGAACTGATTTCGGGACAGATAGGAGGAGATGACGTCCTTCGCCGTGAGGTTGAGAAGGGTGTACTTGCGAATGTCATCAGCTTCCGCCATCTTGCACAGATCATTCAGACCAATCTCAGTGACGGTCCACAGCTTGCTGTTCATAGCCATGAGGCGCTTCTTCATCATGGCCTTCCACTTGGGATACTCGTGACCGTCAAAGATAGGGCATGTCACTTTCTTCATACCTGCAGTCGACATAACTAAAACTCCAGGAGGTTAAACCAAAATCACACAGAACAAGGGAGTACCTTGTCAGGACCGGCTTTTCGGGATATAATTTCCCAGAAAATGGCCCTTGTGCTCATCAGCCCCAGGATTACTGTTAGCTGATGAGGCACAAACTTGATACAGAAATTCCAAGCAAAGTACATAATATGTAGTACAAGACCATTCTGGCCTATGAGTACAACAATTGGTTTTCTAGTGGCTGAAGGCGGAAGCGGTTTGCGGGTCACCAGCGTCCATGGGACTCCATTTCCCACAGGAACAGCTGACCAGGATAACTCCTATCTTTGCGAGGCTGCTATCTCCATTGCGTAGGTTCCAGGGCTGTCATCACAACGCTCCTCTCCATGCAAGAAATCTGGCCAAGACAATAGCCAGGGACAAGCCAGTGAGTACTTTGAATGTGCTCGCAAACATTAAGAACACGGGTATAATATAGCCACTAATAATCATGCTTTAAAATATTCTATGATCACTTCGTTAGTTATGAAATAAGGTTCATGATGCACACAAGTAGATCATTTAAATAGAACATGGGTAAACAAACAGGGTGTAGAAATGGAAAGCACCGATCGGGTGTCTGAAGCGATGCCTCGAAAGGATAATAATATGAAGCATGCCTCAGTCGGGCGTCTGAGCGACACCACATAAAGGGCTTATATATAAAAGGATTAACAAGCATGCCACAGTCGGGCGTCTGTGCGACACCACATAAAGGGCTTATACGGAAATGAAATAACAAACATGCCACAGTCGGGTGTCTGAGACACGCCACATAAAGGGCTTATATATAAAAATAATCACAGTGAATATCCCGGAGGTAGAACCGTCCTAGGGATACTCTATAATTCAAATAACAAAAATAGTTAGTCCTTAATAATAATATTCATAGTCCTCATACGTCACAAGTGATGATCAATGTCCTGGTTTAGTAGTTTCTCCTCCGAAGACCGACACTAAGACCGACACTTGACCCATCCCAGACTATAGTCCTTAACCATGGACACAGCTATTCGAATAGGTTTAATATCTCTGCAGAGGGTGTACTCTTTACCCACGAGTAACGGATTTCTTTAGTCCATCGGAACTAATTCCGTCTATGGTCTTTTAGTCGGAACACGCCTGACTTGCACACACCAGCTTTTACTTGTGTCTGGAATCACCCATGACACCTGTTAAGTAAAACTCTAAGTGGGGAGGCTACAACCTCGCGTAGCATGGGATCAAATTTCTATCGTGCGCTCTAAGGGGTGCCCCCCTCTCAGTCCCAACCGGAAACACCCATGCCCCCGGACCAGGTGGCATGCCTACCGGTTGCAACCGGTATCTTCCACCATGGCCTCTTTGTACGGTGTGTGCTAGGACAGGGGTTGACAACTCACTGAACCGTACCCTACCTACGGTAGGGACAAGTGGTAGCACGAGACAAGTATGGGGGTTGCTGGAACAAGACTCGATCTACGGCCGGTTCAGGAGGCTTAAGTATTTCCTGCATGATTAGCTCAAGAATAATATTTCACATCCATCAGACACAACCACCACTCATCAAACCTCCCCCTGCCCCACCGGTCATAACCGTCTTGACGAGGGACAAGATCGTGTCTACCAAAGACAGAGACTTTCCCGGACCCTTCCCGATAGGCATGAGAAGCATAAGAGGGCGATTGCTATCACAAGCATATCCAGTTTCAACAGCAAGAATTTTCATTATGCACTCAATGCGCATGATCATATCGTTACATAAAAATAATTTATGCTTCGTGTTGAGGTGGTATTATATCCGTATCAAACAGTCCCCAAAATATTATGCCAGGGTTCAAAATGCTTGCCTTCAAGTTGTGGAGAGGCAGGGTGCATTCCAAAACTTTGAAGGTTTTCTTCTTTCTCTCCAAGAAATCCTATTTTTGGAAATATTTAAATTAACACATACTTTAAAAACAGTACAAAAAAGTTGCTTGGAAAATTTTGAAATAAATATGAAAATAAACTAGACAATATTTGAGAAACAACAGAAAAAGAATCAAGTCATTTGGATTCATATTTAAAAAGTTATAGCTAGTCAAAGTTTTGGTCAAAATCTGTTTTTAAAATAAATCAGAAAAAGAAAACGTTTCGATGAGAATACACTTTCGGGGTAGGGGAGACGTACTCTGGGACTTTACGCCTTCACTTATGCTAGCATGGACCGGTGCTGGGTCACTGACAGAGGGTCCAGGGGGGCCCACTGGTCAGGTTTGACCAGTCGCCTCTCCCTCCTTTTCCTCTGCCGGAGCGGGGGCGGAACTCCGACAATCGTTGCCGGCGAACGGAGGTTCCTCGAGGGCATCCGAGGGCAGGGATGGACCCGCCGCTCCTAGGCGGTCCTCCCGGTGGTCGAGGGGTCGGCGGGGGTGGAGGGAGTCGCCGGCGGCGAGCTCCGTGGCGGAGGAGGTTTCGGGTGGGTTTGGGGTTCTAGGCTGCGTTAGTTCCCGGTCGCATTTGAGAGGTTGGGCAGCTCCGCAAGGTTGAGGGGAGTCGAGTGGTGTTGCTGGATGGGCGGGGGAGGGCCTGCTCACGACGGATTGGACCGGAGCATGGCGGCGGCCGAACCGGCCGGAGTTGGGGAAGAGAGTGGCCTCTGGGCAACTTGGGAGGAGGGGAGGCTTCACGCGGCTTGAATGAGGCGGCTGATGAGCCTAGGCATGATCGGGAGGGCTATATATAGCCCAGCGAGGTCGGTTCCCGTGGCTGTGGATAGGAACGACAGCGAACCGCCGTTCTGTAGTGGCCAGGGCGACATGGCGGCGACGGGCGCTAGCTCACGAGTTAGTGGATGAGCTCGGGTTGTTCCACGAGGGAGTTGGCCCACCGGTGTGGCTCGGGCGGCGCCGTCCATGGCATAGCTGTCGGGGCGGTGGTGGCGGCATGCAGCGGCGGTGCTGTAGGGCGCCAGGAGGGGGCTAGGGTGGCCCTGCGGTGAGGGAGGGGTCGGGTGCGACGGTTGGGATAGGTGAGAGGCCAGGACGAGCGCGGGTCGTCGGCAGTGGGACGCGGGGACTCGCGTGCACGCACATGCAAAACGCGCGCTCTGGGCACGCCCAGAGCATACACGCCAAGCGTTTGGCAAAATGCCAGAGCATGCTAGGCGGCGGGGGTGGAGCTGGGGATTAGCAGGTCTAGGCTAGGGTCCCTTAGGAGATTAGTGGACATGCCAGTATGTACAGAGGGGCAAGATCACAGTGCAAAACAAAAATCATGCCAAAACTGGACATGCACACCAGGTGTTTGACAAAATGCTAAGGGCAACTAGGCAACTCTTGGGGTGGCCCAAATCTCCAGATGAGAGTCTCTTTGGATGAATAAGAGAGTGGTAAGGTTAGTTTGCAAAAAGCAGAAACTTGTCAGTGCAAGTGTTGCAAAACTTCAGTTTTGGACAGAAAGAAAAAGGCATGATTGCATGCACTTAAAATCCTCCAATGGGTCCACTCTTCTGGACTTAAGGGTTTAGCAGGATGGGCTATAAGTAGGAAAAGGAATCATAGCTCGAAGGGCAAGTTAAATGATGGTTCCTATACAAATCACCATGCTGGACCAGAATGAAAAAGAGGTTGATTCACTCAAATTTTTCAAAGGACATCACTGGGTTTTTGCATAAAGTTGAATAATATACTCCTATGGACATCCCGTAATTTTGGTGGAGGCTAGAAAGAAATATTCAAATGGGTTGTAGTGCAAAATTGCCCACTGGACCAGATTTGAAAAATTGGTGTAGAGCTTGAAATATTAAATGAAGGAAATACATTTTTGCATAATTTAAAAACATCACATGACATCTCCAAGTTTTGGTGAAAATATTAAATAAATTTATCAGGTGGTTGCAGTTCAAAAAAGGCTCCAAAACAAATGAAAAATCATTTTAAGGGATAAAGCTCAGAGAGAATTAATTATGCAATTAAATTCCACTGATAATAGAAATGTTTTTCTTGAAAGGGCAAACAAGTCCAATAATATATCTGGAAAGTTTTTTTATGTGAGGTAAAAAGTCCATAATAATAAGGAAAAGAATGGCTCTGAAGTCCACAGAAAAGTCCAGAAAATAAAAGTTTAAATTTCCTGGCAAATTTTTAATTAATAAAACAAGGAAATTTTTTTGGGGTGTTACAACACTACCCCCTTAAGAAAAATCTCGTCCTCGAGATTTGTTAAGAGCTGTTTTTAAAAACAAGATACTCCCATTAGTTGAAACCGAGAGTTTACTCATAGCACAAACTTAGGGTACAATCATAGGCTGCAACACACAAATAAACATAGCCATGACGTCTACAATGAAAATGGTAAAAGGACAGGATCCCGAGAAAACGTCTCTGGTACTGGGGGCACATTCTTCTTCTATCGGGGAAAGCGGATTGATCAGTCGATGGACGCGTCTTTCCTGGCCAGGCCTAAGTGGTCTGCCGGTGGCAATCTGAGGATTTAAATCAGTGAGGCTCTGGAGATAACCCATTACTCGCTGGGTCAAACGTTCTTGAGCGATGACATACTGGACAAGGTTGGCCAGTACTGGGTCTCTCTCAATTCGTCCACCAGGAAAGGATGCTACTTCTCCGGGAGCTGCACGGCTCAGAAAGTAATAATACCCTCGTTCGCTGGCATAGGGCACCGTGAATCGAAGGCGAACAATCGCTTCGTGTGCAGCTGCTTCTATGGCCATCTGCGGAGTTGGCATAGATTTCCCCAGGAAGGAGACTTCCGTGGGGTCTTGATTTGCGTTTACGGGAGGGATGTGCACTACTGCCCAATATTTCGAGGTGGATGAGGTGATCCTCGACTTGAGCAGGTCGTACTGTGGTGGCTGGGTAGAACCCATGGTACTGCAGGTAAAGTCCCACAATATTTTAACAAAACTACCCGGGGTCGCATTTGGGGTTCTTAGATAAATGATAGGGCTCGGTATGGCAAGAAATGGTTGTGAGGGTTGCGCACAAGTTGAGGGGTACTCGGCAAGGTCACGAGGTGGCCTTTTATATAGCGTCCAGGCTAGGTTATTTACCGCGGTGAAGGGCAACTAGTTTGCTGGTTCTGCTCTCATGGGGTCGGGGGTCAAAGCCACAGGTACACACATCTCACAAAAGTGGCGTGTTACTGTGGGAGTCGTCGGGGTTGGTTTTTGGTAACTACGCCCGGAATTGAAAATGCAACTATACCTCAACATACAGCTGCTATTTAAAATAGGGATGCACATGCATACAACATTGTGGCGATACAAGATCACACAAATTACAGGGTGTGAATAGGCTGAGACTCGATACTACTCGAGTGACTTAGTCTACCTCGTTCATATCTAAGCGGGCGTGCCTTGCGGACGCCGAGGCTTCTCCATTGGCTTCACCATCGAGGTTAGCTGGAGGGGGTTGAGGAACTGCAGGGTCGGGGTAGCGATGGTGACCATCACGGGTATTGTTGGCCACAATCCCGCTGGAGTGTGTTCCCAAAAGGCGACGAAGCACTTCTGGGGTCATCAAGGCACCTTGGTTGATGGCTGGGGTTGACCTCAAGGTCTCGATCGGTTGTCCGAACAGCACGACTGGGTTGTCGGCGTCGGGCTCAACTTCTCTTCTAGCTGGGGGTCGGCGAACCAGTTCTCCACGAGCTGCGATCAGATCCAGAGTGATCTGGTCGAACAGTCCCTCTAGTGCACTTACATATCGCACCAGATGCAATAATGCAGGGTCCGTCTCGTGGTCTCAGTTGGTGACTTGAGGTGGTCTACCATACCCATCACGGCTAGGGTAGTAGTAGAAGGAGCGACAGTTAACTCTGGGCAACAAGTGTCGGAGTTGAACTATAGCCTCTCGAGCAGCTAGTTGGATGGCTGGTGGCTCAAAGGAAGTTGTCCTTCCGGTGAACCTGTAGGGCCGTTCTGGTGATAGACCCCTACCATAGACGTGCACAGTGGCCCAGAACTGACGGCTTTCACCGCTCATGGGCCCTTGGTACACAACATATTCTGGGGGCTCTTCTAATGCAAAGGCACGACGGGTGAGGTTTGCTAGCACGGTCACAAAACCTCCAAGGTTGGTCGCTGTGGTCTCATTGTGAACAATGGGTCCTGGCATTTTAGCTTGGTTTGGGGTAGAGGTTGTGTTGTGCTGGGTTGGGGCTAGCGTGCCCTTTTTATAGAAAAGGGGACGGAGTCTTCCCTCGCACGCTCGTGAAAAAGACTATTTAGGGGTCGGTCACTGGCACGTGATCGACAGGCTAGGCGGGTAGGTTGGGCACCGACTGCCAAAACGTGTCGGTCACTGTGTGGCTATCTTACACGAGAAACTTGGCCGGGGTTTGGTCAAGGTCTGGTGGGTTGGTTTACCTAGGTTTTCGACCTGGCTAAGATAGGATTAGCCAATGGTCAGCCTGGCTCTGATACCAAGTTTGTCAGGACCGGGTTTTCGGGATATAATTTCCCAGAAAATGGCCCTTGTGCTCATCATCCCTAGGATTACTGTTAGCTGATGAGGCATCAACTTGATACAGAAATTCCAAGCAAAGTACATAATATGTAGTACAAGACCATTCTGGCCTATGAGTAGAACAATTGGTTTTCTAGTGGCTAAAGGCGGAAGCGGTTTGCGGGTCACCAGCATTTATGGGACTCCATTTCCCATAGGAACAGCTGACCAGGATAGCTCCTATCTTCGCGAGGCTGCTATCTCCATTGCGTAGGTTCCGGGGCTGTCATCACAACGCTCCTCTCCATGCAAGAAATCTGGCCAAGACAATAGCCAGGGACAAGCCAGTGAGTACTTTGAATGTACTCGCAAACATTAAGAACACGGGTATAATATAGCCACTGATAATCATGCTTTAAAATATTCTATGATCACTTCGTCAGTTATGAAATAAGGTTCATGATGCACGCAAGTAGATCATTTAAATAGAACATGGGTAAACAAACAGGGTGTAGAAATGAAAAGCACCGATCGGGTGTTTGAAGCGACGCCTTGAAAGGATAATAATATGAAGCATGCCTCAGTCGGGTGTCTGAGCAACACCACATAAAGGGCTTATATATAAAAGGAATAACAAGCATGCCACAGTCGGGCGTCTGTGCGACACCACATAAAGGGCTTATACTGAAATGAAATAACAAACATGCCACAGTCGGGCGTCTGAGCGACGCCACATAAAGGGCTTATATATAAAAATAATCACAGTGAATATCCCGGAGGTAGAACTGTCCTAGGGATACTCTATAATTGAAATAACAAAAATGGTTAGTCCTTAATAATAATATAGTCCTCATACATCACAAGTCATGATCAATGTCCTGGTTTAGTAGTTTCTCCTCCAAAGACCAACACTAAGACCGACACTTGACCCATCCTAGACTGTAGTCCTTAAGCATGGACACGGCTATTCGAATAGGTTTAATATCTCTGCAGAGGGTGTACTCTTTACCCACGAGTAACAGATTTCTTTAGTCCATCAGAACTAATTCCGTCTACGGTCTTTTAGTTGGAACACACCTGACTTGCACACACCAGCTTTTACTCGTGTCTGGAATCACCCATGACACCTGTTAAGCAAAACTCTAATTGGGGAGGCTACAACCTCGCGTAGCATGGGATCAAATTTCTATCGCGCGCTCTAAGGGGTGCCCCCCTCTCGGTCCCAACCGGAAACACCCATGCCACCGGACCAGGTGGCATGCCTACCGGTTGCAACCGGTATCTTCCACCATGGCCTCTCTGTACGGTGTGTGCTAGGACAGGGGTTGACAACTCACTGAACCGTACCCTACCTACGGTAGGGACAAGTGGCAGCACGAGACAAGTATGGGGGTTGCTGGAACAAGACTCGATCTACGGCCGACTCGGGAGGCTTAAGTATTTCCTGCATGATTAGCTCAAGAATAATATTTCACATCCATCAGACACAACCACCACTCATCATACCTCCCCCTGCCCCACCGGTCATAACCGTCTCGACGAGGGACAAGCTCGTGTCTACCCAAGACAGAGACTTTCCCGGACCCTTCCCGGTATGCATGAGAAGCATAAGAGGGTGATTGCTATCACAAGAATATCCAGTTTCAACAGCAACAATTTTCATTATGCACTCAATGCGCATGATCATATCGTTACATAAAGATAATTTATTCTTCATGTCGAGGTGGTATTATATCCGTATCAAACAGTCCCCAAAATATTATGCCAGGGTTCATAATGCTTGCCTTCAAGTTGTGGAGAGGCAGGGTGCATTCCAAAACTTTGAAAGTTTTCTTCTTTCTCTCCAAGAAATCCTATTTTTGGAAATATTTAAATTAACAAATAGTTTAAAAACAGTACAAAAACGTTGCTTGGAAAATTTTGAAATAAATATGAAAATAAACTAGACAATATTTGAGAAACAACAGAAAAAGAATCAAGTCATTTGAATTCATATTTAAAAAGTTATAGCCAGTCAAAGTTTTGGTCAAAATCTGTTTTTAAAATAAATCAGAAAAAGAAAACGTTTCGATGAGAATACGCTTTCGGGGTAGGGGAGACGTATTCTGGGACTTTACGCTTTCACGTATGCCAGCGTGGACCGGTGCTGGGTCACTGACAGAGGGTCCAGCGGGGGCCACTGGTCAGGTTTGACCAGTCGCCTCTCCCTCCTTTTCCTCTGCCCGAGCGGGGGCGGGACTCCGGCGATCGTCGCCGGCGAACGGAGGTTCCTCGAGGGAATCCGAGGGCAGGGATGGACCCACCACTCCTAGGCGGTCCTCCCGGTGGTCGAGGGGTCGGCGGGGGTGGAGGCAGTCGCCGGCGGCGAGCTCCGTGGCGGAGGAGGTTTCGGGTGGGTTTGGGGTTCTAGGCTGCGTTGGTTCCCGGTTGCATTTGAGAGGTTGGGCAGCTCCGCAAGGTTGAGGGGAGTCGAGTGGTGTTGCTGGATGGGCGGGGGAGGGCCTGCTCGCGACGGATTGGACCGGAGCATGGCGGCGGCCAAACCGGCTGGAGTTGGGGAAGAGAGTGGCCTCTGGCCAACTAGGGAGGAGGGGAGGCTTAACACGGCTTGAATGAGGCGGCTTATGAGCCTAGGCATGATCGGGAGGGCTATATATAGCCCGGCGAGGTCGGTTCCCATGGCTGTGGATAGGAACGACGGTGAACCGTCGTTCTGTAGTGGCCAGGGCGACGTGGCGGCGACGGGCGCTAGCTGACGAGTTAGTGGATGAGCTCGGGCTATTCCACGAGTGAGTTGGCGCGCCGGTGTGGCTCGGGCGGCGCCGTCCATGGCAGAGCTATCGGGGCGGTGGTGGCGGCATGCGGTAGCGGTGCTGTAGGGCGCCAGGAGGGGGCTAGGGTGGCCCTGCGCTGAGGGAGCGGTCGGGTGCGACGGTTGGGAGAGGTGAGAGGCCAGGACGAGCGCGGGTCATCGGCAGTGGGACGCGGGGACTCGCGTGCACGCACGTGCAAAACGCACGCTCTGGGCGCGCCCAGAGCATGCACGCCAAGCGTTCGGCGAAATGCCAGAGCATGCTAGGCGGTGGGGGTGGAGCTGGGGATTAGCAGGTCTAGGCTAGGGTCCCTTAGGAGATTAGTGGACATGCCAGTATGTACAGAGGGGCAAGATCACAGTGCAAAACAAAAATCATGCCAAAACTGGACATGCACACCAGGTGTTTGACAAAATGCTAAGGGCAACTAGGCAACTCTTGGGGTGGCCCAAATCTCCAGATCAGAGTCTCTTTGGATGAATAAGAGAGTGGTGAGGTTAGTTTGCCAAAAGCAGAAACTTGTCAGTGCAAGTTTTGCAAAACTTCAGTTTTGGACAGAAAGAAAAAGGCATGATTGCATGCACTTAAAATCCTCCAATGGGTCCACTCTTCTGGACTTAAGGGTTTAGCAGGATGGGCTATAAGTAGGAAAAGGAATCATAGCTCAAAGGGCAAGTTAAATGATGGTTCCCGTACAAATCACCATGCTGGACCAGAATGAAAAAGAGGTTGATTCACTCAAATTTTTCAAAGGACATCACTGGGTTTTTGCATAAAGTTGAATAATATACTCCTATGGACATCCCATAATTTTGGTGGAGGCTAGAAAGAAATATTCAAATGGGTTGTAGTGCAAAATTGCCCATCGGACCAGATTTGAAAAATTGGTGTAGAGCTCGAAATATTAAATGAATGAAATACATTTTTGCATAAAAGTGATTTAAAAACATCACATGACATCTCCAAGTTTTGGTTAAAATATTAAATAAATTTATCATGTGGTTGCAGTTCAAAAAGGGCTCCAAAACAAATGAAAAATCATTTTAAGGGATAAAGCTCAGAGAGAATTAATTATGCAATTAAATTCCACTGATAATAGAAATGTTTTTCTTGAAAGGCCAAACAAGTCCAATAATATATCTGGAAAGTTTTTTTCATTTGAGGTAAAAGCTCCATAATAATAAGGAAAAGAATGGCTCTGAAATCCATAGAAAAGTCCAGAAAATAAAAGTTTAAATTTCCTGGCAAATTTTTAATTAATAAAACAAGGAAATTTTTTTGGGGTGTTACAACACTACCCCCTTAAGAAAAATCTCGTCCTCGAGATTTGTTAAGAGCTGTTTTTAAAAACAAGATACTCCCATTAGTTGAAACCGAGAGTTTACTCATAGCACAAACTTAGGGTACAATCATAGGCTGCAACACACAAATAAACATAGCCATGACGTCTACAATGAAAATGGTAAAAGGACAGGATCCCGAGAAAACGTCTCTAGTACTGGGGCGCATTCTTCTTCTATCGGGGAAAGCGGATTGATCAGTCGATGGACGCGTCTTTCCTGGCCAGGCCTCAGTGGTCTGCCGATGGCAATCTGAGGATTTAAATCAGCGAGGCTCTGGAGATAACCCATTACTCGCTGGGTCAAACGTTCTTGAGCGATGACATACTGGACAAGGTTGGCCAGTACTAGGTCTCTCTCAATTCGTCCACCAGGAAAGGATGCTACTTCTTCGGGTGCTGCATGGCTCAGAAAGTAATAATACCCTCGTTCGCCGGCATAGGGCACCGTGAATCGAAGGCGAACAATCGCTTCGTGTGCAGCTGCTTCTATGGCCATCTGTGGAGTTGGCATAGATTTCCCCAGGAAGGAGACTTCCGTGGGGTCTTGATTTGCGTTTACGGGAGGGATGTGCACTATTGCCCAATATTTCGAGGTGGATGAGGTGATCCTCGACTTGAGCAGGTCGTACTGTGGTGGCTGGGTAGAACCCATGGTACTGCAGGTAAAGTCCCACAATATTTTAACAAAACTACCCGGGGTCGCATCTGGGGTTCTTAGATAAATGCTAGGGCTCAGTATGGCAAGAAATGGTTGTGAGGGTTGCGCACAAGTTGAGGGGTACTCGGCAAGGTCACGAGGTGGCCATTTATATAGCCTCCAGGCTAGGTTATTTACCGCGGTGAAGGGCAACTAGTTTGCTGGTGCTGCTCTCATGGGGTCGGGGTCAAAGCCACAGGTACACACATCTCACAAAAGTGACGTGTTACTGTGGGAGTCGTTGGGGTTGGTTTTTGGTAACTATGCCCGGAATTAAAAATGCAACTGTACCTCAACATACAGCTGCTATTTAAAATAGGGATGCACATGCAGAGAACATTGTGGCGATACAAGATCACACAAATTACAAGGTGTGAATAGGCTGAGACTCGATACTACTCGAGTGACTTAGTCTACCTCGTTCATATCTAAGCGGGCGTGCCTTGCGGACGCCGAGGCTTCTCCATTGGCTTCACCGTCGAGGTTAGCTTGAGGGGGTTGAGGAACTTCAGGGTCGGGGTAGCGATGGTGACCATCACGGGTATTGTTCGCCACAATCCCGCTGGAGTGTGTTCCCAAAAGGCGACGAAGCACTTCTGGGGTCATCAAGGCACCTTGGTTGATGGCTGGGGTTGACCTCAAGGTCTCGATCGGTTGTCCGAACAGCACGACTGGGCTGTCGGCGTCGGGCTCAACTTCTCTTCTAGCTGGGGGTCGGCGAACCAGTTCTCCACGAGCTGCGATCAGATCCAGAGTGATCTGGTCGAACAGTCCCTCTAGTGCACTTACATATCGCACCAGATGCAATAATGCAGGGTCCGTCTCGTGGTCTCCGTTGGCGACTTGGGGTGGTCTACCATACCCATCACGGCTGGGTAGTAGTAGAAGGAGCGACAGTTAACTCTGGGCAACAAGTGCCGGAGTTGAACTATAGCCTCTCGAGCAGCTAGTTGGATGGCTTGTGGCTCAAAGGAAGTTGTCCTTCCGGTGAACCTATAGGGCCGTTCTGGTGATAGACCCCTACCATAGACATTCACAGTGGCCCAGAACTGACGGCTTTCACCGCTCATGGGCCCTTGGTACACAACATATTCTGGGGGCTCTTCTAATGCAAAGGCACGACGGGTGAGGTTTGCTAGCACGGTCACAAAACCTCCAAGGTTGGTTGCTGTGGTCTCATTGTGAACAATGGGTCCTGGCATTTTAGCTTGGTTTGGGGTAGAGGTTGTGTTGTGCTGGGATGGGGCTAGCGTGCCCTTTTTATAGAAAAGGGGACGGAGTCTTCCCTCGCACGCTTGCGAAAAAGACTATTTAGGGGCCGGTCACTGGCGCGTGATCGACAGGCTAGGCGGGTAGGTTGGGCACCGACTGCCAAAAGGTGTCGGTCACTGTGTGGCTATATTACACGAGAAACTTGGCCGGGGTTTGGTCAAGGTCTGGTGGGTTGGTTTACCTAGGTTTCCAACCTGGCTAAGATAGGATTAGCCAATGGTCAGCCTGGCTCTGATACCAAGTTTGTCAGGACCGGGTTTTCGGGATATAATTTCCCAAAAAATGGCCCTTTTGCTCATCATCCCCAGGATTACTGTTAGCTGATGAGGCATCAACTTGATACAGAAATTCCAAGCAAAGTACATAATATGTAGTACAAGACCATTCTGGCCTATGAGTAAAACAATTGGTTTTCTAGTGGCTGAAGGCGGAAGCGGTTTGCGGGTCACCAGCGTCTATGGGACTCCATTTCCCATAGGAACAGATGACCAGGATAGCTCCTATCTTCGCGAGGCTGTTATCTCCATTGCGTAGGTTCCGGGGCTGTCATCACAACACTCCTCTCCATGCAAGAAATATGGCCAAGACAATAGCCAGGTACAAGCCAGTGAGTACTTTGAATGTACTCGCAAACATTAAGAACACGGGTATAATATAGCCACTGATAATCATGCTTTAAAATATTCTATGATCACTTCGTCAGTTATGAAATAAGGTTCATGATGCACGCAAGTAGATCATTTAAATAGAACATGGGTAAACAAACAGGGTGTAGAAATGAAAAGCACCGATCGGGTGTCTGAAGCAACGCCTCGAAAGGATAATAATATGAAGCATGCCTCAGTTGGGCGTCTGAGCGACACCAATAAAGGGATTATATATAAAAGGAATAACAAGCATGCCACAGTCGGGCGTCTGTGCGACACCATGTAAAGGGCTTATTCGAAAATGAAATAACAAACATGCCACAGTCGGGCGTCTGAGCGACGCCACATAAAGGGCTTATATATAAAAATAATCACAGTGAATATACCGGAGGTAGAACCGTCCTAGGGATACTCTATAATTGAAATAACAAAAATGGTTAGTCCTTAATAATAATATAGTCCTCATACATCACAAGTCATGATCAATGTCCTGGTTTAGTAGTTTCTCCTCCGAAGACCGACACTTGACCCATCCCAGACTGTAGTCCTTAACCATGGACACGGCTATTCGAATAGGTTTAATATCTCTGCAGAGGGTGTACTCTTTACCCACGAGTAACGGAATTCTTTAGTCCATCGGAACTAATTCCATCTACGGTCTTTTAGTCGGAACACGCCTGACTTGCACACACCAGCTTTTACTCGTGTCTGGAATCACTCATGACACCTGTTAAGCAAAACTCTAATTGGGGAGGCTACAACCTCGCGTAGCATGGGATCAAATTTCTATCGCGCGCTCTAAGGGGTGCCCCCCTCTCGGTCCCAACCGGAAACACCCATGCCACCGGACCAGGTGGCATGCCTACCGGTTGCAACCGGTATCTTCCACCATGGCCTCTCTGTACGGTGTGTGCTAGGACAGGGGTTGACAACTCACTGAACCGTACCCTACCTACGGTAGGGACAAGTGGCAGCACGAGACAAGTATGGGGGTTGCTGGAACAAGACTCGATCTACGGCCGACTCGGGAGGCTTAAGTATTTCCTGCATGATTAGCTCAAGAATAATATTTCACATCCATCAGACACAACCACCACTCATCATACCTCCCCCTGCCCCACCGGTCATAACAGTCTCGACGAGGGACAAGCTCGTGTCTACCCAAGACAGAGACTTTCCCGGACCCTTCCCGGTAGGCATGAGAAGCATAAGAGGGCGATTGCTATCACAAGCATATCCAGTTTCAACAACAAGAATTTTCATTATGCACTCAATGCGCATGATCATATCATTACATAAAAATAATTTATGCTTCATGTCGAGGTGGTATTATAACCGTATCAAACAGTCCCCAAAATATTATGCCAGGGTTCATAATGCTTGCCTTCAAGTTGTGGAGAGGCAGGGTGCATTCCAAAACTTTGAAAGTTTTCTTCTCTCTCTCCAACAAATCCTATTTTTGGAAATATTTAAATTAACACATAGTTTAAAAATAGTACAAAAAAGTTGCTTGGAAAATTTTGAAATAAACATGAAAATAAACTAGACAATATTTGAGAAACAACAGAAAAAGAATCAAGTCATTTGGATTCATATTTAAAAAGTTGTAGCCACTCAAAGTTTTAGTCAAAATCCGTTTTTAAAATAAATCGGAAAAAGGAAACGTTTCGATGAGAATACGCTTTCGGGGTAGGGGAGACGTACTCTGGGACTTTACGCTTTCACTTATGCTAGCATGGACCGGCGATGGGTCACTGACAGAGGGTCCAGGAGGGCCCACTGGTCAGGTTTGACCAGTCGCCTCTCCCTCCTTTTCCTCTGCCCGAGCGGGGGCGGGACTCCGGCGATCGTCGCCGGCGAATGGAGGTTCCTCGAGGGCAGGGATGGACCCGCCACTCCTAGGCGGTCCTCCCGGTGGTCGAGGGTTCGGCGGGGGTGGAGGGAGTCGCCGGCGGCGAGCTCCGCGGCGGAGGAGGTTTCGGGTGGGTTTGGGGTTCTAGGTTGCGGTGGTTCCCGGTCGCATTTGAGAGGTTGGGCAGCTCCGCAAGGTTGAGGGGAGTCGAGTGGTGTTGCTGGATGGGCGGGGGAGGGCCTGCTCGTGATGGATTGGACCGGAGCATGGCGGCGGCCGAACCGGCCGGAGTTGGGGAAGAGAGTGGCCTCTGGCCAACTGGGGAGGAGGGGAGGCTTCACACGGCTTGAATGAGGCGGCTGATGAGCCTAGGCATGATCGGGAGGGCTATATATAGCCCGGCGAGGTCAGTTCTGTAGTGGCCAGGGCGACGTGGCGGCGACGGGCGCTAGCTGACGAGTTAGTGGATGAGCTCGGGCTGTTCCACGAGTGAGTTGGCGCGCCGGTGTGGCTCGAGCGGCGCCGTCCATGGTAGAGCTGTCGGGGCGGCGGTGGCGGCATGCGGCGGCGGTGCTGTAGGGCGCCAGGACGGGGCCAGGGTGGCCCTGTAGTGAGGGAGGGGTGGGGCGCGACGGTTGGGAGAGGGGAGAGGCCAGGACGAGCGCGGGTCATCGGCAGCGGGACACGGCGACTCGCGTGCACGCATGTGCAAAACGCGCGCTCTCGGCGCGCCCAGAGCATGCACGCCAAGCGTTCGGCGAAATGCCAGAGCATGCTAGGCGGCGAGGGTGGAGCTGGGGATTAGCAGGTCTAGGCTAGGGTCCCTTAGGAGATTAGTGGACATGCCAGTATGTACAGAGGGGCAAGATCACAGTGCAAAACAAAAATCATGCCAAAACTGGACATGCACACCAGGTGTTCGACAAAATGCTAAGGGCAACTAGGCAACTCTTGGGGTGGCCCAAATCTCCACATCAGAGTCTCTTTGGATGAATAAGAGAGTGGTGAGGTTAGTTTGCCAAAAGCAGAGATTCGTCAGTGCAAGTTTTGCAAAACTTTAGTTTTGGACAGAAAGAAAAAGGCATGATTGCATGCACTTAAAATCCTCCAATGGGTCTACTCTTCTGGACTTAAGGGTTTAGCAGGATGGGCTATAAGTAGGAAAAGGAATCATAGCTAAAAGGGCAAGTTAAATGATGGTTGATGTACAAATCACCATGCTGGAACAGAATGAAAAAGAGGTTGATTCACTCAAATTTTTCAAAGGACATCACTGGGTTTTTGCATAAAGTTGAATAATATACTCCTATGAACATCCCATAATTTTGGTGGAGGCTAGAAAGAAATATTCAAATGGGTTGTAGTGCAAAATTGCCCACTGGACCAGATTTGAAAAATTGGTGTAGAGCTCAAAATATTAAATGAATGAAATACATTTTGGCATAAAAGTGATTTAAAAACATCACATGACATCTCAAAGTTTTGGTGAAAATATTAAATAAATTTATCAGGTGGTTGCAGTTCAAAAAGGGCTCCAAAACAAATGAAAAATCATTTTAAGGGATAAAGCTGAGAGAGAATTAATTATGCAATTAAATTCCACTGATAATAGAAATGTTTTTCTTGAAAGGGAAAACAAGTCCAATAATATATCTGGAAAGTTTTTTTTCATTTGAGGTAAAAACTCCATAATAATAAGGAAAAGAATGGCTCTGAAATCCACAGAAAAGTCTAGAAAATAAAAGTTTAAATTTCCTGGCAAAATTTTAATTAATAAAACAAGGAAATTTTTTTGGGGTGTTACATACCTTGCTCTGATACCAATTGAAAGTGTGTTATATCGACTAGAGGGGGGGTGAATAGCTGATTTTTATGAAATTCTTCATTGAGGAATTTGCTAGTGAGGAAATTCCTTAGCGAAGAACTACTAGCAGCAGAATGAGTACTCAGATGAAAACAAAGCAGAACACAAGCATGGTCATCATGATGAAATGAAGACTAGCACACAGTACAGAAATCGTAATCACAGGATAACACAAGATGAAGAGAAACAGACTGAAGAAATTAAACTGAGGAAATTGAGAAAGTCTTCAGTCAAAGTCTTCAAACATAGATATGATAAATGAACCGCACAATACTGAGGAAATGAAAGAGTTGAGGAAATGGAACCAGTAAGCTTGGTGAAGATAATGATTTGGTAGACCAGTTCCAACTGTTGTCTCAGTTGTACATCTGGTTGGAGCAGCTAAGTATTTAAACTCGAGAACACACAGTCCCGGACACCCAGTCCTGAGCACGCAGCTCGGGACACCAAGTCCTCACCGTATTCTCCTTGAACTAAGGACACACAGTCCTCGTCCAATCACTCGTGGTAAGTCTTCAGGTGACTTCCGAACCTTGTCAAACTCGGTCACTCGGCGATCCACAATTCCTCTTGGATGCTCTAGACCATGACGCCTAACCGTCTGGAAGAAGCATAGTCTTCAAAGGTAACAAGCGCCGGATCCACGCAGGATCAATCTCTTCAGTGATGCTCAATCACTTTGGGTTTGTAGGTGTTTGGGTTTGGGTTTTGGATTTTCCTCACTTGATGATTTTCACTCAAAGTCCTCGGAGGATGGGATGCTCTCAATTGACAAGTGTCAGTTTCTAGCGGAGCAGCCAACCAGCTAGTGGTTGTAGGGGGCGGCTATTTATAGCCTAGGGAGCAGCCCGACATGATAAGACATAAATGCCCTTCAATGATATGACTGTTGGATGGATAAGATATTTTGGGACAGCTGGCGCGTAGCACAGCAACGGTCGGAAATTTGAGGTACAAATTCCTCAGGGCTATCATGTTCCTCACTGTGTAGGCAATCCGCACTGGCGAATTCCTAACTCCTCAGTCAGAACAAAGTCCTCAGTGACAAGAAGAACTGTGTCTCTGTCACTGAAGAAATTGACTGAACTGTATGAGATTTCCAATGGCTTCACTCGAAGGGATTGGTAGGTGTAGGATTTTGAGTTGAGCATCACATGGAAATTTTTCCTTAGTATTTCCTCGACCCCCTTTAACAGTACGGTGTTTCCTATGACTCAAGAAAGAGAAAATGAAACTACGAAAATAAAAGTCTTCACGCTTCATGTTCCTCGAATGAATACCAAGTCTTCAAGGTCACACCAATTTCTTCACTTTCAAAGTCTTTAGAAAGTCTTCAGAATACCAAAGTCTTTAGTCGAACAACTTCATTTTTAGGGGTCGACTTTCTCTGTAAATATCAAACTCCTCATAGACTTATAGACATGTGTACACTCATAAACTCATTAGATCCTTAACCTATAAGTCTTCAATACACCAAAATCACTAAGGGGCACTAGATACACTTACAAAGGCCTCAAGATAAGCATCATGCTCCTTCTTTTGCTTAGCAAGCGCCCGTTCTAGATCCTCAGAAGTGAAGGACTTGACTTCCGTGGAAGCCACACCCGTATTCTTTGGATCCGCAACAATGGGAGTCCCATCGAGGTATCTTACTCTAGGGTGGTTAAGCCATAAGAATAGAGCACGAGGCTCTGATACCAATTGAAAGTATTTAAATGGACCTAGAGGGGGTGAATAGGTACAATTCCAAATTTTAATTGTTACTTAGCAATTTTAGGCAATAATGCGGAATATGAAAGTCAGCCTAACAATTGCAAGTATGATGTTAAGAGCTAAGCAAGATAAACAAGTAACACAAATAGGTGAGTGAGCAAGCACAATATGATATAAGTAAGTGCTAAGAGACAAGTAACCACAAGTAGAGAGTTAGGGTTAGAAACAACCGCAACTCCGAGAGACGATGATGTATGTCGATGTTCACTTCCTTGGAGGGAAGCTACGTCACCGTTAGATAGGTGGATGTTACCACGAAGGCACACCAACGCCACGAAGGCTCACCCTATTCTCCCTTTGAGACAACACCACGAAGGTGTTTCTCAACCACTAGTGGTATACCTTGGGGTGGTCTCCAAACCCTCACAAACTTTTCAGGGGGTAATCACAATGGTCAGTTCCTCTCCGAAAGACTCCTACCGCCTAGGAGTCTCCAACCTCCAAGAGTAACAAGAATGATGGGGAAAAGCTCAAGACTGGCTCAAATCACGAATTCCTTTGGTGCAAAGAAGGGGAAGGAGTGGATCTATCACTTGGTCGGACAACTTTTCTCAAATGCTCTCAAATCCCTTAGGGATCTAAGATTTGGTGTAGAAGTGTGTGTGTGTGTGTGTGTGTGTGTGTGTGTGTGTGTGTGTGAGAGAGAGAGAGAGAGAGAGAGAGAGTGAAATGAGTTCTAGGGTTTGCTCAAAGTGAATGGTCAACCCTCTCCCATGGGGGAAGAGAGCTATATATAGTGTGAGCGCAAATGTGGACGTTGTAGTGCAAGTGACCGGGCAGGCCGAACATTAGCGCTAGGGGTCGGGCATCCGTCCTGGCAAGGCACCTGAAGAACAGGGCACAAGCAGATGACAGAACAGAGGGCCCGGACATTCGGGGCGGAGCCCGGACATCCGACTGTACTGGAAGGCCCGGACATCCGGCAAGGTGGCCGGACATCCGACAGGCCTACGCAACTGAAGACGCTCTCTGGATAGCTTGGGCCGGACATCCGGCATGGAGGGCCGGACATCCGAAAAGAAACGCCACCATATATGGTGTTCTGGATAGCAGGGCCCGGATATCCGGATATTCTAGATAGCAGGTGGCCCAGACATCCGATAGGCAGCCTGGACATCCAGAAGAAAGCACTTCCATATGTTGTTCTCAGGATAGCAAGGTATGGATATCCGGTGCGCAGGCCGGACATCCGGCAAGAGGCCCGGACATCCGGCCGGCAGCCCGGACATCCGGCATGGCCATAGGCAGAATGAGCCAGAGGGTATAGTGATAGATATTAATGAATTCTGGGAAGGAGATTTGTGGCAAGAGCAAGCCTTTTACTAACCCTATCGATCCCCTCTTAATAGTGTGGGATCCTATACTCAAGAAAACAAATATGTAATCATTTTGATACTACATCCTTGAGTAAAATCACTTCGTATGCTCACGATCCACACACTTTGGATGAACCGGGGACTAACACCTGAGATTCACTTGACAAACAAAGTTAGTCCCCTACATGTACATTGTCATCAACATCAAAATATGATGTAAGGGCATGATTGCACTTTCACATAGCCTATTGATTAGCCTCGTCAATGTGAGACTTTCTCCTTTTTTGTCTTCTCCACACAACCTCCACCATCATATTCTATTCCAACCATAGTGCTATATCCATGGCTCACGCTCATGTATGCGTGAAAGTTGAAAAAGCTTGAGAACGTCAAAAGTATGAAACAATTGCTTGGCTTGTCATCGGGGTTGTGCATGAAAAATACTTTGTGTGATGAAGATAGAGCATGACAAGATTATATGATTTTGTAGGGATAACTTTCTTTAGCCTTGATATTTTGAGAAGACATGATTGCTTTATTAGTGTGCTTGAAGTATTATTGTTTTTATGCCAATATTAAACTTTTGTTTTGAATCTTATGGATCTGAATATTCATGCCAAACAAAGAAAGATTACATTGATAAACATGTTAGGTAGCATTCACACTTCATAAATTATTTATTTTATCATTACCTACTCGAGAACGAGTAGGAATTAAGCTTGGGGATGCTGATATGTCTCCAACGTATCTATAATTTATGAAGTACTCATGACATGTTTGCAACAATTTTATATGGTTTTGGTATGATTTTATTAGAACTAACCCGGACCGACATTGTTTTCAGGAGAACTACTGTGGTGTCGTTTTTTGTGGAGAAATAGAAGTTCTCGGAATGTGCTGAAAATTTACGGTGATTTTTTATGGACCAAAAGAGACCTCTGAAGCACCGGAGCTGGACCAGGAGGTGACCGAGGAGGCCACAAGCCTGGGGGCGCTCCCATCCCCCCAGGGTGCGCGCTCTGAGCTTGTGGGCCCCTCGGGCACCCCCTTGACGTGAGACCGACGCCAAAAAATCCTATAAATACAGTAACCTCCGAAAAGAACCCTAGATGAGAAGTTTCGCTGCTGCTAGCCTCTGTAGCCACGAAAAACCAATCGGGACCCCGTTCCGGTACCCTGCCGGAGGGGGAAATCATCACTGGAGGCCATCTTCATCATCCCAGCAGCCACCATGATGAGGAGGGAGTAGTTCACCCTCGAGGTTGAGGGTATTTACTAGTAGCTATGTGTTTGATCTCCCTCTCTCATGTTCTTGATTTGGCACGATCTTGATGTACCGTGAGCTTTGTTAATATATTTGGATCTTATGGTGTTCTTCCCTCTCTACCTTCTTGTGGTGAATTGAGTCTTGCTCTTTGAGGTTTTGTTATGTTGGATTAAATATTGGATTTGAGAACACTTGATGTATGTCTTGCATATGGATACCCGTGGTGACAATGGGGTATTATATTGATTCACTTGATGTATGTTTTGGCACTCAACTCACGGAATTTCACGGTGATATTGGGGTAATCTATGCATAGGGATTGATGCATGTTTTCGTCCTATGTTCTCTGATAGAAACTTTGGAGTGATTCTTTGTTGCATGTTGAGAGTGTTGGGGAACGTAGCATTTCAAAAAAAATCCTACGATCACGCAAGATCTATCTAGGAGAATCATAGCAAAGAGCGGGGAGAGTGTGTACATGTACCCTCGTAGACCGAAAGCGGAAGCGTTTATCAACACGGTTGATGTAGTCGAACGTCTTCATGATCCGACCGATCCTAGCACCGAATGTACGGCACCTCCGTGTTCAGCACACGTTCAGCTTGATGACGTCCCTCGTACTCTTGATCCAGTTGAGGCCAAGGGAGAGTTCCGTCAGCACGACGGTGTGGCGACAGTGATGATGAAGTTACCGGCGTAGAGCTTCGTCTAAACACTACGATGATATGACCGAGGTGTGTAACTGTGGAGGGGGGCACCGCACACGGCTAAGAGAAACTTTTATGTGATATTGGGGTGCCCCCTGGCCATGTATATAAAGGAGGGGAGGGAAGAGGTGGACGGCCCAAGGGGGCGCGCCAGGTGTAGGGAATCCTACTAGGACTCCCTAGTCCAAGTAGGATTCCCCTCCTCTTTCCTATTCCAACTAGGAGAAGGAGGGAAGGAGGAAGAGGGGAGAAGGAAAGAGGGGGGCACCGCCCCCTCCTAGTCCAATTCGAACCAGCCCATGGGGGGCGTGCTGCCTCCCCTTGTAGCCTTTCTCTCCTTTCCACTAAGGGCCATTCAGGCCCAATACTTGCTCCGGCGAATTCCCGTAACTCTCCGGTACTTCGAAAAATACCCGAATCACTCGGAACCATTCCGTTGTCCGAATATAGCCTTCCAATATATGAATCTTTACCTCTCGGCCATTTCGAGACTCCTCGTCATATCCGTGATCTCATCCGGGACTCCGAACAAACTTCGGTCATCAAATCACATAACTCATAATATAAATCGTCATCGAATGTTAAACGTGCGGACCCTACGGGTTCGAGAACTATATAGACATGACCGAGACACATCTCCGGTCAATAACCAATAGCGGAACCTAGATGCTCATATTGGGTCCTACATATTCTACGAAGATCTTTATCGGTCAAACCGCATAACAACATACTTTGTTCCCTTTGTCATCGGTATGTTACTTGCCCAAGATTCAATCGTCGGTATCATCATACCTAGTTCAATCTCGTTACCGGCAAGTCTCTTTACTCGTTCTGTAATGCATCATCCTGCAACTAACTCATTAGTCACATTGCTTGCAAGGCTTATAGTGATGTGCATTACCGAGAGGGCCCAGAGATACCTCTCCGACAATTGGAGTGAAAAATCCTAATCTCGATATATGCCAACTCAACAAACACCATCGGAGACATCTGTAGAGCATCTTTATAATCACCCAGTTATGTTGTGATGTTTGATAGCACACTAAGTGTTCCTCCGGTATTCGGGAGTTGCATAATCTCGTAGTGAGAGGAACATGTATAAGTCATGAAGAAAGCAATAGCAATAAACTAAACGATCATAGTGCTAAGATAACGGATGGGTCTTGTCCATCACATCATTCTCTAATGATGTGACCCCGTTCATCAAATGACAACACATGTCTATGGTTAGGAAACTTAACCATCTTTGATTAACGAGCTAGTCAAGTAAAGGCATACTAGGGACACTCTGTTTGTCTATGTATTCACACATGTACTAAGTTTCCGGTTAATACAATTCTAGCATGAATAATAAACATTTATCATGATATAAGTAAATATAAATAACAGCTTTATTATTGCCTCTAGGGCATATTTCCTTCAGAGAGATTGCTATATGATTCAATTATGTTATCATTGTTGAGAGATCTTGCACTAGTGAAAGTATGAACCCTAGGCCTTGGCTTCAAGCATAGCAATACTATTTTTGCTCACTTTTGTTACTTCCTACCTTCTGTTTCTATATTTTCATATTACAAAAACCTATATCTACTATCCATATTACACTTGTATCACCATCTCTTCACCGAACTAGTGCACCTATACAATTTACCATTGTATTGGGTGTGTTGGGGACATGAGAGGCTCTTTGTATTTGGTTGCAAGGTTGTTTAAGAGATACCATCTCCATCCTACGCCTCCCACGGATTGATAAACCTTAGGTCATCAGCTTGAGGGAAAATTGCTACTGTCCTACAAAACTCTGCGCTTGGAGGCCCAACAAGAGTCTATAAGAAGAAAGGTTGCGTAGTAGACATCATGGATGCTTGCAAAAGGGGGTAATCTGTAGGATCAAAAGTATGTCTAGAGGGGGGTGATTGGACTACTTGACCAAATAAAAATTCTAGCCTTTGCCCAATTTTAGTTCTTGGTAGATTTTAGCAACTTAGCACAAGTCAAGCAATCAACCTACACATGAAATTCTAAGAGTATAGCAGCGGAATGTAAAACAATTGCATATGAAGGTAAATGGAGGAGTTTGAGGGAGCAAACGCAATGTTGACACGGAGATTTTTTATCTGTGGTTCTGATAGGTGGTGCTATCGTACATCCACGTTGATGGAGACTTCAACCCATGAAGGGTAACGGTTGCGCGAGTCCACGGAGGTCTCCACCCACGAAGGATCCATGAAGAAGCAACCTTGTCTATCCCACCATGGTCGTCGCCCACAAAGGACTTGCCTCACTAGGGTAGATCTTCACGAAGTAGGCGATCTCTTTGCCCTTACAAACTCCTTGTTTCAACTCCACAATCTTGACGGAGGCTCCCAAGTGACACCTAGCCAATCTAGGAGACACCACTCTCCAAGAAGTAACAAATGGTGTGTTGATGATGAACTCCTTGCTCTTGTGCTTCAAATGATAGTCTCCCCAACACTCAACTCTATCTCACAGGATTTGGATTTGGTGGAAAGAAGATTTGAGTGGAAAGCAACTTGGGGAAGGCTAGAGATCAAGATTTATGTGGTTGGAATGGAATATCTTGACCTCAACACAAGTGTAGGTGGTTCTTTCTCAAAAAAATATGTGTTGGAAGTGTAGGCATGTTCTGATGGCTCTCTCCATGAATGAAGAGTGGGTGGAGGGGTATATATAGCCTCCACACAAAATCTAACCATTACACACAAATCACCAAACTCGATGGGACCGATCCAAAGAACTCGGTCAGACCGATTTGGTTCATAATGTGACCGTTAGGTGTTTCGGTGGGACTGACACGTCAACTCGGTGGGACCGATATCATTAGGGTTAGGGCATAACGTAATCTCGGTGAGACCGATTACACAAACTCGGTGAGACCGATTTTGGTAATAGACTAACAGAGAGTTGGTCAGGCAAACTCAGTGGGACCGATTCGCTCATCTCGGTTGGACCGAAACGTTACGAAAAGGACACACAGTGTTTGCATTGCAATCTCGGTGGGACCGATCGCTTATCTTGGTTTGACCAAAACGTTATGAAGGGAAACAGAGAGATTACAATCCCATCTTGGTGAGACCGAGATCCATATCGGTGAGACCGAAAAGACTAGGGTTTCTGGCAGTGGCTATGTCAACTGAACTCGGCGGCTCCGGATATGAAATTTCGGTGGGGCCGAGTTGGACTTTTTGGATTGGGACATATGAGGATATGAGAAAGTAGTGGAGGGTTTTGGAGCATATCACTAAGCATTTTGAGCAAGAACCTCATTAAGCAACACCTCATCCCTTCTTAATAGTATTGGCTTTTCCTATAGACTCAATGTGATCTTGGATCACTAAAATAGAAAATGTAGAGTATTGTGCTTTGAGCTTGAGCCAATCTTTTGTCCTTAGCATTTTGAAGGGTCCACTTTCTAATCTATGCCATGCAAATCATTGAGCTTTCCTGAAATATTCATCTTGGAATAGCATTAGCTCAATGATATGTTGTTAGGAATTACCAAACCCACCCAGGGTTAGTTGCACTTTCAATCTCCCCCTTTTTGGTAATTGATGACAACATATAGATCAAAGCTTCGACAAATGATAAATAAGTTTGAAAAACATCGTTGCTTTGAGAAGTATGTGATAAGCAAGAGCTCCCCTAAATTTGTGCATTATTTAAATTTGCTTTTGAATGCAAATGCACAATCGATTAGGATCATGGGTCACTCTTTCATGTCACATACATCTTGGTGGAGCGCTCAAAATGATAGAAATTAAAACACATGCACTCATCACCAAGCAAAGTGAATGATCATTAGAGGATATAAAGATAATATCATCCAACAAGCATTAAGGGTAGCATATGATCAAACACATGATCAAACAAGTATCTCACAAGGACACAAAGTAGTATCTCACACAAGCACACAATAGAGTTCCAACCAAAATAGCAAGAGAGATAAAAAGGCAACACTCTCTCTCGAAGCCTATGATCTATACATTTTTCTCCCCCTTTGGCAACAAGTTACCAAAAAGTTCAAAATTACATAGTGCTAAACGACTCTCAGGCTTGATCTTTGGTAGGAGGTGTTGAGAGAACTCCAAGGACGAAGGCTTCAGATTAAGTAGTTGGAGCTGATGGAGTAGCTGCTGGAGGTGGAACTGGAGCTGTTTCTGCTGGTGCTGATGTTGTAGCTCCGGTGTCTATCACTGGCACTGCAGCAGATCTCTGTCCTCTGGGCACTCTGGCAAAAGCATCTGTAGACTTGCCCTTCTTCTCCTCAGCTTCCTCCTGGAGCTGCTCAACTGCAGTTTGGATCTCTGTCACCTTGACATCAAGGTCATAGAATTTCGTCTCAGTAATCCTCTCCAGACTCTCCTGGTTCTTGGTCAGGGTGTCCAAGCCCTTCTCAATGCTCAGGGTGGATTGGAACAGATATCCAAGCTGGTCTTGCTTGCTCTTCAAGAATACCTGAGATGCCTCCTCTACTGTTGGCATCTTTGCAGCCTTCTCTGCCTTAGCCTTCTCTCTCTTCTCATGTGCTTGAGCTGAAGATGGTTCATTCTCATTCATCACCACTGTGTTATCTTCAAATTCAGGGTAGATGGGCAGGTGCTCCTTATCCAAAATGTACTTGCCTTTGCCCATCTTTGAGTTGATGAGCTCCTAAATTTGTGGGGCATACCCACAGCTTCTCTTCTGGTCAGCAGCAGTCCTCTTGATTGTCTCAACAATCAGGCTCATGACCTTGAACTTCTGTGGGACATCAAATATGTGCAGCAAGTTGATGGCATGTCCTCTGATCATCTTGTGATCACCTGACTTGGGTAGCAGTGTGTGCCTTAAGATCCAGTTGATTGTTGGCAGACTAGACAACAAGTAGTGAACATATCCAAACTTATGTGTATCCAAGGCAGCATCTGGGATCTCTTTGTACATGTTGGCCATAGTGTTGTGGTCTTTCTTCTTCTCTGCATAGACATCCAAGTCATCATCATGTTCCTCAGGAGCATTGATAAGCTTGGCCCATTCCTCAACTATAGACTGGTACCTAGTACCCTCAGACATCCACACTATCCTTCCATCTGGATAGAAGTGGGCAGTGGAGTAAAACTGCATGATGAGCTCATCATTCCACTTGGTGAGCTTCTGGGCAACAAAAGTGTCAACTCCACATGCCTTGAAGCTATCAAGCACACCAGGGAAGTGATCGTCATTCTCCTTGATGAACTCCCAGTCAACCCATCTCATGTCACACACACAATGGGCTTCTTATCAAGCAATATTGTCTCGTAGAAGTCATGATGTTCCTTAGTGTGAAACTTATAGTCCACAGCAGTCCTTCTCTTGATAGCATATGGATCAGACTGTCTCCATAGTCTCAATCTTGCATCCTTCCTGATTTTCGTGTTCTCTGCAACTGGGTGTGCATCGGTGTGGTCAGGGATCTTGGGTTTCTGCTTCCTCAATACAACAGAGTCATCTTCTTCTTCAGCAGCTTCAGGCACTGGGGCCTTGTTCTTCTCTTCAGCAGGGATGTTCCTAGTGCTCCTCTTGGGTTTAGGCTTTGGAGCTGGAGCAACAGCCTTGGGAGCAGGTTTGGGCTTAGATGGAGCAGCCCCTGATTTGATTGCATCCCCCATAAGATTTTGAGCTTTGGGTGCTGGTGCAGCTTCCTCTTGCTCTTCTTCTTCAGAATTAGTCCTCATAGAGGGCTTGCCAAGAACTCTTCCAGTAGTGGTTCTGGCCCTCTTCTTCTTCTTATCTTCACCAGCTGCCTCTTCTTCAGACTCAATGGTGAACTTCATAGTTTCACCTGTGGCCACTTTTCTTGGCTTAGACATGGGTTGTCTTCTTGCTGGAGCCTTTGTTTTCAGACCAGGCTTTGTTGCAGCAGCTGTGCCATACTCTTTTTTTAGCACCTTTTTCTTTGAAGTGGCTTCATCTTCAACAGCCACATAGTCTTCATCCTCAGAGTCAGGATTTCTCTTCTTCCTTGTCCTGGTGGCAGCCTTTGGCAAATTGCTGGGAGTGCTCCTTCTGCCATCATCATAACTGCTGGAGGGATCTGAGCCCTCACTCATCTCCACCTGCTGTTCAGACTTGTTCTGGCTGTCACTCTAGTCAGGCATCTTTGCAAACTCTTTGACAACAGTCCCTGTGAATAGATTATATATGAGGTAGAGAAGATGAGAATCACAAAGTACAGAAGTTTTGCAAAACAGATGACTTAAAAACTTAGTTTTAGTTCTTCACGGAAAGCAGTTCGGATCTACCGATTTGTAAACTCGGTGATACCGAAGCAGCTTTTGGAACCTAAACTAGTGAGCTCGGGCAGACCGAGTCACAGTTCAGTGGTACCAAGACTGCTAGGGTTTCACAAAGAATCAAACTCGGTCACACCGATTTGCAATTTTTGGTCAGACTGAAAACGCATGTGCTCTAGCCTAAGCCAAATCGGTGGGATCGATTTCTACAACTCGGTCGGTCTGAGATGAATTCGGCGGAGACCTAACCCTAAATTTTCAAGCAAAACTAATCTACGGGATGTTTTCGCTGGACAGGATGATTTCGATTGTGGCAAGAATCATGGCAAAGCAATGTGCTAAGAATCAGAGTAAGGATTAGCACAAAGTTCAAGTTCATACCCTAGTTCGGTGGTGAACTTGCTACGGCGGCAACGGCGGGGCAGATTGCCGTTGACGGCGGCGGAGACCAGCGGCGGGAGGTCGCTGGCGACGAGAGGATGATCCGGAGACCCGAAGAGGCAGAGCAGGTTATGCGTGGGCGAGGAGGTTTGAAAAAAATTCAAAATTTTGGCCCATCAGTATATATAACCTGACCCTGTCGATGTGACGGAGTGGAACGACTCGGTGGCACCGAGATGCAAAACTGCAAGCAGTTATTGCAACTCGGTGTGACCGAAAAGTTCTAATCGGTTGCACCGAGATTGAAAACCCTAGATCAACTTAGTGATCTCGGTAGGACCGAAAAGGATGAATCGGTCAGACCGAGATGCACAAAGAGGTTTTGGAGGTTTAAGTCTATGACGAATCGGGAACCCTGAGTGCTCCTCACACAGAGTGGTTCGAATCTGACTTGATCAAACTTTGTGATGTAGCATGAATAGAGTTTGAGACGAGGAAAGCATAGATAGATAGAGGGAGTTCTTAGGCATTCTTGTCCATCCATTTGGCAAAAGAGAAAAGGCCAAACAATCAAAGCAACAAATGGATGTCCTCTAATGAGTAAAATATGCAACCAACATGCTCACACAATAAAGTGGCAAATGAAATATGTGACAAAGCATGCACAAACACTCTAGCATCTATCAAGCAATTTGGCGATGACTAGGTCATCTATATATGAGTATATTGACTTAGGAGTCAAATGAGAACATTTGATCATAGGTCATACTCATCGTTTAAGCACAAGTGGGGTTACCACTTTTACATAAAGCATTGTTGTGTTCACACCATTAGAGTTGCTTTAGCTCAACTGATTAGAGTAAAGCTCCCCCTAGATGTGATATCCCCCCTAAGAGGGATGAACTAACCTTGGGTTTTGTCGATGATGACTTCATGTAGGTGTTGAAGATGTAGACGCTCAATGTTGATGTAGATCATTCGGAGCAATCCTTTGGAGTGAGTTGCACTTTCAATACCTACACGGGTTAGTCCCACAAGGAACAAACAAGGATATCCATAGACATAGAGTGATGCATACACAAGATGATGTCCATGAAAGTATTAGGTTACCTTGTCCCTTGTCTTACCAACAAGAGGGTTTGTGACTCCTTGAACTAATGCAAGATATGGAAGTTGTTTGCACTTGTTCTTGCCAAAATGATAAGAGTGTATGTTGGCGGAGTCACCCTCAAGAACTTTCTAGTTCTTCTTTTTCAGGATCCACACCATCTTGATGGGAATCCTTGGAGTTGTAGTCGTACTTGATGAAGTAGAACTTGATGTAGTCTTGGGAACCCACTTGACCTGATACGGCCACACCTGGTCCGCAAAAGTGTGTTGTGTTCAACCATGACTTAAGCCAAGCAACGTTTGAGACCCACAAGGAGGAAAGGATTAAATTGCTTTTATATTTCTTGTTGAGATCAACAAGCGCGCAACATGAGGAGTTACATGTGTGCCTGCTACGAGAAGATAAGAAGAAGATGAGCTGGTTTGAAAGGAACAAAATTAATATATATTTCTTGTTTTATTTCTTACCATGCAAGGAGTACAACACGATGGTTATGAGAACCAATACGTGTGATCTGCTTTCCTTGAAGGAATCCGGTTGGGGCCCACCTAGAAAACGAGATGTAGTGCACCAACTTTATAGTAGAGTCAAGTCAAATTAGTTTCATGTCTGGTTTAGTACTTTCGTTTGTACATGTTGCATGCCAAAAAATAAGGCACGTAACTTAGTAAGGATAGAAAGAGTCCAAGGGATTTTTCTAGATTGCTTTTGCTTGTTAGGTTCGGTTGTTTATTTTTCCAAGATAGAGGTATCGGCTATGTACTATAAATAGTCAGGTTAGTGCATCACTGTAAGGAGGTTATTTTGAGATGAATTAGACATGTGTGTGTTTTTCGGCCGTCGGCCATTATCGAGTTTTGAGAAATCTTGTCAAAAGTCTCTATTGGCGTGTGAGTTCCTGCGACGCGACGCGTAGGAGATTACAAGATGAACCTATACGGTTCGTCCACGTTATTCCTTCAGATCGAGGGGTTGGCGTGTTGTTTTTGCGAGGTTTGTGAACATCTTTGTAAACCCGCATCTAGTTCTTGCTGCGATGGAGTTTTGTGCCGTGAAAGATCGGGCCAACAACGGATCGACCCTCGCCTCGAGGTTTGCTCCTCATCAAGCGGTATCAGAGACCGGCGATTCTCACGACACTTCAGAGGGGACGACCGACGCGCCGTCACCAAGGAGCTACTGGAGGTTCTCCGGCGATTTTTTGCTGGAGGAGAAGGCTTATGGTGCTGAACTTTTTCACACCTACTGTAAAGTGGGAGACAAAGTTTGCGCCACAACGATTGACCATGACAGTTCGATCAATGCGGTCGGCATCGACATGGTGGAGAAGCTGCAACTATCGATGACACCACATCCACGACTGTACTCACTGAGGAGGTACCATGACAAGGTCGACATTACGCACCAAACTACGGTACTGTTTTCAGTTGGCAAATTTTCTTGTGTGGTTCTGTGCGACGAAATTTCGGTACCGATGATTTCTTGTCATATGTTGCTGGGAAAGCAATGGTACAAGAAAAATAATACTACATACGACTATCTCGCCAACACATACACTGTTGAACGAGATAGAAAATATGTTCTCATGGCAATGGAAAAGAAGTTGTTCAAGACGTGGAGGGAAAAACGACTACTGAAGATGAAGGAGCAAGAAGAAGCAAAGAAGGAAGCTGAAGCTGCTGAATTTCTTTTGCTGCACGTTCAACCTGCAGATCATGTTATTGCATTAGAAATTGACTCCAAATCGAGGACGTTTTCGCATGAAGGGAGGGAGGATGATACGGCCACACCTGGTCTGCAAAAGTGTGTTGTGTTCAACCATGACTTAAGCCAAGCTACGTTTGAGACCCACAAGGAGGAAAGGATTAAATTGCTTTTATATTTCTTGTTGAGATCAACAAGCGCGCAACATGAGGAGTTACATGCGTGCCTGCTATGAGAAGATAAGAACAAGATGAGCTGGTTTGAAAGGAACAAAATTAATATATATTTCTTGTTTTAATTCTTACGATGCAAGGAGTACAACACGATGGTTATGAGAACCAATACGTGTGATCTGCTTTCCTTGAAGGAATCCGGTTGGGGCCCACCTAGCAAACGAGATGTAGTGCACCAACTTTATTGTAGAGTCAAGTCAAATTAGTTTCATGTCTGGTTTAGTACTTTCGTTTGTACAGATTGCATGCCAAAAATAAGGCACGTAACTTAGTAAGGATAGAAAGAGTCCAAGGGATTTTTCTAGATTGCTTTTGCTTGTTGGGTTCGGTTGTTTATTTTTCCGAGATAGAGGTATTGGCTATGTACTATAAATAGTCAGGTTAGTGCATCACTGTAAGGAGGTTATTTTGAGATGAATTAGACATGTGTGTGTTTTTCGGCCGTCGACCATTATCGAGTTTTGAGAAATCTTGTCAAAAGTCTCCATTGGCGTGTGAGTTCCTGCGACGCGACGCGTAGGAGATTACAAGCTGAACCTATATGGTTCGTCCACGTTATTCCTTCAGATCGAGGGGTTGGCGTGTTGTTTTTGCGAGGTTTGTGAACATCTTTGTAAACCTGCATCTAGTTCTTGTTGCGATGGAGTTTTGTGCCGTGAAAGATCGGGCCAACAACGGATCGACCCTCGCCTCGAGGTTTGCTCCTCATCATGACCAAGGCCTTAGGTGCTTCTTCAAATGCATCAATTTCCTCTTGAAGCTTGTCCTTGCCTTTTTGCTTTTGATCTTGTGGTGGAAGATCATCTTGAGCTTGTGTCCCTTTGAAACAAGTAGGATCATACTTATCTTGTTGAGGAACAAACTTCGTCTTGGGGTATTGATCTTCTTCCCACTCAACTCCATTGGCATTGAACTTTCGTTCAAAACCAACACATTGATTCTTCCGGTGTCTTCCTTGCTTGCGTACAATTTCCTCAAATTGCTTACTTCCGACAAGGCTCTTGTAAACACCTTTCTCTACTTCAATAAGCTATTTTCTTTCTCAAGTGTAACTTGGCTAAGAGAATCATTAGTGGAATCAAGAGAACTACTAGAAGCAACAACATTGGATTTAGCATGATTGTTGTTACTACTAGATGAAGAATCTTTCTTGTTCTTGTTGCTAGATTTAACTTGTGGCATGTAAGTAGACAAGAGTAAACGCTTGGCAATGTAAGAAGAACTTTTCTTTTGAAGATCATCATTGATGGCCTTTAAAAACTCATGCTCTTTCTCAAGGTTGAGCTTTTCAAAGCGTAGCTTATCATGAGTCTTTAAAAGTTATCGATGATCTTCCAAGGTAGTTTCATGAGCTAACATAAGAGTGTTTAGTTCTTTAGTTAGACGCTCAATCTCCTTCTTATCATCGTCATTCGTTTTATCTTGATTAGCATGATTAATTGACGTTTCATCATAGTTTTCATCACTAGAGTTGTCAACAAGTAAATCATGATCACCTAGAAAATCATCTTCATCACTATTGAAATCAACATACTCAGGATGTGTTACCTTTGGACCTTTGGCCATGAAGTATCTTCCAATTCCTTCATTTGGTGAGTCAAATATGTCGTAGGAGTTGGTTGACACAAGTGCTAGACCGGCAATACCTTCATCTTGAGTATATTCGGAGTCGGAGTGATAACTTCTTTCGGAGTGATTGTCAGAGTCGGAGCCGGATACCCGTTCACCAACATGAGCTTGATGTCTTCTTGTTGTGTAGCTCCTTGATGACTTTTCCTTCCTTTCTGAGTCCTTGCTTCTCCGAGAGGGTTTTCATTCATAACGATCATCTCTACTCCTTCTTTATCTTGATGGTGACTCTTCTCTTCTACTTCTTGTTTTGGGAGAATCTTCTCTTCTTTTGTAGGGGGCTGTACACTTATTGGAGTAGTGTCCGGGTCTTCCACAATTGTAGCAATTACGCTCACGACTAGAAGATCTTTTGTCATTATAGGACCTTGACTTGGAACTTCTTTCTTTGCTTCTACTCTTGTAGAACTTGTTGAAGTTCTTCACCATTAGGCTCAGTTCTTCATTGAAGGTTTGTTTCTCACTTGATGATGTGGAAGCATTACACGAGGCTTTGTAAGCACCACTTGACTTGTTGTGAAGCTCTTCCTTATCCTTGAGTGACATCTCATGAGCAACAATTCTTCCAATGACTTCTGTTGGTTTGAGATCTTTGTAATTGGGCATCATTTGGATCAATGTGCACACGATATCATATTTTCCATCCAAGGCTCTTAGGATCTTCTTTATGATAAATTTGTCGGTCATCTCTTCATTTCCTAAGTCGGTAATCTCATTTGTGATGAGAGCAAGCCTGGAGTACATTTCAGCGACACCTTCACCATCCTTCATTTTGAACTTGTCAAGTTGACTTTGAAGCACATCAAATTTGGATTCCTTGACGGAGTCAGTACCTTCGTGCATATCAATCAAAGTGTCCCAAATTTCCTTTGCATTCTCAAGACGGCTGATTTTGTTGAATTCTTCGGGGCACAATCCGTTGAAGAGAATATCACAAGCTTGAGAATTGTATTGTAGCATCTTCAACTCTTCCGCGGTAACTTCACGGTTTGGTTCTCTCCCATCAAAGAATTCACCTTGCAAGCCAATACACACAATAGCCCAAACGGCGGGGTTATGTCCAAGAATATGCATTTTCATCTTATGCTTCCAACTAGCAAAATTTGTACCATCAAAGTAAGGACCTCTACGGTGGTAATTTCCCTCGCTAGACGCCATACTCTCCTAGGTTGTGAAACCAAGGCTAATACCACCAAAAGCTATGGAAATCAAAGCAAATGGAGACCAAAGCTCTGATACCACTTGTAGGATCGAAAGTAGGTCTAGAGGAGGGATGATTAGACTACTTGACCAAATAAAAATCTAGCCTTTTCCCAATTTTAGTTCTTGGCAGATTTTAGCAACTTAGCACAAGTCAAGCAATCAACCTTCACATGAAATTCTAAGAGTATAGCAGCGGAATGTAAAGCAATTGCATATGAAGGTAAAGGGTGGTGTTTGAAGGAGCAAACACAATGTTGACACGGAGATTTTTTATCCGTCGTTCCGATAGGTGGTGCTATCGTACATCCACGTTGATGGAGACTTCAACCCATGAAGGGTAACGGTTGCGCGAGTCCACGGAGGTCTCCACCCATGAAGGGTCCACGAAGAAACAACCTTGTCTATCCCACCATTGTCGTCGCCCACGAAGGACTTGCCTCACTAGGGTAGATCTTCACGAAGTAGGCGATCTCCTTGCCCTTACAAACTCCTTGATTCAACTCCACAATCTTGACGGAGGCTCCCAAGTGACACCTAGCCAATCTAGGAGACGCCACTCTCCAAGAAGTAACGAATGGTGTGTTGATGATGAACTCCTTGCTCTTGTGCTTAAAATGATAGTCTCCCCAACACTCAACTCTCTCTCACAGGATTTGGATTTGGTGGAAAGAAGATTTGAGTGGAAAGCAACTTGGGGAAGGCTAGAGATCAAGATTTATGTGGTTGGAATGGAATATCTTGACCTCAACACAAGTGTAGGTGGTTCTTTCTCAAAAAAATATGTGTTGGAAGTGTAGGAATGTTCTGATGGCTCTCTCCATGAATGAAGAGTGGGTGGAGGGGTATATATAGCCTCCACACAAAATCTAACCGTTACACACAAATCACCAAACTCGGTGGGACCGATCCAAAGAACTCGGTCAGACCGATTTGGTTCATAATGTGACCGTTAGGTGTTTCGGTGGGACCGACACGTCAACTCGGTGGGAATGATATCATTAGAGTTAGGGCATAACATAATCTCGGTGAGACCGATTACACAAACTCGGTGAGACCGATTTTGGTAATAGACTAACAGAGAGTTGGTCAGGCAAACTCGGTGGGACCGGTTCGCTCATCTCGGTTGGACCGAAACGTTACGAAAAGGAAACAGAGTGTTTGCATTGCAATCTCGGTGGGACCGATCGCTCATCTCGGTTTGACCGAAATGTTACGAAGGGAAACAGAGAGATTACAATCCCATCTCGGTGAGACCGAGATCCCTAGAGGTGAGACCAAAAAGACTTGGGTTTCTGGCAGTGGCTATGTCAACTGAACTTGGTGGCTCCGGATATGAAATTTCGGTGGGGCCGAGTTGGACTTTTTGGATTGGGACATATGAGGATATGATAAAGTAGTGGAGGGTTTTGGAGCATATCACTAAGCATTTTGAGCAAGAACCTCATTAAGCAACACCTCATCCCTTCTTAATAGTATTGGCTTTTCCTATAGACTCAATGTGATCTTGGATCACTAAAATAGAAAATGTAGAGTCTTGTGCTTTGAGCTTGAGCAAATATTTTGTCCTTGGCATTTTGAAGGGTCCACTTTCTAATCCATGCCATGCCAATCATTGAGCTTTCCTGAAATATTCATCTTGGAATAGCGTTAGCTCAATGAGCTATATGTTGTTAGGAATTACCAAAACCACCCAGGGATAGTTGCACTTTCATAATCGTAAGTGGATTGTTTGTTTAAGTAAGAACAGCACCCTAGCACCGGTCCACCCACATAAAAATTTATCAAAGTAGTGAACGTGAGTCGATGAATCATGATGAACATAACTAGATGAAATTCCCATGTGTCCTCGAGAACGTTTTGTCCACTATGATAAGTACTTTCGGCTTATCATTTGCAATATAAGGATTGGGCTACCTAGCTGCACCTTGTCACTGTTACTTGTTACTTGCTATCAAACTATCTATTACTAGTACTTTACAACACTTGCAGATAATACTTTGCTGAAAATCATTATCAATTCCTTTTGCTCCTCGTTGGGTTCGACACTCTTACTTATTGAAAGGACTACGATTGATTCCCTATACTTGTGGGTCATCAGTAGTCCCCAGGACTAAGTGCAGTTTCACCTCTAAACCGGGCTTAGTTTCTATTGAACTTTGATTTCTACCTTGTAGTCCCCGGATGTATTAAGTGTGTTTTTGTCTATTGTAGAGGCTAGCGTAGCAGAATCGCGAGCTAAGCTCCGGGATCTTTATCCTCCAAGAACAGCTGGAGACACAGTGGAAAATATACGAGGACCTAGAGTGTCTTCGTGCAGGCTCAGTTTGTCTTCGTGCGGGCTCAGTTTGTAAGTATCCTCCCTTTTTGCATGTTTTGCCTCTTCCTGTGTAGTTTTGCATCTGCGGCCAACCGCGTGCACGATGAGACCCAGAATGCTGCTCGGGTTGGCGAGGAGGAGGTCGCTAGTATGAAGGAGACCATTCGCAGTTTGGAGACCAATGTGCATATGGAGCGGGTGGCCTACTAAGAGCATCTCCAATAGATGGTCCATATGTAAAAGTACTTCACTTTTGGACCGTATGGGGCAAAAAACGCTGCTCCAACAGACGGTCCATATGCAAAAAAAAAATTGGACAGCGGCCTCCTCGTGATGTAAAATACAACACCTCACAGTGCAAATTTACATCACAAGGTGCATCTGGTCCAAAACCAGCCACCGCCCGCGAACGCCCAACCCCACTTCATTTCCTTTCCCGCTCGCGCTCCTCCGCCCGCCCAAAGAACAGCCGGCCGGAATCCGCCGCCGCAACCGCCCAAAACCTCGCCGTCGGCGCCGCCACCACCCCACATCCATGTCGCCGGCCTCCACCGCCATCGCCCCTGTCGCCTCCCCGCCGCCGCCCGGACGCCGCCGAATCAGGAGGCAGCCGGCGCGGGGATTCAGCGCCTCCGGTGGTCCGGCTGCCGTGGTAGGCCTCCGTCGGGTCTTAGGCTGCCGCCGACCTCCTCCCATTGGCCGTGAGCCTGTCCACGGCCGTTGCGCTGGCCGCACAACCGCCGCACCAAGCCCTCCTCCCAGCTGTCGAACTCTTCTTCGCCGCCCGCCGAGCTCCTCTTGGCCAGCCTCCAAGCTCATTTCTTTTCACCGCCGCCGTCCGGAGCCGACCGCAGCCGTCAGCAGCAGCCAGTCCAACCGGCGGCCATCTTCTTCCACCGCGCGCACAAGGTGGTCGGCAGAATTCCCCAAGGTCAAAAAATGACGGAACTTGATGATTTAACTAGGGATTGGATAGTATGTTTGACGGTGGTTGTGTGCATTGTAGATGAGCTCGGTTGACTCCTCTTTCGTGGATGATTCATCGTCGGACGGGGAATTTGATTTGCATGAAGAAGAGGAGATTGCTATGCTAGTGGCCATGCACAAGAGGAAGAAACCAAAGCACGGTGGTTCCGTTTATGGTCATGCGTTCATACGGAGAGAACGGATTGATGCACACAAACGGTTGGTGTGCAACTACTTTGCATCATCACCTGTTTTTCCGAAGAATTACTTTCGACTCCGTTTCAGAATGTCGAAGACTTGTTCTTCCGCATTTGCAATGAAGTGAAGCAGCACAACCCAGTCTTCGAGCAGAGAAGGAACTGTGTCGGGTTGCTTGGCCATAGCATTGAGCAGAAGGTCACTGCCGCTTTGCGCATCATGGCATATGGTGTTCCGGCAGATTACATTGATGACAACTTGGCGATGGCAGAGAGCACTTCTATCTTCTATGTCAAGCAATTTGCAATAACTATGGTAGAAGTGTTCGGTCCACAGTACTTGAGAGCACCCAATGCTCAGGACACTCAGAGGCTTTCGGAGATGAACAAAGCTCGAGGGTTTCCAGGTATGCTCGGGTCTGTGGATTGCATGCATTGGAAATGGAAGAATTGTCCAAAAGCATGGCATGGACAATTCAAGGGTCGTGGGAAGGATGCCACTATCATTCTTGAGGCAGTTGTTGATCATGAAACATGGATTTGGCATGCATATTTTGGTATGCCCGGTTCTTGCAACGACATCAACGTGCTCGACCGGTCACCTCTCTTTGCCAACTTAGCAAATGGAGAAGCACCACCGGTGACCTTCGAAGCAAATGGCCGCACCTACAACTATGGGTACTATCTTGCAGATGGGATCTACCCGAGGTGGAGTACATTTGTCAAGCCGGTTGCAAAACCTGAAGGTAAGAAAGAACTTGTCTTTCATAATGCACAAGCGGCGGCTAGAAAAGACGTTGAGAGGGCATTTGGGATTTTTGCAATCCCAATTTGCTATTGTGCAAGGACCATCTAGATTTTGGGATCAAAAGATCCTTTGGTACATCATGACCGCTTGTGTGATCATGCATAACATGATCATTGAGAACAAGCGTGGAAAAAATTTAGATTACAACTTCTATCGGTTGACGGGCATTCGTGTTAACCCCATGCGCAAAGAGGAGCGCATCAGACGTTTCATGAAGGTGTACAGCGAGATTAGAGACAGTGATGTGCATGACCAACTCCAGAAAGATCTGATGGAAGAGCATTGGAAATGGCATGGCGAAAGATCCGCATAGATTCATTATTTGCTTGTTCAAAACTATGTTGTATTGTGCAAAACTATGTTGTATTTGTGTTGCATTTCATCTCCTGGATCTGAAGAACTATGTAATAATTTGATATTGTGGACAAGAATTTTTTTTATGTTGTTTTAAAACATGTTTTATGCAATATGTGCGGCTGTACAGCGGCTGGACAGCGGCTGAACAGCAGCGGCGCGGCTGCTGGCCGGTTTTGGACCATGAATTTGGACCATCTGTTGGAGTTGCTCTTTTAGACCATGAATTTGGACCATCTGTTGAAGTTGGCCTTTTTTCATAGCTCCAAAACGCACTTTTTGCCGGTCCAAATTTTACATCTCCGGTTTTGGACCGATAAATTTTGGAACATCCATTGGAGATGCTCTAAGTCCTGCGAGGCTAGCTTGGAGAAAGCAAGGCCGAGCAAGGCTGGCTATGCAATGAGGCCAGAACCCTCAAGATGGAGCTCTAGCGTCGGGATGAGAACTGCAAAAAGCTTGTGGTGGAGATTCTGCAGCTCCGGAACTCCATGTCCCACATGTCCACCCAGCTCTGTCAAGCGCAAGAGCACTGCGAGCATTTGGAAGCCGCCGTGAAACGTAAATATTGGCGGTCTTTGTCCTTTTCTGTGGAATTGGCATGTCTTTCGTGTCCCGATGTGTGTTTTTTTCTTCGCAGCCCCTCTTCATGAGATTCACATTGAAGGCGCTGAGGAGCGGCTCCGCAACGTCGCGGTGCTGACACTAAACATGAGGGTCGCACTTGGCTCCGTGGCTGGGATCCTCTGGTACCAGGACCCAATGCTCCCATGAGACCTGGATGGCGTGTCGACGCCGTTTCAAGATCACCCAATCCGGTTGGTTCAGTGGTAGTTCTCGGTGGACTTTGAGGGGGCGCGTCATGTTCTGGCCTCGGTTCGAGCTCATTTCCCAGATCTCGACCTTGGTGGCCTCTTTAGGACCGAGGGCGGTGACAACAAGCTGGAGGTGTTATTCGGGGAGGTCCTGGATGACGCCAAGTTTGCTGTTGGAGCCTGTGAGCTGCAGGCCATAAACAACCAGCTCGCCTTGAGCGTGATACATTGCCTTGTATGCTTTTATTGTGTAAAGTATATTCCTTTCGTGTTTGTGTCTTGCGGAGTCTTATAATTTCGCCTTGAGAATTCTCTTCTTCAACCAAGCCGGGTATCATATCTTGATATTTATGTACTGAGAGCCCTTGTTAGGGTCCGAGTCGTGTTCGTGGCTCTAGCTTGGACCCTGTGGTGATTGAGCGAGTCTTTCTTATGTGGGTCTCTAACTTCATCTTCAACTTTCTTGCATTTCTGTTACATTGACACCTGTTGTAGACAGCGGGATCGAGACCGACTAAAACACATGTAGACGTGATGACTACTAGCGCACACCCTCTTGCTACGCCGCATATTGCCTGAGCTCCCAGCCACATGGTGGCCTTTTTTCTTCTTTGTTTATGCTTTTTTTTTGGGGGGGGGGGGGGGGCATGTATGTGTTGTTGCCCTAGTAGATTATTTATTTTCTGGTGCGACTCGTAGACTTGTTGTATGGACGTGTTGGTTGCTTTATTTATAGAGAAAATTTTGTTTTGGCCACTCTAGATTTTGTCAATTTTCTTTATGTCACTCTAGATTTTGACATTCCACTTTTGCCACCCTTAGCTTTTGACTGTCAAAAGCTAAGGGTGGCAAAATTGAAATAAAATTAGTTTGCTTTTAACGCTAACAAGCCTATTTCGAGAAGAATAAGCATTTAACTTCCATAAAAAAATTGAATTTGGGTGGTGACACTGTAGGCGCACAGCTCAGCCAGAGGACAGTTGCTGTCCACGTACGTACGTCTGCTTTGCCATCAAACCTCCATGAATCCTGAGCACAGACAATGATCTTCAGTACTCCAAACTAGATCCAACGAGCCAATGGCAGGAGAACAATCTCGACAAGGACTTTTGGCGCTAACAAGTGTCATTTTCTGATACAGCCAGCCAATGGCGGAGGAACAATCCTTTTTGCCGTTTTCAGCAGCTTTGGCCTCCCACGCCATCATCTCCGGCGATTCTTGGTAGTCCATTTCCAGAATCCCGGCGGGAGGGCCGGCGTCGGCGACTTTCATTTCGGTGAATCCCATCGGGCCGGATGCCGAATGGGATGCTGCGCCACGTGAAGGGGGATGGGCGGATGGCTCATTGTCTGCTCCATCTCCGGTCAAGATTATCATGCCAGCCATAGTTGGGTCCGTGGATGCTTCCTCCAGCCTGACGTTTCCTGCGTCCACGTAACTGGGCTCGTTGCCTTTCCTGCTCCTCCCCTTTCCCCAAAAGTGTCCTGCATATCTAACGGTTAGACAGCTTCCATCTATCCAGTACTGATCTGATCCAGCTTCCATTTGCAGATATGCTCCTTGTGCCGTGAAAGCTACAGAAATCCATGTAATCCATAACAACCAGTTGATGGACGAGAATAGCACCTGCATGCAAGAGTGAACTTTTTATTATCAAATACAGTACTCCCTCCGATCCAAATTAAATGACGCTGCTTTAGTACAAAGTTAATATGGATCGGAGGGAGTACTAATCATTTGGGCACATCCAAATAGCCTAAAAGACCGCAGAGGCACCAACAGGAATTAGTGGGCGAAGATGTTTAACCTTTTTTTTTAACCATGACATGCTTCGTGGAATGCGATTGGACGGTCAAAAAATAGAATCACCTGTTGCTCAAAACAAAAACTACAACGTGTTTCCCTCTGCCAATTTCTCGTTTAGACAGCACTAAGTACTCGATTAATCTGAAATTAGTTACTAGTAGCAGTCATCATCATTACCTTTCAGGTGTTAATCCAGTTCAGTTTCAGGAGTAGTGTTTCTTTGCTCCAGATGACATGAAAGTCAAGGTATGCTAAGATGGTGAGCTTTCACTCTGATTTCTGGAACCCCTGCCTCGATTAGTGTGAGAACTTGAGAAATCACAGAGGATTCTCCAGTTCAGCTGAAGAAGCCTGCGCTCTGCAAGTGCAAGTGGGAATACGCTATCAGATTACATAAGCCTACGGCACAGATTACAGCAATAATATGGGATTCTGTGGACCCCTATTACTAGTCAATAACAAATGTAGTAGACCTTATCTCTCTCTTGCTTTCCGCCTTCTCTTTATCTAAAGCCCATCAGCTCCGCAGGCATATTCCTGTTATGATAGAAAGATTAGGACACTGTATTTCACAGATCACAATATCAGAAAGTTGGAAGGACGGTTTGGACCGTCATCTCAAAGAGAAGATGCATCTTTGCGGGTGTACATTGGAAGCTGCATTAAGACCATACCCTCACTCCTTAGAGATCATATTCTGTTAGGCAAGCTGCGCAATGTACGGAGTACGACGAACTTCGTGGAAATTTCACTAGCAGCACATGCGTGTTTACATCGCAATCAATGGCCTTTGAATAAAACTTTGAATTTCGTGTGGAAGCTTGTATCCTGACGATAGTCACCCAAGGAGCTTTCGGTTTAATGGTATATAAAAATGAATGAAGTGACAGAATGTCTCTGTGGGTTGCTGCCAACCTAAAATTTATCAGAGCACATAGCATGATATGAAGGATGGCAATATTATACAATTATAGGAGCAGGGAATGACTAATTTTCAATTCCAAAAAACAAAAGAATTTATAGGTTCGTCTATTGGATAGATAAGCAAAAATGCATTTGAATTTCAGTTTTTATGACACTGTAAGTCCACAACAGATATAGTTACTGTTCAAACTTTGTATGTTGGCTTTTCGAAAAGGAAAATGGCTGTGCTAACATTGTCATTTCAAACTCAACTGCAGGACCTTAGTCACATTATCCCTGTTTGAGCATTTAGTCCCGTGGGCTAGATCTCGATTGAAAGAGTAATGACAATCATATCAGAGAATATATGAAAACAAAAAATAAAGTCAATCTGCCACCTCATCATCATCTAAACTACCACTCTATTTTTTAAGGATGAACTAGGCTTGGTTCTGTATTCCAGATGTCGGGATGCATTGAAATAAACCACACACCTGTACCACTAATTTGCTTCAAAAGCCTCTACTCGATAAAAGCACTATCAAGCGACAAATTATTAAATTGGAAGATGGCAATGAACAGGTGTCAATAGAAATCCCGTAACCACTTTATATCATTGTGGTATATTAATATTCCCAACCAATCATGGTCGAAAACCCGCTTTTCCCATTCATATTAATTAGTAGATCATGGCTGCAAATACCACTAAAATAAAATCATTTCTAGTATGTATGCTCTAACTTGTATACAGCAGCGAAATATGACACTGGCAAGTACTGAGCCTGTTGATGCTTACTTATCCCATTTGCCTAGAACTATTATTGAGGAAGAGGGAGGGAACTTTCTTGTTGAGCCTGAAGAACATAAGTTGCCAATCTGAAAGACAAGTCAAAAAGGCAATCAACTTTTCACTAAGAACGTATCATGTCTACGGTTCCAGATATAGGGAATAATTAAGCGTGACCATCAGATTTTATTCCATCGATGTGGAATTGCATTGGACACTCCTTCAATTAGTGTAGGCTTAGAGAGTGGACAGGCCTAAATATTTCCAGTGATGGCGACCAATATCATACTCTACCTTAAAGTTAGATTCCAAGGCGTCTGGAGCTCATAACTCCTGATATCATGAATGCCTTCAGCACTTTGATAGTTAGTATATATAGGGCATGCAGCTGCACTCATCAGTTCACCCAAGTTCACATCTCAAACTAAGTTAGCTTGTCCAGAGCCCAACCCATTCTTACTCAACCCCGGAAGATTGTTAATCTTCATTAACCATGTCAAGGGAGGCACTTGCCATAGGACATGTTGTTGGGGATATTTTGGACCCATTTGTCAAAGCAGCATCACTTAAGGTTATGTACAACGGCAAGGAACTAACCAATGGTTCTGAGCTCAAGCCGTCACAAGTAGCAACTGAACCAAGGATTGACATTGCTGGGCGTGACATGAGGAACCTTTACACTCTGGTAAGTCCACAGCTACATCATTTCTACAATGAACAATATTAAGTTTGAGGAGGCATATTTGGGTACTAGCAAAAAAAAAGTGTTTAAATTGCACAGGCTTCAACATCACAAGTCAAACTTGGCTTTACTATTTGTCTTCTAGAAAGTAGTACGCAATCTCCCATCCACAACATCAGCTTTTCAAGTCCACACACTTCAGTTGTTACCTGTACGTATATAACACTGAGAGCAAAGAATCTCAACGTTCCGTAATTTGTACAACCTCATCTATACGGATTGAAAAGGAACTTTGCACTTACATTTCTTTATTTCATGTGAATCCTATAGAGATACTATTCTACTTACTTTTGATAGGGTCTGCACATATATACCTGCATCTTTTCATTCGGTGATGACTGGGAATCAAAATTATGCACGTCATCGATGAAGTACAAGAATATTAATCATCATGACTAGATGCGGCAATAAATGCTTACAATTATGAATCTACACATTTTGCTTACGTCATGAAGGTGCTCTAGTCACGATACTACCACTGAAACTTACAAAATAATAGCCATACAGTTATTTAACATTGCCTTCTTTTTATAATTCAATTAAAATTTGTCTGAAAAGCATTTAAGTTAATCGATATCTTTGTAGTGGATATTTTCTTAATACTGTTCTAGAAGGCAATCGTCTAGCCCACCTAAAGCACTAGGGCCCCTCCCACCTAGCCCCTCCTAGCCAAAATATACCGCCTAATTGGCAATTATGCACTAGGAACAGGTCTGCCTCCTGACTAGCATCCAGTATCTTGATGGGCACAGCTTCTTAATTACAAGGCAACAGTACATTTCAGAAATTGCATATCGATCTCTAGTACGGTCTTAAGATAAGAACATTATTCTCCCTAAACTAACAACCTAATTTATTATTAGGTGATGGTGGATCCTGACTCGCCAAGTCCAAGCAATCCAACAAAAAGGGAATACCTTCACTGGTAAGACCTGGAATTTCTCATAACTAGTAGAAGTTACTGAACTAAATTATTTTTCTATGTGTAAAATGTAACACCTCGAAAGTTAAAACTGTTTCTTATGGTTATATACATGCCACAGGTTGGTGACAGACATCCCAGAATCAACGAATGCCAGTTACGGTGGGTTCTTCATGTTCTTTTTCCTTTACTAATTTGAATGTTTTAATGAGTTGAACACTTAGCCCAAGATTGTAAAATAAATGTGCATTGAGCTGGTTCAGAAGTACAGTTGAAATTAAGATTTAGCTTATTTATTCAAACAAAAGTACATCATCGGTGATTACTTAGGGATAAAAACTCAAGATGACAACTATAGAAAGTGCTTACGGTACAAAGTTAGAAGAAAAGGCATCTAAATAGCATACCTGGTTAGTAAGCAGCACATTGTCGTGTCTTTCACATCAATTCATGGCAGAAATTTCTTCGAATTTACGTACTAGAATGAACTCACTTTTTTAACATGTTAGCATGCATTTTGTTACAGGAAATGAAGTCGTCAGTTATGAAAGCCCAAAACCAACTGCAGGAATACATCGCTTTGCTTTTGTACTCTTCCGCCAATCCGTCCGGCAAACAATATATGCACCAGGATGGAGACCAAATTTCAATACAAGAGACTTCTCTGCACTTTATGCTCTTGGACCCCCTGTGGCAGCAGTGTTCTTCAATTGCCAAAGGGAGAACGGATGTGGAGGCAGGCGATACATTAGATAAATATGGAAGCATTATTACCCATCCTCTACAGTCAGGATGTTTAACTAAAATGTGAGAACATAAACAAGGTCCACATCGCAAAGCAATAGTAAATGCTGGACCGTTACATGTATCTTAGTTAAAAATTTACGTTGCCATGTATGGAAGTACTAGGGTGCTTCCCGAATGAATTTAACTAGTCATGCAAGTACTAAAAGGGTGCTTTTGGAGTGAATTTAACTTGCAATCTCACCTTGAACAACACTTTATCTTCTTCTTTAATGAGAAATATATAATTATGACATATCCAACAACTGTCCCTGTCATGTTAAAAAGCAGATGCCCTTCATCAACTAACAAGTTGAGTGAAAGATAGCAGAACAAAGAACTAATGATGTCTCAAACTCCTTCAGAACACTTCACCTCCTAGGCTTCAGGATAACTTCAGAGACTAATAACAGGCATGTTTACAAGGCTGGTATATTCTGCATAGCTCTTGGCGCAGTTATGTGCAGGGTAGAAACTCTACCAGTCTCAACTCAATCTGATGTAAAAGGTTCAGCAACTTTTTGCCTCACACTGTATAAAATGATTACAAATTAGTCCGGGTTCGTGTCAGTCCCTTGTAAGGGTCAGAGTCCATTCCTCCATCCAGGAGTTCTGATGCTGAAACTCACCATCAATCATGTTCAAGATCTGAAGAGGGGCAAGATACTCCAAGAGGCACTGAATAATGGCTGATATTCATTGTTAATCATGTCTGGCTAGCTTTGTGCTCCACTTGGCTGTTCAGAAATTTTAACGCCAGAAAAGCTGCATAAGCACAAGAGCAACAAACAATGAAATATAAATGTGCGGTAGCCATTCCAAGGTTATATTTGATCACCATTGACCCACAGAAATAGGTGTAGCCAGATGATGCTAACAATGTGCAATGACTACCTAAAGTTGATATCCAGTCCCTAGAACCAACTAAATCAGTAGATATTTTCTGAATGCATAAGATCAAATCTCCAACGAAAACTGAGAATCTGCCTGAAGAATTACAGCCCATCCAAATGTATTTGCCTCATTAGCATGAAAAGTGTTGCACATATCGCATCCATATCTTGATGGTTCGTCTGTCCAACTACAAATTCGCTGGTCTTACCATTCACCTCAATCAAACTGGATCCTGGCTCCTTCCACAAGCCTTTTGCACTCAACAGCCCTCTCACCCTCTTTACATCAGTCCATCTATCATTCAGAGCATATAAATTTGAGAGGAGTACATAAACCCCACTCCCAGAGGACTCCAGCTCATGGACATGCCTTAGAATCTGCTGTGAAAACTCTACACGCCCATGAGCTTGGCATGCACTCAGCAGGGCTCCCCATGTGGACACAGCAGGCGTCATAGGCATGACCTTAATTAAACCATATGCTTCCTCGATGAGCCCAGCTCTGCCAAGAAGATCAACCATGCAACCGTAATGCTCTTCCCATGGCGAGAGCTTGTACGAATTTTTCAGCAAATTAAACAATCCGAGGCCTTGTTGCACCAAACCTGTGTGGCAGCAAGCACCAAGGACGATTATAAAGGTGACTTCGTTGGGGGGCAAGCCTGAAGCCACCATCCTGTCAAAGTACACAAGAGCTTCCCTACCATGACCATGCAATGCGAACCCATTGATCAACGCATTCCAAGATGATACATTCTTGACAGGCATCTTATGGAAGATTGAAAGTGAGGTTTCCAAGCACCCGCACTTTGCGTACATATCAACCAATGACGTCCCCACATGCACATCCCACTCAATGCCTTTACGCTCTATATATTCATGCACCCACCTCCCAGACTCCAGCGCGCCTAAGCTCGCACAAGCTGAGAGGACAGTGGAGAGAACAACCTTATCTGGCTTCACCCCTGATGTCTGCATCCCATTGAACAGCTCCAATGCCTCACTCGGAAGCCTGCAGTGCACCAAACCACTTATCATGACCGTCCAAGAAACAATGTCCCTCACCAAGAGCCTGTCAAACACCCGCCTTGCAAGATCCAACTGCTCGCACTTGACATACATATCTAGCAAGGCATTCCCAACGATGAGTTCCAGCTCCCTCTCCCTCTTAAGGCACCACCCATGCACGGCCTTCCCAGCGTGCACAGCCCCCAGCCTCCCGCACGCGACCAGCACGCTAGCCAATGTCCCCTCGTTCGGCACAACATCCATCTCACCAAACACCGCGAGAGCCTCAGCGAACCTCCCTCCCCTGACGAACGCGGACACCAGCGCGGTCCAGGACACGACGTCCCGCCCCGCCATTTCGTCGAACACCCTCCTCGCGTCGCCGCACTCGCCGCACGCGCCATACAGCGTGACCAGCGCGTTGCGGACGGGGAGGCGCCCCAGGAACCCGCCCCTGGCCGCGACCGCGTGCGCCTGGCGGCCCTCGCGGAGGCCGCCGCCGAGCCGCGCGCACGCCTTGAGCGCGGCGGGGAGCGTGTACCCGTCGGGCCGCCCGGCGTCGCCGCCCGCGGCGAGGACCGCGAAGACGCGGAACGCGGCGGAGGGATCGCCGGAGAGGGTGAGGTGGGAGATGAGGGCGTTGAACGGGCGCGCGCAGAGCGGGCGCGGGCGGAGGCGGAGCAGCGCGCGGACGGCGTCCGCGGGCGCGCGCGTCGCGGAGGCGAGGTGCCTGGCGAAATGCGCGAGGACGGCGGCGTCCGCGGCGAGGCCCGAGGTGAGGAGGAGGGCTTGGACGGCGGGGAGCGCGCGCGCGGGGAGAGGAGTCGGGGACGCGAGGATGGCGCGGAAGCTTGCCGGCATTGGAGCAGGAGGGAGGTATCGGGGTTTTGTGATCGCGACATGGAGTAGCCTCGCTTCGGAACCCCTTCTTTTTAGATCGTTTCGGAACACTTTTTTTCAGATTCGTTATGGAACACTTTCGTAATCGACATATTTCCCGTAAAATTACAGCACTATTGTGGATGTCATGGGTTCATTTTTCATTTTGTTTTAAGCGAAATGTCATGGGTTCAATTTGAACTGTTGAATTTGCTCCTCCGTTCGTTTCGTAAGTTCCCATTACTATTTCAGCCCTACCTTCTATCTAGATTAATTGAGTACCTGGAAAATACTCCATTTCCAGACAATAAAATGAGACCTGTATTTGATGAGCCCCAGCAAAGAATCCGTCACCCATTGCTGCTCCTTTGATTAAAAGAAACCCATGGGATTTTCGGAGGACTAGAATCCTTATGATTTTTTCTTATGTTGGTTGTTTGATTTGTAGGATTAGTTTTTAAATTACTCCCTCCGATTCATATTACTTGCCACTCAAATGGATGCATCTTAGTGTTACATACATCCGTTTGAGCGATAAGTAAAAAGGATCGGAGTACTACATTTCGTATGAAACCTAACCTTCACTCCAACATGTTTTTACGATTTCTTTGTTTCTTCTGCGACATCAAATACTCTGCTATCCTCTAGGATTTAAATGGGCATTGCCACTTCAATCCTGCGTTTTCAAATTCTTGCGAATCAAAGAGGCCCTTAGGATGGAAAAAAATAAGTTCGGCAGATATTTAAATGCATAGGTTTACTAGTGCATGACATCTGACTCAGATTGTAGGACTTGGTTATCTGTTGATAACTACTCCCTCCGTCCCATAATGTATGTCTTACATTATGGGACGGACAAGCAACTGCAATGCTTGCACCCAAAAAAGGTACAGCAGATCAATTCTTCAGCCGCAATCATCATACTCTGGCAAGGGACTTGCTAAGGATAACATACATCTGCAACACAGCTCAAATTACCCAAATTTTGCACTCTTTTGCCATCTTTTCAAAACACAACTACTCGGTAGCTCATTCAGTTTTGAGCTTCTCAGCACTAGGTTAATATGGCGGCACGGGATTCCTAACGACTCAAATAGCTTGCAGGAGCAGTTGGCCGTCATGGTGACTGCGTCCCAACGCACCTCCCTAACTTTGTCGGAGTCGTCACCACCGATGGCCACAGTTTTCACCCCCTCAGTTTGTGCCATGTCTTCGACAACGCAATGGTCTCTAGCAGCGACAATCTCTTCTTGAAATCTCTCAAACACCTCATGTGTGAACACTACACTTCCATGCTTCTCCAATCCCCATGGTGTTATCAGTTGAGGCGTCGTATAGGCGCTCGTGTGATCTGCATTCAATTCCTCTTGACGCTGACACTCTAAGGCTGCTTCAAACCTAAGCCAAAACTCAACCAAAGAGAGCTTCTGGTTGATGAAACAGTTGAAAAATGACGTTGCGCTCTTTGACCATGCAGTGCTTCTGAGAATGCCTGACAGATGGATATCCGTCGAGTAGGCCAGAATCCATCTTTCACGGGAGGAATACCTTTCAGCCAGCCACTGATTGCCCTGCAACCCAAAGTCGGAAATTATAGACTCCCATTTTGACTCAAACTCGAACACAGTTTCTGACCCCAAAACACATTCGTTCATCCTTGTCTGAAATAGAGGGTTGTTTCTAAGAGATGGTTCAACCTTCTCGGGCATTCTTCCCAACATCTCCAACATGCACAACCTATGGGTGGTGGCTGGTAGAACATTACTGATCGCAGCCTTCATCCTATCATTTTCCCTAGTCACAATAGTTTTAGGAGAGACCCCTCCCATTGCCCTTAGGAAGGTCTGAAACAGCCAGGCATACGACTCAATCTTCTCATCAGCTAGGAATGCAGCACCGAAACACACACTTTGCAGATGATGATTGGTTCCAGTAAATGGTGCAAAAATCATGCCGTATTGATTCATTGTGTTTGTAGAATCAAAAGTTAACATATCACTGAAATAAATGTAGTTTTTTCTGCTTGTGGCATCAGCCCAAAATACATGCACCAACATACCCTGGTCATCAACATCACAGTCAAAGAAAAATGCTGAATCATCTTGCTGCTTTCTACATAGCTGGGCCACAAATATCTGAGCATCTTCATTCTTGATTTTACTACAAAGATCATGATGGTATTTCTGCAAGTCTCTCTTTGTGCATCCCACATTGCCAGACCTCCCCTCACTGACATGATCAGGCTTGTTTGCCTGGGAGGTGCCTGTGCTTGCTTTGCAGTGTGTGGATACTGTTGGCTTCACCTTGTCACCCAATTGATGATTCGATCTAATCAAGTGACACTTATCAGGCGGCACAAATGCATGATTGTGGTGCTCGATACATGATGTAATTTTATACTTGTTATCAGTGCACCGCTTCACAATAATACGAGCATCACACCCACATCTGGTTACCTTTCGTACCTTTCTCTTCCTAGAGGGATCATCAACGCCCATACATTTCTCGGACCTGAAACCTTCCCTTGAGCACATGAAGCGCTTCCACTGCACCACCTCGTTATTCAGCAACTTACGCTGCCCAACACGTACTGAAAACCCACAGTGATGTGCATATGACTTGTAAAACTCCTCCACAGAACCAATGTCTTCAAATACCATCCCTACTGATGGCTTCAATGCCTCGTCACATTCAGGCGCGAGTGAAGACTGCAACATCAGAAAGCCACTACGGTAAGTACCATGATGCATAACCTAGTAGTGTCAAAAGGAGAACATCAGGCAAGCCATTGTACTCACAGAGAGAGATACGTACGCTTAGTTTATTCTTTGTCTTCTCACTAACTCTTCGCTTTGATTTAGTCACTTTATCAGGTGAAACAAGTCCATGATTGTGGTGCTCGATCAATGATGATACTTTATATGTGTTACCACTGCACCACTTCACAACAATGTGGGCATTACATCCACATCTAGTCACCTTCACATTTCGCTTCTTTCTCGCATTAGAGGGGTCTTTACCTTTGTCGGACCTGAAGCCTTCCCTTGAGCACATGAAGCGCTTGAATTGCACTACCTCCTTATTCAGCAACTTATGCTGTCCAACACGCACCTTAAACCCGCAATGACGTGCATATGATTTGTAAAACTCCTCGGCAGAGCTAAGGCCTTCAAATGCCATCCCTATGGACGGCCTCAACGCCTCATCGCACTCGGGTATAACCTTTTCCTTCTCGCTAGCTCCACGGTTTGATCTAATCAAATGAAGCTTATCAGGTGGCACAAAACCATGATTGTGTTGCTCGATCATCGAGTGAATCTTGTAGGTGTTACCGCTGCAGCGCTTGACATAGATATGTGCATCGCAGCCACATCTGGTGACCTCCCTCTTGCGCTTCTTATTCGCGGCTTTAACATTCCTTTTAACCTTCTCCGACCTGAACCCTTGGCTTGAGCACATGTAGCGCTTGCTCTCAACAACATTGTCCACCACCTTCTGCTGCCCGACACGAACCCCGAAACCCACGCGGTGTGCGAACGACTTGTAGAACGCTTCCACCGCCTCCAGGCCTTCGAATGTCATCCCCAAAGCAGGCTTCCATTCCTCGGCACTCTGGGATGTTGAAGTCGAACACTGCAACATATGAAAGTAAAAATCCACTACAGCTACGATGCACAACCGGATAACTTTCAGATAGAAAAAGGCATTCCTAGGAAAAATAGAAAAAGGCAGGAATTGCCTGAGGCATGCTTGTAGTATCTCTCTCCGGTGTAGCAAGCCGGCCCTCATCCAATGGCAGCGGGGAGTTTATCCCAGCAAACGGCTGAGCCTGGACGATAACTACGGATTCCATCGGTGTCTGGCTGCCTTAAAAAATTCCCAATGTCAGCGAGCCAAGTTCCAACAAGCAAGCAAGAGTGGACATGTATGTCCAGTGTACAGCAACACCAACTGATGCGAGTACCTGAATCGGCAGAAAGTGCGCGAATTGTAGGATCCAAGGCCCCCGTAGGCCGTAGCCCTTGCGGAGATCCGAGGGGACGCGGAAGGCGGGCTCCTCTTATTCTAGGGTTGGGCGGCGATTGGAGCAGGACGGTCCGCCCGAGCGCCGGCGCGGAATGGAGGTCGATGGCCGTGCGGCGCGCGGGCGCGAGAGAGGTGGCGGCGACCACGGGGCGTGGGCGTGGCACGACACGGAGGGCCTCCTTCTAGGGCGGTCACGCCGGCGCCGGGCGGCGGGTGCGGTTTCGCATCCGGGGCCGTGGTTTTTTTTCATGAAGGAATAGGCAAGCCGGTGGAAAAACGATTTTTTTTAAAACTATGGGAGCGTTTGGTTGTATTGTCGAGCTTGCCCATAGCTGAGCTAGCCTAGCTAGGTTAGCTCGGCTGGGCTACCTTTGCCCTTGTAAAATGGGAGGTGCTTAAAAAAAATGCTTAGAAAAGTAAACCAGGATTTCTTAAGCACCGGTGCTTATTTATACAGGATAGACGCTTAACTAAGCGTTTCTTCTATAGAAATAGGTACCGGTGCTTCAAAAAGTCGGTTTATTTTTCTAAGCACCTCTCTAAACATCTCCCATTATACAAGGCCTTAGCTGCACGTTTGGTTCAATGCCCTTGCTAGCAACAACCATCAGCTAGTCGTTTGGTTGTGCTGCGGGCAAAGTAGCTCATTTTCACAGGATCCAAATACAAGTAGCTTATAACAAGTGCATCATCACTACAATATCATTGAAAAAATATCAGTGAAACAGAGAAATGGCTACATGCAGATCAAGTTGTAAATAGCCATGCAAAAATTCAGCGCAACTTCATGATTGTAAATTTAACACACTCTATAAACACACTGACACACTCTGTAAACACACTGATAAAGAATTAATCTGACTAACAAGCTTATTTTTCAGGAATGAAAAACTCTCTGGCATCATTACATGCTAGCATGAGTCATGTACATTATTTCCCTAGGAGACGATGCTGGAAGACATACAAAATAATCCTAAACTTTTACAGTAAAATGAATCACACGCCAGGAGGAACATGAACGTGTTCAGGAAAGTTATCACGGACCCAGCATCGCACAAACTCTTGAATAGCAGCCATCGGCCTCCCCTTCAACATGGACGCCACTTGTTCATTGGTGGCCAAAGATGTCTGTAGTGAAAGTCGGACGAATAGAGGGTATTCTTCCATGTCACCAATTATTTTGATTAAATTCTCATTCGGGTCGGTTACGTGTGTGAAACGCATAGTATCCGTCATATCACGCTGAGACCGCGTCATGTCTTGAACTACACTCTCCTCACACTTCACCCTCTTACCTTTATCACGTTTGTCGTCAGGAAGACAATCTGAATCATATTGTGTTGTAGGATCAACCTCAATATCAATCGCATTCTTCTCGGTGTCACCAATAAAATCCTTGTCACGAGCATGAACACGGTCATAGGGTGTTTGAAGGACAGTGAACTCTCCGGTAGCATGCTTATCCTGAAATATGAACTCCATCTCATCAAAGTTGGCAATAGGCACATTGATATATTTTACCCTCTTGTCTTTGTTCTGGAAGAGAGGAGGAAGCATGAAAATGTTAGTTATAAAAGACAAAACATAATACAAGATGGAAATATAATTTGACAAAATTTAGATGTAATGCTCACGTTCTTCATCCATACAACTTCAGTCAAAATTCGGAAACTATACATCCTAATGCATAAAAATCAAAAGTATCACCCCGTCGGCCTCCTGTTGGCCGAAGAGGGACTTTTCGGCCAATCGTTGGCCAAAGAGGACTTTTTGGCCAACCGGGCGAAAAAGTCCCTCTTCGACGCCGAAAAATGGTCTTCGACCAACACCTGCTCTCCTGTTTAGAAAATTCATATCAATTAGGATTTTTAATATTTTAATTTGATTCTTTTTGCATTATATTAGAAATTTTATGAAGTTTCTGTAGATATCAAGTTTGACTAGATTTGAAACTTTGAATTTCAATTTTAATGAATTTGCTCAAATCACTAGATTTCCTATAATTTGAGCTAGGAGTATTTTTTAGATGATTCTTTTAATTTGAGCTATTTCTTTTAATTTTAATTGCTTTGAATTGTTTTATTTAGTTTTTTTGACATATTCTTTTAGTTTCTGCTAAGTTAACAATAGATATTTTATTTTTTGTATTTTTTTCTTTTATCCTTCATTTTCTTTCCCGTCGTTCTTTCCCTCCATTTTCTCCCGCTATTTTCTTTCCCGCCATTCTTTGCCGCCATTTTCTCCCGCCATTCTCTCCCACCATTCTTTGTCTCCATTTGCTCCTGCCATTTTCTTTCCCGTCATTTTATTTTCCGCCATTCTCTCCTTCCATTTTCTCCCGTCATTTTCTTTCCCGCCATTTTCTTTCACGCCATTCTGTCCCGCCATTTTCTTTCCCGCCATTCTCTCCCACCATTTTCTTTCCCGCCATTCTCCCCTGCCATTTTCTTTCCTGCCATTCTCTCCCGCCATCTTCTTTCCCGCCATCTTCTTTCTCGCCATCTTCTCTTCTCAACTTATAAAACGAGCCTCACGGTGTCCACGACCGTAGATAACATCGTCTGACATGGTCTGTGTCTCCTGCGTCGGTGCTGGTGGTGGAGTGTGAAACACTGTTTGAGAGAAGTCATAAGTGTTTGCAGCTTCGTCATCATCATCGAAAAGTGTTTCACACTTATGACTTCTCTTAGAGAGTGTTTCACACTCCACATGAAGGCATCATTGTCATCCTCCGCCGATGCAGCACTCTTGCCCTTTGATGATGCGGTACTATTGCCCTTTGACGATGCGGTACTCTTGCCCTTGGTGCTCGGCATGAAAATATCGTCTTCGTCCTCGCTGTCTTGGGTCCATAAATAAGTATGTTCTGTTGCAGCCTTTAGGAATGCTTCACCGTTATGTTGTTGCTTCTTCCATCTTCCATGCAACCTGAGAAGTTCTTTTCGTATCTCCTCAAAGGTCCTTGCAGGCTACCCGCACCTACTTAATACGTGAGCCAACTCATTCAATAAGGTGTCACTACTGAGGAGTTCGTCCCATGGAACTATCCTATTGTCTATCTTGAAATTGGTGTCTAAACTCAAAAGACATTTGAACATACTAGGTGAAAACAACTACGATCAAAAGGATAACCGGACATCTTGATGAGACTACACTGGCCTCCTTAGTGTGGCGGGAGAGAATGGCGGGAAAGCAAATGGCGGGAGAAAATGGTAGCAGAGAAAATGACGGGAAAGAAAATGGAGGGAAAAAGATTGCAGGAAAGTATAGTTTTTTCATGTATAAAACGACAATGGTTGTACAGGATTTATAAGGCACTTTTAAATATAAACTCCTATCAAGCTCAAAGTTTTCTACTAGGATAAAAGAAATAAAATACAAATAAAATAGCTACTAATAAATTAACAGAAACTAAAAGAATATGTCAAAAAACTAAAGAAAACAATTTAGAGTAATTAAAATTAAAAGAAATAGCACAAAACATATAAAACACTAAAACAGAACTGTTTTCATAAAAACCTAATTTTAAATAATCCTAAAAGTTGTCAATTAATTACTACTGATAAAAAAGTCACAAAGAACCAGTAGCAAAAAAGAATCATCTAAAAAATACTCCTAGCTCAAATTATAGGCAATCTAGTGATTTGAGCAAATTCATGAAAATTCAAATTCAAATTTTCAAATCTAGTCAAACTTGATATTTACAGAAACTTCATAAAATTTATAATCTAATGCAAAAAGAATCAAATTAAATTACTAAAAATCATAATTGATATTAATTTTTTAAAACAGGAGAGCAGGTGTTGACCGAAGACCACTTTTTTGCCTACCATTGGCTGAAGAGGGACCTCTTTGGCCAAGGGTTGGCCGAAAAGTCCTCTTTGGCCAACAGTTGGCCGAAAAGACCCTCTTTGGCCAACAGTAGACCGAAAAGTCCCTCTTCGGCCAACAGGAGGCCAACAGGGTGATACTTTTGATTTTTATGCATTAGGGTGTATAGTTTCCGAATTTGCTATAAAAATCATCATAGTTTCAAAAAAACTGGAGAAACGGTGCTCCAATGGATAGTAGATGTAAAAAAAATGAAAATGATAAGTGCCACATGTCAGGTCGCGGCACTCCTGCGACGTTTTCGATGACAATTTCAGTCATATGGCAAATTCCAGTGACATAGGACAAGTTTTTGTCAAAAATAAACTGAAGCACGAAAGTTGTCATGCTTGTCATCTAAATTTGTTATAAAAAAATGTTCGGAGTTGCCATATTTGTACCTAACGTGTGGAACTTATCAGGGTCCAATTTTTTTAGATAGGGCATGATGTAAAATAGGCCACTAATTTGCATCACCTGTGTAGCTCAAGCAAATCCAAAACCAGCCACGTGAACGCACAATCGCTGCATGGAACATTCATATTCCCACCCTGCGAGACCACCACCGACGAAACCCATCCGCCCCGCCTCGTCGCCGCCGGATCCGTACCTTCCCACCACCGCGTGGCCCCTAAATCATCCCACACCGCCTCGATTCTGATGCCACATCACCTCCATACTACCCCATCATGCGGTCCTCCAATCGTGATCCGCCCTACATAGTTGCCTGCATCAACGCCACACCTGCTCCGTTGTCATGGCGCCGAAGCCATCGAAGGGCAAGACGGGCTGCAAGGGGTGATGTTGGCTCCCTCCAACGCTTCGGTGTGGAGTTTCGGTGTGACAACTGTTGCTACTAGCTCGCACCTTCACGATTGTGGAGCTTGGCAAAGAATAAGAAGGTCCAAACTGCTCCTGGCCAAAGCATTGAAGTGGCGATTGTGAGGTTCGCGCGGGAGAATTTAGAGTATGTTGAGTACGAGTTGGAGTTTTTCTGAAAGTGTGGCCACGGGAAGAAGAAAAAGCAGGTGAAGCAGGAGAACGGGGCTAGCCCTCGACGGTGATCAAGATCGAACTCGACGAGGAGGAGGAGCTCGATAGTTCTAACGAGGAGACCATCGCGCTCTGGAACTCAATCCAGAGCGACCCCGAGTCTGACGAGTAGTTTATGTTCAGGGTGATCAAGTAGTATCGGTATGAAGTAGTCGTTGCAATGTTTGTAGTATGAACTATGTTTATGTTTGAAATGAACTTGGTATATTTGCACTTTTGTTTGTGTGAATGAACTATTTTTACACATCTGTTGGAGCACTAGTAGTGTCCTATTGCACATCACCTACTGAAGTTGGAGGTTTTTATGATGTAGAAAGGCACCGTCGTGCCTTCATGAGCTCATCTATTGGAGGAGCCTTGCTCCGATGCTCCCCCCTAACTCAATTTCCTAGGGGTATTCTTAACCCCGGCCATATATTTTTTTTCTCCTGCCCACCGCTGCCCATATCCAAGCCTTGTATAACCCATACGTATGTATACGGTGACATCCCAGAAAAAAAAGATGACACGACCCCATGACCAGGTACGACCTGCCGACGACCGATCCATCAATCACGTAGCTGCATCATTCACGCAACTCCTCCATCATTCTGTTAAGGTTCTGTAGGAATATCGGCGGTGGCGATCTCATCGCCGGTGATCTCGTCCAAGAGCGCGCGCGGCACCGTCATGAACCCCCAGCGCTCGCAGGTACCGCATTCCGTTTCCCTGCATTTGTCTCGCTCGCGGCAGCATCAAACGAACTGTCGCCGTTTTCGTCGTAGTGGTTAACCTAGCGAGGCGGGTAACCTAGCTTTCCGGCAGTCCAGGCCATCGCAGATCTTGTTTTGGTAGTGTTGCTCGTCATGATACACAGTGATCACGCGGGCTAAAGTGGATTTCTTCTTTCTAGGGTTAACCTAGCGCCGGTTGCCGTCAGTTGTGTGCACGACGACTCCGTTATTTGATGCGGCGACTTACCTAGGTATCCGACGATCCAAAGTGATCACGACTGGTGTCGTGGGCTAGGTATCTGGCAGCGCATGTTATCATGGGTAGCGTTGCTTCTAGCGATCCAAAGTGATCACGTACTGGTGCTGTGGGCATCTTCCTTACTAGGGTTAACGTACCTTAACGCCAATGACCGGTGTGGAGAGGGGGGAGGATCATGGGTGGTCAGAGGTCGTTGGCGTCAGTTGTGTACATGATCTGAACACCCTTGGTTGGGGCGCTCTCCGGTTGGGGTAGTTTATTTAACATCCGTGATCGTGTGCTATGTGTTGTATATTTCAGCATTGACAATGTTTGCACATGTGATGATACATATTATTTTTTGTAGGAAATGGCGGACGATGAGTTAACTGATATCATGTATGACATGGAGTTTGGAGAACTCATGAAAGACTGGATAGAAGATTGGTCAATGATGAAAATTCAGATCGTGGAGATTAGTCAGAGAATGGGGACGAATGGGAAGATCTTAATGTGAGTGGCATTATCATGTTGTAATTTTTTGGTGGCATCCGACAAGATTATATTTTTGTATTGAAAATTTATAGATGGATGAGCATAATGATGGTTAGGAAAACAATGAGCATGATGATGGTCAGGAAAACAACTCGGAGATCTCGAATGAAGATTACATTAGTCAGGTATGGAAGTGGAATTTTTTGTTGGCATGCAAATTGAACTTATCCTGTAATACTATATGATAAGTACTTATGTATTTGTGTTATATTTTTCAGCTCGTTTCCAAATGTCATAATGCGTATGACTATTACGTTGAATCCGACGCGGAGACATGCCTTGATGATGAATCATTAGCTGCACGTGATTCTAGGGAGTCGCAGTCGTCGGTCATCTTGAGTGAGGTATGTATGTAATGAATGTTGTATGGAAGTAATGTTAAAACCATAGAAAACTGTTTTCATGGCTATGTTATGATTGTGTAGGTGACAGAAGATGAGGGGAAAAATAATGTCCAAGATACTGCCAGTGCAGATGATAAGAGGGATATGTTCATGCAGATAATACAAATGACTTTTATGTCTCACGATGTTGCGTTTGATTTCTACAACAGCTATGCTAGAGATAATGGTTTCAGCATCAGAAAGGGCAAGGTCAGGTATAACAAAACCGAGTCACATCATATGCGTTATAGGTGGTTTGTTTGTTCCAGACAAGGAAAACGTGACAGCAGGTTGCTAACCAAGGAAGGACACATCCGTAGGCTCAGACCCGAGACACGCTACCACTGCGAAGCGCACCTGACCGTCAAGCTTGACCAAAAGCATGGGGTTTGGTATGTTGAAAGTTTTGAGGACAATCATAGCCACTTTTTGGCAGGACCGGATGAGGTACCTTTTCTTTGGTCCCACAGAAAAATCAAAGAGTACCAGAAAGCTGAGATAATATCCATGGGAGTTGCAGGGATTAGAATTCACGACATGATGGATTCCTTCATCAGCAAACATGTATGGTATGGCGGTGTTGGTTTTACCAGGCGTGAAATATACAACCTTTGTGCCAGGGAGAAGAGGAAGCTGCTTTCAAAAGGTGATGCTGCCACAGCCATGCATAGGCATCATGGCCAGTAGGAAACAAAGGGATCCTAGCTTCTTTTTCGAGTACAAGCTAGATAAGGAAGGACATATGAATAGGATGTTCTGGCGTGACTCCCAGTCTCTTCATGACTATGAGTACTTCGGCGACGTGCTTGTATTTGATAGCACGTACAAGATGAACCGGTATGGTATGTGTCGGTGTCAACACTGGCAGATCTCGGGTAGGGGGTCCCAAACTGTGCGTCTGAGGATCGAAGGTAACAGGAAGCGCGGGACACAATGTTTACCCAGGCTCAGGCCCTCTTAATGGAGGTAATACCCTACTTCCTGCTTGATTGACTTTGATGAGTATAAGGGTTACAAGAGTTGATCTACCTCGAGATCGTAATGGCTAAACACTAGATGTCTAGCGTGTATGATTTCTTATGGCCTCTACGGACTAAACCCTTCGATTTATATAGACACCGGAGGGGGCTAGGGTTGTACAGAGTCGGTTTATAGAGAAAGGAAAATACATATCCGAACGCCAAGCTTGCCATCCACGCTTACAGAGAAAGGAAAATACATATCCGAACGCCAAGCTTGCCATCCACGCAAAGGAGAGTCCCATCCGGACACGGGAGAAGGCCTCCCATCTTGTATCTTCACGACCCATCAGTCCGGCCCAGGTCACATGGCCCGGACGCCCGAGGACCCTATAATCCAGGACTCCCTCAGTAGCCCCTGAACCAGTCATCAATGACGATGTGTCCGGTGCACAAATTGTCTTCAGCATTGCAAGGCGGGTTCCTCCTCCGACTACTCCAAAGTAGTCTTCCGAACACGAGAACTATATCCGGCTCTTTAACAGTTACAACCCTCAATCGCAAGGGCACCAATACTTAATCAAAAAACATAGCATGTCTTACTGACAGCTTTACTAGCGAGATGGTACGTCTGGCCACTTTATTATTCTGAACCATTTTTCGGCCTCCAACTTCGCGTTTCAAGACGCAACCCCCGGTGACACGTCTTGTCAAAGCAGAGATCGTGTCGCCTTATTGCGGGATTCTCATCAATGTGGTTTTGGGTAATCCAACTGTACCATTCGCACGACCCCTTGGAAATAGGCGAGTTTTAAGAATTGTAAGGGGGCGCTTGATATTCACTGCCCTTATAAGGGGATAAGGACCCATCTTTTTGCCCCACGCCTTCTTCTTCCTCTGCCCCTCCGTCCCCGAGCTCCAGCGCCCAAGTTTCGATCTTTCCCGTCACCACCAAACACTCCAGCCATGTCCGACTCTGGAGCGCAGGGCAAGTGGATGGCTTCCTCCGTCATAGAGGGGAACATCAAGGAACTCCGGGAAGCGGGGTACTTGGCCGCGGATATAGCCCACTGGCTCCCTGCTAAAAAGCAGATCATTCCCGCCCTGGAGCCTAATGAGAGGGTAGTGTTTATCCCCCACTTCCTTCACAGACTAGGTTTTCCCCTCCATCGTTCCGTTCATGGCCTTATGTTTTATTACGGGTTAGATTGTCATGATCTAGCCCCGAATTCCTTCCTCAACATTTCGGCGTTCATCGTCGTGCGTGAGGCGTTCCTCCGCATTTCCCCCCACTTCGGCCTATGGCTCAAGGTCTTCAATGTGAAGCCGAAAATGGTCGATGGTCAACACGCGGAGTGTGGTGGTGCCATGGTGAGCAAGCTCCCCAACGTCACCTGGCCCAAGGGGACCTTCATGGAGACCGTGAAGGGATGGCAATAGGAGTGGTTCTATATCACGGAACCCCACGACGCTACATGGACCGCCACTCCTGAGTTCAAATCCGGGCCCAATGCGGCTTGCATCATGGATTAACAAGGGCCTGGATTGGGCGTCGTCTGACGAGGTGATGACGCTGCAGAAGCGCGTCAAGAGCATGATAGAGAAGAACACCAGTCTTGCCAACGTGATCCAGGTAATGCTTTTTCGCTAGATTCTCCCCTGCCAACGTCGGACTCTCCATATGTGGGAGTTCGATCCGGCCAGTCCTCGGACCCTGCGGTGGTTCTTCGGCACGACGAACGAAGAAATGTGGAAGCTACTATTCAAGGCCCAGAAGTCATGGGCAGAAACTACCGACGACCTCGGCCTCGATTGCGCTCATTCGGCCACTCCCGTAAGTTTTAGGATAACCTTAATTTGTAAATCCAAGGAGTATACTGAGCTTTCCATTCTTTCCACAGGGCTGGACAAAGAAGGCAGAGCGGATCCAATGTCCGGCTCCGCTACCCGAAGACCCAGCCATCCCTCTGTTAACGAAGATGCTGGTTTCGGCGCCGTATCAAGCGCCGGAGAAGAAGGCCAAGAAGAAGGGCAAGAGGCCAGAGGTGGCCTCCGCCGTAAAGGTGCTTCGGACGTTGTGTACGAAGATACTGAAGCTCTCTCCTCTCATGACGAAGATGAAGAGGAGGAGGAAGAGAGCAATTCTCCCCCTACGGGGAGGAAGAAGAAAAGGGCGGCCTCTGCGGATCCAGAAGCGGAGGCGTCCAAAAGGGGGAGAATATCCCTTTTGGATGACTCGGATTCAGATACCGAAGTCATCCCCAAGCGCGCCTTAGGGCAAAGCCCCTGGCCGAATCGTAAGTATTCAAAGATACTATGCATATATCTGGTTTTATGCCTTGTGGTTCTAACACATTGAATAGTGTGCTGTAGTCCGGCTTGCGATCTCCCCCAACGATCATCGTCTTCTGGGAATTCGCTAGGGCCAAACATGATGGAGAGCGAGACACCTCCGCCGGCCTCTCCGCCCACTGCAATGGACAATACCGAAGTGTTGTCCCGAAGAACCTCTCTAGGCCATGGGGAGGTGCGAGAGGCCGTCAAGGTGGCGCCAGAGGGTAATACCTCTGCTGCCGAAAACAGGGGGAACCGACCCCCATGGAGACTGGCAATGGGGACCATGCCCAATTCGGCTCCCGACCGAATATCATTCCGGAGATCTGCACGGCGCCGAAATCAGGAGAGCAGCCTCCTTTGAAAGAAGGGGGCGCGTTGAGTCCACCAGCAACCTCTGTCAATCCAGGGGCGTCGGATACTCTGGTGGAAGCGCTTCAGCGCGCTTCCATTATGGAGGAACATTGTACCCTTATGGGTACGGTGGTTGAAAAGGTTTAGTCCGCTAAAAGCGGATTGAATGAAACTTATACCATCCTTCTAACAGGCTTTGAGGTATGCGATGTAATATTCTTTAGCTGTTGTGTATTGATACGTCTCCAACGTATTTATAATTTTTCATTGCTCCATGCTATATTATCTACTGTTTTGGACAATATTGGGATTTATTATCCACTTTTATATTATTTTTGGGACTAACCTATTAACCGGAGGCCTAGCCCAGAATTGCTGTTCTTTTACCTATTTCAGAGTTTTGCAGAAACGGAATATCAAATGGATAACAAGATGGGGCAGCAAGGCATGTATTGTATTGTTGCCATTGAGGATAACAAGATGGGGTTTTTATCATATTGCATGAATTTATCCCTCTACATCATGTCATCTTGCTTAAGGCGTTACTCTGTTTTCTTGAACTAATACTCTAGATGCATGCTAGATAGCGGTCGATGAGTGGAGTAATAGTAGTAGATGCAGGCAGGAGTCGGTCTACTTGTCTCGGACGTGATGCCTATATACATGATCATACCTAGATATTCTCATAACTATGCTCAATTCTGTCAATTGCTCAACAGTAATTCGTTCACCCACCGTAAAATACTTATGCTCTTGAGAGAAGCCACTAGTGAAACCTATGGCCCCCGGGTCTATCTTCATCATATTAATCTTCCATCACTTTATTATTGCTTTGCTTTTTTACTTTGCCTTTTATTTACTTTGCATATTTATCACAAAAATACCAAAAATATTATCTATCATATCTATCAGATCTCACTCTCGTAAGTGACCGTGAAGGGATTGACAACCCCTTATCGCGTTGGTTGCATGGAGTTATTTGCTTTGTGCAGGTACGAGGGACTCGCGTGTAGCCTCCTACTGGATTGATACCTTGGTTCTCAAAAACTGAGGGAAATACTTATGCTACTTTGCTACATCATCCTTTCCTCTTCAAGGAAATCCAACGCAGTGCTCAAGAGGTAGCAAGAAGAATTTCTGGCGCCGTTGCCGGGGAGTCTACGCAAAAGTCAACATACCAAGTACCCATCACAATCCCTTATCTCCCGCATTACATTATTTGCCATTTTCCTCTCGTTTTCCTCTCCCCCACTTCACCCTTGTCGTTTTATTCGCCCTCTCTTTTCCGTTTGCCTTTTCTCGCTTGCCTTTTGTTTGCTTGTGTGTTGGATTGCTTGCTTGTCATGATGGCTCAAGATAATACCAAATTGTGTGACTTTACCAATACCAACAATAATGATTTCCTTAGCACTCCGATTGCTCCTCTTACCAACACTGAATCTTGTGAAATCAATACTGCCTTGTTGAATCTTGTTATGAAAGATCAATTCGCCGGCCTTCCTAGTGAAGATGCGGCTACTCATCTAAATAGCTTCGTTGATTTGTGTGATATGCAAAAGAAGAAATATGTTGATAATGATATTGTTAAATTGAAGCTATTTCCTTTTTCGCTTAGAGATCGTGCTAAAGCTTGGTTTTCGTATTTGCCTAAAAATAGTATTGACTCTTGGAACAAGTGCAAAGATGCCTTTATCTCTAAGTATTTTCCTCGCACTAAGATCATCTCTCTTAGAAACGATATTATGAATTTTGAGCAACTTGATCATGAACATGTTGCACAAGATTGGGAGAGGATGAAATTAATGATACGTAATTGCCCCACTCATGGTTTGAATCTGTGGATGATTATACAAAACTTTTATGCCGGATTGAATTTTGCTTCTAGAAATCTTTTGGATTCGGCCGCGGGAGGCACTTTTATGGAAATCACTTTAGGAGAAGCTACTAAACTCCCACTACGGGAAACAGGAGATTTGCCGTCAGTACTGTTCTTTGCCGTCAGCATTTCGTCGGGCCAGACGGCAAAGACTAGTTTTACCGACAGCGACTAACGACATAGAACAACTGACGGCAAATCCATACTTTGCCGTCTTTAGAAAAATGATTCTTTGCCGTCTGTGATTTTTTTACAGACGGCAAAAAGTCTTTGCCGTCTGTGATTTTTTTACAGACGGCAAAGAGAGCTCTTTGCCGTCTGTAAAAAAAATCGCAGACGGCAAAGAGAAAGCACAGCACACGGATCGATCCCACGGATCGATGACATGGCATGGTCTGCGCCGCCCGCACCCGCCCGTGTCTCTCACCACATGCGCCCCACCCACCCATCTCATCACTATCTCTCTATCTTATCCCCAAGGCCCACCACGATCTCTCCCACGCCAACCCCATCTCTGCCTCGATCCCCTTCTTCTCTGCTGCTGACCCCACGCCCGGTCCAGGCCTCCTCCTCATCCACTACTCGTCAACCGCTGCGCTCGATCCCGCCTCGCCGTCGCCTGAGCCGAGGATGACGCGGGATCCTCCTCCTCCTCCCCTGCTTGTCAGCCCCCGCCGCTCGACCCTGCCTCGCCGTCGCCTGAGCCGGAGGCCGCCGCCGGGTCCTCCTCCTCCTCCTCCCCGCCCATGACCCGGCGCCTCCTCCTCCTTCCCTGCTCGTCGACCGTGCTGGTCAACCCCGCCTCACCGGCACGGGATCCTCCTCCCCGCCCGCGACTCCGTGGCTCCTCCCCTGCTCGTCAACCGCCGCCGCCCTTCGACACGGCGGCGCTGTTGCTTTGTCAACAGCTCGCCGGAGCTTCTCTGCAGCACAACCTCCCGCCTGGTCGACCCCATCTCGCCGCTGCCTGAGCCGGAGGTAGCATAGGGATCCTCCTCCTCCCCGTCCATGACCCCACACCTCCTCTCGCTCCATGGCGCCATGGTCAACTCCGCCCGAAGACCACCGTTCGCCTCCTCGATCTCAAGGCCTGCTCTCGGATCTACGCTGGCAAGGGCTAGTTCATCCATTTTGTAATAGTTTTTTTTGATGTTTTGTTCGTCCGCTCGTCCTGTAAATGGAGAACAGTATATCGTGTAAATACTGTGATGATGGATATATAGTTCTATGTAAGTAGAGTACTTCTGTCATGTAAAAATCCATTATTTTGTCATTGCTGTGAAAGATTTTCCCTACGCCTTCGGCCATCTACAGCCCCAGCATATGTACTGTTGTTTCATTCTTTTTAAATAAAAATATTAGCTTTGCCATCTGGGTATATGAGGATGACGGTAAAGACATAGCCTAGCTGACGGCAAAGTACTTAACGCCGTCCGTCAGCGCGACTACTCCGTCTGTTGGCATATCTTTGCCGTCTAGCTAGTCCGCTGACGGCAAACCCTATTGACTGACGGCAAACTCTTTGCCGTCATCCCGACAAATAGCAGACGGCAAAGTATTCTTTGCCGATTTATCTTTGCCGTCTGCTTCCTGACGGCAAAGTCTTTGCCGTCTGGAATTAGGTCTTTGCCGACTGTAATCCACAAACGGCAAATTACCTGTTTCCTGTAGTGTCCTAGATAATATTATGGTTAATTATTCTCAATGGCACACTGAAAGATCTACTAATAAAAAAGTGCATGCGATAGAAGAAATTAATGTTTTGAGTGGAAAGATGGATGAACTTATGAAATTATCTGCTACTAAGAGTGTTTCTTCTGATCCTAATGATATGCCTTTGTCTACTTTGATTGAGAATAATAATGAATCTATGGATGTGAATTTTGTTGGTAGAAATAATTTTGGTAACAACGCGTATAGAGGGAACTTTAATCCTAGACCTTATCCTAGTAATCCTTCTAATAATTATAGAAATTCCTACAACAACTCTTATGGAAATTTTAATAAGATGCCCTCTGAATTTGAGGCTAGTGTTAAAGAGTTTATGAATTCGCAAAAGAATTTCAATGCTTTGCTTGAAGAAAAATTGCTTAAAGTTGATGATTTGGCTAGGAATGTTGATAGAATTTCTCTTGAGGTTGATTCTTTAAAGCTTAGATCTATTCCTCCTAAGCATGATATCAATGAGTCTCTCAAAGCCATGAGAATTTCCATTGATGAGTGCAAGGAAAGAACCGCTAGGATGCGTGCTACGAAAGATGCCTTTATTAAAGCGTGTTCTTCCAATTCCTATGAAAATAAAGATGAAGATCTAAAAGTTATTGATGTGTCCCCTATTAAATCTTTGTTTTGCAATATGAATCTTGATAATGATGGGACAGAATATGATCCACCTTTACCTAGAAGGCGTTCCAAGAATTCGTAGTTTTTAGATCTTGATGCTAAAAGTGATAAAAGTGGGAAAACCCTAGATGTTGCTAAACCCACTATCTTGGATTTCAAGGAATTTAATTATGAAATTTGCTCTTTAATTGATTTTGTTTCCTTGTTGCAATCCGTGCTAAATTCTCCTCATGCTTATAGTCAAAATAAAGCCTTTACTAAACATATCGTTGATGCCTTGATGCAATCTTATGAAGAAAAACTTGAGTTGGAAGTTTCTGTCCCTAGAAAACTCTATGATGAGTTGGAACCTACTATTAAAATTAAAATTAAAATTAAAGATCATGAGTTTTGTGCTTTGTGTGATTTGGGTGCTAGTGTTTCCACTATTCCCAAAACTTTATGTGATTTGCTAGATTTCTGTGATTTCGGTGATTGCTCTCTAAACTTGCACCTTGCGGATTCCACTATTAAGAAACCTATGGGAAGGATTAATGATGTTTTATTGTTGCAAATAGGAATTATGTGCCCGTATATTTTATCGTTCTTGATATAGATTGCAATCCTTCATGCCCTATTATTCTTGGTAGACCTTTCCTTAAAACGGTTGGTGCAATTATTGATATGAAGGAAGGGAATATTAGATTCCAATTTACATTAAAGAAAGGCATGGAATACTTCCCTAAGAAAATAAAATTACCATATTAATCTATCATGAGCGCCACTTATGGATTGCCTACCAAAGATGGCAATACCTAGATCTATCCTTGCTTTTATGCCTAGCTAGGGGCGTTAAACGATAGCGCTTGTTGGGAGGCACCCAATTTTATTTTTAGTTTTTTGCTTTTTGCTTCTGTTTAGGAATAAATCTTTGATCTAGCCTCTGGTTAGATGTGTTTTTATGTTTTATTTAGTGTTTGTGCCAAGTTAAACCTATAGGATCTTTTTGGATGATAGTTATTTGATCTTGCTATAATTTCCAGAATCTTTCTGTTCACGGAAACAATTGTTAAAAATCACCAGAACGTGATAAAATACTGATTCCAATTGCTTCTGATCAATAAACAAATTGTCTAGGTCTTCCTAGTTTGGTAGATTTTTTGGAGTTCCATAAGTTTGTGTTAGTTACAGATTACTACAGACTGTTCTGTTTTTGACAGATTCTGTTTTTCGTGTGTTGTTTGCTTATTTTGATGAATCTATGGTTAGTAAAATAGTTTATAAACCATAGAGAAGTTGGAATACAGTAGTTTTAACACAAATATAAATAAAGAATGAGTTCATTACAGTACCTTGAAGTGGTCTTTTGTTTTCTTTCACTAACGGAGCTCACGAGATTTCTGTTGAGTTTTGTGTTGTGAAGTTTTCAAGTTTTGGGTGAAATCTTTTGATGGATTATGGAACAATGAGTGGAAAGAGCCTAAGATTGGATATGCCCATGGCACCCCAAGATAATCTAAGGACACCAAAAATTCGAAGCTTGGGTATGCCCCAGAAGGCATCCCCTCTTTCGTCTACTTCCATCGGTAACTTTACTTGGAGCTATATTTTTATTCACCACATGATATGTGTTTTGCTTGGAGCCTCTTGTATGATTTGATTCTTTGTTTGTTAGTTTACCACAATCATACTTGCTGTACACACCTTTTGAGAGAGCCATACATGATTTGGAATTTGTTAGAATACTCTATGTGCTTCACTTATATCTTTTGAGCTATATAGTTTTGCTCTAGTGCTTCACTTATATCTTTTAGAGCACGGTGGTGGATTTGTTTTACAGAAACTATTGATCTCTCATGCTTCACTTAGATTATTTTGAGAGTCTTTAATAGCATGGTAATTTGCTTAAAAATCCTAATATGCTTGGTATTCAAGATTTGTAAAACTTTCTTTTGAGCGCGTTGAATGCTAAGAAAAGTTTGATGCTTGATAATTGTTTTGAGATATGAAGATGGTGATATTAGAGTCATGCTAGTTGAGTAGTTGTGAATTTGAGAAATACTTGTGTTAAAGTTTGTGATTCCCGTAGCATACACGTATGGTGAACCGTTATGTGATGAAGTCGGAGCATGATTTATTTATTGATTGTCTTCCTTATGAGTGGCGGTCGGGGACGCGCGATGGTCTTTTCCTACCAATCTATCCCCCTAGGAGCATGCGCGTAATACTTTGTTTTGATAAGTTGTAGATTTTTGCAATAAGTATATGAGTTCTTCATGACTAATGTTGAGTCCATGGATTATACGCACTTACCTTCCTTCCACCATTGCTAGCCTCTCGAATACCGCACACTTTTCGCCAGTATCATACACCCACCATATACCTTCCTCAAAACAGCCACCATACCTACCTATCATGGCATTTCCATAGCCATTCCGAGATATATTGCCATGCAACTTTCCACCGTTCCATTTATTATGCCACGCTCCATCATTGTCATATTGCTAGCATGATCATGTAGTTGACATCGTATTTGTGGCAAAGCCACCGTTCATAATTCTTTAATACATGTCACTCTTGATTCATTGCATATCCCGGTACACCGCCGGAGGCATTCATATAGAGTCATACTTTGTTCTAAGTGTCGAGTTGTAATTGTTGAGTTGTAAGAAAATAAAAGTGTGATGATCATCATTTTTAGAGCATTGTCCCAAGTGAGGAAAAGGATGATGGAGACTATGATTCCCCCACAAGTCGGAATGAGACTCCGGGACTCCGGACAAAAAAAAGAGGCCATAAAAAAAAGGAGAAAAGGCACAAACAAAAAAATGAGAGAAAAATAGAGAAGGGACATTGTTACTATCCTTTTACCACACTTGTGCTTGAAAGTAGCACCATGATCTTCATGATAGAGAGTCTCTTATTTTGTCACTTTCATATACTAGTGGAAATTTTTCATTATATAACTTGTCTTGTATATTCCAATGATGGACTTCCTCAAAATGCCCTAGGTCTTCGTGAGCAAGCGAGTTGGATGCACACCCACTTAGTTTCTTTTGTTGAGCTTTCATATACTTATAGCTCTAGTGCATCCATTGCGTGGCAATCCCTACTCACTCACATTGATATCTATTGATGGGCATCTCCATAGCCCGTTGATACACCTAGTTGATGTGAGACTGTCTTCTCCCTTTTTGTCTTCTCCACAACCACCATTCTATTCCACATATAGTGCTATATCCATGGCTCACGCTCATGTATTGCGTGAAGATTGAAAACGTTTGAGAATGTCATAAGTATGAAACAATTGCTTGGCTTGTCATCGGGGTTCTGCATGATTTAAATACTTTGTGTGGTGAAGATAGAGCATAGCCAGACTATATGATTTTGTAGGGATAACTTTCTTTGGCCATGTTATTTTGAGAAGACATGATTGCTTAGTTAGTATGCTTGTAGTATTATTATTTTTCTGTCAATACGAACTTTTGTCTTGAATCTTTCGGATCTGAATATTCATACCACAATTAAGAAGATTTACATTTAAATTATGCCAAGTAGCACTCCGCATAAAAAATTCCGTTTTTATCATTTACCTACTCGAGGACGAGCAGGAATTAAGCTTGGGGATGCCTGATACGTCTCCGACGCACCTATAATTTTTTATTGCTCCATGCTATAGTATCTACTGTTTTGGACAATATTGGGCTTTATTATCCACTTTTATATTATTTTTGGGACTAACCTATTAACCGGAGGCCCAGCCCAGAATTGCTGTTTTTTGCCTATTTCAGAGTTTTGCAGAAACGAAATATCAAACGGTGTCCAAATGGAATGAAACCTTCAGGAACGTGATTTTCTCACCAAACGTGATCCAGGAGACTTGGACCCTACGTCAAGAAAGAAAGGAGGTGGCCATGAGGTAGGGGGGCGCGCCTACCCCCCAGGGCGCGCCCTCACCCTCGTGGGCCCCATGTTGCTCCACCGACGTACTTCTTCCTCCTATATATACCTACGTACCCCCAAACGATCAGATACAGAGCCAAAAACCTAATTCCACCACCGCAACCTTCTGTACCCACGAGATCCCTTCTTGGGGCCTATTCCGGAGCTCCGCCGGAGGGGACATCTACCACGGAGGGTTTCTACATCATCATAGCCCCTCCGATGAAGTGTGAGTAGTTTACCTCAGACCTTCGGGTCCATAGTTAGTAACTAGATGGCTTCTTCTCTCTTCTTGGATCTCAATACAATGTTCTCCCCCTCTCTCGTGGAGATCTATTTGATGTAATCTTCTTTTTGTGGTGTGTTTGTTGAGACCGATGAATTGTGGGTTTATGATCAAGATTATCTATGAACAACATTTGAATCTTCTCTGAATTCTTTTATGTATGATTGGTTATCTTTGCAAGTCTGTTCGAATTATCAGTTTGGTTTGGCCTACTAGATTGATCTTTCTTGCAATGGGAGAAGTGCTTAGCTTTGGGTTCAATCTTGCGGTGTCCTTTCCCAGTGACAGTAGGGGCAGCAAGGCATGTATTGTATTGTTGCCATCGAGGATAACAAGATGGGTTTTTTATCATATTGCATGAATTTATCCCTCTACATCATGTCATCTTGCTTAAGGCATTACTCTGTTTTCTTGAACTTAATACTCTAGATGCATGCTGGATAGCGGTCGATGAGTGGAGTAATAGTAGTATATGCAGGCAGGAGTCGGTCTACTTGTCTCGGACGTGATGCCTATATACATGATCATACCTAGATATTCTCATAACTATGCTCAATTCTGTCAATTGCTCAACAGTAATTCGTCCACCCACCATAAAATACTTATGCTCTTGAGAGAAGCCACTAGTGAAACCTATGGCCCCCGGGTCTATCTTCATCATATTAATCTTCCATCACTTTATTATTGCTTTGCTTTTTTACTTTGCCTTTTATTTTACTTTGCATCTTTATCACAAAAATACCAAAAATATTATCTATCATATCTATCAGATCTCACTCTCGTAAGTGACCGTGAAGGGATTGACAACCCCTTATTGCGTTGGTTGCGAGGAGTTATTTGCTTTGTGCAGGTACGAGGGACTCGCGCGTAGCCTCCTACTGGATTGATACCTTGGTTCTCAAAAACTAAGGGAAATACTTACACTACTTTGCTGCATCATCCTTTCCTCTTCAAGGAAATCCAACGCAGTGCTCAAGAGGTAGCATGTATATACAAAAGATATGCCTGTTATAGATAGTAGCCCTAAGACTCTGTGCGGCCTTTCTAAAGAAGGGCGGAATAGAGGATCAAGTAATATTCGCATGAGATAACATACGTATCTATTGTGATCAACAGGCTTCGCTAGTAGCGGCTACCTCTCAGGCCGCTGAAGTGTCCGAACTGAAGCGGAAGTTGGAGCGGGCCGATGAAGAACTCATCCGCGCCAATAAGCGACTAGAGGAAAAGCAAGGTATGCAATACCTATGCATATCTGATATGATATGAGTTTCGATTTGTTATCTGAATGAGTTTTATGAATATGCTCATAGTTGACACGTCTGAGGTTGAGACCCTCAAGAGCGCGTTGGCCGAAGCCCAGAAGGAGGCGGAGGAGGAACGAGCCACCCGCCGAAAACATGAATCGAGGGTGGAGGAAGTCCAGCAAGAGCTCAAGGATGCTATAAGAAAATGTGAGTCCTTGGAGCGCAAGATTTCGTATCAAGACTTCGAACTTGCTAAGGCCCTCCAAAGCACGAAGGAGGCCTGGGTTGAAGCCCAAGGCGCCTGCCGGGAGATCTAGGAGGCAAAGCAGATAGCAGCGGGTAAGGCCTTTAATATGCAGAGCAAATTTGTAAGGAGAAGGTACATCTTACTGACCCGGGTTTGGAGTTCTCCAGGAGCGTTTGCGGATCTGCCCTGGGGGGTTACTGATGCTGCGGAGTTCTTCCGAGCTGAAGAGGGGAGCTCAACGGAGAAGCTGTTTTGGTCGCAGTACCTTGATATGTCTCCAACGTATCTATAATTTTTGATTGTTCCATGCTATTATATTATCTGTTTTGGATGTTTAATGGGCTTTACTAAGCACTTTTATATTATATTTGGGACAAACCTACTAACCGAAGGCCCAGTGCAAATTGCTATTTTTTTTGCCTATTTCAGTGTTTCGCAGAAAAGGAATATCAAACGGAGTCCAAACCGAATGAAACCTTCGGGAGAGTTATTTTTGGAACAAACATGATCCAGAGGACTTGGAGTGGACGTCAAGAAAGAAGCGAGGAGGCCATGAGGCAAGGAGGCACACCTGCCCCTGGGCGCGCCCCCACCCTCGTGGGCCCCTCGCAGCTCCACCGACCTACTTCTTCCTCCTATATATACCCATGTACCCTAAAAACATTCAGGAGCACCACGAAACCCTATTTCCACTGCCGCAACCTTCTGTACCCGTGAGATCCCATCTTGGGGCCTTTTTTGGCGCTCTACCGGAGGGGGAATCGATCATGGAGGGCTTCTACATCAACGCCATAGCCTCTCCGCTGATGTGTGAGTAGTTTACCATAGACCTTCGGGTCCATAGTTATTAGCTAGATGGCTTCTTCTCTCTCTTTGGATCTCAATACAAAGTTCTCCTTGATCTTCTTGGAGATCTATTCGATGTAATTCTTTTTGCGGTGTGTTTGTCGAGATCTGATGAATTGTGGGTTTATGATCAAGATTATCTATGAACAATATTTGAATCTTCTCTGAATTCTTTTATGTATGATTGGTTAACTTTGCAAGTCTCTTCGAATTATTAGTTTGGTTTGGCCTACTAGATTGATCTTTCTTGCAATGGGAGAAGTGCTTAGCTTTGGGTTCAATCTTGCGGTGTCCTTTCCCAGTGACAACAGGGGCAACCAGGCACGTATTGTATTTTTGCCATCGAGGATAAAAATATGGGGTTTATATCATATTGCTTGAGTTTATCCCTCTACATCATGTCATCTTGCTTAATGCGTTACTCCATTCTTATGAACTTAATACTCCAGATGCATGCTGGATAGCGGTCGATGTGTGGATAATAGTAGTAGATGCAGAATCGCTTCGGTCTACTTGTCGCGGACGTGATGCCTATATACATGATCATGCCTAGATATTCTCATAATTATGCACTTTTCTATCAATTTCTCGACAGTAATTTGTTCACCCACCGTAATACCTATGCTATCTTGAGAGAAGCCACTAGTGAAACCTATGACCCCCGGGTCTATTTTCCATCATATAAGTTTTCAATCTAGTTTTACTTTGCATTCTTTACTTTTAGTTTATATCATAAAAATACCAAAAATATTTATCTTATTATCTCTTTAAGATCTCACTTTTGCAAGTGGTCGTGAAGGGATTGACAACCCCTTTATCGGGTTGGTTGCAAGGTTCTTATTTGTTTGTGCACGTATAAGGCGACTTGTGTGTAACCTCCTACTAGATTGATACCCTGGTTCTCAAAAAACCGAGGGAAATACTTACGCTACTTTGCTGCATCACCCTTTCCTCTTCAAGGGAAAAACCAACGCAAGCTCAAGAGGTAGCAAGAAGGATTTCTGGCGCCGTTGTCGGGGAGGCTTACGCCAAGTCAAGTCAAGATTTGATCTCCCAGCATCTATCCATCTCTGGCGTAGTTGCCAAGTCAAGTCAAGACATACCAAGTACCCATCACAACTCTTATCCCTCGCATTACATTATTTGCCATTTGCCTCTCGTTTTCCTCTCCCCCACTTCACCCTTGGCGTTTTATTCGCCCTCTTTTTCTGTTCGCCTCTTTTTGCTTGCTTCTTGTGTCATCATGTCTAGTTCTTCTATCATCGTTAGTACTCCCGATCACGAAGTTCTTAGTTTTAAACAAAGGGAGGGAGAAAATATAAAAGATTCTTGGCATAGAATTTGCAATGCCAAAAATAGATCTACTAGGAAACAATCTACTTCCGTTCTTCTTCGGAATTTTTATGTAGGCATCACTCCTTGGAACAGATATATTATTGATACCATTACCAGAGGGAATTTCTTGGGTAGCCATACTTTTGATTCTTGTAATGTTATGATAGATTTGTTTGGCCCATCACCTCTTCTGGTTAATGGAACTATTTTAGCTTTGGAACATGTGGTGCAAAGGCTTGAAATTATTGAAAATAAAGTTGCTACTATAGAGTTGATTGAAAATTTGGATAAAAAGATCCACAACCAAATTACACAATACGTATCTAAGGTAGGAGTTGCTCTTGAAAATTTTAAAGAAAAGGAACCCATAGTTAACGAAAAGATAGATCAAGATTCCACAAGAATTGATAAAATTGAGGATATTATTACCAACTTAGGGTCTGTCTTTTCTTCCGTGAAAAATACTCCAAATCCTCCTAATGCTAAAATTGCCAAATTTATGTATGTTCCTAAAAATAAGGGTGAAATTTCTAGTAAGGGAAATGCGGATCTCAAATCCATAAGTGTTCACCCCAACTTTCTCGCTATCGTTAAGGAACCTTTTGCTACAAATGATTTTCTAGATTTCTTGCCTAGGAGCTTGATCATTAATAAGAAGAAGGAAACTCCTAAGGGTTATAAGTGTTCAATTGAATAATTGCCTACCAAAGATGACAATACCTAGATCTATTCTTGCCTTTATGCCTAGCTAGGGGCGTTAAACGATAACGCTTGTTGGGAGGCAACCCAATTTTATTTTTTTTCTTGCTATTTGGTTCTGTTTAGTATTAAATAATTCATCTAGATTCTGTTTAGATGTGGTTTTATGTTTTTATTAGTGTTTGTGCCAAGTAGAACCTTTGGGAAGACTTGGGTGAAGTCTTTATGATCTTGCTGTAAAAAATAGAAACTTTAACACTCACGAGATTAGCTACAACTTTTTACTGAAGAGTGATATTTAGTTGATTATTTTTGCAGATGATTAATAGAAAAATTACTCACGTCCAGAAATTTACTTTAGAATTTTTGGAGTTACATAAGTATACGTTTGATACAAATTACTACAGACTGTTCTGTTTTTGACAGATTCTGTTGTTCGTGTGTTGTTTGCTTATTTTGATGAATCTATGACTAGTATCGGAGGGTATGAACCATAGAGAAGTTGGAATACAGTAGGTTTAACACCAATATAAATAAAGAATGAGTTCATTACAGTAACTTATGGTGGTGATTTGTATTCTTATACTAACAGAGCTCATAAGATTTTTCTATTAAGTTTTGTGTTGTAAAGTTTTCAAGTTTTGGGTAAAGATTTGATGGATTATGGAATAAGGAGTGGCAAGAGCCTAAGCTTGGGGATGCCCTAGGAAACCCAAGGTAAAATTCAAGGACAACCAAAACTAAGCTTGGGGATGCCCCGGAAGGCATCCCCTCTTTCGTCTCCGTCTATCAGTACTTTACTTGAGGCTATATTTTTATTCACCACATGATATGTGTTTTGCTTGGAGCGTCTTGTATGATTTGAGTCTTTGCTTTTTAGTTTACCACAATAATCATTGCTGTACACACCTTTTGGGAGAGACAGACATGAATCGGAATTTATTAGAATACTCTATGTGCTTCACTTATATCCTTTGAGCTAGATAATTTTGCTCTAGTGCTTCACTTATATCTTTTAGAGCACGGTGGTGGTTTTATTTTATAGAAATTATTGATCTCTCATTATTAACTTATATTATTTTGAGAGTCTTTTATAACAGCATGGTAGTTTGCTTTGGCTATAAAATTAGTCCTAATATGATAGGCATCCAAGATGGGTATAATAAAAACTATCATATAAAGTGCATTGAATACTATGAGAAGTTTGATACTTGATAATTGTTTTGGGATATAAGATGGTGATATTAGAGTCATGATAGTTGAGTAGTTGTGAATTCGAGAAATACTTATTCTAAAGTTTGTGATTCTCGTAGCATGCACGTATGGTAAACCCTTATGTGATGAAGTCGGAGCATGATTTATTTATTGATTGTCTTCCTTATGAGTGGCGGTCGGGGACGAGCGATGGTCTTTTCCTACCAATCTACCCCCCTAGGAGCATGCGCCTAGTACTTTGCTTCAATAACTAATAGATTTTTGCAATAAGTATGTGAGTTCTTTATGACTAAAGTTGAGTCCATGGATTATACGCACTCTCATCCTTCCACCATTGCTAGCCTCTCTAATATTGTGCACCTTTCACCGGTATCATACACCCACCATATACCTTCCTCAAAACAGCCACCATACCTACCTATTATGGCATTTCCATATCCATTCCGAGATATATTGCCATGCAACTTACCACCGTTCCGTTTATTATGACACGCTTCATCATTGTCATATTGCTTTGCATGATCATGTAGTTGCCATCATATTTGTTGCAAAGCCACCTTTATATTTCTTTCATACATGTCACTCTTGATTCATTGCATATCTCGGTACACCGCCGGAGGCATTCACATAGAGTCATATTTTGTTCTAAGTATTGAGTTGTAAGTAAATAAAAGTGTGATGATCATCATTATTAGAGCATTGTCCCAAGTGAGGAAAGGATGATGGAGACTATGATTCCCCCACAGGTCGGGATGAGACTCCGGACGAAAAAAAGAAAAAAAAGAGGCCATAAAAAAGAGAAAAGGGCCCAAAAAAATGAGAGAAAAAGAGAGAAGGGACAATGTTACTATCCTTTTGCCACACTTGTGCTTCAAAGTAGAAGCATGATCTTCATGATAGAGAGTCTCTTACGTTGTCACTTTCATATACTAGTGGGAATTTTACATTATAGAACTTGCCTTGTATATTCCAATGATGGGCTTCCTCAAAATGCCCTAGGTCTTCGTGAGCAAGCAAGTTGGATGCACACCCACTTAGTTTCTTTTGTTGAGCTTTCATGCACTTATAGCTCTAGTGCATCCGTTGCATGGCAATCCCTACTCACTCAGATTGATATCTATGATGGGCATCTCCATACCCCGTTGATACGCCTAGTTGATGTGAGACTATCTTCTCCTTTTTTGTCTTCTCCACAACCACCATTCTATTCCACATATAGTGCTATGTCCATGGCTCACACTCATATATTGCGTGAAGATTGAAAAAGTTTGAGAACATCAAAAGTATGAAACAATTGCTTGGCTTGTCATCGGGGCTGTGCATGATTAATAATTTGTGTGATGAAGATAGAGCATAGCCAGACTATATGATTTTGTAGGGATAACTTTTTTGGCCATGTTATTTTGAGAAGACATGATTGCTTTGTTAGTATGCTTGAAGTATTATTATTTTCATGTCAATATTAAACTTTTGTCTTGAATCTTTCAGATCTGAACATTCATGCCACAATAAAGGAAATTACATTGAGAAATATGCTAGGTAGCATTCCACATCAAAAATTCTGTTTTTATCATTTACCTACTCGAGGACGTGCAGGAATTAAGCTTGGGGATGCTTGATACGTCTCCAATGTATATATAATTTTTGATTGTTCCATGCTATTATCTTATCTATTTTGGATGTTTAATGGTCTTTACTAAGAACTTTTATATTATTTTTGGGACTAACCTACTAACCGAAGGCCCAGTGCAAATTGTTGTTTTTTTTGCCTATTTCAGTGTTTCGCAGAAAAGGTATATCAAACGGAGTCCAAACCGAATGAAACCTTCGGGAGAGTTATTTTTGGAACAAACATGATCCAGAGGACTTGGAGTGGACGTCAAGAAAGAAGCGAGGAGGCCACGAGGCCGGGAGGCGCGCCTGCCCCACCGGGCATGCCCCCACCCTCGTGGGTCCCTCACATCTCCACCGACCTACTTCTTCCTCCTATATATACCCATATACCCTGAAAACACCCAGGAGCACCACGAAACCCTATTTCCACCGCCGCAACCTTCTGTACCCGTGAGATCCCATCTTGGGGCCTTTTTCGGCGCTCTGCCGGAGGGGGAATCGATCACGGAGGGCTTCTACATCAACACCATAGCCTCTCCGATGATGTGTGAGTAGTTTACCACAGACCTTCGGGTCCATAGTTATTAGCTAGATGGCTTCTTCTCTCTCTTTGGATCTCAATACAAAGTTCTCCTCGATCTTCTTGGAGATCTATTCGATGTAATTCTTTTTGCGGTGTGTTTGTCGAGATCCGATGAATTGTGGGTTTATGATCAAGATGATCTATGAACAATATTTGAATCTTCTCTGAATTCTTTTATGTATGATTGGTTATCTTTGCAAGTCTCTTCGAATTATTAGTTTGGTTTGGCCTACTAGATTGATCTTTCTTGCAATGGGAGAAGTGCTTAGCTTTGGGTTCAATCTTGCGGTGTCCTTTCCCAGTGACAACAGGGGCAGCAAGGCACGTATTGTATTGTTGCCATCGAGGATAAAAAGATGGGGTTTATATCATATTGCTTGAGTTTATCCCTCTACATCATGTCATCTTGCTTAACGCGTTACTCCGTTCTTATGAACTTAATACTCTAGATGCATGCTGGATAGCGGTTGATGTGTGGAGTAATAGTAGTAGATGCAGAATCGTTTCGGTCTACTTGTCGCGGACGTGATGCCTATATTCATGATCATGCCTAGATATTCTCATAATTATGCACTTTTCTATCAATTGCTCGACAGTAATTTGTTCACCCACCGTTATACGTATGCTATCTTGAGAGAAGCCACTAGTGAAACCTATGGCCCCCGTGGCTATTTTCCATCATATAAGTTTTCAATCTATTTTTACTTTGCATTCTTTACTTTTAGTTTATATCATAAAAATACCAAAAATATTTATCTTATTATCTCTTCCAGATCTCACTTTTGCAAGTGGTCGTGAAGGGATTGACAACCCCTTTATCGCGTTGGTTGCAAGGTTATTATTTGTTTGTGTAGGTATAAGGCGACTTGTGTGTAACCTCCTACTGGATTGATACCTTGGTTCTCAAAAAACTGAGGGAAATACTTATGCTACTTTGCTGCATCACCCTTTCCTCTTCAAGGGAAAAACCAACGCAAGCTCAAGAGGTAGCATACCTTGCGCCAGAGCATCCGATGTCCCTTAGTGATCAGCTGAAGCAGTTGACCGAACTGCATAGGGTGGCCGAATTGGCCATGAAGGATGTTATAGTCCGTCTTTGGCCAGCCGGACCCATACCCAGTAGCTACTTCGGGCTCGTGAAGCGGCTAGTCAATGCCTGCCCCCGCTTGACGCCATAAACGGCCGGTCTGTATCAAAGGTGCCCGGATGGCCTTTGCCCATGTCAAGGTGCAGTCGGCGAAGATGAATGCCACCAAGCTTGCAACCGAGGGACCACCCGCAGGCAAGGAGCACTGCACGCCGGAGCGGTATTTTGATGAAGTCCTGGAAGGATCCCGTATTGTAGAGGGCAAGTGTTCAAAGGACATTATTTTTGAATGAATGTATCCGTGCTGCCCGAACTTTGTACTATAAAACATTATTTTTGAATGAATGTATCCGTGCTGCCCGAACTTTGTATTATAAAACAAGGCTTTTGTATAATATGTTTTCTCGTTTTATCTCAAAAGAATTTCCTCCTGTGCGGCCATTTACGGTATCTGAGAGTTGGCCAGTCGCCGGCTTCATCCCTTACGTAGGTAGTACGGGGGTGTTCGGAATAGCACTTGAACACACTTAACCCAACGACTTTGTCCTTGAAGGAGGTGTTAGTGTGGCGAACCAGGAAATCAGACTATGTGGCTTTATTACTCTCACTTAGCCATAGGAGTTTGACAATGGGATTTTAGGCACAACCCCTGGTATTGTTCGGCTATCCGAACTTGGGCGCTGTAGATGCTTGACCGGATAAAGGTCGGTCCTTCGTGTAATACGGAAAAAATCGTAAGAGATTTGGAGTTAGTCACCGAATAGCTGACCAACTCTCGCTGCACCATGACAGTCAGTTTTCGGCTTTCTCTACCTAGGTGATTATCCGGATGAACCAGAAACACAATCGCAATAGTTCTCCCTTTACTACCTTAGCCGAACAAGCGGAACGTAAGGTAGTAACCACAGGAGCCGGGCAACCCAACTATTGACCAAAGACATGATTCGGAGCCGATGCATATAATGCTATATTCGGGACACCGAAGTGTACTATAAAAGTGTTCGGACTTATTTTGATTTTAAGAAATGGACGTGGCTGAATGGAGCCCCTGGCGATTTAAGTCGTACCAAGGTATATATAACAATCGGACAAAAAGAAGGAATACAGATTAGGAGATAGGCCAATACCGAATAGGTTGGGTGAAGAACTGTTTCCATTATAGTTTGATTGATACATCAAAACGTATTTGTACAGATAATACGATAAGCATCAAGGCTATTTTACATCCCGAGCACAAGGGAAAGCTATGTACAGGTCCTAAAAAAGGAAAAGGTGATCTTGAAGATCCTTTGGATGCTCTACCGCATGTTTGCGCTGCTTTTTGCCTTGGCGTATGATCCTTTGAGAGGATCAACGATGGGGTATTCATAGGGGGCCTGAAAAAAGGGCCCTTGGTACCATCGAAAGGTGATATGGGTTGTAAAGAACCTGAAAAAATAAAAATAAGAAGAAAAAGAGAATATGAGGGTCCAGAAAGGGTCGAGCCGTATTGTGGACTTTGTTTTTAGTGTGCCTCCGGCCTTGCCGATGGTATCTTTAATGCGTAATTATGTACGCGCAGTACATATGCTGCAATCAGGTTGGTTTTTTGAAGGAGGCTGAATTGCTAATCTAGCTCTAGACGAGCCGGGTGAGGGAGTCCTGTATTAAGGGGTCCTCGGGCATCCGGACTATGGTACGTGGGCCGGACTGATGGGCTGTGAAGATATATAAGACCGAAGACTCTCTCACGTGTCCGGGTAGGACTCTCCTTGGTGTGGAAGGCAAGCTTGGCGTCCTGATGTGAAGATTCCTTTCTCTGTAACCGACTTTGTACAACCCTAGTCCTCTCCGGTGTCTATATAAATCGGAGGGCTTAGTCCATAGAAAAGGGAGGAATAATCATAGTCATACAGGCTAGACTTTTAGGGTTTTAGCCATTACGATCTCGTGGTAGATCTACTCTTGTAATACTCATATTCATCAAGATCAATCAAGCAGGAAGTAGGGTATTAGCTCCATAGAGAGGGCCCAAACCTGGGTAAACATCGTGTCCCCCGTCTCCTGTTACCATCGACCTTAGACGCACAGTTCGGGACCCCCTACCCGAGATCCACCGGTTTTGACACCGACATTGGTGCTTTCATTGAGAGTTCTGCTACGTCGTTGTCAAGAGGTTCGATGGCCCCGTCAATCATCTACAACAATGTTGTCCAAGGAGAAACCTTCCTCCCCGGACATATCTTCGTATTCGGTGGCTTCGCACTGCGGGCCAACTCGCTTGGCCATCTAGAGCAGATCGATAGCTACGCCCCTGGCCGTCAGGTCAGATTTGGAAGCTTGAACTACGTCGCAGATATCTGCAGAGACTTGATCTTCGACGGATTCGAGACCATGGCAGCCGCTCCTAGTCCCCACGATGAACATGACTTAAATGTGTCATTTGACTATGCCCAGGAGATAGCGCCTGTAACTGCTCTGGCCCCAGATCCGGAGCAGATCGCGCCATCCGAGGACGGGAGGCTCAATCCCGCCACGGAAGCCGCAGACTCAGCGGCGTCGGAGCCGCACACAGACCCAACCTCGAGTGGGATCTGTGTCACTGGAACCTCGGACCTGTTTCCGGCTACAAGTTCCGAACCATGTGCGTCCGCGCACATCGAGCTTGACCAGGCATCGATCGTCGAATTCAGCTCCGCGGACATCTTTTGGCACTCGCCTTTAGGCAACATTCTAAACTCATTAAAAACACTCTCCTTAGCGGAGGACTCACAACCGAATTATATCCGGTTTGAACTGGAGGCTGATGACGGAGAATTTTGCTTCCCACCCCCCGCCCACTTCATAGCCACTGTCGAGGACCTAACCGACATGCTCGATTACGGCTCTGAAGACATCGACGGTATAGACGATGATGCCGGAGAAGAGGAGGCCAAAAACCTGCCGTTTATCGGACGTTGGATGACCACTTCCTCGTATAACGTATACATGGTGGACACACCTAAAGGGAACAATGGCGACAATGAGAAGGATCCAGTCGAGGATAAACCTCCTGAGATACAGCCAAAACGCCGAAGTCAGCAGCGCCGCTCTAAATCACACCGTGCAAAAGACAGCAATACCGGCACAAGAGAAGATAACACTCCGGACGGTGCCGAAGACAATGAAGACCCCGTCGAGGCAACTTCCGAACAAGATGAACGGGAAGACATGCAAGTTAGCCCTGATGAACAGGCCACACACGAAGACTGGAGGACAGTAATTATCTTCCTCTCTCCGAGGATGAGGTGAGCCTCGGCAACGAGGATTTTATCATGCCTGAGGAACCTCTTGAACAGGAGCGCTTTAAGCGCCGGCTAATAGTCACTGCAAGGAGCCTGAAAAAGCAGCAGCAGCAGCTTCAAGCTAATCAAGATCTGCTCAATGATAGATGGACTGATGTCCTGGCAGCCAAGGAATACGGCCTCAAGCGCGCAGCCAAAAGTTACCCGAAGCGTAAATTGCTACCTCAGTTCGATGATGAGGCGCTGGAGCCCGTACCATCATCGCACAATGCGGCTGACCGACCACCACGTGGCCGGGACAAAGCGACAACCCAAGCTGAACACCAGCCCGCCCCACCTCACCGTAAAGGCAGAGATAAAACAGCTCGGGGACATACATACGACCTGCAGTAGGACTTGGACAGTAGAGCAGGTCAGAACAGATCAATCTATGGATCACGGGGACATGCCCCGACCCGCAACAACGGCTACCTAGCTGGACACAACAATCACACTCATGCCCGGGCCGAGAACCGCAAACGGACTCCATCCGAGCTACGTCGTGACGTGGCCCGATATAGAGGCGCCACACACCCCCTTTGCTTCACTGATGAGGTAATGGAGTACGAATTCCCAGAGGGATTTAAACCCGTAAACATCGAATCATATGACGGGACAACAGACCCCGCGGTATGGATCGAGGATTTTCTTCTTCACATTCATATGGCCCGTGGCGATTATCTCCATGCCATCAAATACCTCCCACTAAAACTCAAAGGACCAGCCCGACACTGGTTGAACAGTCTGCCTGAAAACTCCATCGGCAGCTGGGAGGACTTGGAAGAGGCCTTCCTTGACAACTTCCAAGGTACATATGTTCGACCTCCGGATGCCGATGACTTAAGTCATATAATTCAACAGCCCGGAGAGTCAGCCAGGAAACTTTGGACTAGGTTCTTAACTAAAAAAACCAGATCGTCAACTTTCCGGATGCCAAAGCCTTGGCGGCCTTTAAACACAACATCCGGGATGAATGGCTCGCCCGACACCACGGCCAAGAGAAGCTGAAGTCCATGGCATCCCTTACGGTACTTATGACCCGCTTTTGCGCGGGCGAAGATAGCTGGCTAGCCCGTAGCAATAACAATGAAAACGAACCTGGCACAATGGAAACCAGAAATAGCAATGGCAAGCCCCGACGCAACAGACACAAGCGTCAAAACAATGGTGATAATACCGACGACACGACGGTCAACGCCGGATTCAGCGGCTTAAAGTCCGGCCAGCTGATACATCTTCGTCGTATCTACTTTTCCAAACACTTTTGCCCTTGTTTTGGACTCTAACTTGCATGATTTGAATGGAACTAACCCGGACTGACGTTGTTTTCAACAGAATTGCCATGGTGTTATTTTTGTGCAGAAATAAAAGTTCTCGGAATGACCTGAAAATCAACGGAGAATTATTTTTGGAATTAATAAAAATACCGGTGAAAGAATCAAGGCCAGGGGGCCCACACCCTGTCCACGAGGGTGGGGGGCGCGCCTACCCCCTGGGCGCGCCCCTACCTCGTGGGCCCCTGGAGCTCCACCGACCTCAACCCCAACTCTATATATTCACGTTTGGGGAGAAAAAAGTCAGGAAGAAGGATTCATCGCGTTTTACGATACAGAGCCACCGCCATGCCCTAATCTCCCTCGGGAGGGCTGATCCGGAGTCCGTTCGGGGCTCCAGAGAGGGGAATCCGTCGCCATCGTCATCATCAACCATCCTCCATCACCAATTTCATGATGCTCACCGCCATGCGTGAGTAATTCCATCGTAGGCTTGCTGGATGGTGATGGGTTGGGTGAGATTTATCATGTAATCGAGTTAGTTTTGTTAGGGTTTGATCCCTAGTATCCACTATGTTCTGATATTGATGTTGCTATGACTTTGCTATGCTTAATGCTTGTCACTACGGCCCGAGTGCCATGATTTTAGCTCTGAACCTATTATGTTTTCATGAATATATGTGAGTTCTTGATCCTATCTTGCAAGTCTATAATCACCTACTATGTGTTATGATCCGGCAACCCCGAAGTGACAATAATCGGGACCACTCCCGGTGATGACCGTAGTTTGAGGAGTTCATGTATTCACTATGTGTTAATGCTTTGGTCTGATACTCTATTAAAAGGAGGCCTTAATATCCCTTAGTTTCCAATAGGACCCCGCTGCCACGGGAGGGTAGGACAAAAGATTTCATGCAAGTTCTTTTCCATAAGCATGTATGACTATATTCGGAATACATGCCTACATTACATTGATGAATTGGAGCTAGTTCTGTGTCACCCTATGTTATAACTGTTGCATGAATAATCGCATCCGGCATAGTTCTCCATCACCGATCCAATGCCTACGAGCTTTTCACATATTGTTCTTCGCTTATTTACTTTCCCGTTGCCACTATTACAATCACTACAAAACTATCACTGTTACTTTTGCCACCGTTACCGTTACTTCCATACTACTTTGCTACTAAATACTTTGCTGCAGATACTAAGTTATCCAGGTGTGGTTGAATTGACAACTCAACTGCTAATACTTGAGAATATTCTTTGGCTCCCCTTGTGTCGAATCAATAAATTTGGGTTGAATACTCTACCCTCGAAAACTGTTGCGATCCCCTATACTTGTGGGTTATCAAGACTATTTTCTGGCGCCGTTGTGTAACGCCCTCGATGCGGCTATATCTCCCACGTGTCGAGGCACGACTTAGAGGCATAACCGCATTAAAAGCAATGTCGCAAGTGAGGTAATCTTAACACAACCCATGTAATACATAAGGGAAAGATACATAGTTGGCTTACAGTCGCCACTTCACACAATACATAAATAAACATTCATCATCCAGATTACACTCAAGGTCCGACTACGGAACCAAAATGAAAGAAGACTACCCCAAATGCTACACAGATCCCCGAATCACCCCAACTGGGCTCCACTACTGATCATCAGGAAAAGACACATAGTAACGGCCACGTTCCTCGTCGAACTCCCACGTGAGCTCGGTCGCGTCATCTGCACTGGCATCGTTGGCACCTGAAACTGTTGTGGTAGAATCTGTGAGTCACGGGGACTCAGCAATCTCACACCCGCGAGATCAAGACTATTTAAGCTTATAGGAAGGATGGGGTAATGAGGTGGAGCTGCAGCAAGCGACTAGCATATATGGTGGCTAACAACGCAAAAGAGAGCGAGAAGAGAAGCAAGGCACGGTCGTGAAGCTAGAAGTGATCAAGAAGTGATGCTAGAACAACCTACGTCAGACATAACTCCAACACCGTGTTCACTTCCCGGACTCCGCCGAGAAGACACCATCACGGTTACACACGCGGTTGATGTGTTTTAATTAAGGTCAACTTCGGGTTTTCTACAACCGGACATCAACAAATTCCCATCTGCCTCATAACCGCGGGCACGGCTTTCGAAAGATAATACCCTGCAGGGGTGTCCCAACTTAGCCCATTATAAGCTCTCACGGTCAACGAAGGATATTCCTTCTACCGGGAAAACCCGATCAGTCTCGGAATCCCGGACTACAAGACATTTCGACAGTAATAAAACAAGTCCAGCAAAGCTGCCCAGATGTGCCGACAAATCCCGATAGGAGCTGCACATATCTCGTTCTCAGGGCACACCGGATGAGCAAGACGTCGGGTTGGCATAGACCCTGGTTGCCCAAGGGATGCCAGACATCGCTCGGTTTGGACCAGCAATCGAAGGAGAACTGGCCCGGGGGTTAAAATAAAGATGACCCTCGGGCTCGCGAAAACTCGGGGGAAAAAGGCTTAGGTGGCAAATGGTAAAACCAAAGTTGGGCCTTGCTGGAAGATTCTTATTCAAAGCGAACTGTCAAGGGGGTCCCATAAATCACCCAACCGTGTAAGGAACGCAAAATCAAGGAACATAACACCGGTATGACGGAAACTAGGGTGGCAAGAGTGGAACAAAACACCAGGCATAAGGCCGAGCCTTCCACCCTTTACCAAGTATATAGATGCATTAATTAAATAAGAGGTATTGTGATATCCCAACAAGTAAACATGTTCCAACAATAAACAACATCTCCATGTTCCAACAAGGAACAAACTTCATCTTCACCTGCAACTAACAACGCTATAAGAGGGGCTGAGCAAAGCGGTAACATAGCCAATCAACGGTTTGCTAGGACATGGATGGTTAGGGGCTGACATGGCAATATGGGAGGCATGATATAGCAAGTGGTAGGTATCTCAACATAGGCATAGCAAAAGAGCGAGCATCTAGCAAGCAAAGATAGAAGTGATTTCGAGGGTATGGTCATCTTGCCTGCAAGGTTCTCAGAGTTGTCGAAAGCTTGGTCCTCGTAAGCGTTATCAACAGGTTCCTCGTTCACGTACTCGTCTCCCGGCTCTACCCAAGACAAGAGAACACAAGCAAAGGGGACAAACATCAATCACGATGCAATGCACAAACAATATGATGCAAAACATGGCATGATATGCGAGATGTGATATGCAATGCATATGCATGCTCCGGAAGGACAAGGATGAACAAGGCATAATCTTGGAAAACAATATGCCGCTGGAAAGATGAGGTGATTTCGGTTGAAATCGATATAAAGATCACCGGAATCGGATGCACGGTTTGCAAATGACAAGCAAAACAAGAATGACAATAATCTGCTATTAACAGCATGATGCTACTTAGCAAGCAACAAGAAATTAAGCTACTGCACCCAAACATATCAACAAAGCATATGACAGTAATCTAATCAAGATGCTTGACAAAAGATGAACACCGAGCTACGGCTAAATCTCACCACAACAGGTTCAAACAAGCATGGCAAAAGTGCAAAAGATAACAGGTTCACAGACTTTGTGAAAATAACATGCCAGAAATTAACATCAGGATGACATGTTTAGAGCAAGCAAACAACATGCTACAAGAACAGGACATAGAAAAATAAGACATGGCATGAATGTAATCAAAGCACTTAACAAAAGTCCCTTACTGACCATAAGCCAAAAAGGATCAGAGAATATAATAACACCCATGTCAATTAAGCAAGTTTCGTTACAGGTTTCAGACTTAGCAGAAAACTGGGCATGTCAAAAACAGATAACAAGTAGGCATGTTCGTGAGCTCGATGCACTCACTACAGAGCATTACATGATAAAATAAGCATACATGCATCAAGAAGACATGGCATAGAAGCTAGACATGGCAAGAATATCATCATAGCATGCAAGGATCAACTACAACAACTTGGCAAAATCGAATAACATGTAAACAATCTGCAAGCAACATTTTATAGCAAAAGTAGAGCTCGATTGACTCAAGCTATGACACTCCATAATTACAAACAAAGGCATGGATGGATAGAGAAAATCCATATGTTCAAAACACTCTTACTGATCATGCTCAAAAGAGGCATAGATCTCTCTGAAACAACATGAACACATGGCATAAAAATAACAGCAGGCAAGGACTTAGTGAAATTACTAAGTCTCTGAAATCAGCAACATTAAGTACCCTAGTTTGCATGCTTGTGATAGTCACCACAAAGATCACAAAAATACATGGCATACACCTCTGGGAATATAACATGGCATATTTCAAAACACATGTAGGACTCAACTTCATAGGATGCACACATCAATCATGGCAAAAATGACAAAAGTGCATGTTCTGAAACAGATCTGAAACTAACATCACATAGCCCTCTTCCAACAGCATTTCGGGCATCAAGATGCCCCCAAATTAAGATGATGCAATGAGATGAAATGATGTACTCATCGGGGCGAACAATTTGATATGCTATACGCCAAAAACGGAGCCACGGGTACAGAGTTATGAGGCGATGAACATGCGACAATTATGCAAATATTGCGGGACTTAGGGAAATATATACCCTGCGAGATCTAGGGTTTGCACGCAGTCCGAGGTGGCGGCGCGAGCTCGCCGGAGCACCGGCCGGAGCAGCGGAGGGGGGGGGGGGGGGCGCCAGCGACGAGGTGGAGGACGGATCCGGCCGTCCCCGGGCCGGATCTGGAGGAGGAGGACGCGGGGAGGTCGGCGGAGCTCGGCGTAGATCGGGGCGGCGCCGGGGCGCGGCTCGGCGGCGGGCTCCTCCAGCGAGGCGGCGCAGACTGGAGGACGGTGGGGCGGCGCCGGCGCCGGGCTGGAGCGGGCGGACGGGCGCCCGGGCGGCGGCTTCTCGCGGGCGGCGACGGAGGCGGAACGGGTCGCGGGGGCCCCGCGCGGGCCTGGCGGGCCGGCGGCGCGGCTCGGGCGCCGGGTGCCACGTGGCGCAGCGCCACTGACTGTGGGCGGCGGCGCGGCTTCGTCCGGCCGGACCGGACACGTCCGGCGCGGCGGAGGGGAACGGGGCTAGGGTTAGGGTGGTTTTGATCCGGGATTTGAGGGGGGGATGCCTTTTTATAGGTAGAAGGAGCTAGGAAGCTCCAAATGGAGAGCGGTTTGCGGCCACACGATCGTGATCGAACGGCGATGGACATGGGAGTGACTTAGATGGGTTATTGGGCTGTTTTGTAGGGGTTTTGGACTGCAACACACACGAGGCCTTCACGGTTACCTGGTTAACCGTTGGAGTATCAAACGACCTCCGAATGACCCCGAAACTTGACAGGTGGTCTACCGGTGCTATACCAAGGCCACTTGACAAACCTCGGTCCATTCCGAGAAGGTTTAATACCCGCTCACGGAAAAAGGTAAAAGGGGACGCCGGGGGACATATGAGCGCCGGATTGCAAAACGGACAACGGGGAAAATGCTCGGATTCACGAGACGAACACGTATGCAAATGCGATGCACATGATGACATGATATGAAATGCATGACATGAACAAAATGCAAAACGACGGGAAACCCAACCACGGAGGGAATATCATATCACATAGCCGAAAATGGCAAGAGTTGGAGTTACAAATATGGCAAGATACATCCGGGGTGTTACAACACTCCACCACCACGAGAGGATCTCGTCCCGAGATCTAGGATTGAAAGAACTCCGGATATTCGGAACGGAGGTGGTCCTCGCACTCCCAGGTGGCTTCTCGGTCTGAATGGTGTGACCATTTCACTTTCAGGAATTTGATTGACTTGTTGCGAGTCTTGCTCAGTTTCTTCAAGAATAGCAACGGGATGCTCATGATAGGACAAATCTTCTTGAAGATCAATCTCTTCGAAGTTGATGGTGCGCTCAGGCGTCTTGAAGCACCTGCGAAGCTGTGACACATGGAAGACATCGTGCACATTTGCAAAGTTGGAGGGAAGCTCAAGTTGATAGGCGAGATAGCCTTGTTTGCCGATGATCTTGAAAGGATCGACGTATCTAGGGGAAAGTTTCCCCTTGATACCGAATCGACGAGTCCCTTTCATTGGAGAGACGCGGAGGTAGACATGGTCTCCGATCTCGAATGCCAAATCTCGGTGTTTGCTATCGTAATAGCTCTTCTGGCGCGATTGCGCGGCTTTGAGGTTCTCACGAATGACCTTGCACATTGCCTCAGCCTCTGAGATCAAATCGTTGCCAAGAAGTTGACGTTCACCTGTCTCAGACCAATTGAGAGGAGTACGACACTTTCTGCCATAGAGAATCTCGAATGGGGCTTTGCCCGAGCTGGCTTGAAAGCTGTTGTTGTAAGAAAACTCAACATAAGGAAGACAATCCTCCCACTTCATGCCGAAAGAGATAACACAAGCCCTGAGCATATCTTCAAGAATTTGGTTGACACGCTCGACTTGTCCACTAGTTTGAGGGTGGAAAGCTGTGCTGAAGCGAATATTTGTGCCCATGGCCTTCTGAAAAGAATCCCAAAACTTGGAGGTAAAGATGCTGCCATGGTCTAAAGAGATCAATTGTGGAATGCCGTGCAAGGAGACAATTCTGGATGTGTAGAGCTCTGCCAGCTGCGCTGCTGTGATAGATTCTTTGATAGGAAGAAAATGAGCCACTTTGGTGAGCTTGTCGATGACGACGAAGATAGCATCATTTCCATGCTTGGACTTTGGAAAACCAGTCACGAAGTCCATTTCGATATGATCAAACTTCCACTCTGGAATAGCAAGAGGTTGGAGAAGACCAGCTGGTCGTTGGTGTTCTGCTTTCAGCCTTCTGCAGACATCACATTCATTCACGAATTGAGCAATCTCTCGCTTCATTCGAGTCCACCAATACGACTGCTTGAGGTCATGGTACATCTTCGTACTTCCAGGATGAATTGACAGAAGAGAGTTGTGCGCTTCGTTCATAATGACTTTACGAAGATCACCCTTTGGAACCACGATCCGGTCCTCGAAGAAAAGAGTATCTCTGTCATCGACTCGATAGCACTTGTATTTGGAAATGCCCTTGTCAATACCACGTTTCACCTTCTTCACCATGGTATCCAACAGTTGTGCCTCACGAATCTGATCTTCCAAAGTAGGAGAGACGATGAGGTTGGCAAGAAAACCTTGAGGAACAACTTGGAGATTCAACTTGCGGAAAGCTTCACAGAGATCCGGTTGAAAGGGCTTGAGGATTAAGCTGTTGCAGTAAGCCTTCCTGCTCAAAGCGTCTGCAATCACATTAGCCTTGCCTGGAGTATATTCAATACTCGGATTATACTCTTGAATCATTTTGACCCATCGAGTCTGCCTGAGGTTGAGGTTGGGCTGAGTGAAGATGTACTTGAGACTCTTGTGATCGGTGAAAATGTCCACTTTCCTTCCCAACAGGAGATGTCTCCATGTTATCAATGCATGGACAACTGCCGCCAACTCAAGATCGTGAGTGGGGTAGTTCTTTTCGTTGGGCTTCAACTGACGAGAGGTATAGGCCACAACCTTCTTCTCTTGCATTAGCACAACACCGAGGCCTTGAAGAGAAGCATCACAGAAAACTTCATAAGGCTTGTCTTCGTCAGGAGGAGTCAAAACTGGAGCAGTGACGAGTTTCTCTTTGATAGTGTTGAAAGCAACGTCATACTCAGGAGACCAGACATACTTCACATGCTTCTGGAGGAGGTTGGAAAGAGGCTTTGCAATCTTTGAGAAATTCTCAACGAATCTTCGGCAATAGCTGGCAAGTCCAAGAAAACTGCGAAGCTGCTTGACATTCTGAGGAGGTTCCCAATTCAAAACTGCAGACACCCTCTCTGGATTAATAGCAATGCCCTTGGCAGAGATGATATGACCAAGGTAAAGAACTTCATCAAGCCAGAATTCACATTTGGAGAACTTCGCATATAATTGATACTCTCTGAGCTTGTCGAGCACCAATTGCAAATGTATGGCATGATCCTTCTTATTCTTGGAGAAGACCAAAATATCATCGAGATAGACCAAGACGAATTCATTGGTGTATGGGTTGAAGATGAAGTTCATCAAACGAGTGAATGCTGGAGGAGCATTGACAAGGCCGAAAGACATGACAGTATATTCATAAGAACCAAAGCTTGTTCTGAATGCTGTCTTGGGAATATCTTCTTCACGAATGCGAATTTGATGATAACCCATACGAAGGTCAAGCTTGGAGAACACTTTAGCACCTTTGAGTTTCTCGAATATCTCATTGATGTTGGGAAGTGGGTACTTGTTCTTGATAGTCTTCTTGTTCAATGGACGGTAATCGACGCAAAGTCGGTCCGTGCCATCCTTCTTCTGGACAAAAAGAACACCACAACCCCAAGGAGAAGAACTCGGTCTGATCAGACCCAGACACTCTTGTTCATCGAGTTGTTTCTTCAATTCCTTCAACTCTTTTGGCCCAAGCTTGTAAGGACGCTTGCAAACGGGTTCCGTGCCAGGCTCAAGATTGATAACGAATTCGACTGGCCGGTGAGGAGGCATACCCGGAAGCTCTTCTAGAAAGACATCTTGGTACTCACAAACGACTGGAATCTGAGAGATAGCATCCAATTCGCCCTTCTCATTGAGAGAAAATAACCGAATGGTATCATCACGAGCGGCATAGATGATCACACCGTCAGAAGAGTGAGTCAATTTAATTTCCCTGGCAGCACAATCAAGCTGAGCCTTGTGCTCATAAAGCCAGTCCATCCCGAGAATAAGATCAATATCAGAGTCACCAAGAACCATAGGTTTAGCCAGAAATCTATAGTCGCCCATCTTGATAGAAACATCCGGAGCCATCATCTTGGTATTCATGAACAAACCCGGAGAGGAAACCGCCATTGGCTTGGGCAGATCGACAGTATGCAAATTGTTCATGGATGCAAAAGGTCTTGAAATGAAAGAATGCGATGCACCAGTATCAAATAAGACTTTTACAGGAATATCATTAACAGGAAGATTACCCATGATCACTTCAGAAGAATCCTCTGCTTGAGCTGCGTTCAACATGTTCACCTTTGCAGACTTGGAATTATGCTTGACCACTTCATTACTGGAAGATTTCACAGGAGGAGGAGGCGGAAGGCGCCTTTGATTGAAGCACTTGTTCGCATAGTGACCCTTCTGCTGACATTTGTTGCAAGTCACCTCTGAGAGCGGACGATGATAAGGAGCACTTGGCCTTGGAGCTTGATTCTGAGACTTGTTCTGATAGCCAGGGTTGGGTGGGTGGGAAGATCCACGACCACTTGAGTTCTTCTGCTGATAAGGCTGACGGAACGGAGGAGGAGGAGGCAACCAGAACTTCTGTTGCTTAGCTACCACAAGTGAGGAAGAAGAAGACTGAACTGCGTCTCTGACTCTCTTCTTAGATGCCTCACACTTGAGCTGAGTAGCTTCTTGTTTCAGCGCCATGTTGTAGAATTCATCATACTTTAACGGCTCAAAAAGCACGAGAGCTAGTTGCAAATCTTCTCTGAGACCACGCCTGAATTGGTAGATCATGCTCTTCTCATCAGGGATGTCTTGCTTCGCAAAACGAGAGAGCTTCTGGAACTGAGTGTTGTATTGATACACAGACATGGTGCCTTGCTTGAGATTGCGGAACTCCTCACGCTTACTCTCAACAACACTTTCTGGAATGTGATGAGCTTTGAAGTCACGGCGGAAATCATCCCAGGTAATGACACGACCTCCTCTGGAATCTTTGTATTGTTGGAACCACTCAACAGCTTGATCCTTGAGTTGAAAAGAGGCAAACTTGACAAAGTCCTCAGGTCTGACATTGCTACACTCGAAATGCTTGCTGATATCCACGAGCCAATCATCGGCGTCTGTGGCCTCGACACAGTAGCTAAAGGTCTTTGGCTGATTAGCAAGGAACTGATTGAGTGAAGCGAAGTGCAGCTGATTGTTGCCTTGGCCTTGATTCCCTTGATTGCCTTGCCCTTGGTTGCGATCTTGCAAGAGCTGAATCAGAATCTGAGCGTTGGCATTAGTGGCAGTCATCAAGGCTTGCCATGCCTCCGGAGGCGGAGGTGGTGGCGGAGGATTAGCCTGACTTCCTTCATTGCGTTCCGGATTCTGACGTGTTGGTGGAGCCATCCTGAAGAGGGTGACATCCATTAGCATCTTGAAAGAGATATAATCAAGCTGAATCAAAGGATCGAAATTGCAACATATAGTCTTCACAATAAACATCCGAACGAGAATGAACGAATGAATTCCAAAGTAAAGCATCACACTTCCATAAGCTGAGAAGCCACTTAGAAAAAGGTATGGAATAAAATGAACAAGGTACGGATGTGAACAAATACTTGGTAAGGATTACCCGATCAAGAACCAAATATCTGCGGGAAGAAATACTAGAGCTACATGAATTCCCACTTATAAACTCCCGAAACTTTCTGGTTATGCAATCAGGTGTTGGGGATACAGGGGACACAAAATATATCACCCAAACTAACAATACCTAGATCCAGCTGTATCCATCCTTCAACACATAACCAAGAAATCCTTGGAAATCGTCTACCTCAACCTTCAAAAAGCATCCGTTATACGAGTTATGGCAATACTCCCGCACTCGCCTCAGTATTGGGCTATCAGGGTTATCTCACCAACAACTGTACAAAAGAGATTTTCGATGTCGGCGTACTAAACTCAGGTATTCCAGAACTGCAACGATAAAATTATGACGACAACACCTCGGAGCTCAACTCCCCGGGACACCTCCACTAAACCCCTGCTGACGGGAGGCAACCAAGACAATGTTGTCATCATAAAACCATCGGAACGATTCTAAGATACCCGCGTGATCCTAAATTTTTTTAGTGAAATTTGAGAAGAGAAGAGTCAAAACTCTATGTCAGGATGCCTTACCAGAGTGATGAGGAGACTGGGAAGTAAAAAGAATTCCTAAACTCTCCGATATATAATTCCTAAATGACTCAAAACATTTTTCTAGACACAACTCGGCCGCTAAAAACGATCAATCAGTGGGGGCTCCTAAGGTCGGGGAAGGCTCTGATTACCAACTTGTAACGCCCTCGATGCGGCTATATCTCCCACGCGTCGAGGCATGACTTAGAGGCATAACCGCATTGAAAGCAATGTCGCAAGTGAGGTAATCTTCACACAACCCATGTAATACATAAGGGAAAGATACATAGTTGGCTTACAGTCGCCACTTCACACAATACATAAATAAACATTCATCATCCAGATTACACTCAAGGTCCGACTACGGAACCAAAATGAAAGAAGACTACCCCAAATGCTACACAGATCCCCGAATCACCCCAACTGGGCTCCACTACTGATCATCAGGAAAAGACACATAGTAACGGCCACGTTCCTCGTCGAACTCCCACGTGAGCTCGGTCGCGTCATCTGCACTGGCATCGTTGGCACCTGAAACTGTTGTGGTAGAATCTGTGAGTCACGGGGACTCAGCAATCTCACACCCGCGAGATCAAGACTATTTAAGCTTATAGGAAGGATGGGGTAATGAGGTGGAGCTGCAACAAGCGACTAGCATATATGGTGGCTAACAACGCAAAGGAGAGCGAGAAGAGAAGCAAGGCACGGTCGTGAAGCTAGAAGTGATCAAGAAGTGATCCTAGAACAACCTACGTCAGACATAACTCCAACACCGTGTTCACTTCCCGAACTCCGCCGAGAAGAGACCATCACGGTGACACACACGGTTGATGTGTTTTAATTAAGGTCAACTTCGGGTTTTCTACAACGGGACATCAACAAATTCCCATCTGCCTCATAACCGCGGGCACGGCTTTCAAAAGATAATACCCTGCAGGGGTGTCCCAACTTAGCCCATTATAAGCTCTCACGGTCAACGAAGGATATTCCTTCTACCGGGAAAACCCGATCAGTCTCGGAATCCCGGACTACAAGACATTTTGACAGTAATAAAACAAGTCCAGCAAAGCCGCCCAGATGTGCCGACAAATCCCGATAGGAGCTGCACATATCTCGTTCTCAGGGCACACCGGATGAGCAAGACGTCGGGTTGGCATAGACCCTGGTTGCCCAAGGGGCGCCGAACATCGCTCGGTTTGGACCAGCAATCGAAGGAGAACTAGCCCGGGGGTTAAAATAAAGATGACCCTCGGGCTCACGAAAACCCGTGGGAAAAAGGCTTAGGTGGCAAATGGTAAAACCAAAGTTGGGCCTTGCTGGAAGAGTCTTATTCAAAGCGAACTGTCAAGGGGGTCCCATAAATCACCCAACCGTGTAAGGAACGCAAAATCAAGGAACATAACACCGGTATGACGGAAACTAGGGTGGCAAGAGTGGAACAAAACACCAGGCATAAGGCCGAGCCTTCCACCCTTTACCAAGTATATAGATGCATTAATTAAATAAGAGGTATTGTGATATCCCAACAAGTAAACATGTTCCAACAATAAACAACATCTCCATGTTCCAACAAGGAACAAACTTCATCTTCACCTGCAACTAACAACGCTATAAGAGGGGCTGAGCAAAGCGGTAACATAGCCAATCAACGGTTTGCTAGGACATGGATGGTTAGGGGCTGACATGGCAATATGGGAGGCATGATATAGCAAGTGGTAGGTATCTCAACATAGGCATAGCAAAAGAGCGAGCATCTAGCAAGCAAAGATAGAAGTGATTTCGAGGGTATGGTCATCTTGCCTGCAAGGTTCTCAGAGTTGTCGAAAGCTTGGTCCTCGTAAGCGTTATCAACAGGTTCCTCGTTCACGTACTCGTCTCCCGGCTCTACCCAAGACAAGAGAACACAAGCAAAGGGGACAAACATCAATCACGATGCAATGCACAAACAATATGATGCAAAACATGGCATGATATGCGAGATGTGATATGCAATGCATATGCATGCTCCGGAAGGACAAGGATGAACAAGGCATAATCTTGGAAAACAATATGCCGCTGGAAAGATGAGGTGATTTCGGTTGAAATCGATATAAAGATCACCAGAATCGGATGCACGGTTTGCAAATGACAAGCAAAACAAGAGTGACAATAATCTGCCATTAACAGCATGATGCTACTTAGCAAGTAACAAGAAATTAAGCTACTGCACCCAAACATATCAACAAAGCATATGAAAGTAATCTACTCAAGATGCTTGACAAAATATGAACACTGAGCTACGGCTAAATCTCACCACAACAGGTTCAAACAAGCATGGCAAAAGTGCAAAAGATAACAGGTTCACAGACTGTGTGAAAATAACATGCCAGAAATTAACATCAGGATGACATGTTTAGAGCAAGCAAACAACATGCTACAGGAACAGGACATACAAAAATAAGACATGGCATGAATGTAATCAAAGCACTTAACAAAAATCCCTTACTGACCATAAGCCAAAAAGGATCAGAGAATATAATAACACCCATGTCAATTAAGCAAGTTTCGTTACAGGTTTCTAACTTAGCAGAAAACTGGGCATGTCAAAAACAGATAACAAGTAGGCATGTTCGTGAGCTCGATGCACTCACTACAGAGCATTACATGATAAAATAAGCATACATGCATCAAGAAGACATGGCATAGAAGCTAGACATGGCAAGAATAACATCATAGCATGCAAGGATCAACTACAACAAGCTTGGTAAAATCGAATAACATGTAAACAATCTGCAAGCAACATTTTATAGCAAAAGTAGAGCTCGATTGACTCAAGCTATGGCACTCCATAATTACAAACAAAGGCATGGATGGATAGAGAAAATCCATATGTTCAAAACACTCTTACTGATCATGCTCAAAAGAGGCATAGATCTCTCTGAAACAACATGAACACATGGCATAAAAATAACAGCAGGCAAGGACTTAGTGAAATTACTAAGTCTCTGAAATCAGCAACATTAAGTACCCTAGTTTGCATGCTTGTGATAGTCACCACAAAGATCACAAAAATACATGGCATACACCTCTGGAAATATAACATGGCATATTTCAAAACACATGTAGGACTCAACTTCATAGGATGCACACATCAATCATGGCAAAAATGACAAAAGTGCATGTTCTGAAACAGATCTGAAACTAACATCGCATAGCCCTCTTCCAACAGCATTTCGGGCATCAAGATGACCCCAAATTAAGATGATGCAATGAGATGAAATGATGTACTCATCGGGGCGAACAATTTGATATGCTATACGCCAAAAACGGAGCCACGGGTACAAAGTTATGAGGCGATGAACATGCGACAATTATGCAAATATTTCGGGACTTAGGGAAATATATACCCTGCGAGATCTAGGGTTTGCACGCAGTCCGAGGTGGCGGCGCGAGCTCGCCGGAGCACCGGCCGGAGCAGCGGAGGGGGGGGGGGGGGGCGCCGGCGACGAGGTGGAGGACGGATCCGGCCGTCCCCGGGCCGGATCTGGAGGAGGAGGACGCGGGGAGGTCGGCGGAGCTCGGCGTAGATCGGGGCGGCGCCGGGACGCGGCTCGGCGGCGGGCTCCTCCAGCGAGGCGGCGCAGACTGGAGGACGGTGGGGCGGCGCCGGCGCCGGGCTGGAGCGGGCGGACGGGCGCCCGGGCGGCGGCTTCTCGCGGGCGGCGACGGAGGCGGAACGGGCCGCGGGGGCCCCGCGCGGGCCTGGCGGGCCGGCGGCGCGGCTCGGGCGCCGGGTGCCACGTGGCGCAGCGCCACTGGCTGTGGGCGGCGGCGCGGCTTCGTCCGGCCGGACCGGACACGTCCGGCGCGGCGGAGGGGAACGGGGCTAGGGTTAGGGTGGTTTTGATCCGGGATTTGAGGGGGGGATGCCTTTTTATAGGTAGAAGGAGCTAGGAAGCTCCAAATGGAGAGCGGTTTGCGGCCACACGATCGTGATCGAACGGCGATGGATATGGGAGTGACTTAGATGGGTTATTGGGCTGTTTTGTAGGGGTTTTGGACTGCAACACACACGAGGCCTTCACGGTTACCTGGTTAACCGTTGGAGTATCAAACGACCTCCGAATGACCCCGAAACTTGACAGGTGGTCTACCGGTGCTATACCAAGGCCGCTTGACAAACCTCGGTCCATTCCGAGAAGGTTTAATACCCGCTCACGGAAAAAGGTAAAAGGGGACGCCGGGGGACATAGGAGCACCGGATTGCAAAACGGACAACGGGGAAAATGCTCGGATTCACGAGACGAACACGTATGCAAATGCGATGCACATGATGACATGATATGAAATGCATGACATGAACAAAATGCAAAACGACGGGAAACCCAACCACGGAGGGAATATCATATCACATAGCCGAAAATGGCAAGAGTTGGAGTTACAAATATGGCAAGATACATCCGGGGTGTTACAACACTCCACCACTACGAGAGGATCTCGTCCCGAGATCTAGGATTGAAAGAACTCCGGATATTCGCAACGGAGGTGGTCCTCGCACTCCCAGGTGGCTTCTCGGTCTGAATGGTGTGACCATTTCACTTTCAGGAATTTGATTGACTTGTTGCGAGTCTTGCTCAGTTTCTTCAAGAATAGCAACGGGATGCTCATGATAGGACAAATCTTATTGAAGATCAATCTCTTCAAAGTTGATGGTGCGCTCAGGCGTCTTGAAGCACTTGCGAAGCTGTGACACATGGAAGACATCGTGCACATTTGCAAAGTTGGAGGGAAGCTCAAGTTGATAGGCGAGATCGCCTCGTTTGCCGATGATCTTGAAAGGATCGACGTATCTAGGGGCAAGTTTCCCCTTGATACCGAATCGACGAGTCCCTTTCATTGGAGAGACGCGGAGGTAGACATGGTCTCCGATCTCGAATGCCAAATCTCGGTGTTTGCTATCGTAATAGCTCTTCTGGCGCGATTGCGCGGCTTTGAGGTTCTCACGAATGACCTTGCACATTGCCTCAGCCTCTGAGATCAAATCGTTGCCAAGAAGTTGACGTTCACCTGTCTCAGACCAATTGAGAGGAGTACGACACTTTCTGCCATAGAGAATCTCGAATGGGGCTTTGCCCGAGCTGGCTTGAAAGCTGTTGTTGTAAGAAAACTCAACATAAGGAAGACAATCCTCCCACTTCATGCCGAAAGAGATAACACAAGCCCTGAGCATATCTTCAAGAATTTGGTTGACACGCTCGACTTGTCCACTAGTTTGAGGGTGGAAAGCTGTGCTGAAGCGAATATTTGTGCCCATGGCCTTCTGAAAAGAATCCCAAAACTTGGAGGTAAAGATGCTGCCACGGTCTAAAGAGATCAATTGTGGAATGCCGTGCAAGGAGACAATTCTGGATGTGTAGAGCTCTGCCAGCTGCGCTGCTGTGATAGATTCTTTGATAGGAAGAAAATGAGCCACTTTGGTGAGCTTGTCGATGACGACGAAGATAGCATCATTTCCATGCTTGGACTTTGGAAAACCAGTCACGAAGTCCATTTCGATATGATCAAACTTCCACTCTGGAATAGCAAGAGGTTGGAGAAGACCAGCTGGTCGTTGGTGTTCTGCTTTCAGCCTTCTGCAGACATCACATTCATTCACGAATTGAGCAATCTCTCGCTTCATTCGAGTCCACCAATACGATTGCTTGAGGTCATGGTACATCTTCGTACTTCCAGGATGAATTGACAGAAGAGAGTTGTGCGCTTCGTTCATAATGACTTTACGAAGATCACCCTTTGGAACCACGATCCGGTCCTCGAAGAAAAGAGTATCTCTGTCATCGACTCGATAGCACTTGTATTTGGAAATGCCCTTGTCAATACCACGTTTCACCTTCTTCACCATGGTATCCAACAGTTGTGCCTCACGAATCTGATCTTCCAAAGTAGGAGAGACGATGAGGTTGGCAAGAAAACCTTGAGGAACAACTTGGAGATTCAACTTGCGGAAAGCTTCACAGAGATCCGGTTGAAAGGGCTTGAGGATTAAGCTGTTGCAGTAAGCCTTCCTGCTCAAAGCGTCTGCAATCACATTAGCCTTGCCTGGAGTATATTCAATACTCGGATTATACTCTTGAATCATTTTGACCCATCGAGTCTGCCTGAGGTTGAGGTTGGGCTGAGTGAAGATGTACTTGAGACTCTTGTGATCGGTGAAAATGTCCACTTTCCTTCCCAACAGGAGATGTCTCCATGTTATCAATGCATGGACAACTGCCGCCAACTCAAGATCGTGAGTGGGGTAGTTCTTTTCGTTGGGCTTCAACTGACGAGAGGTATAGGCCACAACCTTCTTCTCTTGCATTAGCACAACACCGAGGCCTTGAAGAGAAGCATCACAGAAAACTTCATAAGGCTTGTCTTCGTCAGGAGGAGTCAAAACTGGAGCAGTGACGAGTTTCTCTTTGATAGTGTTGAAAGCAACGTCATACTCAGGAGACCAGACATACTTCACATGCTTCTGGAGGAGGTTGGAAAGAGGCTTTGCAATCTTTGAGAAATTCTCAACGAATCTTCGGCAATAGCTGGCAAGTCCAAGAAAACTGCGAAGCTGCTTGACATTCTGAGGAGGTTCCCAATTCAAAACTGCAGACACCCTCTCTGGATTAATAGCAATGCCCTTGGCAGAGATGATATGACCAAGGTAAAGAACTTCATCAAGCCAGAATTCACATTTGGAGAACTTCGCATATAATTGATACTCTCTGAGCTTGTCGAGCACCAATTGCAAATGTATGGCATGATCCTTCTTATTCTTGGAGAAGACCAAAATATCATCGAGATAGACCAAGACGAATTCATTGGTGTATGGGTTGAAGATGAAGTTCATCAAACGAGTGAATGCTGGAGGAGCATTGACAAGGCCGAAAGACATGACAGTATATTCATAAGAACCAAAGCTTGTTCTGAATGCTGTCTTGGGAATATCTTCTTCACGAATGCGAATTTGATGATAACCCATACGAAGGTCAAGCTTGGAGAACACTTTAGCACCTTTGAGTTTCTCGAATATCTCATTGATGTTGGGAAGTGGGTACTTGTTCTTGATAGTCTTCTTGTTCAATGGACGGTAATCGACGCAAAGTCGGTCCGTGCCATCCTTCTTCTGGACAAAAAGAACACCACAACCCCAAGGAGAAGAACTCGGTCTGATCAGACCCAGACACTCTTGTTCATCGAGTTGTTTCTTCAATTCCTTCAACTCTTTTGGCCCAAGCTTGTAAGGACGCTTGCAAACGGGTTCCGTGCCAGGCTCAAGATTGATAACGAATTCGACTGGCCGGTGAGGAGGCATACCCGGAAGCTCTTCTAGAAAGACATCTTGGTACTCACAAACGACTGGAATCTGAGAGATAGCATCCAATTCGCCCTTCTCATTGAGAGAAAATAACCGAATGGTATCATCACGAGCGGCATAGATGATCACATCGTCAGAAGAGTGAGTCAATTTAATTTCCCTGGCAGCACAATCAAGCTGAGCCTTGTGCTCATAAAGCCAGTCCATCCCGAGAATAAGATCAATATCAGAGTCACCAAGAACCATAGGTTTAGCCAGAAATCTATAGTCGCCCATCTTGATAGAAACATCCGGAGCCATCATCTTGGTATTCATGAACAAACCCGGAGAGGAAACCGCCATTGGCTTGGGCAGATCGACAGTATGCAAATTGTTCATGGATGCAAAAGGTCTTGAAATGAAAGAATGCGATGCACCAGTATCAAATAAGACTTTTATAGGAATATCATTAACAGGAAGATTACCCATGATCACTTCAGAAGAATCCTCTGCTTGAGCTGCGTTCAACATGTTCACCTTTGCAGACTTGGAATTATGCTTGACCACTTCATTACTGGAAGATTTCACAGGAGGAGGAGGCGGAAGGCGCCTTTGATTGAAGCACTTGTTCGCATAGTGACCCTTCTGCTGACATTTGTTGCAAGTCACCTCTGAGAGCGGACGATGATAAGGAGCACTTGGCCTTGGAGCTTGATTCTGAGACTTGTTCTGATAGCCAGGGTTGGGTGGGTGGGAAGATCCACGACCACTTGAGTTCTTCTGCTGATAAGGCTGACGGAACGGAGGAGGAGGAGGCAACCAGAACTTCTGTTGCTTAGCTACCACAAGTGAGGAAGAAGAAGACTGAACTGCGTCTCTGACTCTCTTCTTAGATGCCTCACACTTGAGCTGAGTAGCTTCTTGTTTCAGCGCCATGTTGTAGAATTCATCATACTTTAACGGCTCAAAAAGCACGAGAGCTAGTTGCAAATCTTCTCTGAGACCACGCCTGAATTGGTAGATCATGCTCTTCTCATCAGGGATGTCTTGCTTCGCAAAACGAGAGAGCTTCTGGAACTGAGTGTTGTATTGATACACAGACATGGTGCCTTGCTTGAGATTGCGGAACTCCTCACGCTTACTCTCAACAACACTTTCTGGAATGTGATGAGCTTTGAAGTCACGGCGGAAATCATCCCAGGTAATGACACGACCTCCTCTGGAATCTTTGTATTGTTGGAACCACTCAACAGCTTGATCCTTGAGTTGAAAAGAGGCAAACTTGACAAAGTCCTCAGGTCTGACATTGCTACACTCGAAATGCTTGCTGATATCCACGAGCCAATCATCGGCGTCTGTGGCCTCGACACAGTAGCTAAAGGTCTTTGGCTGATTAGCAAGGAACTGATTGAGTGAAGCGAAGTGCAGCTGATTGTTGCCTTGGCCTTGATTCCCTTGATTGCCTTGCCCTTGGTTGCGATCTTGCAAGAGCTGAATCAGAATCTGAGCGTTGGCATTAGTGGCAGTCATCAAGGCTTGCCATGCCTCCGGAGGCGGAGGTGGTGGCGGAGGATTAGCCTGACTTCCTTCATTGCGTTCCGGATTCTGACGTGTTGGTGGAGCCATCCTGAAGAGGGTGACATCCATTAGCATCTTGAAAGAGATATAATCAAGATGAATCAAAGGATCGAAATTGCAACATATAGTCTTCACAATAAACATCCGAACGAGAATGAACGAATGAATTCCAAAGTAAAGCATCACACTTCCATAAGCTGAGAAGCCACTTAGAAAAAGGTATGGAATAAAATGAACAAGGTACGGATGTGAACAAATACTTGGTAAGGATTACCCGATCAAGAACCAAATATCTGCGGGAAGAAATACTAGAGCTACATGAATTCCCACTTATAAACTCCCGAAACTTTCTGGTTATGCAATCAGGTGTTGGGGATACAGGGGACACAAAATATATCACCCAAACTAACAATACCTAGATCCAGCTGTATCCATCCTTCAACACATAACCAAGAAATCCTTGGAAATCGTCTACCTCAACCTTCAAAAAGCATCCGTTATACGAGTTATGGCAATACTCCCGCACTCGCCTCAGTACTGGGCTATCAGGGTTATCTCACCAACAACTGTACAAAAGAGATTTTCGATGTCGGCGTACTAAACTCATGTATTCCAGAACTGCAACGATAAAATTATGACGACAACACCTCGGAGCTCAACTCCCCGGGACACCTCCACTAAACCCCTGCTGACGGGAGGCAACCAAGACAATGTTGTCATCATAAAACCATCGGAACGATTCTAAGATACCCGCGTGATCCTAAATTTTTTTAGTGAAATTTGAGAAGAGAAGAGTCAAAACTCTATGTCAGGATGCCTTACCAGAGTGATGAGGAGACTGGGAAGTAAAAAGAATTCCTAAACTCTCCGATATATAATTCCTAAATGACTCAAAACATTTTTCTAGACACAACTCGGCCGCTAAAAACGATCAATCAGTGGGGGCTCCTAAGGTCGGGGAAGGCTCTGATTACCAACTTGTAACGCCCTCGATGCGGCTATATCTCCCACGCGTCGAGGCACGACTTAGAGGCATAACCGCATTGAAAGCAATGTCGCAAGTGAGGTAATCTTCACACAACCCATGTAATACATAAGGGAAAGATACATAGTTGGCTTACAGTCGCCACTTCACACAATACATAAATAAACATTCATCATCCAGATTACACTCAAGGTCCGACTACGGAACCAAAATGAAAGAAGACTACCCCAAATGCTACACAGATCCCCGAATCACCCCAACTGGGCTCCACTACTGATCATCAGGAAAAGACACATAGTAACGGCCACGTTCCTCGTCGAACTCCCACGTGAGCTCGGTCGCGTCATCTGCACTGGCATCGTTGGCACCTGAAACTGTTGTGGTAGAATCTGTGAGTCACGGGGACTCAGCAATCTCACACCCGCGAGATCAAGACTATTTAAGCTTATAGGAAGGATGGGGTAATGAGGTGGAGCTGCAACAAGCGACTAGCATATATGGTGGCTAACAACGCAAAGGAGAGCGAGAAGAGAAGCAAGGCACGGTCGTGAAGCTAGAAGTGATCAAGAAGTGATCCTAGAACAACCTACGTCAGACATAACTCCAACACCGTGTTCACTTCCCGGACTCCGCCGAGAAGAGACCATCACGGTGACACACGCGGTTGATGTGTTTTAATTAAGGTCAACTTCGGGTTTTCTACAACGGGACATCAACAAATTCCCATCTGCCTCATAACCGCGGGCACGGCTTTCAAAAGATAATACCCTGCAGGGGTGTCCCAACTTAGCCCATTATAAGCTCTCACGGTCAACGAAGGATATTCCTTCTACCGGGAAAACCCGATCAGTCTCGGAATCCCGGACTACAAGACATTTCGACAGTAATAAAACAAGTCCAGCAAAACCGCCCAGATGTGCTGACAAATCCCGATAGGAGCTGCACATATCTCGTTCTCAGGGCACACCGGATGAGCAAGACGTCGGGTTGGCATAGACCCTGGTTGCCCAAGGGGCGCCGAACATCGCTCGGTTTGGACCAGCAATCGAAGGAGAACTAGCCCGGGGGTTAAAATAAAGATGACCCTCGGGCTCGCGAAAACCCGTGGGAAAAAGGCTTAGGTGGCAAATGGTAAAACCAAAGTTGGGCCTTGCTGGAAGAGTCTTATTCAAAGCGAACTGTCAAGGGGGTCCCATAAATCACCCAACCGTGTAAGGAACGCAAAATCAAGGAACATAACACCGGTATGACGGAAACTAGGGTGGCAAGAGTGGAACAAAACACCAGGCATAAGGCCGAGCCTTCCACCCTTTACCAAGTATATAGATGCATTAATTAAATAAGAGGTATTGTGATATCCCAACAAGTAAACATGTTCCAACAATAAACAACATCTCCATGTTCCAACAAGGAACAAACTTCATCTTCACCTGCAACTAACAACGCTATAAGAGGGGCTGAGCAAAGCGGTAACATAGCCAATCAACGGTTTGCTAGGACATGGATGGTTAGGGGCTGACATGGCAATATGGGAGGCATGATATAGCAAGTGGTAGGTATCTAAACATAGGCATAGCAAAAGAGCGAGCATCTAGCAAGCAAAGATAGAAGTGATTTCGAGGGTATGGTCATCTTGCCTGCAAGGTTCTCAGAGTTGTCGAAAGCTTGGTCCTCGTAAGCGTTATCAACAGGTTCCTCGTTCACGTACTCGTCTCCCGGCTCTACCCAAGACAAGAGAACACAAGCAAAGGGGACAAACATCAATCACGATGCAATGCACAAACAATATGATGCAAAACATGGCATGATATGCGAGATGTGATATGCAATGCATATGCATGCTCCGGAAGGACAAGGATGAACAAGGCATAATCTTGGAAAACAATATGCCGCTGGAAAGATGAGGTGATTTCGGTTGAAATCGATATAAAGATCACCAGAATCGGATGCACGGTTTGCAAATGACAAGCAAAACAAGAGTGACAATAATCTGCCATTAACAGCATGATGCTACTTAGCAAGTAACAAGAAATTAAGCTACTGCACCCAAACATATCAACAAAGCATATGAAAGTAATCTACTCAAGATGCTTGACAAAATATGAACACTGAGCTACGGCTAAATCTCACCACAATAGGTTCAAACAAGCATGGCAAAAGTGCAAAAGATAACAGGTTCACAGACTTTGTGAAAATAACAACATGCCAGAAATTAACATCAGGATGACATGTTTAGAGCAAGCAAACAACATGCTACAGGAACAGGACATAGCAAAATAAGACATGACGTGAATCTACTCAAAGCACTTAACAAAAATACCTTACTGACCATAAGCCAAAAAGGATCAGAGAATATAGTAAAACCCATGTCAATTAAGCAAGTTTCGTTACAGGTTTCAGACTTAGCAGAAAACTGGGCATGTCAAAAATAGATAACAAGTAGGCATGTTCGTGAGCTCGATGCACTCACTACAGAGCATTACATGATCAACTAAGCATATATACATCAAGAAGACATGGCATAGAAGCTAGACATGGCAAGAATAACATCATAGCATGCAAGGATCAACTACAACAAGCTTGGTAAAATCGAATAACATGTAAACAATCTGCCAGCAACATTTTATAGCAAAAGTAGAGATCGATTGACTCAAGCTATGGCACTGCATAATTACAAACAAAGGCATGGATGGATAGAGAAAATCCATATGTTCAAAACACTCTTACTGATCATGCTCAAAAGAGGCATAGATCTCTATGAAACAACATGAACACATGGCATAAAAATAACAGCAGGCAAGGACTTGGTGAAATTACTAAGTCTCTGAAATCAGCAACATTAAGTACCCTAGTTTGCATGCTTGTGCTAGTCACCACAAAGATCAAAAAAATACATGGCATACACCTCTAGAAATATAACATGGCATATTTCAAAACACATGTAGGACTCAACTTCATAGGATGCACACATCAATCATGGCAAAAATGACAAAAGTGTATGTTCTGAAACAGATCTGAAACTAACATCACATAGCCCTCTTCCAACAGCATTTCGGGAATCAAGATGACCCCAAATTAAGATGATGCAATGATATGAAATGATGTACTCATCGGGGCGAACAATTTGATATGCTAGACGCCAAAAACGGAGCCACGGGTGCAGAGTTATGAGGCGATCAACATGCGACAATTATGCAAATATTTCGGGACTTAGGGAAATATATACCCTGCGAGATCTAGGGTTTGCACGCAGTCCGAGGTGGCGGCGTGAGCTCGCGGGAGCACCGGCCGGAGCAGCGGGGGGGAGCCGTCGACGAGGTGGAGGACGGATCCGGCCGTCCCCGGGCCGGATCTGGAGGAGGAGGACGCGGGGAGGTCGGCGGAGCTCGGCGCGGATCGGGGCGGCGCCGGGGCGCGGCTCGGCGGCGGGCTCCTCCGGTGAGGCGGCGCGGACTGGAGGACGGCGGGGCGGTGCCGACGCCGGGCTGGAGCGGGCGGACGGGCGCCCGGGCGGCGGCTTCTTGCGGGCGGCGGCGAAGGCGGAACGGGCCGCGGGGGCCCCGCGCGGGCCTGGCGGGCCGGCGGCGCGGCTCGGGCGCCGGGTGCCACGTGGCGCAGCGCCACTGGCTGCGGGCGGCGGAGCGGCTTCGTCCGGCTGGACTGGACACGTCCGGCGCGGCGGAGGGGAACGGGGCTAGGGTTAGGGTGGTTTTGATCCGGGATTTGAGGGGGGATGCCTTTTTATAGGTAGAAGGAGCTAGGAAGCTCCAAATGGAGAGCGGTTTGCGGCCACACGATCGTGATCGAACGGCGATGGACATGGGAGTGACTTAGATGGGTTATTGGGCTGTTTTGTAGGGGTTTTGGACTGCAACACACACGAGGCCTTCACGGTTACCTGGTTAACCGTTGGAGTATCAAACGACCTCCGAATGACCCCGAAACTTGACAGGTGGTCTACCGGTGCTATACCAAGGCCGCTTGACAAACCTCGGTCCATTCCGAGAAGGTTTAATACCCGCTCACGGAAAAAGGTAAAAGGGGACGCCGGGGGACATAGGAGCACCGGATTGCAAAACGGACAACGGGGAAAATGCTCGGATTCACGAGACGAACACGTATGCAAATGCGATGCACATGATGACATGATATGAAATGCATGACATGAACAAAATGCAAAACGACGGGAAACCCAACCACGGAGGGAATATCATATCACATAGCCGAAAATGGCAAGAGTTGGAGTTACAAATATGGCAAGATACATCCGGGGTGTTACAACACTCCACCACTACGAGAGGATCTCGTCCCGAGATCTAGGATTGAAAGAACTCCGGATATTCGGAACGGAGGTGGTCCTCGCACTCCCAGGTGGCTTCTCGGTCTGAATGGTGTGACCATTTCACTTTCAGGAATTTGATTGACTTGTTGCGAGTCTTGCTCAGTTTCTTCAAGAATAGCAACGGGATGCTCATGATAGGACAAATCTTCTTGAAGATCAATCTCTTCAAAGTTGATGGTGCGCTCAGGCGTCTTGAAGCACTTGCGAAGCTGTGACACATGGAAGACATCGTGCACATTTGCAAAGTTGGAGGGAAGCTCAAGTTGATAGGCGAGATCGCCTCGTTTGCCGATGATCTTGAAAGGATCGACGTATCTATGGGCAAGTTTCCCCTTGATACCGAATCGACGAGTCCCTTTCATTGGAGAGACGCGGAGGTAGACATGGTCTCCGATCTCGAATGCCAAATCTCGGTGTTTGCTATCGTAATAGCTCTTCTGGCGCGATTGCGCGGCTTTGAGGTTCTCACGAATGACCTTGCACATTGCCTCAGCCTCTGAGATCAAATCGTTGCCAAGAAGTTGACGTTCACCTGTCTCAGACCAATTGAGAGGAGTACGACACTTTCTGCCATAGAGAAACTCGAATGGGGCTTTGCCCGAGCTGGCTTGAAAGCTGTTGTTGTAAGAGAACTCAACATAAGGAAGACAATCCTCCCACTTCATGCCGAAAGAGATAACACAAGCCCTGAGCATATCTTCAAGAATTTGGTTGACACGCTCGACTTGTCCACTAGTTTGAGGGTGGAAAGCTGTGCTGAAGCGAATATTTGTGCCCATGGCCTTCTGAAAAGAATCCCAAAACTTGGAGGTAAAGATGCTGCCACGGTCTAAAGAGATCAATTGTGGAATGCCGTGCAAGGAGACAATTCTGGATGTGTAGAGCTCTGCCAGCTGCGCTGCTGTGATAGATTCTTTGATAGGAAGAAAATGAGCCACTTTGGTGAGCTTGTCGATGACGACGAAGATAGCATCATTTCCATGCTTGGACTTTGGAAAACCAGTCACGAAGTCCATTTCGATATGATCAAACTTCCACTCTGGAATAGCAAGAGGTTGGAGAAGACCAGCTGGTCGTTGGTGTTCTGCTTTCAGCCTTCTGCAGACATCACATTCATTCACGAATTGAGCAATCTCTCGCTTCATTCGAGTCCACCAATACGACTGCTTGAGGTCATGGTACATCTTCGTACTTCCAGGATGAATTGACAGAAGAGAGTTGTGCGCTTCGTTCATAATGACTTTACGAAGATCACCCTTTGGAACCACGATCCGGTCCTCGAAGAAAAGAGTATCTCTGTCATCGACTCGATAGCACTTGTATTTGGAAATGCCCTTGTCAATACCACGTTTCACCTTCTTCACCATGGTATCCAACAGTTGTGCCTCATGAATCTGATCTTCCAAAGTAGGAGAGACGATGAGGTTGGCAAGAAAACCTTGAGGAACAACTTGGAGATTCAACTTGCGGAAAGCTTCACAGAGATCCGGTTGAAAGGGCTTGAGGATTAAGCTGTTGCAGTAAGCCTTGACGAACACGTATGCAAATGCGATGCACATGATGACATGATATGAAATGCATGACATGAACAAAATGCAAAACGACGAGAAACCCAACCACGGAGGGAATATCATATCACATAGCCGAAAATGGCAAGAGTTGGAGTTACAAATATGGCAAGATACATCCGGGGTGTTACACGTTGCTAGGGAGTATAGCTCTATTCTTTGAGTCACTTGGGATTTATATCTGCTGGTTACTATGAAGAACTTGAAAGACGAGAAAACAAAAATTTATCCCTCAACTACGAGGGGAGGTAAGGAACTGCCATCTAGCTCTGCACTTGATTCACCTTCTATTTTGAGTAAGCTTGCGACACCTAAACCTGCTTCTGCTATTAATTCTGATATGTCGCATGTTATTGATGATGCCACTTCTGCTATGCATGATACTTATGATGAAACTACTTCTATGCTTGATACTACTATGCCACTTGGTGAATTTCTTGATGAACAACTTGCTAGGGCTAGAGAGAATGAAATTATTGAAACTGATAATATCGATGGAAGTGATGATGAAGATTCTCCCCCTAGATATGAATTGCCTGTTGTGCCTGAGGGTTATGTTATGGATGAAGAAACTGCTAGAGACTTTCTTGCTTGCAATGATAGAAGTGATCTTAAGAAATTATTAGCTAAGCTTAAAGAAAAAACTTTGAATGCTAGAATGAAATATGATCCTGCTTATGCTACCTCACCTATCTTTGTTACTGATAAGGATTATGAATTCTCTATTGATCCTGATGTACTTACTTTGGTTGAGTCTGATCCTTTCTATGGCTATGAATCTAAAACTGTTGTGGCAGATCTTACTAAATTAAATGATATAGCCACCCTGTTCACTAATGATGAGAAAACTCGCTATTATTATATCCTTAAGATATTTCCGTTCTCATTAAAGGGTCATGCTAAGATATGGTTTAATTCTCTTGATCCTGGTTGTGTGCGTAGTCCCCAGGATTTGATTTATTACTTCTCTGCTAAATATTTCCCTGCTCATAAGAAACAAGCTGCTTTAAGGGATATATATAATTTTGTGCAAATTGAAGAAGAGAGTCTCCCACAAGCTTGGGGGAGGCTTCTCCAATTACTTAATGCTTTGCCTGATCATCCTCTCAAGAAAAATGAAGTACTTGATATCTTTTATAATGGACTAACCGATGCTTCCAGAGACCACCTGGACAGTTGTGCTGGTTGTGTTTTCAAGGAAAGAACTGCTGATCAAGCTGAAATTCTATTGAATAATATGTTGACTAATGAAAACAATTGGACACTTCCTGAACCAACTCCTAAGCCAACTCTGAAGAAAAGGGGTGTTCTATTTCTCAGTCCTGAAGATATGCAAGAGGCAAAGAAATCTATGAAAGAAAAAGGTATAAAAGCTGAAGATGTTAAGAATTTACCTCCTGTTGAAGAAATACATGGTCTTAATTTACCGCCTGTTGGAGAAATACATGGTTTTAATTCATCATCTATTGAAGAAACACATGGTCTTGATACCCAACACAGGTAGTAAAGGTAAATTCTCTCCATAGATATGATAAAGCTGAAATCCCTCCTGCTAAGTTTGCTAGCCAATGTTTGGATGAGTTCGATAACTTTATGGTTAAGCAAGAAGATTTCAATGCTTATTTTGGTAGACAATTAAAACATAATGCTTATATGATTGAACACTTGGGTGATTATATGTCTAGAGTTAAAGGTGAACTTAAACTCATTAGTAAACGTACTTCTATGGTTACCACTCAAGTAGAACAAGTACTTAAAGCTCATAATGATTTTCTCAATGAATTAAATAGTAAGAATAATGACGTTGTTGTTAGAGTTGCAACTAGAGGGGGTAAAGTGATTCAGGAACCTTTGTATCCTGAGGGCCACCCTAAAAGAATTGAGCAAGATTCTCAAAGTACTAATGTTGATGCACCTAGTCCTTCTAAAAAGAAGAAAAACAAAAATGATAGGACTTTGCATGCTTCTAGTGAACCTGTTATAGACACACCTGAGAATCCAAATGATATTTCTATTTCTGATGCTGAAACACAATATGGTAATGAACATGAACCTAATGATAATGTTAATGATGATGTTCATGTTGATGCTCCACCTAGTAATAACAATGATGTAGAAATTGAACCTGTTGTTGATCTTGATAACCCACAATCAAAGAATCAACGTTATGACAAGAGAGACTTTGTTGCTAGGAAGCACGGTAAAGAAAGAGAACCATGGGTTCAGAAACCCATGCCCTTTCCTCCTAAACCATCCAAGAAAAAGGATGATGAGGATTTTGAGCGCTTTGCTGAAATGATTAGACCTATCTTTTTGCGTATGCATTTGACTGATATGCTCAAAATGAACCCTTATGCTAAGTACATGAAAGAAATTGTTACAAATAAAAGAAAGATACCGGAAGCTGAATTTTCCACCATACTTGCTAATTATACTTTTAAGGGTGGAATACCTAAGAAACTAGGAGATCCAGGAGTACCCACTATACCTTGCTCCATTAAAACAAATTATGTTAGAACTGATGTATGTGATCTTGGAGCCGGTGTTAGTGTCATGCCTCTCTCTTTATATCGTAGAATTGATTTTAATAAGTTGACACCTACTAAAATATCTTTGCAAATGGCTGATAAATCAACTGCTATACCTGTCGGCATTTGTGAGGATGTGCCTGTTGTAGTTGCAAACGTTACTATCTAACGGACTTTGTTATTCTTGATATTCCCGAGGACGATAGTATGTCTATTATTCTTGGAAGACCCTTTTTGAATATTGCAGGGCCTGTTATTGATTGCAATAAAGTGAATGCCACTTTTCATATTAATGGTAATGAGCATATGGTACACTTTCCGAGGAAATAACCTCAAGTCCACAATATCAATTCTATTGGAAAAAATCCATCGAATATTTTTGGAGGTTTTGAATTTCCTCTACCTACTATAAAGAAGAAATATGATATTCTTATTGTTGGGGATGCGCATATCCCCATTGAGGTAACATAGTGTTATTCGAAATTTCTCTGGTTCCATGTTATTCGGAATGAGTTTGTTAACAAGGCTTTATCAACCTTGTTAATGGATTCCTTTTTATGAGCATGGGATGGATGAAGTTAGAAAGCACAACTCTCTGTACCCTCCTTTTACTTTATGTTATTTAGTTGAAATAAAGTAAAAATAGTATTTTCTGTCGGTTTTCTGAATTATCCATGCAATAAAAAATACCTCAAAAATAAAAGTTCTCCAAATGCCCCGAAAATGAAATATGATTTTTTTTTCTAGAATATTTGAGAATATCTGGCACTGAGAACACAACAGGGGGAGCTGGCACCTGGCCACGCGGGTCCAGGGCGCCCCCTGCCTCGTGGGCCCATGGTGGCTCCCCTCCACTTATTCCTGCACCCACAGACTCCTTCCTCCCGAAAAAAATCACGAACCAGCTCAAGCACGAGTTCTTGCTCATTTTGCTGTGATTTTCGATCTCCTTGCTCAAAGCTCCTCTCACAAAACTGCTTTGGGGGATTGTTCCTTGAGGAAGAAATATGTTTAGGAAAATTTACCAAGGTGGTCCTTCAAGGAAGCAAGGGCCCAGGCCCGCAATACGCGATGCGGACGATGAACCACCAAGGGAAGCTCAAGTGCGGGCTTGTGAATGGCCTTCAGAGGAGTTTATGGATCGAGCAGGAATCAAGGAAGAATTTAACACATATGTGCGTAACGCTGATCTTGTGAACTTCGAGGCATATAAGTGCCGTCAGTACCACTATCTCACTGATTCCTTTGTGAGGAGGTTTGAATTTTCATCATCACACAATTCTCAAACTGTCATGTTTGATCTTTATGAAAATTCTTATACTATGGACTTAGAGGATTTTAATACTGCTTGCAAACTTCCACAACGGGGTAGCACTAGTGTGCCACACAAATCTGAGTTTAGAGATTTTCTTGCTAGTATAACTGTGGGGGAGTCTAGAGATATGACACAAGCTACCATAGGGAGCATTCATTTTCCTGCTCTACATTATTTTGCTCTCTTCATAGGTAGGTGCATAAATGGTAAGGATGAAGCATGTCACATGTGTGTCCCTGATCTCAGTGTTCTCAGGAGTGCTGTATTAGGAGATAAACATTATAATTTGGGAGCCATTGTTGCACGTAGGTTGCATAATAATAGAATTAATGGAGATTTCTTTGGTGGAATTTATGCAACCCGTCTAGCTAATTTTCTTGACATACCCATACATGAGTATGATATTGAGTTGTCTCCTGTTTATTTAGATTATGAGGCTATGGTTCGTCATCAATTTGTTGAGAGGAACAATCAGTTCCTCCAGTACCGACTAATCTTTGACAGACGACACACCTATCACGTCGCTCTCCCTGCTCCTACTTTCTTTGACTTTCAGGCAAAAGGGAGATATTTTAGAACCAGAGATGAGGCGGATGAGTACGAGAGGAGGACAAGGGCAGCTCGCCTCCAAGCTGCAGCCCACGATGCAGTAGCCGCTGCATCTCAGTACGACCCCAACTACAACTTTGGATATCCGCCAGGCCATCCATGGCAATAAACCAACTTAGGCCAAAACCTAAGCTTGGGGGAGTACGTATTTCTCACCATTTATGACCATACATCCATGCCAGTTGCCGGTGCTCATACTTTTTCATTGTAATATTCATGCTAGTTTATTTTCCTTTTTATGCTTTCTTCTTGTGTGTTTGAAAAAAAACCTTAAGAAAAACTACAAAAAAATTAACTGTAGCTTTTAGCTAGTTTACTTTCCATGCTGCAGTAGTAATAATTAGAAGAAAACCCAAAAATATTTCATGTTCTTCTTTTGCTTGTTGGGAGCTTTCCCGTGTAAATAGTTTTATTTCTTTTCTTTCCTTTGGGGGTCAATAGGAGAAGACCATGATGAAAATGTTAAAGTGGCTCTTATATGCATTATTGTTGATTTAACTAAGAGCCCATATTATCTTGTCTTCTCCCGTTCATTGAATGCTCGCAGATTCCAGCTTAGTCCAATGCACGTGCACTATTATTATTCACATCATTCGGTCATGCAAGTGAAAGGCAATAATGACGATATATGATGGACTGATTGAGATGAGAGAAGCTGGTATGAACTCGACCTCTCTTGTTTTTGTAAATATGATTAGTTCATCGTTCCTGATTCAGCCTATTATGAATAAACATGTTTGCAATGACAAATAGATATTATAGTTACTTATGCCATGCTTAATTAGCTAGGAGTTTATAATGGTTTATGTTGCGTGCCAACATGCTATTAAAATGGTTGTGATGTGGTATAATAGGGTGGTATCCTCCTTTCAATGATTCAAGTGACTTGACTTGGCACATGTTCATGCATGTAGTTGAAACAAAATCAACATAGCCTTCACGATATTTATGTTCATGGTGGATTATATCCTACTCATGCTTGCATCCAAGGTTTATTAATTTTAATGCATGTTCATGACTATTGTTGCTCTCTAGTTGGTCGCTTCCCAGTATTTTGCTAGCCTTCACTTGTACTAAGCGGGAATACTGCTTGTGCATCCAATCCCTTAAACCCCAAAGTTATTCCATATGAGTCCACTATACCTTCCTATATTTGCGGTATCTACCTGCCGTTCCAAGTAAATTTGTATGTGCCAAACTCTAAACCTGCAAATGAAACTCTGTTTTGCATGCTCGAATAGCTCATGTATCAACTAGGGCTGTCTGTATCTTCCATGCTAGGCGGGTTATTCTCAAGAGGAGTGGACTCCGCTCCTCACTCACAAGAAAATGGCTGGTCACCGGGATGCCCAGTCCCATGCTTTATGCAAATCAAATCAAAATAATTGCAAACAAAACTCCCCCGAGACTCTTGTTAGTTGGAGGCACTCGTTGTTTCGAGCAAGCCATGGATTGATGCTTGTTGGTGGAGGGGGAGTATAAACTTTACCATTCTATTTGGGAACCGCCTATAAGGTGTGTAACATGGAAGATATTGGCATCTCTCGGTTGTTATGTTGACAATGAAAGTATGCCGCTCAAAATGTTATTTATCTCTGCTTTAAAATCGAGCTCTGGCACCTGTACAAATCCCTGCTTCCCTCTGCGAAGGGCCTATCTATTTACTTTTATGTTGAGTCATCACCCTCTTATTAAAAAGCACCAGCTAGAGAGCACTGTTGTCATTTGCATCCATTACTATTAATTTATATCGGGTATGACTATGACTGGATCTCTTTTACCATGAATTACAATGTTTAGTCAGTCCTTGATCTTTAAAGGTGCTCTGCATTTATGTTTTGCAGTCTCAGAAAGGGCTAGCGAGATACAATCTTGTGATATCATATCATGATTATTTTGAGAAAGTGTTGTCATCCGAGATTTATTATTATTGCTCGTTAGTTGATTATGCCATTGACATGAGTAAACATGAGACCTAAGTGTTATTGTGAATATGGTTAGTTCATAATCTTTGCTGAAAACTTGAATGCTGGCTTTACATATTTACAACAACAAGAGCAAACAGAGTTTGTAAAAGTTTTTCTTTATCACTTTCAGTTTATCAACTGAATTGCTTAAGGACAAGCAAAGGTTTAAGCTTGGGTGAGTTGATACGTCTCCGTCATATATACTTTTCCAAACACTTTTGCCCTTGTTTTGGACTCTAACTTGCATCATTTGAATGGAACTAACCCGGACTGACGCTGTTTTCAGCAGAATTGCCATGGTGTTATTTTTGTGCAGAAATAAAAGTTCTCGGAATGACCTGAAAATCAACGAAGAATTATTTTCGAATTAATAAAAAATACCGGCAAAAAATCAAGGCCAGGGGCCCCACACCCTGTCCACGAGGGTGGGGGCGTGCCCCCTGCCTCATGGGCCCCCTGGAGCTCCACCGACCTCAACCCCAACTCTATATATTCACGTTCGGGGAGAAAAAAATTAGGGAGAAGGATTCATCGCGTTTTACGATACGAAGCCGCCGCCAAGCCCTAATCTCTCTCAGGAGGGCTGATCTGGAGTCCGTTCGGGGCTCCTGAGAGGGGAATCCGTTGCCATCGTCATCATCAACCATCCTCCATCACCAATTTCATGATGCTCACCGCCGTGCGTGATTAAGTCCATCGTAGGCTTGCTGGACGGTGATGGGTTGGATGAGATTTATCATGTAATCGAGTTAGTTTTTGTTAGGGTTTGATCCCTAGTATCCACTATGTTCTGAGATTGATGTTGCTATGACTTTGCTATGCTTAATGCTTGTCACTAGGGCCGAGTGCCATGATTCCAGATCCGAACCTATTATGTTTTCATGAATATATGTGAGTTCTTGATCCTATCTTGCAAGTCTATAGTCACCTACTATGTGTTATGATCCGGCAACCCCGAAGTGACAATAATCGGGACCACTCCCGGTGATGACCGTAGTTTGAGGAGTTCATGTATTCACTATGTGTTAATGCTTTGGTCTGGTACTCTATTAAAAGGAGGCCATAATGTCCCTTAGTTTCCAATAGGACCCCGCTACCACGGGAGGGTAGGACAAAAGATGTCATGCAAGTTCTTTTCCATAAGCATGTATGACTATATTCGGAATACATGCCTACATTACATTGATGAATTGGAGCTAGTTCTGTGTCACCCTATGTTATAACTGTTGCATGAATAATCGCATTCGGCATAATTCTCCATCACCGATCCAATGCCTACGAGCTTTTCACATATTGTTCTTCGCTTATTTACTTTTCCGTTGCCACTATTACAATCACTACAAAACTATCACTGTTACTTTTGCCACCGTTACCGTTACTTCCATACTACTTTGCTACTAAATATTTTGCTGCAGATACTAAGTTATCCAGGTGTGGTTAAATTGACAACTCAACTGCTAATACTTGAGAATATTCTTTGGCTCCCCTTGTGTCGAATCAATAAATTCGGGTTGAATACTCTACCCTCGAAAACTATTGTGATCCCCTATATTTGTGGGTTATCACCAGCGGAAGAAGCTGTTCCAAAGGAACAATTCGGGCCCATCCAGCTATTGGGGATCGTAGCAGAAATTAAAATTTTCCTACGCATCACCAAGATCTATCCATGGAGTATTCTAGCAACGAGGGGATAAGAGAGCATCTACATACCACTTGTAGATCGCAACGGTAGCGTTCAAGAAGAACGTGGATGATGGAGTCGTACTCGTCGTGATCCAAATCACCGATGACCAGCGCCGAACGGACGGCACCTCCACGTTCAACACACGTACGGTCGGGATGACGTCTCCTCTTCTTGATCCAGCAAGGGGGAAGGAGAGGTTGATGAAGATCCAGCAGCACGACGGCGTGGTGGTGGATGTAGCAGAATTCCAGCAGAGCTTCGCCAAGCGTCTACGGAGAGAGGGAGAGGTGTAACAGGGGAGAGGGAGGCGCCAAGGCTGCAGGGTGCAGCTGACCTCCCTCCCCCCTTTAATAGGCCCCCTAGGGGGGGGGCGCCGGCCCTGGAGATGCATCTCCAAGGGGGGGCGGCGGCCAAGGGGGGAGCCTTGCCCCCCAAGGCAAGTGGGGCGCCCCCTGCCCTAGGGTTTCCAACCCTAGGCGCAGGGGGGAGGCCCATGGGGGGGCGCACCAGCCCACTATGGGCTGGTTCCCTTCCCACTTCAGCCCACGGGGCCCTCCGGGATGGGTGGCCCCACCCGGTGGACCCCCGGGACCCATCCGGTGGTCCCGGTACAATACCGGTGACCCCCGAATCCTTCCCGATGGCCGAAACGGCACTTCCTATATATAATTCTTTACCTTCGGACCATTCCGGAACCTCTCGTGACGTCCGGGATCTCATCCGGGACTCCGAACAACCTTCGGTTTGCTGCACACTAATATCTTTACAACCCTAGCGTTACCGAACCTTAAGTGTGTAGACCCTACGGGTTCGGGAGACATGCAGACATGACCGAGACGATCTCCGGTCAATAACCAACAGCGGGATCTGGATACCCATGTTGGCTCCCACATGCTCCTCGATGATCTCATCGGATGAACCACGATGTCGAGGACTTTATCAATCCCGTACTCAATTCCCTTCGTCTATCGGTACGATACTTGCCCGAGATTCGATCGTCGGTATACCGATACCTTGTTAAATCTCGTTACCAGCAAGTCTCTTTACTCGTTCCCATAACACATCATCCCGTGAACAACACCTTGATCACGTCGAGCTCATTATGATGATGTCTTACCGAGTGGGCCCAGAGATACCTCTCCGTCATACGGAGTGACAAATCCCAGTCTCGATTCATGCCAACCCAACAAACACTTTCGGAGATACCTGTAGTGCACCTTTATAGTCACCCAGTTACGTTGTGACGTTTGATACACCCAAAGCACTCCTACGGCATCCGGGAGTTGCATAATCTCATGGTCTAAGGAATGATACTTGACATTCAAAAAATCTCTAGCAAACGAACTATACGATCTTTGTGCTATGCTTAGGTTTGGGTCTTGTCCATCACATCATTCTCCTAATGATGTGATCCCGTTATCAATGACATCCCCATGTCCATAGTCAGGAAACCATGACTATCTATTGATCAACGAGCTAGTCAACTAGAGGCTTACTAGGGACACATTGTGGTCTATGTATTCACACATGTATTATGATTTCCGGACAATACAATTATAGCATGAACAATAGACGATTATCATGAACAAGGAAATATAATAATCCTTTTATTATTGCCTCTAGGGCATATTTCCAACAGTCTCCCACTTGCACTAGAGACAATAGTCTAGTTACATTGTGATGAATCGCACACCCATGGAATTTTGGTGTTGATCATGTTTTGCTCTAGGGAGAGGTTTAGTCAACGGATCTGCCACATTCAGGTCCGTATGTACTTTACAAATCTCTATGTCTCCATTTTGAACACTTTCACGAATGGAGTTGAAGCGACGCTTGATATGCCTGGTCTTCCTGTGAAACTTGGGCTCCTTCGCAAGGGAAATTGCTCCAGTGTTGTCACAGAAGAGAGTCATCGGGTCCGACGCATTGGGTATGACTCCTAGGTCGGAAATGAACTCCTTCACCCAGACTGCTTCTTGTGCTACCTCCGAGGCTGCCATATACTCTGCTTCACATGTATATCCCGCCACGACGCTTTGCTTGCAACTGCACCAGCTTACTGCCCCTCCATTCAAAATATACACGTATCCGGTTTGTGACTTGGAGTCATCCATATCCACGTCGAAGCTGGCGTCGACGTAACCCTTTACGACGAGCTCTTCGGCACCTCCATAAATGAGAAACATATCCTTAGTCCTTTTCAGGTACTTCAGGATGTTTTTGACCGCTGTCCAGTGTTCCTTGCCGGGATTACTTTGGTACCTACCTACCAAACTTACGGCAAGGTTTACATCGGGTCTGGTATACAGCATGGCATACATAATAGACCCTATGGCTGAGGCATAGGGATGTCGGCGTTCTGGGAACGGGGGTCCCCAGACTTGCCTGCCTGCGGCTTGCGGTGTGGCTCGAATGGGGGCCCAGTGTGGCCCATCTTCATCAACACAAGGCTCAAGACCCTCGCGAGGGGCCAAGCCTCACGGAGCGGACGACACGGCGCTTCCTCAAGCACGGTCTCCTCAGGCTGGCTCATGAGGAGGCGGAGAGATCAAGGTGGGGTACCTCACGAGGTGCCCATGACGCAAGCCATGACGACCAAGGGTGCCAGGCGGGCGCCAGCACGCGCAGCGTCTCCCTTTCCTCTTTGGTGCAAAGGGGGAAGCGCAGGCGAGAGGATCAAGCAAAGGCACCCATTTCGGTGCAACGAGACCAAGACCAGTCCAACGGTGGGAAGGAGGTCACCATGGAGCCCAGGACGGCGTCACCACAGGGCCTTTGGCAGGCGAAGACCAACTTTAGTCAGGATAAGTGTACCAGATGTTCCCCTTCAAATTGGCCAATTGTTGGCGCCCTTCCCGCTCAATATTTGGGAAGAGGCCCAGGGCCTTTGCCTATAAATAGGACTAGCCACCCTCAGGGAGCATCGAACCGGATTCAGTATCTAGAGGCATACAGAGAGAGAGAAGGGCGATCGAACCCCCCTAGCAGTTCATCCCCTAGCCAAGAACTGACCCTCGCGAGGCTGTTCTTCCTTGTACTGTTCTTCATCATCAGCCCAAGAGGCAATCCACCCACCACAAACTAGAGTAGGGTATTACACCACAACGGTGGTCCGAACTAGTATAAACTCTGTGTCTCTTGTGTTGTTCTTGCAGTAGTTAGATCCTTACGAGACGGAGAGGTAGAGGGCACGGTCTCCGCGTGCACCCCAGAGTTCGAACCTTAAGGGTCTGCCGGAACCCATGATCCGACAGGGGATGACACTCATCTCTTCTATATCTTTTGCCGTGGTCGGGCATTGAGCCATGCTCAATCGCACACCTTGCAATACAGGCAAGAACCCCTTCTTGGACTGATCCATTTTGAACTTCTTAAAAATCTTGTCAAGGTACGTACTTTGTGAAAGACCGATGAGGCGTCTCGTTCTATCTCTATAGATCTTGATGCCTAATATATAAGCAGCTTCTCCGAGGTCCTTCATTGAAAAACACTTGTTCAAATAGGCCTTTATGCTTTCCAAGAATTCTATATCATTTCCCATCAATAGTATGTCCTCCACATATAATATGAGAAATGCTACGGAGCTCCCACTCACTTTCTTGTAAACGCAGGCTTCTCCATAAGTCTGCATAAACCCAAACGCTTTGATCATCTCATCAAAGCGAATGTTCCAACTCCGAGATGCTTGCACCAGCCCATAGATCTCCGCGCGCACCCCAGAGTTCGAACCTTAAGGGTCTGCCGGAACCCGTGATCCGACATTTGGCGCGCCAGGTAGGGGTGCGCCGGAATCTGCCTTCCCATCGCTCCGTCTCCCGTTGCATCGTTGTCACCATGTCCGGCGACCAGGCAGGCAACCAAGGCCCATGGGCGGCATGGCCCATCTGTGCGGAGCCTCCCGCTCCGAGCGACCCCGCGCCACAGGCAGCTCGTGGTCCGCAGGGCGCTGCGGGCCGCGGGCGACGCGGGCAAGCTTCTGTGACCCTCACACCGCGACAGGCGCGGTCGGCAGCGAGGGCCTCCAATCACGCCGCAACTACGACATCATACTCCCGCCGGGAACAGGTGAACTCGAGGGCCGCGCTCACAGTAGCACGGGAGCTGCTGCAGTGCAGGCTACTGGAGGGCGGCCGCGACGTGCTGCTGGAGCGGGTCGCCGAGCTCCTGGGCTTCGCCGCTTCGGGGGCTCACCCCTTCTGCACTCGGCTTCCGCCTCCAGCTCAGGGCGACGCACGAGGAAGCCCCGCGCTCCCCCGCGGGCCTCGGGACTACCCCGGCACCAGCGAATCCGTCGGTGCTAGACTGGCGAAGGCGCTACCCCCGCCCCCGGCGCGAGAAGGAGAAGGGCTCGGCGCGGCCCACGGCGCGTGCGGGCAACCGCGCTACCACCCCACGGTGGGCGCAGCGAGCAATGCCGCATGGCGCATGGAGCACTACAGCACGACATTCGGGGTGGCGGCGCCGGAGGAATACGTGCCCCACATGATGGACCAAGGGCACGCTCACGAGGGCGAACAGGGATCGCTCTTCAGCCCCAGCTGGGGGGGGGGATGAGACGCCAGAGGCCAAGCCCTTCCAGGAACCCCGGGACGGCTCCGTCGGTCACACTGGAGGCAACGACTATCGGGTACCGTTAATTCCTCAAGAGCAGGCATACGCTAATCATGGGTCACAGGAGGTGCAGGATGCCGCAGCAAGCAGCTGCCCCGCTCCCGCGGCCTCCTACCCCTCGGGAGGAGGACGCAGGGGGCTGCAGGAAAGGGGTAGGATCCTACATCACCACCGCGGCGTTCGGAGCAAGGCGTTCTTAGAAGGTAGGCCCTCCGCTGGGGAGGCGCCTGAGGGCCTGCCCCTGGCGGAGGACTCGTGGTCGTCGGGGGAACCGCTGGCGACCGCTCTACCCCACCGGCGGCGTCCTGGTTTCCGGTCGTCGTTGGTGGCACTAGAGTGTGGCGCAAGGCGGGGCCCTCGTCTGGCGATATGAAGCAAGGCCAGTTCCTGTGAAGAGGGCCCAGTGCCTGTGAAGCTCGCCGCCCCGTGACACTCTCACGTAATAATGAGTGGGGCTGTACACGCCCCAGAGTCTCAGGGGTGCCGGCCTCAGGCCCTGGGGCTCCCTCCCACGCCCAGTGGACAGCACTTAGCTCCGCACTGGTGAGAAGACGTCGAAGACTAGATTAGGTGCCGGACGCGGCCTTTTTGTTTGCTTTCATTGCCTTCTTTCTTTGGTTGTAACACTTTTTCCCCCACTGGATTTAAGTTGAATTAGAATTTGAGCTTTGCGTGCGTTCGGGGAAGGGGTTCTTGGTCTTGTTTGAATTGTTTCCCGCGTTCTGGTCACCATCTCACCACAGCTGCCTCCCCTCGCGAGCCCCTCGCGAGCCGGGCCAGGCCTAGCTTGAGCACGGCCCAGACTGCCGCTGTCGCTCCCTCGGGAGGTGACCTTTGGTGCTTGCGGAGATCGTTTTCTCATGAAAGGCCCGGAGCCTGTGAAGAAGGCGAACGCCTGTGAAGCCATCCCGCTCGGGAGAAGGCCCGGAGCCTGTGAAGAAGGCGAACGCCTGTGAAGATTGTCTCTTTTTGGAAAAGGCCCGGATCTTGTGAAGAAGGCGAACGCCTGTGAAGATTGTCTCTTTTTGGAAAAGGCCCGGAGCCTGTGAAGAAGGCGAACGCCTGTGAAGATTGTCTCTTTTTGGAAAAGGCCCTGAGCCTGTGAAGATTGTCTCTTTTTGGAAAAGGCCCTGAGCCTGTGAAGAAGGCGAACGCCTGTGAAGATTGTCTCTTTTTGGAAAAGGCCCTGAGCCTGTGAAGAAGGCGAACGCCTGTGAAGATCGTCTCTTTTTGGAAAAGGCCCTGAGCCTGTGAAGACGTCCCGCTCGGGAGAAGGCCCAGAGCCTGTGAAGAAGGCAAATGCCTGTGAAGACGTCTCACTCAGGAGAAGACTCGAGGCCTGTGAAGAAGGCCCACGCCAACCCCACATCCTGAGGTTTCAACTAGACAGCACCCGAGACGTGACGCCCTCCAGTAGGCAGCTCCGGAGCCAGCAAGGAACAAGGGTAAACTAGCCTACCGTTGGCCTCGCGTGCGATTTAATTACCAATGATATAATGGGTACAAGTTCTTACATGAGGGGCTTCCCCTCCCAAAACGCTCTCACGACCGTCAGGACAAACGCCTGAGTTCTATTTATGCAGGGTAAAAAGACAAGGATAGTACATGGTCAATCTGACAAATCCCCCAATGCATCCTCGGAGGCGCCTCCTGAGCTGTCGCTGGCGTTGCTGAACTCACCTTCGTTGTTTGCGCCACCATCTGCGGCATTGGGGTCATCCACCACGCCACCTTCGTCGGCAGCCACCACCACATCGTCATCATCAGAAGTGAAGGCCCGGGCGAGAGCATCTACGTTGTTCTCCACCCATTCAGCCAGGTCACCTCGAACGGCCTGGGGGACTAGGGCGATGGCAGCGTCGAAGTCGAAGTGAGGGTCCATGTTTCGAAGATGGCTGAAGACGCGGGAAAAGTCGCGCCCGAGCAGGGCGCGGCTCCTCTCCTCCACCAACCTATCGGCTTTGACCGACCGTGTCTCCAACTGTGTCACCACGGTGGTGAAGAACTGCAGGTTGCCGGCGTAGTTAATCGTGTGCGGCTCACCCACTACAGCCTCACAGATGTTGCCCAGGGCAATGTTAGCCCTCTCCCTGAGCTTGGTGAGCATGGGGCCGTGCACGTGCTCCAGGACTTGCCGCTGGCTTATCTCGTCGGCATTCTGACACTCGACGGCCACAGCCTCTTCCACACGTTGGCGAAGGCGGAGCACCTCGGCCTGGGAGGTGGCCAGCTCCTTCTGCGCTGCCTCAAGGGCGACCCGGGAGGCGTCCGCTCGTCACGTCGCCTCATCCCGTTGGGCCCTCAAGGCGGTGGTTCTACCCTCAGCTTCAACTCGGATCATCCCCAGCTTCCCCTCGAACTCACGCTCGAGGCCTTGGCGCGCTGTCGCCACCCGACGGCAAACCTCCTCCAGGACACGCGTTTCCCGCGCGGCGACATCATCTTCCGCCTGCGTCACTAGGCGCTCCCTCATCTCCAGCTGCTCGTGCTCGCGAGCGCGTTCGGCGGCCTCCAGCACCAACGCTTCCTCGCGCTTCCGAAGCTCAGCTGGGTCGCTAGAAGCCACCTCAATTGATGCAAGGGCTGCCTCGCGCAGCTCCGCTTGCTCCTCCAACGAGCGACACCGGGCCAAGAGCTCACGAGCCCGTTCTTCTGCTGCTTCTCGCCGTCGGTCTGCTCCTCGGGCCTCCTCAACGGCCTGAGACCGAGCTGCCAGGGAAGCCTCCAGCTCGCGCCACTCTGCGACCAGGCGCAGGCCCTCGGCTTCCAGGCGTGCGTCGTCCTCAGCGAGCTCCTGCCCAAGCAGGTCTACGGCGCCACTCGCCCTTCGGAGGAACTCATGGCGACGGGCACGACGCCTCCGAGCACGCTCAAGCACATCTGCCACGCCATCATCCGCCCCAAGCAGGCGTGGAGGACCTTGGACCATCGCTCCAGCCCCGGGCAGGGGGCTAGGGGATGGCGCCCGCACGACGGCTGGCCGCGCCGCATCAGAAGCCCGGCCTGAGTCCGGCCTGCCCTCAGGAGGAGGGCCCGAGGGGAGCCTCTGCCAGTCGCAACCCGCGACCGAACGGGAAGCCCACGACAGGCTGCCTATGTCGAGGGAAGGCCTGCGGAAGGAGATCGTGGGAACAGAAGAGTCACCACGCGCTGTGTGACAGTCTGCGCCGTCGCTCGCCCAAACCACAAGGGCAGTGCAGCTCGAGGCACCAAGGGGTGGCGGAGGAGACGAAGTCAAGGAAGGCGTCGACTCGGCGGCTTCATCGAGCTTAGTAGGCAGAGGCCTGCAGAGCAAGGATCAGCGGATGTGGCAAGCAGGATAGGGAACATAAAAGGAGAAGACTTACTCATCGATAGCAAAGTACTTCCGGCGCTTCAGCAAGTGGCAGGCGAAGTCGTTGCCCAGGGCCTCCCTTTTTCTCCGGAGGGCCTCAAAATCCACGCGGAAACGGCCCAGGAGAGATGCACAGGAATCAGCCTGCAAAGAGGATGGAACGCCAAGGCTACTTGTGTCGAGGACGCATGCCTGATTCGCACGGGCAGTTGCCTCACCAGAGATCACGGCCGGGGGCTCAGGAGCCTCGACCTCGAGCATTGGAAGCGGCAAAACCTCACCCGTGGCCTCGGTAGCGCGGACCTCGTGAGCTGCCCCATCAAGAGCATCGCCAGGTGCGGTCACATCGTCCGCGGCTCCCTCGACCCCCGCTGTCTCCTGCCTCCCTGTGCCACCACTCGAGAAGGATTCACCCAGGCCGACCGGAAGGGAAATCACCACCACAGGGTTCTCACGAGGCCCCTGGAGGCCGACAGGGCGTAGCCCCCACTCGTCGAAGGGGGGCATCTGCCTCACGAAGTCACCCCTGTTTTGGCAGAGGTACAACAAAGCTCCCCCCTGCCGGATACCCCCGGGGTTGGGATCGCCTGTCAGGACCAAGAGCACCTTCCTCAGCGCCTCGGGCGTCAGGTCTTCTTCCTGAAGCCTCATGCGGTCACCATGCCCGCTGAAGGCCCATGTTCGACGAGAATGGCGTTGGAGAGGGGCAATGCGGCACAATAGGAACTCCTTCACCACCTTGGGCGCCGTTACGCCAAGCTTCATCAGGGACATGAAGCGGTGCCAGACGAAGGTGAGCCGGGGACTCACGAGCGTCTCCTGACCCCAGCCCGAGTTGGGCACGGCAGGCGATGTCGGCTTCACGAGCCGGGGGCTGGGCACCCCGACATCAACGTACAACCACCGCTTGCGGAACCCGGCTGAAGGCAGAGGGAGGTTGAAGTCGATACCAGAGGCTGCGGTCTCGGGCGAAGCTACAAAGCTCGCGCATGCCGAGCATTGCGTGGGGTCGGTAAGATGCAAGGAGAAGAAGTGGCGCAGCAAGGCAACAGAAGGAGGGATGCCTACCATCGCCTCACAAACAAAAGCGAAGACTGAAAGGAGGGCAATGGACTCAGGACCCAGATGCATCATGTGGATCTGATAATGATTGAGGATGGCGTTGAAGAAATCAGAGAAGGGAGGCACCAAACCCGCCCACAAGGCGTCGGCGAAGTAATGGACCTCGGTGATTATCCTATCGGTGGGGAAGTGATACGTAGGCCAAGCCGTCGTCCTCCCACACTCGTTGAAGGCGGTGGCCAGAGCTGGACTAAGCTTGCCCAGGCATTCCAGGTTGAATATGATTGAGCGGCCTACAGCAGGCGCCACCGGCGGCGGCGGGCGAGATGGAGCCACATGCTTCTTCCCCTTCCCTTTCTTTGGAGCCATGGCGGCGGGCGGAGATGCGAGATGGGATTGGAAGCAAGGGTCAGAGTCCGTAGGGAGGAAGAGCAGGAGACGGTCAAGCAAGAGGAAAAGGGGCGGCTGTGTACAACTGTGGGGCAACCTAGCGCGACACGGAATAAGGGAGCGTGGGTAAACAGTGCCACCCACGTCCAATCAACCGCCACGCGGCGCCCGAGGCCGCAGGCTGTTAGGGCCCGCGGCGCTTTGCCCTTGCCCTTTCACCTCTCGGCACGGCCAAGTCCATGCGCGCCTTGGGCCCGGGGGCTACTGTCGGCGTTCTGGGAACGGGGGTCCCCAGACTTGCCTGCCTGCGGCCTGCGGCGTGGCTCGAATGGGGGCCCAGCGTGGCCCATCTTCATCAACACAAGGCTCAAGACCCTCGCGAGGGGCCAAGCCTCGCGAGGCGGACGACACGACGCTTCCTCAAGCACGGTCTGCTTAGGCTGGCTCACGAGGAGGCGGAGAGATCAAGGTGGGGTACCTCACGAGGTGCCCATGATGAAAGCCATGACGACCAAGGGCGCCAGGCGGGCGCCAGCCCGCGCAGCGTCTCCCTTTCCTCTTTGGTGCAAAGGGGGCAAGCGCAGGCGAGAGGATCAAGCAAAGGCACCCATTTCGGTGCAACGAGACCAAGACCAGTCCAACGGTGGGAAGGAGGTCACCATGGAGCCCAGGATGGCGTCACCACAGGGCCTTTGGCAGGCGAAGACCAACTTTAGTCAGGATAAGTGTACCAGATGTTTCCCTTCAAATTGGCCAATTGTTGGCGCCCTTCCCGCTCAATATTTGGGAAGAGGCCCAGGGCCTTTGCCTATAAATAGGACTAGCCACCCTCAGGGAGCATCGAACCGGATTCAGTATCTAGAGGCATACAGAGAGAGAGAGAGAAGGGCGATCGAACCCCCTAGCAGTTCATCCCCTAGCCCAGAACTGACCCTCGCGAGGCTGTTCTTCCTTGTACTGTTCTTCATCATCATCCCAAGAGGCAATCCACCCACCACAAACTAGAGTAGGGTATTAGACCACAACGGTGGCCCGAACTAGTATAAACTCTGTGTCTCTTGTGTTGTTCTTGCAGTAGTTAGATTCTTACGAGACAGAGAGGTAGAGGGCACGATCTCCGCGCGCACCCCAGAGTTTGAACCTTAAGGGTCTGCCGGAACCCGTGATCCGACAGGGGATGACACTCATCTCTTCTATATCTTTTGCTGTGGTCGGGCATTGAGCCGTGCTCAATCGCACACCTTGCAATACAGGCAAGAACCCCTTCTTGGACTGATCCATTTTGAACTTCTTCAAAATCTTGTCAAGGTACGTACTTTGTGAAAGACCGATGAGGCGTCTCGATCTATCTCTATAGATCTTGATGCCTAATATATAAGCAGCTTCTCCAAGGTCCTTCATTGAAAAACACTTGTTCAAATAGGCCTTTATGCTTTCCAAGAATTCTATATCATTTCCCATCAATAGTATGTCATCCACATATAATATAAGAAATGCTACGGAGCTCCCACTCACTTTCTTGTAAACGCAAGCTTCTCCATAAGTCTGCATAAACCCAAACGCTTTGATCATCTTATCAAAGCGAATGCTCCAACTCCGAGATGCTTGCACCAGCCCATAGATAGAGCGCTGGAGCTTGCATACTTTGTTAGCATTCTTAGGATCGACAAAACCTTCCGGCTGCATCATATACAATTCTTCCTTAAGAGAGCCGTTAAGGAATGCCGTTTTGACGTCCATTTGCCATATCTCATAATCATAGAATGCGGCAATTGCTAACATGATTCGGACTGTGATAGCCTGGCTTATTAGGGATGATAGACTACTCATATCAATAAGGAATTCCTTCTTTTCCGGGAGCCCATTCGGACAGAACTCCAAAGTTAAGCGTGCTCAGCTTGGAGTAGTGTCAGGATGGGTGACCGACCGGGAAGTTGCTCCCGGGTGCGCACGAGTGAGGACAAAGTGCGCAGAAAAGACTAGTATTGATCTGTGGGGCCAGTCTAGATCCCGCCAGGAGTAACGACCACCGGCGGGTGTGTCCGGGGCGTTACAAGTTGGTATCAGAGACGACCCTCGCGGTTACACGGATGGTTGCGGACAAGTGCGTGGTCATGTTGTTCATGGTGTTTGTGACCCGTCGTGGCATCCGGCATGGCACATGTACCGGACTGGAAGCACAAACGTTTGTGCCAAGAGGGAACGTTCCTGTGGCCCGACGAGGACGTCGGTTCCTCTGAGTGGGGGTGTATGTGATAGCCTGGCTTATTAGGGATGATAGACTACTCATATCAATAAGGAATTCCTTCTTTTCCGGGAGCCCATTCGGACAGAACTCCAAAGTTAAGCGTGCTCAGCTTGGAGTAGTGTCAGGATGGGTGACCGACCAGGAAGTTGCTCCCGGGTGCGCACGAGTGAGGACAAAGTGCGCAGAAAAGACTAGTATTGATCTGTGGGGCCAGTCTAGATCCCGCCAGGAGTAACGATCACCGGCGGGTGTGTCCGGGGCGTTACACGGACGGACTTCAGCTTCGCTACGGGTGAGAAAGTCTCATCGTAGTCAACCCCTTGAACTTGTCGATAACCCTTAGCGACAAGTCGAGCCTTATAGATGGTCACATTACCATCCGCGTCTGTCTTCTTCTTAAAGATCCATTTATTTTCTATGGCTCGCCGATCATCGGGCAAGTCATTCAAAGTCCATACTTTGTTTTCATACATGGATTCTATCTCGAATTTCATGGCTTCTAGCCATTTGTCGGAATCTGGGCCCGCCATCGCTTCTTCATAGTTAGAAGGTTCACCGTTGTCCAACAACATGATTTCCAGGACAGGTTTGCCGTACCACTCTGGTGCGGAACGTGTCCTTGTGGACCTACGAAGTTCAGTAGGAGCTTGATCAGAAGTATCTTGATCATCATCATTAACCTCCTCTCTAATCGGTGCAGGCACCACAGGAACATTTTCCTGAGCTGCGCTACTCTGATTTTCAAGAGGTAGTACTTCATCAAGCTCTACTTTCCTCCCACTTACTTCTTTCGCGAGAAACTCTTTCTCTAGAAAGGACCCGTTCTTGGCAACAAAGATCTTTCCTTCGGATCTGAGGTAGAAGGTATACCCAACTGTTTCTTTGGGATATCCTATGAAGACGCATTTTTCCGATTTGGGTTCGAGCTTTTCAGGTTGAAGTTTCTTGACATAAGCATCGCAACCCCAAACTTTCAGAAACGATAGCTTGGGTTTCTTGCCAAACCATAATTCATACGGTGTCGTCTCAAAGGATTTTGACAGAGCCCTATTTAAAATGAATACGGCAGTCTCTAAAGCATAGCCCCAAAATGAGAGCGGTAGATCGGTAAGAGACATCATAGATCGCACCATATCCAATAGAGTGCGATTACGATGTTCAGACACACCGTTACGTTGAGGTGTTCCAGGCGGCGTGAGTTGTGAAACGATTCCACATTTTCTTAAGTGTGTGCCAAATTCATGACTTAAATATTCTCCCCCACAATCTGATCGTAAGAACTTTATTTTTCTGTCACGTTGATTCTCGACCTCACTCTGAAACTCCTTGAACTTTTCAAAGGTCTCAGACTTGCATTAAGTAGACATATCCATATCGACTCAAATCATCAGTGAGAGTGAGAACATAACGATAGCCTCCGCGAGCCTCAACGCTCATTGGACCACACACATCTATATGTATGATTTCCAACAAGTTGGTTGCTCGCTCCATTGTCCCTGAGAATGGAGTCTTGGTCATTTTGCCCATGAGGCATGGTTCGCATGTGTCAAATGATTCATAATCGAGAGACTCTAAAAGTCCATCAGCATGGAGCTTCTTCATGCGCTTGACACCAATGTGACTAAGGCGGCAGTGCCACAAGTATGTGGGACTATCGTTATTAACTTTACATCTTTTGGTATTCACACTATGAATATGTGTATCATCACGTACGAGATTCATTAAGAATAAACCATTAACCATCGGAGCATGACCATAAAACATATCACTCATATAAATAGAACAACCATTATTCTCAGATTTAAATGAGTAGCCATCTCGAATTAATCGAGATCCAGATACAATGTTCATGCTCAAACTTGGCACTAAATAACAATTATTGAGGTTCAAAACTAATCCCGTAGGTAAATGTAGAGGTAGCGTGCCGACGGCGATCACATCGACCCTGGAACCATTCCCGACGCGCATCGTCACCTCGTCCTTCGCCAGTCTCCGTTTATTCCGCAGCTCCTTTGGTGTTGCCGGCTTTCTTATCCGCTAAGTACTTGGGGCAATTCCGCTTCCAGTGACCATTTCCCTTGCAATAAAAGCACTTAGTTTCAGGTTTGGGTCCATTCTTTGACTTCTTCCTGGCAACTGATTTACCAGGCGTGACAACCTCCTTGCCGTCCTTCTTGAAGTTCTTCTTACCCTTGCCTTTCTTGAACTTAGTGGTTTTATTCACCATCAACACTTGATGTTCCTTTTTGATCTCCACCTCCGCAAATTTCAGCATTGAATACAACTCGGGAATGGTCTTTTCCATCCCCTGCATATTGTAGTTCATCACGAAGCTCTTGTAGCTAGGTGGGAGCGACTGAAGGATTCTGTCAATGACCGCCTCATCCGGGAGATTAACTTCCAGCTGAGTCAAGCGGTTGTGCAACCCAGACATCTTGAGTATGTGTTCACTGATAGAGCTATTTTCCTCCATCTTGCAGCTAAAGAACTTGGCGGATACATCATATCTCTCGACCCGGGCATGAGCTTGGAAAATCAATTTCAGCTCCTCGAACATCTCATATGCTCCGTGTTGCTCAAAACGCTTTTGGAGCCCCGGTTCTAAGCTGTAAAGCATGCCGCACTGAACGAGGGAGTAATCATCATCACGTGACTGATGGGCGTTCATAACGTCCTAGTTTTCTGGGAATGGTGCTTCACCTAGCGGTGCTTCTAGGACATAATCTTTCGTGGCAGCTATGAGGATGATCCTCAGGTTCCGGACCCAGTCCGCATAGTTGCTGCCATCATCTTTCAGCTTGGTTTTCTCTAGGAACGCGTTGAAGTTGAGGGTGACATTAGCGTGGGCCATTTGATCTACAAGACATATTGTAAAGATTTAGACTAAGTTCATGATAATTAAGTTCATCTAATCAAATTAATGAATGAACTCCCACTCAGATTTGACATCCCTCTAGTCATCTAAGTGATACATGATCCGAGTCAACTAGGCCATGTCCGATCATCACGTGAGACGGACTAGTTATCATCGGTGAACATCTCTATGTTGATCGTATCTTCTATACGACTCATGTTCGACCTTTCGGTCCTCCGTGTTCCGAGGCCATGTCTGTACATGCTAGGCTCGTCAATCCAATCTAAGTGTATTGCGTGTGTAAATCCGGCTTACACCCGTTGTATGCGAATGTAAGAACCTATCACACCCGATCATCACGTGGTGCTTCGGAACGACGAACCTTAGCAACGGTGCACAGTTAGGGAGAACACATTTTTTATATTTTAATGAGGGATCATCTTATTTATGCTACCGTCGTTCTAAGCAAATAAGATGTAAAAACATGATAAACATCACATGCAATCAAATAGTGACATGATATGGCCAACATCATTTCGCTCCTTTGATCTCCATCTTCGGGGCGCCATGTTCATCGTCGTCACTGGCATGACACCATGATCTCCATCATCGTGTCTTTATGAAGTTGTCACGTCAACTATTACTTCTACTACTATGGCTAACGCTTTAGCAATAAAGTAAAGTATTACATGACGATTTAAGTTGACACAGGTCATAAATAAATAAAGACAACTCCTATGGCTCCTGCCGGTTGTCATACTCATCGACATGCAAGTCGTGATTCCTATTACAATAACAAGATCATCTCATACATCACATACATGATTCATCACAACTTCTGGCCATATCACATCACAAAGCACTTGCTGCAAAAACAAGTTAGACGTCCTCTAATTGTTGTTGCAAGTTTTTACGTGGCTGCTATAGGTTGCTAGCAAGAACGTTTCTTACCTACGTTAAAACCACAACGTGAATTGTCAATCTCTATTTACCCTTCATAAGGACCTTGTTCATCGAATCCGATCCAACTAAAGTGGGAGAGACAGACACCCGCCAGCCACCTTATGCAACTAGTGCATGTCAGTCGGTGGAACCGGTCTCACGTAAGCGTACGTGTAAGGTTGGTCCGGGCCGCTTCATCCCAGAATACCGCTGAATCAAGATAGGACTAGTAACGGCAAGAAGAATTGACAATTCGACGCCCACAACTACTTTGTGTTCTACTCGTGCATAGAAACTACGCATAGACCTAGCTCATGATGTCACTGTTGGGGATCGTAGCAGAAATTAAAATTTTCCTACGCATCACCAAGATCTATCCATGGAGTATTCTAGCAACGAGGGGATAGGAGAGCATCTACATACCACTTGTAGATCGCAACGGAAGCGTTCAAGAAGAACGTGGATGATGGAGTCGTACTCATCGTGATCCAAATCACCGATGACCAGCGCCTAACGGACGGCACCTCCGCGTTCAACACACGTACAGTCGGGATGACGTCTCCTCCTTCTTGATCTAGCAAGGGGGAAGGAGAGGTTGATGAAGATCCAGCAGCACGACGGCGTTGTGGTGGATGCAGCAGAATTCCAGCAGGGCTTCGCCAAGCGTCTACGAAGAGAGGGAGAGGTGTAACAGGGGAGAGGGAGGCACCAAGGCTGCAGGGTGCGGCTGCCCTCCTTCCCCCCTTTATATAGCCCCCCCAGGGGGGCGCCGGCCCTGGAGATGCATCTCCAAGGGGGGGCGGCGGCCAAGGGGGAGCCTTGCCCCCCAAGGCAAGTGGGGCGCCCCCTGCCCTAGGGTTTCCAACCCTAGGCGCAGGGGGGAGGCCCATGGGGGGCGCACCCAAGGTTGTCAGAATCGTGATTTTGAATCGGATCGGAGCTTTGATGGTAGGATCGCAAATCGTAGAATCTTCACTATTAGAATCGTAAAAACGTAGATTCTAAGAACTAAAATCGTAGAATCGTATAATAGAATCGCGATTCTAATAACCTTGGGCGCACCAGCCCACTATGGGCTGGTTCCCTCTCCACTTCAGCCCACGGGGCCCTCCGGGATGGGTGGCCCCACCCAGTGGACCCCCGGGACCCATCCGGTGGTCCCGGTACAATACCGGTGACCCCCGAATCCTTCCCAATGGCCGAAACGACACTTCCTATATATAATTCTTTACCTCCGGACCATTCCGGAACCTCTCATGATGTCCGGGATCTCATCTGGGACTCCGACCAACCTTCGGTTTGCTGCACACTAATATCTTTACAACCCTAGCGTCACCGAACCTTAAGTGTGTAGACCCTACGGGTTCGGGAGACATGCAGACATGACCGAGACGATCTCTGGTCAATAACCAACAGCGGGATCTGGATACCCATGTTGGCTCCCCCATGTTCCTCGATGATCTCATCGGATGAACCACGATGTCGAGGACTTAATCAATCCCGTACTCAATTCCCTTCGTTTATCGGTACGATACTTGCCCAAGATTCGATCATCGGTATACCGATACCTTGTTCAATCTCGTTACCGGCAAGTCTCTTTACTCGTTCCCGTAACACATCATCCCGTGAACAACACCTTGATCACATGGATCTCATTATGATGATGTCTTACCGAGTGGGCCCAGAGATACCTCTCCGTCATACGGAGTGACAAATCCCAGTCTCGATTCATGCCAACCCAACAAACACTTTCGGAGATACCTGTAGTGCACCTTTATAGTCACCCAGTTACATTGTGACGTTTGATACACCCAAAGCACTCCTACGGCATCCGGGAGTTGCATAATCTCATGGTCTAAGGAATGATACTTGACATTCAAAAAGGCTCTAGCAAACGAACTATACGATCTTTGTGCTATGCTTAGGTTTGGGTCTTGTCCATCACATCATTCTCCTAATGATGTGACCCCGTTATCAATGACATCCCCATGTCCATAGTCAGGAAACCATGACTATCTATTGATCAACGAGCTAGTCAACTAGAGGCTTACTAGGGACACATTGTGGTCTATGTATTCACACATGTATTATGATTTCCGGACAATACAATTATAGCATGAACAGTAGACGATTATCATGAACAAGGAAACATAATAATCCTTTTATTATTGCCTCTAGGGCATATTTCCAACACCAGCTTGGACCGCATACTCGATCGTCCATGCCAGATTCATGGCACCCCAGACAAACCAGCCAATCATACCAACAGAGACTGTTGGGTTTTTAAACAGTCTGGCAAGTTAAATGCCGAGAACAAGGAGAAGGGGTCGCAAAGCGAGGATGATGACGAGGAGCCCCGGCCACCGAACACAGGGGGACATAAGAAGTCCCCACCCCCAAGTCAAAATGGTGAACATGATATACGCTACCCACATCCCCAAGAGGGAACGCAAGCACGCGCTCAGGGACGTCTATGCGATGGAGCCAGTCGCCCCCAAGTTCAACCCATGCTCTTAATGTTCGATCACTTTTGATCGCAGGGACCATCCGACCAGTATCTATCATGGCGGTTCTGCCGCACTGGTCCTCGGCCCAATCATTGATGGATTCCACCTCATGCGAGTCCTCAGGGATGGTGGTAGCAGCCTGAACCTGCTCTATCAGGATACAACGCGCAAAATGGGCATTAATCCCTCAAGAATTAAGCCCACCAAGACTACCTTTAAAGGAGTCATGCTAGGTGTAGAGGCCCGTTGCACGGGCTCAATCACACTAGAGGTTGTCTTCGGATCCCCGGACAACTTCCGAAGCAAAGAATTGATCTTCGATATCGTCCCCTTTCACAGTGGCTATCACGCGCTGCTTGGACGAACCACATTTGCTCGATTCAACGTGGTGCCACACTATGCTTATCTCAAGCTCAAGATGCCTGGACCACGCGGCATCATAAAAGTCAATGGAAACACAGAACGCTCCCTCCGTACCGAGGAGCACACCGCTGCGTTAGCAGCAGAAGTACAGAGGGGCCTTCTCAAGCAGAACCTTAATTCGTCGGCGGAGCTCCCGGACACTGTCAAACGAGTCCAGAATACTCTGCAGCAGGACAGCCCAGCTCGTCAAGAGCTTGACTAGCAATTTGGCCTCTGAGGGAGTCCTGGATTAGGGGGTATCCGGACGGCCGGACTATAACCTTTGGCCGGACTGTTGGACTATGAAGATACAAGATTGAAGAATTCGTCCCATGTCCGGATGGGACTTTCCTTGGCGTGGAAGGCAAGCTTGGCAATACGGATATGTATATCTCCTTCCTTGTAACCGACTCTGTGTAACCCTAGCCCCCTCCGCTGTCTATATAAACCGGAGGGTTTAGTCCGTAGGACAGAACAACAACAATCATACCATAGGCTAGCTTCTAGGGTTTAGCCTCTCAGATCTCGTGGTAGATCCACTCTTGTACTACCCATATCATCAATATTAATCAAGCAGGAGTAGGGTTTTACCTCCATCGAGAGGGCCCGAACCTGGGTAAAAACATCGTGTCCCTTGTCTCCTGTTACCATCCGCTTAGACGCACAGTTTGGGACCCCCTACCTGAGATCAGCCGGTTTTGACACCGACAGCCTCCGTCCCAGTCCCAACCAAGTGGCAGCATTCGTACCGCGCGTACATAACTACGCACTCAAAATACCATGGGCATAGACGGAGGCATAACTAGCTTGTGATCCATAATACGGCTCGACCGCTCCTGGACACACATACTTTCAATTTTTCTTTTTTATCCTTTTCAGGTCTCTTTTTCATAGACCCGATCATCGGTCCTCTCGACAGGATGGATACACCAAGATGGCAAGAAGCACTGGCGTACAAGGGAATTTCTAGGTGGTCTCTTTAACGATCACTCTACCTATTTTTAGGACCCGCACGCAGCTCTCCCTTGGTTGTGGCATGTTAAATAGCCCGGTTTCTTATTACACCACTTGTACAAATATGCTTTGACATATTAATCAAACTATAATGGAAACAGTTTGCGGACCAACTTCTGCGGCACTAGCTTACTACACCCTTTTTCCTTTTGTGGTAATCTTCTCAAGTTGCACCCGTACACTTTGGTACGCTTTAACCTGCCAGGGGCTTCATTGCGACCCATAATACGGCAACAAAGTCCGAACACTCTTTACAGTATAGTTCGGCACCCCGAATTTAGCATTATATGCATTGGCTCCGAATCATGTCTTTGGTCAATAGTTGGGTTGCCCAGCTCCTGTGCTTACTACCGTACGTTCTGCTATATTGGCTACGGTAGTAAAGGGAGAACTACTGCGATTGTGTCCTGGTTTATCTGGATGAGCACCTCAGTAGAGAAAGACGAAAACTGACTGTCATGATGCGGCGAGAGCCGGTCAGCTCTTCGGAGGTTCCAAATCTTTAGCGATTTTTTCCGCATTACGAGATGAATCCGCTCTTACCCGATCAGGTGTTTATAGTACCCTAGTTCGGATACTAGGGGCTGTGGCTAAATTTTCATTGTCAAACTCCTATGGCTAAGTGAGGGTGATAAAGCCACATAGTCCTATTGCATGGTTCGTTGCGCTAAAGACCTCCTTCAAGGACCAAACAATTGGATCAAGAGTGTTTAGATTCCATCCCAAACACCCCTGTACTACCTACGTGGGGGCTGAAGCCGACGACTGGCCAACTCTCAAAATTTCATAAACACGGCCGCACAGGAGGTAAAATATTAAACAAGCATTATATCACATAGCCAAACTTGTTTCATAATACAGGGCGAGACAATATGAATGTATTCATTCAAATATTACATCTTTCGCATATTGCTCCGCCACAATACGGGATCCCTCCAGGACATCGCTAAAATATCGCTCGGGCGTGCGGTGCTCCTTGCCCGCGGGCGGTCCCTCAGTCACGGCCGTGACGGCATTCATCTTCGCCCACTGCATCTGGGCACGGGCGAAGGCCATCTGCGCACCTTCGATGTAGATCGACCACTTGATGGCATCAAGCCGAGGGCACGCATTGACTAGCCGCTTCACGAGACCGAAGTAGCTGTTGGGTATGGCTTCAGCAGGCCACAACCGGATTTTTAAGTCCTTCATGGCCAATTCGGCCACCCTATGCAGTTCGACCAGCTGTTTTAGCTGATCCCTAAAGGGCACCAGATGTTCTGGCGCAAGGTATTGCGACCAGAACAGCTTCTCTGTTGAGCTCCCCTATTCGGCTCGGAAGAATTCAGCAGCGTCAGAAACGCTGCGCGGCAGATCCGCAAACGACCCTGGAGAACTCCAAATCCGGGTCAGTAAGAGATACCTCTTCTTCACATACTTGCTTTGCATAATAAAAGCCTTACCCACCGCGATCTTCTTGGCCTCTTGGATTTCCTGGAGGGTGCCTTGGGCTTCGGCCTGGGCCTCTTGTGCACTCTGGCGGGCCTTTGCGAGTTCGGACTCTTGGTCCGCATGCTGGTGCTCCAAGGACTCATATTTCTTCAAGGCGTCCTGGAGCTCCTTCTGGACCTCCCCAACCCTGGCCTCATGCTTTTTCTAGGCGGCTTGTTCATTCGCCGCCCTCTCCTCGGCCTCGACCGGCGCTTTTCTAAGGGTTTCAACCCCAGTAGCCGCTCCTACAAATATCATAGCACCATGGTTAGCACACATCATTTATTCTTTCCGAATATACAACAAGTCACCACATACCTTGCTTGTCCTCCAGCTGCCTTTTTACGAGGCCGAGCTCTTCTTCGACCCGCTCCAGACTCTGCTTCAGTCTGGAGACCTCAGCAGCATGAGAGGCTGCGACCAGCAATGACGCCTGCTTATTCACATAAGACATATTTAGTTAGTTTCCTGCAAAAATTACTTGATCCTCTGTCTGTCTTTTCTTTCCGAACACCGGACAGTGTCTCAGGGGTTACTATCCATACTATGACTTTCTCTTTTGCGTCGCTTACCTCAAAGCCTGTCAGCAGGCTGGTGCAGGCTTCGGTCAGTCCGCTCTTGACGGACTGAACCCTCTCAACCATCGTACCCATAAGGATACGGTGTTCCTCCACAATGGAAGCGCCTCGTAGCGCTTCTAGCAGATTATCCGGTGCCTCTGGATGGACAGGGGTCATCGGCGGTATAGGAACACCTCCTCCCTTTGGAGGAGGCTGCTCGCTTGACTCCGGAGCCGTGTAGGTCTCCGGGATGGTATCCAGCTGGGGGCCGAATTGGATATGGCCCCCATCGCCAGTCTTCATGGGGGCTTTCTCCTCCAGGTGTCTGGCGGCCGAGGGGTCATCCTCTGGCGCCACCCTGACGGCCTCCTGAACCTCTCCCTGGTCGGGGAAGGTCCTTCAGGACAGCACCTCGGCGTCGCTCTTGGTCTTGGGAGAGTGAGCCGTCGGTGGTGACTCGATGGCCATCGCCTTTGAATCCAGCGAATCCCCTGATGAGGAACGCAGGGAGCTGTCGCGGGTCGAACTACAATTGCATAATTCAACATGTTAAAAATATGAAGTAGAGAGGCTAGATATATGAACGCATCAGGGTTTCTTAGCACTCACGATGCGGCCAGGGGCTTGTTTCGGGGGCACGGCTCTGGGCTGCTGTCAACGTCCCACGCGGAGTTATCCACGAGGGAGCTCTTCTCCCTCTTGGATGCCTCTACCTCCAGATTTGTGGAGGCCGCCCTCTTCTTCCTTCCCCCCTTAAGGGGAGAGTTGCTTTCCTCCTCCTCATCATCATCATCTTCGGCGACGGAGGAGTGAGTCTCGTTGTCTTCGGATGCCATGTCCGAAGCTCCTTTGCGGCGGGGGACACTCCGGCCCCCCTTGGCCTTCTTCTCTGGTGCCTGGTAGGGCGCTGGTACCAGCATCTTCGTCAAAAGCGGAATTGTTGGTTCCTCGGGCAGCGGAGCCGGACGCCGAATCCACTCCGCCTTCTTTGTCCAGCCCTGGAAAAATAAATAGTGAGGTTTAGATATCCTCCACGACTAAGCATGTAAAGTATGTGCCCTGAAACGTGAAATACTTACCGCACTGGCAGGATGGGCCAGGGCGTGCCTGCGGTCCTCGGTTGTCTCCGGCGGCGTCTCGTTGCCCTTGAAGAGCAACTTCCAGATATCTTCGTGCGTGGTTCCGAAGAGCCTTTCCAAGGTCTGGTGCTCCTCGGATCGAACTCCCATAAAGGGCAAGTCTGGCTCTGGCATGGAAGGATCCGGCGAACTAGCACCACCTGGATCATGTTGATGAGCCTGATGTTTTTGTCCACCATGCTTTGGATGCGCGTTTGCAACGCTATCAGCTCATCCGACAAAGACCAATTCGGGCCCTTCTCTATCCAGGAGGTGAGCCGCATTGGAGCTCCGGACTTGAATTCGGGAGCCGCAACCCATGTGGCGTCACAGGGCTCTATGATATAGAACCAAAGTTGCTGCCACTCTTTGACGGTCTCCACAAAAGTACCTTTGGGCCATGTAACATTGGGCATCTTGCTCACCATGGCACCTCCGCACTCCGCGTGTTAGCCATCCACCACCTTTGGCTTCACGTTGAAGTTCTTAAGCCACAGTCGGAAGTGGGGTGGAATGCGGAGGAAGGCCTCGCACATGACAATGAATGCCGAGATGTTGAGGAAGGAGTTTGGGGCTAGATCATGGAAATCTAGCCCGTAATAGAACATGAGTCCGTGGACGAAAGGGTGGAGAGGAAACCCTAACCCACTGACGAAGTGGGGGATGAACACCACCCTTTCATTGAGTTTCAGTGTGGGGACGATTTGCCCCTTGGCCGGAAGCCGATGGGCGATTTGTTTCGCCAGGTACCCGGCCTCCTGAAGCTTGGTGATGTCCTTCTCCTTGATGGAGGAGGCCATCCACTTGCCTTGCGCTCCAGATCCGGACATGGTCGAGTGCTTTCTCAAGGCGGAAAAGATGAGGACTTGGGCGCTGGAGCTCGAGAATGGAAGGGCAGAGAGAGAGAAGGCGTGGGTGAAAGAGAGGAATCCTTATCTCCTTATAAAGGCAGTGAATATCAAGCGCCTCTACACTTGCCTTAAAACTCACCCGTTCCCAAGGGGCCGTGCAGATGGCACGGTTGGGTTACCCACGCCCGTATTGATGAAAATCCCGCACTAAGGGGACACGATATCTGCTTTGACAAGACGTGCCAGTGAGGCCGCATCTCGAAGCGGCAGGCCAAAAAACGGTTCGAAATAATAACCGGGTGATGACGTGGTATTACGTTACAAAGGTTGTTAGCGGATTGGACTCGTGAAATATTATATTATCTACGGTTGTGCGTGGTGCTCGTTTTGCAGAGCCGGACACGGTCGTGGTATCCAAAGACTATGTTGGAGTATTCGGAGGAGGAACCCTCCTTGCAATGCCGAAGACAATCAGCGCGCCGGACACATCTTCATTGAAGCCTGGTTCAGGGGCTACTGAGGGAGTCCTAGATTAAGGGGTCCTCGGGCATCCGGACTATGGTACGTGGGCCAGACTGATGGGCTGTGAAGATACAAGACCGAAGACTCTTTCCCGTGTCCGTATAGGACTCTCCTTGGCGTGGAAGGAAAGCTTCACGTCCTGATGTGAAGATTCCTTTCTCTGTAACCGACTGTGTACAACCCTAGTCCCCTCCGGTGTCTATATAAACCGGAGGGCTTAGTCCATAGAAAAGGGAGGAATAATCATAGTCATATAGGCTAGAATTTTAGGGTTTTAGCCATTAGGATCTCGTGGTAGATCTACTCTTGTAATACTCATATTCATCAAGATCAATCAACCAGGAAGTAGGGTATTAGCTCCATAGAGAGGGCCCGAACCTGGGTAAACATCGTGTCCCCCGTCTCTTGTTACCATCGACCTTAGACGCACAGTTCGGGACCCCCTACCCGAGATCTGCCGGTTTTGATACCGACACCGGGCTGTTGTTCTGCAAGGTAGACCAGACTCGCTTGACAGTGTCCGGGGGCTTGACTGCCAATGTAGTATTTGGCTTGGTAAGGCCACCCTGTGCTTCAGCTGCGAGGGATGCAGTGTGCTCCTCAGTACGAAGGAAGCGCTCCGTGTTTCCATTGACTGTTATAACGCCGTGAGGTCCGGTCATTTTGAGCTTTAAGTAAGCATAATGCAAGACCGCTTTAAAGCGGGCGAAGGCGGTTCTTCCGAGCAGCGCATGATAATCACTGCGGAAGGGGACGATGTCGAAGATCAAATCTTCGCTTCTGAAGTTGTCCGGCGAACCGAAGACCACTTCCAATGTTATTGAGCCCATGCAGCGGGCTTCTACACCAGGTTTTACTCCTTTAAAGGTGGTTTTAGTGGGCTTGATTCTTGACGGATCAATACCCATTTTGCGGACAGTGTCTTGATAAAGCAGGCTAAGACTACTGCCGCCGTCCATAAGGACTCGCGTGAGATGGAATCCGTCGATAATGGAATCGAGGACCAGTGCAACCGAGCCTCCATGACAGATGTTGGTCGGGTGATCCTTTCGACCGAAGGTGATCGGACAAGCCGACCATGGGTTGAATTTTGGGGCGACCGGCTCTACGGTGTAGACGTCCCTAAGCGCACGTTTGCGTTCCTTCTTGGGGATATGTGTAGCGTATATCATATTCACTGTTTTCACCTCGGGGGAAATTTTTTCTGTCCCCCTGTATTTGGCGGGTGAGGTTCTTCATCGTCGTCCTCGCTGGGCGACCCTTTCCCCTTATGTTTGGTGTTTAACTTACCAGCCTATTTAAAGACCCAACAACTTCTATTGGTATGGTTGGCAGGCTTGTCAGGGGTGCGGTGAATCTGGCAAGGTCGATCGAGTATTCGGTCCAAGCTAGATGGACCGTCTTTGTTTCCTTTGAATGGCTTATTCCGCTAACCGGATTTAGAGCCACTGAATCCGGCGTTGACCGTCGTATCCTAGGCATTTGCATTGTTGTTCCGACACTTCTTTTTATTGCATCGGGGCTACCGTTGCCGTTTATGGCTTCTGAAGTGCCAGGGTCGCTGGTACTGTTGCTGCTTCGGGCCAACCAGCTATCTTCGCCCGTGCAAAAGCGGCTCATGAGTGCGGTAAGGGCTGCCATGGACTTCGGTTTTTCTTGGACGAGGTGTCGGGCGAGCCACTCGTCCCGGACGCTGTGTTTGAAGGCTGCAAGGGCTTCGGTGTCCGAACAATCGACAATTTGGTTCTTTTTAATTAAGAACCTGGTCCAGAGCTTCCGGGCCGATTCTCCGAGCTGCTGGACTATGTGACTGAGGTCATCGGCGTCCGATGGCTGGACATAAGTACCTTGGAAGTTGTCTCTAAAGGCGTCTTACAAATATTCCCAGCTACCAATGGAGTTTCCTGGGAGGCTGTTTAACCAGTGTTGTGCTGGTCCCTTAAGTTTTAGGGGGAGGTATTTGATGGCATGTAGATCGTCACCGCGAGCCATGTGAATGTGGAGAAGAAGATCTTCAATCCATACTGCGGGATCCGTCGTACCATCATATGATTCGATGTTCACGGGTTTAAACCCTTCTAGGAACTGGTGTTCCATTACCTCATCGGTGAAGCATAGGGGGTGTGCGGCGCCTCTGTATCGGGCAACGTTATGATGCAGTTCGGATGAAGTCCGCATACGGTTTTTGGCCTGGGTGAGGTTGTGCTTGTCGCGCTAGGCCAGATGGCCGTCTTCTCGCGCTGGGGCATGCCCCCGTGATCCATAGATTGATTTGGTCTGACCGGCTCTATTGTCCAGGTTCTGTCGTAGGTCGTAGGTGTATCCTGGAGCCGCAGTCTCTCTGCCTCTACGGCGAGGTTGTGCGGGTTGGTGTTCGGCGTGAGTGGCTGCTCTGTTCCATCCGCGTGGTGGTCGGTCGGGTTCATTAGTAGCTTTGTGTTTTGGCGGTATTGGCTCTAAGGCCTCATCATCGAATTGTGGTAGTAGCTTGCGCTTTGGGTAGCTCTCTGCTGGGCATTCAAGGCCATATTCTTTGGCTGCCAGGACCTTAGTCCATCTGTCGTTGAGCGTATCCTGTTCGGCTTGAAGTTGCTGTTGCTTCCTTTTTAGGCTTCTTGCGGTTGCGATTAGCTGGCGCCTTAAGCACTCTTGCTCGAGGGGTTCCTCTAGCACGATGAAATCTTCGTCGTCGAGGCTCACATCACCCTCGGATATTGGTAGATAATTACTATCTTCCAAGTACTTGTTCCCGATCGGTTCACCGGGGTTAACTTGCCCCTCCTTCCAATCGTCTTGTTTGGATGTTGGCTCGACGCGGGCTTCTTGGTCTTCAGCATTCCCTGGAGTGTTATTGTCTCCGGTGCTGGTATTGTTGTCTTTTTCACGACGGGATTTCGAGCGGCGCCGTTGACGTCGACGCTTAGGTGGTGCCTCGACGGGCTTGTCCTCGACTGGATCATTCCCACCATCGCCGTCATTCTCTTTGGGTGTGTCCACCATGTACACGTCATATGTGGAAGTGGCCGTCCAGCGTCCAGTGAATAGTAGGTTTTGGCCTTGCTCATCTCTAGCATCATCGTCCATACTGTCGATGTCTTCGGAGGCATAGTCAAGCATGTTGGTTAAGTCCTCAAAAGTGGCTATGAAGTGGGTGGTGGGTGGGACGAAAAATTCCCCGCTCTCAGCCCCTAGTCTGGCTGGGCGTAGTTCGACAGCGATTCCTCTGTAATGGCGAGGGATTGCATTAGGTCTGTAGCCTCGCTTAAAGGTGAGGATTGGACGGGAGATAAGAGTCTTTGACGCTAAATGAGGCGAAAGCCTCCTGAATGCGCTCGCTTGCCGCAGACCTCGAGAGTCCAGAATTGGAATCCGGGGATGAGTTCGGCCTTTCAGTGACGTAGGGAGTCCGGCTAGACCCCGGGCTTGCCGTCGACCCAGTCCCGTCTGGATCTGCCGTAGTAAGCTCCCTAATTGTAGAGAGTCTGGTGGGTTCTAAACTCCCATCTACGGACCTAGCAGTTTGCTCCGGATCTAAGGCCAGAACGGCGGTCGGTGTCGCGAACCCTTCAAAGATCAAGTCTCCTCGATGAAGGAATTATGCCCTAGAGGCAATAATAAAGTTGTTATTTATATTTACTTATATCATGATAAATGTTTATTATTCATGCTAGAATTGCATTAGCCGGAAACTTAGTATATGTGTGAATACATAGACAAACAGGTTGTCACTAGTATGCCTCTACTTGACTAGCTCATTAATGAAAGATGGTTAAGTTCCCTAGCCATAGACATGAGTTGTCATTTGATGAACGAGATCACATCATTAGAGAATGATGTGATTGACATGACCCATCCGTTAGCTTAGCACTATGATCGTTTAGTTTATTGCTATTGCTTTCTTCATGACTTATATATGTTCCTATGTGAAAGTGCAACTATCCCTAGGTGGTTTTGGTAATTCATAACAACATATAGCTCATTGAGCTAATGATATTCCAAGATAACTATTTCAGGAAAGCTCAATGATTGGCATGACATGAATGGTGAAAGTGGAACCCTCAAAATACTAAGGACAAAGGATTGGCTCAAGCTCAAAAGCTCAAGACTCTTCATTTTACATTTTAGTGATCCAAGATCACATTGAGTCCATAGGAAAAGCCAATACTATCTAGGAGGGATGAGGTGTTGCTTAATGAGCTCTTTGCCTTATGTGCTTAATGATATGCTCCAAAATCCTCAACTACTTTCCCATATCCACATATGACCTAAACCCTAAGCCAAACTCGGTCATACCGATTCTTTCTATCTGGCGCCACCGAGTCTTCATATGTCATAAGCCACTGCCAAAACCCTAGCAAATCGGTTTCACCGATAGGGATCTCGGTCTCACCGAGATGGGATTGCAATCTCTCTGTTTCCTTTTCGTAACTTTCCGGTCTCACTGAAAGAGTGGATCGGTCCCACCGAGATTGCAATGCAAACTCTCTGTTTCCCTTTTGTAACTTTTCGGTCTCACCGAAAGAGCAAATCGGTCCCACCGAGTTTGCCTGACCAACTCTCTGGTTAACTAATTACCAAATCGGTCTCACCGAGTTTGTGTAATCGGTCTCACCGAGATTACGTTATGCCCAAACCCTAACCATATCGGTCCTACCGAGATGCATGTCAGTCCCACCGAAAAACTCTAACGGTCACTAGGTTTACCTTTTCGGTCCGACCGAGTTTGTTGATTCGGTCCCACCGAGATTGGTAAATTGTGTGTAACGGTTGGATTTTAAGTGGAGGCTATATATACCCCTCCACCTCCTCTTCATTCGTGGAGAGAGCCGTCAGAACACATCTACACTTCCAACTCATATGTTCTGAGAGAGAACCACCTACTCATGTGTTGAGACCAAGATATTCCATTCCTACCATATGAATCTTGATCTCTAGCCTTCCCCAAGTTGCTTTCCACTCAAATCTTCTTTCCACCAAATCCAAATCCTGTGAGAGAGAGTTGAGTGTTGGGGAGACTATCATTTGAAGCACAAGAGCAAGGAGTTCATTATCAACACACCATTTGTTACTTCTTGGAGAGTGGTGTCTCCTAGATTGGCTAGGTGTCACTTGGGAGCCTCTGACAAGATTGTGGAGTTGAACCAAGGAGTTTGTAAGGGCAAGGAGATCGCCTACTTCGTGAAGATCTACCGCTAGTGAGGCAAGTCCTTCGTGGGCGATGGCCATGGTGGGAAAGACAAGGTTGCTTCTTCGTGGACCCTTCGTGGGTGGAGCCCTCTGTGGACTCGCGCAACCGTTACCCTTCGTGGGTTGAAGTCTCCACTAACGTGGATGTAGGATAGCACCACCTATCCGAACCACGGGAAAAACATCCGTGTCTCCAATAGCGTTTGAATTCTCCAAACCCTTCCCTTTACATTCTTGCAAGTTGCATGCTTTACTTTCCGCTGCCTATATACTCTTTACATGCTTGCTTGAATTGTGTGATGACTGCTTGACTTGTCCTAAAGTTGCTAAAATCTGCCAAGAACTAAAATTGGGAAAAGGTTAAGTTTTTATTTGGTCAAGTAGTCTAATCACCCCCCTCTAGACATAGTTCCGATCCTACAAGTGGTATCAGAGCTTTGGTCTCCATTTGCTTTGATTTCCATAGCTTTTGGTGATCATAGCCTTGGTTTCACAACCTAGGAGAGTATGGCGTCTAGTGGGGGAAATTATCACCGTAGAGGTCCTTACTTTGATGGTACTAACTTTGCTAGTTGGAAGCATAAAATAAAAATGCATATTCTTGGACATAACCCAGCCGTTTGGGCTGTTGTGTGTGTTGGCTTGCAAGGTGACTTCTTCGACGGGAAAGAACCAAACCGTGAAGCTACCGCGGATGAGTTGAAGATGCTACAATACAACGCTCAAGCTTGTGATATTCTCTTCAACAGATTGTGCCCCGAAGAATTCAACAAAATCAGCCGTCTTGAGAATGCAAAGGAAATTTGGGATACTTTGATTGATATGCACGAAGGTACCGACTCCGTCAAGGAATCCAAATTGGATGTGCTTCAAAGTCAACTTGACAAGTTCTAAATGAAGGATGGTGAAGGTGTCGCTGAAATGTACTCTAGGCTTGCTCTCATCACAAATGAGATTGCCGGCTTAGGGAGTGAAGAGATGACCGGCAGATTCATCATCAAGAAGATCCTAAGAGCCTTGGATGGAAAATATGATACCGTGTGCACATTGATCCAAATGATGCCCAATTACAAAGATCTCAAGCCAACGGAAGTCATTGGAAGAATTGTTGCTCATTAGATGTCACTCAAGGATAAAGAGGAACTTCACAACAAATCAAGTGGTGCTTACAAAGCCTCATGTGAAGCCCCCACATCATCAAGTGAGAAACAAAACTTCAATGAAGAATTGAGCCTAATGGTGAAGAACTTCAACAAGTACTACAAGAGTAGAAGCAAAGATAGAAGCTCCAAGTCAAGGTCCTACAATGACAAAAGATCTTCTAGTCGAGAGCGAAACTGCTACAATTGTGGGAGACCCGGACACTATTCCAATGAGTGTACGGCTCCCTATAAAAGAAGAGAAGATTCTCCAAAAAGAAGAAGCAAAAGAGAGGAATCACCATCATGAGAGAGAAGGAGTAGAGATGATCGTTATGAACGAAGATACTCACGGAGAAGCAAGGATTCGGAAAGGAAGGAAAAATCATCAAGGAGATACACAAAACGAAGACAACAATCTCATGTTGGTGAATGGGTATCCGGCTCCGACTCCGACAACCACTCCGAGAGAAGTTATCACTCCGACTCCGAATATACTCAAGATGAAGGTGTTGCCGGTCTAGCACTTGTGTCAACCAACTCCTACGACATATTTGATTCAACAAATGAAGGAATTGGAAGATGTTTCATGGCCAAAGGTCCTAAGGTAACTCATCCTGAGTTTGTAGATTTTAATAGTGATGAAGATGACTTGTTAGGCGATGATGATTTACTTGTTGACAACTCTAGTGATGAATCCTATGATGAAACATCAATTAATCATGCTAAAACGAATGACAATGATAAGGAGAAAATTGAGGCTCTAACTAAAGAACTAAACACTCTTAAGTTAGCTCATGAAACTATCTTCGAAGATCATCGAGAACTTTTAAGGGCTCATGAGAAGTTACACTTTGAAAAGCTCAATCTTGAGCAAGAGCATGAGCTTTTAAAGGCAATCAATGATGATCTCCGCAAGAAAAGTTCTTCTTACACTGCCAAACGTTTACTCTTATCCACTTACATGCCTCAAGTCAAGTCTAGTAACAAGAACAAGAAAGATTCTTCTTCTAGTAGTAACAATGATCATGTTAAATCCAATATTGTTGCTTCTAGTAGTTCTCTTGATTCCACTAATGATTCTCTTAGCCAAGTTACACTTGAGCAAGAAAATAGCATATTGAAGGAAATCATAGAGAAAGGAGTGTACAAAAGCCTTGCCGGAAGTAAGCAATTCGAGGAGATTGTACGCAAGCAAGGAAGGCACCGGAAGAATCAAGGTGTTGGTTTTGAACGAAAGTTCAATGCCAATGGAGTTGAGTGGGAAGAAGATCAATACCCCAAGACAAAGTTTGTTCCTCAACAAGAGAAGTATGACCCAACTTCTTTCAAGGGTACACAAACTCAAGATGATCTTCCACCACAAGACTACAAGCAAAAAGGCAAGGACAAGCTTCAAGAGGAAATAGATGCATTTGAAGAAGCTCCTAAGACCTTAGTCAAGTGGATTCCCAAGACTACTTAAAGTTCCACTTCATCAAGTACGACTACAACTCCAAGGATTCCCATCAAGATGGTGTGGATCCAAAAGAAGAAGAACTAGAGAGTTCTTGAGGGTGACTCCGCCAACAACTTCACTCTTATCATTTTGGCAAGAACAAGTGCAATCAACTTCCACATCTTGCACTAGTTCAAGGAGTCACAAACCCTCTTGTTGGTAAGTCAAGGGACAAGGTAACCTAAAAGCTTTCATAGACATCATCTTGTATGTGCATCACTCTATGTCTATGGATATACTTGCTTGTTCCTTGTGGGACTAACCCATGTAGGTATTGAAAGTGCAATTCACTCAAAATGATAGCTCCAAGTGATCTACATCAACATTGAGCATCCACATCTTCAAGATCTACATGAAGTCATCATCGACAAAACCCAAGGTTAGTTCATCCCTCTTCGGGGGGATATCGCATCTAGGGGGAGATTTACTCTAAGACTTGAGCTAAAGCGACTCTAATGATGTGAACACAACAATGCTTTATGTAAAAGTGGTAACCCCACTTGAGCTTAAACGATGAGTATGACCTATGATCAAATGTTCTCATTTGACTCCTAAGTCAATATACTCATATATAGATGACCTAGTCATCGCCAATTGCTTGATAGATGCTAGAATTGGCTGTGCATGTTTTGTCACATATTTCAATTGCCATTTTATTGTGTGAGCATGTTGGTTGCATATTTTACTCATTCGAGGACATCCACTTGTTGTTTTGATTGTTTGGTTTTATTGTTCTTTTGCCAAGTGGATGGACAAGAATGCCTAAGAACCTCCTCTAGCTATCTATGCTTTTCTCGTCTCAAACTCTATTCATGCTACATCACAAAATTGATCAAGTCTGATTCGAACCACTCTGTGTGAGGAGCACTCAGAGTCCCCGATTCGTCATAGACTTAAACTTCCAAAACCTCTTTGTGATTTTCGGTCTGACCGATATCCCACTTTCGGTCCTACCGAGATCATCAAGTTGATCTAAGTTTTTAATCTCGGTGCAACCGATTTGAACTATTCGGTCACACCGAGTTGCAATAACTGTACACAGTTTTGCATCTCGGTGCCACCGAGTTGTTCCACTCGGTCACACCGACAGGGTCGGGCTATATATAGACACGGGCAAAATTTTGGAAATTTCTCCGAACCTCTTCGCCCGCGCCATAGCTCGCTCTGCCGACATGGTCTCCGGATCGTCTTCTCGCCGCCAGCAGCCTCCAGTCGCTGGTCTCCGTCACCGTCAACGGGAATCAACCCCGCCGTTGCCGCCGTAGCGAGTCTCCGCCGAACTAGGGTACGGACTCGATCTTTGTGCTATTCCCCAATCCGATTCCTAGCACATTGTGATCATAATGATTCTTGCCACGTTTGATAAACTCCTATCCAGTCAATGAACTCTTAGATTAGGTTTGATTCGAAAATTTTAGGGTTAGGTTTCCGCCGAAACCATCTCGGACCCACCGAGTTGAAAAACTCGGTCCCACCGATTTGGCCTATGCCATTGCACAAGTGAAACTCGGTCTGACCGAGTGTAACTAATCGGTGTGACCGATTTTTGAACTTTGTGAAACCCTAGCAGTCTCGGTGCCACCGAACTGTGACTCGGTCTGACCGAGTTCACTAGTTTAGGTTCCAAAAACTGCTTCGGTATCACCGAGTTTAAACATCGGTAGATCCGAGATGCTTTCTGTGGGAAACTAAAACTAAGTTTTTGAATCATTCTTTTTGCAAAAATCTCTGCATTTTGTGATGCTCATCCACTCTACCTCATCTATAAACTATTCACAGGGGTCAGCAGTCAGCAGTCAGCTTGTTCATCATGTCAGATCAATGTGATAGTCAGAATCATTCAGAGCAGCTTGTGCACATGAGTGAGGGCACTAGTCCCTCCAGTTCCTCAGATGATGGCAGCAGGAGCACCCCTAGTAATCTGCCAAATGCTGCCACAAGACAGAGAAAGAAGAGAACTTCAGACTCAGAGGATGAAGATTATGTGGCAGAGGAGGAAGCAACTTCCAAGAGAGTTGTGCTCAAGAAAGAATATGGCTCAGCTGCAGCCATCAAGCCAGGCTTAAAGGTCAAGAGGCCATGCAATCAATTTGCTTCATATCTTTGATGTGACTCAGAAGTTCAAAGTCATGAGCCTTATGATAGAAACAATCAAGAGGACTGCAGCAGACCAGAAGAGGAGCTGTGGATATGCCCCTCAGATCCAGGAACTGATCAACTCCAAGATGGGCACTGGCATATATCTTTTGGATAAGGAACATCTGCCTATTCATCCTGATTTTGAAGACAATGAGGTTGTGATGAACAAAGATGAACCATCTTCAGCCCATGCACAAGCACAAAAGGAGAAGGCAAGGAAGGAGAAAGCTGCAAGGATGCCAACTCAAGAGGAGGCATCTGAATACTTCTTCAAAACCAAGCAAGAGCAGCTTAGTTACCTGATTGCATCCACCCTGCGGATTGAGAAAGGTTTGGCCAACCTAACTCAGAACCAGGCAAGCTTAGAGAGAATCGTAGAACAGAAGTTCTATGACTTGGATATCAAGGTGACAGAGATTCAGACTGCAGTGGAGCAACTCCAAGATGACATGCAGGAGAGGAGAGGAAAGACAACCATAGATGCATTTGCCAGAATGCCACGAGGTCCAAGGTCGTCTGCAGTGCCAGTTCCTGACACAAGAGCAACCGTCTCAGCACCAGCCGCAGCACCAACCCAACCTGCTCCAGCATCCACTTCAGCTCCAACTCCAACAGCATCTACAGAAGCCTTCATCCTTGGAGTGATCCAGACTCCACCACCACCTGAAGATCAAGCCTGAGTGTCGATCTAGCACTATGCATCTTCTAGGAACTTTTTGGAAACTTGTTGCCAAAGGGGGAGAAAAATGTATAGATCATAGGCTTCAAGAGAGAGTGTTGCTTTTATTCTCTCTTGCTTTTATTTGGTGGTCCTTAAAACTTTGTTTGCTTTTGGTTGAGATACTTTGATATGCTTGTGAGACATTCATGATCATGTGTTTGATCATAAGCTACACTTATGCATGCTTGATATATCTTATCTATCTTATGTGATCATTCACTTTGCTTTGGTGATGAGTGCATGTATTTCATTATTAATCATTTTGAGCGCTCCACCAAGATGTATGTGACATGGAAGAGTAACCGATAATTCTAACTTCTTGTGCATTTGCAGTCCAAAGCAAATTTTAAATATGCACAAATTTAGGAGGAGCTCTTACTTATCACATACTTCTCAAAGCGACGATGTAATTCATTCTTATTATCATTTGTCGAAGCTTTGATCTATATGTTGTCATCAATTACCAAAAAAGGGGAGATTGAAAGTGCACCTATCCCTAGGTGGTTTTGGTAATTCATAACAACATATAGCTCATTGAGCTAATGATATTCCAAGATAACTATTTCAGGAAAGCTCAATGATTGGCATGGCATGAATGGTGAAAGTGGAACCCTCAAAATACTAAGGACAAAGGATTGGCTCAAGCTCAAAAGCTCAAGACTCTTCATTTTAAATTTTAGTGATCCAAGATCACATTGAGTCCATAGGAAAAGCCAATACTATCAAGGAGGGATGAGGTGTTGCTTAATGAGCTCTTTGCCTTATGTGCTTAATGATATGCTCCAAAATCCTCAACTACTTTCCCATATGCACATATGACCTAAACCCTAAGCCAAACTCGGTCATACCGATTCTTTCTATCCGGCGCCACCGAGTCTTCATATGTCATAAGCCACTGCCAAAACCCTAGCAAATCGGTTTCACCGATAGGGATCTCGGTCTCACCGAGATGGGATTGCAATCTCTCTGTTTCCTTTTCGTAACTTTTCAGTCTCACCGAAAGAGTGGATCGGTCCCACCGAGATTGCAATGCAAACTCTCTGTTTCCCTTTTGTAACTTTTCGGTCTCACCGAAAGAGCAAATCGGTCCCACCGAGTTTGCCTGACCAACTCTCTGGTTAGCTAATTACCAAATCGGTCTCACCAAGTTTGTGTAATCGGTCTCACCGAGATTACGTTATGCCCAAACCCTAACCATATCGGTCCTACCGAGATGCATGTCAGTCCCACCGAAAAACTCTAACGATCACTAGGTTTACCTTTTCGGTCCGACCGAGTTTGTTGATTCGGTCCCACCGAGATTGGTAAATTGTGTGTAACGGTTGGATTTTAAGTGGAGGCTATATATACCCCTCCACCTCCTCTTCATTCGTAGAGAGATCCATCAGAACACATCTACACTTCCAACTCATATGTTCTGAGAGAGAACCACCTACTCATGTGTTGAGACCAAGATATTCCATTCCTACCATATGAATCTTGATCTCTAGCCTTCCCCAAGTTGCTTTCCACTCAAATCTTCTTTCCACCAAATCCAAATCCTGTGAGAGAGAGTTGAGTGTTGGGGAGACTATCATTTGAAGCACAAGAGCAAGGAGTTCATTATCAACACACCATTTGTTACTTCTTGGAGAGTGGTGTCTCCTAGATTGTCTAGGTGTCACTTGGGAGCCTCCGACAAGATTGTGGAGTTGAACCAAGGAGTTTGTAAGGGCAAGGAGATCGCCTACTTCGTGAAGATCTACCGCTAGTGAGGCAAGTCCTTCGTGTGCGATGGCCATGGTGGGATAGACAAGGTTGCTTCTTCGTGGACCCTTCGTGGGTGGAGCCCTCCGTGGACTCGCACAACCGTTACCCTTTGTGGGTTGAAGTCTCCACTAACGTGGATGTAGGATAGCACCACCTATCCGAACCACGGGAAAAACATCCGTGTCTCCAATAGCTTTTGAATTCTCCAAACCCTTCCCTTTACATTCTTGCAAGTTGCATGCTTTACTTTCCGCTGCCTATATACTCTTTGCATGCTTGCTTGGATTGTGTGATGACTGCTTGACTTGTCCTAAAGTTGCTAAAATCTGCTAAGAACTAAAATTGGGAAAAGGTTAAGTTTTTATTTGGTCAAGTAGTCTAATCACCCCCCTCTAGACATACTTCCGATCCTACACTCTGACTATGAGATTATACTGTCGGCATTCTGGGAACGGGGGTCCCCAGATATGCCTGCCTGTGGCCCACTGCATGGCTAAGCCAGCAGGCCGTACGACCCATCTTCGTCAACAAGGCATCCAAGACCCTCGCGAGGGTGCAAGCCTCGCGAGGCGGACGAGCAAGACCTCCTCTGGAGTGGCCTAGCCAGGCAAGCTCACGAGGAGCGGAGATATCAAGGCGGGGCAAACCTCACGAGGCTCTTGTGACGTGAGCCATGACGAACGACACTAGGCGGGCGCCAGGCGGGCGCAGCGTCCTTATTTCCTCTTTGGTGCTAAGGAGGCCAACGCAGGCGAAGAGTACCGAGGCATCAGGCAAAGGTTGCTATATTGGTGCAACGAGACCAAGACTAGGAAGATAGCAAGATGAAGGTCATCGTGGAGCCCAAGACGGCGTCACCACCAGAGCTTTTCGCAGGCGAAGACCACTTTTGTCAGGATAGCTTGTACTAGCTGCCCCCCTTCAAATTTGCCCGCCGTTGTTGGCTCCCTTCCCGCTCAACATTTGGGAAGAGGACTGGGGCCTATATAAGTAGAGCTAGACACCATAGTAGGGAGAGGCTGATCTTAGCTTGATCCAACCCGATCAAGAGCCTACCCACAAGAACACCTCGACCTCAGGAGGCTGTTCTTCCCTTGTACTGTTCATCATCAGCCCCAGAGGCAATCCACTACCACCACACTGGAGTAGGGCATTACACCACAATGGTGGCCCGAACCAGTATAAACCTCGTGTCTTTCTGTGTTGCGAGTTCGTCAAGTTCGTCCGTGAGATCTTAGCGAGCTAGGGCGTAGATCGGTAGGAGGGAAAGACTTCACGCGCACCCCAGTGTTCGAACCTTAAGGGTTTGCTAGAACCCCACATCCGACATTTGGCGCGCCAGGTAGGGGTGCGCCGGAGCTCCTGTCCACCAACCTGCGCCCCGTGCCGCCGCACTTTGCCCCCATGGCGAGTGCCCCGCCATCCACCTCCGCGACCTACATCGACAGCGGGGCATCTTGGTACCGAGCCCTGGCCCCTGCCCTGCACCGAGTGCGGTGGCCGACCAAGTTCAAGCCAGAGATGTCGTCGCGTTACGACGACGTGGCAGACCCAATGCCGTTCTTGCTCGCGTACGAGGAGGCTGTCCTCGAAGCCGGAGGTGACGACAAGATCATGGCCAACTGGTTCCCCATGGCCCTTGCCGGCGAGCCGCGCGCCTAGATGCTCAACCTCTCGGGATCCACTATGGCTTCCTGGGGGGAACTCCGTGACCTATTCGTCGATCGCTACATGGTGCTAGCGCACCATGCAGTCGTGGCCCTACTGGGCGGTTCTCAAGCACCGCCTTCAGACCGCCACGTCAAACCGTTCCTCCGTCAGATCGGGGCTGCCTCCAAGCGCCCGGGGGCTCCGCCAGGTTGGGCTGCCCTAGAGGCCGACCTCACCTTCGACTCAGAAGACCACCCCGGCTCTACCGCCAGCTCTGGCATGCTCCCAATGCTCTGCACGCCCACCATCTGCAACGTGGCCGTCACCAAGACCCTTATCGATGGTGGTGCCGGCCTCAACTTGCTCTCCGTAGAAGCCTTCAGCCTTCTTCACGTGCCGCTCGAGCGGCTCAACCTTAGCAAGCCCTTTTCGGGAGTGGGTGGAGGAACTGCCCACTCTCTAGGGCAGATCCACCTTCCTGTCACCTTCGGCACGCGCGACAACTTTCGCACTGAGCTGGTGGACTTCGACATTTCCCGCATCGGTCTCCCATACAACGTCATCCTCGGGTATCCAGCTCTCTTTTAGTTCATGGCGGCGACCCATCCGGCCTACAACCTCATGAAGATGCCAGGAAGCAAGTGCGTCCTCACCATCAAGGGGAACACTAAGGAGGCCGTGATGGCGCTCAGACTCGCCTTCAAGACCGCGGCAGCAGCACACCCGGCCGGCGCCGGTACCCACGAGGCCAAGGAGGCCGCGCCTACTAAGAAGAAGCAACTGTTCACCCAAGACAAGGCGGAAACCAAGAAGGTGCCGGTCAACGAGGACGGGTCTTCGGGAGCCACCTTCACCATAGGAGCCGGCCTTGACTCGGGCCAAGAAGAAGCCTTGGTGAGGTTCTTGCGTGCGAACAAGGAGATATTCGCGTGGGAGCCCGATCAGCTGGTAGGGGTCCCGAGAAAGGTGATCCAGCATCATCTGAGGGTATGCCCTAACATACGCCCCGCGAAATAGCAAGCCAGACGGCAGTCCACTGAGAAGCAGGCCTTCATCGTCCAAGAGACACACAAGCTAGAGGCGGCAGGCGCCATTCGGGAAGTTCGATATCCCGAATGGCTGGCAAACCCTGTCGTAGTGCCAAAGAAAGGCGGGAAGGAGCGGATGTGCGTCGACTTCACGAACCTTAACAAAGCCTGCCCCCAAGATCCGTTCCCGCTCCCGCGCATCGACCAGATTGTCGACTCCACCGCCGAGTGCAACTTGCTGTGCTTCCTGGACGCGTTCTCAGGGTATCATTAGATCAAGATGGTGGTAGAAGATGTGGAGAAGACGGCTTTCCTAACGCCATGTGGGGTGTACTGCTACACCTGCATGCACTTCGAGCTGCACAATGCAGGTGCCACCTTCCAGCGGTTGATGCACATCGCCCTGGGGCGACAGCTCACGAGGAACACAGAGGCCTACGTCAACGACATAGTGGTAAAATCTCGCGAGGCGAGGACATTGATTTAAGATTTGGAGGAAACCGTCGAGAGCCTGTGTCGGGTGAACTTGAGGCTTAACCCGTAGAAGTGCGTGTTCGGTGTCCCCTCCGGCAAGCTATTGGGATTCCTCGTGTCCCACAGAGGGATCGAGGCAAACCCTGAGAAGATCAAGGCCATCAAGGACATGAGCCCACCACAGACCCTCAAAGAGATGCAAAAGCTAGCGGGGCGGGTGACCGCATTAGGGCGTTTCATCTCCAAGCTGGGAGAGCGCGCCTTACCCTTCTTTAAGCTCATGAAGAAGAAAGGCCCGTTCGAATGGACCCCGAAGGCCGATCAGGCCTTCCAAGACCTTAAGAAATGCCTTACCAGCCCTCCGGTGATGGTGACACCACGGCTGAGGGAGTCCTGGATTAGGGGGTGTTCGGGTAGCCGGACTATACCTTCGCCAGACTCCTGGACTATGAAGATACAAGATTGAAGACTTTGTCCCGTGTCCGGATGGGACTTTCCTTGGCGTGGAAGGCAAGCTTGGCGATGCGGATATTCGAGATCTCCTACCATTGTAACCGACTCTGTGTAACCCTAACCCTATCCGGTGTCTATATAAACCGGAGGGTTGTAGTCCGTAGGACAATCATCTTCATACACAATCATACCATAGGCTAGCTTCTAGGGTTTAGCCTCCTTGATCTCGTGGTAGATCTACTCTTGTACTACCCATATCATCAATATTAATCAAGCAGGAGTAGGGTATTACCTCCATCGAGAGGGCCCAAACCTGGGTAAAAACATCGTGTCCCTTGTCTCCTGTTACCATCCGGCCTTGACGCACAGTTCGGGACCCCCTACCCGAGATCCGCCGATTTTGACACCGACATTGGTGCTTTCATTGAGAGTTCCTCTGTGTCGTCGCCTTTAGGCCCGATGGCTCCATCGATCATCAACAATGATGAGGTCCAGGGTGAGACTTTTCTCCCCGGCCAGATCTTCATCTTCGGCGTCTTCGCTCTGCGGGCCAATTCGCTTGGTCACCTAGAGCAGATCGAAAGCTACGCCCCTGGCCATCAAGTCAGGTTTGGAAGCTTAAACTACACGGCTGACATCCGTGGGGACTTGATCTTCGACGGGTTCGAGCCATAGCCAAGCGCGCTGCACTACCTCGAGGGGCATGATCTAGCTCTGCCTCCGAACAGTGTCCTGGAGGCCGCACACGCACAGGTTCCGACCCTAGACTCGGAGCCTATTACGCCAATCGAGGATGAGGGGTTGGACGTCACCTCGGGGGCTGCGATCTCAAAGGCAACCGAGCCGAGCGCCAGCCCCGCACTCCGCGTGACCCGTGACTCCAAGGGTCCAGACTATCATCTGGACTCCGAACCCCCCATGCCCCTACCAATCGAATCCGATCGGGCACCTACAATGGAGTTCATCGCCGCGGACATCTTTCAGCACTCGCCTTTCGGCGACATCCTGAATTCTCTCAAGTCTCTCTCTTTATCAGGAGAGCCCTGGCCGGATTACGGTCAGCAAGGATGGGATACAGACGATGAAGAAATTCAAAGCCCACCCACCACCCACTTTGTAGCCACTATCGACAACCTCTACGACGTGATCAACTTCAACTCCGCAGACATCGACAGCATGGATGACGATGCAGGAGATACCGTCGAACCAACGCCTATAGGGCATTGGACAACCACCTCATCTAACGATGTGTACATGGTGGATACCCCTAAAGGAAGTGACAACGAGGAAAAAGGGGATGGAACGGGAGATAGACCCCCCGGAAAGCAATCAAAGCGTCGGCATAAACGCCGACCCAAGCCCCACCTCAATAAAACCCAGGCATAGAGCGGGACAAGCCGATAGACGACGAGCAGGCCTTAGAGCAGCCATCCGAACAGGGCAACACGGATAGAGAAACCGAAACTCCCTCCCCCGGTGAAAACGGCATTCCGGACGACCTTACGCCGGATAAATCTATGGAACATAAGAGTCTCCACAAGAGGCTCGTTGCAACTGCACGCAGCCTGAAAAAGCAAAAGCGGAAGCTAAAGACAGCGGAAGATGCACTCCAGATTAGATGGAGTAAAGTAATCAACACCGCATATAAATACGGCGACGGTCGCCGTAGTAAAAGCTATCCGAAGAGAAAGCTACTGCCTGAATTCGACGAAGAGGCCATAGAGCCCTCGCATTCAAAAAATAAGAAAGCCGCACGGTCGGATAGACGACCCCATAAAGCGGCAAGCGGCGCCGCACTTAAATCGTCATGCGACCCACTCAAGGATTCGCATCATGCCCCAGTTCGGTCCATTTATGGGCCAAGAAAGCAAGCTCGCGCAAGCAATGCAATAAAGCCATCATCAGAATCCGGCACACCCAAATACAGGGGCGCCACACACCCCCTATGTTTCACCGATGAGGTTCTGGACTATGAATTTCCAGCGGGATTCAAACCCGTAAACATAGAGGCATATGATGGAACAACAGACCCTGGAGTCTGGATCGAGGACTACATCCTCCACATACATATGGCCAGAGGAGATGATCTCCACGCCATCAAATATTTACCCCTCAAGCTTAAAGGGCAAGCCCGACATTGGCTTAAGAGCCTTCCCGAAAACACAATTGGAAGTTGGGAAGAGCTCGAGGATGCTTTCCGAGCAAACTTTCAGGGGACCTATGTCCGCCCTCCGGATGCAAACGATCTTAGTCACATAACTCAACAGCCTAGAGAATCAGCACGGCAGTTCTGGAATAGATTCCTCACTAAAAAGAATCAGATAGTCGACTGTCCGGACGCCGAGGCCTTAGCAGCTTTTAGGCACAATGTCCGAGATGAATGGCTCGCCAGACACCTCGGCCAGGAAAAGCCAAGAACAATGGCCGCACTCACAAGCCTCATGACCCGCTTTTGCGCAGGAGAGGACAGCTGGTTGGCAAGGCGCAGCCCCAGCGACCCAACTACATCCGAAACTAGGGATGGAAACGGAAAACCACGACGCAACAAGGATCGTTGCTGGACTAAAGAAAAAAGTCCGAAGAGCACGACAGTTAATGCCGGATTCAAAGGCTCACGACAAAATCAGACAAAACCACCCCTCCAGGATAACAGGGATGATCCGTCCAACTTAAATAGAATCCTGGACAGGATATGTCAGATACACAGTACTCATGGGAAGCCTGCTAACCATACCCACAGAGACTGTTGGGTTTTCAAACAATCCGGCAGACTCAATGCCGAACACAAGGGGCTTGACACACCAAGCGAAGACGAGGACGAACCCCAGAAGCAAAGCACCAGGAAACAAAAGAACTTCCCACAAGAAGTAAAAACAGTGAACTTACTTCACGTAACAAAACGTGTGGCACCCATAAAGGTACGCACCACATGATCTATCCCCAAGGGGTCCGGCCACTGGTTATTAAAACCAATCACCTTCGATCAGCTAGACTATTCTAGAAATATCAAGAACGCAGGCTGGACTGCCCTGATACTGGATCCAATAATTGGCGGACTCCAATTTTCAAATGTCCTTATGGATGGCGGCAGTGGACTAAACCTGATATATCAGGATACAATCCATCACATGGGTATAAACCCAGCAAGAATCCGCCGCAGCAAAACCTCCTTTCAGGGGGTAACACCTGGTACGGACACCCATTGTACGGGTTGTCTTCGGCTCAAAGTTATATTCGGCTCTGCCGATAACTTCCGCTGCGAAAAGCTGACCTTCCATATCGTCCCGTTCTCCAGTCGCTATCAAGCGCTACTGGGACGCGAAGCTTTCACTCGCTTTAACGCGATACCGCATTATGCATCCCTCACGCTTAAGATGCCCGGTCCACGAGGCATCATCTCTTTAAAGGGGACGCACTAAAGCACGCCTCCCACAAGCGGAGGACTGTGCGGCCGCTTTGACAGCCACACAGCAAAATGGCCTCACCAGCCAAAAAACTGCGAAATAGGTCATTAAAGACCACGAACGCGGATAGACGAGTTCGGTAAAAAATCATCATCGATGCAGGCTCAGTGGCCATATACCCCCGCACGAGGGGCTACATGCAGAGATAATAAAGCTCAATTTTATATAAACTTATTTTAAATCTTGTTTATTTTAAACTCTTGTTCGGCACGACCCGTTTTCAACTAAGTTCCTCTTTTTTACAGATGAACGTCGTGCGGCGCCCGTCCAGGATACGGCACAACGGAGACACAGGCGCATACGTGCAGTAGGGACCCGTCCTAAAGGATTCTCTTTAGATTAAGACCCTGCGTAAACCTTTTTTACTGTCTCTTGTTGCTAAACATCCCCTTGTTTTTTTCCGATATAACCAAGGAGGAGGCTGGCGTCTTGGCATGTGGCCACGTTAGAATTTTTGCACGTACCTGGACACTAGGGGCTTTTTTAGCAAAGAGTGTTGTTTTGCCCGCACTCATAAAGACCGAACACCTTAGGGAGTGTTCGGCGTCGCGAGTCATTATATGCATTAGCTCCGAATCATGTCTTTGTTGAAATGTTGGGTTGCCCGGCTCCTGAGTTCGGTTACCTTACGTTCCGCTCTATCGGCTAAGGTAGCACCACGAGAACTACTGCGATTATGCCCCGGTTCAGCCGGGCGAGCACCTTAGTAGAGAAAGCCGAAAACTGACTGTCATGATGTAGCGTGAGACTGGTCAGCCACTCGATGACCTATCGGAATCTATCGGATTCCTCCGCTTTAACGAAGGGCCGCTTCCCGGTCAGGCACACACGCGCCCCGAACTCGGGCGAAGCAGTCGCCACTAATGGGCTACCTAAATAGTCCCACTGTCAAGCTCCTATGGCTAAGTGAAAGTGTTAAAGCATTATAGTCCGGTTGCCTGGCCCGCTGCGCTATCACCTCCTTTGTAGGACCAAGACGTTGGGTTAAGTGTGAAAATGCGTCTTCTGCGAGCACCCCCGCACTATGTGCGTGGGGGTTGAAGCCAACGACTGCAATCTTTCAGATTATATATATATATATATATATATATATATATATATATATATATATATATATATATATATATTTTAAATGGCCGCACAGGAGGTGTTCATAATACTTGAAGGAAAAAGTATAAACAGGCCACTACAGTTTATCAAAATATCACTTCATCATTACACATGCTATAATAACATAGCATCCTTCGAGCACTACGTCTCTGTTACACGAGCGCCTTCAAGGACTTCCTGAAAATAGTGCTCGGAGGACACTCGGCTTTTATCCGAATCTCGGGACGCAATAACGATGGTCTCCATCTCTGCCCAGTATGTCTTGACACGGGAAAGAGCCATCCTTGCACCCTCTACACACGCCGACCTCTTCATTGCATTAATGCGCGGCACAACATCAAGGAATTGCTGCACCAAGCTGAAATAACTCTTCGGCTCCGACCTACCCGGCCACAGATGACCCATGACGTACTTCATGGCGAGTCCGGACAACCTATTAAGTTCGGCCATTGAGCCAAACGATCGTCCACGTCCAGTGGACGCTCTGGATTGTGAAACTGCAACCAGAACAACTTTTCCACTTCGCGATCTTTCAGATCTCGAAAGTGTTCGGTCACGTCAGCAGCACTCGCTGCCAAATCCAGATAGGTGTCCTCCACACTCCACATCCGGTCCAATGGAGCAAACTTCGGATCACAAAATTTTCTTCGCAGCATGAAGGGCTTTCCAGCCGCAATCTGTTCGGCCTGACGCAGCTCCTCCTTCGCAGCTCTCATCTCAGAGCGCGCGTCCTTGGCATCAGTAACGGCCTTCTCTAGGACCGTCTGCCTCGCTTGGTCTTCTTTTTCGAGAAGTCTGCAACGGTCCGCAGTGCTCTTCAACTTTTCATCCATATCGGCCATCTCTTCCTTGCTTCGGCAATGAGCAGCCTGTTCGGCTCTCAGCTCTTCAAGGGCTTTCTTGGCAGCTGCATCACTTTTCTGGCTTGATCTTTAGCTCGGGCAAGTTTTGCCCTAAGACTCTCCACGGCGGCCGCACCATCTGCGTCAAGCACACACATCATAAGACACTGGCATAAAGTTCTTCTTACCTAATGCTGCCCGAGGAATCACATACCTTGAGCCTCATCCAACCGCTTGTTGACAAGCGTGATGTCGGCATCTGCCACGTCCAGTTGCCGCTTTAGTTCGGCAAAACCAGCAGTTCGGCTTGATTCCGGACATCTTGCATCCTACATTAAAAGGCGACATTTTAGACCTAGGATTATGATCCTCCGTGTGCCGTCATTTCTTGACAACGCGTAGAGTCTCAGGGGCTACTATCTACATAGGGCGCATCTTATTTAGGCGCCACTAACAAAAGTGTACATTATCTAACGTACCTCAAAACCCGTCAATAAACTTTCGACGGCCTCACGCAATCCGCTCTCTGCGGATGAAATCCTTTCAATCACCGTGCCCATCAATGCACGGTGCACCTCCGAAATAGAAGCTCACCCCAGCAGAACCTTTAGCTCCTCTGGCCGAGCACCAGGCGGTGCCGGACTTGTCCCATGACCTCTTTTGAAGGACGGACATGGAGAACCTTGGGGGGCCCATAGCGATCTTCCGCACCTGCCGGACTCGGAGAAACCCTCCGCGATGACACCTCAGGGTCGCCTGCCTCGTTAGGCGGCACAGCAGAAGGAGGCGTCCCGCTCTCCATCATCTCCGGAAGAAGATCCCCCGAGGACGAGCTCTGCTGAGAAGGGCTGAGGTCCGAACTACAAGGTAAAAATTCGGTTAAACTTCTCAGATATAAATCACGGATTTCTCTCCTCCCTCGAATGGAAAATCTTTCTCTACTCACGACTCGTTGGAGGGCTGATCTCCTTGGGTACGTAGTCCGGCCGAGGAACTCCCCGGCGTAGGGCCCTCTGACGAAGACTTTTCCCCCCGCTTCAAGGCCATGGCCTCCGGGTCGTCAGAGGCAGCTCTTTTGTTCCCTTTAGGAGAGGAATTGTCGGTTCCTCCCTTTGGAGCGGCCTCCTTCCAGGAGGCCATAATTTCCTTGTCCTCCCCCCTGCTTCCCTCCAAAGGCATTATCTCCAGCATCCTGACTAGCACGGGATCCGGCCTGGTCTCGGGAAGGGGAGCCGGACACCTTATCAGCTTTGCCTTCGCTATCCACTCCTGTTTAAAAGGACAGCTCTTTTAAGGGCAAGTTTATGACAATTATACGGATAGAAGGTCCGGGCACAAGGTTACTTACTTGAGTATCTGGCCGATTGCAGCTTAGTCCTGCGTCCTCGGTTAAATCCGGACACACTTCTTGTGATCCGAAGAATAGTTTATACATCTCCGCGGGCGTTGCGCTCATAAAATCCCGGAGAGCTCGTGGTCCCTCTGGATTGAACTCCCACAGGCGAAGGGAGCGGCGTTTGCCTGGCAGTATTCGGCGAATTAGCATGACCTGTGTCACCTTGACCAGGTTGAGGTCTCCTTCCAAGAGATCCTTAATGCGGCCCTGCAGCAAGGGCACGTCTTTGGGCAAACCCCAACCTAACCCTCTGTTGACCCATGACGCTAGCCGTAGTGGGGGACCCGAGCGAAAGGTAGGAGGCGCCACCCACGTGGTGCCCCGGGGAGTGGTGACATAAAACCACTCTTGTTGCCACAAGCCTAGCTCCCCTTGAAAAGAGCCCTCGGGCCATGGAGCATCGGCATTTTTGCTTATAACAGCGCCTCCGCACTCTGCGTGCCGTCCCTCGATCATCTTCGACTCCACCTTGAAGGTCTTGAGCCATAATCCGAAGTGAGGGGTAACACGGAGGAACACTTCACACACGATAATAAACGAGGAGATATGGAGGATGGACTCCGGAGCTAAATCATGAAATTCCAGCCTGTAATAAAACAATAGTCCCCTCACAAAGGGATCCATTGGGAAGCCCAACCCTCGGAGGAAGTGAGACATGAACACCACACTCTCACCGGGCTGGGGACTGGGAATAGCCTGCCCTTGAGAAGGCAACCTATGTGAAATTTCACCGGTCAGGAACTTAGCCTCCCTCAACTTTAGCACGTCCTCCTCCGTGACGGAGGAGGGCATACACCGGCCTTGAAGGTCTGAACCAGACATTGTCGAAGATCCGAAGAGCTTGGGGTGTTGGAACTCGAGGCGACAGGCGAACAAGCTTGAGATTGAATAAAGAAGTAAGGCCTTGGTCTCTTTATAAGAGGTCGAATACCAAGAGCCCTCCCCGTAACCGTTTGGGGCTCAACTTTAATCGAGGGAAATGTGCTAACGGGCACGATTGGGTTACCCACGTCCGTAATGAAGAGAATCCCGTAAAAAGGGCACACGATCTCTGCTTCGACAGGACGTGCCAAGGAAACCGCCTCGCAAAACATGCTGAGATGGAAAAGTAAAAACGATTCATAAAGAACTTGGCCGCAGTGTGATGACGCACTGCGGAATACGTCAGCAGATTTGATTTGTGTTAATGTTATTCTCTCTATGGCAATATGTGGAAACTTATTTTGCAAAGCCGGACACTATTTTTGGTGTTTACAATCTTCTATGAAGGACTTGGAGGAGGAACCCGCCATGCAATGCCGAAGACAATCTGCGCGCCGGACTCGTCATCATTGAAGCCTGGTTCAGGGGCTACTGAGGGAGTCCTGGATTAGGGGGTGTTCGGGTAGCCGGACTATACCTTCGCCGGACTCCTGGACTATGAAGATGCAAGAGTGAAGACTTCGTCCCGTGTCCGGATGGGACTTTCCTTGGCGTGGAAGACAAGCTTGGCGATGCGGATATTCGAGATCTCCTACCATTGTAACCGACTCTGTGTAACCCTAACCCTATCTGGTGTCTATATAAACCGAAGGGTTGTAGTCCGTAGGACAATCATCTTCATACACAATCATACCATAGGCTAGCTTCTAGGGTTTAGCTCCTTGATCTCGTGGTAGATCTACTCTTGTACTACCCATATCATCAATATTAATCAAGCAGGAGTAGGGTATTACCTCCATTGAGAGGGCCCGAACCTGGGTGAAAACATCGTGTCCCTTGTCTCCTGTTACCATCCGGCCTTGACGCACAGTTCGGGACCCCCTACCCGAGATCCGCCGGTTTTGACACCGACAACGGCCTTTTGAGCCTCTGGTACTCTACCTTGCCGCCACCCCGTACTCCGCCAGCGCGGCGCTGGTGGCGGTTAGGGAGGAACGCCAAGACAAGGGCGCGTCGCGCCAAGCCGGAGCAGAAGTGGCGCTGGGTCAAGAGGATGCAGCAAAGGCATCAGCTGGGGAGGACAAAGCTCGGCAGGACAACATCGCAGAAGCTCCTGAGGACAGCCAAGTCTCAGTAAACCCACCACCTCAGGAGATGCACCATTCTCCGTAGGACCCCAGCCTCGATAGTGCACCAGCCCTCATCAAACACCCGGTGTACTTCATCAGCACCGTGCTGAGAGACGCAAGGGCACGCTACCCCATGTCTCAGAAGCTCCCGCTCGCACTCTTGGTGGCCTCACGCAAGCTGCGACACTACTTCCAGGGGCTCCTGATGAAGGTCGTCTCAGCTTACCCATTGGAGAGGGTACTCAGGAGCCCAAATTCGGCTGGAAGGGTCGCTGAGTGGAATATCGAGCTGCAAGCATTCCAGTTAGAGTTCAGCACTACCAGGGTCATCAAGGGGGCTGCGCTCGCTGACTTTGTGGTAGAATGGACAGATGCCCTGACACTTGAGGAAGGGGAGGACCGGTCCACCTCCCCAGGGAGCGAGGCTCCGGACAGCTGGGTCATGTATTTCGATGGAGTCTTCGCGCACTAGGGCGCGGGAGCCGGAGCAGTGCTCATCTCGCCCACACAGGACAAGCTCTACTACGCCATGCATGCTTTCAGCACGATGAGAAGGTCTCCAACAATATCGCACAATACGAAGGCCTTATAGCTAGCCTGAAGGCTGCGGGAGCTCTGGGGGTGAAGCGCCTTACCGTCAGGGGCGACTCGCAACTCCTCGTCAACTTCTCCAACAAGGTGTACGAGCCAAAGGACGAGCACGTGGAGGCCTACCTCATGGAAGTACGCAAGATGGAAAAGCAGTTTTCAGGTCTCGAGCTGCAGCACGTGCCCCGGGGCACGAACAAAGAAGCCGACGGCATCGCCAGGAGAGCATCCAAGCGGCTACCACAAGAGCCTGGTGTCTTTGAGGAGAGGCTCTTCAAGCCATCAGCTACGCCACCCCTTTCAAGCACTACTCATCCTCGGGAGGATCTCCCACAGCCTCCGGTCACGGGAGCCCCGGCCTGTGGCCCGACCTCAGGAGCTCGGCTGCTCTTGGCGCTCGAGCCCCAGGAGGAATGCTGGACCAAAGAATTCAAGGAGTACCTGACACACGGGGCGCTACCGGAGAAGGAAGAGGACGTGGAGCGTGTGGCTCGGCAAGCCACGCCATACTGCATTCAAGACGGCGAGTTGTACAGGAAACGACCGAACGATGTCACGCTGCACTGCATCTCCAGCGATCAAGGAAGGGAGCTGCTGATTGACACACACGGCGGAGATTGTGGGCATCACTCGTCGTCATGGACCCTCGTCGGCAAGGTTTTCCGCAGTGGATTCTATTGGCCTACAACACTCAATGATGCAGCCGAGCTAGTGAAGTCCTGCGAAGCTTGCCAATTCCATGCCAAACAAATCCATCAGCTTGCTTAGGGCCTCCAAACCATCCCTCTCACATGGCCGTTCGCAGTATGGGGGCTAGACATCTTAGGCCCATTCCCTCGGGCGCCAGGGGCTATCTCTATCTCTACGTCGCCATCGATAAGTTCACCAAGTGGGCGGAGGTGGAAGCCGTTCGCACCATCCGGGCCGGCTCTGCCGTCAAGTTCATCAAGGGCCTCGTGAGCCGCTTTGGGGTCCCCAACCGCATCATCACAGATAACGGCTCACAGTTTACTAGTAACCTCTTCAAAACCTACTGTGCTAACCTTGGAACGCAGATCTGCTACGCTTCGGTGGCCCACCCAAGGAGCAATGGTCAGGCTGAGCGCGCCAACGCAGAGGTCCTGAGGGGCCTCAAGACCAGGACCTTCAAGAAGAAGTTGGAGGCCTGTAGCAGGGGCTGGCACGACGAGCTCCAGTCCGTGTTGTGGTCCATCCGCACCACTGCTACCAAGCCAACGGGCGAGACTCCATTCTTCCTCGTCTACGGAGCCGAAGCAGTCCTCCCTCACGAGTTCAAGCATCGCTCCGCACGGGTCCTGGCGTTCGACGAAACGCGGCAGGACGCCATGCGGGGGATGGATCTTGTGCTGGGGGAGGAGCGTCATCGAGAAGCTGCATTAAGGGCGGCAAGGTACCAGCAAGCGCTGCGGCATTACCACTGCCGCAACATTCACTCCAGGACGCTCGAGACGGGTGACCTGGTCCTGAGGCGGGTCCTCTCCAGGGAAGGGTTGCACAAGCTTTCACCCATGTGGGAGGGCCCGTTCAGGGTCGTCCACATCTCCAGGCCCGGCGCCGTGCGCCTGGAGACGCAAGAAGGGACACCTATCCAAAACGCCTGGAACATCCAGCACCTCCGGAAGTTCTACCCATGAAGCAAGGCCCAGAGCCTATGAAGCAAGGCCCGGAGCCTGTGAAGAAAGGCCTAGAGCCTATGAAGCAAGGCCCAGAGCGTGTGAAGAAAGGCCCAGAGCCTGTGAAGAAGGCCCGGTGCCTGTGAAGAATGGCCGCCCGTGACACTCTCACGTAATAATGAGTTGGGGCTGTACACGCCCCAGAGTCTCAGGAGCACCGGCCTCAAGCCCTGGGGCTCCTGCCCACGCCTAGTGGCAGCACTTAGCTCCGTGCTGGTGAGAAGACTTGAAGACTAGATTAGGTGCCGGACGCGGCTTTTCATTTGCTTTCCGTAGTTGGCTCGCTTTTACTTAATCGAAGCTGCTCTTGGTGTTCATTGCTGATTTGATTCCCTAGCCTTTCACCGCACTTTCCGGCTCTGGTTTGCTCATGTTCTCTCTCTTGCATACCTCGTGAGGGGGCTAGGCAGGTGCCCTCGTGAGAATTTTCTCTTCTCTCTGCCTTCTCGCGAGCCACCCTCGTTCGAGCCTGAAAGCTGGCGCATCTTTCCTATCAGTGCCCCTCAGGTACCGCGATACAAAGCGCCAAGTCAAGGCTTGGGTGGACGGCAAATCTTTTAGCGCACCCTCTAACGAATTTTTGCAGTTTCTGAGCGAACACAGACACCTCGTGAGGGAAAGCGCAACCCAAACGCACCAGGTTAAGTTATCTTTACGCAAAATAACAACACGGCATGGGAATAACACGCACAGTGCAATAACCAAAAAGAACCATAGTTCGATACACGCCCCTCTGAGCCCATACTAGTTTAGTTTTTTATGCAGGAAAAAGAGCTAAACAAAGCGGTGTTGCAGCAATCCACGGAGGCAAGCCCTTAACAACGCCCGAGCCTAGACAGACCCCTCCTCGCGCTTCACGGAGGCGCAACAACGAGATGACCTACTGCCACCTTCAAAGCGGGCGCGGTGGCTGGTTGTAGCCACCGCTACTGGAGCTGTTTCCGAAGGAAGAGCCCCCGTAGCTGGAAGAGACGCGGTCGCCGCTGAGGGCAGGCTCGCCCTCATCCTCGTCGCGACCGACACCAAGGCCGAGCATCTCCTCACCGTCGTTCGTCTCGGGGAAGCACCCGGCGCGGCGACCATCTTCCCCAAACACCCTCACATAGAGGGTCGACCCACCGTCATACTTGAAGTGGAGCGTGCACCGCCTACCCAGGCCACGCGCACAGGCGAACGTCTGCCAACCGTAGGCCAGGGCTACATTGCCCGTGGCAGAAGTCTCGACTGCAACCCAACATGCCTTGCTGCAGCAACCATCCGCTTGCAACCAGAGCCCGCCTGGGCCAGGGGCCGGTATGGGCGTTCTGGGAACGGGGGTCCCCAGACTTGCCTGCCTGCGGCCTGCGGCGTGGCTCAAGTGGGGGCCCAGCGTGGCCCATCTTCATCAAGCTCAAGCTCAAGACCCTCGCAAGGGGCCAAGCCTCGCGGGGCGGACGACAGGAAGCCTCCTCAAGTACGTCCTCATCAGGCAGGCTCGCGAGGAGGCGGAGAGATCAATGCAAGGGTACCTCGCAAGGATCCCGTGACGCAAGCCATGACGGTCAAGGCCAGGCGGGCGCCAGGCGGGCGCCGGCCTGGGCAGAGTCCTTGTTTCCCCTTTGGTGCAAAGGGGGCAAGCGCAGGACAAGGCATCAGGCAAAGGTTACCATTCCGGTGCAACGATACCAAGACCAGCAGGACGGCCGGACGGAGGTCACCGTGGAGCCCAAGACGACGTCATCACCAGTGCTTTTGGCAGCCGAAGACCACCTATGGTCAGGATAACTTGTACTAGATGTTCCCCTTCAAAATGGCCAATTGTTGGCCCCCTTCCCGCTCATTATTTGGGAAGAGGCCCAGGGCCTCTATAAATAGAGCTAGCCACCACAGAGTAGAAGGGAGGAGAGACCAAGCAGAACCCATCGCACCAGCTCAAGAACACCCCTCGCGAGGTTGTTCTTCCTTTGTACTGTTCATCATCAGCCCTAGAGGCAATCCACCACACCACACACTGGAGTAGGGTATTACACCACAACGGTGGCCCGAACCAGTATAAACCTCGTGTCTCTTGTGTTGTTCATCATTTCCATCTTAGTTCGCACGAGGGGATCAGACGTAGATCGATAGGGGAGAGATCTCCGTGCGCACCCCAGTGTTCGAACCTAAAGGGTCTGCCGGAACCCGAAATCCGACATTTGGCGCGCCAGGTAGGGGTGCGCCGGAATCTTTCTTCCGCTGTTTGCGTGTGATCTTCCGTCGTGTCCATGGCTGACGCTCGTCGGGCTCGCGCCAAGTGCCGGGCTGCTCGCGCCACTCGCGTCGCCCAGAAGGCGCCCGTCGGCGGCCCCCCTCGTCGCTCCCCGTCGTCTGCCGCCAACGCCGCCACCGGCCCGGCGGGGAACGAGCAGCAGGCCTCGTCCCAGCATCCTTCGGTGCGGCGGGATGGCCGGACCGCCACCCCGTCGCTGACTCCAGCTGGCTCGTCGTCCCACGCTCGTCGCGCACCCATGGATGTGCACGCCTCACTGCTCTTGGCGCGGGAGCTCCTGCACTACCGCCCCGTCAACGACCTCTACGAGGACTGGCTTGCCCGCATCACCGAGCTCTTCAGTGCCGCAGGGGGATCCCCCTTGCGGTCCTTCTCGCTGCCTCGCCCTTCGTTCCGTGCAGGGGGCGAGGATCAGGATGTGCCTCTGCCACTTCCTCGCCAAGAAGGCGCCTTAGCTGCAAGGCGTGCAGTCCCAGGGCGAGAACCCCCACGCCCTGCACCTGCGCAGCAAGAGCGGAGCTGCCAAGAGATCCCACGTCCTTGAGAAGGTGCTCGCGCGCTCCCAACACCAGCGCGTCAAGATCGCGTTCCAGCGCCTCCACGACAAGACCCCGCGCTGCTCCCAGTGGCGGCGTGTGGTGACCCGCAAGAGCAAATCCAGCACCAGCAGAGGGCGTCGGTGGCCACGGTGGGTTGCCTCGCCTTCACCCCCGAGCTGCGCGGCGTCACATGGCCGTGCAAGTTCAAGCCTGACCTCCCTCCTCGCGATGATGGCACGACGGACCCTGCGGAGTTCCTGCAGCTCTATGAGCTGGGCATTGTAGCCGCCAATGGAGACAAAAAGGTCATGGCGAACTGGTTTCCCATGGCGCTCAAGGATGGCGCCCGCACCTGGCTCCTGAACGTGGCTCCCGGCACAATCTCCTCCTGGAGCGAGATGCGCACCCACTTCATCGTCAACTTCCAGGGCACCCGCGACCGGCCCCCGGCCGTGAGCGACCTGCGCCGCATCAAGCAACAGCCAGGAGAAACCTTGCAGAAGTACATCCAACGCTTCAACTACGCTCGCCTCAAGATCCTCAAGGTAAGTGAAGAAGCTATCATCTCAGCCTTCTCCGACGGCGTGCGCGATGTCAAGATGAAGGAAGAGCTAGCAACCCATGAAGACTTGTGCACATCCTTGAAGCTGTTCAACTTGGCGACCAAGTGTGCAAGGGCTGAGGAAGGGCGTTTCTCCCTCCTCGAGCTCCCGGCAGCCGACCCGGAAGAAAAGAAGCTCAAGGCCAAAGATGTGAAGCGCAAGGGGGCTGCCGTGCTGGCGGCGGAACCGGACACCAAGCGAGGCAGGGATCAGCCTGAGTCATCCAAGGGCGGACGGTACTGCGTGTACCACGACCTCCACACCCACAACACCAACGAATTTCAAGAGCTCAGAGCTGTGCGAGATGGGCGAATCGGCCGACGCCCAAAGCGTAACGACAGGGGCTATGGCCGAGGAGGAGGAAGAGGCGGCGGACGATGGGAAGACCGTGGCCCTCGCTAGGGATGGCGTGACCGCCCTCGCGAGGACCGCTGGCAGGACCAGCCTCGCGAGGGAGGCTGGAGGGACTAGCCACATGAGGACCACCCGCACGGCAATGTAGGCCTCCCTCCTCTGCCGCCACTACCAAGGAGGAACGAAGACCCGCATCAAGACGATGGGGCTGGGGGCTTCCAGGAGCCGCGCGCAATCGCTTGCATCTTGGGTGGCGCCCAGGCCCCAGCATCGTAGCGCATCTTCAAGCAGTTTGCTCGCAAGGTGAATGCAGTCCCCCCGAAGCTTGAGGAGACACGCCCTCTCAGGTGGTCTACGTGTGCTATCACGTTCAGCTCAGCGGATCAGCTCAAGTGCGCGGCAATGGCCGGAGTCCTCCCGATGCTTTGCTCCCCAGTCATCAGCAATGTGCATGTCACCAGGACCCTCATCGATGGCGGCGCAGGACTCAACGTCCTGTCCGTCGAAACGTTCGACAATCTCCAAGTGTCGTACGATCAGCTTCAGCCAACCAAGCCTTTCTCAGGAGTCACCGATGGTTCAACTGTTCCAATAGGGCAGGTGCGCCTTCCAGTCACCTTCAGACAGCGCAACAACTACCGCACCGAGCTCATCGACTTCGACGTCGCTCACATCCGCCTGCCATACAACGCCATCCTCGGGTACCCAGCCCTAGCCAAGTTCATGGCAGTGAATCACCATGGTTACAATGTCCTCAAGATGCCAGGAAGCAGTGGAGTCATCACCGTGCCCTGTGAAGAAAAAGACACAATGTGTTCACTTCAGCGTGCCTTCCAAGCCGCAGCAATCGAGGACCCAGATCTCGGGAGCGGGAGGCTTCCCGAGGCGACCCCCAAGAAGAAGAAGACCTCACCTGGCCCAAGCCACAAGGAAGCAAGCACCTCCGGAGGTACCGCGTTAGGATTCGTGCCCGGTCAGGGGGCGCCACCTTCTCATGCATAGGAAGGCATGCCCGGCGCCCTCCTCAGGCAGGGCTCGGGGGCTCTTTCTTGGAGAGCCACCGACTTTGCCGAGGTCGCGAGAGAGGCGCTCGGGCACCACTTGGACGGGTGCTTTCAAGCACGCTTCCCTCAGGAAGATAAAAGTCAAGGAAGACCAAACCCTCAGGAGTTCGTCGCAAGAAACACCCAAGAGCTACAGGAGTCAAGAGTCATGCGCGGCAGCCGCCGCTTACCTGCCGCGTCCCCACATCCAGGTGAGGATGGTGGGCTGTGCGTGTGCGTCGACGTCCCGGAGCTCAACCGAGCTGCGTGTCAGGAGCGCCTCTGGCCCTCGCGCGTAGGGCGTTGTGAGGGGCCACCTCACAGCTACGTTCGCATGCCCTTCGGCCTGCCGCGCGCGGTCGCCGCACACCAGCGCCTGCTGAGAAGCGTTCTGGAGGCTCAACAGGTCAGGCACCGCACGGTCCTGGCGGAGGTGGCGATGGTCCCCGAAGGCCAGCACGAGCCACCAGAGCCTCCCGAGGCCCCTGGGCCTGGGGGCTCATGAGGGCCGGCGTGTTCACCGCACATCGCTCACTTCCTCAGCATCACTTCATCTCCAACAGCATCAGGTGATATCTTTCAGAGTTCTACTTTCAGCTGGGAGCGCCCACAGGGCCGCACCATTCCTAGGCCGCACGGGTCCGTCCTCGCGGCATGTATCCGTTTTGTTTGTGTTCTTTACTTACCTTGTTGGGGGCGCCCCTCGGGCTGCACCATCCCCACGCCACTTGGGCCTGACCCAGCGGCAGTTGCTTTTCTAGCATTTACCTTAGGATGAAGTTGTTCTTTCACGCTCAATCTGATTCCCGTAATTATCACCTATTGCTTATCGTCATGCAAAGAACTTGCACGTTAAAAGGGGGGCGCCTGAGCATCGTGACTCATGGGCTCTTACTGGCTCTCCAGCCCTCACCCCCTGGCCTTGACCCACGGCATCGTGACCTATCATACCAGCGGTGGCTGTGCTCGCTCGAGGGCCGGGACCTGAGGACGTACAACATTTGCATTCTAACAACCCTGCAGGAACACGCCAATTGATAAAGGCCCAGAGCCAGGCGCAACCCGTCTTGAGGTAGGGCCTTGTGAGTCCCGCGCTGGCTCACGGGTGCCCAGATACACCTCTCCTAGCCCTACTGTGCCGGCCACGTGTCAGGGCGGAGCTGTACACCCCCCGGGGGCTCCTCCCAGAGGGGAGCCCCCTCCCACGCACCAGTGGAAGCACCATGCTCCGCGCTGGCTGACGACACTGCCGAGGAGCGGCTATGCCCGTACGCATACAAAAGCGCTATGCTCCGCGCTGGTGATAAACAACTGAGGGCTGCCCACGGCCGTACCAACCTCAGGGAGCCCAGAGCTCAGTGTCCGGCACCATCGCAACGCCTCCCCTCGCGAGGGGGCTGGACACGGGGTCTACGCCCGGGCCTCGCCCGAGCGCACGCCACCCAGCCAGGTCCCTTGGACCTGGTCATCGCGCACCACTCCCCGAGTGGAGCCAAGGTACGAAACCCGTTTGAGAGTCAAGGGGGACTCCTGAGCATCGCGACTCAGGAGCCTAACTGGTCACGTAGCCCCTCACTCCTTAGTCCCGTCCTTGGTTTCTGGTCGGAGCTAATGCTGGGTGAGGTACGCGCGGAGCCGGGCCCTGCCGACGTAGAACGGTCAATCCACTACTCACCTCCCCCTTCCCTACTTGTTGCTCGCACGTCAAGGGGGACTCCTGAGCATCGCAACTCAGGAGCCTAACTTGCCACATATCCCCTCACTCCTTAGTCCCATCCTTGGTTTCCGGTCGGGGCTAACACTGGGTGAGGTACACGCGGGGCCGGGCCCTGCCGAGGTAGAGCGCAAGCAAGTAGGAAAGGAAAATGCAAATTCCAGGAAATTCAGAGCAAATATTACAAGCCATAAGATTGTTCCACAACGCCAAACACAAGTTTAAACGCCTCCGCGGGGCATGGTGCATGTGCAGGAATAAAACAGGATGGAAGTCGCAAAGGGATCATTCTCGAGTAACGCCGTCACCGGTGGTGGAGTCACGCTGGACGGCTTCACCCCTCGAGGTCGCAAGGCCGGCGGCACCGCGCCCGGGCAGGACGCTGGGGGAGCGGAACTTCCCCAGCAAAACCTCGGCTTGGCCTTTCACGGCCTCAGCGGCAGCAGCGGCACGGTCATCGCTCACGGGCTCCAGCAGGCTGTCGAAGTCGATGTTGGGGTCGCGCAGGTAGACATGGCTCAGGACATGCGTCAGCGCCGTAGAAGACAGGGCACACGCCTCGGCCTCGACCGTGGGGCCAAGGCCGTCTGCGACGTCCTCAAGCGCATCAACCAGGAAGAGGAGAAGCTTGGTGGGGCCGTCCTCCGCACCAGCCAACGACTCCTCCAGGCCGCTCTCATACAGCGTCTTCAGTATGCCACGAGCCTTCTTCTCCAGCTTCACGAAGGCCACCCGGTCCTCCATAAGGACCTTCGCCTTGGCGTCCAGCTCGGTCCTCTCCGCCTTCAGCGACCGCTCCAGCATCTCCAGTCGGCTGTGGCGGTCATCGAGCTTGGCGTCCCGGTCGCTGGCGGCGGCCTCCCTGGCCTTCATCTCCTTCTCCCTCTCCCGGCGGCTGTGCATCTCCTTGGTGAGCTCGTCGCGCAGGCCCTGCAGCTCGGCCTCAAGCGTCTTGCAGCGGCCCTGGGCAGCTGCAGCGTCGCCCAGGGTGGCGTCACGAGCGGCCTTGGCTTGGTTAGCGGCCCGCTTCTCCTCGTCGGAGGACGACACGGCCTGGCTCAGCACCGCTCGCACGGAGGCAGCAGAACGGGCCCAGCCAGAGGCCAACTCCAGGCGCCCGGCCACCAGGCGAGGGTCCGCGCTCTGGAGATCCTCCCACAGTTGGTTCAGCTCATTGGCAACCTTGTCCAGGACGGCGGCGGAGGGAGCAGAAGAGACAAGAATCTGTGGAACAGGCGGAGAAGATGACAGCGTGACCACGGCTTGGCAGGAAGGGACCTCCTGAGCCTTGGCCACCACGGTCGACTCCAGGTCTAGCGGGGCCACGGGGGCTGACCCCTCGCCGGGGTGCCCCAGTTGGCCTCGCGAGGGCGGCTGGGTCAGAGAGGCGCGGGCCTCTCCCTCCTCTCCCCCAGCAGCCGAAGGCGTCACCCAGGCGGACGTATTCGCCCCAAGCGGGGCCGCAGAAGCCTCTTTCAGCCACTTGGCCGTGGGTGTCGTCCTGGTAAAAGAGCGCAAAGGTCAAGCCTCAACGGCAGAAACCAAGAAGAGCACAAGTCAAGCACTTACTGGACGTCGTCCGTGGACTCAAGCAACCTCCGGCCAAACTTGAAGCCCGAGAGCCTGCAGTGGGGGTCAGCCTTGGGGGGCCCGGAGGCAGAAGGCGCATCAGGAGGGATGGAGCTGGCTTTGGACCCCCCAGAGACCAGAGCAGACCCTGGGGGAACCAGGCTCGATCTGCCCTTCCTCGTGACCGAGGAAGAGCCCTCCCCTCCTCGCCTGGCGCTGGCCTCGTTGTCGTCCGGCATGGAGCGGAGAGCCTGGGACCTGCGCCGAGGGAAGGACTCCCCCCAATACTCGCCGGTCTCCTCCAAGTCAGACGCTTCCTCCTCTGCCTCTTCTTCCCCCTTTCCCCCGCTGGAGCTGCCGGAGGATAGGTTCACCATCGCCAGAACCACCAGATCTTCGGGAGCTGCCGCAGGCACCAACCCCTCGCTGTTGAAGGTGGGCATGACGTTCACCACCTGCTCCCAGTCGTCACGAAGGAACAGGGGGACGGGGGCGCCCACCGGGCTTGCCACATCTCCCCCAACCAAGCAATGAAGAGCCGCAGCCAGATCCTCATCGGTCAGGGCCTCGGGGCTCAGGCGCAGGGCGGCGTCAGCCCCTCTAGGCCTCCACAGTGGGAGCGAGTGCTCCTGGAGCGGAGCCACCCGATGCTCCAAGAACTCCCTCAGGAGTGTGGCCCCGGTCAGCGTCGCCGCCCCCAAGTTGCTGGGCCTCGGGTCCGTGTTCATCCTCCGCAACACCGCCTTCGCGCGAGGGTCGATGAGCTCCACGCGGGACCATGCGTCAACGGACTTAGGCTGCCCCGTGGGCAATACCAGACGAGGGTGGAGGCGCCCGACATCCATCATGACCCACTTGCTCCGGTAGCCCTCGATCCTCTTCCCAGGCTTCGAGATGGCGTTGGAGCTGGAGTATGCAATGAAGCTCGCGCATGCAGAGACCTGAGCGCCAGAGACCCGGAGGGAGAAAAAGTGGCGCAGCAAGGCCACCGAGGGCTTCACACCAACATGAGCCTCGCAATAGTAGGCGAAAATCGCCAGGAGAAGGACAAAGTTGGGGTGGAGATGCAGAGCCTGCAAGTTATACTGGCAGAGAACGACATGGAAGAACTCAGAGAAAGGAGGCACCAGACCGGCGATGATGGCGCTCACGAAGAACAGGTAGAAGGTGCTCCCCTTGCCCTCAGGCTGGTCGGAGCCGACCTTGAGCGCAGTCGCCCCCACTCTGCCCTGCGGCACCGTCATCAGGCCCGTGAGGGCGAGGTTCTTCTCCGAAAAATTCGGGGAATCCAAGGTCGGCGAGTACCAAGCATCAGCCGGGGACTTGCGAGGTGCCATGGCGTGCTTTGAGACGGATCTGGAGGATTTCGGGAGCAAGAGGAAGGAGAGCGAGAAAGGGGATCTAGGGCAAGACGGACGAGAGCAGGGCAAGTAAGCCTGGCCTGGGCACCCCCCCTTTTCTTTTTGTTAGTCGTGCAGTCGCCGAGGCGTCGTGGGGAAGCACAGTCGCCCACGTCTAATCAACTGCCACGCGGCGCCCAAGGCCGCAGGCTATTAGGGCCTGCGGCGCTTCGCGCTTGCCCCTTCGCTTCTCTGCTAAGCCAAGCCCGCGCGTGCCTTGGGCCCGGGGCCTACTGCAGCGTTCTAGGAACGGGGGTCCCCAGACTTGCCTGCCTGTGGCCTGCGGTGTGGCTCAAGTGGGGGCCCAGCATGACCCATCTTCATCAAGCTCAAGCTCAAGACCCTCGCGAGGGGCCAAGCCTCGCGGGGCGGACGACAGGAAGCCTCCTCAAGTACGTCCTCATCAGGCAGGATCACGAGGAGGCGGAGAGATAAATGCAAGGGTACCTCGCGAGGATCCCGTGACGCAAGCCATGACGATCAAGGCCTGGCGGGCGCCGGCCTGGGCAGAGTCCTTGTTTCCCCTTTGGTGCAAAGGGGGCAAGCGCAGGCCAAGGCATCAGGCAAAGGTTACCATTCCGGTGCAACGAGACCAAGACCAGCAGGACGGCCGGACGGAGGTCACCGTGGAGCCCAAGACGGCGTCATCACCAGTGCTTTTGGCAGCCGAAGACCACCTTTGGTCAGTATAACTTGTACTAGATGTTCCCCTTCAAAATGACCAATTGTTGGCGCCCTTCCCGCTCATTATTTGGGAAGAGGCCGAGGGCCTCTATAAATAGAGCTAGCCACCACAGAGTAGAGGGGAGGAGAGACCAAGTAGAACCCATCGCACCAGCTCAAGAACACCCCTCACGAGGCTGTTCTTCTTTTGTACTGTTCATCATCAGCCCCAGAGGCAATCCACCACACCATACACTGGAGTAGGGTATTACACCACAACGGTGGCCCGAACCAGTATAAACCTCGTGTCTCTTGTGTTGTTCATCATTTCCATCTTAGTTCGCACGAGGGAATCGGACGTAGATCGGTAGGGGAGAGATCTCCGCGCGCACCCCAGTGTTCGAACCTCAGGGGTCTGCCGGAACCCAAAATCCGACAGCCAGCAGTTCATCAACAAAGAAGCACGGAAGCTGGAGCCAATTGCCAGCCGGGTTCTCCGACTAGACGATGAACTCCGGTGACACCTCCACCGAATGCAAGCGTGGGCGAGGAGGCCGCGCCACCATTGCGCACCTCCCCTCGTCTGCTGTACCACCATGGTTGGGACGATCCACTCCGCGTGCCGCGGCGCCGCCTCGATGGTGGGCCACGGCGGGGGTCGCGGCGTGCTTGCGCGAACGGCCACGACCGCGCTTGGGCGCCGGGGAACTGGGGCCCCCGCGAGGGGCCTTCCCCTTCTTGATGGCAGAGAACTTCCTTCGTGGCGCCATCGATGGCACTGCAAGCAAGGAGGAAGAAGCAAGCAAGCGAGGAGGATATGGGCGACGGGGGCTCCGCCCCCTCCCCATTTATAGCGGAAGAAGGCCAACCGGCGTCTCCCACGATCACAGGTAATGATGGGTTTCCTTGCATGTCGCAGGGACTTGTCAAGTCATGTAGTTGCCGAGGCAGCGTGGGGAAGCGGAGACGCCCACGTCCAATCAACCGCCATGCGTCAACCGAGGCCGCAGGCTTTGGGGGCCTGCGGTGCTCCGAACTTTACCCTTGGCTTCGCCGCGAAGCCAAGCCCGAGCGCACCTTGGGCCCAGGGGCTACTGTTGTTGGGGAACGTAGCAGAAATTCAAAATTTTCCTACATGTCACCAAGATCTATCTATGGATAAACCAACAACGAGGGGAAGGAGAGTGCATCTACATACCCTTGTAGATCGCTAAGCGGAAGCGTTCAAGTGAACGGGGTTGATGGAGTCGTACTCGCCGTGATCCAAATCACCGATGATCCTAGTGCCGAACGGACGGCACCTCCGCGTTCAACACACATGCAGCCCGGTGACGTCTCCCACGCCTTGATCCAGCAAGGGGAGAAGGAGAGGTTGGGGAAGACTCCGTCCAGCAGCAGCACGACGGCATGGTGGTGGTGGAGGAGCGCGGAATTCTAGCAGGGCTTCGCCAAGCACTACGAGAGACGAGGAGGGAGATAGGTAGGGCTGCGCCTTGGGAGAGTTCATCTTGTGTGTTGGGCAGCCCCAAAACCTCCACTATATGTAGGGGCAAGGGGGAGGGGGAGGCGCCCTAGGGTTTCCCCTAGGGGGGCGGCGGCCAGGGCAGATGGGATCTCCCCCTTGGGTGACTTGGCCCCCAAGCCAGGAGGTGGGAACCCTAGATGGGGCGCCCCAAACCCCCTGGTCACGTGGGAATAGGTGACGGGGGGCGCACAGCCTCTTAGTGGGCTGGTTTGCCCCCCTTCCCTTGGCCCATGAAGCCCCCCAACACTTGTCGGGGCTCCCGAAACACTTTTCGGTCATGCTGGTCATCACCCGGTACCTCCTGAACACTCCCGGACTCCAAAACCCTTCGACCAATATATCAATCTTTACCTCCGGACCATTCCGGAACTCCTCGTAACGTCCGGGATCTCATCCGGGACTCCGAACAACATTCAGTAACCGCGTACATACTTTCCCTATAACCCTAGCGTCATCGAACCTTAAGTCTGTAGACCCTACGGGTTCGGGAATCATGCAGACATGACCGAGACACCTCTCCGGCCAATAACCAACAGCGGGATCTGGATACCCATGTTGGCTCCCACATGTTCCACGATGATCTCATCGGCTGAACCACGATGTCAAGGATTCAATCAATCCCGTATACAATTCCCTTTGTCTAGCGGTATTGTACTTGCCCGAGATTCGATCGTCGGTATCCCGATACCTTGTTCAATCTCGTTACCGGCAAGTCTCTTTACTCGTTCCGTAACACATCATCCCATGATCAACTCCTTGATCACATTGTGCACATTATGATGATGTCCTACCGAGTGGGCCCAGAGATACCTCTCCGTTGCACGAAGTGACAAATCCCAGTCTTGATTCGTGCCAACCCAACAGACACTTTCGGAGATACCCGTAGTGCACCTTTATAGCCACCCAGTTACGTTGTGACGTTTGGCACACCCAAAGTATTCCTACGGTATTCGGGAGTTGCACAATCTCATGGTCTAAGGAAATGATACTTGACATTAGAAAAGCTTTAGCATACGAACTACACGATCTTGTGCTATGCTTAGGATTGGGTCTTGTCCATCACATCATTCTTCTAATGATGTGATCCCGTTATCAATGACATCCAATGTCCATGGTCAGGAAACCGTAACCATCTATTGATCAACGAGCTAGTCAACTAGAGGCTTACTAGGGACATGGTGTTGTCTATGTATCCACACATGTATCTGAGTTTCCTATCAATACAATTCTAGCATGGATAATAAAATATTATCATGAACAAGGAAATATAATAATAAATAATTTATTATTGCCTCTAGGGCATATTTCCAACAACTGTTGGCGTTCTGGGAATGGGGTCCCCACACTTGCCTGCCTGCGGCCCACTGCGTGGCTAAGCCAGCAGGCCGTACGACCCATCTTCATCAACAAGGCATCCAAGACCCTCACGAGGGTCCAAGCCTCATGAGGCGGATGACGCAAGACCTCCTCTAGAGTGCCCTTACCAGGCAGGCTCACGAGGAGCGGAGATATCAAGGCGGGGCAAACCTCATGAGGCTCTCATGACGTGAGCCATGACGAACGACACCAGGCGGGCGCCACCGTGCGCAGCGTCCTTATTTCCTCTTTGGTGCTAAGGAGGCCAGCGCAGGCGAAGAGTACCGAGGCATCAGGCAAGGGTTGCTATATTGGTGCAATGATACCAAGACCAGGAGGACAACAAGAAGAAGGTCATCGTGGAGCCCAAGACGGCGTCACCACCAGAGATTTTCGCAGGCAAAGACCACTTTTGTCAGGATAGCTTGTACTAGTTGTCCCCTTAAAATTTGCCCGCCGTTGTTGGCTCCTTTCCCGCTCAACATTTGGGAAGACGGCCAGGGCCTATATAAGTAGAGCTAGCCACCATAGTAGGGAGATGCTGATCTTAGCTTGATCCAACCCGACCGAGAGCCTACCCACAAGAACACCTCGACCTCAGGAGGCTGTTCTTCCCTTGTACTGTTCATCATCAGCCCTAGAGGCAATCCACTACCACCACACTGCAGTAGGGTATTACACCACAACGGTGGCCCGAACCAGTATAAACCTCGTGTCATTCTGTGTTGCGAGTTCATCGATATCGTCTATGAGATCTTAGCGAGCTAGGGCGTAGATCGCTAGGAGGGATAGAGTTCGTGCGCACCCCAGTGTTCAAACCTTAAGGGTTTGCCGGAACCCCACATCCGACATATGCAACTCCAGAATACCGGAGGAATACTTAGTGTGCTATCAAACATCACAACATAACTGGGCGATTATAAGGATGCTCTATAGGTGTCTCCGATGGTGTCTGTTGAGTTGGCATAGATCGATATTAGGATTTGTCACTCCGATTGTCGGAGAGGTATCTCTGGGCCCTCTCAGTGATGCACATCACTATAAGCCTTGCAAGCAATGTAACTAATGAGTTAGTTACGGGATGATGCATTACGGAACGAGTAAAGAGACTTGCCGGTAACAAGATTGAACTAGGTATAGTGATACCGACAATCGAATCTCGGGCAAGTAACATACCGATGACAAAGGGAACAACGTATGTTGTTATGCGGTTTGACCGATAAATATCTTCGTAGAATATGTGGGAGCCAATATGAGCCTCCAGGTTCCGCTATTGTTTATTGACCTGAGATGTGCCTCGGTCATGTCTACATAGTTCTCGAACCCGTAGGGTCTCCACGCTTAACGTTTGATGATGATTTGTATTATGAGTTATGTGATTTGATGTACCAAAGGTTGTTCGGAGTTCCAATGAGATCACGGACATGACGAGGAGTCTCAAAATGTTCGAGACATAAAGATTGATATATTGGACTATGTTGTTCGGACAATGGAAGTGTTCCGGAGAGTTTCGGATAAAACTGGAGTGCCGGAGGGTAACCAGAACCCCCCGGGAAGTCTTGGGCCTTAGGGGAGAGAGAGGACTGTGGCCGGGAGGTGCCCCCCCCCAAGGGGAGTCCGAATAGGACAAAGGGAGGGGCTGGGGTGCGGCCCCTCTTTCCCTCTCCCTCTCCCTCTCCTTCCTTCTCCTAGTTGGACTAGGAAAGGGGGAAACCTACTCCGACTAGGAGTAGGATTTCTTCCCCCTTGGCGCGCCCCTTGTGGCCGACCGGCCTCCCCCTCCCTCTATATACGTGGGGAGGGGGCACCCTAGAACACATAAAAGTTGATCTTTAGCCGTGTTCCCCCCTCCACAGTTTTCCAGCTCGCTGATATCATTGTAGTGCTTAGGCGAAGCCCTGCGCCGGTAACTTCATCATCATCGTCACCACGCCGTCGCGCTGACGGAACTCTCCCTCGGCCTCAGCTGGATCTAGAGTTCGAGGGACGTCACCGAGCTGAACGTGTGCAGATCACGGAGGTGCCGTGCGTTCGGTACTTGATCGGTTGGATCGCAAAGACGTTCGACTACATCAACCACGTTACTTAACGCTTCCGCTTTCGATCTATGAGGGTACGTGGACATACTCTCCCTGCTCATTGCTATGCATCACCTAGATAGGTCTTGCGTGATCGTAGGATTTTTTTTGAAATTACTGCGTTCCCCAACACTCAGATATCAGCGACATAATTCAGATTTCCAAAACTGATTTGATGACCAGGGGCGTAGCTGTCGATCTGCTCAAGGTGGCCAATCGAGTTAGCGCGCAGAGTGAAGCCACCAAATACGAATATTTGGCCGGGGAAAAAAGTCTCCCTCAAGGCGGCATTGTTGTAGATGATCGATGGAGCCATTGAGCCTTCTTCCGACGGCACAGTGGAACTCTCAATGAAAGCACCAATCTCGTGTGTCAAAACCGGCAGATCTCGGGTAGGGGGTCCCGAACTGTGCGTCTGAGGATCGAAGGTAACAGGAGGCGGGGGACACGATGTTTACCCAGGTTCGGGCCCTCTTAATGGAGATAATACCCTACTTCCTAATTGATTGACTTTGATGAGTATAGGGGTTACAAGAGTTGATCTACCTTGAGATCGTAATGGCTAAACCCCATATGTCTAGCCTATATGATTTCTGATGGCCTCTATGGACTAAACCCTCCGGTTTATATCGACAATGGAGGGGGCTAGGGTTGTACAGTGTCGGTTTACATAGAAAGGAAAATACATATCCGAACGCCAAGCTTGCCATCCATGCAAAGTAGAGTCCCATCCGGACACGGGAGAAGGCCTTCACGGCCCATCAGTCCAGCCCAGGTCACATGGCCCGGACGCCCGAGGACCCTATAATCCAGGACTCCCTCAGTATGCCATTAATACCTTTTGTTGGTCTTAACAATCACTAGAAGACCGTTTTTTGGTTGTGCCATAGTTTCGGACGAGACCAAAGAGACATATGTGTGGCTGCTGCAGACTTTTTTGAGGTCCATGTGTCAAAAGATGCTGAAGAGTGTGATCACGGACGCCGATGCTGCGATGATCAAGACAATTCGCCAAGTCTTGCCAGACGTGTGGCACCGTATATGTACATGCCATATAGAAAAAAATGAAGATTCACCTCAGTCACAAGTCCTTGAAGGAGTTCTGAACTCTTCTGTACTACAACACATCCATGGCCATGTTTGAGGAGAGATGGCACGCGTTTTCCAAAAGATGGCAGTCGGAAAAAATAGTAACATGGTTGAGACGAATGTATAATAAGAGGAGACTGTGGGCCGCAGCTTATCTGACAGAGGGGTTTTGGCTTGGCATGAAAAGCAACCAGAGGAGTGAAAGTCTAAACTCATGCCTTCACCTCCACCTAGACGGTGAAATGACCCTGGTGGATATGATTTCGTACAATGAGAACGCCGTTGTATGTATCCGTGAGAACGAGGCGCGAGATGACTGCACGGCCTCACAGAGTTTACCGGTGCCAGTTACTAGCTCGAGGGAACTTGAGATAGCTGCTTCTCACGTCTTCGGTCCAGCAAACTTCTATATGTTGCAAGATGATCTTAGGAAAATTGGCGGCATGGAGATTGTAGAAATAAAGCTCGGAGACGGATCACAGCAGTACATCATGGCCTGGAAGAATAACCGGAAGAGCCGTTTTTGGGTGGAGTATACAACAGTAAATTCCACAAAAACTAAAAGGTGCAGCTGTAGAAGAATGATTCGAAAGGTTCTACCTTGCAAGCACATGTTCCATGTACTGAAGTACTTGAATATATCTGGAATATATCTGAAGCACATGTTCTACCTTGCAGTGTTTAGTTCTTGTGCGGTTCAGGAAAGACGCAAAGTTGGGACTGCCCGCGAGGCGCACAAGCGATCTGTTGGGATTTGGATGGACTGGGGCAGCTGAAAGAATAAAATATAGCCAGGTCAGTGTGTTGGCTTCAGAAGCTATGCATGCGGCATGCAAACACCCAGCTTTGTGGGACCAATTACATGAGGGTTTGAAGGTTGTGATAGCTAAGAGCCATGAGTATGATCAGCTAAAGGAAAATTTGAGTAAGAAAATGGCTGATCTCAGTAGGTGTGCAATTTAATATGTAGACGATGGTGAAGGCAACATAGTTGAAGTTCAAGATCCTATTAAAGTATCAATGAAAGGCGCAACTAAGGTAGATGAGAACCGCCCTATGTCGAAAAATGGCAGGCCACTTTCGTACGACAAGATCAGAATCAGGTGCGGCGCATGCAAATTGCTAGGGCACACAAAACGCAGCAAGAAATGCAAACTAAATAAGAAGTAAGTTTTTGTATGCATTGTAGGCTATAATTGCTTTAACTTGTCATTCATTAACTTTTCCTGTTATCATGTGTAGAAACGTGGTGGGTGAAGTAGAGTAGAACACTGGCTAGAGTTATGTACGGATGAATCCAGTGATCTAATAGTGAGGTGTTTACAATGTGTTACTACATACTTGATATATACTCTTGCAAGAGGCCAGGACCTTGAGATAGCGCTTGTAGCATATATGGACTAAACAGGAGGCGGTCACTAGGGACTTTAATCATGGAAAATGGATAGCATTTTAGCCATTGCAATGATGGCATCTTTTGTGTTGTCCACTCGAGTTATATTATATTAGAAAACTAGACGATACCCCGCACGTTGTTGCGGGAATGTTTTGCAATATATTCATACAAAATTGGTTACGTGGAACATGTATATGTTGTTGCGGGAATATTTTGATTGCATGTTGTGGTGGACCTTTCTCCATACATGTTGAATGATGAGGTGGCAAACTTGCATATTAAGAGAAATAGGTTAGTGGGGGCTAGTTATTTAGATATAGAAGATGTAATTATGTGTGTGGTAATAATTACTTTTTTTCACTCCTCTAGTTCATTTACCGAAAACCAGCATACTTGGGTCTAGAGTATAGACTTGGTACTGAAAAACCCACCATTTTCCCTACAAAAAGAAAAGAAAAACCCAAAATTTTATGGCTTGTTGTGTAACTCGGGCCACTTGTTGCAATGGCGTGGAGGGGGGCGACGGATGCCATTAGACGGCGCGACACATGTCCGCTCCCGTTGCCGATCCCATTTAAAAAAATTTATTTTGATTACAACCCATTTAAATGGGCCGTGATGGCCACCTTGTTGGGGCGGTTCTTCCCTCGTGATCTCCACGCTCATTATGTCCATCCATTGCGACCGCCGCCGCCACCGATCCACGTCTTGCCGCCGGTGGCGTTACGCCATGGTTTCATGGAGCGACGAGTCGAGCTCTTCTTCGAATGGCGAATCCGTGACTAGCCTGCAGGTACACTCCTGCTATATAATCTCCAGATAGTGCTAGGCTTAGGGTTCTTCATTTCCGGTATTTAACGCAGGGCATTGATTTGTGCATTATCTCTGTTGTTTAGCTTCCTATGACTATCCCTTGCTATGAATGGAGTGGCATTGCTCACGATCTGTCTTCTTGTTGTCTGCATCGAGAACCTTGCATCAGGCTAGTTCCTTTTGATTCCTTGGAAACTGGTAGACGTTTTCTTGCATGTGGTCAGAAGGTATGTTGTTCTGTACTGTAAACATATGTTTACATTAGCTCGTGCTCGATTTACTTCGCAGTAATCCATTGTTCTGCCCATAATTGCATACAATTTCAATTAATTTGTGCATTTACAAAGTCCGTATTTATGCTGCCTTTTTTATGGTCTAATATTTGTTTTAGCCCATAATAGCATATACTTGTAGTTAATTGATACATATATATATGTATATATATATATATATATGTATATCATTGCATGATACATTTTTTGCTTATATGATTGAGACCATGTTTTTTTCATATTGTAGGAAGAAGTGAAATGTAACTATGTGGAATGGGTAGACCCGGAGTGGTCAGTGGCTAGAAGTTATGCCTCAGAGAACTGTGGAGCATGTATGACGAGAAGCTGAGATAGAATGTTAAAAATGCTGAAGAAAATTTCAAGTTAATTGGAGAAAAGAGGAGGACGGAGGAAGAGCTGAGCTTTTTCAAAATGGACTTTGCTAAAATGGTGGCTGATAAGGAGGATGCTCTCACACAGTTGGGTAATGCAAGACTATCACTTAGCAATCTCAAAGAGGACCTGGAGAAGAATAAGATGGCAGACCATGGTTGTGCCAATCTACATCAGGTCCTGAGGGCAAAGGCCAAGAAAGACCGGGACCGGGTGGTGCTAGAGAGAGACCAAGTGATGAGAGAGAGGGACCAGATGAAGCAAGAGAATAAAAAACTTGAGTATATTATTGTAGATTTTCTCAAACAGAAACATGGGTACGTTGATAAGATCAAGAAGGTGAAGGAGATTTGTGATGAATTTTAAGTATGTTTTGTGGTTTATTGTTGAACTGAATAATCAAGTCCTATCTGCATTGTGGGCAGTTCAATTGTGTACGGCCTAAGTATATCATATTAACTAATAAATTATATCACTTTGGAAACAGTTTTTCCTTCTCTGACATGCATCCTAACGCGGGTGCCCGGCTAAGCGTTGAAATTATTTTGCTTCCACCGGAGCTCCTAAATTGTACTGATCAAGGGAGCGAAAGAGTTGTTGATCATGTGATCGATGGTGCTACTGATCCTGATCTTCATGTTGATCATGCGATGGATGGCGCTCACTACTGCTGGATGGTCCAAACGCAACACTACGATCAGAGACCCTTCAGCAAAACTGTGTGCGATGCCATAATCACAAACGGTGCTGTAAAAGAACCGTCAAAAAAGGTGCAAAACGTTTGCGATGGAGGAGCTATCAAACACGGTTCAGATTTTAGTTGCGTGTGCGATGCAGGGCATATGGTTTAGCTCAATGAACTCTTTGCGATGAGGCGGAACAAAATAAACGAGCATCCTGATGAAGGCGTGTGCGATATGGAGCATACGGTTCACTGAGATGAACTGTTTGTGATTATGCAACACAAAAGAAACGGCCAGCCAGATCAAGGTGTGTGATACGCAGCAAACATGTCCGTAATCAGAAATGTGTGCGAAAACCAATAATAACACACAGGGTTGCTGCTAATAAGCCATGTGAATTGCTCTGTCTACAGTAGAATAACATGTATATATATAACTGAAATAAACATCCAATTACATAACTGACTATACAGATCATTTGCACACACCTCAATAAACAATTGCATGCATTCTAAAGTAGGAGAAACGTTCGTCTAGTCTTCTACTTCTTGTGACGCTCCTGCCACTGCTATGTGGCTCGATCCCTCGTCTGGGTCAGGAAGAAGACAGTTCCTCATGTCAACGATCTGCATGTACATCTCGTAGCTTGTGTACGTGTCCATGGCCGCGTACTTGACATGTTGTTCATCCAGTCTCTCATGCCACACACTGTGCCAGGCGTTCTTGTCCTTATTGCTCTCTTCCTTCATCTTCACGTAGTAGGGGTCGATGATGGCCGAGGCAAGGTCAACCAGGGAGTTCAGTTTGTTTTTGTCGATGCCCCAGACCTTGTAGTGGTGCTGGATGTTGACAAGATTCGGGCATTTAAAGTCCGAAACCTTGAGCGCTTTAGATCGTTGGTGGTGTCCACCGTAGCGAAACTGTAGTCGAAGCTATTGATAAACCTGGAGAAACGCTCGCAAGGCCTTGTGGCAAGGTGGTAGTGGTAGACGAGGACGCCATGTCGCATGCACAACTGGGCGACGACAACCTTCTGATCGTGCCCGACACGACTGATGGTGTACTCGAGGTCGAAGCCGACCACTCGGTACTTGTCCTCGGTAAGGAACTGCTCCATAGTTTGGATGGAGCTCTCCACCGAGACCGGATCGTTCATGTACACCATCGAGAGGGCCTATCCCCTCACATGGGTGTCCACTACGTGATGCGTGGTGAACTGCCCGCCGTTGTCGTCGTCGGCCGCTGGGAGCGCCATTGGAACTGCTGGATGTCCTCTCCGTATGTGTCCTTGTGGGTGTGCTTATTGAGTCGTGTGAGACGAGAGATGAAGGTAAATAGCCGCAGGAATGAAAGGGGGCTGGGAGGCATGGATTCTCGGCGCGTCCGCATGGCAGTTTTTGCAGCAGGTAGCTGCATCGTCGCGCCGCGCCCGGTGCAACCGCTTGCACACGAAATGCGTGATCATGCGCCGGCCCCAAACACTGGCAGCGCACATGGAGGGACGAGGGCAGAGTACCCGGAGGGATGCGAGAGCAGAGCACGTGCGGCGGGACGCGAGCAGAGCGCACCGCGGCCGCCTAAACTGCAAGCAACCACACACATAGAGCAGTTGAACACACAGGAAATGGTCACCTACAAGCCGGCCGACAGTTGCATCACTACGTAGAGAGCGGCCGTGTGCTACCACCTCCGTCTAGTCTATAGTCTCCTTTATATTCTGTGCCATACTTTGCCCTCAAATTTAACCAACAAAATGCTAATGCATGTTTTAAAAATTATATAATTGAAAATTATGTTCAAATACAAATCCAACTATATAATCTTTGGTGACATGCATTCATATTTTATTAGTTAAATCATACTTATAAACCAGGACGGTGGTATAGTAGGTAATTAAATCGCAATTTTTTTTACCAAGCGTATGTGTACGTGGCCTTCCGTCCTCCTCTCGCACATCTTGTCACCCCGCTGCCGTAGACGACTTACAGCGCAAGCTTGCGCAGTGCGTGGGGGCGTTCTTTTGGCCAAACAGTGGCGCTAATGAATCGTCGGTGAGCCCGTTCCCGCGCAACCTCGCAGGTTCCCATGAAAGCTTCCCGCTCGACTCGGTGAAATCCCCCAAAATCCCAATGCTTACTAGCCTGCTATAAAAACCCTCACGGCTGGTGAGTCCTGCATCGCATTTTCCCCTCACTCCCTGTAGCTTATCTCGTCCGCTCCTCCCACAATCGCCAATGGCACCGGTCCGTCGTTGTCGCTCAGCCACTCCGCCGTCATCAGAGGACAACTCCAGCTGGGAGGCTACACCGCGACGGCAGTGCAGTCCTCGGCGTAGTGTAGTGCGCGTGGCGTCCCTGTTGGGTGTGCGTGGAACACCCACCACACGCTCCGCCGCTGGTGCCCGTCGGCAGCTGTTGCCGGTCGCTGTTGCCGCCAGACCACCGTCGAAAGCCAGGGCCATCACCCGCTCCGCCGCCGCGGCCCAAAGGCGGGAGGTGGCCCTCATGGCCGCCACCCCACTACCGGCCACTGTGGCCATCACCCACTCCGCCACCGTGGCCCAAAGGTGGGAGGTGGTGGTCGTGGCCGCCACCCCGTCATCAGCCGCCGTGGCCGCCAGCCCACCGTCGATCGCCGGGGTCATCACCCGCTCCGCCACCGCCGCCTGAATGCGAGAGGCAGAGGTGGATGCCTGCACGTGTGTCAGCGACCTTGCGCGCTACACCGAGTTCCTGCAGGAGGATGAGGAGCGCTTCGTCGAGCACACAAAGAGCCTTACCGCAGCTTTGGCCGTGGCACACACCGCCTCAGAGGTGAGGAATCAGGAGATCTACGAGGAGAACCACCGCTTCGAGAGGGGTCTTCTGGAGCGACAGAGGGCGTTCGAGGTGAGCATCGCTGAAGCTGCAACAGCGGCAGGCACCACATTGCGGTTGCTCAGCTCGTCGGTAGGCTCCTCCTCCTCCGCCTTTTACTGAGCGCGCTCAGCAGAGGAGAGGCAGCCGGAAGTAGTACAAAGCACTACAAAAAAAAGACACATCCGTGACATTTTGGGTCGAACGAAATTTTTTCCTGTCATACATATTACACTTCTATGACAATAATTGTGACAAAACCCGGTATCATCATAGATGTGGTGGGCTCCTACTTCTATGACAAAAAATCATGACAAAAAATGGGCTTTTCATCTTGGGCGGGCCGGAGACGCAGCGGCATGACATTCTTTGGGCCGCCCATGACGGAAAAAACCGTGGTAGAAGCGAGGGCGAGGAAAATTTCGGGGAGTTCTGGGTTACGGTGGGAGGTCGGGGGCCGAGCGATGCACGTTTCTCTTGTACACGTACGCGCGTGTGTGCGAGGCGTTGGCTAACTGAACCCGAGCGAGGCATTGGGCTCTAACTGAACCCAAGCTGTGACGCCCGGATAATTAAGCTACAGTAATCCCAAGTTAATGGTGTCACATCACCACTCTTATGGTTGCTAATCCTCAGTTGATCCGAATCGTAATTCAAATTCAGATTCAATTTAAAGTCCAAAACTCAAAGTTTTCAAACACAAAAACGAAAATGTTCAAAGTGTGGCAAATATTCCATAACCAATTCTGGTGGTGACCCAACATTTTTGTAAAGTGTTTAAATGCCCTAAACTAATTAAAACAGGGTCCAAAACAATAATTTAAATGCTTTTTAAATTATAAAAAATACAAACTATTTTATTTAGGTGCCAAGCTTTTTATGGTAGAGGCTTAATTTACATCGCTAATTTTAGGAACAAATTCTATATTTTATAAAACTCTGATAAATTAAAAGTTAAAAGAAAATACAAAACAAAATAGAATAAGAAACATAAAAAAAGGAAAGAGGAGGACCTAAACTACTGGACCCCCTGGCCCATCAAGCAAAGCAATCCAGCCCAACCTCCAAAAAAATACCCGGTCGTCTTCCTCTTCTGTTGACTCGACCGAGCGCACCCGATCGCACGCTCCCGCCGAACCCGCTCGCCGCCCCCGCATCGCTGCCGCGCCGAGGGGATAAGGCAGAGTTCCCTCGGCTTCGTCAGCTCCCCCACCAGATATTTTCCCCACTCCTGCACTCCCCCTCACATCTACCCGACACTTCCATCGCTGCCGCCTTCGTCGATCCCGTGGCCACCATCGTCCCCGCACCGTAAGACCGAGTCCGTGTTAGCCCGAGCTAAGCTACTGACCACTACTCTCGCTCGCTCTACTTTCTGATCTTGCTGTGCTCAAACATGCTAGTGAAGCACACACTCACTAGTGTAGCACACACACACACACGAGTATCTAGTAGTAGTACTTGTATTAGCTCTTGGATTGCTTTGGCGCTGGCTTGAGTGAGTTACAACGGGAGGGGTGGTGCTATTTATATAGCACTTACAAACCGACATATGAGCTGCTTGAGCTCAGCCCTTACATCATCAACAGCTTCTACGTCACTGCTGACCTACAATAGTAGAAAATCAAAATGATCTTGCCAACTTACTGCTACTGCCTTTGTAGCTAAGTAATCTGCTACTACTGGTGCATCCATGCTGCCGACATGCAGCCTTCGGAGACAAGTTTGACACAACATTCTCCCCCTCAAACTTGTCGAAGGAGCTTGGTGCCGATGATCCCAACCTTGTGGCATAGTTCCTGGAACCGGACGCGACCAAGTGCCTTCGTCAGAATGTCCGCCTTCTGCTCACCAGTCTGGATGAACTCCACGATCACCGTACGCTTCTCGATGCAGTCACGTATCAAGTGATAGCGGAGATCGATGTGCTTGCTATGGTCGTGAAGCACTGGATTCTTGTAGAGGGAAATCTCCAACTTGTTGTCGATGAATATGAGTGCAGGGGCTGTGTCCTGATTCAGCATCTCGCCAAGAAGGCGAGCAAGCCAAATGCCTTGACAGGCTGCTGTAGCTGCCGCGATGTACTCCGCCTCGCACGAAGATACGGCAACAACCTTCCGCCTCACCGATTGCCAGCTGACGGGACTATTTCCGAGAAGGAATAGTATGCCCGAGGTGCTCTTCCTGGAGTCCACGTCACCAGCGTGGTCGGAGTCGCTGTACCCGATCAAGCTCTCGCCGTCACCACGACGATACACGCATCCATGCGTGAGCGTACCCGTGATGTACCGGAGCAGGTGATTGACGACAGCGAGGTGATCGCTTGCCGGGGCTTCCATGAACCTACTCAGGTACCCGACATTGAACGTGATGTCCGATCGGGTGTGCACGAGGTATCTGAGAATCCTGATGATGCTACGGTAGACTGTAGCATCCACCGCCTTCTTGGGGCGATCCTTGCTCAGCTTCAGCCGTGCCTCCGTTGGAGCGTGCACGACATGGCAGTCCTTCATGCCTGCTCGCTCGAGCATCTTGGTGGCGTAGGCCGTCTGTGTGATCGTGATGCAACCACCCTCCCGTTTCACCTCCAGCCCGAGGTAGTACCGGAGCAGCCCATGGTCGCTCATGCTGAAGAGACGATGCATCTCTCCCTTGAAGCGTTGAACCTCTTCAGGCTCTGCCCCGGCAATGACCAGGTCGTCGACATAGATGCTGACGATGAGCAACGTGTTCGCGGTGCCACGCGAGTACACACCATGCTCAGAAGCGCTGCGTGAGAACCCAAAAGATGCGAAGCTTGCATCGAGCTTGGCGTTCCACACCCTTGGGGCTTGCCGGAGACCATACAGGGCCTTGTGTAGTCGATACACGCCCTGCTCATGGCCCTTGGAAACGAACCCGGGTGGCTGGGAGACGTACACTTGCTCGTTAAGGTCACCGTTGAGAAACGCCGACTTGACGTCCATGTGGTGTACCTCCCACCCGCGGTGAGCGGCCACGGCAAGGATGAGCCGCACGGACTCCAGTCTTGCCACCGGAGCAAAGACTTCCTCGAAGTCCACTCCCTCACGCCGCACGTAGCCCTTTGCGACGAGGCACGCCTTGTGCTTTACAATGGCGCCATGCTCGTCCTTCTTTACTTTGAACACCCACATGAGCCCGATGGCTCGGTGCCCAGCAGGCAGTGTGGTGAGTGTCCAAGTGGCGTTGTCGTTGATCAACGCCAGCTCGTCCAACATCGCGTGGCGCCAGCAATCCTCTTGCTCCGACGGCGTGCGCGATGTCAAGATGAAGGAAGAGCTAGCAACCCATGAAGACTTTTGCACATCCTTGAAGCTGTTCAACTTGGCGACCAAGTGTGCAAGGGCTGAGGAAGGGCGTTTCTCCCTCCTCGAGCTCCCGGCAGCCGACCCGGAAGAAAAGAAGCTCAAGGCCAAAGATGTGAAGCGCAAGGGGGCTGCCGTGCTGGCGGCGGAACCGGACACCAAGCGAGGCAGGGATCAGCCTGAGTCATCCAAGGGCGGACGGTATTGCGTGTACCACGACCTCCACACCCACAACACCAACGAATTTCAAGAGCTCAGGGCTGTGCGAGATGGGCGAATCGGCCGACGCCCAAAGTGTAACGACAGGGGCTATGGCCGAGGAGGAGGAAGAGGCGGCGGACGATGGGAAGACCGTGGCCCTCGCTAGGGATGGCGTGACCGCCCTCGCGAGGACCGCTGGCAGGACCAGCCTCGCGAGGGAGGCTGGAGGGACTAGCCACATGAGGACCACCCGCACGGCAATGTAGGCCTCCCTCCTCTGCCGCCACTACCAAGGAGGAGCGAAGACCCGCATCAAGACGATGGGGCTGGGGGCTTCCAGGAGCCGCGCGCAATCGCTTGCATCTTGGGTGGCGCCCAGGCCCCAGCATCGTAGCGCATCTTCAAGCAGTTTGCTCGCAAGGTGAATGCAGTCCCCCCGAAGCTTGAGGAGACACGCCCTCTCAGGTGGTCTACGTGTGCTATCACGTTCAGCTCAGCGGATCAGCTCAAGTGCGCGGCAATGGCCGGAGTCCTCCCGATGCTTTGCTCCCCAGTCATCAGCAATGTGCATGTCACCAGGACCCTCATCGATGGCGGCGCAGGACTCAACGTCCTGTCCGTCGAAACGTTTGACAATCTCCAAGTGTCGTACGATCAGCTTCAGCCAACCAAGCCTTTCTCAGGAGTCACCGATGGTTCAACTATTCCAATAGGGCAGGTGCGCCTTCCAGTCACCTTCAGACAGCGCAACAACTACCGCACCGAGCTCATCGACTTCGACGTCGCTCACATCCGCCTGCCATACAACGCCATCCTCGGGTACCCAGCCCTAGCCAAGTTCATGGCAGTGAATCACCATGGTTACAATGTCCTCAAGATGCCAGGAAGCAGTGGAGTCATCACCGTGCCCTGTGAAGAAAAAGACACAATGTGTTCACTTCAGCGTGCCTTCCAAGCCGCAGCAATCGAAGACCCAGATCTCGGGAGCGGGAGGCTTCCCGAGGCGACCCCCAAGAAGAAGAAGACCTCACCTGGCCCAAGCCACAAGGAAGCAAGCACCTCCGGAGGTACCGCGTTAGGATTCGTGCCCGGTCAGGGGGCGCCACCTTCTCATGCATAGGAAGGCATGCCCGGCGCCCTCCTCAGGCAGGGCTCGGGGGCTCTTTCTTGGAGAGCCACCGACTTTGCCGAGGTCGCGAGAGAGGCGCTCGGGCACCACTTGGAGGGGTGCTTTCAAGCACGCTTCCCTCAGGAAGATAAAAGTCAAGGAAGACCAAACCCTCAGGAGTTCGTCGCAAGAAACACCCAAGAGCTACAGGAGTCAAGAGTCATGCGCGGCAGCCGCCGCTTACCTGCCGCGTCCCCACATCCAGGTGAGGATGGTGGGCTGTGCGTGTGCGTCGACGTCCCGGAGCTCAACCGAGCTGCGTGTCAGGAGCGCCTCTGGCCCTCGCGCGTAGGGCGTTGTGAGGGGCCACCTCACAGCTACGTTCGCATGCCCTTCGGCCTGCCGCGCGCGGTCGCCGCACACCAGCGCCTGTTGAGAAGCGTTCTGGAGGCTCAACAGGTCAGGCACCGCACGGTCCTGGCGGAGGTGGCGATGGTCCCCGAAGGCCAGCACGAGCCACCAGAGCCTCCCGAGGCCCCTGGGCCTGGGGGCTCATGAGGGCCGGCGTGTTCACCGCACATCGCTCACTTCCTCAGCATCACTTCATCTCCAACAGCATCAGGTGATATCTTTCAGAGTTCTACTTTCAGCTGGGAGCGCCCACAGGGCCGCACCATTCCTAGGCCGCACGGGTCCGTCCTCGCGGCATGTATCCGTTTTGTTTGTGTTCTTTACTTACCTTGTTGGGGGCGCCCCTCGGGCTGCACCATCCCCACGCCACTTGGGCCTGACCCAGCGGCAGTTGCTTTTCTAGCATTTACCTTAGGATGAAGTTGTTCTTTCACGCTCAATCTGATTCCCGTAATTATCACCTATTGCTTATCGTCATGCAAAGAACTTGCACGTTAAAAGGGAGGCGCCTGAGCATCGTGACTCATGGGCTCTTACTGGCTCTCCAGCCCTCACCCCCTGGCCTTGACCCACGGCATCGTGACCTATCATACCAGCGGTGGCTGTGCTCGCTCGAGGGCCGGGACCTGAGGACGTACAACATTTGCATTCTAACAACCCTGCAGGAACACGCCAATTGATAAAGGCCCAGAGCCAGGCGCAACCCGTCTTGAGGTAGGGCCTTGTGAGTCCCGCGCTGGCTCACGGGTGCCCAGATACACCTCTCCTAGCCCTACTGTGCCGGCCACGTGTCAGGGCGGAGCTGTACACCCCCCGGGGGCTCCTCCCAGAGGGGAGCCCCCTCCCACGCACCAGTGGAAGCACCATGCTCCGCGCTGGCTGACAACACTGCCGAGGAGCGGCTATGCCCGTACGCATACAAAAGCGCTATGCTCCGCGCTGGTGATAAACAACTGAGGGCTGCCCACGGCCGTACCAACCTCAGGGAGCCCAGAGCTCAGTGTCCGGCACCATCGCAACGCCTCCCCTCGCGAGGGGGCTGGACACGGGGTCTACGCCCGGGCCTCGCCTGAGCGCACGCCACCCAGCCAGGTCCCTTGGACCTGGTCATCGCGCACCACTCCCCGAGTGGAGCCAAGGTACGAAACCCGTTTGAGAGTCAAGGGGGACTCCTGAGCATCGCGACTCAGGAGCCTAACTGGTCACGTAGCCCCTCACTCCTTAGTCCCGTCCTTGGTTTCTGGTCGGAGCTAATGCTGGGTGAGGTACGCGCGGAGCCGGGCCCTGCCGACGTAGAACGGTCAATACACTACTCACCTCCCCCTTCCCTACTTGTTGCTCGCACGTCAAGGGGGACTCCTGAGCATCGCAACTCAGGAGCCTAACTTGCCACATATCCCCTCACTCCTTAGTCCCATCCTTGGTTTCCGGTCGGGGCTAACACTGGGTGAGGTACACGCGGGGCCGGGCCCTGCCGAGGTAGAGCGCAAGCAAGTAGGAAAGGAAAATGCAAATTCCAGGAAATTCAGAGCAAATATTACAAGCCATAAGATTGTTCCACAACGCCAAACACAAGTTTAAACGCCTCCGCGGGGCATGGTGCATGTGCAGGAATAAAACAGGATGGAAGTCGCAAAGGGATCATTCTCGAGTAACGCCGTCACCGGTGGTGGAGTCACGCTGGACGGCTTCACCCCTCGAGGTCGCAAGGCCGGCGGCACCGCGCCCGGGCAGGACGCTGGGGGAGCGGAACTTCCCCAGCAAAACCTCGGCTTGGCCTTTCACGGCCTCAGCGGCAGCAGCGGCACGGTCATCGCTCACGGGCTCCAGCAGGCTGTCGAAGTCGATGTTGGGGTCGCGCAGGTAGACATGGCTCAGGACATGCGTCAGCGCCGTAGAAGACAGGGCACACGCCTCGGCCTCGACCGTGGGGCCAAGGCCGTCTGCGACGTCCTCAAGCGCATCAACCAGGAAGAGGAGAAGCTTGGTGGGGCCGTCCTCCGCACCAGCCAACGACTCCTCCAGGCCGCTCTCATACAGCGTCTTCAGTATGCCACGAGCCTTCTTCTCCAGCTTCACGAAGGCCACCCGGTCCTCCATAAGGACCTTCGCCTTGGCGTCCAGCTCGGTCCTCTCCGCCTTCAGCGACCGCTCCAGCATCTCCAGTCGGCTGTGGCGGTCATCGAGCTTGGCGTCCCGGTCGCTGGCGGCGGCCTCCCTGGCCTTCATCTCCTTCTCCCTCTCCCGGCGGCTGTGCATCTCCTTGGTGAGCTCGTCGCGCAGGCCCTGCAGCTCGGCCTCAAGCGTCTTGCAGCGGCCCTGGGCAGCTGCAGCGTCGCCCAGGGTGGCGTCACGAGCGGCCTTGGCTTGGTTAGCGGCCCGCTTCTCCTCGTCGGAGGACGACACGGCCTGGCTCAGCACCGCTCGCACGGAGGCAGCAGAACGGGCCCAGCCAGAGGCCAACTCCAGGCGCCCGGCCACCAGGCGAGGGTCCGCGCTCTGGAGATCCTCCCACAGTTGGTTCAGCTCATTGGCAACCTTGTCCAGGACGGCGGCGGAGGGAGCAGAAGAGACAAGAATCTGTGGAACAGGCGGAGAAGATGACAGCGTGACCACGGCTTGGCAGGAAGGGACCTCCTGAGCCTTGGCCACCACGGTCGACTCCAGGTCTAGCGGGGCCACGGGGGCTGACCCCTCGCCGGGGTGCCCCAGTTGGCCTTGCGAGGGCGGCTGGGTCAGAGAGGCGCGGGCCTCTCCGTCCTCTCCCCCAGCAGCCGAAGGCGTCACCCAGGCGGACGTATTCGCCCCAAGCGGGGCCGCAGAAGCCTCTTTCAGCCACTTGGCCGTGGGTGTCGGCCTGGTAAAAGAGCGCAAAGGTCAAGCCTCAACGGCAGAAACCAAGAAGAGCACAAGTCAAGCACTTACTGGACGTCGTCCGTGGACTCAAGCAACCTCCGGCCAAACTTGAAGCCCGAGAGCCTGCAGTGGGGGTCAGCCTTGGGGGGCCCGGAGGCAGAAGGCGCATCAGGAGGGATGGAGCTGGCTTTGGACCCCCCAGAGACCAGAGCAGACCCTGGGGGAACCAGGCTCGATCTGCCCTTCCTCGTGACCGAGGAAGAGCCCTCCCCTCCTCGCCTGGCGCTGGCCTCGTTGTCGTCCGGCATGGAGCGGAGAGCCTGGGACCTGCGCCGAGGGAAGGACTCCCCCCAATACTCGCCGGTCTCCTCCAAGTCAGACGCTTCCTCCTCTGCCTCTTCTTCCCCCTTTCCCCCGCTGGAGCTGCCGGAGGATAGGTTCACCATCGCCAGAACCACCAGATCTTCGGGAGCTGCCGCAGGCACCAACCCCTCGCTGTTGAAGGTGGGCATGACGTTCACCACCTGCTCCCAGTCGTCACGAAGGAACAGGGGGACGGGGGCGCCCACCGGGCTTGCCACGTCTCCCCCAACCAAGCAATGAAGAGCCGCAGCCAGATCCTCATCGGTCAGGGCCTCGGGGCTCAGGCGCAGGGCAGCGTCAGCCCCTCTAGGCCTCCACAGTGGGAGCGAGTGCTCCTGGAGCGGAGCCACCCGATGCTCCAAGAACTCCCTCAGGAGTGTGGCCCCGGTCAGCGTCGCCGCCCCCAAGTTGCTGGGCCTCAGGTCCGTGTTCATCCTCCGCAACACCGCCTTCGCGCGAGGGTCGATGAGCTCCACGCGGGACCATGCGTCAACGGACTTAGGCTGCCCCGTGGGCAATACCAGACGAGGGTGGAGGCGCCCGACATCCATCATGACCCACTTGCTCCGGTAGCCCTCGATCCTCTTCCCAGGCTTCGAGATGGCGTTGGAGCTGGAGTATGCAATGAAGCTCGCGCATGCAGAGACCTGAGCGCCAGAGACCCGGAGGGAGAAAAAGTGGCGCAGCAAGGCCACCGAGGGCTTCACACCAACATGAGCCTCGCAATAGTAGGCGAAAATCGCCAGGAGAAGGACAAAGTTGGGGTGGAGATGCAGAGCCTGCAAGTTATACTGGCAGAGAACGACATGGAAGAACTCAGAGAAAGGAGGCACCAGACCGGCGATGATGGCGCTCACGAAGAACAGGTAGAAGGTGCTCCCCTTGCCCTCAGGCTGGTCGGAGCCGACCTTGAGCGCAGTCGCCCCCACTCTGCCCTGCGGCACCGTCATCAGGCCCGTGAGGGCGAGGTTCTTCTCCGAAAAATTCGGGGAATCCAAGGTCGGCGAGTACCAAGCATCAGCCGGGGACTTGCGAGGTGCCATGGCGTGCTTTGAGACGGATCTGGAGGATTTCGGGAGCACGAGGTCCCACGTCTAATCAACTGCCACGCGGCGCCCAAGGCCGCAGGCTATTAGGGCCTGCGGCGCTTCGCGCTTGCCCCTTCGCTTCTCTGCTAAGCCAAGCCCGCGCGTGCCTTGGGCCCGGGGCCTACTGCAGCGTTCTAGGAACGGGGGTCCCCAGACTTGCCTGCCTGTGGCCTGCGGTGTGGCTCAAGTGGGGGCCCAGCATGACCCATCTTCATCAAGCTCAAGCTCAAGACCCTCGCGAGGGGCCAAGCCTCGCGGGGCGGACGACAGGAAGCCTCCTCAAGTACGTCCTCATCAGGCAGGATCACGAGGAGGCGGAGAGATAAATGCAAGGGTACCTCGCGAGGATCCCGTGACGCAAGCCATGACGATCAAGGCCTGGCGGGCGCCGGCCTGGGCAGAGTCCTTGTTTCCCCTTTGGTGCAAAGGGGGCAAGCGCAGGCCAAGGCATCAGGCAAAGGTTACCATTCCGGTGCAACGAGACCAAGACCAGCAGGACGGCCGGACGGAGGTCACCGTGGAGCCCAAGACGGCGTCATCACCAGTGCTTTTGGCAGCCGAAGACCACCTTTGGTCAGTATAACTTGTACTAGATGTTCCCCTTCAAAATGACCAATTGTTGGCGCCCTTCCCGCTCATTATTTGGGAAGAGGCCGAGGGCCTCTATAAATAGAGCTAGCCACCACAGAGTAGAGGGGAGGAGAGACCAAGTAGAACCCATCGCACCAGCTCAAGAACACCCCTCACGAGGCTGTTCTTCTTTTGTACTGTTCATCATCAGCCCCAGAGGCAATCCACCACACCATACACTGGAGTAGGGTATTACACCACAATGGTGGCCCGAACCAGTATAAACCTCGTGTCTCTTGTGTTGTTCATCATTTCCATCTTAGTTCGCACGAGGGAATCGGACGTAGATCGGTAGGGGAGAGATCTCCGCGCGCACCCCAGTGTTCGAACCTCAGGGGTCTGCCGGAACCCAAAATCCGACAGCCAGCAGTTCATCAACAAAGAAGCACGGAAGCTGGAGCCAATTGCCAGCCGGGTTCTCCGACCAGACGATGAACTCCGGTGACACCTCCACCGAATGCAAGCGTGGGCGAGGAGGCCGCGCCACCATTGCGCACCTCCCCTCGTCTGCTGTACCACCATGGTTGGGACGATCCACTCCGCGTGCCGCGGCGCCGCCTCGATGGTGGGCCACGGCGGGGGTCGCGGCGTGCTTGCGCGAACGGCCACGACCGCGCTTGGGCGCCGGGGAACTGGGGCCCCCGCGAGGGGCCTTCCCCTTCTTGATGGCAGAGAACTTCCTTCGTGGCGCCATCGATGGCACTGCAAGCAAGGAGGAAGAAGCAAGCAAGCGAGGAGGATATGGGCGACGGGGGCTCCGCCCCCTCCCCATTTATAGCGGAAGAAGGCCAACCGGCGTCTCCCACGATCACAGGTAATGATGGGTTTCCTTGCATGTCGCAGGGACTTGTCAAGTCATGTAGTTGCCGAGGCAGCGTGGGGAAGCGGAGACGCCCACGTCCAATCAACCGCCATGCGTCAACCGAGGCCGCAGGCTTTGGGGGCCTGCGGTGCTCCGAACTTTACCCTTGGCTTCGCCGCGAAGCCAAGCCCGAGCGCACCTTGGGCCCAGGGGCTACTGTTGTTGGGGAACGTAGCAGAAATTCAAAATTTTCCTACATGTCACCAAGATCTATCTATGGAGAAACCAACAACGAGGGGAAGGAGAGTGCATCTACATACCCTTGTAGATCGCTAAGCGGAAGCGTTCAAGTGAACGGGGTTGATGGAGTCGTACTCGCCGTGATCCAAATCACCGATGATCCTAGTGCCGAACGGACGGCACCTCCGCGTTCAACACACATGCAGCCCGGTGACGTCTCCCACGCCTTGATCCAGCAAGGGGAGAAGGAGAGGTTGGGGAAGACTCCGTCCAGCAGCAGCACGACGGCATGGTGGTGGTGGAGGAGCGCGGAATTCTAGCAGGGCTTCGCCAAGCACTACGAGAGACGAGGAGGGAGATAGGTAGGGCTGCGCCTTGGGAGAGTTCATCTTGTGTGTTGGGCAGCCCCAAAACCTCCACTATATGTAGGGGCAAGGGGGAGGGGGAGGCGCCCTAGGGTTTCCCCTAGGGGGGCGGCGGCCAGGGCAGATGGGATCTCCCCCTTGGGTGACTTGGCCCCCAAGCCAGGAGGTGGGAACCCTAGATGGGGCGCCCCAAACCCCCTGGTCACGTGGGAATAGGTGACGGGGGGCGCACAGCCTCTTAGTGGGCTGGTTTGCCCCCCTTCCCTTGGCCCATGAAGCCCCCCAACACTTGTCGGGGCTCCCGAAACACTTTTCGGTCATGCTGGTCATCACCCGGTACCTCCTGAACACTCCCGGACTCCAAAACCCTTCGACCAATATATCAATCTTTACCTCCGGACCATTCCGGAACTCCTCGTAACGTCCGGGATCTCATCCGGGACTCCGAACAACATTCAGTAACCGCGTACATACTTTCCCTATAACCCTAGCGTCATCGAACCTTAAGTCTGTAGACCCTACGGGTTCGGGAATCATGCAGACATGACCGAGACACCTCTCCGGCCAATAACCAACAGCGGGATCTGGATACCCATGTTGGCTCCCACATGTTCCACGATGATCTCATCGGCTGAACCACGATGTCAAGGATTCAATCAATCCCGTATACAATTCCCTTTGTCTAGCGGTATTGTACTTGCCCGAGATTCGATCGTCGGTATCCCGATACCTTGTTCAATCTCGTTACCGGCAAGTCTCTTTACTCGTTCCGTAACACATCATCCCGTGATCAACTCCTTGATCACATTGTGCACATTATGATGATGTCCTACCGAGTGGGCCCAGAGATACCTCTCCGTTGCACGAAGTGACAAATCCCAGTCTTGATTCGTGCCAACCCAACAGACACTTTCGGAGATACCCGTAGTGCACCTTTATAGCCACCCAGTTACGTTGTGACGTTTGGCACACCCAAAGTATTCCTACGGTATTCGGGAGTTGCACAATCTCATGGTCTAAGGAAATGATACTTGACATTAGAAAAGCTTTAGCATACGAACTACACGATCTTGTGCTATGCTTAGGATTGGGTCTTGTCCATCACATCATTCTTCTAATGATGTGATCCCGTTATCAATGACATCCAATGTCCATGGTCAGGAAACCGTAACCATCTATTGATCAACGAGCTAGTCAACTAGAGGCTTACTAGGGACATGGTGTTGTCTATGTATCCACACATGTATCTGAGTTTCCTATCAATACAATTCTAGCATGGATAATAAAATATTATCATGAACAAGGAAATATAATAATAAATAATTTATTATTGCCTCTAGGGCATATTTCCAACAACTGTTGGCGTTCTGGGAATGGGGTCCCCACACTTGCCTGCCTGCGGCCCACTGCGTGGCTAAGCCAGCAGGCCGTACGACCCATCTTCATCAACAAGGCATCCAAGACCCTCATGAGGGTCCAAGCCTCATGAGGCGGATGACGCAAGACCTCCTCTAGAGTGCCCTTACCAGGCAGGCTCACGAGGAGCGGAGATATCAAGGCGGGGCAAACCTCATGAGGCTCTCATGACGTGAGCCATGACGAACGACACCAGGCGGGCGCCACCGTGCGCAGCGTCCTTATTTCCTCTTTGGTGCTAAGGAGGCCAGCGCAGGCGAAGAGTACCGAGGCATCAGGCAAGGGTTGCTATATTGGTGCAATGATACCAAGACCAGGAGGACAACAAGAAGAAGGTCATCGTGGAGCCCAAGACGGCGTCACCACCAGAGATTTTCGCAGGCAAAGACCACTTTTGTCAGGATAGCTTGTACTAGTTGTCCCCTTAAAATTTGCCCGCCGTTGTTGGCTCCTTTCCCGCTCAACATTTGGGAAGACGGCCAGGGCCTATATAAGTAGAGCTAGCCACCATAGTAGGGAGATGCTGATCTTAGCTTGATCCAACCCGACCGAGAGCCTACCCACAAGAACACCTCGACCTCAGGAGGCTGTTCTTCCCTTGTACTGTTCATCATCAGCCCTAGAGGCAATCCACTACCACCACACTGCAGTAGGGTATTACACCACAACGGTGGCCCGAACCAGTATAAACCTCGTGTCATTCTGTGTTGCGAGTTCATCGATATCGTCTATGAGATCTTAGCGAGCTAGGGCGTAGATCGCTAGGAGGGATAGAGTTCGTGCGCACCCCAGTGTTCAAACCTTAAGGGTTTGCCGGAACCCCACATCCGACATATGCAACTCCAGAATACCGGAGGAATACTTAGTGTGCTATCAAACATCACAACATAACTGGGCGATTATAAGGATGCTCTATAGGTGTCTCCGATGGTGTCTGTTGAGTTGGCATAGATCGATATTAGGATTTGTCACTCCGATTGTCGGAGAGGTATCTCTGGGCCCTCTCAGTGATGCACATCACTATAAGCCTTGCAAGCAATGTAACTAATGAGTTAGTTACGGGATGATGCATTACGGAACGAGTAAAGAGACTTGCCGGTAACAAGATTGAACTAGGTATAGTGATACCGACAATCGAATCTCGGGCAAGTAACATACCGATGACAAAGGGAACAACGTATGTTGTTATGCGGTTTGACCGATAAATATCTTCGTAGAATATGTGGGAGCCAATATGAGCCTCCAGGTTCCGCTATTGTTTATTGACCTGAGATGTGCCTCGGTCATGTCTACATAGTTCTCGAACCCGTAGGGTCTCCACGCTTAACGTTTGATGATGATTTGTATTATGAGTTATGTGATTTGATGTACCAAAGGTTGTTCGGAGTTCCAATGAGATCACGGACATGACGAGGAGTCTCAAAATGTTCGAGACATAAAGATTGATATATTGGACTATGTTGTTCGGACAATGGAAGTGTTCCGGAGAGTTTCGGATAAAACTGGAGTGCCGGAGGGTAACCAGAACCCCCCGGGAAGTCTTGGGCCTTAGGGGAGAGAGAGGACTGTGGCCGGGAGGTGCCCCCCCCCAAGGGGAGTCCGAATAGGACAAAGGGAGGGGCTGGGGTGCGGCCCCTCTTTCCCTCTCCCTCTCCCTCTCCTTCCTTCTCCTAGTTGGACTAGGAAAGGGGGAAACCTACTCCGACTAGGAGTAGGATTTCTTCCCCCTTGGCGCGCCCCTTGTGGCCGACCGGCCTCCCCCTCCCTCTATATACGTGGGGAGGGGGCACCCTAGAACACATAAAAGTTGATCTTTAGCCGTGTTCCCCCCTCCACAGTTTTCCAGCTCGCTGATATCATTGTAGTGCTTAGGCGAAGCCCTGCGCCGGTAACTTCATCATCATCGTCACCACGCCGTCGCGCTGACGGAACTCTCCCTCGGCCTCAGCTGGATCTAGAGTTCGAGGGACGTCACCGAGCTGAACGTGTGCAGATCACGGAGGTGCCGTGCGTTCGGTACTTGATCGGTTGGATCGCAAAGACGTTCGACTACATCAACCACGTTACTTAACGCTTCCGCTTTCGATCTATGAGGGTACGTGGACATACTCTCCCCGCTCATTGCTATGCATCACCTAGATAGGTCTTGCGTGATCGTAGGATTTTTTTTGAAATTACTGCGTTCCCCAACACTCAGATATCAGCGACATAATTCAGATTTCCAAAACTGATTTGATGACCAGGGGCGTAGCTGTCGATCTGCTCAAGGTGGCCAATCGAGTTAGCGCGCAGAGTGAAGCCACCAAATACGAATATTTGGCCGGGGAAAAAAGTCTCCCTCAAGGCGGCATTGTTGTAGATGATCGATGGAGCCATTGAGCCTTCTTCCGACGGCACAGTGGAACTCTCAATGAAAGCACCAATCTCGTGTGTCAAAACCGGCAGATCTCGGGTAGGGGGTCCCGAACTGTGCGTCTGAGGATCGAAGGTAACAGGAGGCGGGGGACACGATGTTTACCCAGGTTCGGGCCCTCTTAATGGAGATAATACCCTACTTCCTACTTGATTGACTTTGATGAGTATAGGGGTTACAAGAGTTGATCTACCTTGAGATCGTAATGGCTAAACCCCATATGTCTAGCCTATATGATTTCTGATGGCCTCTATGGACTAAACCCTCCGGTTTATATCGACAATGGAGGGGGCTAGGGTTGTACAGTGTCGGTTTACATAGAAAGGAAAATACATATCCGAACGCCAAGCTTGCCATCCATGCAAAGTAGAGTCCCATCCGGACACGGGAGAAGGCCTTCACGGCCCATCAGTCCAGCCCAGGTCACATGGCCCGGACGCCCGAGGACCCTATAATCCAGGACTCCCTCAGTATGCCATTAATACCTTTTGTTGGTCTTAACAATCACTAGAAGACCGTTTTTTGGTTGTGCCATAGTTTCGGACGAGACCAAAGAGACATATGTGTGGCTGCTGCAGACTTTTTTGAGGTCCATGTGTCAAAAGATGCTGAAGAGTGTGATCACGGACGCCGATGCTGCGATGATCAAGACAATTCGCCAAGTCTTGCCAGACGTGTGGCACCGTATATGTACATGCCATATAGAAAAAAATGAAGATTCACCTCAGTCACAAGTCCTTGAAGGAGTTCTGAACTCTTCTGTACTACAACACATCCATGGCCATGTTTGAGGAGAGATGGCACGCGTTTTCCAAAAGATGGCAGTCGGAAAAAATAGTAACATGGTTGAGACGAATGTATAATAAGAGGAGACTGTGGGCCGCAGCTTATCTGACAGAGGGGTTTTGGCTTGGCATGAAAAGCAACCAGAGGAGTGAAAGTCTAAACTCATGCCTTCACCTCCACCTAGACGGTGAAATGACCCTGGTGGATATGATTTCGTACAATGAGAACGCCGTTGTATGTATCCGTGAGAACGAGGCGCGAGATGACTGCACGGCCTCACAGAGTTTACCGGTGCCAGTTACTAGCTCGAGGGAACTTGAGATAGCTGCTTCTCACGTCTTCGGTCCAGCAAACTTCTATATGTTGCAAGATGATCTTAGGAAAATTGGCGGCATGGAGATTGTAGAAATAAAGCTCGGAGACGGATCACAGCAGTACATCATGGCCTGGAAGAATAACCGTAAGAGCCGTTTTTGGGTGGAGTATACAACAGTAAATTCCACAAAAACTAAAAGGTGCAGCTGTAGAAGAATGATTCGAAAGGTTCTACCTTGCAAGCACATGTTCCATGTACTGAAGTACTTGAATATATCTGGAATATATCTGAAGCACATGTTCTACCTTGCAGTGTTTAGTTCTTGTGCGGTTCAGGAAAGACGCAAAGTTGGGACTGCCCGCGAGGCGCACAAGCGATCTGTTGGGATTTGGATGGACTGGGGCAGCTGAAAGAATAAAATATAGCCAGGTCAGTGTGTTGGCTTCAGAAGCTATGCATGCGGCATGCAAACACCCAGCTTTGTGGGACCAATTACATGAGGGTTTGAAGGTTGTGATAGCTAAGAGCCATGAGTATGATCAGCTAAAGGAAAATTTGAGTAAGAAAATGGCTGATCTCAGTAGGTGTGCAATTTAATATGTAGACGATGGTGAAGGCAACATAGTTGAAGTTCAAGATCCTATTAAAGTATCAATGAAAGGCGCAACTAAGGTAGATGAGAACCGCCCTATGTCGAAAAATGGCAGGCCACTTTCGTACGACAAGATCAGAATCAGGTGCGGCGCATGCAAATTGCTAGGGCACACAAAACGCAGCAAGAAATGCAAACTAAATAAGAAGTAAGTTTTTGTATGCATTGTAGGCTATAATTGCTTTAACTTGTCATTCATTAACTTTTCCTGTTATCATGTGTAGAAACGTGGTGGGTGAAGTAGAGTAGAACACTGGCTAGAGTTATGTACGGATGAATCCAGTGATCTAATAGTGAGGTGTTTACAATGTGTTACTACATACTTGATATATACTCTTGCAAGAGGCCAGGACCTTGAGATAGCGCTTGTAGCATATATGGACTAAACAGGAGGCGGTCACTAGGGACTTTAATCATGGAAAATGGATAGCATTTTAGCCATTGCAATGATGGCATCTTTTGTGTTGTCCACTCGAGTTATATTATATTAGAAAACTAGACGATACCCCGCACGTTGTTGCGGGAATGTTTTGCAATATATTCATACAAAATTGGTTACGTGGAACATGTATATGTTGTTGCGGGAATATTTTGATTGCATGTTGTGGTGGACCTTTCTCCATACATGTTGAATGATGAGGTGGCAAACTTGCATATTAAGAGAAATAGGTTAGTGGGGGCTAGTTATTTAGATATAGAAGATGTAATTATGTGTGTGGTAATAATTACTTTTTTTCACTCCTCTAGTTCATTTACCGAAAACCAGCATACTTGGGTCTAGAGTATAGACTTGGTACTGAAAAACCCACCATTTTCCCTACAAAAAGAAAAGAAAAACCCAAAATTTTATGGCTTGTTGTGTAACTCGGGCCACTTGTTGCAATGGCGTGGAGGGGGGCGACGGATGCCATTAGACGGCGCGACACATGTCCGCTCCCGTTGCCGATCCCATTTAAAAAATTTTATTTTGATTACAACCCATTTAAATGGGCCGTGATGGCCACCTTGTTGGGGCGGTTCTTCCCTCGTGATCTCCACGCTCATTATGTCCATCCATTGCGACCGCCGCCGCCACCGATCCACGTCTTGCCGCCGGTGGCGTTACGCCATGGTTTCATGGAGCGACGAGTCGAGCTCTTCTTTGAATGGCGAATCCGTGACTAGCCTGCAGGTACACTCCTGCTATATAATCTCCAGATAGTGCTAGGCTTAGGGTTCTTCATTTCCGGTATTTAACGCAGGGCATTGATTTGTGCATTATCTCTGTTGTTTAGCTTCCTATGACTATCCCTTGCTATGAATGGAGTGGCATTGCTCACGATCTGTCTTCTTGTTGTCTGCATCGAGAACCTTGCATCAGGCTAGTTCCTTTTGATTCCTTGGAAACTGGTAGACGTTTTCTTGCATGTGGTCAGAAGGTATGTTGTTCTGTACTGTAAACATATGTTTACATTAGCTCGTGCTCGATTTACTTCGCAGTAATCCATTGTTCTGCCCATAATTGCATACAATTTCAATTAATTTGTGCATTTACAAAGTCCGTATTTATGCTGCCTTTTTTATGGTCTAATATTTGTTTTAGCCCATAATAGCATATACTTGTAGTTAATTGATATATATATATATATATGTATATATATATATATATGTATATCATTGCATGATACATTTTTTGCTTATATGATTGAGACCATGTTTTTTTCATATTGTAGGAAGAAGTGAAATGTAACTATGTGGAATGGGTAGACCCGGAGTGGTCAGTGGCTAGAAGTTATGCCTCAGAGAACTGTGGAGCATGTATGACGAGAAGCTGAGATAGAATGTTAAAAATGTTGAAGAAAATTTCAAGTTAATTGGAGAAAAGAGGAGGACGGAGGAAGAGCTGAGCTTTTTCAAAATGGACTTTGCTAAAATGGTGGCTGATAAGGAGGATGCTCTCACACAGTTGGGTAATGCAAGACTATCACTTAGCAATCTCAAAGAGGACCTGGAGAAGAATAAGATGGCAGACCATGGTTGTGCCAATATACATCAGGTCCTGAGGGCAAAGGCCAAGAAAGACCGGGACCGGGTGGTGCTAGAGAGAGACCAAGTGATGAGAGAGAGAGGGACCAGATGAAGCAAGAGAATAAAAAACTTGAGTATATTATTGTAGATTTTCTCAAACAGAAACATGGGTACGTTGATAAGATCAAGAAGGTGAAGGAGATTTGTGATGAATTTTAAGTATGTTTTGTGGTTTATTGTTGAACTGAATAATCAAGTCCTATCTGCATTGTGGGCAGTTCAATTGTGTACGGCCTAAGTATATCATATTAACTAATAAATTATATCACTTTGGAAACAGTTTTCCCTTCTCTGACATGCATCCTAACGCGGGTGCCCGGCTAAGCGTTGAAATTATTTTGCTTCCACCGGAGCTCCTAAATTGTACTGATCAAGGGAGCGAAAGAGTTGTTGATCATGTGATCGATGGTGCTACTGATCCTGATCTTCATGTTGATCATGCGATTGATGGCGCTCACTACTGCTGGATGGTCCAAACGCAACACTACGATCAGAGACCCTTCAGCAAAACTGTGTGCGATGCCATAATCACAAACGGTGCTGTAAAAGAACCGTCAAAAAAGGTGCAAAACGTTTGCGATGGAGGAGCTATCAAACACGGTTCAGATTTTAGTTGCGTGTGCGATGCAGGGCATATGGTTTAGCTCAATGAACTCTTTGCGATGAGGCGGAACAAAATAAACGAGCATCCTGATGAAGGCGTGTGCGATATGGAGCATACGGTTCACTGAGATGAACTGTTTGTGATTATGCAACACAAAAGAAACGGCCAGCCAGATCAAGGTGTGTGATACGCAGCAAACATGTCCGTAATCAGAAATGTGTGCGAAAACCAATAATAACACACAGGGTTGCTGCTAATAAGCCATGTGAATTGCTCTGTCTACAGTAGAATAACATGTATATATATAACTGAAATAAACATCCAATTACATAACTGACTATACAGATCATTTGCACACACCTCAATAAACAATTGCATGCATTCTAAAGTAGGAGAAACGTTCGTCTAGTCTTCTACTTCTTGTGACGCTCCTGCCACTGCTATGTGGCTCGATCCCTCGTCTGGGTCAGGAAGAAGACAGTTCCTCATGTCAACGATCTGCCTGTACATCTCGTAGCTTGTGTACGTGTCCATGGCCGCGTACTTGACATGTTGTTCATCCAGTCTCTCATGCCACACACTGTGCCAGGCGTTCTTGTCCTTATTGCTCTCTTCCTTCATCTTCACGTAGTAGGGGTCGATGATGGCCGAGGCAAGGTCAACCAGGGAGTTCAGTTTGTTTTTGTCGATGCCCCAGACCTTGTAGTGGTGCTGGATGTTGACAAGATTCGGGCATTTAAAGTCCGAAACCTTGAGCGCTTTAGATCGTTGGTGGTGTCCACCGTAGCGAAACTGTAGTCGAAGCTATTGATAAACCTGGAGAAACGCTCGCAAGGCCTTGTGGCAAGGTGGTAGTGGTAGACGAGGACGCCATGTCGCATGCACAACTGGGCGACGACAACCTTCTGATCGTGCCCGACACGACTGATGGTGTACTCGAGGTCGAAGCCGACCACTCGGTACTTGTCCTCGGTAAGGAACTGCTCCATAGTTTGGATGGAGCTCTCCACCGAGACCGGATCGTTCATGTACACCATCGAGAGGGCCTATCCCCTCACATGGGTGTCCACTACGTGATGCGTGGTGAACTGCCCGCCGTTGTCGTCGTCGGCCGCTGGGAGCGCCATTGGAACTGCTGGATGTCCTCTCCGTATGTGTCCTTGTGGGTGTGCTTATTGAGTTGTGTGAGACGAGAGATGAAGGTAAATAGCCGCAGGAATGAAAGGGGGCTGGCAGGCATGGATTCTCGGCGCGTCCGCATGGCAGTTTTTGCAGCAGGTAGCTGCATCGTCGCGCCGCGCCCGGTGCAACCGCTTGCACACGAAATGCGTGATCATGCGCCGGCCCCAAACACTGGCAGCGCACATGGAGGGACGAGGGCAGAGTACCCGGAGGGATGCGAGAGCAGAGCACGTGCGGCGGGACGCGAGCAGAGCGCACCGCGGCCGCCTAAACTGCAAGCAACCACACACATAGAGCAGTTGAACACGCAGGAAATGGTCACCTACAAGCCGGCCGACAGTTGCATCACTATGTAGAGAGCGGCCGTGTGCTACCACCTCCGTCTAGTCTATAGTCTCCTTTATATTCTGTGCCATACTTTGCCCTCAAATTTAACCAACAAAATGCTAATGCATGTTTTAAAAATTATATAATTGAAAATTATGTTCAAATACAAATCCAACTATATAATCTTTGGTGACATGCATTCATATTTTATTAGTTAAATCATACTTATAAACCAGGACGGTGGTATAGTAGGTAATTAAATCGCAATTTTTTTTACCAAGCGTATGTGTACGTGGCCTTCCGTCCTCCTCTCGCACATCTTGTCACCCCGCTGTCGTAGACGACTTACAGCGCAAGCTTGCGCAGTGCGTGGGGGCGTTCTTTTGGCCAAACAGTGGCGCTAATGAATCGTCGGTGAGCCCGTTCCCGCGCAACCTCGCAGGTTCCCATGAAAGCTTCCCGCTCGACTCGGTGAAATCCCCCAAAATCCCAATGCTTACTAGCCTGCTATAAAAACCCTCACGGCTGGTGAGTCCTGCATCGCATTTTCCCCTCACTCCCTGTAGCTTATCTCGTCCGCTCCTCCCACAATCGCCAATGGCACCGGTCCGTCGTTGTCGCTCAGCCACTCCGCCGTCATCAGAGGACAACTCCAGCTGGGAGGCTACACCGCGACGGCAGTGCAGTCCTCGGCGTAGTGTAGTGCGCGTGGCGTCCCTGTTGGGTGTGCGTGGAACACCCACCACACGCTCCGCCGCTGGTGCCCGTCGGCAGCTGTTGCCGGTCGCTGTTGCCGCCAGACCACCGTCGAAAGCCAGGGCCATCACCCGCTCCGCCGCCGCGGCCCAAAGGCGGGAGGTGGCCCTCATGGCCGCCACCCCACTACCGGCCACTGTGGCCATCACCCACTCCGCCACCGTGGCCCAAAGGTGGGAGGTGGTGGTCGTGGCCGCCACCCCGTCATCAGCCGCCGTGGCCGCCAGCCCACCGTCGATCGCCGGGGTCATCACCCGCTCCGCCACCGCCGCCTGAATGCGAGAGGCAGAGGTGGATGCCTGCACGTGTGTCAGCGACCTTGCGCGCTACACCGAGTTCCTGCAGGAGGATGAGGAGCGCTTCGTCGAGCACACAAAGAGCCTTACCGCAGCTTTGGCCGTGGCACACACCGCCTCAGAGGTGAGGAATCAGGAGATCTACGAGGAGAACCACCGCTTCGAGAGGGGTCTTCTGGAGCGATAGAGGGCGTTCGAGGTGAGCATCGCTGAAGCTGCAACAGCGGCAGGCACCACATTGCGGTTGCTCAGCTCGTCGGTAGGCTCCTCCTCCTCCGCCTTTTACTGAGCGCGCTCAGCAGAGGAGAGGCAGCCGGAAGTAGTACAAAGCACTACAAAAAAAAGACACATCCGTGACATTTTGGGTCGAACGAAATTTTTTCCTGTCATACATATTACACTTCTATGACAATAATTGTGACAAAACCCGGTATCATCATAGATGTGGTGGGCTCCTACTTCTATGACAAAAAATCATGACAAAAAATGGGCTTTTCATCCTGGGCGGGCCGGAGACGCAGCGGCATGACATTCTTTGGGCCGCCCATGACGGAAAAAACCGTGGTAGAAGCGAGGGCGAGGAAAATTTCGGGGAGTTCTGGGTTACGGTGGGAGGTCGGGGGCCGAGCGATGCACGTTTCTCTTGTACACGTACGCGCGTGTGTGCGAGGCGTTGGCTAACTGAACCCGAGCGAGGCATTGGGCTCTAACTGAACCCAAGCTGTGACGCCCGGATAATTAAGCTACAGTAATCCCAAGTTAATGGTGTCACATCACCACTCTTATGGTTGCTAATCCTCAGTTGATCCGAATCGTAATTCAAATTCAGATTCAATTTAAAGTCCAAAACTCAAAGTTTTCAAACACAAAAACGAAAATGTTCAAAGTGTGGCAAATATTCCATAACCAATTCTGGTGGTGACCCAACATTTTTGTAAAGTGTTTAAATGCCCTAAACTAATTAAAACAGGGTCCAAAACAATAATTTAAATGCTTTTTAAATTATAAAAAATACAAACTATTTTATTTAGGTGCCAAGCTTTTTATGGTAGAGGCTTAATTTACATCGCTAATTTTAGGAACAAATTCTATATTTTATAAAACTCTGATAAATTAAAAGTTAAAAGAAAATACAAAACAAAATAGAATAAGAAACATAAAAAAAGGAAAGAGGAGGACCTAAACTACTGGACCCCCTGGCCCATCAAGCAAAGCAATCCAGCCCAACCTCCAAAAAAATACCCGGTCGTCTTCCTCTTCTGTTGACCCGACCGAGCGCACCCGATCGCACGCTCCCGCCGAACCCGCTCGCCGCCCCCGCATCGCTGCCGCGCCGAGGGGATAAGGCAGAGTTCCCTCGGCTTCGTCAGCTCCCCCACCAGATATTTTCCCCACTCCTGCACTCCCCCTCACATCTACCCGACACTTCCATCGCTGTCGCCTTCGTCGATCCCGTGGCCACCATCGTCCCCGCACCGTAAGACCGAGTCCGTGTTAGCCCGAGCTAAGCTACTGACCACTACTCTCGCTCGCTCTACTTTCTGATCTTGCTGTGCTCAAACATGCTAGTGAAGCACACACTCACTAGTGTAGCACACACACACACACGAGTATCTAGTAGTAGTACTTGTATTAGCTCTTGGATTGCTTTGGCGCTGGCTTGAGTGAGTTACAACGGGAGGGGTGGTGCTATTTATATAGCACTTACAAACCGACATATGAGCTGCTTGAGCTCAGCCCTTACATCATCAACAGCTTCTACGTCACTGCTGACCTACAATAGTAGAAAATCAAAATGATCTTGCCAACTTACTGCTACTGCCTTTGTAGCTAAGTAATCTGCTACTACTGGTGCATCCATGCTGCCGACATGCAGCCTTCGGAGACAAGTTTGACACAACATTCTCCCCCTCAAACTTGTCGAAGGAGCTTGGTGCCGATGATCCCAACCTTGTGGCATAGTTCCTGGAACCGGACGCGACCAAGTGCCTTCGTCAGAATGTCCGCCTTCTGCTCACCAGTCTGGATGAACTCCACGATCACCGTACGCTTCTTGATGCAGTCACGTATCAAGTGATAGCGGAGATCGATGTGCTTGCTATGGTCGTGAAGCACTGGATTCTTGTAGAGGGAAATCTCCAACTTGTTGTCGATGAATATGAGTGCAGGGGCTGTGTCCTGATTCAGCATCTCGCCAAGAAGGCGAGCAAGCCAAATGCCTTGACAGGCTGCTGTAGCTGCCGCGATGTACTCCGCCTCGCACGAAGATACGGCAACAACCTTCCGCCTCACCGATTGCCAGCTGACGGGACTATTTCCGAGAAGGAATAGTATGCCCGAGGTGCTCTTCCTGGAGTCCACGTCACCAGCGTGGTCGGAGTCGCTGTACCCGATCAAGCTCTCGCCGTCACCACGACGATACACGCATCCATGCGTGAGCGTACCCGTGATGTACCGGAGCAGGTGATTGACGACAGCGAGGTGATCGCTTGCCGGGGCTTCCATGAACCTACTCAGGTACCCGACATTGAACGTGATGTCCGATCGGGTGTGCACGAGGTATCTGAGAATCCTGATGATGCTACGGTAGACTGTAGCATCCACCGCCTTCTTGGGGCGATCCTTGCTCAGCTTCAGCCGTGCCTCCGTTGGAGCGTGCACGACATGGCAGTCCTTCATGCCTGCTCGCTCGAGCATCTTGGTGGCGTAGGCCGTCTGTGTGATCGTGATGCAACCACCCTCCTGTTTCACCTCCAGCCCGAGGTAGTACCGGAGCAGCCCATGGTCGCTCATGCTGAAGAGACGATGCATCTCTCCCTTGAAGCGTTGAACCTCTTCAGGCTCTGCCCCGGCAATGACCAGGTCGTCGACATAGATGCTGACGATGAGCAACGTGTTCGCGGTGCCACGCGAGTACACACCATGCTCAGAAGCGCTGCGTGAGAACCCAAAAGATGCGAGGCTTGCATCGAGCTTGGCGTTCCACACCCTTGGGGCTTGCCGGAGACCATACAGGGCCTTGTGTAGTCGATACACGCCCTGCTCGTGGCCCTTGGAAACGAACCCGGGTGGCTGGGAGACGTACACTTCCTCGTTAAGGTCACCATTGAGAAACGCCGACTTGACGTCCATGTGGTGTACCTCCCACCCGCGGTGAGCGGCCACGGCAAGGATGAGCCGCACGGACTCCAGTCTTGCCACCGGAGCAAAGACTTCCTCGAAGTCCACTCCCTCACGCCGCACGTAGCCCTTTGCGACGAGGCACGCCTTGTGCTTTACAATGGCGCCATGCTCGTCCTTCTTTACTTTGAACACCCACATGAGCCCGATGGCTCGGTGCCCAGCAGGCAGTGTGGTGAGTGTCCAAGTGGCGTTGTCGTTGATCAACGCCAGCTCGTCCAACATCGCGTGGCGCCAGCAATCCTCTTGCTCAGCCTCCGCAAATGTGGTCGGCTCCTCGCCGGCCATCAGATGCAGGACCTCGTCGTCATCAGCGTCCTCATCCTCGAGCCGTTGCAGTGTTGCTGCAGCCTCGTCGAGGAGATCCCCCATGCGCTGAAACCTGTGGGGGGTGCCAACACTGTCGTCGGCGTCAAACAACTCCGGCCTTGCTGTTAGCGGGGTCGCGAACAGCCTCCCGGGAACCACCTTGCTTGATGTCGGGGTGTCTGGGGACACCATACCCGGGGACGGTGTTCTCGGGGTTGCGGTTCCCGGATCCACACCTCCCGGGCTTCCCGGCATGGCAATTCCCGAGGTCTTGCTTCCCGGGGTTGTAGAGTACATTTGGTACTCCACGGTGAAGGAGCTGCTTGCCGGGGCCTCCCCCGATGCCTCCCAAGTCCATCGCGCGTCTTCGTCGAAGATGACGTCGCGCGAGACATGCACACGCTTTGAGATGGGGTAGTACATCTTGTACGCCTTAGAGCCCGTCTCGTAGCCCATGAACACCATCGGGGTGCTCCTGTCGTCGAGCTTCTTTAGCTGTGGGCGCGCCGTCTTGACATGCCCGACGCAGCCAAAGGTGCGGAGGAAGCGTACATCGGGCTTCCTCCCGTACCACGCCTCGTAAGGCGTTCTGCCGATGACGCTCCTTGTGAAGGAGCGATTGAGGATGGAGACGGCCGTGAGCACGACCTCCCCCAATACGTGCTCGGCACCTGCTTTGCCTTGAGCATGCAGCGTGCCATCCCGAGCACCGTCTGGTTCCTCCGCTCGACAACGCCATTCTGCTGCGGCGAGTAAGGGGTTGTGAGGTGACGTTGCACCCTTTCTCGTCGCAGTGCTTGTAGAACGTGGCCGACGTGAACTCGCCGCCACGGCCCGTGCGCAGCACGCGGAGCTTGTGGCCACACTCGACCTCTGTTGCCGCTTGCTGCTTGACGATGGCTTGCTCCGCCTCATCCTTGGAGGCGAGGAGCAGCACCCACATGAATCTGCTATAGTCGTCGACGAGCAGCAGGATGTAGCGACGCCCTCCTGGCGTTGCCGGGGTGATTGGGCCGCAGAGGTCCCCGTGAACCAGCTCCAGGGGTTTCTGCGCCCGATAGCGTGCCTTCTCGGAAAAGGGCAGGCACCGCCGCTTCCCGGCAAGACACGCATCGCACAGCTCGTCGGCGTGCTTGATGTGAGGTAGCCCATGAACGAGGTTGCCTCGCGCCATCTTCCGCAACCCGTCGAAGTGTTGGTGTCCTAGCCGGGCATGCCAACGCCACGCGTTGGAGACATGGACCACGGCAAGGCACACAGGATGCACGGGTCGAAAGAAGAGCTTGTAGAGGCGGTTTGCCGAGCGGGTTACCTTGATGAGCAGCCTCTTCTGCTGGTCGCACATGGTGAGAACACCGCGCCGGATGTCGATTTTGAACCAGCCCTCGTCGAGCTGTCCAACACTCATGACGCTGCTCTTGAGCGCCGGGATGAAGTAGACGTCTGTGAATGCCCTATGATCACCTCCTTTGTCGGCGAAGACGACGGTCCCACGCCCCTGGATCTCCACCACAGATCCGTCCGCGAACCGCACCTTCCCGGTGATTGAGCCTTCCAGCTCCGCGAACGCATCGACTGAACCAGTCATGTGGTTCGTGGCGCTGGTGTCAAGGAACCAACCCTCACTTTGCTTGCCGCCTGCAAGCGTGGGTGTGGTTACGGCTCTCTCCTCGTTGAGGAAAACGTAGCCACACGCACATGCCGTGGTCAGGGAGCCATCTCCCGTCAACACGGTGGACCCCTAACACTTTGTTGTTGGGGTGTGACGGACCTGAGTCTCAGTGCGCTCCTGCACGGAGTCGATGGTCGCCAGCATCATGGTCGGAGCATGGTCCGCCATATGCGTCGTTGCCGCGCCAACTAGCGCGACCTCATCGGGTCCCGAGTTAGGGGACACCGTCGCTGGGGTGTGGCTCCCCCACACCCGAGCCTTCATCGCCTCCCAGTCGACAGGCCCCGAGAACATCGTTGTCGAGGTGTGACCTGTCACTGGAGTGATGGTTCCCGTGGATGGGTTCCGTGCCTCCTGCACGGAATGGGTGGTTGTCAGAGCCGTGGTCGCAACAGACGATGTGCTCTCCTGCACGGGCTTAACTCTTGCCAGCATCATTGCCGGCCCGCCGTCCATGTCAGCTGGGATGAGGTTTGTCGTTGCCGCGGCTGCCTCGTCGGCTTTCCTCCTGCAGCAATCCCGGATCCAGTGACCCGGCATGTTGCAGTAGCGGCACTTGCCACCGTTGCCAGCGCCTCGCCCTGCCTGGCTTGGCTTGCGACCGCGGTTGCCGCCGCCGCTCTGGGCGCGGCCTCCGCCTCTGCCGCGACCTCTGCTTCCCGTGGGGGCGCCTTCCCCATTGCCGGAAGAGCCGTCGCGGCCGCGCTGCTGAAGCTGCGCGTCCCACTGCTCCCTGGTGAGCAGTAGTTCACCGCCAGCACGGTTGTCGGCTTCGTCGCCGCGCTCCTCGACGACCTTGAGTCGCCCTACCAGCTCCTCGATCGTCATGGTGGAGAGATCAACCAGGCTCTCGATGGACCAGGCCAGTTGCTTGTACTGCCTGGGGACGACACGGAGGAACTTGAGAATCACCATCTTGTTGTCGATGGGATCTCCGAGCATTGCGAGCTCGTTGACGAGACCTTGCAGCCGCAAGGCGAAGTCGTCGACTTGTTCACCGGCGTTGAACCAGATCTCCTCGTACTGGAGGCGCAAGGTTTGGGCCTTCGACTCCGCACGGGTCGCATGGAGCATGGCGCATCCAGCTCACCTCCTGGCCTGCCTCGCAGCACGAGCGCGTCCGCCGCACGGATGTCCTCAGCCGAGCTCTGCTCGTCGGTCTTAGAACCGTCGTCGGCAATGCCTCCGTTCGGCATATGCTTCGGCATAACCTGAGGCTCTGATGCCAATTGTTAGCCCGAGCTAAGCTACTGACCACTACTCTTGCTCGCTCTACTTTCTGATCTTGCTATGCTCAAACACGCTAGTGAAGCACACACTCACTGGTGTAGCACACACACACACACACACACACACGAGTATCTAGTAGTAGTACTTGTATTAGCTCTTGGATTGCATTGGCGCTGGCTTGAGTGAGTTACAATGGGAGGGGTGGTGCAGTTTATATAGCACTTACAAACCGACATATGAGCTGCTTGAGCTCAGCCCTTACATCATCAACAGCTTCTACGTCACTGCTGACCTACAATAGTAGAAAATCAAAATGATCTTGCCAACTTACTGCTAATGCCTTCGTAGCTAAGTAATCTGCTGTTGGAAATATGCCCTAGAGGCAATAATAAAAGGATTATTATATTTCCTTGTTCATGATAATTGTCTATTGTTCATGCTATAATTGTATTGTTCGGAAATCATAATACATGTGTGAATACATAGACCACAATGTGTCCCTAGTAAGCCTCTAGTTGACTAGCTCGTTGATCAATAGATAGTCATGGTTTCCTGACTATGGACATGGGGATGTCATTGATAACGGGATCACATCATTAGGAGAATGATGTGATGGACAAGACCCAAACCTAAGCATAGCACAAAGATCGTATAGTTCGTTTGCTAGAGCTTTTCTGAATGTCAAGTATCATTCCTTAGACCATGAGATTATGCAACTCCCGGATACCGTAGGAATGCTTTGGGTGTATCAAACGTCACAACATAATTGGGTGACTATAAAGGTGCACTACAGGTATCTCCGAAAGTATCTGTTGGGTTGGCATGAATCGAGACTGGGATTTGTCACTCCGTGTGACGGAGAGGTATCTCTGGGCCCACTCGGTAAGACATCATCATAATGAGCTCAATGTGATCAAGGTGTTTTTCACGGGATGATGTATTACAGGAACGAGTAAAGAGACTTGCCGGTAACGAGATTGAACAAGGTATCAGTATACCAACGATCGAATCTCGGGCAAGTATCGTACCGATGGACAAAGGGAATTGAGTACGGGATTGATTAAGTCCTCGACATCGTGGTTCATCCGATGACATCATCGAGGAGCATGTGGGAGCCAACATGGGTATCCAGATCCCGCTGTTGGTTATTGACCGGAGATCGTCTCGGTCATGTCTGCATGTCTCCCGAACCCGTAGGGTCTACACACTTAAGGTTCGGTGACGCTAGGGTTGTTGAAGATATTAGTATGCAGCAAAACGAAGGTTGTTCGGAGTCCCGAATGAGATCCCGGACGTCATGAGAGGTTCCGGATTGGTCCGGAGGTGAAGAATTATATATAGGAAATGTCGTTTCGGCCATCGGGAAGGATTCGGGGGTCACCGGTATTGTACCGGGACCACCAGATGGGTCCCGGGGGTCCACCGGGTGGGGCCACCCATCCCGGAGGGCCCCGTGGGCTGAAGTGGGTAGGGAACCAGCCCATAGTGGGCTGGTGCGCCCCCCATGGGCCTCCCCCTGCGCCTAGGGTTGGAAACCCTAGGGCAAGGGGGCGCCCCACATGCCTTGGGGGGCAAGCCCCCCCTGGCCGCCGCCCCCCTGGAGATGGATCTCCAGGGCGGCGCCCCCCCCTAGGGGGCCTATATAAAGGGGGGGAGAGGGAGGGCAGCCGCACCCTGCAGCCTTGGCGCCTCCCTCTCCCCGTTACACCTCTCCCTCTCTCCACAGAAGCTTGGCGAAGCCCTGCTGGAACCCTGCTGCATCCACCACCACGCCGTCGTGCTGCTGGATCTTCATCAACCTCTCCTTCCCCCTTGCTGGATCAAGAAGGAGGAGACGTCGATCGTCCCGTACGTGTGTTGAACGCGGAGGTGCCGTCCTTTCGGCGCTGGTCATCGGTGATTCGGATCACGGCGAGTATGACTCCATCATCCACGTTCTCCTTGAACGCTTCCGTTGCGATCTACAAGTGGTATGTAGATGCTCTCCTATCCCCTCGTTGCTAGAATACTCCATGGATAGATCTTGGTGATGCGTAGGAAAATTTTAATTTCTGCTACGATCCCCAACAGTGGCATCATGAGCTAGGTCTATGCATAGTTTCTATGCACGAGTAGAACACAAAGTAGTTGTGGGCGTCGAATTGTCAATTCTTCTTGCTGTTACTAGTCCTATCTTGGTTCAGCGGTATTGTGGGATGAAGTGGCCCGGACCAACCTTACACGTACGCTTACGTGAGACCGGTTCCACCGACTGACATGCACTAGTTGCATAAGGTGGCTGGCGGGTGTCTGTCTCTCCCACTTTAGTTGGATCGGATTCGATGAACAGGGTCCTTATGAAGGGTAAATAGAGATTGACAATTCACGTTGTGGTTTTAATGTAGGTAAGAAACGTTCTTGCTAGCAACCTATAACAGCCACGTAAAAACTTGCAACAACAATTAGAGGACGTCTAACTTGTTTTTGCAGCAAGTGCTTTGTGATGTGATATGGCCAGAAGTTGTGATGAATCATGTGATGTATGAGATGATCTTGTTATTGTAATAGGAATCACGACTTGCATGTCGATGAGTATGACAACCGGCAGGAGCCATAGGAGTTGTCTTTATTTATTTGTGACCTGCGTGTCAACTTAAATCGTCATGTAATTACTTTACTTTATTGCTAAAGCGTTAGCCATAGTAGTAGAAGTAATAGTTGACGTGACAACTTCACGAAGACACGATGATGGAGATCATGATGATGGAGATCATGGTGTCATGCCGGTGACGACGATGAACATGGCGCCCCGAAGATGGAGATCAAAGGAGCAAAATGATGTTGGCCATATCATGTCACTATTTGATTGCATGTGATGTTTATCATGTTTTACATCTTATTTGCTTAGAACGACGGTAGCATAAATAAGATGATCCCTCATTAAAATATCAAAAATGTGTTCTCCCTAACTGTGCACCGTTGCTAAGGTTCGTCGTTCCGAAGCACCACGTGATGATCGGGTGTGATAGGTCCTTACGTTCGCATACAACGGGTGTAAGCCAGATTTACACATGCAATACACTTAGGTTGGATTGACGAGCCTAGCATGTACAGACATGGCCTCGGAACACGGAGGACCGAAAGGTCGAACATGAGTCGTACAGAAGATACGATCAACATGGAGATGTTCACCGACGATAACTAGTCCGTCTCACGTGATGATCGGACACGGCCTAGTTGACTCGGATCATGTATCACTTAGATGACTAGAGGGATGTCAAATCTGAGTGGAAGTTCATTCATTAATTTGATTAGATGAACTTAATTATCATGAACTTAGTCTAAATCTTTACAATATGTCTTGTAGATCAAATGTCCCACACTAATGTCACCCTCAACTTCAACGCGTTCCTAGAGAAAACTAAGCTGAAAGATGATGGCAGCAACTATTCGGACTGGGTCCGGAACCTGAGGATCATCCTCATAGCAGCCAAGAAAGATTATGTCCTAGATGCACCGCTAGGTGATGCACCATTCCCAGAAAACTACAAAAAAATGGAATTGATAGTGCCTCATATGCTTCATCTTTTTAATGTCTTTCGTGAGTATGATGGAAAGGAAAATTGTGCCAAAGTGTTAGAAGAAGAATGCATTAAAATGTTTGGCACTAAATCTTTGTATGATGAGCATGATTGCAATGTTGTTAGTATGAATTCCTTGAATATCCATGATGCTAATGATATGCAAAGCCACAAGCTTGGGGAAGCTATGTTTGATGAAGATGATATTTTTTGTCCCCCAAGCTTTGACGAGAAAATTCACTATGATGAAAGCATGCCTCCTATCTATGATGATTATTGTGATGACACGTATGCTTTAAAGAAAAATGATAACCATGAAACTTGTCATATTGATCTTAATTCACAATCATATGATAGTTATTTTGTTGAGTTTGCTCCCATTACTATTCATGAGAATAAATTTGCTTATGAGGAGAGTGATAAAAATTCTATGCTTGTAGATCATGAAAAGAATGCTTTAGGTGATGGTTAAATTGTTGAATTCATTCATGATGCTACTAAAAATTATTATGAGGGAGGAATATATGCTTGTAGGAATGGCAATAATATCAAGTTTCCTCTCTATGTGCTTAAAGTTTTGAAGTTATGCTTGTTTTGCCTTCCTATGCTAGTTGATTATTGTTCCCTTAAGTTGTTTGCTCACAAAATCCCAATGATTAGGAAGTGGGTTAGACTTAAATGTGCTAGTCATATTCTTCATGATGCTCTCTTTATGTTTCAGTTCCTATCTTTTATGTGAGCATCATTGAAATCGTCGTGCCTAGCTAGGGGCATTAAACGATAGCGCTTGTTGGGAGGCAACCCAATTTTATTTTAGTTTCTTGATTTTTGGTTCTGTTTAGGAATAAATAATTCATCTAGCTTATGTTTAGATGTGGTTTTGTGTTTTAATTAGTGTATGTACCAAGTAGAACCTTTGGGAAGACTTGGGTGAAGTCTTTATGATCATGCTGTAAAAAAACAGAAACTTTAGTGCTCACGAGATTAGCTAAAATAAATTACTGGAGAGTTCTATTTAGTTGATTATTTTTGAGTATGATTACTAGACAAATTCCTCAGGTCCACCAATTTATTTTAGAATTTTTGGAGTTCCATAAGTTTACGTTTGATACAGATTACTACAGATTGTTCTGGTTTTTGACAGATTCTATTTTTCATGTGTTGTTTGCTTATTTTGATGACTCTATGGCTGGTAAAATAGTTTATAAACCATAGAGAAGTTGGAATACAGTAGGTTTAACACCAATACAAATAAAGAATGAGTTCATTACAGTACCTTGAAGTGGTCTTTTGTTTTCTTTCGCTAACGGAGCTTACGAGTTTTCTGTTAAGTTTTGTGTTGTGAAGTTTTCAAGTTTTGGGCAAAGATTCGATGGACTATGGAATAAGGAGTGGCAAGAGCCTAAGCTTGGGGATGCCCAAGGCACCCCAAGGTAATATTGAAGGATAACCAAGAGCCTAAGCTTGGGGATGTACCGGAAGACATCCCCTCTTTCGTCTTCGTTCATCGGTAACTTTACTTGGAGCTATATTTTTATTCACCACATGATATGTGTTTTGCTTGGAGCGTCATGTCATTTTATTTAGTTTTGCTTGATGTTTGAATAAAATATCAAGATCTGAAATTCTTAAATGTTAGAGAGTCTTCACATAGTTACATAATTATACAACTACTCATTGATCTTCACTTATATCTTTCGGAGTAGTTTGTTGTTTGCTCTAGGGCTTCACTTATATCTTTTAGAGCACAGCGGTGGTTTTATTTTGTAGAAATAGATGAACTCTCATGCTTCACTCATATTATTTTGAGAGTCTTAAATAGCATGGTAATTTGCTTAAATAATCCTAATATGTTAAGCATACAAGATTTTTAAGAATTCTTATGAGTGTGTTGAATCCTAAGAAAAGTTTGATGCTTGATAATTGTTTTGAGATATAAAGATGGTGATATTAGAGTCATGCTAGTTGAGTAGTTGTGAATTTGAGAAATACTTGTGTTAAAGTTTGTGATTCCCGTAGCATGCACGTATGGTGAACCGTTATGTGATGAAGTCGGAGCATGATTTATTTATTGATTGTCTTCCTTATGAGTGGCGGTCGGGGACGAGCGATGGTCTTTTCCTACCAATCTATCCCCCTAGGAGCATGTGCGTAATAGTTTTCTTTGATAACTTGTAGATTTGTGCAATAAGTATATGAGTTCTTCATGACTAATGTTCAGTCCATGGATTATACGCACTTTTCTTCCTTCCACCATTGCTAGCCTCTCTAATACCGCGCAATTTTCGCCGGTATCATACACCCACCATATACCTTCCTCAAAACAGCCACCATACCTACCTATCATGGCATTTCCATAGCCATTCCGAGATATATTGCCATGCAACTTACCACCGTTTCGTTTATTATGACACGCTTCATCACTGTTATATTGCTAGCATGATCATGTAGTTGACATCGTATTTGTGGCAAACCACCATTCGTAATTCTTTCATACATGTCACTCTTGATTCATTGCATATCCCAGTACACCTCCGGAGGCATTCACATAGAGTCATATTTTGTTCTAAGTATCGAGTTGTAATTGTTGAGTTGTAAGAAAAATAAAAGTGTGATGATCATTATTTTTAGAGCATTGTCCCAACTGAGGAAAGGATGATGGAGACTATGATTCCCCCACAAGTTGGGATGAGACTCCGAACGAAAAATAAAAAAAAGAAAAGAGGCCATTAAAAAAAGAGAAAAGACCCAAATAAAAAAATAAAAATAAAAAAAGAGAAAAAAATGAGAGAAAAGTAGAGAAGGGACAATGTTACCATCCTTTTACCACACTTGTGCTTCAAAGTAGCACCATGATCTTCATGATAGAGAGTCTCTCATTTTTTCACTTTCGTATACTAGTGGGAATTTTTCATTATAGAACTTGGCTTGTATATTACAATGATGGGCTTTCTCAAAATGCCCTAAGTCTTCGTGAGCAAGCGAGTTGGATGCACACCCACTTAGTTTCTTTTGTTGAGATTTCATACACTTATAGCTCTAGTGCATCCGTTGCATGGCAATCCCTACTCACTCACATTGATATCTATTGATGGGCATCTCCATAGCCCGTTGATACGCCTAGTTGATGTGAGACTATCTTCTCCTTTTTGTCTTCTCCACAACCACCATTCTATTCCACTTGTAGTGCTATGTCCATGGCTCATGCTCATGTATTGCGTGAAGATTGAAAAAGTTTGAGAACATCAAAAGTATGAAACAATTGCTTGGCTTGTCATCGGGGTTGTGCATGATTTAAATACCTTGTGTGGTGAAGATGGAGCATAGCCAGACTATATGATTTTGTAGGGATAACTCTCTTTGGCCATGTTATTTTGAGAAGACATGATTGCTTTGTTAGTATGCTTGAAGTATTATTATTTTTATGTCAATATAAACTTTTGTCTTGAATTTTTCGGATATGAATATCCATGCCACAATTAAGAAGAATTACATTGAAATTATGCCAAGTAGCACTCCGCATCAAAAATTCTTTTTTATCATTTACCTCCTCGAGGACAAGCAGGAATTAAGTTTGGGGATGCCTGATACGTCTCCAACGTATCCATAATTTTTGATTGCTCCGTGCTATATTATCTACTGTTTTGAACAATATTGGGCTTTATTATCCACTTTTATATTATTTTTGGGACTAACCTATTAACCGGAGGCCCAGCCCAGAATTGTTGTTTTTTTTGCCTATTTCAGTGTTTTGAAGAAAAGGAATATCAGACGGAGTCGAAACGAAATGAAATCAACTAGAGAAGTTATTTTTGGAAGGAAAGCTACCGGAAAAGCTTGGAGTGCACGTCAGGAAAGGAACAAGGGAGTCACGAGGGTGGGGGCGCGCCCACCCCCTAGGGCGCGCCCCGTGCCTCGTGGGCCCCTCGTGGCTCACCTGACTTACTTCTTCCGCCTATATAACTCCATATACCCTAAAACTTCCAGAGAACAGAATAGATCGGGAGTTCCACCGCCGCAAGCCTCTGTAGCCACCAGAAGTCAATCGGGTGAAGGAAATATTCCCTAGAGGCAATAATAAAGTTATTATTTATTTCCTTATTTCATGATAAATGTTTATTATTCATGCTAGAATTGTATTAACCGGAAACATAATACATGTGTGAATACATAGACAAACAGAGTGTCACTAGTATGCCTCTACTTGACTAGCTCATTAATCAAAGATGGTTATGTTTCCTAACCATGGACAAAGAGTTGTTATTTGATTAATGGGATCACATCATTAGATGAATGATCTGATTGACATGACCCATTCCATTAGCTTAGCACCCGATCGTTTAGTATGTTGCTATTGCTTTCTTCATGACTTATACATGTTCCTATGACTATGAGATTATGCAACTCCCGTTTACCGGAGGAACACTTTGCGTGCTACCAAACGTCACAACGTAACTGGGTGATTATAAAGGTGCTCTACAGGTGTCTCCAAAGGTACTTGTTGGGTTGGCGTATTTCGAGATTAGGATTTGTCACTCCGATAGTCGGAGAGGTATCTCTAGGCCCTCTCGGTAATGCACATCACATAAGCCTTGCAAGAATTGCAACTAATGAGTTAGTTGCGAGATGATGTATTACGGAACGAGTAAAGAGACTTGCCGGTAACGAGATTGAACTAGGTATAGAGATACCGACGATCGAATCTCGGGCAAGTAATTACCGATGACAAAGGGAACAACGTATGTTGTTATACGGTCTGACCGATAAAGATCTTCGTAGAATATGTATGAGCCAATATGAGCATCTAGGTTCCGCTATTGGTTATTGACGGGAGACGTTTCTCGGTCATGTCTATATTGTTCTCGAACTGTAGGGTCCGCACGCTTAAGGTTTCGATGACAGTTATATTATGAGTTTATGAGTTTTGATGTACCGAAGGAGTTCGGAGTCCCGGATGAGATCGGGGACATGACGAGGAGTCTCTAAATGGTCGAGACGTAAAAATCGATATATTGGACGACTATATTCGGACATCGGAAAGGTTCCGAGTGATTCGGGTATTTTCGGAGGTACCGGGGAGTTACGGGAATACGGGGAAGAGTATTGGGCCTTAATGGGCTTTAGTGGGAAGGAGCCACGAGGTGGCGCGCGCCCCTCCCAAGCCCAGTCCGAATTGGACAAGGGGTTTGGGGCGCGGCCCCCCTCTCCCTTCCTTCTCCACTTCCCTCCTTTCCCCCCTTCTCCTAGTTGGACTAGGAAAGAAGGAGTCCTACTCCCGGTGGGAGTAGGACTCCCCTTGGCGCGCCCCCCTCCTAGGGCCGGCCTCCTCCCTCCCTTGCTCCTTTATATACGGGGCAGGGGGCACCCCATAGAACACACAAGTTGATCTTCGTGATCGTTCCTTAGCCGTGTGCGGTGCCCCCCTCCATCATATTCCACCTCGGTCATATCGTTGCAGTGCTTAGGCGAAGCCCTGCGTCGGTAGAACATCATCATCGTCATCACGCCGTCGTGCTGACGAAACTCATCCCCGAAGCTTTGCTGGATCGGAGCCCGGGGAGCGTCATCGAGCTGAACGTGTGCTAAGAACTCGGAGGTGCCGGAGTAACGGTGCTTGGATCGGTTGGACCGGGAAGACGTACGACTACTTCCTCTATGTTGTGTCAACGCTTCCGCTTCGGTCTACGAGGGTACGTAGACAACACTCTCCCCTCTCGTTGCTATGCATCACCATGATCTTGCGTGTGCATAGGAATTTTTTTGAAATTACTACGTTCCCCAACATCGGGACCCTGTTCCGGCACCCTGCCGGAGGGGGGAACCCTCACCGGTGTCCATCTTCATCATCCCGACGCTCTCCATGACGAGGAGGGAGTAGTTCACCCTCGGGGCTGAGGGTATGTACCAGTAGCTATGTGTTTGATCTCTCTCTCTCTCTCTCTCTCTCTCTCTCTCTCTCTCTCTCGTGTTCTTGAGGTGATTCGATCTTGATGTATCACGAGCTTTGCTATTATGGTTGGATCTTATGTTGCTTCTCCCCTCTACTCTATTGTAATGGATTGAGTTTTCCCTTTGAAGTAATCTTATCGGATTGAGTCTTTAAGGACTTGAGAACACTTGATGTATGTCTTGCCGTGCGTATCTGTGGTGACAATGGGATATCACGTGATTCACTTGATGTATATTTTGGTGATACTTGTGGGTTCTGCCCATGAACCTATGCATAGGGGTTGGCACACGTTTTTGTCTTGATTCTCCGGTAGAAACTTTTGGGCACTCTTTGAAGTACTTTGTGTTGGTTTGAATAGATGAATCTGAGATTGTGTGATGCATATCGTATGATCATACCCACGGATACTTGAGGTGACATTGGAGTATCTAGGTGACATCAGGGTTTTGGTTGATTTGTGTCTTAAGGTGTTATTCTAGTACGAACTCTAGGGCTGTTTTTGACACTTATAGGAATAGCCCAATAGATTGATTGGAAAGAATAACTTTGAGGTGGTTTCGTACCCTACCATAATCTCTTTGTTTGTTCTCCGCTATTAGTGTCTTCGGAGTGACTCTTTGTTGCATGTTGAGGGATAGTTATATGATCCAACTATGTTATTACTGTTGAGAGAACTTGCACTAGTGAAAGTATGAACCCTTGGCCTTGTTTCCTATCATTGCAATACCATTTATGCTCACTTTTACCACTTGTTACCTTGCTGTTTTTATATTTTAAGATTACAAAAACCTATATCTACCATCCATATTGCACTTGTATCACCATCTCTTCGCCAAACTAGTGCGCCTATACAATTTACCATTGTATTGGGTGTGTTGGGGACACAAGAGACTCTTTGCTATTTGGTTGCAGGGTTGCTTGAGAGAGACCATCTTCATCCTACGCCTCCTACGGATTGATAAACCTTGGGTCATCCACTTGGGGGAAATTTGCTACTGTCCTACAAACCTCTGCACTTGGAGGCCCAACAACGTCTACAAAAAGAAGGTTGTGTAGTAGACATCAGACGACGCGGGGCCGGGGAAGACGCGACAGTGGAAGCCCGCGCGGAGAGGAGTATGAGGGTTCACCGGTTCGGCTGCGGTGTGAGGCAGCCGTCACCGCAGAATAACATGGGGTGTGGGTGAGTAGAGGGATGCCCTGGCCAGCGGTGGGAGTAGTAGGGGCGTTAAGGCCTGCGCGGCAGCACAGCCGGCCATGGGAGGCGGGAGTAGGCGGTCCCGCCCGCGCTGCTTTGGCGGCTGGAGCAAGAAGATCAGAGATTGAAGAAACACGACGGCCGTTGGATTGACATCCAACGGTTACGTCTGCTAGAATCGTTTGTTGACGTATATAATAACTAAAAAAATCTTGCATACGCGTCAACTAAACAGGCCCACAAGTCAAACCACTCCCTCTTTTTTTAATAATTTATATATAGCTCATGGCAAGTTCTTATGCTATTTATTGCAGTCGTTGTTTTGGTTGGCTAGGGCCAATTTCGCATATTTCTGTGGGTTCCAAACTATTTTTAATACCGAAATGTCGAGCCAGATTTATAGTACCTTGAAGATATATTTAAATTAGGTTAATGCCCAGTGAAATAGGAATCTGAAAAATGTGATTTTTTTAGAAATTATAAAGTAATTGCCAATTTGTCATCTGTTTTTATATTACAACCCATTTCATATAACTTTCAAGATTTGCAGGCGTCTTGAAAGAGTTGCAGCCCATCAGGGCGTAGAAAAATAAGTAGGCCTGGATTGGGTATTCTTCAGAAAAAATAAACTGGGCTCATTTTCACAAAGAAAAAATAGCCGGGCTGGTCACATGGTGAACATAAAATATAAGCATGGGCTAGACGGGCCACAGCCCAGTTCAAACCCTGCTCCGTCTCAACAATACCAAACAAAAAAATATACTGCTCGAGTAGCTACGTCCCAGGTGTCAGCTGATCTTGTGTTGTTCTCTTGTCTATTGACTATATACGCTCACAATGTCGTGGGTCCCAGATGTCAGGAAAACACTAGGAGGAAGCATTTTATTTTTCCATACGATGACGTGGTGGGCCCCTACTGTCATCCTCTCCACGTACTTATGTCGATTCCTATTGTTTGTTGACCATGTTGACAACACGAGAGGGCGGCGCCGCGGCGAGTGCACCAAAGCGTGCGGAGGACGTCGGCGTTAACGATTTAGGAGACGGTGGGGCGGCGATGCATGCGCTAAGGAGCAACCAGCCGTGGGAGGCGGAAGCAGGCGGCCCCATCGGCGCTGGTTTGGTTTTGGCGGCTGGAGGAAGACAGGACTGAAGAAACACGACAGACTGTAAAAGCAGCAGGAGTACTTAAGAACCTTAACTGAAACCAGCAGGGGCACTTAACAACCAAAGCTGAAAGCAGTATGAGTACTTATACAGGTTCAACCGTACAAAGCACGCCTCGAACAGTGCTACTTTGCCTACAGTTAACCAAGGGTGAGGCCACCAAGCCCCAGGACAAGGCCCAGGCGCCACCCCGCGCATCCACAACCTTCTGAAAGCGGCTTCATCTCGCAACGTGGTCAATAAACAGGATATTCGCTTTAGAGCCATGGAAAAGCATGAACATAATCTTCTGTCCTATTCTCCAAGATGGACGGGCCTTCATTATTTGAGACCACCCATGAATAAGTATCTTTTCACCTCCAAGGGGAATTGAGTAGGTCGACATAAACATCATGTTGTGACCAAGCGCAAGTCTGACCCGACCATGGCCAGGCATCTGTATAGGAACAATAGAACTCAGCAGTTCCTGTTTCAAGAAGATCACAGCTGTAAAACTACGTATAAGCAATAGTTTATGAACAACATATATAACAGAAAACAGCTCGCACCATAAGTTTCTCGACACAGTTGGACCTGTTCAACGAGTGCAGCAGTAGCACACATATCCCATGTGGCCTTCCACCATTCAAACGCCCCACAAGGACCTCAAGACGATCAATAAAGTGTAGGAACTTGTGGATGTCAATCCAGTCAACTTCAGTGCCATTAGTAACAGCCGAGTTATTACAGAGTAACAACACAAGCAGACTGCTAACTCTGAAAAAACCTACACGTGCCACCAATTATAAGAAAATATTAGTTAGAAGTAGCATCTTCGTGAGAGATTCATTGCTACTTCTAAAGTTAAATTGTGATTAGTTAGATAGAATAGGTGGATTAAGAAGTAATCGAGGCAACAAGGAAGAACCAGATACAAAACTAACATGGATGAACAATTGGAATGACGTCGGGGTGGAAGATCGCAGTGAAGATGAGACCAGGTTCTGCTATTTCCATCTACATTCGTCCGCCAACTTTCAGTCCGTAACACTTGAAAAAGTTTATCCAAGTTCGGCCATAAAAAAAGCAGCGATCTTCTTGGTTCATGAACGCAACTCGGAACTTATATCCATGGCTTGTCTTCACTGTGACCATTAAACTAGTGTATTCAGTTATGGCAAGGCCGAGCATCTTGAGTACATGTGTTCTGGCAGAGCAAATAATACACTGTAGGAAAAATAATATGAGAACACAACATGTTCAAAAAAGCCTCACCCTCCCGGATAGAAAAGAGGATTCTAGGAACATACTGTGCGCATTTCAAAATGCTGTGTTAGGATGAGAAGGAACAAGTGTGGCATCTCACCGAGGGCGCAGAAACCTGTAGGGTACTCGCACTTTGGGCACTGCAAATGAAACACACTAGATCCAGTAGTAAGAAAAATGCATCAACGGTGGCGGCTGCCATCCTAGGAATACCTGCGACCAAGGGACTTGGATTTATCGGGGATGGGTGAAGAATTCGTACCTGGTTCTCCATGAGAAAACCCTATGCAATCGCCGAGAGGGGGTTTTCTCTGAATAAGCAGACGAGGGAGAAGGGGATTCAGGCCCAGTGAAATTGCCGCTTCGTCCGTCCAGCTTACTGCTAAAGCTGGAAAGGGGGGTTGTGATTTGACGGCTCATTAGGCATTACTGCGGCACTACGACCGGGGTGTGTCTACCGTGAAGTTGTGCACTCTAATTTGTGCATATGGCACGTGGACCCCGTTGTCGGTTGCCCCACATATCAGCGAAAGGAAGTAGAAAGACAGGAGTAACTAGTTACACATAAATATATTTTTTGACAGAGAGATACTCCCTCTGTAAAGAAATATACAAATCTTTTATATCACAGGCTCACCTTGCCGAGAAATATACTCCCTCTGCAATGCACGGGCATTATGGGGGTTCAACTTTTTTTATGGGGGTTCAGTTGAGAATATAATACTCACACAGGCTCACGGTTCTGGACTTTGGGCCGCAGGCCGACCCTGCATGTTTGGGGGCCCATGTGTTCTACCTCAGCGCTTTTCATATTGCAAGCGATCGATATGGCGCTGGTTTTAGATGCTGTAGCAAGGCGAATACACAAAATTGAATAAATCACGCCAGCTGTTGGAATGAAATCGAACGACAGTTCCTAACCAGCAATCAGAGTTGCGATTCTATCAATGATATACCATGTGATAAATAATACTATCGTACTACTTATACACACAGGACACTTGTTTCACCATGCCTAATTATTACATCAAAATCTCTCGGAGGATAGATCAGTTTGGCAGTTGCGTGCTGCTACTGAAGAATTTCAAAGTTGATTTGGACCAGCTCTCCTTGCCGAGAAAGTTCGATTTTGACATCATCCCCTACCACAAGATATGATTTAGATTTGAACCTTGACCATCCTTTAGCATCAATCATCATGCAACCATCCTTTGTACTTATGGTATGTTGAGCAGGTTCATTCACACCAAGGCTGCGCATGGTAAGAGAAACTTGGCCGCGGTCGCCCGGATTGTTGAACGACTCCCTCGTTGCTCTAGAAATTCTCTGTTTGCAAACAAGAAGACATACCCAAACAGTTAGATCAACACAGTGAATCATGTGAAACAACATGGAAAGAAAAAAGAACGAAGCACTTGGGCGGCCAATGCTTACCAAGAAGGTGGACATGTCGGTTTTTGTAAGGACTTTGGTATATGAAGTGCGAACTACAGCCCAGTCTGTTGCTGGTGCAACTGCACAGGCCGGAGCATATGCAAGTGCAAGTGTTGGTGCAGGTGCCGAAGCCGCTGCTGCTACCGGAGATGGTGCTCCTTGTAGAGCTAGTGCCGGTGTCGAAGCAGGTGCCGATGTCGATGCCCGATCCTCCGGTAGATTAGACTGATCCGCTGACGCGGTCGGTGCCCAATCCTCAGCTGGATCAGACTGAGCTGCTGCCACGCTGTCAGTGCTAGAGCAACTGCCGGTGCTCGATTTGTGTGAGACATCGGCGATCGTGTCTGGTCTGCTATGATCAGCTTTCTAACTTGACTAGGATCCGTGACCGTGATCCAGTTTTTTTCTTCATTTCTTTTAAATGTGAGAAGGACTAATTGTGGCGTTTTTGTTAAACCAAACTGCAGTTCATCATAGGGATTCAGCTTGTACTCAAACAATAGACTGGTCCAATTTTTTCCAGTAATATAAGTGATGGACGGTGCCTTCGTTACTGACACGACATAAGAAGTGAAACCTGCAAAAATAGCCATCGTAGAGCAAACCAAACGGTTTATTCTGTGATGAATATCACATGGCAAAACCTGCATCGTAAAATTGCAAGAAAAGAAAGAAAACATGACATTAAATCAATAAGATTTAGATAGTAAATCAATAAGATTTACTTCATGTGACACGAGTGAATCCTTACCGGGAAATCACTATGTTGAAGTACTAAATAGAAGATTGATCGTCCAACTACGCGTGTCATGCAGGGGCCCGCCTACTCCCACAAGCAGGACAGTCCAAAGGTTGTGACAAATCGTATGGACCGAACATCCATGGGACTGGAAATCATGGTGGGTGCGATAAACCTTGCAATGCATACAGATATTGGAGTGTAACCGTAATTGATAAACCGTCCTCACAAAAAATATGATCTGGATACTTCAAAATATACTTGCTGAATTGAGTGGACAGACATTAACATAGACCGTTCTCAAGACTGACCACACACCAAAAGCGGCAGTACTAATAAACAATACATGGTTCACAAACACAAATCAAGTACTGATTAATAGTACTTACAACAGACAAGCAAAGTTGCACTAACTAAACTCTGCAGACTATTTCTTGCCACCGACCTACGGGATGAACTCCGCATAATTGACTAGGCCATGGTCTTCGTGTGAGATGTCTACATGCACCATCACCATCTTGTCAACCTTGGAGAACCTAACAGAGTGGTCTTTCCACTTATAAACATGATGATGAAGACAGGCCGCATCAGATTTGTTGGGAAGCTTTACAAGAACCACACCCTTCGTAATCAAAGGCACAGCCAGGAAATTGTTGTGGTCAAGTACAGCCTCGAGAACACGCCTGACAACAATGCTACAGGAAAACACTAGTTCAGGACACGTGGTGACAAGGACACAGCAGCTGGATAGTTCAGTAGTAGAACTCATCATCAGTTCTTCTAGTTCACACGGCATGACTTCGAGAACTTCATCTCCACCGTGGACCTGGTTCTAATTCAAACAGAAACCATATTTAATTACTACCTCCGTTTAGAAATATAAGATGATTTTCGATATTATACTCCATATATGACTACATATACGCACAGAAATGAGTGGACAAAGACAGTAGAACATGTCTTCAAAGGCATGGGAGCAGAGGGATTACATGCAATATCCATAACACAAGTTACTGAGGCAAATATACCCTCTTAAAAGGTAGCATTGATGTTCATAGAGTACTCCCTCTGTCCCAAAATTCTTGTCTTAGATTTTTCTAGATACGGATGTATCAAGTCACATTTTAGTATTAGATACATCCGTATCTAGACAAATCTAAGACAATAAATTTGGGACAGAGGGAGTAGTTGAAAGTAATCTATAAGAAATCAGTGTTAACCTCTCGCATGTTTTGGTCAAAAGAGGAATTTAGAACCGTCATTTGGCACACTAAAATCACATGCAATATCACCCAGAAAGTTGTATTACCAGTACTAGTACTGCGTGTTAGATGAAAAAACACGATCAAGATCGAGAAAAAGATCACCAACAAGAGACATTACCTGGACTTGCTTAATGAGGGATCCCGGAGAGGGGGGCTTGGACAAGGAAATGGCTTTGAGCTTGTCTGTGGTAGTCTCGGCGGGGTGCTTGCACTTCTTCGTACCATGAGCCTCGACGTTTTTGGCCAGAGCCATACACATCACGTCGGCCGGTGCTCCGGCGTCCATCCAAGAGAGGAAGCTGGGAGAGAAGAGTGAAAGGAGGAACGAGATGAGGGAGAAGCGAAGCGACTGGGGGTTTTCTTCAAGAGAGGAAGCTGAGAGAGAAGAGTGAAATGATGGTCGCTTCGTCCGTCCAACTTACTGCTAGAAAGGAGGGGGTTTTGTGATTTGACGGCTCATTGGGCATTACTGCGACGGTTTGATCGGGGTAGTCTACCGTCACTCTACTACGGAGTAATTTAGTGCATGGCTGGTGGACCCAGGTGTTGGTTGTCCCACACGTCGGCGAAAGTGAGTAATTTAGTGCATGGCTGGAGGAGGATCCGCTCGGTAGAGCGTGTCCATTGTTTTTCTGAAGAAAAAAATGATTAGAACAAGCATTTCCACTCTTATGACGGAGGAGTGCGGAACACGGCAACCACTTGAACATACATAGTGTTCCTACTACTAGGCATGTGCAGTGGTTCATACGTCAGTACTACCCAATCTTGTTGCTAGTGTAGTAAGATATGACAATAACAAATGATGTTGTGCGCATGTCAACTACTCCTATATGTAACATAGTACCGCTTTTTCGACTGTCCGGTCGAGAATGAACGGTGAGATCAATGTTAACATAACTAGGTCCACAGTGCAGGGAGAGTACGATGCTATAGTACTCCATGAAACATGAACCATATGAAGCACGAATAGTGTTAGGCAGGGTGTATTAAGGGTGCATGGGATGGGAGCAAAAGTTCCCTTCTCGACCCACTTTTGGGTGTTTGGCAGAGTGCATGAAGGGTGCATGAATCCACACTAGTAGGTTGACAAAAATACACGAAGAGGAAACAACTATATTGAGATGAGAATGCAACCAAACACACCCACATGCTTTGTGCTACAGTGACTGATCTGCATCGTCTGAGTTTGATCCAACGGTCATGTTGTGCCAAGACATGGACATGCCCATGCAGAGGGCGCCTAAACACCACCGAAGTCCCTCTGCTTCTCGAGGCGCACGACGTTGGTGATGCAGGGTCCAGCCGCCCGCAGAGCCCGCTCCCGATCGATGGGAGCCAGCTCGTCAAAGACGGCGTCCAATGGTACGAATGGATTCCGGTGACGGAGCCCTGAAAGGATTCGCCTGGCAACGGCGACGGCAGCCTGCAACCCCTCCTTGTCCATCTCAGCCCCCACCATCGCGCGGAGACGGCTTAGCTCCTTGGAAATATAGGTGAAGAAGGAGACCAGGTCAGTAAGCCGCAGCTCGTTGAAGTCGACCGGGTGGTCGAACGGGTTTAGCCTGACGGTCGACATCGTCGCGTTGGCACGACGGTAGGCATCGCACAGCCGCAACACGTGCGTGGCAACTTGGTTCACCACGTGGCTGAGGCGATCCTGGACCTCGTCACGATCGGCCCGCTCGCGCTCCAGCCGGCTCCCCTGACGGCCTATCATATCTCCCTCTTTCTGCAGCAACACCGCCGACGCCTCGAGCATCTTTGTGGTGGACGCATGCCGCTTTTGAAGCTCCGTGAACTCCCACACATAACAGAGGAGCATGGCACTCCTCTCCTCCTTGAGCTCACGGAGCTCCATGTCCTTGGCCCTGAGCTCCGCATCCTTGGCATGGAGCTCCTGTGTCAGGCGCCTCACCTCGGACTCTGTGATCTGCAGCACCACCATGGCACCAGGTAGAAGCAATGGGGAGAGGAAGCAAAGGGGGAGAAACGGCTGAAAGGCAATTCAATCTACGGGAAGGCGGAGGGAGCAGAGAATCTTTTGGTTTTCACCATGGTAAAACACCAGTCGACGACTTCTCACATCAGGGAGCACTGGGTTTTTACAGGTGGAGTCATCATGACTAATTACTGTCGCGCCTGCTCCCGTCAATCAAAAAATTAAAAATCCTGCCGTGCCTGCTCCCGTCAATTAAAAAATTAAAAATCCTGCCGCACCCAAACACCAGAGCAACCCCGCGGTGGATATTTAAATTTACCTGCCGGCAAGTAGATAAAAAAGGGGTGAAAAACAAATGTGGCAGCGGCCTAGCTAATCGCTCGAACTAGCCCAACTAGCTAGCCACCGTGCTTCACTGATGTACTCGGCGGGAAAGGTGGTCTTTCATGATTTGATGACTCATTCACTTGCTTCGGCGCTACGACCGAGGAGGACCCAGAAAATGCGCGGTAGGGCGTCCCACGTCAGGAAGAATATATGCGTGCACCACCCGGGAGGACCCCGAAACCGCGCGGTCGGGTGTGCCACGTCTCGGCACGGAGGAAAAATGCGCGTGTAAAAATATACTGTATTGGACGTAGTACCTATGGTTCGACCTTGGGACCCAGCCAGTCCGTCAAAAACACCCCACTAGCCACACAGCTTCATCATGCAAACGTGGCACGAAGGATAGATGTGGTTAGCTCCGTCTCGACCAGCCACAACGTCTCTTGTTCTAGGCGATTCTTCTATTTTCCAAGCTTTTTTGGTTGTAATAACACCACGGCAAGCTAGCGCCGCTCTTCGTGTGTGCCCGTGCAAACGTTAGATGATGGAGAGAAGAGAGATTGAGATCGCAGACCTGGGACCCACCAGTAAGTGAGACAATGGTCATGCAAATGTTGACGAGGCACTCCCTCTACTCTACCCAACGCAAGTACTGTATAAAATCAAGTTATGGGACAAACCCAACAACCATTCGTTTTTTCAGGCTATCGACTTACGCTTTGTAGTCCAGGTTGCCAGTTCGAATCTCGTCTTTCAGATTTGTTAGTTTTAGGTCCAAATTTGATTAATGACAAGTGGGACCCCCGTGTGTTGTTCTGATATTTAAGTGTAGGATGGTTTTTTTGAACAAACACTTTGCGCAGTTAGACAAGTAGCGACACGAGTTACACGTATTTTGCAAGTTTACGAACAAAAATGACAGCAGCATAGAATATCACATCCACCCCGCAACTTAGATACTATGGTGATACGAGTTTTTACACCGTTGGAAGTGAGATCCAATGGCTTGGGAGTAGTCTTTGTAATTATGCGCAATTTCCAAACTCTCCAAAGGTTTTTTTGCAAATAAAACATTCATGCCTCGTGTGTGCCGCTGCATCTTCGATCCAACGGCTCCCCGGTGCTCATATTAGGTGCTCCCCGTAGCTTAATTACCCGCTACGGTGATATGAGCATCTAGGTCGTATGATCAGTGATCAGATGGCACATGCGTAGTACTTGTACTTTCTGCTCATTTCCTAAACTATATCAGCCGTATATTGCAAAAACATTCGAACATCCTACTATGGGCCGTTAGATCTCAGTGAACTCGTATCACCATAGAATCTACGGTGCGGGAGCACCTCATACTCTCCCGTGCGAGAAAAACATAAGGTGCTATCGCAGCTTGGATGCTACGGTGATACGAGCTTGGAGGTCGTTTGATCTGAGATCCAATGGCATCTGAGCAGTCTTTGTGCTTGTAAGCAGTGGCCGAACTCTTTTGGGGCTTTTCTGCAAAAAACCATTCGAACCACCGAGGAGGTGTTGGTTCACAAATCCAACGCCTCCGAAGAGCTTGTATCACCAAAGCATCTAAGGTGTGGTAGCACATGATATTCTTACATACAGGAGAATATGATGTCCTCCTTCATCTTAGATGCTACGGTGATACGAGCTTCAAGGTCGTTGGATATGGGATCAAAGGGCATCTAAGTAGCTTCGAGGCTCGCTCTCATCACAAATAAGATTGACGGCTTAGGAAGTGAAGAGATGACCGATAGATTCATCATCAAGAAGATCCTAAGAGCCTTGGATGGAAAATATGGTACCATGTGCACATTGATCCAAATGATGCCCAATTACAAAGATCTCAAGCCAACGGAAGTCATTGGAAGAATTGTTGCTCATGAGATGTCACTCAAGGATAAGGAAGAGCTTCACAACAAGTCAAGTGGTTCTTACAAAGCCTCATATGATGCCCCTACATCATCAAGTGGGAAACAAACCTTCAATGAGGAATTGAGCCTAATGGTGAAGAATTTCAACAAGTTCTACAAGAGTAGAAGCAAGGAAAGAAGTTCCAAGTCAAGGTCCTACAATGACAAGAGATCTTTGAGTCGTGAATGTAATTGCTACAATTGTGGAAGACCCGAACACTACTCCAATGAGTGTACGGCTCCCTACAAAAGAAGAGAAGATTCACCCAAAAGGAGAAGTAGAAGAGAAGAATCACCACCTGGAGAAAGGAGGAGTAGAGATGATCATTAAGAACAAAGAACATCATGGAGAAGCAAGGATTCGGAAAGGAAGGAAAAATCATCAAGGAGCTACGCAAAACGAAGACATCAAGCTCATGTTGGTGAATGGGTATCCGGCTCCGACTCCGACCATCACTCCGAAAGAAGTTATCACTCCGACTCCGAATATACTCAATATGAAGGTGTTGCCAGTCTAGCACTTGTGTCAACCAACTCCTACGACATATTTGACTCACCAAATGAAGGAATTGGAAGATGCTTCATGGCTAAATTCCCAAAGGTATCACACCCCGAGTATGTTGATTTCAATAGTGATGAAGATGATTTGCTAGGTGATGATGATTTACTTGTTGACAACTCTAGTGATAAAAACTATGATGAACTTACTATTAATCATGATAATCAAGATAAAAGGAATGATGATGATAAGAAGGATATTGAGCATCTAACTAAAGAACTAAACACTCTTAAGTTAGCTCATGAAACTACCTTGGAAGATCATTGAGAACTTTTAAAGACTCATGAGAAGTTACGCTTTGAAAAGCTCAACCTTGAGCAAGAGCATGAGTTCTTAAAAGCAATCAATGATGATCTTCGCAAGAAAAGTTCTTCTTACATTGCCAAGCATTTACTCTTGTCTACTTACGTGCCACAAGTTAAATCTAGCTACAAGAGTAAGAAAGATTCCTCTTCTAGTAGTAACAACAATCATGTTAAATCCAATATTGTTGCTTCTAGTAGTTCTCTTGATTCCACTAATGATTCTCTTAGCCAAGTTACTCTTGAGTAAGAAAATAGCCTATTGAAGGGAATTATAGAGAAAGGTGTCTACAAGAGTCTTGCCGGAAGTAAGCAATTTGAGGAAATTGTACGCAAGCAAGGAAGACATTGGAAGAATCAAGGTGTTGGTTTTGAACGAAAGTTCTATGCCAATGGAGTTGAGTGGTAAGAAGATCAATACCCCAAGACGAAGTTTGTTCCTCAACAAGAGAAGTATGATCCTACTTCTTTCCAAGGGACGCAAGCTCAAGATGATCTTCCACCACAAGACCACAAGCAAAAAGGCAAGGTCAAGCTTCAAGAGGAGATTGATGCATTTGAAGAAGCTCCTAAGGCCTTGGTAAAGTGGGTTCCCAAGACTACATCAAGTTCTACTTCATCAAGTATGACTACAACTCCAAGGATTCCCATCAAGATGATCTGGATCCCAAAGAAGAAGAACTAGACAGTTCTTTAGGGTGACTCCGCCAACATACTTCACTAATATCATCCTGGCGAGGACAAGTGCAAACAACTTCCACATCTTGCACTAGTTCAAGGAGTCACAAACCCTCTTGTTGGTAAGACAAGGGAAAAGGTAACCTAATGCTTCCATGGACATCATCTTGCGTGTACATCACTCTATGTCTATGGATATCCTTGTTTGTTCCTTGTGGAACTAACAAGTGTAGGTATTGAAAGTGCAACTCACTCCAATGGATTGCTCCAAATGATCTACATCAACATTGAGCATCCACATCTTCAAGATCTACGTGAAGTCATCATCGACAAAACCCAAGGTTAGTTCATCCCGCTTAGGGGGGTATCACATCTAGGGGGAGCTTTACTCTAAACAATTGAGCTAAAGCAACTCTAATGGTGTGAACACAACAATGCTTTATGTAAAAGTGGTAACCCCACTTGTGCTTAAATGATGAGTATGACCTATGATCAAATGTTCTCATTTGACTCCTAAGTCAATATACTCATATATAGATGACCTAGTCATCGCCAATTGCTTGATAGATTCTAGAGTGTTTGTGCATGCTTTGTCACATATTTCATTTGCCATTTTATTGTGTGAGCATGTTGAGTGCATATTTTACTCATTCGAGGACATCCATTTATTGCTTTGATTGTTTGGCTTTTTCTCTTTTGCCAAATGGATGGACAAGAATGCCTAAGAACACCCTCTAGCTATCTATGCTTTTCTCATCTCAAACTCTATTCATGCTACTCCCTCCGTTCCTAAATATTTGTCTTTCTAGACATTTCAAATGGTTACCACATACGGATGTATGTAGACATATTTTAGAGTGTAGATTCACTCATTTTGCTCCGTATGTAGTCACTTGTTGAACTCTCTAAAAGACTAATATTTAGGAATAGAAGGAGTATTTTTGAATTCGTGTCATACATGCTTGGTTTGGAAAAATAGATGCACTATACTTATTGGATTGTTGTTGTGTTCGTGGGTGTGTGTCTCTCTATGTGTGTGTGTGTGTGTGGTCATATGCTTGATACATACAAAGTTTTCTCACCTCCATATTGTTCATCTTTTAAATTTGAATTTGCATTGGAAAACTTACTAGGGATACCATGAAATGTGAAATCCATGTTGAGATCACTATATCACAAACTCACTCTAATTCAACAACTCGTCATAAATCAATTACCACGTTGAAAATGTATTGCATGATGCAGGTTATGATATTGTTTCGAATCCTGGATCTTAAATTTTAGAAAATCCAAAAGTGAGCATGAATTCTTGAAACTAAGCATGGTCACGTGATATGGCACAAATATTACTTCGTAAGTTTTTTCTTTGATTTGAGACAAGTTGCTTATGACAAGTTGCACAAATGAAGAGCCAAGGTATTTTGGAACAAAGACCTGTCATGTTAAGGCGAACGCTTTCACTATTGAAACCGTGGGCGTTTACGTGCCGCCACGAGTCCCCGCTTCTCATCGGCACGTGCCGTCCGAGCAAGCGTGTGAGTCGACGGGAGCCGTGCGAGCAGACCGCTGCGCCGGCTGTCAGGGAGGCGTGCAAGCAGACCGCTGTGCAGGCTCACCGGGAGGCGAGCCCTTTGATCAGGCTCCGCCGCCCATCATCGTCCCAACTGCTCCCACTTTTAATGCCGCCGGCGCCGCAGTTTAAAATCAACCCCGCACTACCCGGTATCGCTACAATCCTCTCTCTTCCTCTCTGATTCTCCTGTCGTCTACCCCCAACTAGCCTGACCTAAATGTATGCCATGCCGCATCACGATGGTCTGCCCTTAGTGTTCCAGTTTCCTGAAGAAGACACCCAGCCGGAGTCTCAAGAACATAAGGCGCTTTGGGACGAGCTTGAACTGGCCTTGCGAGAAGACACCGCGCCTGTCCCCGCTCCCGTTCCGGCTCCCGTCGCCCTGACTGCGCCAGCGCCCATCCCCGTGGCATTGATGGGGTGGGAGCCGCACATTGTCGCTGAGCTTGATCCCACGGGGTTCCACGAGGTCCCCACTGACTTTCACACGCCCATGCACCTGCCAGCGCATGCACCTACGCGTGCACTGACGCGCACGCCCGTGCTGGTGCCCGTGCACCTGCCAGCGCATGCGTCTACGCATGCACTGACGTGCGCGCCCGTGGCGGTGCCCGTGCACACAAATGTCTCCGCCGCGCCGTTCAAAGCGTGTGTCCCCGCGCGGGTGCCAGTGTCCCCCTCAGCCGCATGGATGGCCGCCGTCGACCGCTTCCTTGCACCAACGTCAGTCGCCTCCTCCCGCCAGTTGACTCGCTCCGAAGTCCAGAACATTTTGGCCTTCCTTGAAGCTAGGCCAAAGTCCAGGAGTACGCGAACAACGGCACAAGACGCCGCCATCGTCGTCGGTCAGTGGCCCGACAACACATGGAGCACGGCAAAGGAGCCGCTTCCCACCGCAAGACGCCCCCACCGCCGCCGCGTAATCTAAATTTGCCATGAAAAACGTTCGGATTGCCATGCTTAAAATTCGAACGTTTATCATTTCCGTTCATTTTATATCGATCGTCGTATAATTTAAAGTCGGAGTCAGACTGAATGAAATGTATGGTTTGACCGATTGAATGTTCTGCTAGAGCCGTATCAAATTAAATATAAAACGTCATCAAGCAACATGTATTCCTTGTCATCCAACGACCTAGACTACTTCAATGTTGAGCGCTCAACACGTTTAGCGTGCAGTTAATTTCATGCCAAAAATAGTGCTAATCACATGACAACACGCAAATAATATCCTAGTAGTTAATATCCGCATGCACTTAATATACTTCCAAATTAACATGCATTGCACATATACACTAACTAGTGCTGCTAGTACGTGAAACTGGTACCGTGACATGTGAACGCTTCCAAATATGGTCAACGGCAACATCGCCCGCGAGTTCTTCCTGTTTGTCCGTGTGTCTAAACGCAGAAGGGGAGGAGAGAGAGAGAGAGCACACATGGAACCCACCAGTAAGTGAAGGCGAATAGTACTAAAATAATATTACATGTTATCCATTAATTAGGATGTGGTAATATAAAAACATTATGTGAACAAAGGGGGTACAACAAACATTGCTATTCTACTATGTTGCCTATTGACGTGCGGCTTGAAGGCCCGGTCGCATGTTTGATCCTCGTCCTTTATTTTTTAATTTGTATATGGGTCCAAATTTGTTTCATGACATGTGGGAACCTCGGTGTGTAGTTTGTAGCACTTTAATTTGTGGGTCGAAATTTGTTCCATTCCAAGTGGACAATCGGTGTGTAGTTTTGTATCTTATTTATAATAATTAAAGAGAACAACATAGTTTTTTCAATAATACCATGGTGCGACGTTGAAGGAGAGAAAGGACGTGCGAGAGAGCGATGACCGAGCCAGAGGGAAATCAACTAGGGGAGTTGCGTGGGTTGCAACGGTGTTTGGAGTAGTTGTGGGCCGAATGCTACGAAAATATAATCTGAACCGATCGAATAAATGCCTACACAAATTAATCCAAGGTTGGAGTGCCCCTCGCAATGTAAATAGCTCCGGCTTTGCGAGGGATGGAGAGGTAGTAGCTTCAACGCGTGGAAGATGCGGTGTGAGAAAGCGAGGTCAATCGTGAGACATATGGATAGAGAGACAAAGTGAGTGTGGTCCGACATTCATTGAACAAATATATATGCTCTAGAGAGATATTGTCCGATTAACCTTTTTGGCAAGGGTGAGGGCTGTAAGCTAGAGCTTGAGAGATGATCCAGTCACAGACGTGTAGATATATTTTGTGTGTGGGAGGAAGCAAGGTCAACCGATCACATAGGGCCGCCGTGCGATCGAAAGAGTGAGAAGGGTTGGAGAGAGTGACCTAGATAGACGATGTGCATGAGAGACTATACAATGTGAATAGGTTGAATTAGGCTCAAACATGGTAATATATCGTTTTTGTCCGAGAAAGAGCAAGGTCAATCGAGACATACAGAGAGAGAGAGAGAGAGAGAGAGAGAGATTGAGTGAGCATGGCCCACCATGAGGTCGAAAGAGTGGCGGCGGCTTGGATGGACTGACCTAGATAGACAATCTGCGTGAGAGAGTATAGAGTGTGTCAATCGAGGCCCGAATAGGGAGATATATCATTTGTGTGTGAAAGAAAACGAGGTTAAACAAGACTCAGATAAAGAGAGCGAGATTGAGCGAGTGTGGCCCGCCGTGCGGAAGAAAGAGTGAGACAGTCTCGAGGGAGTGACCTAGATATACAACGTGCGTGCGTGCGCACGAGAGGTTGGGGGGGCTAGATAGGCAATGCATGTATTTAGCGCGAGAGGGTGAGAGGGAGAGGGGGGGAGAGAGAGAGAGCTCGGCATGGGGTGCAATGGCGGGTGTGTGAGGTAAATACAGTTGGTAACAGAGTGGAAAAAGGGGTTGTGTAGTTGAGAGACTTAGAGATCGAAACATGGAGAGAAAGAATGAATGTGTGTTGGAAACCGATAGCTTCCTAAGGTGGTTAGGAGAGGAAGATTGACCGATACAGGAAGTATGTAGCGTTTGTGCGGGGGGGGGGGGCTAAAAACAACATTTGAATGTACATAGTAAGAGACTTAATATCGGTGTTTCAGTTCCGTGTACATTGTAAGATTTGAACCGAGGACCAGGCATACGGGTAATTATTTCGAATTTGTGCCATACTAAGTTTCGAAAAGTTGACATTGACTCAGTTTGTTGTGCTATTTTGTAGGTCATATGTTTGAATCCATCCAAAAGTTTTCTCACTACCATGGTGTTCATCATATACATATGAATTTGTATTAAAAAAGTAGCGTGGATACAGTGAAATGCGAAATCCATGTTAGAATTGGAGATCGCTATGTGACACACACTCTAATTCAAATAACTAACTATGTGACACACACTCTAATTCAAATAAATAATTATGTGACACACACTCTAATCCACGTTAGCGTGGGTACCGTTTCGATTTTTTTCAAATAACTCCTCATTAATTAATTTATAGTACTCCCTCTGTTCGCTTTTATAAGACCTTGAAGACATTTCAGACAGTGTGCAAAACAGTTCATTTTAAGTTGTATGAAACGACTTACAAAAATGAAAGGATGGAGTATCTCGTTTCGAATGACTAATTATTGCAAGGAAAACACGGGCATGGTAATACATACAGATTCGTTTGCAAATGAAAGAAGATTCGTTTGCATTCTCAAATGTAGGCGCTCCAGGCAGACCAGGGTCGTGTCGGGGTGGACGCTGCTTCGGTGCCTTAAAGGCAACTGCCTTTGGGTCACTGACATGTGGGCCAGCCACCTATTGGGCCCACATGTCATGGACACAAAGGCAGGTGCCTTAAGGCATCGAAGCATAGTCCTGTCGGGGTGGTCGCGTGTGTCAGACGGACGCGTAGCACCCAGCCACCCACCCCCCCTCCCCCCAAAAAAGGACGACGACAATATAAGTTCGTGCTTCCATGTTTCGGATTGAAATATCTGGTGGCCCCAATTCCAGCCCTGCAAAATCTCTCTTCTCCACCGCCCCCTTCTGCGCCCAGATTGCTCAAATCCCTAATTCGCCGCCAACCCTCGAATCGCCCTCGTCTTGTCTCTTTCCCCACCGTTCCCCACCTCTGTGCCGGACGACGATGACGAAGACGACGGTCGCGCTTCACCACCGCACCGGAGCTACCTCATCTACGCCCTCGTCCACCGCACCGGGTGGTCCACCGGCAACGTCGGCCGCCGCAACCGACGTGCCTCACTGACACCGAGTTCTACCGCATCAGGTGCGCTTCACCGACGCCGTCTCCCAGCTCACCGGGCCTACTTCACCGAGCACATCGTCGCACCTCCGCCCCCCGAGGCCGTTGGGGCTTCACCAACGGTCTCGTCCACCGCGTCGTAGCGCTCCGCTGCCACTCAAGATCTGCATCCGTGCGCGGCCAGCCAACGCCATCGCATCACCCTCAACGGCTCTGAAGTGACCCGCACTCTAGCTAGGCTAGCATGCCCAAAAGCCGGCCCGAATTAGGTATCCACACATCACTCCCTTGTGCACTGTTCCGACGATGTTTGGATATCCTTTCACTGCTCTCTTAGCTTACACGCCTATGCAACTCTGACTTTAACTCTTATTTCTTCTGGAGATATCATCTGAAACAAGCAAATCCATTTTTAGCGAAGCATGACGGCGCTAACGGGATCTGGTACACATCCTGCAGACCCGTATAACCTTGTAAGTATCTGTCCTCCGGTACAACACCATGGTCAATTCCTCTTATTTGATCAACCATTCGCCGTGTCAAAAATGCAGAGGAGGATGCAAGGAGCACAAGGCCTGCACATCCAAGCAAGTGGTAACATGGACTTGTACATGGAACATCCCAAGCGCAAGCAGAGCTGCAGTGAGCCTGTACAACGAGCTAGCGTAAGTCCCTGCATTTCATTTAATTCGTACTGGCATCTGTGTATGATTTGTGTGCAGTGGCTGATCCGCGAATTCAAGTTACCAGGCGCGAACATTTAACTTAAAAAATACGAAGGCACTTGCACTCCGGAAATCAACATAACTTGAGAAATGTGAAGCTACATGCACTTTGAAAACCAGCTAATGATCCAAAGTAGTTCAGATTATAAACACTAAATGATGCAAGCACCAAAAAACACAAAATGCAACATGGTGTACAAGGACTACAAACATGGTCTGTACGTGCTTGAATTACTCGTTCTTTGGCTGAAAATATCAAAGTGTAATTGCACGTATAACCAGTGCGCAAATTGCATATCAATATATCTATCCTGCACAAGTATGCCAATAGTTTCAAACAACAGATTAGAAAAGTATTTATGCTATGTTGTCATGATACGGGGACTTTCTGGTAGATGGCCTCGACGTTTTCTCAAGCTATGAAAATACACTATAATTTGCTTGTCATCATTGCCTGCAAATCTCTGTCTCTCTCAACATAGTAGATCAAAAAATTAGACACTAAATCCTTCAATGAGCTTGCAAAATGCTTGCATTAAATCCCTCATTAGACACTATATGTTCATCACCAGGAGCATGTAAAATGTTTGCATCAAATCCTTCATTAGCAGTCTGTTCATTAGACACTTCAGGCTCAAGAACAACATGAGCTTGTATGTTTGCACCGGAAACTTGATTAGATACATCAGATTCAGTCAGTTCAGTATTGATTGGGGGAGTTATAAAATAAGTAGAAATTGGTTTCATTTTCTCATAGATTCCCTACATACAAGCAGTTTTACAACACCGTCAGGTTTAACTATTGGCCAGAAATTGAAGAGTTGAATTAGATATAATCAGGGATGTGATGTACCTGCTCGTTGCGCATGCTACTTGTTGGGGATATTACTACCTTGCGTAAACTGGCTCAGACAGGCCGGGTTAACTTCATCAATAGTTGAGTATGTTAAAGCCCATGTGGGAAGATGAGGATGATATGTAAGGGTTCAAGACCACAATCGGTTTAAGGCCCATAGCCGTAAACCGGCGTCGGTATGTGACCTGTATTGTAAGTTAGAAATAGTAGAGACCGAACCGGGCACGTGTATGAGCCGGTCTCGGGACTCTGTAAACCGACGGGTGTCACCCGTGTATATAAGGGGACGACCCGGTGGCGGTTCAGGGGACAGACGACAACTCGAGACTTAGGTGAAGCTTATTTGCTCCCTAGTCATCGAAACCCCATCAATTCCATCACAACTAGACATAGGCTTTTACCTTCATCGAAGGGGCCGAACTAGTATAAAACCTCTCACGTCCCTGTGTCCTCTTTAACCCCTTCAAGCTAACCCGTAGCGATGGCTCCACGACTAAGTCCTTTCACGAGGACATCTGCCGTGACAAAACCACGACAGTTGGCGCCCACCGTTGGGCTATCGCACGATGGTTTCAAGTTCTTGGAGGGAAACTTCGAAGGACTCAAGGGTTACGCCGTGGGCCGGATGACCAAGAGTCGTCGCGGCAAGCTCTACATCAACGACGCAGGATGGGGCCCCGAGGCCGGCTCAATCGAGTACGGGTACCGGGTCCCCTTCTGTGGCATACACGTCTTCATCGGCAAGATCGGTGAACCGGGCCCTGAGCCGGACATCTGCACGGACCTCGTCGAAACGTCTCAGCGTGCACGATCCGCCCAGGTTAAACCAGCCGTGAAGCGTGCCTTCGTCGGAATCATCCATGGAGGAGACTATGAGGATGGATCAGAATCTGGTGGGGAGACCGTCGTTTATTCCAGCGAGGAGTCCTCGACTGGAGAAACCGAATGGTTATATCAGCTACAAGATGGTCGGATTGGGGGCTATTCCGATGGCGACAGTATTCCGAACCCCTCTAATCTGCCAAACTGGGTTGGAATATTCATGGCCAGTACACAAGCGGCGATCCACTCTTTGACCGCAGCAACAATGATCTCCGGGTCAGTGATGACGACGGCAGCTGGGGCAGGAGGCCCTGTGCGCTCGTCGGCTCAAGTCTTATCTGATCTGTTCGATGCGTTGGCTACGCTCATGGCAGAGGCTAACCCGGCGGATCAAGACGCCCACAACGCGGAAATCGCAAAGGTGAAAGCTCAGATCACTCAGGCTAAAGCCGATTTAGCAGCTGATAACGCCAGGATGACCGCAGAGCGGGCCGCTTTGGACGCACAGGCTTATCGGCTTATGCTGGATCAGAACGCATCACATGAAGTTCTGAAGAGTAAGCACGCTTGCCTCCGGTTTACGAGGCCAGGGACCTATTTAACACCCCAGGAGCAGGGACCAGTAACCCGCCGGCGGTAGACCGGGCGGAAGCACCAGGGATGGGCGCGCCGGTTCAGCCTCACTTAGTAGATCCGCCTCGTCAGAACAATATCGTGCCTCAGCCTATCCCAACACCTCCGGGTCATTATTCCAATCCGATGGACAACCTTGTCGCCGATGCTTCACGACTGGAGGCCATCCCAATTGAAGGTGATTCTCCAGCAGCGGTAGAGACGCGGGTTAAGGAGCTTCTTCGGACAACCCTGATTCAACAGGAAGCATATTCATACAGCCGTGATCGGATTCATTTTACCCCTCGCCCAAGCCGGAGCTACAGCAGGCGCGCGGATGAACCAGCCGTGTCAAGCAACACAGGAAACCGTGGAGCGCCCCGTAGCAACGACCCGACAGGCGGTGTTGGTGATGCTCAAGAAGTGGTAGACCGGGACCGAGCGCGCAGGGAGGCCGAGTTAGCAGCACAGTATGAGGCTCGTCAGCTTACGCCGGTTCATCCAACCACTTCGGTTGGGTCAAGAGTTACCTCCAGTTCTTTGGGGGTGCCATGCCTTGTCCCCGCGTTACGCAATGTGCGCCTGCCCAAGGATTTCAAGGGCCCGCGCAAAGTGCCAAATTATACTGCCGATTTGTCGCCAGAAACATGGGTAGAGAGCTATGAGATGGCCATGGAGATGCTTGATGTGGATGATGCGGCGTGTGCGAAGTATTTCACCATGATGCTAGAAGGAACGACCCGCACTTGGTTTAAAAGTTTACCGACCAACTCTATCAGTTCATGGGCTGAATTGAGAAACCGGTTCATCCAGAATTTTAAGGATACATGCAAGCACCCTATGTCGATAGTGGACTTAGCAGCCTGCGTCCAGAAGGAAGGAGAATCAATGACCCGTTGGGTGCATCGGGTCTCGAATATTTTGCATCCATCAGACTACATCAACGCCGATACAGCAGTTATAACCTTGGAAGGCAACTGCCGGTTTGAACCCCTAAAGTTGAAATTGGGACAGCTGAAGCGCCATTGCAACGATATGGGGACCCTCATGGCTGCGTTAGTGAAGTATGCTGACTCTGATAGTACCAAGGATCCCGAGTCTGACGATGACAAGACAGGGAAGGGAAGGAAGAGCAGCAACTCCAAAGGGCAGCAACACAACATGGCGGGTCATGGAAACGACGGTAAGCATAAAGCGGATAGCAACATGGATTTTGTGGCTAATACCAACGCGCAGGACAAAGGCCAGCGGCGAAAGGGTAAAATGCTGAATCGCAGCGGAGCGCCCAATCCCAACCCGGACCTCTTGTCTTACCTGTTAAATCAGCCCTGTCCAAAACATGGGACGAAGGAGATGCCGACCAACCACCTTTGGAAGGATTGCTTCATCATGCAAGAGTTCAAGAATTCTAATGCCTTCCGGTATGATCACGGATCAGGTGGCGGTTCAGGATCTAGATCTCATGGGCCGGGTTACGGCGGAGGAAATTCCGGTTCAGGATTCAATGGCAATCAAAGCGGGCAAAACAATCAAGGTAACCAGAGCAGCCAGGGTGGTCATAATCAGTAGCAGCAGTCGGGTTATCAGAGCCACCCGAAGCAATTGAATAGTGGGCAATATCATGTTTTCACCACTAGTTTGGACAAGCGTGACCGAAAGGTCCATAAGCGGGCAGTAAATTATGTTGAACCGGCGGTGCCCCGTTACTTAGTCTCGTCCGAACAGCCAATCGTATGGAGCAGAGAGGATCACCCTCCCCGGGTTGACAATCCGGGTCAGCTAGCGTTGGTGGTGGCACCTCAGGTGGGAGGTTATAAGTTCACCAAGGTGCTCATGGACGGAGGGAGCAGCATTAACATCCTCTACTATGAGACTTTCCGCCGTATGGGGTTAACAGATAAGAATCTTAAACCATCCAATACGGTGTTCCACGGCGCGGTACCTAGTAAATCGGCATATCCTGTCGGCAAAATAGCCCTGGAGGTGGCTTTGGAGATGATTATGACTCCAGATTAGAAGCATTGACCTTTGAGGTGGTTAAGATTGAGAGTCCGTATCACGCCCTGTTTTGACGACCGGCTTATGCTAAATTCATGGCACGGACCTGCTATGTATATTTACAGCTCAAGATGCCGGGTCACAAAGGGACGATAACTGTCCATGGAAGCCGCAAAACTGCTTTGGAGTGTGAAGAAGGTGATGCGGCCTATGCTGAATCGGTTTGTGCCACGGAGGAGTTGAAGTTTTATAAGGACAATGTTGATCCGGCAGACATGACTCCATTGAAAAAGCCGACTACGGAGCATGATCCGGCTCTGAAGTTTAAATCGGCTGCTGAGACTAAGCTTGTTGACTTTGTACCTGGCGATTCGTCCAAGCAGTTCAGTATCAGTGCGAACTTGGATCCGAAATAGGAAAGCGCGCTCATCGAGTTCATCCGTGAGAACCGGGACATCTTTGCATGGAAGCCTTCTGACATGCCAGGTGTATCGAGGGAACTCGCTGAGCACACCCTTAATATCGATCCCAAGTACAAACCGGTGAAGCAGTTTCTCCACCGGTTCAACGAAGAACGACGTAAAGCTATTGGAGAGGAAGTGGCCAGGCTCTTAGCGGCTGGATTTATCGTCAAAGTTTTCCATCTTGAATGGTTGGCTAATTCGGTGCTAGTCCTTAAGAAGAATGGCACATGGCGTATGTGTGTGGATTACACGGATCTCAACAAAGCTTGTCCAGCAGATCCTTTTGCCCTCCCCCGTATTGATCAAATCATTGATGCTACGGCGGGTTGTGAGCGTTTGAGTTTTTTTGGATGCATATTCTAGTTATCATCATATCAAAATGGCAGTTAAGGACCAGGAGAAGACAGCCTTCATAACTCCCTTTGGAGCCTTCTGCTATGTGTCTATGCCTTTTGGGCTCAAGAGTGCCCAGGCGACTTATCAACGGCGTGTCCAAAATTGTCTGCATAAGCAAATTGGCCGTAATGTTCATGCTTATGTGGATGATGTTGTGGTCAAGTCAAGGAAGAAGGAGAGTCTGGTTGATGATTTGAAGGAAACCTTTGACAACCTGCGAACATACAAGATGATGCTCAACCCGTCCAAGTGCGTTTTTGGTGTACCAGCAGGCAAGTTATTGGGTTTTCTGGTGTCCAACAGGGGAATTGAGGCTAATCCGGAAAAGATTACAGCTATCACCTCCTTGGCCAAACCGAAGTGCATCAATCATGTTCAACGCTTGGCAGGCCGGATCGCCGCATTGAGACGGTTTATCAGCCGCCTTGGTGAGAAGGTGATTCCTTTGTATCACATGCTGAAGAAAACAGATAACTTCATCTGGAGTTCTGCCGCTGATGAAGCGTTTGAGGACTTAAAGCGGCAGCTCGCCAATCCGCCTGTTCTTGCTGCTCCGGTCGACAAGGAACCATTGCAGTTATATGTGGCAGCTAATGCTCGTGCAGTCAGCGTAGCTATTGTGGTGGAGCGTAAAGAGGCAGGCAAGGAATATCCGGTTCAACGTCCCGTTTACTACATCAGTGAGGTACTTATTGAATCCAAGCAAAGGTACCCACATTGGCAGAAATTGGTGTACGGAGTTTTTATGGCAAGCCGAAAGCTTAAACGGTACTTCCAAGGTCATCTCATCACAGTGGTCAGCGCTGCCCCTTTGGGAGATATAGTCCAGAACAGGGAGGCAACTGGCTGGATTGCCAAGTGGGCTATAGAGCTTGGGCCTCACGGGTTCAAATACATACCTCGCACGGCGGTCAAGTCTCAAGCACTGGTGGATTTCATCAATGATTGGACGGAACTTCAAGCACCGGAAGAAAAACCGGATCACACCTATTGGACTATTCATTTTGATGGGTCCAGTCAATTGGAAGGCTCGGGGGCTGGAGTCGTGTTAACTTCCCCACGAGGTGATAAGTTCTGTTATGTTCTCCGCTTAATGTTCCCTTGTACTAACAATGCAGCTGAGTACGAAGCTTTGCTCCATGGTCTTCGGATGGCTAAGGAGATGAATCTAAGCCGGGTTAAGTGCTTCAGTGACTCAGACCTGGTGGCTCAGCAAGTATCTGGCACTTGGGATTCCAAGGATCCGCTCATGGCAGCATATCGTCGTGAGGTGGATATTGTTGCAGGTCACTTCAAAGGTTATCAGGTGGATCACGTGGATCGACAGAAGAACGAAGCGGCGGACACTTTGAGTCGGTTGGGTTCTCGATGTAAACCGGTTCCGCCTAATGTCTTCTTGGACATTCTGCATAATCCGTCTGTCAAGCTCCCTGGTGAAGAGGATTTGGCTATTCCTGATCCAGAGGCTCAATTGGTGGCGGCTCTTCATGTCATTCCGGACTGGACGGGTCCTTATCTTACGTACCTGAACCGGGGTGAGTTACCAGAGGATGAGACTCTGGCCAGGCAGATAATCCGGCGATCCAAGTCCATGACTATTATCGATGAAGAGTTGCATCGTTGCACTGTGACAGGGGCGTTTCAACGCTGTGTGTCTCCTGAGGAAGGCTGTGAAATTTTACGAGAAATCCGTGAAGGAGATTGTGGTCACCACGCCGGTTCAAAATCTTTGGTGGCTAAAGCATTTCGCCACGGTTTCTATTGGCTGACTGCTCATGCTGATGCGGAGGACCTGGTCAGACGATGTGATGGTTGTCAGAAGTTCTCAAGACGTGCTCATGTGCCGGCTCAAGAATTGAGGATGATTCCAATTACTTGGCCGTTTGCAACTTGGGGGTTGGATATGGTTGGACCTTTCAAAAGGTCCAAGGACAAGAAAACCCACCTCTTCGTGGCGGTGGACAAGTTAACAAAGTGGGTGAAGGCAGAGCCCGTTGTCGGATTTCGGGTTCTGGCAGACCCTTAAGGTTCGAACTCTGGTGTGCGCGTGGAGACTATGCTTCCTACCTACCTCTACCCCTCCGCCTCGCAAGGATCTAAGCTATGAGAAGAACAACACAAGAGACACAGAGTTTATACTGGTTCGGGCCACCGATGTGGTGTAATACCCTAGTCCAGTGTGGTGGTGTGGTGGATTGCCTCTTGGGCTGATGATGAACAATACAAGGAAGAACAGCCTCGCGAGTGTCTGCTCTTGGTCGGGGCGATGAACTGCTAGGAGGAGTTCAATCGCCCTTCTCTCTCTGTGTGTGATGCTTGACTACCAGGTTTTTGATCCCCCTACCTAGTTGGTGGCTAGTCCTAATTAGGCAAAGGCCCTGGGCCTCTTCCCAAATATTGAGCGGGAAGGGCGCCAACAATCGGCCATTTTGAAGGGGAACATCCGGTACACTTATCCTGACTAAAGTTGGTCCTCGCCTGCCAAAGGCTCTGGTGATGATGCTGGCTTGGGCTCCAGAGTGACTTCCTCCTTATCGCAGAGCTGCTCTTGGTCTCGTTGCACCGAAACGGGTGCCTTTGCTTGATCCTCCCGCCTGCGCTTGCTCCCTTTGCACCAAAGAGGAAAGGTAGGACACTGCGCGGCTGGCACCCGCCTGGCGCCCTTGGTCGTCATGGCTTGCGTCATGGGCACCTCGTGAGGTACCCCGCCTTGATCTCTCCGCCTCCTCGCGAGCCAGCCTAATGAGGCCGTGCTTGAGGAAGCTCTGTGTCGTCCGCCCCGCGAGGCTTGGCCCCTCACGAGGGTTTTGGGTTTGTGTTGATGAAGATGGGCCATGCTGGGCCCTCTTTGAGCCACGCCGCAGGCCGCAGGCAGGCAAGTCTGGGGACCCCCGTTCCCAGAACGCCGACAGTAACCCCGGGCCCAAGGCGCGCCCGGACTTGGCCGTGCAGGGAGGCGAAAGGGCAAGGGTGAAGCGCCGCGGGCCCTAACAGCCTGCGGCCTTGGGCGCCGCGTGGTGGTTGATTGGTCGTGGGCGTCTCCGCTTCCCCACGACGCCTCGGCATCTGCATGGATTGGACATGTCCCTGCATGCAAAACGGGTCATGATTACCTGAGATCGTGGAGGCCAACGGTTGGCCTTCGCCGGCTATAAGTATGGAACGGCATGCGCCCTTCCAGTCCATCCCCCTTGCTTCTCCTTCTTCTTCATGGCGCCATCGAGGAGGTTCTCAGCCGCGGAGAAAGGGAAGGCTCGCCAGGTTGAGCCTGCCTCTCCTCCGCCCAAGCGCGGCCGGGGGCGCCCTCGCAAACATCCCGCGGCCACCACGACAGCCCTTCACGACCGTGGGGGCGATTTCCAGCTTGGTGATGGGCGGGCAACAGTGACCGGGGGGCACGCCTCGGTCGCGCGCCCCCTAGGCCGCGTTCTCGTGCAGCAGAGGTGCTGCCGGAGTTCGTTGTGTGGTCGGCGGAGCCGACTAGCACCCGGCTTCATCTTCCTCGCTTCCTCCTCGGCGAGCTCCCGGCCGGTGCCCCGGGCGGCCTTTGGCTCCAAGCAGATGGCTGCTGCAGCCGGGCCTCATGGGCTTCACTGGAGGTCTCCGCAGCTGGGAGCCTGCGTTGGCCCGCGGTTGGCAGACGTTTACCCGCGCGCGGGGCCTGAGCCGTCGGTGCACCCTGCACTTCAAGTTTGACGGCGATGCCACCCTCTTCGTGAGGGTGTTTGGGGAAGATGGTCGCCGCGTAGGGTGCTGCCCTGAGGACGACGATCGGAGCCGGGAACCCAGCCCCGGCGACGATGGAGAGGGCACCGCTCGCGTGATCGGCGATGCTCAGGGTTCCCCAAGCTTCACCGGCTCTTCCTCAAGCGACGACTCTTCTAGTGGTGGCCACAGCCAGCCTCCACGCTGCCGTACCTGCCTGGGAGGTGGTGGTGCGTCTGCCCGCCGTCGCGCTTCGGTGAAGCGCGAGAGGGAGTCTGCCTGAGTCCTCGAGGCGGCTCGAGTATTCCCTGCAGGCCGGTGTGAGGCGAGCTGCGCCCGATTTGTTCTTTCTTTTCCTTTGTCCTGCATAGAAAGACAATAGCATGGGGCCCCGCGGGGGTGTGTTTGGGTTATCACTGTTAATTATCGCTTTGCTTTTGCTATCATGCTTTCTGGCTTCGTGCCCATGTGTAGATAGTTTCCAAGCCCAGCCGTGAGGGGGGCGACCGACCCAGGCCCTGTGTTCATGTCGCGGTGCCCGTGGGGCACGGACTGGAGGGGTGCTCCTGCAATGGACCCAGGTCCTGAAACTTTTGAACGGCTAGGACAGAAATACTCGCGCAGGAGCTCGGCTGCCCCTTCCCCGCATGAGGCCTTGCATAAGAGAAATCGAGGCAGGAGAGTGGGAAAGTCGAAGAACCATAAGTAGAATGAGAATGAACAAGCCAACTACGAAAAGCAAATGAAAAAGCCGCATCCGGCACCTAATCTAGTCTTCGACGTCTTCTCACCAGCGCGGAGCTAAGTGCTGCCACTGGGCGTGGGAGGGAGCCCCAGGGCCTGAGGCCGACGCTCCTGAGACTCCGGGGCGTGTACAGCCCCACTCATTATTACGTGAGAGTGTCATGGGCGGCGAGCTTCACATGCGTTGGCCTTCTTCACAGGCTCCGGGCCTTTCTTAGGAGGAACGAGCTTCATGGGCATTTGCCCTCTTCACAGGCTCTGGGCCTTTTCCAAAACGCGACAGCTTCACAGGCAGTCGCCTTCTTCACAGGCTCTGGGCCTTTTCCAAAACGCGACAGCTTCATAGGCAGTCGCCCTCTTCACAGGCTCTGGGCCTTTTCCAAAAAGGATAATCTTCACAGGCGTTCGCCTTCTTCATAGGCTCTGGGCCTTTTCCAAAAAGGATAATCTTCACAGGCATTCGCCTTCTTCACAGGCTCTGGGCCTTTTCCAAAAGGATAATCTTCACAGGCGTTCGCCTTCTTCACATGCTCTGGGCCTTTTCCAAAAAGGATAATCTTCACATGCGTTTGCCTTCTTCACAGGCTCTGGGCCTTTTCCAAAAAGGATAATCTTCACAGGCGTTCGCCTTCTTCACAGGCTCTGGGCCTTTTTAGGGGTAGAACCTCCGGAGGTGCTGGATGTTCCACGCGTTCTCGATCGGCACCCCCTCCTGAGTCTCCAAGCGCGCGGAGCCGGGCCTGGAAACATGAACAATCTTGAACGGGCCCTCCCACATGGGAGAGAGCTTGTGCAGTCCCTCCCTGGAGAGGACCCGCCTGAGTACGAGTTCTCCTGCCTCGAGAGTTCTGGGGCGGATGTGGCGGCAGTGATATCGTCGCAGTGCTTGTTGGTACCTCGCCGCCCGCAGTGCGGCTTCTCGGCGGCGTTCCTCCCCCAGCACGAGGTCCATCCCCCGCATGGCGTCCTGCTGCGCCTCATCGAACGCCAGGGCCCGCGCGGAGCAACGTCTGACCTCGTGAGGGAGGAACCCTCGGCTCCGTAGACCAGGAAGAACGGGGTCTCTCCCGTTGGCTTGGTCGCGGTTGTGCGGATGGACCACAACACGGACGGAAGCTCGTCGTGCCAACCTCTTCCGCAGGCCTCCAGTTTCTTCTTGAACGTCCTGGTTTTGAGGCCCCTTAGGACCTCTGCGTTGGCTCGCTCCGCCTGGTCGTTGCTTCGGGGGTGTGCCACTGAAGCGTAGCATATCTGCGTCCCAAGGTTAGCACAGTATGTTTTAAAGAGGTTACTGGTGAACTGCGAACCATTGTCTGTGATGATGCGGTTTGGCACCCCGAACCGGCTCACGATGCCCCTGATGAACTTGACCGCGGATCCTGCGGGGATGGTGCGGATGGCCTCTACTTCAGCCCACTTGGTGAACTTGTCCACGGCGACGTAGAGGTAGCGGTGGCCCCCTGGCACCCGAGGAAACGGGCCCAGGATGTCCAGCCCCCAGACTGCGAATGGCCACGAAAGGGGTATAGTCTGCAGGCCTCCCGCCGGCTGATGGATCTGCTTGGCGTGGAACTGGCAGGCCTCACAAGCCTTCACCAGTTCGATGGCGTCATTGAGTGCGGTGGGCCAATAAAACCCACTGCGAAACGCCTTGCCGACGAGGGTCCGCGATGATGAATGATGTCCACAGTCTCCGCCGTGTATGTCTTCCAGCAGCTCCTTTCCTTGCTCCCTGGAGATGCAGCGCAGGGATACGTCGTTTGGTCGCTTCCGTAGAGCTCTCCATCCTTGATGCAGTATGTTGTGGCCTACCGTGCCACACGCTCCGCTTCCTCCTCCTTCTCTGGCAGGACCCCCTGCGTTAAATAACTCCGGAGCTCCGTGATCCAGCACCCCTACTGAGGTTCCATCGTCAGGAGCAGACGCGCCCCTAAGGCCGGGCCACAGACCGGGGCTCCTGAGGCAGGTGGCTGGGGGAGCTCTTCTCGAGGCTGAGCCGTGTTTGATAATGACAGCAGGGCTGAGGGCTTGAAGAGCCGCTCCTCGAAGACGCCAGGCTCCTGAGGTAGCCGCCTGGACGCCCGCCTGGCGATGTTGTCGGCCTCCTGATTGGTGCCACGGGGTACATGCTTCAGCTCCAGCCCCCAGAACTGCTTCTCCATCTTGCGGACCTCTGCAAGGTAGGCCTCCATGTGCTCATCCTTTGGTTCGTACACCTTATTGGAGAAATTGACAAGGAGCTGCGTATCGCCCTTGATGGTGAGGCGTTTCACCCCCAGGGTAACTGCGGCCTTCAAGCCCGCTATTAGACCTTCATACTCCGCTATGTTGTTGGAGACCTTTTTGCCTTGCTGGAAACAGAGCTGTATTGCGTAGTAGAGCTTGTCCTGAGTGCGCGATATAAGCACCGCCCCAGCCCCAGTACCATACCTGGAGAACGCCCCATCGAAGTACATGACCCAGCCTTCCGGCGCTTCGCTCCCCGGGGAGAGGGACCGATCCTCGTTGGCCTTGAGGCCTGGTGCCTCCGTCCATTCTGCCACAAAATCCGCTAATGTTGCTCCCTTGATGACCCTGGTCGTGCTGAATTCGAGCTGGAACGCTTGCAGTTCTATGTTCCACTCGGCGACCCTTCCGGCCGAGTTAGGGCTCCTGAGCACCCTCTCGAAGGGGTATGACGAGACGACCTTGATGGGGTTACCCTGAAAGTAGTGCCGCAACTTGCGTGAGGCCACCAGTAGTGTGAGGAGGAGCTTATGAGGCATGGGGTACCATGCCCTCGCGTCCCGCAATACCGTGCTGACGAAGTACACGGGGTGCTCAACGAGGCTGGTTGTGTCAAAGCTTGCGGTGCCCTCCGGAGATGATTGCGCCTCCGGAGGCGATGAGGCCTCCGGAGGCTGACCATCTGGGTGAGGAACTCCTTCTATCTCTGGTGCGCTCCTCTGCAGTGGCTGATTCTCCTTAGCTGCCACGGCGGTTTCCGTGGGCCTTCTTTGTTCCTGTTTTGCATTGTCCCAGGCTGCAGCTGCGGTTCTGATTCGACGCTCCTCCCTAACCGCCACTAGGGCTGCAGTGGCAGAGTAAGGAGTGGCGGCGAGGTAGAGCACCAGGGGCTCCTGAGGGCGCGGGGCCACCATGACCGGAGGGCTGGTCAGGTATCTCTTAAGATCCTGGAATGCTTTGCCGGCTTCTTCAGTCCATTCAAAGGGCCCCTTTTTCTTCATTAGCTGGAAGAAAGGCAGCGCTCGCTCCCCCAGCCTGGAGATGAAGCGCCCTAGCGCGGTCACGCGTCCAGTGAGCTTCTGCATTTCTCTGAGGGTATTTGGCGGGCTCATGTCCTCGACCGCCTTGACCTTCTCCGGGTTAGCCTCGATGCCTCGGTGGGACACGAGGAAACCCATGAGCTTGCCTGAGGGGACCCCAAACACACACTTCTCTGGGTTGAGCCGCAGGTTCACCACGTCGAGGCTCGCGAAGGTTTCCTCCAAGTCTTGTATCAGGGTCTTGGCCTCCCGAGACTTCACCACAATGTCATCAACGTAAGCCTCGACATTCTTCCTGAGCTGCCGGCCCAAGGTGATGTGCATCAGCCGCTGAAAGGTCGCCCCTGCGTTTCGTAGCCCGAATGGCATGCATGCGTAGCAGTACACCCCACACGGGGTTAGGAAGGCTGTCTTCTCGACGTCTTCTACCGCCATCTTGATCTGGTGATACCCAGAGAAGGCATCCAGGAAGCATAGCAGGTTGCATTCCGCGGTGGAATCGATGATCTGATCGAAGCGGGGGAGCGGGAATGGATCTTGCGGACATGCCTTGTTGAGGTTGGTGAAGTCGACACACATGCGCTCCTTACCTCCCTTCTTTGGCACAACGACAGGGTTGGCCAACCAATCCGGGTATCGGACCTCGTGAATGACCCCAGCGGCTTCTAGTTTCCGGGTCTCTTGGACGATGAAGGCCTGCTTCTCTATGTACTGCCGCCTCGCCTTCTGCTTCACGGGGCGCACGTTGGGGCACACATTGAGATGATGCTCGATTACACTCCTAGGGATCCCCGCCAACTGGTCAGGCTCCCAAGCGAATACCATCTTGTTTGCGCACAGGAACCTGACCAGGGCTTCCTCCTGCTCGGGCTCGAGGTTGGCGCCTATGGTAAAAGTGGCACTGGTGGACCCGTCCTCATCGACGGGTATTTGCTTGGTTTCTGCCTTGTCTTGGGTGAACAACTGCTTCTTCTTGGCGGGTGCAGCCCCCTTGGGCTCAGGGGCCTCCGAGCCGGCGGGCTGTGCTGACGCCGCCGTCTTGAAGGCGAGCTTGAGCACTCGCAGCGCGTCTCCGGTGTCCCCGTGCACGGTGAGGACACCGCTGCTCCCGGGCATCTTCATGAGGTTGTACGCCGGGTGCGTCGCGGCCATGAACTGGGCCAGCGCTGGGTAGCCGAGGATGGCGTTGTAGGGGAGGCCGATGGGGGCGATGTTGAAGTCGACCATCTCTGTGCGGAAGTTGTCGTAGGTGCCAAAGGTTACTGGGAGCCGGATCTGTCCCAAGGAGCTGGATGACCCGCCCCCAACGCCCGAGAAGGGCCGGCTGGGTTGCAGTCGTTCTAGGGGTATGCGGAGGAGGTTGAAGGCCTCGACCGAGAGCACGCTGAGGCCCGCACCGCCATCGATGAGAGTTCTGGTGACGGCCACCTGGCAGATGGTGGGGGTGCATAGCATGGGGAGCGCGCCCGAGCAGGCCGAGTTGGAGGGGTGGTCCTCCGAGCTGAAGATCAGGCCGGCCTTGGGCGCCGCCCGGTCCGGGAGATCCCCCTACCGCGCGGAAGCGGCGTCGACCCGGCGGACGAATGGCTTGACGTGGTGACTTGTAGGCGGCGCCTGCAAGCCGCCCAGGAGGGCCGCGACGACCGAGGGTGTTGGTGTAGCGGTGCGGCCGTCGTGCTGCGCGTACGGATGCTGAGACGACACTTGCTGCTCGTCCCTCGCCGGGCTGGTGGCGGTGTTGACGGCAGGTGCCGGGGAACGACGAGGAGGCCCGCCGACGGGAGCCGTCCGGGCGATGCGGGAAACGAGGGCGGCCCGGCGCCCGGCACGAGCCCGGCGGGCGTCAGACATGGACGCGATGGTCGGAGGAGAACGGAGCGGTGGAAGGCGGATTCCGGCGCACCCCTACCTGGCGCGCCAAATGTCGGATTTCGGGTTCCGGCAGACCCTTCAGGTTCGAACTCTGGGGTGCGCGCGGAGATTATTGTCGGTGTACTAAAGTAGGGGTACCTTAGTACCCCGAACTTGTGCACGGGCAGTCGTAGCACCCCGCGGCAAGGCCTGTCAGGTGACCGCCCAAACTCTCCATGGTCCCCTTTTGGGCCATTCAAGAACAAAGTATTTGAGCCAAGACGCAAGGCCCCGGCAAGAGGAGCTTGCCGGGACGGCCACCCGAAGAGAGCAAGGCCCCGGCAAGAGGAGCTTGCCGGGACGACCGCTCGAAGCACAAGGCCCCGGCAAGAGGAGCTTGCCGGGAAGGCCGACCAAAGCGCGACAAGAAGCTTGCCACGGCACGCCCCACGCTCCGGCAGGGCCCGGTGAGCGGCAAGCTCCCGGACGCGACAAGGCATCAACCGTGACAAAGCACTTTGCCGCGGCAAGTTACCACCCCGTGCCTGCGCTCCAGCTCACCCACCAACGTGTCGCTCTGGGGCCGTCCCAGGCGTACGTGGCGAGAGGCTGTGCAGCCAGAGGCATGCGGTGGCGAAGCAACGCTGACAGAGTAGCCATCGTGGCAAACGGTGGCGCTCCTGACGGTCCTTTTCCTGCACCGTCTGGGCGATGCGGACGGGCATTTAATGCCCTTGTCCCCTGCCGTCAGAGTTAGGTATGATAGCACTGTACAAACAGTTGTACCCAACACAGCGATTTACAGTTTTACCCTGACCTGCATTGCCACCTGTGGGTAACCCCTTGAGCACATAAAAGGAGGCCCCATGCGCAACGTAGGGGAGGGAGGACCACTCACGCTCGGTACGATCAGTCGCCTGAGTGTACTGTAGCACTCAGCGCTCCCACAACAAGAACACAATACAAACCACAAAGCAGCAGTAGGGTTTTACGCATCCTTGCGGCCCGAAGCTGGGTAAATCCCTTGTGTGCATCTCCTCGATCCGCTCTTCGCGCGACCTCCGCCCCCCGCCGAACCAAGAAAGGGGCTCGGTCCCCATAGGTGTTCAAGGAAGCCGATTTCCCCCGACATCTTTGGCGCGCCAGGTAGGGGGGCGTCGAAGTTGTGTGAACCTGGTCCGGCGTCTGCACGGGCTAGATCTCCATCATCTTCATCGACATCCCACCGAAGAAGAAGGCTCCGGAGGTGGCCGGTCCGTCCGCGTTGAACCCACCGCCCTTGGAGCAAACGGGTGGTGGGGACGGCACCGGCGGTGGAACGGGCGCCGTCGAGCAACCTCAAGGCGCCGCGGCGTCCGAACATGCACCGAGCTCATGGTGCCACGGCGTCCGAACATACGCTGACACCTCTCGGCGCAGGTAAGCCCTAGTATGACCAGGCAACCTTTCGCTCTATTCCATGGAGCAGAGGCAGTCAGCCCCACGGATCTCGCATACGGGCCACCTCGAGTGTTCGCTCACGCTGAGCTCGAGCAAGAGCAGCTGCGACATCTTTGCCGCGCCGCTCCTCGAGGAGGACCGTCTTCAGGCCGCTGTGCGAGCTGCTCGCTACCAGCAAGCTTTGCACTGCTTTTATAGCCGCAAAGTTAGTGCCAGAAGTTTCGAGGAAGTGGGAAGGCCCTTACCAGGTGAAACGAGTCGCTAGGCCTGGTGCTGTCCGCCTTGAGACCGAAGATACCACTCCGGTGAGCAACTCCTGGAACGTTGGGCATCTTCGTAAGTTTCGCCCGTAAGGAGCGGTTGTCGGACCCCGTCCGACAACCTCCCTTCTGTACAAAGTCTTGCTGCTGTTGCATGTGATCCTTTGTACAGAGCCAGGCGCAGACCCTGTGCACAGATTGAGTTCATGTGCTCCGCGCATCTTGTCGATCTCATGCTCTTTATTCTTTGCATGCATTATCTGACACTCTGTGCAGCACTGACCCCCGGTAAGCGATGGCGAGCCCCATGTTTCGCCTTGCCGGGCAGCGAGCCACGGAAAAGCTAAGTTGCCAAAGTTTGAGCAATCGAGTTTTTAAAATTTTGAGGTTATCTTCCTCGAACGACCGCACTTTGTATGGAAAACCTGTGCGCGGAGGGACCAGCTCGTGGCTAGTTGCGCCCTTACTTCGTTTCGAGTCCGCTCAACGACTTAAGTGTGCTACAACCAGAGTGGCATCCTTACTTTGTTTCGAGCTCGCTCGGCAGCTTAAGTGTGCTGCGACTGCAGTCGCAACACTTACTTTGTTTTGAGCCTGCTCAACAATTTAGGTGAGCTGTAGCTAGCCGCGACAAGGTTTCTTGTCGGTAATGGCGCCACTGGCGGGCTGCTGATGTCCCGCACTCAGAGCCCGCGGCAAGGCGGAGGCCTACGCCGGCGAGTCCCCAAAAGCGTAGGGCAAAAACATACAAAGCACAGAATCAAGTACAGGAGATAACAGTGCAGTCGCTACCTAAGATAAAGTTATATTACAAGATAGTTTGTCGCGGCCCTAATGAATCGCTTTCATAACCTGGCCAGCAGCGACAAGAAAAGAAAAGATGAAGGAGTGTGGATTCCCGTCGCCCCCCCCCCCTCTTGCTCTTTATAAAGGAGCAGGGTGGGGGCTCGACCGCCCCGCTCAGCCAATCGAGGCGCAGGAAGGCCAGGCGACTAGGACCGGCCTACTGCCTTGACCCACGACGGCCCGGTTTCCTGCCTCTACCGTCCGCAACTCCGGGTGCATGGGAGCCGCGTGGCTGGCGTGCAGGACCGAGGCGACCTCCCTCCACCCCGTGATCGTGGGGAGCGGACGCCTCGGAAACCGTGCCTCGGCCCCGTCTAGCAGGCGAGCCACGCCTCCACGCCTCCATCCACTTAAGAAGGTAGCGCGAACCGTCCCCCTTTATTGCGACGTGACGCATGCCTGCGGGGTTCAGCCCCGCGCACGCCGCCCACGTCATGCATGCCTCTCCCCACGATGCCGCGTTCGACGCATGCCATTCGGGGAGGACGTGGTGGATGCAGAAGCAAATGCAGCGTGACCCAGGCCGCGCGTGCCCGTGCACTGTTTTGGGCCTGGCCCAACAGCGCTCGGCACCGTGTATGGCCCAGGCCCGGGGGCTCCTGTCGGTGTACTAAAGTAGGGGTACCTTAGTACCCCGAACTTGTGCACGGGCAGTCATAGCACCCCGCGGAAAGGCCTGCCAGGTGACCGCCCAAACTCTCCATGGTCCCCTTTTGGGCCATTCAAGAACAAAGTATTTGAGCCAAGACGCAAGGCCCCGGCAAGAGGAGCTTGCCGGGACGGCCACCCGAAGAGAGCAAGGCCCCGGCAAGAGGAGCTTGCCGAGACGACCGCTCGAAGCACAAGGCCCCGGCAAGAGGAGCTTGCCGGGAAGGCCGACCAAAGCGCGGCAAGAAGCTTGCCACGGCACGCCCCGCGCTCCGGCAAGGCCCGGTGAGCGACAAGCTCCCGGACGCGACAAGGCATCAACCACGGCAAAGAACTTTGCCGCGGCAAGTTACCACCCCGTGCCTGCGCTCCAGCTCACCCACCAACGTGTCGCTCTGGGGCCGTCCCAGGCGTACGTGGCGAGAGGCTGTGCAGCCAGAGGCATGCGGTGGCGAAGCAACGCTGACAGAGTAGCCATCGTGGCAAACGGTGGCACTCCTGACGGTCCCTTTCCTGCACCGTCTGGGCGATGCGGACGGGCATTTAATGCCCTTGTCCCCCGCCGTCAGAGTTAGGTATGATAGCACTGTACAAACAGCTGTACCCAACACAGCGATTTACAGTTTTACCCTGACCTGCGTTGCCACCTGTGGGTAACCCCTTGAGCATATAAAAGGAGGCCCCATGCGCAAGGTAGGGGAGGGAGGACCACTCACGCTCGGTCCGATCAGTCGCCTGAGTGTACTGTAGCACTCAGCGCTCCCACAACAAGAACACAATACAAACCACAAAGCAGCAGTAGGGTTTTACGCATCCTTGCGGCCCGAAGCTGGGTAAATGCCTTGTGTGCATCGCCTCGATCCGCTCTTCGCGCGACCTCCGCCCCCCGCCGAACCAAGAAAGGGGCTCGGTCCCCTTAGGTGTTCGAGGAAGCCGATTTCCCCCGACAATTACGCTTCCTACCTACCTGTACCCCTCCGCCTCGCAAGGATCTAAGCTATGAGAAGAACAACACAAGAGACACAGAGTTTATACTGGTTCGGGCCACCGATGTGGTGTAATACCCTACTCCAGTGTGGTGGTGTGGTGGATTGCCTCTTGGGCTAATGATGAACAATACAAGGAAGAACAGCCTCGCGAGTGTCTGCTCTTGGTCGGGGCGATGAACTGCTAGGAGGAGTTCAATCGCCCTTCTCTCTCTCTCTGTGTGTGATGCTTGACTACCAGGTTTTTGATCCCCTACCCAGTTGGTGGCTAGTCCTATTTATAGGCAAAGGCCCTGGGCCTCTTCCCAAATATTGAGCGGGAAGGGCGCCAACAATCGGCCATTTTGAAGGGGAACATCCGGTACACTTATCCTGACTAAAGTTGGTCCTCGCCTGCCAAAGGCTCTGGTGATGACGCTGGCTTGGGCTCCAGAGTGACTTCCTCCTTGTCGCGGAGCTGCTCTTGGTCTCATTGCACCGAAACGGGTGCCTTTGCTTGACCCTCCCGCCTGTGCTTGCTCCCTTTGCACCAAAGAGGAAAGGGAGGACACTGCACGGCTGGCACCCACCTGGCGCCCTTGGTCGTCATGGCTTGCGTCATGGGCACCTTGTGAGGTACCCCGCCTTGATCTCTCTGCCTCCTCGCGAGCTAGCCTGATGAGGCCGTGCTTGAGGAAGCTCCGTTTCGTCCGCCCCGTGAGGCTTGGCCCCTCGCGAGGGTTTTGGGTTTGTGTTGATGAAGATGGGCCGTGCTGGGCCCTCTTTGAGCCACGCCGTAGGCCGCAGGCAGGCAAGTCTGGGGACCCCCGTTCCCAGAACGCCGACACCCGTTAGCAAGTGTGACGCAGCCACAACGGTTCAATTCATCAAAAAGGTGATTTTCCGGTTTGGCTTTCCACACAACATCATCACTGATAATGGTACCAACCTGTCCAAGGGTGCTATGAAGGAGTTCTGTCAACGTGAGCACATCCGGCTGGACGTCTCATCAGTGGCTCATCCACGGGCCAATGGCCAAGCAGAGAGGGCTAATCAAGAGATCTTGCGAGGCATCAAACCCCGGCTTATGGTTCCTTTGCAGCGGACGCCGGGTTGTTGGGTTGAGGAGTTACCAACTGTATTATGGAGCATCAACACCACACCAAACAGATCAATAAGATACACACCGTTCTTCATGGTTTATGGAGCGGAGGCGGTTCTCCCTAGTGACATCCATCATGATTCACCTCATGTGGCGGCATATGTTGAAGCGGACAACAAGACAGCACGACAAAATGCTTTGGACATGTTGGATGAGAAGCGTGACATAGCGGCTGCCCATTCGGCGATTTATCAGCATGATCTCCGTCGCTAACACAGTCGCCGAGTTAGAACCAGAACCTTTCAGGAAGGAGATTTGGTACTTCGGCTCATTCAAGATCAAACGGATATGCACAAGTTATCCCCACCTTGGGAAGGACTTTTTCTGGTCAGCAAGAATTTGCACAACGGGTCATACTACCTGATCGATATTCGAGAGCATAAAGACTCACGTACGTCCGAGCAGGAGACCAACAGGCTGTGGAACATAGCTCATCTTCGGCCTTACTATACTTGAGCCATAGGCTCTGCTTATGTACATATTATGACAATGTATCTATTATAATCAATATATAATAAACCGGAGCCTCGGCTAAAGCGGGGTCTCTGTTCTTTTTACATCATGTGTGGTTACACGGAGTTCATGTCTTAAAGCGGTCTCCGGTTTACCCCTTGAGTTAGCCTTTCCAAAGCTTTATATTATATCACTTGGGGGCTTGGTCGTGTCCGAACCATAGCAATGCCATTTGGTAGGCGAAAGCCACAACATCACTTGGGGACTTGGTCAAGTCTAAACCATAGTCACGCCTCTTGATCGGCCTTGTGCCACAACATCACTTGGGGGCTTTGGTCGAACCCGAACCGTCGCTACACCTTTTGATCGGCGTAATGCCAACGCATCATTTGGGGGCCGGGCTGACTCGAACCATAGCTACGCCTGTTGGGGGCTTGGTCGTGTCTGACCTTGGTAATACCACTTGATCGGCTCAAAGCCTCATTTGTAAACTATTTTATCTTTGTCTTTGCTGAATTCTGTTCTTTTTTGCTAAAGACCTTTTTCTTTTTGTTGCGTTTTTAAACTGACATTATTAAACCGGTTCAACTGTCAATTACAAGTTGACAGGACACGGTCAAATCTTAATCCAGAGACTAATTGCCCGGTTTGATTTTTTCCCATCCTATTATGGAGTAAAACCGGTGTTCATCATAACCCGGAACGGTTTACATTGTAAACTGGCCTTATATTACAGGAGTTGTTTTCTCCTCCAACAGCGTGGGCTTTTAAACCCCACTTCAAGATTGGCAAGCCAACTTCATGCCTAAAGATGGCAGGTATTATGAATCTCAGTATTTGTTCATATGTCTAACCCTAAGCTATTATCTTTGGTTTCATATACATAGATATCATGACCCGCCTGGCGATAAACTGCGAAGGCATTTTAAGTATTTTGGCTGCAGGAATTTTTTTTTGGAGATAGGTAATTCAAAAGAAGTATCAGTTGCAATAAATATGCACGAAGGCATATCAAGCCCAAGTGTATCAGCTAGCCTATTACAAGGCAATACAGTGCCCAAATAAGATCATTGTTTTTTGCATATCACAGCATGCAGTGTGTTAAACCGGCTTCCGGTTCACGCTTGGTCATCAGCATGACCTGATGGTTGCGGATCGTCTCACGCCGGTTCAGCTTCCTCCTGCCTACCCAGTGGCTAGAAATCAACAGTTGCCCAGTCGATTCTAGTTAATGCTTGAAACACAGCTTCATCACTGATCAACAACAACGGTTCAATATCAGGAGCGTAAGTATGCTTACGGATTGGCGGGACAAGATTCTCCGCTTCAGGGATTGGTGCCGCAACCCACTTGTTCTGATCATTGTACTAGGCTTGATAGTGGGACAGATCCGCTTCTTCCGCCAGCTGACAAGCCAAAGAACGCACTTCCCGGTTTATGGTTCGAAGGTCATCTTTATTGAACTCTGTCCCATCTTCTTTCAAACTGGGATAGCCTTGGGCCGCTTCAACAGGATCAAAGTCAAGCACCCATGCCTTGGCCCGGATTAAGGCGTTTATAGCACCGGTTCTAGTGGCGGATCTCTTCAGCTCTTCAACCCGGGCACGGAGCATGGATAGCCTTTCCAGAGTGCCTTTGATCAAAGTGGGCGGCAGATTGTTATGAGATGTTGTATAAATGATCCATTGGGCACCCATGTACAGTTGCTCTATCAACGTATAAGCAGCCTTCAGCTTCTTCCGCACATCCGATCCCAAGTGGCCATTGTGAGTTCCTACATCTTTGAAAGAGTTATTAAACCGGCATATACATATAGAGGTTTGCTCGAATCAGGAGAGTCGGAGATATTTACCAAATATAGTTGCAGTCATAAAATGAACCTGTCGCTTCACACCGTTAATTCATCAATCACCGGTTTAAGAGCGGCTTCAGCTTTCTTAGCCCTTTGTGTTAAAGAGGCTTTCTCAGTGGCCCAATCTGCCCGCTCTTTGTTGAAACCCTCCTTCAACTTCTCCATTGCGCTTAATGCGCTGGTTAATTCCTCTTTTGCCTTGGAGGTTTCGGCTTGTTGGGACTTCAGGTTCTCTTGCAGGTCGGCGATTTGGCTTTCCTTTTTTCCCAGATCAGCCTGCATACAGATGGTTATATGATGAAAATGACGGTACAAATTTGAAGTACCAACCACATAACAAGTTATGCCCTTGGTACTTGGGGGCTAATGCATATTTACTCTTCATCGTACAATTTCTATAAAGTCCCAAGCTTAATACAAGTATTCAACTTGGCACTTGGGGGCTAATGGCTATTTGCTCAATGACTACTGATACTGGAATTTTTATTCTCTAAAGTATCGGTTTAACTACATGAAGTTGAACCGGTCCTTGTGGGCTACGTCAGCAAAGTACAGATAAGTTGAAGTTCATATTGGAAAGTCCCGGTTTAAGTTGATATCTTAAACCGTCACTTGGGGGCTATTGGAGTTAACACATTATAACATTCAAAGCAGAGAAGCATATAAGAAATTACCTCATATTTGTCTTTCATCATGTTAACCAGACCAGCTTCATAATCATGGCTGGTTTACAGCCGGTTCAGATAGCCGGAATGGAGTTCTTGGGCGTTCAGAGCGGCATAGTTCGCCAATTCAGCATTCCACTTGCCTTTACCAATTGCAGCAAATTCATCTTTGGCAGTGTGCTTGGATAAAGCGACAGGATTGCTTGGCTCGGTACGACCAATGCCAGTGATTAGGACTTCATCATCTTTATCTTCACCAGTTTGAACCGGGTAGACGGTTTGTCATCATTTTTCGATGGACTAGCCGTTTTATCAGCCAGGATAGGGCTTGTTTGTTGAGCAATAGGGCCTGTGGTATCAACATTCGCCTCTTCAGCGACAAAGTCACGGTCTTGCGGTGGTGGGTCATTCAGTACATCATCACGGTCAGGTTCCTCAGGATCTGGTACTTTGTCTGGTTCAGTAGCGGCATTCTCCTCTGCCGTGTTATTCAGGCGAGCCTTTTTTCTTGGCCTAGGTTTGGCTCTGAGAAAGGAAATTCACAAGGATCAGTACAATTTTTGTTGAAGATAATATATCAAAGGTACAAGATGGAATATGACTTACCCAAGCACCGTTTTAAGCGGGGGAAGCTTGGTGGCTGATGACTCGCCGGAGGAAGAATGAGAAGTGCCATGATAATTGGAATCAGACGAATTAAGAGGTTGACGAAAACAACCCGCTTTAGGGCGTGCAGTAACAAGTGAATCAGAGACCTCTGAACGGCGTTTCCGAACCGGACTGTTTGGTAAACCGGCGGAGGAAACTACCTGGCCGCTGTGCCGGGTTGTGCAGCGAGCTTTGTGTTGTTGGGTCTTCACAAGAAAGTTTGGATCCAAATAAGCAAGAGGATGAGAAAATTTAACTTTCCGGTTTACCCGACGCATTTTTACAGAAGGCAATGGGTCTGAATCGGAAGAGAGAATGATTACCTCTACAGCATCAACATGACTGACTTCAGCGTCGTCCTGGCAATGATCATCATCAATAAGGCGTATGAAAAATAAACCAAGTGAGTCAAGATCTACCTCAAGATCCGGGTTACCCACATCATCATCAGCTGGTGGATCGGAGGATGCAGTGGTTCTTTTCCTATTAGCAGGCTTCTTCACAACTCTGGTTTTTGGCCGGGTTGGCTTCTCCGGTTTATCTTGCGGAGGTTTCTTGCTCCAGAACGGATTATTGCCCTGTTTAAAACATAATGATAGCACTTTCAGAGTGTATTGGAACAAAGGCAGTTTCAAGAAATATAAGGGATGAATCTTACAGCTGGCGGTTTATTAATGGCGCAGAAAGGAGGCAGGCTGGTTTGGGCACAGACGGCTTCCGGTTCATTCAATATCTTTTTCACAGCTGCAGTAACTTCATCATCTGTAAGCTGGATATCAATATGACGTTGAACATCCTTCACATCTCCGGTATATTTGCACATCAAACTGGAGCGCTGGCTTAAGGACAGTATGCTCCAAGATATCCAGCAGCGAGCAAGGTCAACTCCTGTTAATTCGTTTGCCATGAAAGCCCTTAGCTTGGATAATTGAGGAGAATATTTGCTTCTCTCCTGGGCAGTCAGCCTCTGTGGAAGGGGGTGTGTGTTGCTTAGACGCTCTGGACGGTAGCCCGGCAGGGGATTTTCTTCGGAAGGAGAAGTATCTTTGCAGTAAAACCATGTTTGGTTCCAATCTTTGGGGTGGCTATGAAGTTTAGCGTGAGGGAAGGTGGCTTCTCTCCTCTTCTGAATTGCCATACTGCCCAGCTCCATATTGGGTCCGTCGGTGAATTCAGTTCAGCGGTTCAGGTGAAAGAAATCCCGAAATAACTCTATTGTGGGTTCCTCTTGAAGGTACACCTCACAGAACACTTGAAAGTGATAAATGTTGGTTACAGAGTTGGGGCCAATATCTTGTGGACGCAGTTGGAAGCTGGCTAGGACATCCCGATAAAACTTTGAACTAGGAGGGTTGAAGCCCCGGGCTAAATGATCAGCAAAAACCACAACTCCTCCGTCTTTAGGTTTGGGAGGACATTCCGGGCCAGGGACCCTCCAGTGAATGGCGTCTTGTTTACTTAAAGTGCTGGTGCTGACCAAGTTGTTCAGTTGGTTTTCGGTCACTGGAGAGGGGACCCAATTGCACTCATACACTTGTTTGGCCATGGTGAGATCTACAAATACAGTAAGTACCGGTTCAAGAATATGTTGACAGTTATGTGGTGGTATATGTTTGTTAAACCGGACAAAGCTATCTACAAGCCGGAGTTCAGCAAGCACGATAACATAACTGGAAAAATACTTGGGCGGTTCAACAAGGGGACTAATGGTATACACCGGTTTGTCAATTCTTTACAAGTTAAACCGCCTGGTCTAAACATTGAAGAATCAAGATTGCAGGTGAGTAAGTAAACAGATTTCACAAAGTTGTATTATAGTTTTGGATCTGGAGCATGTTCAGAAAAGGAAAAATATTCAAAGCTTAAGGGGAGCAGTACCGAACCAATGAGCAAAGGTGCGGGTAAGATCTACGGTTTTTGCGATGCGCAAGTGAAAACGAGGGCCAAAGGTTGCTAATACAACAGAGCAGAGATTCGCAGATTCATCTAAGATCTATCGTATGAACAAGAAGCAGACGATGAACACTGAAGAACTTGGAAACCCTAGAACAGATCTATGGTGGAAAAGATAGGAGACTTACCGGAGCTGAGGGAGAAGCGGAAGGTCGTCGCGATGTTCTGGTACGCTCAGGGTGATGCAGCGGCCAAGGTCGGAGCAGAAGTCGACGACGGCGGTGGAGCTTCGAAGCTGGGCGGCGCAAGGAAGACGAAGCCGAAGGAAGCGAAGGGAAAAAGAAAATGACCCCTCGGGCCAATATATAAAGCAAGGGACATGTGTCAGGCGCGAAAATCAAGGGGCCGCAAGTTTGGAAACGGAGTTGTCGCCTCAATTGTCGCAGATCTATTAATGAAGAGGTATTAGGTATAATTTCTTTATAACAGATGACGTCACGCCAGTTTACAATGATCTGAAGAGATGACATCACGACGGTTCACCAAACGACGAGAAGATGTTGAAGATGAAGTTTTTTGCTAGGGATTGACATGAACCAGTTCAAATCTATCTGGGGCCTAATGTTGGGGATATTACTACCTAGCGTAAACCGGCTCGGACAGGCCGTGTTAACTTCATCAATAGTTGAGTATGTTAAAGCCCATGTGGGAAGATGAGGATGATATGTAAGGGTTCAAGACCACAATCGGTTTAAGGCCCATAGCCGTAAACCGGCGTCGGTATGTGACTTGTATTGTAAGTTAGAAATAGTAGAGACCGAACCAGGCACGTGTATGAGCCAGTCTTGGGACTCTGTAAACCGACGGGCGTCACCCGTGTATATAAGGGGAGAACCTGGCGGCGGTTTAGGGGACAGACGACAACTCGAGACTTAGGCGAAGCTTATTTGCTCCCTAGTCATCGAAACCCCATCAATTCCATCACAACTAGACGTAGGCTTTTACCTTTATGGAAGGGGCCGAACTAGTATAAAACCTCTCGCGTCCCTGTGTCCGCTTTAACCCCTTGAAGCTAACCCTTACCGATGGCTCCACGACTAAGTCCTTTCACGAGGACATATGCCGTGACAAAACCACGACACTACTCTTGCAAGTTGCGACTGTCCGTTTGCGCAAGCTCGATGCCATGCCTGTGCTGCCGCCACTGCCTCCCACGCAAGCTACACCCAGGGTTGGATCTTCATCTTCTTGTCCTTCCATTCGCTTGAAGCCCGGCGACCGCCCTCCAACGAGGGCGCGAGGAAGTGCTGTGTCGGTCTGTCCAGCGGCGGCTAGATTAGGAGCGAACCAGACTAGAGGCTGGAGCGAATGAATTGGGATTTTTCCTGCTGTCGATCGATATGGGAGGCACTCGTTTGGGCCGCGAGCCTGCTATAGGGCATGCCTTGCACTTATGTTATTGGCCCGTCCAAATTGAAACATTTTTCTTCATTTTTTACATTGCCTGCTCATGCGTTGGGACAAACAAAACTAGCATGGGCCAACCTGGACAACTCAAACTAGGTGCACACTTTCCAGCCACCTGAGGCGGCCGCCCATACCAGCCCCTATGGTGGCGTCGCCCCTTTTTGCGTGTATGATTGGATAGTGAAAAATATTCCAGTGGCGCTTTTGATTTACCCACAGAATGGTTGAATTGCTTGTTTCTATGAACTGAGTTTGCCAATAATGTGAAGGATGCCAGTCTTTTCATCCTATTGTAGATTGCTTAGATCTCGATATGCCAAAAGTAATCGCATGAAATATACAGTAAAAGCCAGTGTGATGTGTTTGGCTACAACTAGTCTGACTACACGTCCTCATATAACATATCAAGGATGCACCATCTTACCAGATTAACCATTCGACTTACCCATGCGGTGTGGGAAGAAATAAGTATTGGGACTGCGTATCCAAGCAATTGATGCCATGGACTCCTTCGTACAAACTTGTAAGCGAAAAAGAAGTTGCAGTGTGCCTGTACAAAGAACTAGCGTAAGTTCAGTTACCTGCTTCTCGGCATTTTAGTTAGCCACTTATTGCAAAATTGTTCAATTACGTTGCTTGGCTTAATTTAGTTTGCTACTGATTACATAATGGCACAGCCTGTTAATCATATTGTAGACTGCGCCTACCTATGTGTTTGATACTTACTGTTAGGAATTACCTATTTGCCTTAACTTAAATATCTACTTGTTTGTTTAACTGCTTTGCTGCTGCAACAACGGGTTACAATGATGTTAATAACTACTTTTTAGCATCCAATTGAAACTCTTTAATTCCTTGTTTGTTTAACTGGTTTGCTGTTATAACTCCCAGTTGAGATGTTTTGCTAACATCAAATTTTCTGAATCCAATCGGAACTTTAATGGCAAAACAGGTTAGCCCAAGATCAAAGAGCGAGTTCCCCATGGACGTTGCATCATCCCACAGCAGTGGCACCGGCCCAATCGTGCATTATGAATTGCCAACTGTTGATGCTCTAGAGGCTAAACTAGTGGTAGAAAGAGATTCTGCTTCTGCACTTAGAGATGAAGTTGACATGTTGAGGAAGCAAACAACACAATCACAAGCAGTACTCAAGACAACCATTAAATATTTGGTGGATTTCAAAACGAAGCAAGCTGAGACTGACCAGATTGTTAAGGTCCTGAAGGAAAAAAAAGAAATTGAATTCCTACTTGGTAAATCATAGGTGAAATGTTCTTTCCATAGTTGAATAACCTTTGTGTTGTCCGTTCATGTAATCAATCAACCCATTTGTTTTAGAGATCATGTAATAATTGTTTTTTTTTGTTTTTTGGTTTGTAATTTTATTTGAGCACAAGACTGTATTAATTGATAAGACTCGGAGACATTTCATTTGGATTGTTGTTCCAGACCTACAAATATGCCAATCGGGCTGAATGTGCATTCAGCAATAGTAGTAGTATAGATGGACCATAAGTGGCACGCATCGGAAAGGGTCAAGATGCTGGCTAAAAAAAGGATGGTGTTATAGCCAAAAAAAGTACAGCGGCCTGGCTTATGTATGTTAGTTGATATTATTGATCATATACTCTATAAGTGTTTATATGTCTGTTAGTTCTGTACATTCTTGGTTGATTGACTCGATATTTGAATCTTGATACATCTCTTGTGTACACATCTAAATGGGAGTACACATTATGCTGCGTGTGACATTTGACTTGGACATTAAGTGTTCCAAATATTCGAATTCACCTTAAACTGGATTCTAGTTTCTGAATTTGACTATCGGCATTTGTAAACCATATTCATATATGACAGTGGAATACATCTTTGTCGTCCTTTTGAAGATATATAAAAACACATAGAATGATTTATAAAGATTCATATAGGAATACAAAATGGATTCGAATTTAGTTGCCAGGGTAAACGTGGATGCTTATTGTCCCAAAATTCAAAAGAAGCAGCAAAATGTCCACTCCCACGTCGGCTGCCCAAAGGCAAGTGTTTGGGAGATGGAAATTACTGTCTACCCATTACACAGACAATCCATCGGCCCGATTTCCACTGCTCTAAATAGAGGTAGGTTAGTAACTTGAATTAGACGTGACACGACCGCCTCTGATCCCATTCCGACACGGTGGGCGTCAAACATGGGCGGCAAAACTCATTTGATTCAAGCTCGTCCGAAAGACCTCTGTTTCTCCCTCCATTCCCCATTCATACACGGTGGGCGGCAAAACAAACTCGACTCGGCCGAAATCGATGTAGGAAAATATTTTCAATAGGGGAAGGTTTGTAACTTCACTCAGAGTGACACAACCGCCCTACCTGTCAGCCCCGTTCATACACCGTGGGCGCCAACCATGGGCGCCAACCACCCTCTCCTCGCCCGAAATCGCTCTAGGCAAATATTGGCGAGATGCGAGATTACCGTCCTATCCCCAACCGATGAGACGTCCAAATTTTAAATGGGGGCTAAGTTCGTAACTTACCCATATTTCAGACAGGCGCGTCCCCAAAACATGGTTCCCCGTACCTCTCCCTCCATTTTCCCATTCATACACCGTCCGCGCTAGAACACCCCATCCCCACACCAGCCTCCGTCCGCCACCCCATCCATCGCCGCCGTCCTCCACCACATCCATCGCCACCGTCCTCCACCATGTTGGAGCGCCAACCAAGACCCCGTCGTCCACTACTAGAGATGGACGTTTCTCATCCACGGCGACGGACCAATAGCCTTGCATCGCGTCCTCTCGCTTCATCGGCGCCGTCGTCCTCTTTGCTGGGGCCGCTCACACGACCTTCTCTTCCACCGCAACGGGACTTATCCCCCGATGCACCCGTCTATCGTCACAAATCTGCTTCAACGCCACCAACAGCCATCGCACCCCCAATGCCTACATGGCGTCGCAAGAGAGGTGGTACTTCATATCTCCTCAACTTTTTGATCTCAACCAGAAAATAGATCTTAACTTGGTTACTCTACTTTCTTTTCAGCTCTTAGAATTTAGTTCTTAATTCGAAGCAAACAATGGATGCTAAATATCATTTCTCCGGTTTGCAGCTTCAAACCTGCCATGGCATAGCCATAATACGGTTTAATTGATCATGCTTAGGGTTTAATTGATCATGTTGGTTCCGCGGTGGTTTCTTTAATAGAAATCGTAGGGGAAATCATACTTTGCATTGCTTCTACTTTGTTGAACTGCCATTAGCTTAGTTTACACATCCTGTATGTAAATACGCCCTGCCTATCCATTTTCAGTACATATTCCATCTGTCATCATACCATATTTATCCATTCAAATGTTGTTCTTGTGTATCAGACGTTCAAAAGGAAGAGGGCGATTGCTGATCGTGGATGAGCACAAGAAAAGTATTTGGAAAAGGTAGTGGCACCTGATAAATCAAATAGCCCATTAGGTGTAGTTGCAATATCGCGGACGCCGACCAGGGCCAGGCCCACCTCTCTCCTAGGTGGTCTCAACCTGCCCTGTCGCTCCGCCACAAAGTAACAGCCGGGGGCCGTCGGGAACCCGGGCCCACCACTACCGGGATGGAACCACCTGTCCTTTCAGCCCCCACATCGAAATCACTTGCGGGTACTCTACGAGCCGACCCAACTTTAGTCACCACATGTATCATATAGTATGTATGTAAGTATATACCCGTGATCACCTCCCGAGTGATCATGGCCCGGTAGTATAGCACGGCAGACGGACAAGAAGGTAGGGCCACTGATGGAATACTAGCATCCTATTCTAAGCATTTAGGATTGCAGGTAAGGGTAACAACTGTAGCAACAATGATAGGCTATGCAGCTGAATAGGATTAACCGAAAGCAGTAACATGCTACACTACTCTAATGCAAGCAGTAGAGAGAAGGAATAAGCGATATCTGGTGATCAAGGGGGGCTTGCCTGGAGGCTCAGGCGAGAAGGAAGGGTCGTCAACACCATAGTCGTACTGGGTAGTAGCGGCGTCGGTCTCGGTGTCTAACAAGAGAAGAGGGGGAGAAACAATAAACATAATGCAAACATAAGCATGACGATGCATGACATGACAATGAGCGGTGCTAGGTGTGCCCTAACGTAGTAGGAGGTGATACCGGCGAAGGGGGGAAACATCCGGGAAAGTATCCCCGGTGTTCCGCATTTTTGGATAGATGAACCGGAGGGGGAAAGTTGTGTGTTCACTATGCTAGGGATCTGTGGTGGACGAACGGGCTACGTATTTGGATTTGTCTCGTCGTTCTAAGCAACTTTCATGTACAAAGTTTTCCCATCCGAGCTATGGTTTATTTTATATTAATTTAAAAAGGATTTTATCTTTTTCTAGAATTAACAGAATTAATTTAATTAGAAAAGGTAATTATGACGTCAGCATGATGTCGGCATGACGTCAGGGTGATGTCAGCAGTCAACCGCATGTTGACTGGGTTAACAGACATGTGGGTCCTGTTCATCATTGTCCGAGATTAACCAACAGTTTTAATTAGTTTAGCTAGCTGATTAAGTTAATTAAACATAATTAATTAAGTTAATTAACTCTTCAATTGATTTATTAATTTTTTTTGTTCTTTCTAAAAACGTTCTGGGCATGGGCCCCCCTTGTCATAGGTATAGGGCCAGCTGTCTGTGGCCCTTGGGGCCTAAGCGGGCGTGCTGGCGCCCAACCCGAACGGACGTCGGTGTGACAGCGAGCGCCGGGCGGTGGAGGAGCAGCGGGGCGCTGCGGTGGTGGAGCAGCACGGGGCCGGCGACGAGCGGCGCGGTGGCAGAGAGCAGAGCAGTAGGGCGGCAGCGGCGCGAACGAAGGCAGGGTGAGGGGCGCGGGCAGAAGCAGGCAGCGTGACTGTCGGGGTGCGGCGGGGGCAGGTCCGGCGGGGCGAGGCCAGCGAAGGCGGGCGCGGCGGGAGCGGGTCGAAGCAGAGGCGGGGCGCGCGTCCGCCGTGGCGAGCGCGCGCATGCGCGTGGTGACCAGGAGGGACGGGGATAGAGGAGGGACGCGTGCTCACGGTGGCTGTAGGGGAGTGGCAGTGGGGCGCGGGGAGGAGGACGGGGACGACGGCGATGATGGCGGAGACGGGGAGGCAGTTCGACAAGGTGGCGGTCCAGCGGGGTGGCCTCCGGCGATGGCGTCGAGCGGCGGAGGCGGAGCCGCGCCCCGATCCAGATCGGATCGGGGAAGGGGGATGGCGACGTGGGGGGAAGTGGGTGGTGGTTGTGTTAGGGTTTGGGGGTGTGGGGTGGATAAGGGAGGCGGGGTGGGCCAGCCGGTTGGGCCAGGTGGGTCGGCCAGCTGGGCCGTCTGGCCTAGTTGGCCAGGGGGGCTTTTCATTTTTTGTTAGTTTTGTTTTTCTGTTTTTATTCTTTTCCTTTTTTCTGTTTTATTTATTTTAGAGCATCTTAGCATTTTTAAACATGTGTTTTCTTCACTATAATTACCTATGTAATATTTGGCACAAACCGAACATTTTTGTTTTAATGTTTGAAAACTTTATTGTTGGCCATATTTTGAATTTGATTTTTGAACTGGTTTTTGAACTAACGCGAGATTCCAAACAATAACGGAGGTGATGTGGCATCAGTAGCATAGGTTCACTGTAGCATAATTATCCGGGCGTTACAGATCCTTAGGCGCAACACTAGTGGTTGCCCTGGCAATTTCATCAGCGGCTGGAATACTATCATCAGCCCTAGTACTTTTAGTTTCTTCAGCAACCTGATCTTCATCAGCGGTGCTGGCATGTTCTTCAGTTGGCTGTGCAGATGCTTCAGCCTGAGGAATTTCATGTTGTGATGATGCAGTAACATTGGAGGTGAATTCCTTTGCCATTTTGACGAATCTGACCTTGGCTCCTAGCCAATCAGCATGGTATGTGTCAAATTCATCACTGAGGTTTTTTATCTTAGCTTGTGCAGCCACAAGTTCATCAGTTGTCATTTTGACAACATTCTTCTTTAGAAAATGCTCCTTCTTGTACTAGGCTTTCTTCAGTTGCCTAGCCTTTTCAAACTTCCATTTTTCCTCGCCTATGAAGGCTGTCAACATGTGACTTTGGCCAGGGGTGAGCATGAAATCAGACATAGGAGTGTTGGGGTCCTTGTGTCAGAGATCAATGAAGTCTAGGATCAGCTTGGGATCCAAAAGAAGAGGCACGTTTGTGCCTTTGGCTCTAGTGGCCCTTTGTTGTCTGTCTTTGATGATTTCAGCAAGTTCATCATCATCATCTTTGTCTTCGCTTGACGGTACTTGGAAGGCAACCTGCTTTTTGTGAGGACTTGGTCTAGTGCCTCGTCCAGCAGTAGCCTTGGTCTTCAGCAAAGTGGGGCCTAACTGAGAAGGAGCTGAAGAACTTGTGGAGGCTCCTGAGGCAATTGAGATGCATGTGGTCCTTTGGCAAGAGGCGAGATGCACTAGTGCTGAGGACTTTGCAGGAGTAGCTGAAGATTTTGCAGCTGGATGAACTAGAGCAGCTTGAGGAATTTGCCGTGATGGCATAGATGATCTTGTTCGTGAGGGCACTGCTGAGGAACTTGGTTGTTTGCAAGTTGGCTTCTTAGGCATAGCCATCTTGGGCTTGCCAGCAGAGGCCTCGGCAGCGGCAGCAGCAAAGTCTTCATTGAATTTCCTCACTGCTTCCTTAGCCAGTTTGGCCAGTTTTGCTTGCCGCTTGGCCCATTCATCAGGATAGTCCTCACCGCGCTTGAGGCTGGTGGAATCAACTTCTTGGCCTGGTGCCAGTGGAGGTCTTGGACAAGGAGGGTGTGTAGCTAATTTCTTCATGTACTTAGGAGTAACATATCGGTATTCCCTCCATTCCCGTGCCCATCTTCTTTCAATCCTCTGAATGCGCACCTTGTGCTCATTCTTTGTTTTTTTCCATGAATTGCCTCATCAGGAGTGCAATACCCTGCATAGATGTCATCAGGGATTTCAAAGGCAGTGTTCACTTCCAGTTTCTTGCCTCCCTTCTGAGGTTTCTTGCCTTCTGCCATTTTCTTCAGCTGAGGATTTTGAACAATCAAGTTCTCTGAAGAGGTACGCAATTTTTCTTCGAGGAACACTGCAAATGAGTTAAGTTGATGAGAACCTAGTGATTCAGCAGCGGACATGTGTACCTGTGAATAGAGTATAGGTGCAAAGAATTTGGAGAGGTCATATGCATTCTTAGAGTTTTTGAAAAAAGAACAAGTTTGAGGAATTTGACCAGTGGTGTCTTGAGTTATTTCACTAAGCATTCTTTGACTTAGGTTCCAAAGTTGTATAGATTGAACAATCCACATAATTGAGGAATCTTGAAGAAAATGTTGCTTAGAGAAACAGATCAAGAACGGATGCTTGTGTGAGGTGTTTAGAGTGTGGAAATTGAAGAATAAACACCTTTTGAAGATTTTGTGGAAATCATTAGAATCAACAAGGGCAGTAAAAGTAACTTTTGATTACCCTTGACGAAGAACACGACGAACTAGGAGTGATAGATTGGAAGTTCGTCAATCCAGATCTTCCATGCCCTAACTTGGCAGAGGAAGTTAGCTACGGCAATGGAGGAGCGAAGATATCCGCGGTCGGCGCGAGTACGACGGCGTCGGGATCAAGGCAGTGAAGCTCTTCCTCACCGACGACGATGAAAGTAGCGGTGGCGCTAGGTCTTGAGAGCTTGAGCGAGGGGAGTGAGGTCGAGCGGGGTAAATGCAGCCTGAGGAGGGTGAGGGGTACTTATAGCCGAGGTGAAAAACCGCTCGCCTGAGGAAAATGGACGAACGTGCCCTTGACCCTTCTCATCCTAGCGACATATGTCACCCACGTACAGAGAGGTGGCGATCGTGTGAGATTATGGGTGAATAGATAAATCCTATCGTGGGATATGGAACGATTTGAGCGGCAAAAGCGGAAAATTTAGATAATAAAATTTTAAGGTTTCGTTCGCAAATTCTTCAGCTGACAAGGACACAGTGAAGATTTTGAACGGGTTTCAAATAGAACGCACATGAAGAATTTGTGAACAGACTGGTTTGAGTTTAGCATAGAGGGGGAAGGGTCCGATCACATTCTCTTAGCAGAAAAGGCAACTTGAAGAAATAGCAATAAGTGAATGTTGTAGAGGACTTAAACTCAATTATACTAGCAAAAGAGCCCGTGCGTTTCAACGGGAGAGAAAACATAACACACGCTCTTAACCCAACAACCATCACTCAAGACCACAATAGGTTCATCTTCTTTATTTTTGCGAGGCATCATATTTGTGTTTCCGCTTATCCTCCTTCTCACCCTCGCCGGCGATGGCCTCGGTGTTCACACAAAACAAACAAAAAACATGTTTGAATATGGTTAATCCTAAGGTGTCTCTCTCTCCCTCTCTCTCTCTCTCTCTCTCTCTATCTCTCACTCCCGCGTTGAGAAATCTATTGTTTTCCCCCGTGACATTTTTCAGAGGTATGCATGTGTAGTTAGCGATGTTTTTTTCCTATATGGTTATAGTGGGGTGTTTATTTGCAATCCGGATCGCCGCTGGTATGAAAGAAAAATGGATCTTGCTCTATAAATTATAAGTTTGCTTCCAAAACAATATTTTTAAATTATTTAAAGGTAAACTTAACAACATATTTAGATTCCACACATTTTTCTAATAAAATTTCATATATAATATGTTAAAATCAAAGTTACGGTTTAAAAGATACGGATAATTTAGGAAATCATTTGTTTGACTTAAATATATTCCAAAATAATATTGAAAATACTTAACAGGTAAAAATAATCTCATATTTATATTCTACATATTTTTCTAATCAAATTTCATATATAACATGTTCAAATCGGAGTTACGGTTTAAAAGATATGGATGATTTAAAAAGCATTTGTTTGACTTAGATATGATCCGCGGATGAATTACCTAAAACATTAGGGAGGTTTTCGAAAATTGTAAAATAACGGTTCGGGTGTGATTTAAATCCGGACTGCGGGTTGATTTCATCAAAACACAGGGATTTTTTGGAAATACCATGACGGACGACCGAAACTCAATTTGCTTTATTATTAGGTAAAGATATATATAGTCAATGAAGAACAACGACGGAAGGAGTGAAGGTCGATTTGCTCACCCCTAGAGCCTCGTGGATCGCTGCCCTCCAATTCGAAGAACGAGAAAGAAAGATACAAGGGTAGGGGATAAAGATAGATGAACACAAAAGTGTAATAGATTGATTGGTTTGATTGGTGTTGTTCAATCGGCCATCACCCCCAACATATATAAGAGGCGGATGGACTTCCCGTACAAGTAAAGGATTCATCTAGCCTTTCCTTACAAGAAAAAATACATCAATTCACGTCCTAGAGTCCTAATTCTATTCCAACTCGGATTAAGTCTGAATCTAGCCCAAACTCTGTCTTCCTTCTTGCGCGGGCCACCGGGCTTGCATATGATCTCCGATCAAGACGGCCAAAATACCAAACTCGTGCGCCTCGACGATACGAACAACTCTCATGTTGATCACTTTTTCAAATAAGGCCATCTTGAATACTTTTCGAGGTCATCTTTATCTTCCAGTCGGACTTGGTCTTGTGGTAGACTGGATTATCCGAGTCTCGTAGAGAATTTGTAGGCTATATACTATCTCTGATGATGATGACTCCAAAATCAAAGTTTACCATCTTGATGATACGCACAACTTCTGTATTGAACACTTCTTCATCCGAGGTCATCTTGATAAACTTTCAGGCATATGTTCAATTTCACTCGGATCCGAACTCATCCACTCGGATTAGAGTCATTCACTTGGATCGTCCGACTGGACTTTTCACTCGGATGTTTAGAGTTTTTCACTCGGAATACAATTTTCACTCGGATGACGATATTTTCACTCGGATAACTATATTTCCATCCGAAAGGCATTATCTTATTTGATCAGCAAGTTTTCGTCCCGATGGTAATCTTTTCACTCGGAATCTTTTCACCTGGAGGACAATTTCACTCGGATGACCATATTTCCACTCGGATGACTATATTTTCACTCGATTGGTAAATTTTCACTCGACCGCAAACTTTCACTCGAACGGTAAACTTTTCACTCGGATTTTCCGACTAAAAACATAGCTTGATCTTGATTTGTCTCTCCAGGCCTCATACGACCTCGGATTGAGATGAATTATATACGAAAATCGATCGGCTCGACGAGACAAAACTTTTCTGTGTTGAAGTTTTTCCGATTCAAGGACGTCTTGATAGAGAAATTACTCACGCAACCTATCAGACAAGTGTGTGGCACCTCGCGCCATATTTCCGTTGAGGTTCGGTCTGAAGTGTATTGCCTCTAACTTTTGCATATGAACTCGGATTGAGATGATTTATATATCAAAATCGATTGCCTTGACAGGACAAAGACAATTCCTTAAGTGTGCTCCTTCATCTGCGGTCATATTAAGGGCGTAATCCGCCAAAAAGCACTCAGAACATTAAATTTTGGCACTCGGAGTACAGCTTCGGCCACTGAGATGAGGTCGAATGGCGGTAGCCTAAACATCAAAGTTGTTCCACTCGACGATATGAAACTTTCTCATGCTGAAAACCCTTTCACTCTGTATCTTGCCAAAATCAGGTGTCAACACATGCCCCCCTGTTTTTTGGCAAAGCTTGCACGCCGAAAAATAATGTGCATGGTGTTCGTTCTAAGGACAATTTCAACACTCCATCGGCCATTTATTTTTCTCAGGGCGATAATTATGTATCGGCCATGTTTGTGCTAAGGGCGATAATTGTATATTGGCCATTGCCTACTTAGGCTTCCTGCCACACACTCGGGTGGTACTTCTTCAAATATTTGCCATTGAGAGTTCGAGGTAACAATGCCCCTTGTATTGATTCCACCAAATATGAATTTCCGGGAACAACTCTTGTAATCCTAAAAGGACCTTCCCAACTTGGAGACCATTTCCCGAATTTTCTATCTCTTGAACCAATCGGCACAATCACTTTCCAAACGAGATCACCAACTTGAAAATTCTTCAACTTGACTTTCTTATTGTAAGCTCTTGCCACCCTTAACTTATCTCTCTCTATGGCCTTTAAAGCAGCCAAACGTTTATCGACAACCTCATCAATATTGTCCATCATTAAGTTATAAAAGTCTACTACCGATAAATTATTTTGTTTGGCTATTCTCAAAGCATTCAAATTTACCTCCACTGGTAAAACAACCTCTTGACCATATAATAGCTCATATGGAGTCACTTTCGTAGCACCATGCCTTGAGATTCTATGTGCCCATAGTGCCTCAGACAACAAGTCATGCCATCTCCTTGGATTATCCTCAATCTTCTTCTTGATGAGCTTGATTAAAATTTTATTGCTAGACTTAGCTTGTCCATTAGCTTGGGCATAATATGGGGAGGAATTGAGCAACTTTATGTTATAAGATTCGGCAAACTCTCTGACTTGGTGTGACATAAAAGATGAACCTTGATCTGTAGTTAACGTTCGAGGAATACCGAATCTATGAATAATGTGCTCGGTTATGAATTGAATTACCTCCATATGCGTCATGTTCTTGAGAGGTACTGCTTCAGACCACTTAGCGAAATAATCAGTTGCCACCAATACGAACCGATGCCCTTTTGAAGAAGACGGATGGATTTTCCCAATAAAGTCTAAACCCCATCCTCTGAAAGGCCACGGCTTAATAATAGGATGCAACATAGCAACAGGAGCCAATTGAATATCACCAAATTTTTGACAAGCTTCGCACCCTTTATAATATCTGAAGCAATCATTAATCATGGTCGGCCAATAAAACCCAGCACGTCGTAATAACCATTTCATCTTGGGAGCCGACTGGTGAGTACCACAAATGCCTTCATGTACCTCTCCCATAGCAACTCTTGCTTGGTCCTCATCCAAGCACTTTAAAAGAACATCATCAACTGTTCGGCGATAAAGATCATCATCGCTCATAGTATATTTAAAAGCCATACGCCGAACAGCCCTGTCCACCCTTTCACTCGGATTACACAAGTAAGCAACAATGGGCTTCCTCCAGTCGGAATTGTCATCTGCACTAGATTTTTTGTTAATGACCGAATCAGTGGGTTCTGGTTCAGCCTCTTCTATATTGGTAAGACAAGACATCGGACTTTGAGAAATATGAAACATGCCATGATCAACATGATATCCAGATGCTTGCTTTGCCAACTCATTTGCTTTCCAATTGTCATGTCTAGATATATGTGCAATGCTAAAACAATCCAAAGTAGAAATTATATCTAGACATCTATCAAGATAAACATTAAGTGATTCGTCCAAACACGGAAAGACTTTAGATATTTGCTGCACTACTAGTAACGAATCACCGTAAGCCTCAATATGTGTAACACCTATAGCAACTAACATCTCTAGGCCGAATAACAATGCTTCATATTCGGCTTGATTGTTTGTGCAAAAATATTCTAAGCGGCATGAGGCTTCAAAAACAGCACCATGAGGAGATATATAAACAATACCAACACCTTGGCCATTGCTACAAACTGAACCATCAAAGTATAATCTCCATGGTACTAATGAAACAAGGTTCATATCAACATCATTCTTGTCATTAATCCGATGTTCAACAATGAAATTAGCAACAATTTGGCCTTTCATGGATTTTAGAGATTCATAAGCCAAATCATATTCAATCAAAGCATAAGTCCACTTGCCAATTCTACCACTAAGAATTGGCCTATGCAACATGTATTTAATGACATCGGTTTGACAAGATACTACACAAGCACTCGGCACTAAATAATGTCTCAGTTTTGTGCAAGCATAATATAAGCATAGACATAATTTTTCAATAAATGTATACCTTGTCTCGGCGTCCAATAAGCGCCTGCTCAAATATGTAATAGCATGCTCTTTTCCCTCGGTTTCTTGAGTCAAAATAGCACCAATAACTCCTTCCTCTGCTGCAATGTAAAGCCTGAAGGGTTCTCTATGCTTGGGTGCTTTCATCACCGGAGGAGTGCACAAATAGTTTTTGATAATATCAAATGCTTCTTGCTGTTTTGCCCCCCAAGTGAAATCAGCATCATTCTTCAACCGAAGGATAGGAGTAAATGCATCAACTTTCCCTGATAGATTAGCTATGAACCTTCTCAAATAATTGACCTTGCCAAGTAACTTTTGCATATCTCTCTTGCATGTTGGAGCTTCCACTTTCTGTATGGCCTCTATCTTTTTGGTATCAATCTCTATGCCATCTTCATGAATAATGAAACCCAAAAACTTGCCAGCTGACACGCCGAAAGCACACTTCAAAGGATTCATCTTCAATCCATACTTTTTCATTCTTTCAAAAGCTAAACGCAAATCGGCCAAGTGAGATTCAAAAGCATCCGATTTGACAACAATATCATCAATATAAACTTCAAGTATGACACCGAGTAAATCATGAAAAATCAAATTCATAGCCCTTTGATATGTGGCGCCAGCATTTTCTAATCCGAATGTCATCACTGTCCACTCGAATAAACAAAGGAAACCAGGGCATCGAAAAGCTGTCTTGTACATGTCCTCTTCGGCCATAAAAATTTGATTGTATCCGGCATTACCATCTAGAAAGCTAATAACCTTATGTCCAGAAGCATCATTAATAAGCATATCGGCTATTGGCATGGGATACTCATCTTTGGGTGTAGCCCTATTCAAATCTCTGAAGTCAATGCACACCCTCAACTTGCCTGATCCCTTCTTCTCCACTGGGACAATGTTAGAAATCCACTCGGCATACCTGCAAGGTTGAATGAAATTAGCTTCAAGCAGTCGACCGATCTCTTCCTTGATCCGGTCATATGTTTTCGGATTAAACTTTCTGGCTGATTGTTTATATGGTCTAAAACCAGCCTTTATAGGTAACCGATGCTCCACTAGCTCTCGGCTTAAACCTGGCATCTCATGATATTCCCATGCAAAGCAACAAACATATTCTTTCAATAGCCCGATTAACTTAGCTTTACAATCGGCTTTCAATTTTTTGTTTACAAACATCGGTCGAGTGACTGAGCCATCTCCAATATCTACCTCTTCTAATGGATCGGCCGACGTAAAACCTCGTCCAAGTTTATCCATGTCATCCAACTCCTCTATAGACTCATACATATCGTTCTCGCTCGACCGATATTTCACAAGACGTTTTTGCAACCAATCGGAGCTAGAATCCATTTAAACATATCATACCTTGGAGCTGATTGCATTCAGTCAGCTTTAAAGAGACGGGCACAAAACCATTCTTGGTCGCGCTGAGAAAATCAAACTCTGATAAGTCACGTCCCGTCAAGCAAGTAGCATTGGGATGTTGCCAATCCAGCGATGCATCGGCCAAAGCAAAACAGGCCGAGTTATCCGCATGAATGACTTCCGCTTCATCATCAACCCACTGAATCAAAAACTGGTGCATAGTGGATGGCACGCACTAGTTTGCATGAACCCAATCACGGCCTAGTATGATGTTGTAGTTACCTTGCACCTCAGCGACAAAGAATGCAGTAGCCAAAGTTTTGCTTCCGACTGTAAGCTCCACATACATCACACCTTTGGCTTCAGTTTTCTCTTTGCCTTCAAATCCATTGAGCACCATATTCGTCTTTATCAGCTCTTCATCAGGGAGACCCAATTTCTTGAAGACCGAATAGGGCATAAGATTTACCACAACACCACCATCAACAAGCATCCGAGTGAGCGGTGACCCATTGATATGACCTGTAAGATATAATGGTTTCAGATGCGTTACTGGTTCTTTTGGCTTCTCGAATAATGCGTTTTTAGGGCCAAAATCCAGCTGAGCCACCTCCCCTTCTTCATCTACAGCACGAAACTCAGCAGGTAAGTAATACACCATATTGATATCCATACCTTCATGAACCGGCGTAGACTCATAGTCCAACATATCAGCCTCCTCTTCGAGTGCATCCACCGATTCTGAAATTTGTCCGAGTGAAGGAGAAGTAAGAAGTGTCACAGACGATGTGATATCTGTTGCATCGTTCTCCTTTGGTGATGTAGGTGTTGCTATGATAGATGTAGAAGCAATTGTATCTTGTATTTGTTTAGGCCTCCACACTTGTTTTGCTGGAACCATGGGTCGAGTGTCATTGAACAACTTATCCCTTTGTTTCTCGGCCTCCTATTCTGCCATCTCTTGACTCCTTAACCTCTGTAGTTTCCTCTTTTGTGTCTTTGTTAGCCCTGGAGGACACCACTTTGGCTGAGTGTATTTAGGATCTCTCATTTTTACCTGGCTGGTGCTTGCTTCATGGTCATTGGTCGAGTGCTTTGGCGCGATAGCAAGTATCGGCTCAGTCGGATTGCTATGCACAATCGGCTGTCGTATGGTGAATGTTTCGGTGCCCAAGATAAGTGAGTCGGCATCCATTTTCTCCTTGCCTTTTGCCGACTCAATTGCTGCAACACTTGGTGATTTAACACGCCATTCTTTTTGACTTTCCAGCTGCATGAAATTTCCAATCGGGCGCAGCTTTTTACTCTGATGGAATCCACTCGGATGGATGTCACTCGGATGGAATCCACTCGGATGAAAGTCAATCGGATGGAATCTACTTGGCCACATTTTTCCACTCGGATAGCTTCCACCTGGGTGCATTCTTACACTTGGATAATTTCCACTCGGTCGCATATTTTGACCAGCCGACTGATAATCACATATGTTGAGTCGGCCATTATATGAGTAATCAAGTCGATCCCACACAGATTGCCTCTGCTCTTCTGAAAACTGCGCCCTTGGTCTACTCGGCTTTGTATACTGACTGAACATATCAGCTGATGGTGACCTTGGTTGTTTCAGATGAGTCGGTCGATTAAAACTAGAACCGGCCGACTGGTTAGCATACTTGGACAACAACATATCAAAAGTTGGCTTGATCCGCTTGCGCTGCACTTTAGCTTCATTCCTTTTCCACTTGCCAACTTCTAGACTCTTGGGCTTGACAAATCTCACACGAGCGTTCTCTTGCACTTGTAGTTGCCCCCCGAGTGTAGGATTCTTGATGGTGATTTTGATCACTTCCTTGCCATCGGGTTGCTTACCAAGCACAACCTGTCTCCCCAAGACCTTGTTGTCCTCTTTATCTTTCCTGGGCTCACCAACAATGAAATTAGCTTTATTAGAAGATTCGGCTACCTCCGGCAAAATGAGTAGCTTCTTCCCCTCCAAATCCATGGTATTTATTGGAAAAGGCTGTTTATCAACTTGCATCTCAGAAAAGTTCAATCGTCCGTCATTAATGGCCGATTGTATCTGTCGTCGAAAAACATTGCAATCGTTAGTAGCATGAGAAAAAGAATTATGATACTTGCAATAAGCACGCCGTTTTATCTCTTCAAACGGCGGTAAAGTATGAGATATTCTAATAATCTTAGCCTGCAGCAAAGCATCAAATATTCTATCACACTTAGCAATGGCAAAAGTAAACTTCATCTCTTCGTCACGATTCTTATAAATCGGTTTCAAATCATTGCAAGTAAAGGGTTTGGCCTTAGATGGCCAAACAAATTCAGTAGAAAAAACATCACCCTCATCGTCCGAGTGATCACTGTCATATTCCACCATATTCATCTTTGGATGATCGGCTTTGTATCTATGCACTTCTTTGAGATCTTTGCTTCGGCTTTCCTAAGCTAAAGCCCTTTGTAAGACTTGGTTGATATTTAATAACTCGTAGCCTTCTAGCTTTTCTCTAATGGGAGTTCTCAAACCACTCAACACTAGGTCCGCCAAGTCCCTCTCGGTTATCACCAAACTAAAACACCGGTTTTTTGTTTCTCTGAATCTCTTGACGTAATCGGAGACCGATTCATCATGCTTATGTTTCACCGATGTTAGATGTGACAACTTGAGTTCATTGTCGCCACTACAAAAGTGATCATGAAATTTCTGCTCTAGCTGCGACCAAACCCGAATGGAACCATGGGGTAAAGAAGAAAACCATGAAAATGCGGTACCAGTTAATGATAAAGGAAATAAACGCACTTTCAATTCATTCAATGAGCCTGCCTCACCCAATTGTGCTAAATATTGACTAACATGCTCCCATGTGGTTTTTGTGCCTTCTCCATTAAATTTAACAAAATCTGGAATTTTATATCCTGGAGGGCACTGGATGGCATCAAAGTACTCGGGGTACGGCTTTTGGTAAATCCGATTCCGAGGTAACTCAACTCCAAAATTCTCTCGAAGCATCTTAGCCATCTCCTCTCTAAGATTAGCTAGACCATCATCCATAGTGGACGATGAAGCTTGTGGCCGTGGCATAGGAGGAGTAGGGTTACTAGCTGTAGGTAAGAATTGTGGCATGTATGTCGACCCATAATTTGGTAGTGGTCGAGTGGTTGTAGCTGTAGGTAGGGTTTGGTTCGGTGTTGCCACCGAACCTGGCATGCTCATGATAGGACTAATGGGTGCAGCCACAATCTAATTTGTATGGGTAGGGTAATAAGCCATCGGCATGGGATGCGCCGATGCAACAGGTAAAGCCAGATTAGGGTTTTGCATACTAACAGGTACACCATCATTACCACTAGACGATTGAGATATATTCTTCTGAGCATTAGTATTTTCTATGAAAGTTTGATAGACTAGATTGTTATCATCAGCAATACGACTTTCAATCTCAGCCCACTGCTCAGGAGAAAAGGCGGTACTTACAGAGGGTTTAACCTGTTCAGTTTGAAGAGGAGGGAACTTGATTTCTTCAATCGGAGTGATGTTGCCTTGGCGATCTTTCTTGAATTTTGCAAGGAACTCCTGCAGGTCCTTCTCCTCGCGCGCCTTCTTGTACTCCTCATAAACTTGGCGATGATCGGCCGATATCTCATCAAGACTAGGCTTAATGATGTTATCGGCGTCTACCTCAGATGGATTGGGAAGATCAGACATGGTGTATGATGACGATTGATCTTCGGTCCCCAGCGGAGTCGCCAAAAAGTGTGTTGACACACGAACACGTCACCGTGTACCCTCGACACCGGGGGTGATGCACCGCAGCTCACGTCGAAGGAGACCCGACCGACAGCGCGATACGCAAGACAGTCGGCGGGCGCTTTTGTAGACCCGAAGCCCCGCTTGCCCGGGAGGGACCCCGTCAGGGCTTGCGGAGGCTATGGGCTTCTACAGGTCGATTCGCTCGCCCCTAGAGCCTCGTGGATCGCTGCCCTCCAATACGAAGAACGAACGAAGAACGAGAAAGAAAGATACAAGGGTAGGGGATAAAGATAGATGAACACAAAAGTGTAATAGATTGATTGGTTCGATTGGTGTTGTTCAATCGGCCATCACCCCCAACATATATAAGAGGCGTCTGGACTTCCCGTACAAGTAAAGGATTCATCTAGGCTTTCCTTACAAGAAAAATTACATCAATTCACGTCCTAGAGTCCTAATTCTATTCCAACTCGGATTAAGTCTGAATCTGGCCCAAACTCTGTCTTCCTTCTTGCGCGGGCCACCGGGATTGCATATGATCTCCGATCAAGATGGCCCAAATATCAAACTCGTGTGCCTCGACGATACGAACAACTCTCATGTTGATCACTTTTTCAAATAAGGCCATCTTGAATACTTTTCGAGGTCATCTTTATCTTCCAGTCGGACTTGGTCTTGCGGTAGACTGGATTATCTGAGTCTCATAGTGAATCTGTACGCTATATACTATCTCTGATGATGATGACTCCAAAATCAAAGTTTACCATCTTGATGATACGCACAACTTCTGTATTGAACACTTCTTCATCCGAGGTCATCTTGATAAACTTTCAGGCATATGTTCAATTTCACTCGGATCCGAGCTCATCCACTCGGATTAGAGTCATTCACTTGGATCGTCCGACTGGACTTTTCACTCGGATGTTTAGAGTTTTTCACTCGGAATACAATTTTCACTCGGATGACAATATTTTCACTTGGATAACTATATTTCCATCCGAAAGGCATTATCTTATTTGATCGGCAAGTTTTCGTCCCGATGGTAATCTTTTCACTCGGAATATTTTCACCTGGAGGACAATTTCACTCGGATGACCATATTTCCACTCGAATGACTATATTTTCACTCGATTGGTAAATTTTCACTCGACCGTAAACTTTCACTCGGACGGTAAACTTTTCACTCGGATTTTCCGACTAAAAACATAGCTTGATCTTGATTTGTCTCTCCAGGCCACATACGACCTCGGATTGAGATGAATTATATATGAAAATCGATCGGCTCGACGAGAAGAAACTTTTCCATGTTGAAGGTTTTCCGATTCAAGGCCGTATTGATGGCCGAATTACTCGCGCAACTTATCAGACAAGTGTCTAGCACCTCGCGCCATATTTCCGTTGAGGTTCGGTCTGCAGTGTATTGCCTCTAACTTTTGCATATGAACTTGGATTGAGATGATTTATATATTAAAATCGATTGCCTCGACGAGACGAAGACAATTCCTTAAGTGTGCTCCTTCATCTGAGGTCATATTGAGGGCGTAATCGGCCGAAAAGCACTCAGAACATTAAATTTTGGCACTCGGAGTACAACTTCGGCCACTGAGATGAGGTCGAATGGCGATAGCCTAAACATCAAAGTTGTTCCACTCGACGATATGAAACTTTCTCATGCTGAAAACCCTTTCACTCTGTATCTTGCCAAAATCATGTGTCAACACCTTCAACACATGACCATGAAGAAAATGATGACGAATCTGAATGTGGTTTGTCTTCGAGTGCTGAACTGGGTTATGAGCAATCTTGATGGCACTCCCATTGTCACAGTAGAGAGGCACATTCTTCACATTGATGTCGTAGTCGTTGAGGGTTTTCTTCAAAGCCATTTTGTTCAGGTGCACCAGCATGATGTTCTTGATGATCTGGAATGACTTCTTCAGCAGATTCTTCGGTAGGAATGACAGCCTTAGTAGCCTTGAACTTGATGGTTTCCTCAGGTGACTTTTCATCTAGCACAGGAGGTAGGTGCTCTCTTTGTGAACCATTAGTTTCATCGAACCGCACATCTACAGTTTTAACAACCTTGTGGTGAACGGTGTTGAAGACTCTATAGGTGTGTGAGTCCTTTCCGTAACCAAGCATAAAACCTTCATGTGCTTTCGGTGCAAATTTAGAGTTGTGATGAGGATCTCTAATCCAAAATTTAGCACCGAAGACTTTGAAATAACTCACATTGGGTTTCTTGTCAGTGAGGAGTTCATATGAGGTCTTTTTGAAGAATTTGTGAAGATATACCCTATTGATGATGTGGCACGCAATATCAGTTGCCTCAATCGAGAAGTGACAAGGCGTCTTGTATTCATCAAGCATAGTGCAAGCCATCTCAACAAGAGTCTGGTTCTTGCACTCCATGACGCCATTCTGCTGAGAAGTATAAGGTGCAGATAACTCATGAGTAATACCAAGTTCATCAAGATAGTCATCAAGACCAGTATTCTTGAACTCAGTTCCATTGTCACTTCGATGTGCTTGATCTTCACACCAAAGTTGGTTGAAGCCCTCGAGGAATCTCGTTTGAAGACTTCCTGCACTTCATGTTTGTAACTGACGATATGCACCCATGTGTGACGAGAATAATCATCAACAATAACAAAGCCATATAGAGTTGCTTCATTGGTGAATGAGTAATAATGATTGGGGCCAAAGAGATCCATGTGAAGCAATTCAAATAGACGAGTGGTAGTCATGATAGTCTTTGAGGGATGCTTGGCCTTGGTCATCTTTCCAGCTTCACAGGCTCCGCACACATGATCCTTGAGGAATTTGACATTCCCGATGCCAATGTCATGCTTCTTCTTCGCGAGTGTGTGCAAGTTCCTCATGTCAGCATGACCAAGTCGTCGATGCCATAGCCAGCCTTCTAAAGCTTTTGCAAGTAGACATATAGCAGGTTGTGGTCCTGTAGAGAAATCAACAATATACATATCTCCTCTCCTAAAGCCTTCGAAGACTTTGGAATGGTCAGCTTCCATGATCACAACACATCGATACTTGCCAAAGATAACAACCATATCAAGATCACAAAGCATTGATACTAACATGAGGTTGAATCCTAAGGAGTCGACAAGCATGACTTTGTCCATGTGTTGATCCTTTGAGATCGCAACCTTACCTAGACCCAATACTTTGCTTTTGCCTTTGTCAGCGTAGGTGATATGCTTCAGATGCGATGGAGATAAAGCAGTGTCCATCAATAAGTTCTTGTCACCAGTCAAGTGATTTGACCATCCACTATCGAGGACCCACTCAGTGGCTTTGGGTTGATCATCCTGCAGATGAATTAGTGTAACTTACGAACTCATACACTTCATCAGTGAAGAATATGACATCAAATTCATCATATCAATTTCATCAAGCAATAGAACAGATATAGCAGTATGAGGACGTGAGAAATGGAAAAAATATTTCTTCGTGATTAGCTTGCGTCCTTTCAAGCATATTCAAGTCTCCAGCAAATTCTTCAGACGTTTAAGTTTGTCTGGAGAACTGACCCTGCATAAGAGATTAGTTCTTTTCTTCACCACCCACATCTGAAGGGGTGGCAAAGAGTTCATCATTCTGCGAGCTCCATAAGAGAAAGGTGGCATAGAAGCTAGTCCACTTCGTTTCACATAAGAGGAGTTAGGGTAAGCATATGAGTAAGCAGAGAAATTCTTCGGGGACTTATGAACATAATGGTTTGAAGAATAATGCACATATTCATAGCCCTTAGATCTTGCCTGCGAAGCAGAAGTGTTAGCACGATGATGTTCATATGAGGACTTTGATCTATTTGAGGAATTTGATCCACGTAAGGAATTTGGTCCATATGAGGACTTGGATACATATGAAGAACTGGGTCCATATGAAGAATTTGATATGGGGTTCCTATTCTTCACAGGTGGTGTCATGATGAAATTCACCTGAAGACTTTAAAGGAACCTTTTGGGAACCCAGATTTTCTTCATAGGGGGACCGTTCCTGCAGTTAGTGCCAACATATCTAGCAAATACTTCACCATTCTGATTTTTGAACAGCTTATAGTTGGAGTCAAATGACTCGTTGAAAGAATATAAAGATTCACATGTAAAGCCAGATAAAGTAGATGGATCTACTGGAGGTCCCTTTGCAGCAACCCGTGAGGTTTTGGGATACTGCTCAGGTTTCTAGTAGGTCCCATCAGCATTAAGTTTCCTCTCAAAGGCAATACCCTCTTTCCTAGGGTTCCTGTTGAGGATCTGCTTTTTAAGCACATCACAAAGAGCATGATGCCCTTTGAGGCTTTTGTACATGCCTATCATATACAATGCCTTCAGCCCTGCATTGTCAATGATACTAGCAGCATCCTCATATGAGGATTTAGTGATAGCAAAGATAGTTGAAGAATTTGTAGCAATAGAAGCATTTGAACTTTCAGGTGAAGCATTAGCAAATTCACGTTCAATGCACTTCAAACAGGGTGGAATGAATTCTTCCTGAGCAGCACTGATCTGCTGAGCAAGCAATGAATCACGTTCCTTCTAAAGATCTTCATAACTCTCCCTTAGCTTCTCAAGATCTTGCTTTCTTTGAAGAAATTCATAAGAAAGCTTCTCATGATCAGATAAGGAGTGTTATGATGACTCTGAAGGTTATCAAACTTGGACTGAAGTCTCTGAAGATTATCAGTCAAGGTTTGAGTACGATCCATTTCTTCACCCAACAGGTCATCGCTTTTGTCTAGCATATTTTGAGCCTTTTGCAAAGCTCTTTGTTGTTTAGTGGCAAGGGAAGCAAGTTTGGTATAGTTGGTCCCAAATTCATCACCAGATTCATCGTCACTGGACTCAGATAGGTAGCATTCTGTTACATTGGGACCTTTTGCCATAAGGCAAGGTGCAGAGGATGATGACTCCGGTTTGAAAGTCATCGCCTTGAGCGATTCCTTGAAATCCTAAAACCAGGGATCATGACGAGTTCGATGACCTTCATAGACCTCAGAGAGTCGGTCCCAGATAAGCTTCGCATGGCTGGGATGCATAATGTTCCTGAACTGATTTTGAGACAGACAGGAGCAGATGATTTCCTTTGATGTGAGGTTAAGAAGAGTGTACATGCGAATGTCATCAACCTCCGCCATCTTGCATAGATCGGTAAGACCAATCTCAGTGACGGTCCACAGCTTGATGTTCATCGCCATAAGGCGCTTCTTCATCATGGCCTTCCACTTGGGATAATCATGACCGTCAAAGATGGGGCATGACACAGTCTTCATTCCTGCGGTCGACATAACTAAAACTCCAGGCGGTTAAACCAAAATCACGCAGAACAAGGGAGTACCTTGCTCTGGAACCAATTGAATAGGCGATTTTTACAAATTCATCACCGAGGAATTCCAATTGCGTTATATCGACTAGAGGGGGGGTGAATAGGCGATTTTTGCAAATTCGTCATTGAGGAATTCTAGGGTGAGGAAATTCCTAAGTCACAAACGACTAGCAGCGGAATAAGTACTCAGATGCAAGCATAACAGAATAGAAGCACAATCGTCATGATGAAATGAAAACAAGCATAGAGTACACAAAGCGTAAACACAGGATAAGCAGGCTGAAGACAAACTGACTAAAGAAATTGAACAGAGGAAATTGAGAAAGTCTTCAGTAAAGTCTTCAAACAGTAACGATCAAGTACACAACACAGTAATGAGGAGATGAAAGGGTTGAGGAAATAGAACCAGTAGCTCGGTGAAGACAGTGATTTGGTAGACCAGTTCCAACTGCTATGACAGTCGTACGTCTGGTTGGAGCGGCTAGGTATTTAAATCTGAGGACACACAGTCCTCACCGTATTCTCCTTGATCTAAGGTCACACAGACCTCACCCAATCATCGTGGTAAGTCTTCAGGTGACTTCCAAACCTTCACAAACTCGGTCACTCGGTGATCCACAATTTCCTCTTGGATGCTCTAGACCTTGACGCCTAACTGTCTGGAAGATGCACAGTCTTCAAAGGTAACAAGCGTTGGATCCACACAGGAACAATCTCTTCAATGATGCTCAATCACAATGGGTTTGTATGTGTTTGGGTTTAGATTTTCCACACTTGATGATTTTCGCTCAAAGTCCTTGGAGGATGGGATGCTCTCAATGACAAGTGTCAGTTTCTCTCGGAGCGGCCAACCAGCTAGTGGTTGTACGGGGGTATTTATAGCCTAGGGAGCAGCCCGACATGATAAGACAAAAATGCCCTTCAATGATAGGACCGTTAGGTGGGTAGATATTTTAGGACAGCCGGCGCGTAGCACAGCAACGGTCGGATATTTGAGTATTAAATTCCTTAGGGCTATCATGATCCTCACTTGTAGGCAATCCACACTGGCAAATTCCTAACTCCTCAGCCAGAATAAATTCCTCAGAGACCAGAAGATCTTCGTCTCTATCATTCAAGAAATTGACTGAACTCTATGAGATTTCCAATGGCTTCACTCGAAAGGATTGGGTAGGTGTAGGATTTTGAGATGAGCATCACTTAGAAACTTTTCCTTAGTTTTTCCTCGACCCCCTTTAGCAGCACGGTGTTTCCTATGACTCAATAAAGAGAAAAATGAAACTACGAAAACAAAAGACTTCACGCTTCATATTCCTCGCATGAATATAGAGTCTTCACGGTCACACCAATTTCTTCACTTTCAAAGTCTTTAGAAAGCCAAAGTCTTCAGTTGAAGACATTCATTTTTAGGGGTCGACTTTCTCTGTAAATATCAAACTTCTCATAGACTTATAGACCTGTGGACACTCACAAACACATTAGTCCCTTAACCTATAAGTCTTCAATACACCAAAATCACTAAGGGGCACTAGATGCACTTACAAGGTGTAATACGGTTCGCCTCTTCCATATCAATTGCTATTGCTAGTCGCTATTTCAAAGAAAGTAGTAGTGAGAAACCATACGACATTTCATATGAAGAATGCTCGATGTTTGGGAGAGTACCAGTGCTTTCACAGTGTCGAGAGAGAAGTCGAGAGGATAGAGTGAATCCATAACTTGGAATTCTTTCTTGCGCATGTGCATCACCACGGTGATCCAGTGTGTATTGCCGACGTTCAACAGGATAAACGACTAAAATGTGGAACACATTTGTAATCAGATGCAATAATTCTTGTTAAAATGAGTGTAATGAACTAGTAAGAACATATCGTACCTTATCACGAATGGTATACTCGTCCAGAACCCTACGTACTGCTCCAGCTCTGCTCAGCGCACTATCCATGTTGTATATAGACGGTTTAGGGTTGTCTCGTGCCTTAGCACAACCAACAAGGTATTTGGACCTCCAGGCTGGATAGAGGTACCGATCATGACCAACGCGCAACGCCAAATGTGTCTGATAAGCATCGTTAATTTGCATAAAATAATAGAACATTTTATGTTCATAGCTGAAACCTAGATTATGCACTTAAATAATAGGACATGCTAATAGAACTTACATCATCCGCCAGCCATCTATGCTCAAGTACCGGTCGTATGCTCTCCACAGTCACAGAGGTGCCATGTTCATTGTAGTAAACTCTTTTTGTCATATTCTTCTCAGATCGAGCAACTGCCTCCACAAACGTAAGAGCAGCATCGATGAGTTATAGTGTCAAATCGTCCTTAACAACTCCTTCCATGTCGCGGTCATTAAACAGAGTTGCATGAAAAATTACGAACGTCAAGAACGGTGACTACATGCATTGGTAGTAAATTAAGCAGTAAGTTAGCTGGTAATGATACCTCTAGTTGCGGTGGTGTTGCCGGATGGCTTAGTACCGCGTGCGTTTCGCTTGCTGGGCTTGTCAAGTGCAAAGGGGGATTGAAATTTCTTGGGAACGGCCTGTCTGTGCTTCCCGGATATAACATCGTCTTATTTTGCGGTTGCTGTAGACTTTTTCCCCTTGCTCTTACCCACCATCCTGTCGATAGAACTTGTAGAAATGTCAATGTTGGACGATTCTGCTCGTGGAGAATTACCTATGATCCAAGGTTCTTCGGTGTTGCGCCGCACTCATTAGTAGGCTTCGTTGGTTTGTCGACATTTAACTTGGCAGGTGTTTTCTGGTTAACAAAGAAATAATGTGATAGGTTCAGTTTACAAAAATGAAGATGCATAATTGAGATAAACGAAGACAAATAAATGAAAACATACTTCCTCATCATCGTTGTTCTGGTTTCCAACAGGCTCGTCAGGCTGTGTCAAATCAATCACCGGCTCTAGACCGTGAGAGTCATCCTTGTACATGAATTCTTTTTTTTCTGGCAGACCATTCTGAAAGGAATCCACTTCTTCGTCTGCATCGTTGTTGCCGGAAGCCACAGCAGCCGCTGGCTTGTACATCACACCATTTTGTTTCAACTTCTCTAATAATCGCTGCATTACATAAAAAGATTAATTAATGTGGCCATGGTTTTGCAACTTAAAAAATGTTGTAAACATAGAATTAAGGGTGTGTCACCTTGGCTACTTGATCCGGTATTTCCTTCATTTGGTTGTGTATGTAATCCATACACCGCTTCATGATGAGCTTCATCATCTTGTCCGCGTTTGAGGCTAACTTGGACCTGTTTGCCGCAACAACGGCGGGCTTTGTTTTTGGCTTTTCTGGTTCGGGTACTTTGCGCTCCTGCGCCCTATACTCCTTGGTTATGTTGTCTTCAATCTGCATGTGAAATACAAGTACATGTGATCAATAAAAATATTAATATGATTAATTATGTTATATAAAATATTTAAGAAGTACCCAACGCAATGAATTACCTTGACGTTACCACGGCCATGGTCGTGGTCATAATCAAACTTGTCTCTCCTAGAGGCTGCAGCTTCAGTCCAATTACTCATGAGAGGTTGCATGGACAAGCTAGGATTGAACGCGCATTCACCTTCCAGAGGTTGAACCTTCTCCCAGTACAAGTATTGCATGAATATGAAAAATTATAATTAGTACTATACAACAGGTAAATTTGCAAGCATATTTTTTTTTGCAATGGTACAAGTCTGAAAGGTGTACCTGCAGGAGAGCTAAGTTGCCTCTCGGCCATTGGCGGAGGTGTTTGCCTTTCCTCATGTTGCGAAGGTAGTCCAGCAGAACCCAGAGGGTGAACGCATTCCAATTAATCTTGGATATACACTTCACACCGTCCACCAATGCGTAATATTGCTTTGGGACAATCTTGCTCGACATGGGAGCAAGAACTGTTCCAAGCAACATGAGGACAACTTTCCGAAGGAAATCGTCGTCGCCAGATTTATTTTTTGTGATGTCCACAATCAGATCATCGATGACTATATTACATGTAGTCTTGCTCAGGAAATGAGGAGGCACTCATTCTTTAACATCCTCACCTTCCTCACTGAGAATATCTTCTGCCAACAGTCCATGGTTCTCCAAGGACAAGATGCACTCAACATCCACAACACCAAGAGACAGTTCGCCAACCAAGTCTTGCATAATGAATGTGCCCTTGCTAGGATCAAAAAACTCAACCATGTACCAGATCAACAGTGTACGCATCTTCAGCAGTATCTGAAGCATGCTACGCAGTGGTGTTTCGGCAGGTGCAGCATGTTGACCAGAAGATAGACCGGCAAGAAGTTTGCACCATTTTTTAACGGTGCAAACAATTTCCCCATTGAGTTCAACCATCTTGTTTAAAAAAAATAAACTTGGTTACAGTAGCAAAAATTGTTTAATCAACTTTTTCCCTACCATACTGTTGGAAAAAACATAATAATGGAATACACTATCCAACAGTAGATCAAAAAATATACAACATAATTCATTCATACTGAAACATTCAGCAGAGACATGTGCAGCACATAAAACGACAGTTTAAGAAGTACTTATTTAATCAATTAGTTTCAAAATACAAATTAACATAATTTATTTAATCATTTATTTTCATATGGTGTTATACATATAGATATAAGAATCGGTGATACTGCCTAATTAATAGTGAATCGAAAGAAAAGTACAAGATTATGCATACTGGAACATGCATCAAACAAACGTGCAACACATACAATATTAGTGGGCGTCTGAAAGTTGCAACATGCATGTCTTAGGGCATTGCTATAACTTAAAGTGACTATGCCATAACTAACACTAATTGAAAATTCTTGTTTATTCATCAATCCAACCTAAAAGTGAATGACATCAAACTACATGCAGAAACTAATTTGCAATCATAGGGCTATCTAAACTAACACACGCACAAACAAATCTATTGTCACAGGCCTATCTAATCTAATACACGCACACAGAAAAGCATCTAATCCAAGGGATGTAATGCGAACATTATGCGCTAATTAATCTTAGGCCTATTGAATATAACACACGCACAAAGAAAAGCATCATGAATGCGGTACGGCAACCAACATACTGGATCGCTCGATTAAGATGGAAGTTGTCGGCATTGCAACATGGATGCAGTTCGTCCATGGCGGCTAGCATGCGCTGACGATCTGGATGTTCTCGACGATCTTGCTGGAGTTGGGCGGATGCTAGGGACGTAGCTGTCGTCGACTCGGCGGTAGGAGTCGTCGTAGACGACATGTACGATGTTGCCGAGACTATATAGGAGGAGGAGGATCTCCTAGGTCGTCGTAACCACCAGGGAAAGTACGTCGTGATCTTTGCTTTCCTTGGTTGAGGAGAGGCAGTACGTGCTCCTAAATTAAAGGGATAGGCTTCCCACGCTCGACGTTTTTTGGAGATTCCGATCCGGGAATTGTGTAACAGATCACGGCTGCTCCTCTCTTTGAGCGATGAGGGACTCGTGTCATGTACTTTTTATCTTTTATTTTTTATTTTCTTTTTCATATTAATTTTTTTGAAATCAAATAATTATTTCAACTCAACCAAATGGCCCCAAAATTTATTCACACAATGGGATCACCATGGACAGCATGCATCCCAATTCTCGTTGATTTTTGACAATGGATGCATTTACTAGGATTTTGCCGGCGAAAAAACCCCAAAACGCTGACTGGACGTGACGCAACATTCGTTCGGTGTCCAGAATGGCTCAAATGTTGCATGGGGCCTAAATTGGGCATCCTCACATGGTGCCAAACTTTGGTGTCATTTCATGCAGGCCATCACATAACACATGTGCAACCAGCAGCATTCGGGTCTGCCTGAGGGGGAGACTAAAGGACGTTGTTTCTCTAAACTGAACCAAATGGCACCAAAGTTTTTCCACACAATGGGATCACCATGGACAGCATGCATGCCAATTCTCATCGATTTCCGACAATCGATGCATTTACTAGGAGTTTGCCAGTGAAAAAACCCCGAAACGTTGTCCGTACGTGATGCGACGTTCGTTTGGTGTCCGGAATGGCTCAGATGTTGCATGGGGGCCTACATTGGGCATCCTCACATGGTGCCAAACTTTGGTGTCATTTGATGCACACCACATAGCACATGTGCAACCATCAGCATTCGGGTCTACCGGAGGGGGAGATCGAAGGACGTTGTTTTTCTAGACTGGACCAAATGGCACCAAAGTTTTTCCACACAATGGGATCACCATGGACAGCATGCATGCCAATTCTCATTGATTTCTAACAGTCGATGCATTTACTAGGATTTTGCCGGTGAAAAAACCCTAAAGCGCTGCCCGGACATGACGCAATGTTCGTTTGGTGTCTGGAATGGCTCAGATGTTGCATGCTGGCCTACATTGGGCGTCCTCACATGGTGCCAAACTTTGGTGTCATTTCATGCAGGCCACCACATAGCACATGTGGAACCAACAACATTCGGGTCTGCTGGAGGGGGAGCCCGAAGGACGTTGTTTTTCTAAACTCAACCAAATCGCACCAAATTTTTTTCCATACAATGGGATCACCATGGACATCATGCATGCCAATTATCATCGATTTCTGACACTCGATGCATTTACTAGGATTTTGCCGACGATAAACCCCTGAAACGCTGCCCGGACGTGATGCAACGTTCGTTCGGTGTCCGGAATGGCTCAGATGTTCCATGGGGGCCTACATTGGGCATCCTCACATGGTGCCAAACTTTGGTGTCATTTCATGCAGGCCACCACATAGCACATGTGCAACCAGCATCATTCGGGTCTGCTGGAAGGGGAGCCCGAAGGACGTATTTTTTTCTAGACTCAAGCAAATGGAATTTTGAAATAGAAGAAAAAAGGAAAAGAAATATTATAATTAAGAAGTGAAACAGAAGACAACATACATTCTTGGAATTTTGAATTTTAAAACTATAATAAGAAATAAAATACAAAACATATACTTGATATAAAACTATTTTTCAAATAGAAAACAGATTAAAATATTAGACTTGAGAAGTGAAATAAAAGACAACATACATTCATGCAATTTTGAATTTTAAAATTGTAAGAAGAAATAACAGAGAAAAAATATATTTGATATACTTTTTTTGAAACAGAAAACATAAAATATATATTATAATGAAGAGGAAACATATTATCTAGCATTTTTTGAATTTTAAAAGTGTCAGAATAACTGAAAGAGGAAGAATAGATTTTATTCTAAATTGTTTTAAATATAAAAAGAAAATAAATATTCGATTGAATAAGTGAAATAGAACACATTAATTTTTCTTACGTTAGTGAATTTAAGAACTGTCACAAAAAATAAAATAGAATTGATTTTAAAATATTTTAAATATTATAACTTTTTTTAGTGGTAAACCAAAACTTTATGGCGAAGTACCAGGTCGGTTTAAATATGGAAATATTCTGCGCGCGGGTGAGGCTGGCCTGGGACGACCCACCCGAATTAGGCCCAAGCGAGCGTCGTGTCAGGCACATCCGAGGGGTGCTGGGAGTTTAGTCCCACCTCACCAATCGAGGGGATCTCGCACTAGTTTATATAATGGGTTGAGCTTCCCCTCTCAAGTTCCTCTCTAAAGCGGGCAGCACATTGCCTAACCCTATCCGTCCCTGTCCTGTGGGGCCTACTAGCAGTCTATATTTACAATCCGGCGGGCTTGCATCCTGGCCCAATAAATGACTGGGTTTCTAGTTGGATGGAGGTCGTTGAATTGTGAACTAAGCAGCTAGTAGGCGGCCTTTTTTCATATTTCATTTTTTTGCATTTGTCACATGTCAATTATTTGTTGTTCTTCAAATCACCTCATAAATTTGTATATGCTCACTTACATGTATACAAATTTCAACAAGCCATTCTAAAATATAAAGAACCTTTGGTCACAACACTTTTTCGCACATTTCTGAATTTTATAACTATCAGAACATTTTTTAGGACACCTCGTAAATACATGCTCACAACATTTTTTCGCACATTTCTAAATTTTACGGCTGTCAGAACAAATAAAAGAGAAATATATATATATATATATATATATATATATATATATATATATATATATATATATACGATTTAAAATTATTTAAAACATAAAACTAAAAAGAAATATTATAATTAACAAGTGAAATGAAAGAGAACATATTATCTTGCATATTTTGAATTTTAAAACTGTCGGAATAAATGAAAGAGGAAATAGATTTGATTTTAAAATATTTCAAATATAAATAAGAAAAGAAATACCTAAACATCATGACAATGCACACATGGTCAGGGAAGCAACAAAGAAAAAGAAACATGACAAAGAGGAATTGTAGATATCTCCTAATTAAATCCTATCTACAGTACAATAATATCTGCATCTTTTATCAAAGAAAGGATTCCCCTTCCGATTTTCTTTACTGAAACCCCACTTCAGAACCAAAGTATTCATCCTAGCACTACCAAATTCCAACACATCACAGCATAAACACATATAACCAAAAGCCAGCATGGCCTGCAGTCTGCCTAACCCATCATCCTGGGCTTACAAAGTTCACGAGGACACCAAAATAACAACAAAAACTACTAAAACATCTCAACAAAGTAAAGGCCACATCTTCAGCAGGAAGTAGAGTCTTCTTTTATTATCCTTCTAGCCTTGCCACGTTGATTCTCCACCCCTGCTTCGTTGTGTACACTTCACTTGCTAATCGCTCTAACAGTCTTGCTCCTAGCTCCCGCACCTTTTTTGTGGCTCCTTTGTCTGCAAAGTAGACCAATCAACAATCCAATGGCTGATTAGTTTGATTATAGAGAAAGTAGAAATGGGATTATTTTTGAAAATAAAAGGATAACATATGCATTACATTAACAACTGCAGTACATAACTTAACAGGTTTAACACATCACATTTGCACTACATAAAATTCATCAGTACATAACTTAATAGCAAATTAACACCGACTGCAGTTCTCTGGTTTTGATAGCATAGTACTATATAAACCAAAGTATTAAAAACTACAGTAAATTTGCCTATACGTATGAGATACCATGGTTTGACTAAAACAGAGTATTTTGGAGTATTCACAATACATAGAACTGTTTGGTTGTTGCCGCACAATGCCGTAAATTGTGCTGCCTAGCCATTGCATTTAAGCACTCACTGAAAGTGCGTTGAGTCGACTAGAGGGGGTGAATAGGCAATTTTTATGAATTCTTCACTGAGGAATTTCAAGGTGAGGAAATTCCTAAGCGAAGAACTACTTGCAGCGGAATAAGTACTCAGATGCAAACATAACAGGACATAAGCATGGTCATCATGATGTAATGTAAACAAGCACAGAGTACAAAGAGCATAAACACAGGATAAGCAGGATGAAGACAAACAGACTGAAGAAATTGAACTAAGGAAATTGAGAAAGTCTTCAGTATAAGTCTTCAAACAGATATGAACAAGCACTTAACACAGTAATGAGGACATGAAAGAGTTGAGGAAATAGAATCAGTAGGCTTGGTGAAGACAATGATTTGGTAGACCAGTTCCAACTGTTGTGACAGTTGTACGTCTGGTTGGAGCGGCTAGGTATTTAAACCTGAGGACACACAGTCCTCACCGTATTCTCCTTGAGCTAAGATCACACAGACCTCGCCCAATCACTCGTGGTAAGTCTTCAGGTGACTTCCAAACCTTCACAAACTCGGTCACTCGGTGATCCACAATTTCCTCTTGGATGCTCTAGACATGACACCTAACCGTCTGGAAGATGCACAGTCTTCAAAGGTAACAAGCGTCGGATCCACGCAGGATCAATCTCTTCAGTGATGCTCAATCACTTTGGGTTTGTAGGTGTTTGGGTTTGGGTTTTGGGTTTGCCTCACTTGATGATTTTCGCTCAAAGTCCTCGGAGGATGGGATGCTCTCAATGACAAGTGTCAGTTTCTCTCGGAGCAGCCGACTAGCTAGTGGTTGTAGGGGCCGGCTATTTATAGCCTAGGGAGCGGCCCGACATGATAAGACATAAATGCCCTTTAATGATATGACCGTTAGGTGGGTAGATATTTTAGGACAGCTGGCGCGTAGCACAACAATGGTCGGAAATTTGAGGTTCAAATTCCTCAGGGCTATCATGTTCCTCACTTGTAGGCAATCTACACTGGCGAATTCCTAACTCCTCAGTCAAAACAAATTCCTCAGAGACCAGAAGAACTTCATCTCTGTCACTGAAGAAGTTGACTGAGTTGTATGAGATTTCCAATGACTTCACTCGAAGGGATTGGTAGGTGTAGGATTTTGAGATGAGCATCACTTGGAAATTTTTCCTTAGTATTTCCTCGACCCCCTTTAACAGTACGGTGTTTCCTATGACTCAAGAAAGAGAAAACGAAACTACGAAAATGAAAGTCTTCATGCTTCATGTTCCTCGTATGAATACCAAGTCTTCATGGTCACACCAATTTCTTCACTTTCAAAGTCTTCAGAAATCTGAAGTCTTCAGTTGAAGACATTCATTTTTAGGGGTCGACTTTCTCTGTAAATATCAAACTCATCATAGACTTATAGACCTGTGTACACTCACAAACGTATCAGTCCCTTAACCTATAAGTCTTCAATACACCAAAATCACTAAGGGGCACTAGATGCACTTACAATCTCCCCCTTTTTGGTGATTGATGACAATATAGGTTAAGTTTTCAACGGGGATAAACATATGAAGTGTAAATATAGAAGTTGAAGAATTTGATTGCAAGATATAGAAGAACCCCCCCTGAAGATGTTCATAGTGAGGAATTTGCTTTTGAAGCAATGCACACTTGAAGAGTAGAATCATGGAGATCTCCCCCTATATCTTGTAATTCATACACGCATTTAACATATAATATGAAGAATTTGAAATGCATGCTGAAATATGGTGACTGATGTAATTCAGCATGCGCGCATTAACATATATGAGGAATAAGCATGCAGAGGAACACAACAAAAGTATCAGACCACCATCGGGTTTAAGTTTACAACTCGACCCAGCAAAGTCTTCAAAAGAACGAGAGTTGTAAAATGCCCATATATAGACCTGTTTGAAGACTAACTCAAATTTCTCCCCCTTTGTCATTGAATGACCAAAAGGATCGGAAAATGAGGACTAACGCCCCTGAAGAATATCATGATGATGGAGGAGCTCCAGCATTGTTGGGGTCGGTTGTTGATGTAGGGCCTGCCGCAGTATCGCCCAAATCTTCATGCTCATCAGTGTCGCGCGATGAAGAATATGAGCTGACCATCAAGGAGGGAACTTTGACTTTCTTGAATTTCTTCGCTGGTGGTTGAGACCAGTCAAAGTCCTGCTTGAGACCCATTTTCTTCAGATCTTCTTCATCATAAAGATGTGACAGAACAGCCCATGTTCGACCAAAGACTTCATGGAGGTAGTAATGGTTTTTCTTCACTGCATTGTGTGTAGCAGTCATGTTGTGAAGAATTGAACCAAGCTGACGCTTAACCCATTTGTGGTTACAATCGATCTTCTAGTGAAGACTGAGGAGAAGCTCACGATCAGTCATCACCCTTGGAGTTGTGCCTTGAGGATTTTGCTTTGAAGCATTCACGGCAGAGTCATGAGTGGCAGAGTCATCATTGGTGGAATAAGATGCAGCTTTGCGGAACTGACCATCCAATGGACGAATGCCTTCATCAATAATAGCAGTGGCCTTGCCCTTTTCATCGGCTGAGGAATATGTCCATTTGAGAACTTCAATGGGGGGCAAGTAGCTGCCATGGTTGAGTGAAGACCTTGTTCTGAGGAATCTCACAATCCCGGGAGCATAAGGTTTCAACTCAAATGGAGATAATGCAACATTGGCCAGAGTCCTCATGAAAAAATCATGGTAGTTGACAGGAATGCCATGAATGATGTTGAAAAGCAGATTCTTCATGATGCCAACGACCTCTTCATCACTCGAGTCGTGGCCTTTGATTGGACTCAAAGTCTTTGTTAGAATGCGATAGACAGTCCAAGGCACATACTTCAATTCCTTCACGAGGAATTTGGTCCTTGGGGCTTGAACGGGCTTCAGCGGCTTCATCAACACTTGCATATAGTGATCTGTAAGCTCAGGTTCATGATATATACAATGAGCACCTTCAAGGGGAGGACTGACAGGCAGGGCATGAAGCAATTCAGAGGCCGGTGCTTTGAAGTGAGTATTTTCTGTCATCCAGTCCAATACCCAAGAGTTCACATCTTTAGCATTTCCTGTGATGTGCAGCGTTGCATAGGACTGAAGAATTAGCTCTTCATTCCAATCAATAATATCAGTGCAGAAGTTGAGCAGTCCAGCGTCACGAAGAACACTGAGGACTGGCGCGAAGCAAGGCAGTGATTCCATATCCACGTGAGGAATATGCTCATGGTCGAAGACTTTGTCTTTGTTGAAAAGCAGCGAAGAATAGAAGTTGGCTTGGCTGGCAGTCCAGAAATGCTTCCTTCTAAGACGAGCAGAGTCATATGGGTTGTAATCCGTGAAGAAAACATGCTCATGGAAGAAGTCATCAGCCTTGAAGTTTTGCTTCTTGGAGAAAGGATCCTTTGGCTTGGGCTGAGGAGTGTCAGTCAATTGCATCACAACCTCAGGAATCACAATCTCGGGAACCGCAGGCTAAGGAATTTCAGTTTCTTCTTCAGTTGCAGCCTGGTTCCGCATTTCTTCAACAGCATTTTCATCAGCACTAGTGGCTAGAATCTCTTCTGGAATGGAAGGAGTGGAGTGAGGTTTGTCAGAGCCCATTTGAACTTCAGTATGCACTGGGGACTAAGGAATTTGTTGCAGAGGAGTGAACAAGTGAGAATTGGGGTGCTAAATTTCCCAAAAGTCATCATTCATCACTGGTGTTGTGCTCCCAATGTCCACATACCCATCTTCACTTAGTTCTTCAATGTCTGCCTCTTCAGCTGTGAACTAGGCACGGGCGATGAGACAACTAGGGTTGAAGGGATTGAATCCACTTCAATTTCTTTGTCCAACTGCTCTAAGGAAGCAGCAGAAGGAACATCCTCATCGGATCCGCTTGGGATCACATAGTCTTCACCAAAGGGAACGAGTTCCTTTGATGGCATGCATGGGACTGGAACAACATCAATTGGATTCACAAAAGAGCTTGACAATTTCATCATCTTCTTCGGAGCTGAAGATTCTGATGAAGTTGATGCTTTCCTTTTCTTCACTACTGCATGCTCTGCAGCCTTGGTCTTCTTAGCTTCTGATGCAGAAGGAAGAACTGGACTTGGTGTAGGTGCAGGAGGAGCAGAGGAAATTGGTTCATTTTCTTCAGGCACAACTGATGCAGTTGCCCTGGCATGGTCAGTTTCTTTAGGCACAGCGGTTGAAGCTTCAGCTGGCATGATCATTTCTTCATGCGCAACACTAGGGGTTGCCCTGGCAGTTTCATCAGCGGCTAGAATGCAGTCATCAGCCCTGGTACTAGCAGTTTCATCAGCAGCCTGATTTTCATCAACGGTTGGGCAGATGCTTCAGCCTGAGGAATTTCAATGTGCATTGGAGCAACATTTGAAGAAAATCCTTTTGCCAATTTGACAAATCTGACTTTGGCTCCAAGCTAGTCTGCACGGTAGGTGTCAAATTCATCACTGAGGTTTTTTATCTCAGTTTGAGCAGCAATAAGTTCATCAGTGGTCATTTTCACAATGTTCTTCTTCAGAAGGCGCTCCTTCTTGTATTGCGCTTTCGTCAACTGCCTGGCCTTCTCGAATTTCCATTTTCCTTCTCCTATGAAGGCGAAAACCACGTGACTTTGACCAGGAGTAAGATTGAAGACATGCATAGGAGTGTTGGCGTCCTTGTGCCAAAGATTAGTGTATTCAAGGATCAGTTTTGGATCCAAAAGCAGAGGTACATTTGAGCCTTTGGCTCTAGCGGCCCTGTGCTGCCTATCTCTGATGATTTCAACGAGTTCCTCATCATCAGCTTCGTCATCATCAGACGGTACTTGGAAGGCGACCTGCTTCTTGTGAGAACTTGGTCGAGAACCTCGTCCAGCAGTGGCCTTAGTCTTCATCAGAGTGGGGCTAGTTGAGGAATGCGGAGGAGCCGAAGAACTTGCAGAGGCTCCAGAGGCAATTGAGATGCCTATTGTCCTTTGGCATGAGGCGGGATGCACAGGTGCTGAGGATTTGGAAGGAGGAGCTGAGGACTTCGGAACTTCAGGAGCTGGAGCAGCTTGAGGAATTGACCGTGAGGGCTTTGATGATCTAGGCCGTGAGGGCATTGCAGATGAGCTTGGCTGTGAGGGCATTGGTGTAGAAGCCTTGGGCTTGTGTGCGGGCTTCTTTTGCATAGCCTTCTTAGGCTTGCTAGCAGAGGCCTCAACAGTAGCAGCTGCAGAATCTTCATTGAATTTCTTCACTGCTTCTTTTGCCATTTTTGCCAACTTTGCTTGACGCTTGGCCCATCCCTTTGGAAATTCTTCACCTCTTCTGATGCTAGAGGGATCAAATTCTGGGCCAGGTGCCAATGGAGGTCTTGGGCATGGAGGTTGCACTACAAATTTCTTCATGTACTTAGGAGTCACATAGCTGTACTCCCTCCATTCCCGTGCCCATCTCCTCTCTATCCTTTGGATGCGCACCTTGCGCTGATTTTTGTTCTCCTTGCCATACTTGTCCTCATCAGGAGTGCAATATTCATCATAGATGTCATCAGGAATCTCGAAAGCAGCGTTTGTTTCTGGTCTCTTTCCTCCCTTCTGAGATTTCTTGTCGTCAGCCATTTTCTTCAGCTAAGGAATCTGAAAAATAGAGTTCTCTGAAGAGGTATGCAACTTTTGTTTGAGGAACGCTCCAAATGAGTTAAGTTGATGAGAACCTAGAGATTCAGCAGCAGACATGTGTACCTGTGAACAAAATATAGTTGCGAAGAATTTGAGGAGGTCATATGCGTTCTCAGAAGTTTTTGCAAAAAGAACAAGGTTGAGGAATTTGATCGAATGAGTCTTGAGGAATTTCACGAAGCGTTCTTTGACTTAGGTTCCAGAGTTGTACAAATTGAAAATCCACACAATCGAGGAATCTTGAAGAAAAATGTTGCTTAGGGAAACAGATTAAGAATAGATATTGTCTGAGGTGTTTAGTGTGTGAAGATTTGAAGAATAAACACCTTTTGAAGATTTTGTAGAAAGCATCAAAATCAACAAGGGCAGTAAAAGCAACTTTTAATTACCCTTGACGAAGAACACAACGAACTGAGAAGTGTAGATTTAGAAGTTCGTCTATCCAGATCTTCCACGCCCTAACTTGGCAGAGGAAGACAGCTACGGCGGCGGCAGAGTGAAGAAATCTGCGACCGGCGCGAGTACGATGGCGACGAGGTCGAGGCAGTGAAGCTCATCCTCACCGGTGACGATGCAAGTAGCAGCGGCGCTAGGTTTTGAGAGCTCAAGCGAGGGAGTGAGGTCAAGCGGAGTAAAAACAAAGTGAGGAAGGGAGGGGGTATTTATAGCCGAGGTGAAAAATTGCCCGCCCAAGGAAATTGTACGAACGTGCCCCTGACCCTTCTCATTCGTGTGACATGGGTCACCCACGTACTGAGAGGTGGCGATCGTGCGAGATCATGGGTGAATAGATAAATCCATCATGGAATGTGGAACGGTTTGAGCGGCAAACGCAGAAAATTCAGATAAGATCATTTTAATGTTTCATTCGCAAATTCTTCAAATGACAAGGACATAGTGAAGATTTTGAATGAGTTTCAAATAGAACGCATATGAAGAATTTGTGAATAGACTGGGTTGAGTTTAGCATAGAGGGGGAAGGGTCCGATCACATTCACTTAGCAGAAAAGGCAACATGAAGAATTAGCAATAAGTGAATGATGTAGAGGACATAAACTCATATATATATATATATATATATATATATATATATATATATATATATATATATATATATATATATATATGATAAGACAATGCTAAGTTGAAGAAATTGAACAACTGAGTAATTTCAAAAATGAAGAAAAACTTAAATTGAAGATTTTCAACTTCTGGCGGTGGTGTGACCCACCGTATAAGAATGGTGATTTCAGACACCGCGTACAATTGTCGCAGGGCTCTGAGAATCAAATTCTTCGTTAATTTCTTCACACTTAGAGTGTTAGTCCTCATTGATTGAAGAAAAACGTTTCTTCGTGTGTTGCACACCTAAGTCGTCAATTTTGCATAATTGTTAGGATGTGTGTCCTTTTCAAAAGACATTCGAAGATTCTAGGATATTCAGCTCACACCGCAACTTGCTAAATCTCTTCTCATCCAAGGGCTTTGTGAAGATATCGGCTAGCTGTTCTTCAGTCTTCACATGCTCAAGAGAGATGTCGCCCTTCAACACATGATCACGAAGAAAATGATGATGAATCTGAATGTGCTTTGTCTTCGAGTGCTGAACTGGGTTATGAGCAATCTTGATGGCACTCTCATTGTCACAGTAGAGAGGCACATTCTTCACGTTGACGATGTAGTCCTTGAGGGGTTGCTTCATCCATAGCAATTGATCACAGTAAGAACCAGCAACAATGTACTCAGCTTCAGCAGTAGACAGTGATACACAGTTCTGTTTCTTCGAGGACCAACAGACCAAGGATCGTCCGAGGAAATGGCATGTGCCTGATGTTGACTTGCGGTCCACATGATCACCAGCATAGTCAGAGTCTGAATATCCAATGATATCAAAAGTCGAGCCCTTGGGATACCATCATCCAAGTGTTGGTGTGTGAGCTAGATATCGAAGAATATGCTTCACAGCCTTATGGTGTGATTCCTTCGGTGTAGCTTGAAATCGGGCACACATGCAAACACTAAGCATAATATCTGGCCTAGATGCGCATAAATACAATAATGAACCAGCCATGGAGCGGTATACCTTTTGATCGAAGTCAATACCATTTTCATCAGTGCATAGATGGCCATTTGTGGGCATAGGGATTTTGACGCCTTTGCAATCTTGCATGCCGAATTTCCTCAATACACCCTTGAGGTATTTCTCCTGAGATATGAATATGCCATTGCTCTGTTGACGAATTTCAAGACCTAAGAAGAATTTCAATTCTCCCATCATACACATTTGATATTCTTCACTCATTGTATAGGCAAATTCATCATTGTAACGTTGGTCAGTACAGCCAAAGATAATATCATCAACATATATTTGGCACACGAATAATTCATCATCATAGGTTTTGGTGAAAAGAGTTGGGTCAAGTGAACCGGGTTTGAAGCCTTTCTTTGTGAGGAATTTCTTCAAAGTATCATACCACGCCCGAGGGGCCTGTTTGAGGTTGTATAGGGCCTTATTGAGTCTGAAGACTTTGTCAGGATGCTTTGGATCTTCAAAACCTGGGGGTTGAGCAACATATACTTCTTCCTCAAGCTTACCATTGAGGAATGCACTTTTCACATCCATTTGATATAAGATGATATTATGATGGTTAGCATAAGCAAGTAATATGCGAATAGACTCAAGTCTAGCAACAGGTGCAAAAGTTCCATCGAAATCAATTCCTTCAACCCGTGTGTAGCATTGAGCTATAAGCCGTGCCTTATTCCGCACCACAAGGCCATTTTCATCTTGCTTGTTGCGATAGATCCATTTTGTGCCGATGATATTGTGCTTGCGAGGGTCTGGACGTTTGACTAGTTCCCAGACGTTGTTGAGCTCAAATTGATGTAATTCTTCTTGCATAGCTTGAATCCATTCAGGCTCCAGAAATGCTTCATCTACCTTAGTGGGCTCTGTGATAGAGACAAAAGCAAAGTGCCCACAAAAGTTAGACAAATGTGAAGCTTTTAAGCGTGTGAGAGGACCTAGTGCATTGATGTCGCTGGTGATTTTCTCAATCTGCACTTCATTTGCAACGCGAGGATGAGCGGGTTGTTGTCAAGGAATTGGATCAGCATTTTCTTCAGCACCATTTTCCTCAGGTGTATTGGCATGATGTTCTTCATGTTCTGGAATGACTTATTCAGTAGATTCTTCGGTAGGAATGACATCCTCAGTAGCCTTGAACTTGATAGTTTCCTCAGGTGACATTTCATCTAGCACAGGAGGTAGGTGCTCCCTTTGCGAGCCATTAGTTTCATCAAACCGCACATCTACAGTTTCAACAACTTTGTGGTGAACGTTGTTGAAGACTCTGTAAGTGTGGAGTCCTTTACATAACCAAGCATAAAACCTTCATGTGCTTTCGGTGCAAATTTAGAATTGTGATGAGGATCTCTAATCTAACATTTGACACCGAAGACTTTGAAATAACTCACATTGGGTTTCTTGTCAGTGAGGAGTTCATATGCAGTCTTCTTGAAGAATTTGTGAAGATATACCCTGTTGATGATGTAGCACGCAGTATCAATTGCCTCAATCCAGAAATGACGAGGCATCTTGTATTCATCAAGCATAGTGCGAGCCATCTCAACAAGAGTCCTGTTCTTCCACTCCACGACGCCATTCTGCTAAGGAGTATAAGGAGCAGATAACTCATGAGTAATACTGAGTTCATCAAGATAGTCATCAAGACCCGTATTCTTGAACTCAGTTCCATTGTCACTTTTGATGTGCTTTATCTTCACACGAAAGTTGGTTGAAGCCCTCGAGGAAAATCGTTTGAAGACTTCCTGCACTTCATGCTTGTAAGTGACAATATGCACCCATGTGTAACGAGAGTAATCATCAACAATAACAAAGCCATATAGAGATGCTTCACTAGTGAATGCAGAATAATGGTTAGGACCAAAGAGATCCATGTGAAGCAATTCAAATGGTCGAGTGGTTGTCGTGATAATCTTCACTGGATGCTTGGCCTTGGTCATCTTTCCAGCTTCACAGGCTCCGCACAAGTGATCCTTGAGGAATTTCACATTCTCAATGCCAATGACATGTTTCTACTTCGCGAGCGTGTGCAAGTTCCTCATGCCAGCATGACCAAGTCGTCGATGCCATAGCCAGCCTTTTGAAGTTTTTCCACGTAGACATATATCTGGTTGTGGTCCTGTAGAGAAATCAACAATATACGGATCTCCTCTCCTAAAGCCTTCGAAGACTTTGGAATGGTCAGCTTCCATGATCACAACACAATGATACTTGCCAAAGACAACAACCATATCAAGATCACAAAGCATTGAGACTAACATGGGGTTGTATCTTAAGGACTCGACAAGCATGACTTTGTGCATGTGTCGATCCTTTGAGATTGCAACCTTACCTAGACCCAATACCTTGATTTTGCCTTTGTCAGCAAAGGTGACATACTTCAGATGCGATGGAGATAGGGGAGCGTCCATCAATAAATTCTTGTCACCAGTCATGTGATTTGTACATCCACTATCGAGGACCCACTCAGTGCCTTTGGGTTGATAATCCTGCAGATGAATTAGTGCAGCTTACGAACTCATATACTTCATCAGTGAACAATATGACATCAATTTCATCAGATCAAATTGATCAAGCAACAGGACAGACAACCAGAATGAGGATCTGAGAAATGAAAATTCATTTCTTCGTGATTAGCTTGCATCCTTTCAAGCACATTCAGGTCTCCAGTAAATTCTTCAGACGTTTAAGTACGTCTGGAGACCTGACCCTGCATAAGAGATTAGTTCCTTTTCTTCACCACCGACATCTGAAGGGGTGGCAAAGAGTTCATCATTCTACGAGCTCCATATGAGAATGGTGGCATAGAAGCCAGTCCACTTCGTTTCACATAAGAGGAGTTAGGGTAAGCATATGAATAAGCAGAGAAATTCTTTGAGGACTTATGAACATAATGGTCAGAAGAATAATGCTCATATTCATAGCCCTTTGATCATCCCTGCGAAACAGAAGTGTTAGCACGATGATGCTCATATGAGGACTTTGATCCTTTTGAGGAATTTGATCCATGTGAGGAATTTGATCCATACGAGGACTTGGATCCATATGAAGAATTTGGTCCATATGAAGAATTTGATCTGGGGTTCCTATTCTTCACGGGTGGTGTCATGATGACATTCACCTGAAGACTTTCAACGCACCTTTTGGGAACCCCGATTTTCTTCATAGGGAACCGTTCCTATAGTTAGTGCCAACATATCTAGCAAATATTTCACCATTCTGATTTTTGAACAGTTTATAGTTGGAGTCAAATGACTCATCAGAAGAATGAGGAGATTCACATGTAAAGCCAGATAAAGTAGTTGGATCTACTGGAGGTCCCTTTGCAGCAACCCATGAGGTTTTGGGGTACTGCTCAGGCTTCCAGTATGTTCCATCAGCACTGAGTTTCCTCTCAAAGGCAATACCCTCTTTCCTAGGGTTCCTTTTGAGGATCTGCTTTTTAAGCACATCAGAAAGAGCCTGATGCCCTTTGAGGCTTTTGTACATGCCTGTCATATGCAATTCCTTCAGCCCTGCATCGTCAGTGAAACTAGCAATGTCCTCAGATGAGGAATTGGTGATAGCAGAGACAGGTGAAGAATTTGTAGCATTAGAAGCATTTGAACATTCAGGTGAAGAATTAGCAGATTCACGTTCAATGCACTTCAAACACAGAGGAATGAATTCTTCCTGAGTAATGTTGATTTGTTGAGCAGGTAATGAATCATGTTCCTTCTGAAGATGTCGGTGTACAAAAGTAGGGGTCCATTTTTGCACCCATTTACTTATGCGCGGGCAGTCGCAGCCCCATGCCCCTGACCATGCTTGGTGGGGCAAAAGAAGCAAAGGCACAAGATGACTAGATCAACGCCAAGACAGGAACAGAAAGAGCAGAAGGGCGAGGTGGGCTCCCCCGGCAAAGCCCTGGCCGAGGCGGCCTCCACAGCCCCGGCAAGAGCCTTGCCGGGGCAACTTGCCCAACACCAGCGGAGCCGCCACCCTTGAGCCCAAGAGTTCCAACACCGTCAAACACATTGGAACCAAGGCTCGAGAGACACCTCCATGGTAGCATGTAGATCTTTGTGAAGACCAGAAGCATACAAAATCAGATGAGAATCAGAAGACGACGATCCTCAACAAGATCCTTGCCGAGGATACCCATGAGACCCTCGGCAAGCCCCTTGCCGGGGACGACCACAACGCCATGGCAAGACCCTTGCCGGGGCCCCGGCAAGACTCTTGCCGAAGACATCCGCGGGGCCGCAGCCAAGCCCACATCTGCCAAGATTTCACTGTTGTTCCCATGCAACTGCGAGCCCAACAACTAGGCGAGCACCTGTGTGGCGGCGTGCGGCCTTTAGGCCAATTCAGCAAGCACCTGCGTGGTGGCATGCAGATCTTCGTGAAGACCCTACCACCACGCCAATTCAGCAGCCTGCTAGCTTACATGGCGCTGCATGCCTCGTTGGCCTGGCCATGCGTCGGAGCGAGGCGGAGCGACGACGAACGGGACGGGCCTCGTTACCGCTCCCCGATAAAGTGACTTGACACCTAAAGTAGCGCATTTAATGTGCTTTTTCCTGTAATGACAAACGATAAGCTTGTGCACTGTATAGCTTTCCACCTCCTGTGTGCCACTGTGGCAGCCCCTTTGTCTATAAAAGGAGGCCCGCGGCATACTGGGAGAGGATTCGGATCTTTTGGACGACGCAAGCACCATAGCTAGTTCAAAAGCTCAAGAACACTCAAATATACACCAAACCAGGACTAGGGTATTACGCATCCTCGCGGCCCGAACCTGGGTAAACGATCTTTGTGCTGGCTTCTAGACCCGCTCTTTGCACAACCCCGCGCCCACCAACCGTAGAAGGGATTCCAGTGATCCCATAGGTGTCGTTTTCCCCTGACATCTTTGGCGCGCCAGGTAGGGGGCGCAGTTGTGAAAATCCGGTCTAGCAACTAGTCTAGCAGTTCTTCATCACCATGGCTCCCAAGAAGAAGGGGATCGCATCGATCGGCTCGACCGGGGTCGCCCCATCCGCACCGGCGCGAGCAGGCAACCGGGTGCCCATGGATGGGGCCGGAGACGTGGCCCGCGAGCATCCATGACATTTTGGCGATCGGAGCCAGGCAAGCAGCGTCGTACGGATCCAAGATGACGAGCCACGCGCCGCTGGGTCCGGGGGCGAGGTTGTGTTGCCCACGGGTGGTGCAGCAGCCTCTACGGCAGCCCAGCTGGCGCCCGCACCGCGCCCATCCCAGGTCGCGTGTGATGAGCAGCACCGCGATGCCGGCGCCCCTGGGCACCGCCGCGGAAAGAGCCCTGTGCGCCACTCATAGGATGAACCAGGCCGGCGTGCGCGCTCAGACGCTGGTGCGGGCGGCGTGTGACCGCAAGACCGTGACAGAGGCCCGTCTAACCCGATTAGAAGTCGGAGCGCATCACGGTCTACGCAGATCTTGCCGCCGCCTATGCCAGCAGAAGCGCTGGCGCGTGTGCAGCTGATCCTCGACTTCCCCCTACTGCGGAGAAGCTCGACGAGTGGAGAGCCACCATCCGTAGAGCCGTCAACAGGGCAGAACAAGCGAAGGAAGGCAAGCCTCGGCAAGTACCTTCCCACAGAGCTCCCAGGAGCTGCGGGCAAGGAGGTTGCCGGGTACCCCAAGCTTGCCGAGGGGCAAGTACCTCCGAAGGGGCCCCAGGCCCTGACCGTAGAGGCAGTTGCCCCTACGGCCGAAGATGTGCCTTTGGTCCTTGTCGTCGAGCCCCAGGCTCCAGCATGGGTGCAGCCTACCGTCCGCTTCCTCCAAACAAGAGAGCTCCACGAGGAGCAGGAAGAAGCAGAGAAAGTAGACCATCGGTCCAACATGTACCAGTTTATGGATGATACCCTATACAGAAGGAGGCCAAACGGAGTCAGGCTAAAGTGCATTCCTCAAGAGGACAGACTAGAGCTGTTGGCAGAGATACATGGAGGTATGTGTGGCTCCCACATAGGGTCAAGGGCCCTCGCCGACACGGCATTCCCGCAATTTTCTTCTGGCCCACAGCCCTCCAGGATGCAGCTACGCTAGTAACCAAGTGTGAAGCGTGTCAGTTCCATTCGAAGAAGTTTCATCAACCAGCTTAAGCCCTTCAAACAATCCCTCTCTCCTGGCCATTTTTGGTCTTGGGGCTCGACATACTGGGCCCCTTCCCCCGTGCCGTCGGGGCTTTGAGTACTTGTACGTTGCAATCGACAAGTTCACAAAGTGGCCCGAAGTGGAGGCAGTGAGGAAGGTGACATCACAGTCAGCCATCAAGTTCTTCAAGGGGCTAGTTTGCCGTTTTGGTGTGCCAAACAGGGTCATCACCGACAACAGCACGCAGTTCACAAGTCGCGCCTTCATGCAATACATCCAGGACCTCGGTAGCAGGGTCTTTTTCGCTTCGATGGCACACCCACAGAGCAACGGCCAGGCGGAGAGGGAAAACGCTGAAGTACTGTGAGGCCTGAGGACGAAGACTTTTGACAGGCTGCATAAGTGTGGAAGGCACTGGATTGTTGAGTTGCCGACGGTTCTTTGGTTGATCAGGAAGATGCCAAATCGAGCCACCGGCTAGACACCCTTTGCCCTGGTATACGGGGCGGAAGCAGTTCTCCCAACGGAACTCACTACGGGTCGCCTCGAGTGCTCGCTTATGACGAGCTTGAGCAAGAGCAGTTGCGGCAAGATGACACGACGCTCCTTGAGGAAGATCGTCTTAGGGCGGCTATGCGAGCTGCACGCTACCAGCAGGCCTTGCGCTGCTTCCATAGCCACAAGGTTCATGCCCGAAGCCTTGAGGAAGGGGACCTTGTTCTTCGGCGCGTTCAGTCGGCCAAGAATTCCAGCAAGTTGACGCCAAAGTGGGAAGGCCCTTATCGGGAAATACGAGTCACCAGGCCGGGCGCAGTCCGCCTGTAGAACGAAGATGGTATCCCAGTGAGTAACTCCTGGAACATCGAACATCTTCGTAAGTATTGCCCATGAGGCGCGGTTGCCGGGCCTCCCGGAAAGCCACTTTTTGTACGAGCCTTGCCGATAAGGCATGTGGCCCTTTGTACAAAGCCAGGCGCAGACCCTGAGCATAAATAAATGAAGCGCTGGCGCCCTAAGTTTTAGCATGCATGCTAGATTAAGTCTCTCTTTGATAAGGTTGATAGTGCCCGGTGGCAACTAACCCCTAGCATAGAGGTTGGGTGTGCGTCTCTCCGTCCTTTCCAGTCTTTTCTTTGGTTGGCAGGCTGCACAGGCATTTCTGCTAAGCCATTTCAGGGCAGGGAGATGGATCGACATCCCTGACCCCAGCAAACCATTGCCGGGGGCTGCAGATTCAAGCACCCAACCACGGCAAGCCAAGGTTGCTGGGGGCTACAGATCTAGATAAGTCCTTTATCCCCTGTTATGCATTTCCATGTGGAATTGGGACGTATGAAGCCTCGTTTATTCCTGGGCCACCGTGCTCCCCCTTTCCTGTGCCCAAAAACTATTTCTTGGGCCAGAACTTGGTTGTAGTTACGGTGACAAAGAAGCAAACGAAGGGCCTAACCCTACTTCGCCCCTGCCTCCGCCAAGGGCGTGAGTACGGTTGTGAATGATGTAAGGGGACGGCAAGTCCTGTTACCAGGCGACAATGTTTATCTTAAGAGTAACAATGATTCATTCCTTGGCATGGGCCCCGCTCACGCACAAAAAACCCGGCAAACACCCTTTTTCATTAATACGTTCCAAATAGGTACAGTTCGTACGGAATGCAAACATGAGCAAGGGGGTTACAAGGTTTAAATCTAACAAATGCCTACAGGCTTAAAAACTAAAAAAGATAAGTGCCCCGTGATCTCCGTTCTTGCCCCTTTCCTCCCAGGTGCGGCAGGTGAAGGCAAAAAAGAGGCGACGGGGAACGCGCCTATGGAGAGCTTGACGAGGAAGGCCCTCGACAGGGCGCGTGGCCGAGGAGGGAGGGCAACACGGTCAGTCGGGGTCGGCGTCCTCCCGCCTGACGCCCTCGTCGTCACTATCGTTGTCCTCCTCGTCACTCCCGCTTGAGGAGTCTTCGTCATCGGAGGAGCTCTCCACGCAACACTTTAGGCGAGTTCCCAAGTCCCCAAAGACCTTGACGGAGAGCAGGTCGTTCTCCATTAATTCGAAGTAGAGAACGAGCCCCTCCGACTGCCCGTGGGCACGAGCGAAGGTCTTCCATCCCGACGAAGATACATGACGTAAGGGGTGGGGAAGTCGACATCGACCCGCGTGCTACCATTCCCGCAGCCCCTCATATGCAAACTCAGAGTCTGTGGCGGGTCGAGCTCCATCCCCAGAGCGAACGGAGTAGGGAGACGAAGACGATGGAACACAGCTGGCCGGTGCAGCCTGATGATGAACTCGCGAGGCTGGTCCCCGACATGGCCCTCCATTGAGGGAGGGGCTACTGGCGAAGGCGAGGCTGGTGCGCTGCCCCGGCCCCCTCTTCCCTGAGCGCCATGGCGACCTCGGCCTCGCCCCCTCCCCCTTCCTCTCGCGGTCGGCTCCACCACCACAAGCTCTTGGGAAGGAGGGGCGCGATGTCGAGCAGAGACCCTCGTCGCGCCATCGAAGTGCCTGCGCGCCCTCTCGCCATAGTAGAAGAAAGGAAAAAGGCAAGGTGGAAGGAGATTAATGACAGAGGGTTAAGGGGTGCCATCCCCCTCCCCCTCTTATAAAGGGGCAGGGCTAGGGCTCGGCTGCCCCGCTCAACCAATCCAGCCACCTGGGGCGCAGAGAATTGAGACCGACTCGCTGCTCCAATCAGCGGCGACCTAGTTCCCCACCTCATCATTTAAGGCTTGTGCCCCCCCCCCCCCCCCCGCGTCTACCGCTTACCATCTTCGGGGGCATGAGGGACACGTGGCGAGCAAATCAAAATCGAGGAGACAAGTGAGGCGACCGTTTTCCACCCCGTGATCGTGGGGCACGGGCGCCTTGAAGGCCATGACTCGAGTACACTTAGTAAATGAGCCGCGCCCCTGCGTTTTCCTCTTTTTATGGGGAAGGCACAGGCCGCCTCTTTACTGCGATGTGACGCATGAGGGCAGCAACTGCCCCACGCATGACCCCCACGTCATGCACGACCCCCATGTCGCACATTCAACACGGGTCATGGGGAAGCGCGAGCGAGCGAGGGAGTTACTGCGGTAAAAACTCCATCGTCGCGCGCCCGCGCACCGTTCAGGGCCTGGCCCAATAACGCTCTGCGCTTATATGTGGCCCAGGCCCGAGGGCTCATGTCGGTGTACAAAAGTAGGGGTCCCTTTTTGCACCCCTTTACTTGTGCGTGGGCAGTCGTAGCCCCACGCCCCTGACCATGCTTGGCGGGGCAGAAGAAGCAAAGGCACAAGACGACTAGATCAACGCTAAGATGCGAACACAAAGAGCAGAAGGGCGAGGTGGGCTCCCCCGGTAAGGCCCTTGCCGGGGCGGCCTCCACAGCCCCTGCAAGAGACTTGCTGGGGCAACTTGCCCAACACTAGCGGAGCCGCCACCCTTGAGCCCAAGAGTTCCAACAGCGTCAACCACATTGGAACCAAGGCTCGGGAGACACCTCCATGGTGGCATGCAGATCTTTGTGAAGACCAGAAGCATACAAAATCAGATGAGAATCAGAAGACGATGATCCTCGGCAAGATCCTTGCCGAGGATACCCACGAGACCCCCGGCAAACCCCTTGCTGGGGACGACCACAACGCCACGGCAAGACCCTTGTCGGGGCCCCGACAAGACTCTTGCCAAAGACATCCGTGGGGCCGCAGCCAGACCCACATCTGCCAAGATTCCACAATCGTTCCCATGCAACTGCCAGCCCAACAACTAGGCGAGCACCTGCGTGGCAGCGTGCGGCCTCTAGGCCAATTCAACAAGCACCTGCGTGGTGGCATGCAGATCTTCGTGAAGAACCTACCACCACGCCAAATCAGCAGCCTGCCAGCTTACATGGTGCTGCATGCCTCGTTGGCCTGGACGCGCGTCGGAGCAAGGCGGAGCAGCGACGGACGGGACGGGCCTCGTTACCACACCCCCCCCCCCCCGATAAAGCGAGTGGACACCTAAGTAGCACATTTAATGTGCTTTGTCTTGTAATGACAAGCGATAAGTTTGTGCACTATATAGCTTTCCACCTCATGTGTGCCACTTTGGCATCCCCTTTGTCTATAAAAGGAGGCTCGCGGCGTACTGGGAGAGGATTCAGATCTTTTGGACGACGCACACACCGTAGCTAGTTCAAAAGCTCAAGAACACTCAAATATACACCAAAGCAGGACTAGGGTATTACGCATCCTCGCGGCCCGAACCTGGGTAAACGATCTTTGTGCTAGCTTCTAGACCCGTTCTTCGCACAACCCCGTGCCTGCCAACCGTAGAAGGGATTAAAGTGATCCCATAGGTGTCGTTTTCCCCCAACAGAAGATGTTCATAACTCACCCTTAGCTTCTCAAGATCTTGCTTTCTTTGAAAAATTCATAAGAAAGCTTCTCATGATCAGATAAGAGAGTGTTATGATGACTTTGAAGGTTGTAAAACTTAGTCTGAAGTATCTGAAGATTTTCAGTCAAAGTTTTAGTGCGATCCATTTCTTCACCCAACATATCATCACTTTTTTCTAGCATATTTTGAACCTTTTCAAAAGCCTTTTGTTGTTTCACAGCAATCTTAGCAAGTTTAGAGTAGCTAGGCTTGAGGTTTTCATCAGATTCATCCTCACTTGATTCAAAGGAGGGATATTTGAGTACCTTCGCACCCTTTGCCATGAAGCAATAGGTGGGAGGGTAGTCATCATCGCCTTCGTCAGCCTTGTTGGTGAAGCTATTATCTTCAGAGTTGAAGATGGACTTGCTGACAAATGTAGTAGCGAGGGCTAGGCTTGCCACACCAGATTCTGACTCCTCAGATGTCTCCTCTTCCTCATGTTCCTCAGATTCAGCTTCAGAGTCCATTTCCTTGTCAATGAATGCCTGAGCCTTCTTAGAGTTGTTCTTCTTGTGAGATGAAGACTTTGAGGATTTCGATGATGAAGACTTTGAATATTTCTTCTTCTTCTTTGAGTCATCAGAACTGTAATCCTTGTATTTCTTCTTCTTTGATTCCTTTTCCCACTGAGGACAATCTTGAATGTAGTGATCAGGTTTCTTGCATTTGTGGCATAGCCTCTTCTTGAAGTCACGGGATGAGGAATCATCACTTCTTGAGGATTTTCCAAAGCGACCACGTCTTGAGAACTTCTGGAATTTCCTCACGAGCATTGCTAGCTCCTGGCTCAGTTCTTCAGGATCACCAAGGCTGCTACCAGAATCCTCACCTTCAGATTCAGATACTGCCTTGGCCTTCAAAGCGCGTGATCTTCCATAGCTAGGACCATAGAGATCTCTCTTCTCAGCAAGCTGGAACTCATGAGTGTTTAGCCTCTCGAGGATATCAGCGGGATCAAGTGACTTGTAGTCTCCACGTTCTTGTATCATCAGTGCAAGGGTATCAAATGAGAAATCAAGCGATGTCAGAAATTTCTTCACCACCTCATGGTCGGTGATGTCAGTGGCACCCAGTGCTTGAAGCTCATTTGAGATGTCAGTGAGGCGATCGAAGGTTTGCTGGACATTTTCATTGTCAAGTCTTTTAAAGTGGTTGAAGAGATTGCGAAGAACGTCAACTCGAGAGTCACGTTGTGTCGAGACTCCTTCATTGACCTTGGACAGCCTATCCCAGATAAGCTTAGTTGTCTCCAAAGCACTCACTCTGCCATACTTCCCTTTACTTAGATGGCCACATATGATGTTCTTCGCTTGAGAATCGAGTTGCTTGAATCTCTTCACATCAGCAGCATTCACAGAAGGAGTGACATAGGGAACACCATTTTCCACAACATACCAGAGATCGTTATCAATTTCCTCAAGATGCATTCGCATATTATTCTTCCAGTAGGGTTAGTCCGTCCCATCGAAGGTAGGACACCCAGCAGAGACCTTGATCATACCTGCGGTGGACGTAACTAAAACTCCAGGCGGTTAAACCAAAATCACATAGAACAAGGGAGTACCTTGCCCTGATACCAACTAACAATGCATTAAGTCGACTAGAGGGGGGTGAATAGGCGATTTTTATGAATTCTTCACTGAGGAATTTCAGGGTGAGGAAATTCCTAAGCGAAGAACTACTTGCAGCAAAATAAGTACTTAGATGCAAACATAACAGAACATAAGCATGGTCATCATGATGTAATGTAAACAAGCACAGAGTACAGAAAGCGTAAACATAGGATAAGTAGGATGAAGACAAACAGACTGAAGAAATTGAACTGAGGAAATTGAGAAAGTCTTCTGTCAAAGTCTTCAAATAGATATGAACAAGCACTTAACACAGTAATGAGGAAATGAAAGAGTTGAGGAAATAGAACCAGTAGGCTTGGTGAAGACAATGATTTGGTAGACCAGTTCCAACTGTTGTGACAATTGCACGTCTAGTTTGAGCGGCTTGGTATTTAAACCTGAGGACACACGGTCCCGGACACACGGTCCTCACCGTATTCTCCTTGAGCTAAGATCACACAGACCTCGCCCAATCACTCGTGGTAAGTCTTCAGGTGACTTCCAAACCTTCACAAACTCGGTCACTCGGTGATCCACAATTTCCTCTTGGATGCTCTAGACCATGACGCCTAACTGTCTGGAAGATGCAAAGTCTTTAAAGGTAACAAGCATTGGATCCACGCAGGATCAATCTCTTCAGTGATGCTCAATCACTTTGGGTTTGTAGGTGTTTGGGTTTGGGTTTTGGGTTTTCTTCACTTGATGATTTTTGCTCAAAGTCCTCGGAGGATGGGATGCTCTCAATGACAAGTGTCAGTTTCTCTCCGAGCGGCCAATCAACAAGTGGTTGTAGGGAGCAGCTACTTATAGACTAGGGAGCAGCCCGACATGATAAGACATAAATGCCCTTCAATGATATGACCGTTAGGTGGGTAGATATTTTGGGACAGCTGGCGGGTAGCACAGCAACGGTCGGAAATTTGAGGTTCAAATTCCTCAGGGCTATCATGTTCCTCACTTGTGGGCAATCCGCACTGGCGAATTCCTAACTCCTCAGTCAGAACAAATTCCTCAAAGACCAAAAGAACTTCGTCTCTGTCACTGAAGAAATTGACTGAGCTGTATGAGATTTCCAACGGCTTCACTCGAAGGGATTGGTAGGTGTAGGATTTTGAGATGAGCATCACTTGGAAATTTTTCCTTAGTATTTCCTCGGCCCCCTTTAACAGTATGGTGTTTCCTATGACTCAAGAAAGAGAAAATGAAACTACGAAAACAAAAGTTTCCATGTTTCATGTTTCTCGTATGAATACCAAGTCTTCATGGTCACACCAATTTCTTCACTTTCAAAGTCTTCAGAAATTCTTCAGAAATCTGAAGTCTTCAGTTGAAGACATTCATTTTTAGGGGTCGACTTTCTCTATAAATATCAAAGTCCTCATAGACTTATAGACCTGTGTACACTCACAAACGCATCAGTCCCTTAACCTATAAGTCTTCAATACACCAAAATCACTAAGGGGCACTAGATGCACTTACACTCACCAACTCTGTTTTTAAAAAAGAGGCTACAGTTTTTATGCAGAGAAATAACTACAGTTTTCCCAATACTACAGTATTAAAATCACAGTTGTTAGGGGCAACCTGCTACCTCTTGAGCATGCATTGGTTTTCCCTTGAACAGGAAAGGGTGATGCAGCAAAGTAGCGTAAGTATTTCCCTCCGTTTTGAGAACCAAGGTATCAATCCACTAGGAGACTACACGCAAATCGCCTAGTACCTGCACAAACAATCAAGAACCTTGCAACCAACACGATAAAGGGGTTGTCAATCCCTTCACGGCCACTTGGAAAAGTGAGATCTGATAAAGATAATAAGATAAATATTTTTGGTATTTTTGTTGTATAGGTTGGAAAATAAAGATTGCAAAATAAATAGTAAACTAGAATTATAGATCGGAAACTTATATGATGTAAAGTAGATCCGGGGGCCATAGGTTCCCCTAGTGGCTTCTCTCATGATAACATATATTATGGTGGGTGAACAAATTACTGCCGAGCAATTGATAGAAAGCGCATAGTTATGATGATATCTAAGGCAATGATCATGAATATAGGCATCACGTCCGTGTCAAGTAGACCGAAACGATTCTGCATCTAGTACTATTACTCCACACATCGACCGCTATCCAGCATGCATCTAGAGTATTAAGTTCATAAGAACGGACTAACGCATTAGGCAAGATGACATGATGTAGAGGGATACACTACAAAAAATACACTTCTGTGATGATACGTGTTTGTCACAGTAGGTCGCGTTTTTTGTCATGCATGTACGTCCATGACAAATTTATGACAGAATCAAGATAGTCATACCTGTGCTGTCGTAGAAGTGTTCCATGACATTACCAAAATTATCATCACGGAAGTGTCCACTTCCATGATGATAAATCACGCGTCACAGAAGTGCTTTCGTCAAGGGTGACCGACATGTGGCATCCACCGTAACGGAACGCCGTTAAGCTATCGGGTCCGGTTTTGGATCCGATAACCCGTTAACAGCCCCGACCAATGGGGATTTTCCACCTGTAAAATCATCATTGGCTGGAGGAAACACGTGTCGGCTCACCGTTGGGACAGATGTCATCCACTCATTGGACCCAAAGCACCTATGATACGTCAACACGTGGCACGACCCAACAAAGGCCCATTCCTGTGAAAAGGCCGGCCCGTTTGACTTGGTCAAAAGGTGGCGGGCCGGCCCACGGCAAGCCTGTTAACGGCATGTTCGCATATAACCCATTTATAGCCCGCTAACCCAGGGCCCGTTTACGGCCTATCCGAATTAGGCCCAGTAGCGTCATCTAGGCCATCCAATATAATTCCAGCCCGTTTTAACTTCCGGCCCATGTATGGCCCATGACGTCTTTTGGCCCATCTGAGGCCCTTAGTAACCCTTGGCCCGTTAACGGCCTGTGATAAAATTGGCCCGTGATGAACAGTGTATCACTTTATACCCATTAACGGCCCATTCTACTGTTGGGCCATTTCTAGCCCATGCTATCTTTCGACCTTCTCAGGGCCCGTTTATTCTTGGGCTCATTTCCAGCATTCGTTTACTTACGGCCCATTACAGGCCTTTTCTGCTTGTGGACCAAATTCAGTCGGTGGATACAGTCGGCCCATTTGTGGCCCATTAATCTGTTGGGCCATTTTCATAGCATCATCAAATACGGCCGTTTAACGGCCCGTTATGGTCAGCCCATAAAACGTAGGATTTCCACTCTAGCCCGTTTACGGCCCCTTATACGGCCCGTACAAGGACCATAGATGAGACGGCCCGTAGAAGGCCCATTGACTCGACGGCCCACAGAAGGCCCATTGACCCGACGGCCCATAGAAGGCCCATGGATCCGACAGCCGATAGAAGGCCCACGGATCCGACAGCCCATAGAAGGCCCACGAATCCGACGGCCATAGAAGGCCAGGGATCGTCCGTCCCGTAGATGGCCCATGGAACGTACGGCCTGTGGAGGGCCATGGTCACTACAACGTTTGGGCGAGTTGGCCCCCGTTTGAACGATATAGCATATTCAAAGAATTATCCTACTTTATACTATCACCTCTAAAAAACATACACTATACAATAAAGAGACTAAGGCATAGAAACGTAGAATAATCCTACACTATACAATAAATAAATTATAGCCGATTATACCCACTGGGCATTATGGTTCGGCACCAGTGATAATAAAGCATACACAAACAGAAAATTACATACACTGGGCAAATACAGCTCATACATCATGGACGCGCATCAACATAACTTACCATTTGAACTATAATCTCTTCAGAAAATAGGATTGGCCGGATTTAGATAGCAGAAATTTCAGTCTGCAAAATCTCCAATTCCTTCGTTGTTACCTTAGTGTCTTGTTTCATTTTTTTTACTCCTGCATCTAATACCCGCATGTCTAGTATCAACTTGTTGATTGTACGTTCGGAATCATGTACACGTTGTCTTGCCACCTCTAGTTGATGCTCGAGAACATCAGCACATTCCAATTCCAATCCATAATCATTCGGTAACGGCCATTCTGCACTGCTCGCAGATCTTTGTGTTGATGTCACTTCATCCTGAAATGTTTTTGTAAGTACACATGACTAGGGCAAAAATATAGTTACAACAGTGAAGCGAGCAATTTTGTACATGGCAAAACAGGACTAACAATAATGTTACACGTCATGAAGCATAAGCAGGTGATATTTTAAAAATTATAAAAAAGTTAGTCTGTGCAGCCTGCATACAGAAATCTCTCTTAGCTCACCAAAGGAGCATGATGTTGGGGCCCAATCCAAAACACAGACAAGTTACAAATTTAGACAGCATGTTGCGTAGAAGTAAGCAAGCAGTTGGCCATTCTGTAGCTCAATTAAAGTCTTAGGGAGCATAATGAATAGCAGAGGATTTCATACAAACATACTACAGCAAGCAAAACTATGCAATCATTAGCCTAGTATAAACTAGATTGTGAGCCTCATTCAATAATAGTTGGTTAATAGACTTCAAAGCTTCAGGCACACTTCGGCAGAGTAATTAAATGGTAAGGCCTTTAATTATGTCAACTAATAGTTATACAAGTACCCAACATCAGGCATCATTCTTTGGGCATCTCATTAACTGAGGACAAATAAAGAAATTGAAAAGAGCAAATTAACTATGCCTGAAACAAACAAGGAATTGAACTGTTGAGTTGGATACAGTGACTTACCTTAACAGGTTGAAGAGGCTCAGCGCAGCTCCTACTTCTCTTGCAAGGCTCCTTCCTAACATCTTGTACTTGGAAATCCTCAATCTTATCTTCATTGCACCCCCTCTGCAAGGTGACACAAACTAGTTACTCGTCTCCTTGGAAGATAAATATGCATACTTTCCAGTCTGTGAACACAAAAGGATGAGATTATAACAAAACAACACCACATAATGAAACATGCTGCATCTCTTGCACTTGCACACAATGAAATGAGCATTTACTATGTGTGCACTATGTAAAAACTAGGCATACCTTCGAACTGGATCTCCTGATACTCTTGGAGAGCCTACTTTAGTGCACAGCCAAACCTTTATGTCACCTATGAGTTAGAAAAGGCCCCACTACAGCAGCCCTTAGTGTTTAAATCGTTGACAAGCTCTGTAAAAGTGTCAGGTCAAGAACAGCAAGTAATCAAAGCAAACAGTCCTAGTATGGCTGGCTGATGCAAACAAGCAATTGAACAGATGTGTGAGCAAATCTTATATATCAAGAAAAGAAGCAAAGAAGGAGGCTTAAATACCATCACTTGACTGACCAGATTTAAGGGGCATTTAAACATCATGTGCAACGTATGAACTAACATAAACATTGCATATTCCGGATTCTACAATGGAATGCACATGTATAAGGTTATGCCATTTATGATGATGCCTAAATGTACACTATAGCAGGCAGGAGTGATTCATCATTGCAAGCACAATTGAATTGCGGGTTAAGGGCTAGTTCTATTCCGCCTTTTCAGGGCTTATTATCAAAATAAGCCATAAAAGATGTAAAGAAGTCATTTTTGAGTTATGGGCTTGGGCTTAACTAATTTCGCTTTGGAGGGGGTGTTTCGGGTAGAACCTCACTAAAAATTGAAGGGAAGGGGAATAGTGAAATGACTCTGTTGCATGCCTATATTACACTCAAAATGCAACTGGTGACGCCCGCGTCACACCTCACCCTCAAGTAAAAAAACAAACACGCAAGCGTTCATTGCCCTGCCCGCTTGCATCTCCTCTCCCCTTTCCCTCTACCTCTATCCCCTGCCTGCGGCACTAGAGTTCCTCTAGCAAGCCGTCACCACTGGTCCCATCTGGCCTGGTCCTCAACGATGCTCTGTCCAGCTAGGCTATATGGCCGGCGGGTAGGGGCAAATCTCCCTGGCTGCTCCTCCCTCTGGTGCCGCGCCTCATTCTCATGGTCTCCAGCAGCTGCTCCACTGTGGTTCGTCCAACGCACTACTCCGGCAGGCGCTGCACAACTACGGCTGATGCCACACTGCGGCAGAAGGCACCTTATTCCCCCTCCCCACCTCCCAAGCCGTGGCCTTGAGGTGATGTTGAAGGATGAGCTCATCCAACAAGGTGAGGATCTTCTCTGATTTTTTGCCAAATTTTCATTCTGGTCCACTATATGATGAATTGCTATGAGCTGCTTCTGCTATTGCTATATGATGCATTGCTATGAGCTACTCCTGCTGCTGCTATACGATGAATTGCTATGGGCTGCTGCTATATGATGAATTGCTATGAGCTGCTGCTACTATATGATGAATTGCTATGAGCTGCTGCTGCTATATGATGAGTTGTTATAAGCTGCTCCTACTGCTGCTGTATGATGAATTGCTATGAGCTGCTCCTGCTGCTGCTATATGATGAATTGCTATGAGCTGCTCCTGCTGCTGCTATATGATGAATTGCTATGAGCTACTCCTACTGCTGCTATATGATGAATTGCTATGAGCTGCTCCTGCTGCTGCTATATGATGAATTGCTATGAGCTGCTGGTGGTATATGATGAATTGCACACCGTTGTTGTTGTTGTTGCTGTATGATGAGTTGCTATGAGCTGCTGCTGCTATATGATGCTTTCAGGTGATGCTGCTATATGATAATAACCAGTCACTTGGACCATCTAATTTCAATAAATAATTGTTCTTCATTTAATGTGGGTCATGCATTTTTCATTTAAATTAGGCAATGGGATCTCTATGGAAAACATTGACCAAAGTAGATTGTGCCAAGTAGATGATATCTTTGTATTTGCATTTTGAGCAAATAGTGATGGTCTATTTTCCTATCATATTAATTACTGCACTGGGTTCAATTTGTGATGTTTGCAAGTCAAATTAATTTTCATATGGGCAGCAAAATGAAAAAATATAATGCAATCTAGACTTTTCACTTATCATACCAAAGATAAGCTGAAAACGCAATGAAAAGAACTGGTTGGCTTATTACATGGAGCTTATATTCACAGGTGCTTATTTTCTTAGGATAACTCATAATAACTGTCCCTAAGAAACTTGGCCAATAGAACTGACATACAAATAACATGTCACGATGATTGCAATGGAGGAGTGATGTACCATAGCACACTGTATAGGCTCACCGCTGGCTCTCCTTTTTTTGTGATGTTCCATGAAATTGCCACATACATCTTGTACTTTTTCATTGTGTAACCCAATCTGCAAGTTGGCACGGCTAATTTGAGACATCTCTACATGATAATACATTGCATATCCCTTGCGCATATGTAAACCACCAATTAATGATTGTGTGCGTAGCATAATCTAGCCATGACACTGTGTGTTGGACTAGCAGGCACTGTAAGGGAGCCTAATGTAGTGTACTGGAATTCCTACATGCCACATATGATTTTGTGTAATGTACTGCCTCTGTTCCTAAATATATGTCTATTTAGAGATTCCAGTATGGACCACATACAGATGTATATAGATGCACTTTCGAGTGTAGATTCACTCACTTTGCTTCGTATGTAGCCTATATTGGAATCTCTAGAAAGACTTATATTTAGGAACGGAGGTACGAGGTAGTATCATGTATGACATCTACATATCTAATTTAGCAACCAGTAGTAGAAATCATTATCTGCACAAAGGGATTACTGGTCGAAAATCCTAGCAAAGCACGCTGGCAGGCACAGAACAATACAAGAGAGAGAGGGAGAGAGAGAGAGAGAGATGCTTACAAGATCATAGCAATGCCTCGGTCTAGGATCTTGGTTGGCCAAGCTGTTAGATCCAGAAGAAACATCGTCCTTGTAGTTTTTGCCAGCTGCATAACAGGTAAAAGCGACCTGTTAGTATATTTGAAGTACATCGGGCAGGTGATGTTGGACGGGTTTAAAGGTCACAAGTACCTAGGCCGTGGCGGGTGCTTGGCATCTTGCCAGGTGGTGGGAATCAGGTTAGAAACGTCAAGGGTGATGACGCTGCGCTGGCTGTCGGGGTCCGGTAAGGAGATCTAGAACCGTCGAGTAGGGTGTTTGTGGAGCGGCTCCAGTAGGGTCGACTACGGTGTGGGCGAAGCGGATCTATGGCCGTGGACGAGGGCATAGGTGAAGCTGCTCCGGTGGTTGGGTTAAGGATGGTGTCGACGATGCGGATCGGCGGCCATGGACGGGGCGTCAGAAGCTGCTTCGGTAGGTTGGATGAGGGTGCGAGGAAGCGGATCCGAGGCCATGGACTTGTGAGTTGGCAAAGCGGCCCCGGTAGGGTTGAAAATGGTATAGGCAAAGCTACTCCGGTGGGGTTGACGATGTTGTCGGTGAAGCGGCTCCGGTAGGGTTGAGGAAGGTGTCGGCGAAGAGGATCAGAGGCCGTCGACGGGGACTAAGGGAGTCCTGGATTAGGGGGTGTTCGGATAGCCGAACTATACCTTCAGCCGGACTCCAGGACCATGAAGATACAAGATTGAAGACTTCGTCCCGTGTCCGGAAGGATCTTTTCTTGGCGTGGAAGGCAAGCTAGGTGTGCGGATATTCAAGATCTCCTACCAATGTAACCGACTCTGTGTAACCCTAACCTTATCCGGTGTCTATATAAACCGGAGGGTTGTAGTCCGTAGGACAACCATCATCATACACAATCATACCATAGGCTAGCTTCTAGGGTTTAGCCTCCTTGATCTCGTGGTAGATCTACTCTTGTACTACCCATATCATCAATATTAATCTAGCAGGAGTAGGGTTTTACCTCCATCGAGAGGGCCCGAACCTGGGTAAAATAAAGTGTCCCTTGTCTCCTGTTACCATCCGACCTTGACGCACAGTTCGGGACCCCCTACCCGAGATCCGCCGGTTTTGACACCGACATTGGTGCTTTCATTGAGAGTTCCTCTGTGTCGTCGCTTTTAGGCCCGATGGCTCCTCTGATCATCAACAACGATGAGGTCTAGGATGAGACTTTCCTCCCCGGACAGATCTTCGTTTTCGACGGCTTTGCTCCGCGGGCCAATTCGCTTGGTCATTTGGAGCAGATCGAAAGCTACGCCCCTGGCCATCAAGTCAGGTTTGGAAGCTTAAACTACACGGCGAATATCCGCGGAGACTTGATCTTCGATGGATTCGAGCCACAGCCAAGCGCGCCGCACTATCTCGAGGGGCATGATATAGCGCTGCCTCCGAACAGTGCCCTGGAGGCCGCACACGCTCTGGCCCCGATCCTTGACTCGGAGCCTGCCGCGTTCTCCGAGGATGAACGGTTGGACGTCACCTCAGGGGCTGCGATCTCAAAGGCGATCAAGCCGAACGCCAGCCCCGCACTCCGCATGGCTCACGACTCCAAGGAGCTGGACTCCTCTCCGAACTCCGGGCCTTCTGTGCCCCTGCCGATCGAGTCTGATTGGGCGCCTGTAATGGAGTTCACCGCCGCGGACATCTTTCAGTGCTCACCTTTTGGTGATATTCTGAATTCTCTCAAGTCTCTCTCTTTATCAAGAGAGCCAAGGCCGGACTATGGCCTGCGAGGTTGGGATTCGGACGACAAAGAAATTCAAAGCCCACCCACCACCCACTTAATAGCCACTGTCGAAGATTTAACCGACATGCTCGACTTCGGATCCGAAGACTTCGACGGTATAGACGACGAAGGCGGAGACGAATTGGAACCAGCACCTATAGGGCACTAGGCCTCCACCCCACCTAACGATGTATTCATGGTGGATACCCCTAAAGGAAACAACAACAAGGAAAAAGGGGGCGAAAAAAGAGGTAAAACCTCCGAAAAGCAGTCAAAACGGCGACGTAAACGCCAAGCCAAAACCCGCCTTGATCAAAACCCAGCCCTAGAGCAGGATGAGCCGGTAGACAACGAGCTTACCTCAGAACAGCCGTCCGAACAGGGCAACACGGATAGAGAGGACGGACAGCCCTCTCCCGGCCATAACAGAACTCCGCACGATCTCACACCGGACAAAACCATGGAGCAGAAGAATCTCCACGAAAGGCTCGTTGCCACGGCACGTAGCCTGAAAAAGCAGAAGCGGAAGCTGAAGACGGCGGAAGATGCACTCAAAACAAGATGGAGCAAAGTAATCAAGACCGCAGACAAATACGGCGACAGCCGCTGCACCAAAAGCTATCCGACAAGAAAACTACTGCCCGAATTTACCAGGAGGCCGCATGGTCGGATAGATGACCCCACGGACACTGTAAAAAGGCAAGCGGTGCCGCACTTAACGCGGCATGCGACCCAATCAAAGACTCGCACCAGGGCCCAGCCAGGTCCATTTACGGGCGAAGAAAGCAAACTTTCACAAGCAAGGCAAAAATTCCACCATCAGAATCCGGCACACCCAAATACAGGGGCGCCGCACACCCCCTATGTTTCACCGATGAGGTACTGGAATACGAATTTCCAGAGGGATTTAAACCTGTCAACATAGAGGCATACGATGGAACAACAGACCCGGGAGTCTGGATCGAGGATTATATCCTCCACATACATATGGCTAGAGGAGACGATCTCCACGCCATAAAATATTTACCCCTTAAGCTTAAAGGGCCAGCCAGGCACTGGCTTAAAAGCCATCCTGAAAGTGTGTTATATCGACTAGAGGGGGGTGAATAGGCGATTTTTATGAAATTCTTCACTGAGGAATTTGCTCGTGAGGAAATTCCTTAGCGAAGAAATACTAGCAGCGGAATAAGTACTCAAAAGTAAACATAACAGATTACATGCATGGTCATCATGATGAAATGAAGACAAACACAGAGTACAGAAAGCGTAGGCACAGGATAACTCTAGATGAAGACAAACAGACTGAAGAAATTGAACTGAGGAATTTGTGAAAGTCTTCAGTCAAAGTCTTCAAACACAGATATGAACAAACAGACAACACAGTAATGAGGAAATGAAGGTGTTGAGGAAATGGAACCAGTAAGCTTGGTGAAGACAATGATTTGGTAGACCAGTTCCAACTGCTGTCTCAGTTGTACGTCTGGTTGGAGCGGCTGAGTATTTAAACTCAAGGACACACAGTCCCGGACACCCAGTCCTGAGCACGCAGCTCAGGACACCAAGTCCTCACCGTATTCTCCTTGAACTAAGGACACACAGTCCTCGTCCAATCACTCGTGGTAAGTCTTCAGGTGACTTCCAAACCTTCACAGACTTGGTCACTCGGCGATCCACAATTCCTCTTGGATGCTCTAGACCTTGACGCCTAACCGTCTGGAAGAAGCACAGTCTTCAAAGGTAACAAGCGTCGGATCCACGCAGGATCAATTTCTTCAGTGATGCTCAATCACTTGGGTTTGTAAGTGTTTTGGGTTTGGGTTTGGATTTTCCTCACTTGATGATTTTCGCTCAAAGTCCTCGGAGGATGGGTTGCTCTCAAATGACAAGTGTCAAGTTCACGCGGAGCAGCCAACCAGCTAGTGGTTGTAGGGGGGCGGCTATTTATAGCCTAGGGAGCAGCCCGACATGATAAGACATAAATGCCCTTCAATGATATGACCGTTAGGTGGACAAGATATTTTAGGACAGCTGGCGCGTGGCACAGCAACGGTCGGAAATTTGGAGTACAAATTCCTCAAGGCTATCATGTTCCTCACTGTGTAGGCAATTCGCACTGGCGAATTCCTAACTCCTCAGTCAGAGCAAAGTCCTCAGTGACCAGAAGAACTGTGTCTCTGTCACTGAAGAATTTGACTGAACTGTATGAGATTTCCAATGGCTTCACTCGAAGGGATTGGTAGGTGTAGGATTTGAGTTGAGCATCACATGGAAATTTTCTCCTTAGTATTTCCTCGACCCCCTTTAACAGTACGGTGTTTCCTATGACTCAAGAAGGAGAGAAATGAAACTGCGAAAACAAAAGTCTTCACGCTTCACGTTCCTCGAACGAATACCAAGTCTTCAAGGTCACACCAATTTCTTCACTTTCAAAGTCTTCAGAAAGTCTTCAGAATATCAAAGTCTTCAGTCGAAGAACTTCATTTTTAGGGGTCGATTTTTACTGTAAATATCAAACTCCTCATAGACTTATGGACCTGTGTACACTCATAAACACATCAGATGCTTAACCTATAAGTCTTCAATACACCAAAATCACTAAGGGGCACTAGATGCACTTACAATCTCCCCCTTTTTGGTGATTGATGACAACATAGGTTAAGTTTTCAACGGGGATAAATATATGAAGTGTAGAAACTGATATTGAGGAATTTGATTGCAAGATATAGAAGAACTCCCCCTGAAGTTGTGCATAGTGAGGAATTTGCTTTTGAGGCAATGCACACTTGAAGAGTTAAATCATGGAGATCTCCCCCTATATCTTGTAATTCATACACGCATTTGATATATGATTTGAAGAATTTGAAATGCATGATGAAATATGGTGCCTGATGCAATTCAGCATGCGTGCGATAACATTAATGAGGAATAAGCATGCAGAATAGCGCATCAAAAGTATCAGAGCTCAAGCATGTATCGAAGTATCAGAGCACCGAGCACCATAGGGTTTAAGATTACAACTCGATCCAATAAAAGTTTCGGAAGAACGAGAGTTGCAACTTAAAAAAAATGTGCCCTTATTATAGACCCGCTTGAAGACTAACTCAGGTTTCTCCCCCTTTGTCATCAAATGACCAAAAGGATCGAAACTGAGGACTAACGCCCCTGAAGATATTCAAGTTGATGGAGGAGCGCCAGTGTTGTTGGGGTCGGTTGTTGAAGTAGGGCCTGCTGCAGTGTCGTCCAAGTCTTCATTTTCATCAGTGTCGCGTGATGAAGAATATGAACTGGCCACCAGAGAAGGAACCTTGACCTTCTTGTATTTCTTCGGCGGAGGTGCCGACCAGGCAAATTCTTCTTTGAGGCCCATGTTCTCCAAATCTTCAGCACTATATATTTGAGACAGAACAGCCCAGGTGCGGTTGAGGGTTTCATGAAGGTAGTAATGGTTTTTCTTCACTGCATTATGTGTGGCAGTCATGTTGTGAAGAATTGAACCAAACTGACGCTTGACCCATTTGTGATTGCGATCAACCTTTTGATGAAGACTGGGGAGTAACTCACGATCAGTCATCACCCTGGGTGCTGTGGCTTGAGGATTTTGCTTGGCAGTGTTAGCAGCAGTGTCATGTGTGGCAGAGTCATCATTGGTGGAATAAGAAGCAGCCTTGCGAAATTGACCATCCAATGGATGAATGCCTTCATCTATCATAGCAGTGGCCTTGCCCTTTTCATCAGCTGAGGAAAATGTCCTTTTGAGGACTTCAATGGGAGGCAAGTAGCTGCAGTGGTTGAGAGTTTCAGCCTTGTAGTTGAGTGAAGACCTTGTCCTGATGAATCTCATAATCCAAGGTGCATAAGGCTTCAGCTCAAATGGTGACATAGCAATGTTGGCCAGAGTCCTCATGAAGAAATCATGGAAGTTTATGGGAACGCCATGTATGATGTTGAAAAGCATATTCTTCATGATGCCAACAATTTCTTCATCAGAAGAATCGTGTCCTTTGATGGGGCATATTGTCTTCGTCAGAATGCGATAGACAGTCCTAGGCACATACAGCAATTCCTTGACGAGGAATTTGGTACGAGGTGATTGCCCTGGCTTCAGTGGCTTCATGAGCACTTGCATATAGTGGTTTGACAGCTCAGGTTCATCATACACGCAACGCGCATCTTCAGTGGGTGGACTAAGAGAAAGGCAGCGAAGCAATTCAGTTGCTGGGGCCTTGTAATGTGTATTTTCAGTCATCCAGTCCAGAACCCATGAATTGACATTTTTAGAGTTGCCAGTGATGTGCAGTGTAGCATAGAACTGAAGAATAAGTTCTTCATTCCAATCGCATATATCTGTGCAGAAGTTGAGTAGCCCAGTGTCGTGAAGAACACTGAGGACTGGCGTGAAGCACGGCATAGATTCCATATCCACGTGAGGAATATGTGCATGGGCGAAGACTTTGTCTTTGTTGTAAAGCACTGAGGAATAGAAATTTGCTTGGCTGGCAGTCCAGAAACGCCTCTTCCTTATGCGAGCAGAGTCATAAGGATTGTATTCAGTGAAGAATACGTGCTCGCCATAGAAGTCTTCAGCCTTGAATTTCTGTTTGCGTGATAATGGATCCTTTGGCCTTGGCAGAGGAGTGTCAGTGAGTTGCATCACGACCTCAGGAATCACAAGCTCAGGTTCTTCAGGCTGAGGAATTTCAGGATGTTCCTCAGGTGCAGTCACCTTGGCTGTTTCAGCAGCAGTTTCTTCAGCACTAGTGGCTGGAATTTCTTCATTCACATGAGCAGTGGGATGAGTTGCATCAGAGCCCAATTTTACGGTTGGTGAAGGAGAGTGAGGAATTTGCTGCAGGGGAGTGAAGAGTGGGGAATTGGGATGCTGACTTTCCCAAAAGTTGTCATTCATTACTGGAGTTGTGCTTCCAATATCCACATCTTCATCATCAATTTCTTCAACACCAGCCTCTTCAGCATCAAACTGAGGCATTGGTGATGAGACTATTGGGGTTGAAGTGATTGTATCCACTTCAATTTCTTCATCAATCTGCTCTGAGGAAGCAGCAGACTGAGTTTCTTCATCAGATCCACTTGGGATCTCATAATCTTCACCAAAAGGAACAAGGTCCTTTGATGGCATGGAGGAGATAGGAACAACATCAATTGGATTGGCAAATGAGCTGGTCATGGGCTTCATCTTCTTTGGGACTGAAGATTCTGAAGCACTTGATGCTTTCCTTTTCTTCACTGCAGCTCGCTCTGCAGCCTTGGTTTTCTTCACACCTAAAGCAGAGGGAAGAATTGGAGTTGGAGTTGGTGCAGGTGGAGCTGAGGAATCTGGTTCATTTTCTTCAGGCACAACTGATGCAGTTGCCCTGGTTTCTTCATTTTCTTCAGGCGCACCACTAGTGGATGCCCTGGCAATTTCATCAACGGCTGGAGCAGAGTCATCAGCCTTGGAACTAGCATTTTCTTCAGCAGCCTGAACTTCATCAGCGGTGCTGGCATGTTCTTCAGTTTGCTGAATAGATGCTTCAGCTTGAGGAATTTGTTGCTTTGAGGCAGTACCCTTGGTGAAGGTATCAGTCATCCTCACAAATCTGACCTTGGCTCCTTGCCAATCAGCATAGTACGAGTCAAAGTTGTCGCTGAGGGCTTTGATCTCAGCCTGCATCTTGACAAGTTCCTCAGGCTTCATTTTGAGAACATTTTTCTTCAGCAGCTTCTCTTTGCGGTACTGGGACTTCTTGATCTCTCTGGCCCTATCATATTTCCACTTCTCCTCTTGGATGAAGTGAGTCAGCATGTGACTTTGGCCAGGTGTCAGTTTGAAATCAGGCATAGGAGTGTTGGGATCCTTGTGCCAAAGATCAATATAGTCTAGGATCGCCCTTGGATCCAAAAGTAGGGGCACAGGTGTGCCTTTGGCTTTAGCAGCCCTTTCTTGGCGGTACCTGATGATTTCAGCGAGTTCTTCTTCATCAGCTTCATCATCATCAGATGGCACAGTGAAGACCACTTGCTTCTTTGGACTTGGGCGAGTGCCGCGTCCAGCGGTAGCCTTTTTCTTCAGTAACGAGGGTCCAGCTGAGGATTTTGGTGCAGCTGAGGAACTAGCTGAGACACCAGAGGCAATAGAGATGCCAGTTGTCCTTTGGCATGAGGCCAGATGCACAGGAGCTGAGGACTTTGTGGGAGCAGGAGCAGCATGAGGAATTTGCTTTGAAGATTTTGAAGATTCTGGCTGTGAGGCGCAGCTGAGGAACTTGGCCGTGAGGGCACAGCAGAGGAACTTGGCCGTGAGGGCATTGAAGGTGAAGCACTTGGCTTACGAGCAGGCTTCTTCATCATTGATTTCCTCGGCTTGGCAGAAGCCTCAGTGGCAGCAGCAGCAGCAGCAGATTCTTCATTGAATTTCCTCACTTCTTCTTTTGCTTGCTTTTGCAGTTTACGCTGGCGCTTGGCCCATTCTTGAGGAAATTCCTCACCTCTTCTGATGCTAGTGGGATCAGCCACTTGGCCAGGTGCCAATGGAGGGCGTTGACATGGAGGGTTTACGGCGAATTTCTTCATGTACTTAGGAGTAACATATCTGTACTCCCTCCATTCTCTTGCCCATCTCCTTTCAATCTTCTGTATGCGCACCTTGCGCTGATGTCTATCTTCTTCAGGAGGTGTGCAGTACCCAGCATAAATGTCCTCAGGGATTTCAAATGCAGTCATGACCTCTGGTCTCTTTCCTCCTTTCTGCGGCCTTTTACCTTCAGCCATTTTCTTCAGATGAGGAATTTGAAAAATGGAATTCTCTGAACAAGTATGCAACTTTTCTTCGAGGAATGCTGCAAATGAGTTAAGTTGATGAGAACCTAAGGATTCAGCAGCGGACATGTGTACCTGTGAACAGAGTATAGTTGCGAGGAATTTGAAGAGGTCATATGCGTTCTCAGAGGGTTTTCGTAAAGAACAAGTTTTGAGGAATTTGACCAGATTCTTCTTGAGGAATTTCACTAAGCTCCAGATATATCTTAGGTTCCAGAGTTGTATAGATTGAGAATCCACAAAATTGAGGAATCTTGAAGAAATTTAGACTTAGGGAAATGAATCAAGAACAGAGAACAAGTGAGGTGTTTTGTGTGTGAGGATTTGAAGAATAAAAACACCTTTGAAGATTTTGTAGAAAAACTTCGAATCAAGGAGGGCAGTAAAAAAAATAGCTTTTAATTACCCTGAATGAAGAACACGACGAACTGTGAGTTGGAACAGTGAAGTTCGTCAATGCAGATCTTCCACGCCCTAACTTGGCGGAGGAAGGCGTCTACAGCGGCGGCGGAGGTGAAGATTTCCGCTGTCGGCGCGAGTGCGTCGGCGACGAGGTCGAGGCAGTGAAGCTCTTCCTCATCGGCGGCGATGAAGTAGCAGCGGCGCTAGGGTTTGGAAGCTCGAGCGGGGGAAGTGAGATCGAGCGAGGTAAAGGAAGTGAGGATGGCGACGGAGGGGTATTTATAGCTGTGGCGAAAAACTGTTTGTCCGAAGATTTTGGGACGAACGTGCCCCTGGCCGTTCTCCTTCACTTGACATGTGTCACCCACGTACTGTGTGGTTGAGATCGTGTAAGATCGTGGGTGGATAAGATAATCCATCGTGGGAAGTGGAACGGTTTAAGCGGCAAAAACGAAAGTTTGGATAAGATTAGTTTTAACGTTCCGTTCGCAATTTCTTCAGCTGACAAGGACACAGTGAAGAATTTGAACGAGTTTCAAATAGAACGCACATGAAGAATTTGTGAATAGACTGGATTGAGTATAGCATAGAGGGGAAGGGTCCGATCACATTCACTTAGCAGAAAAGTTCAAACTTGAAGAAATAGCTATAAGTGAATGCTGTAGAGGACATAAACTCATATATATATATATATATATATATATATATATATATATATATATATATATATATATATATATATATAGCCAATGAAAGACGACGGCACAAGTCAAGACTTTGTAAAGTTTGAAGAATTTGAAAAACTGAAGAATTTCAAAAGTTGAGAAAAAAACTCAAATTGAAGATTTTCAACTTTTGTGGTGGCGTGACCCACCGTGTAAGAATGATGATTTCAGACACCGCGTACAATTGTCGTAGGGTTCTGAGAATCAAATTCTTCATTAATTTCTTCACACTTAGAGTGTTATTCTTCATTGATTGAAGAAAAACGTTTCTTCATGTGTTGCACATCTAAGTTATCAATTATGCATAAGTGTTAGGATGAGTGCATTTTCAAAGTACATTCGAAGATTCTAAGATATTTAGCTCACACCGCAACTTGCTAAATCTCTTCTCATCCAAGGGCTTAGTGAAGATATCGGCTAGCTGTTCTTCAGTCTTCACATGCTCAATAGAAATGTCGCCCTTCAACACATGATCACGAAGAAAATGATGACGAATCTGAATGTGCTTTGTCTTCGAGTGCTGAACTGGGTTGTGAGCAATCTTGATGGCACTCTCATTGTCACAGAGGAGAGGCACATTCTTCACGTTGACTCCATAGTCCTTGAGTGTTTGCTTCATCCATAGTAGTTGAGCACAGCAAGAACCAGCAGCAATGTACTCAGCTTCAGCAGTAGACAGTGATACGCAGTTCTGTTTCTTCGAGGACCAACAGACCAAGGATCGTCCGAGGAAATGACAAGTACCAGATGTTGACTTGCGATCCACACGGTCACCAGCATAGTCAGAATCAGAATATCCAATGAGGTCAAAGTCTGAGCCCTTGGGGTACCATAATCCTAGTGTTGGTGTGTGAGCTAGATATCGAAGAATATGCTTCACAGCCGTATGGTGTGATTCCTTCGGTGCAGCTTGAAATCGTGCACACATGCAAACACTAAGCATTATATCTGGCCTAGATGCACATAAGTACAATAAAGAGCCAATCATGGAGCGGTATACCTTGTGATCAAAGTCAGTACCATTTTCATCAGTGCATAGATGACCATTTGTGGGCATAGGAATTTTGAGACCTTTGCAATCTTGCATGCCGAATTTCTTCAGGACATCCTTGAGGTATTTCTCCTGAGATATGAATATCCCATTGTGTTGTTGACGAATTTGTAGACCTAAGAAGAATTTCAATTCTCCCATCATAGACATTTGATATTCTTCACTCATCATATAGGCAAATTCATCACTATAACGTTGGTCCGTACAGCCAAAGATGATATCATCAACATATATTTGGCACACAAACAGTTCACCATCATATGATTTAGTAAAAAGAGTGGGATCGAGTGAACCGGGTGTGAAACCTTTCTTCATGAAGAATTCCTTCAATGTGTCATACCATGCCCGTGGGGCCTGCTTGAGGCCATAGAGGGCCTTGTTAAGTCTGAAGACTTTGTCAGGATGTTTTGGATCTTCAAAACCTGGTGGTTGAGCAACATATACTTCTTCCTCAATCTTACCATTGAGGAATGCACTTTTCACATCCATTTGATATAAGATGATATCATGATGGTTAGCATAAGCAAGTAATATGCGAATAGCTTCAAGTCTAGCAACAGGTGCAAAAGTTTCTTCGAAATCAATTCCTTCAACCTGTGTGTAGCCTTGAGCTACTAGTCGTGCCTTATTCCTCACCACAACACCATTTTCATCTTGCTTGTTGCGGTAGATCCACTTTGTACCAATGATGTTATGCTTGCGAGGATCGGGACGATTGACCAGTTCCCATACGTTGTTGAGCTTGAACTGATGTAATTCTTCTTGCATGGCCTGAATCCACTCAGGCTCCAGAAATGCTTCATCTACCTTAGTGGGCTCTGTGATAGAGACAAAAGTAAAGTGCCCACAAAAGTTAGATAGATGTGAAGCTTTTGAGCGTGTGAGAGGACCTGGTGCTCTAATGTCATCGAGGATCTTCTCCACTTGCACTTCTTTTGCAACGCGAGGGTGAGTCGGTTGCCGTTGAGGAATTTGATCAGCATTTTCTTCAGCATCAATTTCCTCAGCATTTTCTTCAGGTGCATCAGTTCGACGTTTTTCACGTTCTGGAATGAATTCTTCAGCAGATTCTTCAGTAGGAATGATATCTTCAGTAGCCTTGTGCTTGATCGATTCCTCAGGTGCTGGTTCATCTAACACAGAAGGTAGGTGCTCTCTTTGCGAGCCATTAGTTTCATCGAACCGCACATCTACAGTTTCAACAATCTTATGAAGAACATTGTTGAAGACTCTGTAGGTGTGCGAGTCCTTTCCGTAACCAAGCATGAAACCTTCATGTGCTTTCGGTGCAAATTTAGAGTTGTGATGAGGATCTCTAATCCAGCATTTAGCACCGAAGACTTTCAAATAACTCACATTGGGTTTCTCGTCAGTGAGGAGTTCATAGGCAGCCTTCTTGAAGAATTTGTGAAGATATACTCTGTTGATGATATGGCACGCAGTATCAATTGCATCAACCCAGAAACGACGAGGGGTTTTGTACTCATCGAGCATAGTGCGAGCCATCTCAGCAACAGTCCTGTTCTTGCGCTCCACGACGCCATTCTGTTGAGGAGTATAAGGAGCAGATAATTCATGAGTAATACCAAGTTCATCAAGATAGTCATCGAGACCCGAATTCTTGAACTTAGTGCCATTGTCACTTCTAATGTGCTTGATCTTCACACCAAAGTTAGTTGAAGCCCTCGAGGAAAATCGTTTGAAGACTTCCTGCACTTCAGTTTTGTAAGAGACAAGGTGCACCCATGTGTAACGAGATTAATCATCAACAATAACAAAACCATATTGAGATGCTTCATTAGAGACAGAGGAATAATGGTTAGGACCGAAGAGATCCATGTGAAGCAATTCGAATGGACGAGTAGTGGTCATGATAGTCTTCGCTGGATGCTTGGCCTTGGTCATCTTTCCAGCTTCGCAGGCACCGCATAAGTGATCCTTGAGGAATTTGACATTCTCAATGCCAATGACATGCTTCTTCTTCGCAAGCGTGTGCAGATTCCTCATGCCTGCATGACCAAGTCATCGATGCCATAGCCATCCTTCTGAAGTTTTTGCAAGTAGGCACACGGCAGGTTGTGAATCTGCAGAGAAATCAACAATATACAAGTCTCCTCTCCTAAAGCCTTCGAAGACTTTGGATTTGTCAGATTCCATAATCACAACACAACGATACTTGCTGAAGACAACAACCATATCAAGATCACAAAGCATTGAGACAGACATAAGATTGTATCCTAAGGACTCAACAAGCATGACTTTGTCCATGTGTTGATCCTTTGTGATAGCAACCTTACCTAGACCCAATACCTGACTTTTGCTTTTATCAGCGAAGATGATATGCTTCATGTGTGATGCTGATAAGGGAGCATCCATCAACAGATTCTTGTCACCGGTCATGTGACGTGTACATCCACTATCAAGTACCCATTCAGTGGCTTTGGGTTGATCATCCTGCAGATGAATTAGTGCAACTTACGAACCTCATATACTTCAGTAGTGAAGAATATGATATCACAATTCATCAGATCAATTTCATCAAGCAGTAGAACTGATAAAACAGAGGGAGGACGTGTGAAATGAAAGCTCATTTCATCATGGTTAGCCTGCGTCCTTTCAGGCACTTTTGTCAGGTCCCCAGCAAATTCTTCAGATGTTACAGCACGTCTGGAGACCTGACCCTGCAGAAGAGATTAGTTCTTTTTCTTCACCACCCACATCTGAAGGGGTGGCAAAGAGTTCATCACTCTGCGAGCTCCATATGAGAATGGTGGCAAAGCAGCCAAACCATTTCGTTTCACATAAGAGGGGTTAGGGTAAGCATATGAATAAGCAGAGAAATTCTTCGAGGACTTATGAACATAATAATTTGAAGAATAATGCTCATATTCATAGCCCTTGGCTCTTCCCTGCGAAACAGAGTTGTTAGCACGATGATGTTCATATGAGGACTTTGATCCATGTGAGGAATTTGATCCTCTTGAGGAATTTGGTCTGTATGAGGACTTGGATCCATATGAAGAATTTGGTCCAGATGAAGAATTAGATCTGGGGTTCCTTTTATTCACAGGTGGTGTCATGAGGACATTCACTTGAAGACTTTCAAGGCAGCTTTTGGGAACCCAGATTTTCTTCATAGGGGAACCATTCCTGCAGTTAGTGCCAACATATCTAGCAAATACTTCACCATTCTGATTTTTGAACAGTTTATAGTTGGAGTCAAATGACTCATCAGAAGAATGATAAGATTCACATGTATAGCCAGATAAATCAGATGGATCAACTGGAGGTCCCTTTGCAGCAACCCATGAGGTTTTGGGGTACTGCTCAGGCTTCCAATAAGTACCATCCGCATTGAGTTTCCTCTCAAAGGCAATACCCTCTTTTCTAGGGTTCCTGTTGAGGATCTGCTTTTTAAGCACATCACAAAGAGTCTGATGCCCTTTGAGGCTTTTGTACATGCCTGTCATGTACAATTCCTTCAGCCCTGCATCTTCAATGATACTAGCAATGTCCTCAGATGAGGGATTAGTGATAGCAGAGATAGGTGAAGAATTCGTAACATTTGAAGAATTTGAACATTCAGGTGAAGAATTGGCAGATTCTCGTTCAATGCATTTTAAACATGGAGGAATAAATTCTTCCTAAGCAGCGCTGATCTGTTGAGCAAGTAATGAATCGGGCTCCTTCTGAAGATCTTCATAACTCTCTCTTAGCTTCTCAAGATCTTGCTTCTTTTGAAGATATTCATAAGAAAGCTTCTCATGGTCAGATAAGAGAGTGTTATGATGATTTTGAAGGTTGTCAAACTTAGTCTAAAATCTCTGAAGATTTTCAGTCAAGGCCTTAGTGCGATCCATTTCTTCACCCAACATATCATCACTTTTGTCTAGCATGTTTTGAACCTTTTCAAAAGCCTTATGTTGTTGCACAACAATCTTAGCAAGTTTAGAGTAGCTAGGCTTAAGATTTTCATCAGATTCATCATCACTAGATTCAGAGGAGGCGTATTTGAGTACCTTGGCACCCTTTTCAATGAAGCAATAGGTGGGAGCGTAGTCATCACTGCCTTCGTCAGCCTTGTTGGTGAGATCACCTTCTTCAGCGTTGAAGATGGATTTGCTGACGAATGCAGTAGCGAGGGCTAGGCTCGCCACACCAGACTCAGAGTCTTCAGATTGTTCCTCTTCCTCATTTTCTTCAGATTCAGCCTTAGAGTCCATTTCCTTGCCAATGAATGCCCGAGCCTTCTTGGAGCTGCTCTTCTTGTGAGACGAAGACTTCGAGGATTTTGATGATGAAGATTTTGAGGATTTCTTCTTTTTCTTCGCATCATCAGAACTGTAATCCTTGTATTTCTTCTTCTTTGATTCCTTTTCCCACTGAGGACAATCTTGGATGTAATGTCCTGGTTTCTTGCACTTGTGACAAAGCCTCTTCTTATAGTCACTGGTTGAGGAATCATTGCTCCTTGAGGATTTTCCAAAACGACCACGTCTTGAGAACTTCTGGAATTTCTTCACAAGCAGCGCCAGATCATGACTTAGTTCTTCAGGATCACCAAGGCTGCTATCAGAGTCTTCATCTTCGGACTCAGATACTACCTTGGCCTTCAGTGCACGTGATCTGCCATAGCTCGAACCGTAGAGATCTCTCTTCTCAGCAAGCTGGAACTCATGAGTGTTTAGCCTTTCGAGGATATCAGCGGGGTCAAGTGACTTGTAATCAGCACGCTCTTGAATCATCAGTGCCAGAGTGTCAAATGAGGAATCAAGCGATCTCAGCAATTTCTTCACCACCTCATGGTCGGTGATGTCAGTGGCACCAAGTGCTTGAAGCTCATTTGAGATGTCAGTGAGGCGATCGAAGGTTTGCTGAACATTTTCATTGTCGAGTCTTTTGAAGCGGTTGAAGAGATTGTGAAGAACATCAACTCGAGAATCACGCTGAGTTGAAACTCCTTCATTGACTTTGGACAGCCTATCCCAGATAAGCTTAGCAGTTTCCAAAGCACTCACTCTACCATACTGTCCTTTACTCAGATGGCCACATATGATATTCTTCGCTTGGTAATCAAGTTGCTTGAATCTCTTCACATCGGTAGCGTTCAGTGAGGGTGAGACGGAGGGAACACCATTTTCCACAACATACCAGAGATCGTTATCAATTGCCTCAAGATGCATGCGCATCTTGTTCTTCCAGTAGGGGTAGTCTGTCCCATCAAAGGTAGGACAGCCAGCAGAGACCTTGATCATACCTGCGGTCGACATAACTAAAACTCCAGGCGGTTAAACCAAAATCACACAGAACAAGGGAGTACCTTGCTCTGATACCAATTGAAAGTGTGTTATATCGACTAGAGGGGGGTGAATAGGCGATTTTTATGAAATTCTTCACTAAGGAATTTGCTCGTGAGGAAATTCCTTAGCGAAGAAATACTAGCAGCGGAATAAGTACTCAAAAGTAAACATAACAGATTACATGCATGGTCATCATGATGAAATGAAGACAAACACAGAGTACAGAAAGCGTAGGCACATGATAACTCTAGATGAAGACAAACAGACTGAAGAAATTGAACTGAGGAATTTGTGAAAGTCTTCAGTCAAAGTCTTCAAACACAGATATGAACAAACAGACAACACAGTAATGAGGAAATGAAGGTGTTGAGGAAATGGAACCAGTAAGCTTGGTGAAGACAATGATTTGGTAGACCAGTTCCAACTGCTGTCTCAGTTGTACGTCTGGTTGGAGCGGCTGAGTATTTAAACTCAAGGACACACAGTCCCGGACACCCAGTCTTGAGCACGCAGCTCGGGACACCAAGTCCTCACCGTATTCTCCTTGAACTAAGGACACACAGTCCTCGTCCAATCACTCGTGGTAAGTCTTCAGGTGACTTCCAAACCTTCACAGACTTGGTCACTCGGCGATCCACAATTCCTCTTGGATGCTCTAGACCTTGACGCCTAACCGTCTGGAAGAAGCACAGTCTTCAAAGGTAACAAGCGTCGGATCCACGCAGGATCAATTTCTTCAGTGATGCTCAATCACTTGGGTTTGTAAGTGTTTTGGGTTTGGGTTTGGATTTTCCTCACTTGATGATTTTCGCTCAAAGTCCTCGGAGGATGGGTTGCTCTCAAATGACAAGTGTCAAGTTCACGCGAAGCAGCCAACCAGCTAGTGGTTGTAGGGGGCGGCTATTTATAGCCTAGGGAGCAGCCCGACATGATAAGACATAAATGCCCTTCAATGATATGACCGTTAGGTGGACAAGATATTTTAGGACAGCTGGCGCGTGGCATAGCAACGGTCGGAAATTTGGAGTACAAATTCCTCAAGGCTATCATGTTCCTCACTGTGTAGGCAATTCGCACTGGCGAATTCCTAACTCCTCAGTCAGAGCAAAGTCCTCAGTGACCAGAAGAACTGTGTCTCTGTCACTGAAGAATTTGACTGAACTGTATGAGATTTCCAATGGCTTCACTCGAAGGGATTGGTAGGTGTAGGATTTGAGTTGAGCATCACATGGAAATTTTCTCCTTAGTATTTCCTCGACCCCCTTTAACAGTACGGTGTTTCCTATGACTCAAGAAGGAGAGAAATGAAACTGCGAAAACAAAAGTCTTCACGCTTCACGTTCCTCGAACGAATACCAAGTCTTCAAGGTCACACCAATTTCTTCACTTTCAAAGTCTTCAGAAAGTCTTCAGAATATCAAAGTCTTCAGTCGAAGAACTTCATTTTTAGGGGTCGACTTTTACTGTAAATATCAAACTCCTCATAGATTTATAGACCTGTGTACACTCATAAACACATCAGATGCTTAACCTATAAGTCTTCAACACACCAAAATCACTAAGGGGCACTAGATGCACTTACACTTCCCGAAAACACAATTGGAAGCTGGGAAGAGCTCGAGGATGCGTTCCGAGCAAATTTTCAAGGGACCTATGTCCGTCCCCCAGATGCAGACGATCTCAGTCACATAACTCAGCAGCCCGGAGAATCAGCTCGGCAGTTCTGGAACAGATTCCTCACTAAAAAGAATCAAATAGTGGATTATCCGGACGCCGAAGCCCTAGTGGCTTTCAGGCATAATGTCCGAGATGAATGGCTCGCTAGACACCTCGGCCAGGAAAAGCCAAGAACAATGGCCGCACTCACAAGCCTCATGACCCGCTTTTGCGTAGGAGAGGACAGCTGGTTGGCACGATGCAGCCCCAGCGACCCAAGTACATCAGAAATCAGAGATGGAAATGGAAAACCGCGGCGAAATAAGGACCGCCGCCGAATCAAAGGCAAAAATCCGAAGAGCACGGCAGTCAATGCCGGATTCAAAAGCTCACGGCAAAATCATACAAACCCACCCCTCCAAGATAATAGGGATGATCCGTCCAGCTTAAACAGAATCATGGACAGAATATGTCAGATACACAGTACTCCTGGGAAGCCTGCCAATCACACCCACAGAGACTGTTGGGTTTTTAAATAATCCGGACAGCTTAACGCCGAACACAAGGGGCTCGATACACCAAGCGAAGAAGAGGACGAACCCCAAAGGCAGAACACCAGGAAACAAAAGAACTTCCCTCAAGAAGTCAAAACAGTGAACTCACTTCAGTAACAGAACGTGTGGCACACATAAAGGTATGCACAGTCAAACCTACCCCTCAGGAGTCCCGCCACTGGTCACTAAAGCCAATCATTTTTGATCAGCTAGATTATTCTAGAAATATCAAAAACGCAGGCCGGACTGCCCTGATACTGGATCCAATAATCGATGGATTCCAGTTTACCAATGTCCTTATGGACGGCGGCAATGGACTAAACCTGATATATCAGGATACAATCCACAGCATTGGCATAAACCCAGCAAGAATCTGCCACATCAAAACCTCCTTTCAAGGGGTAGCACCAGGCCCGGACACCCATTGCATGGGCTTTCTCCGGCTCACAGTCATCTTTGGCTCTGCAAATAACTTTCATCGCGAAAAACTGACCTTCCATGTAGTCCCATTTTCAAGTCGCTATCAAGCACTAATGGGACGCGGAGCTTTCGCTCGCTTTAACGCAATACCGCATTATGCATCCCTCACGCTAAAGATGCCCGGTCCTCGAGGCATCATCTCTTTAAAGGGTACGCACTATAATAGGCCTCCTCCAAACGGAGGATTGCGCGGCTGCTTAAACAGCCGCACAGTAAAGTGGCCTCGCCAGCCAAAGGACTTTTTTCTAATTCATTACAGTCTACGGACCCGGACTCAACGAGTTCGGCACAAGTTGATATTTAATGCGGGCTTGGTACGCCATACACCCCCATACCAGGGGCTATACGCAGAGACAACAAAACTATACCTTATATATCCTTTACTTCGTATTTTGTTCATTATTCTTTTCGTTCCGCACGACCCATTTTTCAATTTAGTTCCTCCCTTTTACAGATGAACGTCGTGCGGCGCCCGTCCAGGATACGGCACAGCGGAGACACAGGCGCAGACGTGCAGTAGGGACCCGTTCTAAAGGATTCTTTTTAGATTAAGACCCTGCATAAACCTTTTTTACTGTCTCTTGCTGCTATACATCCCCTGGTTTTTTCTTTTCTGCTATAACCAAGGAGGAGGCTGGCGTTTTGGCATGTGGCCACGCCAGAAATCTTGTCCGTACCTGGACACTAAGGGCTATTTATTTTGTTTAAGGGTGTTGTTTCACACGCACTCACAAAGACCGAACACCTCCGGGAGTGTTCGGCGTCGCGAGTTTTTGGCACTATATGCATCAGCTCCGAATCATGATTTTGGTCACATGTTGGGTTGCCCGGCTCCTGAGTTCGGCTACCTTACGTTCCGCTCTATCGGCTAAGGTAGCACCAGGAGAACTACTGCGATTGTGCCCCGGTTCGGTCGGGTGAGCACCTCGGTAGAGAAAGCCGAAAACCGACTGTCATGATGTAGCGAGAGACTGGTCGCCACTTGATGACTCATAGGGATTTATCGAATTCCTCCGCTTTGACGAAGGGCCGCTTCTCGGTCAGGCACGTACGCGCTCCGAACTCGGGCAAAGCGCAGTCGCCACTAAAGGGCTACCTAAAGAGTCCCACTGTCAAGCTCCTATGGCTAAGTGAAAGTGTTAAAGCATTATAGTCCAGTTGCCTAGCCCGCTGCGCTATCACCTCCTTTGTAGGACCAAGACGTTGGGTTAAGTGTGAAAATGCGTCTTTTGCGCGCACCCCCGCACTATGTGCGTGGGGGCTGAAGCCAACGACTGCCATCTTTCAGAATTTATATATTAAAACGGCCGCACAGGAGGTGTTCTTAATACTTGAAGGCACAAGTATAAAAAATGCCACTAAAACTTATCAAAATACTGATTTATGATCACATATGCTATCATAATATAGCTTCCTTCGAGCACTGCATCTCTATTACGCGAGCGCCTTCGTCGACTTCCTCAAAATAATGCTCGGCAGGTATTCAGCTTTTATCCGAATCCCAGGACGCAACAATGGTGGGCTCCATATCTGCCCAGTATGTCTTGACACGGGCAAGAGCCAGCCGAGCGCCCTCAACGCACGCTGACCTCTTCATAGCATCGACACATGGCACCACGTCCAGCAATTGCTGCGCCAAGCTGAAATAACTCTTCGGCTTCGTTCTCCCCGGACACAGATGATCCATGACGTACTTCATGGCGAGTCCGGACAACCTATTCAGCTCGGCCCATTGGGCCAGGCGATCGTCCACTGCCAGTGGACGATCTGGATTGACGAATTGCGACCAAAAGAGCTTCTCCACTTCATGATCCTTTTTATCTCGAAAGTGTTCGGTCACATCAGTGGCACTAGCCGCCAAATCCAGATAGGTGTCCTTTATACTCCACATCCGGTTTAACGGGGCAAACCTCGGACCACAAAATTTTCTCCGTAGCGAGAAGGGCTTTCCATCCGCAATCTGTCCGGCCTGACGCAGCTCTTCCTTCGCCGCTCTCATTATAGAGCGAGCGTCCTTGGCGCCAGCAACAGCCTTCTCCAAGCTCGTTTGCTTCGCCCAATCTTCTTCTTCAAGAATCTTACAACGGTCAGTAGCGCTCTTTAATTTTACGGCTATACCAGCCATCTCATCCTTGCTTCGGCAATGGGCAGCCTGTTCGGCTTTCAGCTCTTCAAGGGCTTTTACGGCAGCCGCGTCACTTTTTCTGGCTTGTTCCTTCGCTCGGGCGAGTTCGGCCCTAAGACCTTCCACGGCGGCCGCACCATCTGCATCAAGCATACACACGGTAAGATATTGACATAAAGCTCCTCTTACTACCAATCGCCCAATCATTTTAAGTACCTTGAGCATCATCAAACCGCTTGTTAACAAGCACGATGTCAGCCTCTGCCTCATCAAGTTGTCGCTTCAGTTCGGCAAATTCTCGAGTCTAGCTTGACTCCGGACAATCAGCCACCTACACATAAAGGTGCCACTTAAAGGACCTGGGATTAAGATCCTCTGCACGCCGTACATCTTTACGACCCACAGAGTCTCAGAGGCTACTATCTACACAGGCGCATCTTATTTATGCGCAGTTAATTCAAATATACGTTATTTAAAACGTACCTCAAGGCCTGCTACTAAACTCTTGACGGCCTCGTACAGCCCGCTTTCTGCGGATGAAATCTTTTCAATCACCGTGCTCATTAACACACGATGCTCCTCTGAGACAGAGGCTCGCCCCAGCAGAGTGTTTAGCTCCTCCGACCGAACACCAGACGGTGCCGGACTCGTCCCATGGCCTTCCTCAAAGGCCGGACACAGAGAACCTTGGGGGCAGCACCATCCGCCCTTTGCGGATCCGGAGAAATCCCCCGCGATGACACTTCGGCGTCACCCGCCTTGCTAGGCGATACAGAGGGGGGAGGCGTTCCGCTCTCCATCATCTCCGGAAGAAGATCCCCCGAGGATGAGTTCTGCTGAGAAGGGCTGAGGTCCGAACTACAAAATAAAGTTTCGGTTAAAACTTCTCAGATACAAATCGAGGATTTCTCTTAAAAGAAAAACTCTTCCTCTACTCATGGCTCGTTGGAGAGCTGGTCCTTTTTAGGGTTTAGTTCGGCCGAGGGGCTCCCCGGTGTTCGGTACTCTGACAAGGATTCTTTCCCCCGCTTCGAGGCTACGGTCACCGGGTCATCAGAGGCGGCCCTTTTCTTTCCCTTGGGAGAGGAATTATCGATTCCCCCCTTCGGGAGGGCCTCTTTCGAAGAGGCCACGGTTTCCTTGTCCTCCCCCTTATTTCCCTCCAAAGGTACTTCCTCTAGCATCCTGACTAGCACGGGATCCAGTCTGGTCTCGGGAAGGGGAGCCGGACACCTGATCAGCTTCGCCTTCGCTATCCACTCCTGCATGAAAGGAGGAGCACTGTTAAAAGCAAGTTAATTATGTGGATAGAAGGTCTGGTCGCGAGGTCACCTACTTGAGTATCCGGGCGATTGCGGCTTAAATCAGCATCCTCGGCCAGGTCCGGACTCACTTCTTGTGATCTGAAGAACAGTTTATACATCTCCATAGGCGTCGCGCCCATAAAATTCTGGAGAGCTCGTGGTCCCTCCGGATTGAATTCCCACAAGCGAAGGGGGCGACGTTGGCCGGGCAGTGTCCGGCGAATCAGCATGACTTGTGTCACCTTGACCAGGTCGAAATCTCCCTTCAAGAGATCCTTAATGCGTCCCTGCAGCAGAGGACGTCTTTGGGCAGGCCCCGATCTAACCCCGTGTTAATCCACGATGCTAACCGTGGTGGGGGACCCGAGCGAAAGGCCGGAGGTGCCACCCACGCGGTGCCCCGAGGAGCGGTGATGTAGAACAACTCCTGTTGCCATAAGCCGAGCTCCTCTTGAAAAGCGCCCTCGGGCCATGGAGCGTCGGCATTTCCTTTTATAACAGCGCCTCCGCACTCTGCGTGGCGCCCCTCGATTATCTTCGGTTCTACTTTGAAGGTCTTGAGCCACAATCCGAAGTGAGGGGTAACACGGAGGAACGCTTCGCACACAACTATGAATGAGGAGATATGGAGGATGGACTCCGGAGCTAGGTCGTGGAATTCCAGCCCGTAATAAAACATCAGCCCCCTCACGAAGGGATCCATTGGGAAGCCTAACCCCCGAAGGAAGTGAGATATAAACACGACGCTCTCGCCAGGCTGAGGGCTGGGGATCACCTGTCCTTGAACAGGCAACCTGTGCGGAATCTCGCTGGTCAGGAACCTAGCTTCCCTCAACCTCGACACGTCCTCCTCTGTGACGGAGGAGGGCATCCATCGACCTTGAAGGTCGGAGCCGGACATTGTTGAAGATCCGGTGCGCTCGAAATCTGGAAGCTTAGGGTGTTGGAACTCGAGGCGACGGGTGAACTCGTTTTGAGAGTAAAAGAAGGGGGGAACAGGATCTTGGCCTCTTTATAAGAGGCAGAATATCAAGCGCCCTCCCCGTAACCGTCTTGGACTAGCCTTTAATTAAGGCAAGACGTGCTAACAGGCACGGTTGGGTTACGCACGTCCGTATTAATGAGAATCCCGTTAGAGGGGGGCACACGATCTCTGCTTCGACAAGACGTGCCAAGGAAACCGCCTCACGGGCTGAGGAGGAATGATGAAAACAATTTATAGAAGGCTTGGCCGCAATGTTATGACGCACTGTGGGATACGTCAGCAGATTTGACTTGTGTTAATATTATTCTTTGTATGGAAATATGTGGAAACTTATTTTGCAGAGCCGGACACTATTCTGTGGTGTTTATAATCTTCTTGAAGAACTTGGAGGAGGAACCCGCCTTGCAATGCCGAAGACAATCTACGCGCCGGACTCGTCGTCATTGAAGCCTGGTTCAGGGGCTACTAAGGGAGTCCTGGATTAGGGGGTGTTCGGATAGCCGAACTATACCTTCAGCCGGACTCCAGGACCATGAAGATACAAGATTGAAGACTTCGTCCCGTTTTCGGAAGGATCTTTTCTTGGCGTGGAAGGCAAGCTAGGTGTGCGGATATTCAAGATCTCCTACTAATGTAACCGACTCTGTGTAACCCTAACCTTATCCGGTGTCTATATAAACCGGAGGGTTGTAGTCCGTAGGACAACCATCATCATACACAATCATACCATAGGCTAGCTTCTAGGGTTTAGCCTCCTTGATCTCGTGGTAGATCTACTCTTGTACTACCCATATCATCAATATTAATCTAGCAGGAGTAGGGTTTTACCTCCATCGAGAGGGCCCGAACCTGGGTAAAATAAAGTGTCCCTTGTCTCCTGTTACCATCCGACCTTGACGCACAGTTCGGGACCCCCTACCCGAGATCCGCCGGTTTTGACACCGACAGGGACGTTGGTGGGGTGGCTCCGGGGGGTGTGGACGAAGCGTCTCCGGTGGGGAGTATGAATGAGCCGCTGCAGATGCGCTGCAGTTGATGAGAGTATCGGCGAAGCAGATTCGGCGCCGTGGACAAGGCCGGCACTGAATGGGTTGTGGCACAGTGGTGGATGAGCGGTCTACTTGTTTCTAGGGGAGGTGGGAGGGGTAGATGCGACCGCAAAAGCAGATCCGGCGAGGTGGACGCCGCTGGCAGTGAATGGGCTCTGGTACGCCGGTGGATGAGAAGTCTAGGGTTTCGAGATGGTAGGGGAGAAAGGCCAATGAAGTACGGACGGCATGATGTGACATGCTCTGGTGCTGTGGAGTTAGTCGTTTTTGCGGGAGGGGGAGAGGAAATGGGGGTGTCGTGTAGTGGGGGGAACCAGAAGTTACCAAAGCAGCCCCGACCTATTATGTAGATGAGGGCGGTATTGTAACTATTGGTCTCCGTGCACCAAGGACAAAAGGGGAATTTCGCATGCTAAAGACTAAGGTGGCAGAAATTTTAGAAGGAGGCGGGAGATTTTGCCGCCCGCGGGATTGTTCGTATCCAGTTTCAACTAATTTTGGACCGTACTAGTGGGAAGGTCATGAGAGACTGTGTACATGGGGCACGCGTCAGCAGTTAATAACTGGTGTGTCCACCCCAGAAAAAAAGACAATAACGCGGGATGATGCGCCGATAACTTGGACGTTCACACAGGCACGACCAATCGTACGGGTGTAGTGGCGCGTTCACAAAAAAAAGGATCAAACGCTCATCCTATGTATTTCTCGTGTAAATAGATAATTTAGTGCAATTGGTTATTTACTTTAAACATAATGCATTGACGTGTTAGTGTAGAGGCGCACAAAAAGAAGTCCGGTACTTAAAGTTACCTCATATGATTACATAGCCTCCATTTCATAAATTGCGTACCCGTTGAATTCATATATGAATATTACATATATTACTTCATAATAGAACCTTAAATCATCAAAGACTAATGATTTTGAATGCAAGAGTAACAATGGTGCATGTACATGATAGCTACATTGGTTGTTTGAAGAAACATCACTGTAACTTTGGCATGCACAACCGAAAAGGTTTATTTAAATAGAAAACAATGTGATATGTGAGTGTCCAATCTTTATAGCGTTGAATCGATATTGTACCTTTGGCCATGATACGAAGTAGATGATTTATGTTCAAGCGATGCACGTCCACGATCGCTAGATAGTGTTACATGAATGAATTGTGCAATCTCTCTCACACGCATACATATCTCATTTCCTTGTGGTCATCGGAATCACACACGCGCACTTCGTGTATTTCTCTCCCTCCGTCAAGGTTAGAATTTGTCTTTCTACCCCGTCCTACAAGTCTCTCACACAGAAACACACACGCTCTCTCTGTCAAACACGCCCACCCCTTTAATTCCGCCCACCCACAGCCACTAATGTCTCAAAGTATAATAATGTCTCTCACACATATGCCTAAGGTTAACTTGAGTTCCGGAACCATATGAATACATACAATGGGATTCCAACAGAGCACATTTTGTTTTGAGATTTCTCTCTCTCTCTCTCTCTCTCTCTCTCTCTCTCTCTCCAACACATTGTTTCTCGCTTCATTTTTCTGGCACTTGCATGCACACAATTTTGTTTATCTTCGTGATGCTTTAAGTATGCCTCGCACAAATGCTATCTACCTATCCCTTGATATAGCTAGATATGTGTCACGCAAACTCCTTCTCCCTACTAGCAAGATGCCCATGCGTTGCACCGAACATCAAGATGCATTTGTATGAGTAGTTTATCTTGTGGGAGAAAAGGATGAACGAAGGAATACCTTATTTGCAAATGCGGAGAGGGGTGTGGGTATCTTTTTGCAAAATTGCCACAGTTTCCTTCCTATACGTCGGGTATAAATCGGATGGCCTATATTGAGGATGGCAGGAACTCCATCATCACCAACTCTGTTTTTATAAGAGTAGGGATATGTAAGTGTCACTGCCCCCCCCCCCGGCCCCCCCGACACACACACCCACACCCACACAACCACACACACACACACACTTCCCAACACCGAAGGAGAAGGGTGACACCTCGATCTTGATACTAATCTATCGACTGGCTTCTCTCTCAAACACACACACACACACACACACACACTACCCGACACCGAAGGAGTAGGGCGGAACCTCGATCTTGATAGTAATCTATCTACTCCTCTTTCAAACACACACACACACATACACACACTCACTAGTTGTGCCTCTGTGCCTACCCCGCACACTCTCGATACGTCTTTCTCTCCCTCCCCCTCCCCCCCATCCCAACAATGACAGCAGAAGGGTGACAACTCAATCTGATCGTAATCTGTCAATTGGTTTCTCTCTCGAACATTGTGTCTCTGTGCCTCGCTCAGTAACCCCCTCGATATGTAGACTTCTCGCGTGCGCACAGCTGTAGTGACGATGACGCTGAACCCAGTGTGCCTCGTTTTTACCGGCCTCATGTGATAGTTTTCACCTTGTTTTCTGTTAATTAACAAGGCAACCTTTTCTTTGTTACTACTAGTGAATCCGAAATCATTCGGGGCAGACATAAAATATATCACTTCAACCCAATTATCGCAGTACCTATTTTAAAAGAAACTAGCTAGATGCCCGTGCGTTGCACGGAAAATCAAGATGCATTTGTATGAGTAGTTTATCTTGTGAGAGAAAAGGATGAATGAGGGAAGGTCGTATTTTCGAACGTGGAGAGGGGTGTGGGTAAATTTTTGCAAAGTTGCCACAGTTTTCTTCCTATCTGTTACATATAAATCTGACGGCCTATATTGCAGGATGGCACGCACACCATCATCACCAACTCTGTTTTCTACTCCCTTCGTTCCTAAATATTTGTCTTTTTAGAGATTTCAACAAGTGACTACATATGGATCAAAATGAGTGAATCTACACTCTAAAATATGTCTACATACACATCCGTATGTGTTAGTCCATTTGAAATCTGAAAAAGACAAATATTTAGGAACAGATGGAGTATAAGAGTAGACATGGAGATATATCAGCAGCATGGTCTACAACAAAAATGTGCTAGACTAGTTAGCATCGGATGCTCGCAACGCGATGACATGAGTTTGAATTCTATCTTTAACTTTAGATTTTTATATTTTATATTACTTATTTAATATATACTTCTTTTGCTACTGTACTAACAGTGGAACCCACAGAGTACTTAGAATACAAGATTAAGGATGGACTTGTTTCTTTTTAACTTTCTGTACGAAGTTGTAGCCACCCTGCAAGTCACGTGTACACAGTACATGCAATTAACTTTTTATAGAGGGACAATCATACACGCAATTAAATCAAATGGATTGGATGTCACTCTATTATTTCCAGCATAAGAGCATCTCCAACGGCAGCCGGCAAATTTCCTCCCGTTTCCTTCCGCGGAGGACGACATCAAACGCCAGCGGCATACATTTTCACAACTCTAACCAACCAGATGAAATTCGTGCAAACACGGACTGATTTCATATAAGCATGAAGGATTCCGTATAAAAAAGCCGGATCTTCATATAAACATGATGGATTTCATTACATTTACATGAACTAAGCGGTGCCAATCCGGCTATCTTGGTATAATTAATACTCCCTCCGTCCGGAAATACTTGTCCTAGAAATGGATGTATCTAGACTTATTTTAGTTATAGATACATACAATTTATCCATTCTTAGAACAGAAATTTCCCGCCAGCTGGACAGGGAGTACATAAACTAAATGGCCGCCCGCGGATCCCTTTGTCTTCCTCATGTCCGGCAGACACTTTGCGGGGTCGACGAAGGTCCTCGGAAGAGACGAAGAAGCAAAGAAACCACCTGAATGCGCAGTCGTTGCCTCGGCAGTGGCCTTCATGGGACCCAAGTGGCGGCGGCCTCCCGTGTTCTACTTCTCCTCGGTGATGGCGGCGGACACGGAGAAGCTGGCCACCGACTCATCGCTGTCCACGCACCCAGCTTCTGTCTCTGCATGCATGGCGCTACCGCAGGAACAGGAGGCGCGCCCACAGACACAGGAGGCGCGGTACGACGCAGCAGCGATGATGCCCGTACCGGTGTGCTCACAGCCGTGCCAGCGTGGAGCAACTCGCCACTCCTCATCAAGCTGAACTGGAGCGGCGAGTTGCTGAACCACGCGCCTGCTTGGGGCGGCAACTGGCTCCGTCAGGCCAAGCAAGGTTGGTGAAGCACCGAGCGGCCTCACCCGTATCCGGAGGGCTCGGCGGGCCACCCAGCCGGGTAATATACCGGAGAACGGCTCCTCGGAAGCCATAGGAAGAGTGGAGAAATTGGTGAAGGCGGAGATGGGGGAGCGGCGGAGGGGTGTGATCCTTTCTCGCTGTTTGTCTGGCCTTGTGTAAATAGAGGGCGGACGGTAGGAGCTTGGCCAACGTCTGGCCTCGTTTAAACTGAGGGCGGACGGGAGGAGCTCGGCCGGTGTTGCGTTTAATTCCGGCCCGCTCATGAACGGACGTGTGTCCGGAGTAGGTTTCGACTACCCACACTGGGAGTAACATAGGTAGTAACATCACACATATCTAGATAAAATAGATGATGTGGCAAGCAATAAATGAAGAAATGGAGGAAAGTGATAACATAGCTAGTTACTAGTAGTATGAGTAACATCACACATATCAAGGCAAAATGAGTCTATAGCCTAATAAATGAAGTGTTGCATGTTACCACACATATGTTACTCCCCACTATAGAGGTAGTAACATAGGCTAGTAACATGTGCATGTTACTGGTCTATGTTACTACCCATTGTGGCTAGTCTTCTCGGTTTGCATGCGGGTTTAACGGAGGGGTTTGATGGAGGCGAGGAGGCATGTTCAACCGGGCGTGCAGCGGGCGGCGCAGTACTACTATTCGATTTGACTACGGGTGTAACGCCTCGGACACACCCGCCGGTGGTCGTTACTCCTGACGGGATCTAGACTGGCCCCACAGATCAATACTAGTCTTTTCTGCGCACTTTGTCCTCACTCGTGCGCACCCGGGAGCAACTTCCCGGTCGGTCACCCATCCTGACACTACCCCAAGCTGAGCACGCTTAACTTTGGAGTTCTGTCTGAATGGGCTCCCGGAAAAGAAGGAATTCCTTATTGATATGAGTAGTCTATCATCCCTAATAAGCCAGGCTATCACATACACCCCCACTCAGAGGAACCGACGTCCTCGTCGGGCCACAGGAACGTTCCCTCTTGGCACAAACGTCTGTGCTTCCAGTCCGATACATGTGCCATGCCGGGTGCCACGACGGGTCACAAACGTCATGAACAACATGACCACGCACCTGTCAGCAACCATCCGTGTAACCGCGAGGGTCGGCTCTGATACCAACTTATAACGCCCCGGACACACCCGCCGATGGTCGTTACTCCTGGCGGGATCTAGACTGGCCCCACAGATCAATACTAGTCTTTTCTGCGCACTTTGTCCTCACTCGTGCGCACCCGGGAGCAACTTCCCGGTCGGTCACCCATCCTGACACTACCCCAAGCTGAGCACGCTTAACTTTGGAGTTCTGTCCGAATGGGCTCCCGGAAAAGAAGGACCCCAAGCTGAGCACGCTTAACTTTGGAGTTCTGTCCGAATGGGCTCCCGGAAAAGAAGGAATTCCTTATTGATATGAGTAGTCTATCATCCCTAATAAGCCAGGCTATCACATAAACCTGGCTCTGATACCAAACTTGTAACGCCCCGGACACACCCGCCGGTGGTCGTTACTCCTGGCGGGATCTAGACTGGCCCCACAGATCAATACTAGTCTTTTCTGCGCACTTTGTCCTCACTCGTGCGCACCCGGGAGCAACTTCCCGGTCGGTCACCCATCCTGACACTACCCCAAGCTGAGCACGCTTAACTTTGGAGTTCTGTCCGAATGGGCTCCCGGAAAAGAAGGAATTCCTTATTGATATGAGTAGTCTATCATCCCTAATAAGCCAGGCTATCACAACGGGCGGCGTAGTTCCCGATACGGCTTTAATGTAGACGTGCGAGGGAGTAGCGGTTCTCGAAATGTTGAACGGCCAATGCATCCTCCTTCAATTAATGCATGAGGGAAGTAATGGGAGGAGGACCGGGAAAAGAGGCTGCACGATGTGAATGCAACGCAGTTTTCCCTCATATAAAGGCGCCCCACCATTCCAATGCATCTCCACATCATACGCACCTAAGCATTTGCCCAAGCACCTACACTAAGCGCAAAAGAGCTCACTCCAGACCCATGGCGGCGATGCGCGCGAGCGGCCAGCGGCTGTGCCAGATGGTCCACGATGTCGGCCTACGGCATGGCGCCAAGGATCGTCTCCAGACGGTTTTGGAGACCGGCTGGTGGATGGCCGCCGTCGATGCCAACTACGACTCTCATTTGGACCAGATGATCGTTGCCACCACCAACAAGTTCACCGTCCTCAAGAAGCTCGCGGATGACATCATCGTACTCCTCCAGCCCACGCGCCCGGGCTCCTCATTGCCTGCCATCCTAATCGGCCTCCATGGTCGGAACCTCTTTCAAGCACTGGTGGCCCTGCGACTGCCCGCCGACCCACGAAGAATGTCCACCTAGAGGTCCACTCGCCGCGAGGCGCCTCGCCCTCCAAGAATTCGTCGACCTACACATCCACGTGTATGAGCAAATCGTGTACATAGGTATCTACAAGGCCAGTGAGGACGCTACGATGTTGGCCTTCCTCAACCGGCTGGAAGCCTTGGATGCCTTTGCCGAGAAGCACCTCGACCTCGCCACAAAAGCCGCCGCTCCTTAGCCGCCGGTCGGTGGCCCGATGCACTAAGTTAAGGAGGAGGAGGTCGTACATTGATGGATGCATCTTTCTTCTTGCCTTCTGTAACCACCACTGTGATCGCATCATCATCATGGCCTTAATTCTTATTGTGGTGTTGCATTCTCGTTCCAATCAATACCGACATGTAAGATCCTTTGCTTAATTATATGCATCATTATAACTAGTACTCCATCCACCAATTTATAAGTTGTGCTTACCTTTTCCATCAACTTCGTGCAACGTGCGGGCATCTTGCTAGAAACACTAGAACATGTCAGACCGTGTGTGACCAAACTGACGATGCGCCAACCTAGCTTCTATGTACCCTGCTTATCTGGCGGAAATAGCCCCGCCCTAGCGTTTCCAGTTGTTATTTGTATCTATCGATCGTGCCAAGGAGCGGAACCAAAATGTTACAATTTATACATGTTTCTCTACTCCTACTCCTATGCAAGACTCAGTTGGTGATGGTGGTGTGTCTGCCATCTGTCGTTTCTGACCATTAGATCTGCATCTAACGGCTGTGAGGTAAGTTGTGGCATTTTTGCAACAATAGCCCACTTCTTTGCTCCAATTTGCAGAAAACCCCTTATTATCTTGAAAGCAACCACATCCCTCCCTCACCTCATCAAAACAGCCTGAGAAATATATACTCATATAAAAGACTCAGTTGGTGATGGTGGTGTGTCTGCCATACGTCATTTCTGACCATTAGATCTGCATCTAACGGTTGTGAGGTAAGGTGTGGCATTTTTGCAACAATAGCCCACTTCTCTGCTCCAATTTGCAGAAAACCCCTTATTAACTTGAAAGCAACCACATCCCTCCCTCACCTCATCAAAACAGCCTGAGAGATATATTTTGAGTGAAAAGTACTCCCTCCATTCCTAAATATTTGTCTTTCTAGAGATTTTTCAATAAGTGACTACATATAGAGCAAAATGAGTGAATCTACACTTCAAAATATGTCTATATAATCCGTATGTGATAGTCCATTTGAAATCTCTAAAAAGTCAAATATTTAGGAACGGAGGGAGTAATATATTAGGAGTATATCAAAATAAGAGTGATTTCTTTCAAGTTTGTGAACAAGTACTACTATTCTACTACTTTGGATCCGTCGCAATGCACGGGCACATTGCTAGTAAAAGGAAAAGGCATGCCTCGTTCGCGTCGCACTCCCCCCACGCACGCCCGGGAATCAGGAGTACTCCACGGCCCGTCTGGCACGACACATAGATTAGGGAAGGCGTGTTGCCTAGCATTTTCACTTCCATGTGGGACCGCCATTGAGCAAACCGACTATTGGCAAACCGCACCCCGCCCGCCGTCGGGTTGGAAAACAGAAACGAGGGGAAGATCTAGTTGTAGCACGGAAGCCAAGAAATTTGGTGTCAGATGGGGCTCATAGATAGAGTAGGAGCATTCTGTACTACTCTGCTCCTACTAGTACCAAGTTTGTACTATACAACTAGTACTACCACTATACAACTAGTATGTACGTGCATGACACAGCATCGTAGGAACAAAAAACCGGAAGATCTTGTTTTGGGTGATTTATCTTTTTTCTGTCAACTTAGTATGAATAATATGATGTGGGGGGCACCCATGAATCTTATGTGGCTTGGTTGCATGGCTATGAAAGGTTAGAGAAAAATAAATAGATAATGTGTTTGGAGTGCACTCCACTAAACAGATATACTTTGGATCCATTGCAACGGGCCGGCGCATCTATATCTATACCCCCTATATAGTGTGTGAATAACTATGAAAGTTGGTCGTTGGATGAAGCCAATCCGATGGTACAAAGATGGCAAATCCAAGCACTACTGGTCGTTGGATATCATCTACATTCCACCAGATTCTGCCACATGTAGAATCTAGAAGACTCCATGGTTGAACTTCATTCATGACTAACTTTGCCACAACTAAGCTTAGGCAAAGTGTGTCTGAAACAAAAAATGTGGCTAACAAAATGGCCACCACAAGTGTGGCAAGATTTGGCAAGAAGTTGAGTCTATGACATGTGGACCATGTAGCTAGAAAAGTGTGGCAAGCCACAAGTGTAGCAATGAACCAAACACATGTCTGGTGTGTTTGGTAGGGTGCATGATCCCAAGAGTTCCCTTCTCGACCCATTTTTGGGTGTTTGGTAGAGTGTATGGAGGGTGCATGAGTCCACACTAGATTAGCACAAATACACTACAAGCATGCATGAAGAGAGCATACATGAAGAGGGGTATTGAGTTGAGCATGCATGAAGAGGGAACAACTATGCTGAGACGAGAATGCAACCAAACACACTTGTGGCACACCTAAGCTTAGGCATGGCAACCTTAGGCTGCAAACCAAACCATAACTTTGAACGTTGGTCGTTGGATGAAGCCAATCCGACGGTACAAATATGGCAAATCCGAGCACTACTGGCCGTTGGATATCATCCACATTCCACCAGATTCCGCCACATGTATAATATAGAAGACTCCATGGTTGAACTTCATTCATGACTAACTGTGCCACAACTAAGCTTAGGCAAAGTGTGTTTGCCACAAAAAATGTGGCTAACAAAATGGCCACCACAAGTGTGGCAAGATTTGGCAAGAAGTTGAGTCTATGACATGTGGACCATGTAGCTAGAAAAGTGTGGAAAGCCACAAGTGTAGCAATGAACCAAACACATGCCGGCACGCCTAAGCTTAGGCGTGGCAACCTTAGGCTGCAAACCAAACCATAAATTTGAAAGTTGGTCATTTGATGAAGCCAATCCGACGGTACAAAGATGCCAAATCCGAGCACTACTGGCCGTTGGATATCATCTACATTCCACCAGGTTTTGCCATGTGTAGAATCTAGAAGACTCCACATGTAGAAGCATAATGCACAAACCACCAGAATCTCATGCGTGCAATGCACGTGTACCTTACTAGTAGTTGGTAGTAGTAAGAAACAAATTTCGGGTTTGGCACGAGCACGTACTGCGGGAGCACCACAAGGCCTGCCGCAGGAGTTACATTTCCCTCTCAGGGCCCACGGGACCAAACTTTAGTGGCTTAGTGCCTGGCCTATGAGAGAAAGTACAATAAGGTGATGTAGGCAGGCTGTAAGACATTAAATATTGTATTTTTGCGTAGTTGGACGAGAGAGAAGATGAAAGATAAGAGAAGCGGGCTACTAGTTAACAGTCGGCTGCAACACGTGCTCCTAGGCATTTTATGAGAGAATGAGGTGGGTCATGTAACAACAAAGTAGTACATATTAATATTCAACTATTGTACTTGCTGGCTACAAGCTTGGCTATATGTGACGTGGCAACATCATATAGCCAGTAGCCGGCTATATTATTAACCATGCTCTAAGCCAATGACATGCGGACGTTAAATGCGGTTGGCCCACATGTCATTCTCATGGTGGTGGTGTGGTTTGCGACTCACTCGTTCGAGATGAACTGGCCAGTGGTGGCGTGGCCGTGGCGAGGGTGCCACAGCTGGGTGTCGGGGCATTACGAGGCGTAGATGGCCACACCGGCGGGTACTACATATAGTATAGAAGTACTCCAGCTAAGGATTGATGCCCGGGACGAAATGTGTCACAGCCGCTGGATGAAAATTCGATGGTGCGGGACGTGTGGTGTCATGGGTTCGTGCGGCGTCATGGGAATCGTGTGTGGTTGTGGTAGAAACTTGATGCTTGCCGCATTTAAGGTGGCCCACATGTCATGCACACAAAGGCAGAGGGGCGGTGCGGCCGAGAGGGGTGAGGCGCACGTCAGGGGACGTGGTGCCGTGGGTTGGAGCAGCGTCGTGGGAATCGCGAGTGGCAGTGGATGAAACATGATGGTCGTCGTAGTTGAACTTCCATGGACAAGATGTCATGTCTACGGACACATGCATTGCATACCGATCACTAGAAGGAGTAGTAGAGAAAGCTAGGCAGATAAATAGTTCCTTATAGTCAAGCGGACCCACACTACTACTTGTTCCAAAGACATGCACACCATCGAAATAGTCCATCTATATCAATATACATAGAAAGGGAATATTTTTTTTACAAGAGAGGAAATAGTTCATCCATCCATAATGCCCTACTGCTAGTGCATCTTCTTCTTCTTCTTCTTCTTGTTCTCATTTTCTGTGGGAGACGGCATCGCAACAAGCTCTCTGGACCTTGCAGCTATCTCGAAACTCACACGGGCATCGAGGGCAGCATATTTTATCGGTGGTTTGACTGCTGCATGCAATGGATTAGACGGGCTCTTCGGTTGCCTTTTCTCTCTCCCACGCGCACAGAGTGGCCCACTTGCATGTTGCAGTTTATTCGCTGGAGTCGGGCTGCAGCTGCTCATGCGTACGCTAATTAATGTTGTGAATGCGGTGCATGGAGGGAAATGGGCGCATGCAAAAGGGTATATACGCAGACTAATTAGAGAAATACTGAAAAAAGTTATGCGCAGACAAAAGAGGACCGGAAGGAGTACTACTCATGTTCCTACTACGGTTAAGGAATATGCGGTTATCCTCAAAAAAAGAAAAGTCCTTCTTCGTGCTTCCGCATGCACGAGAATTTGGTTCTGCTCGCAATATGGATGATAGCTGGAGGATGAAGTGAACCCAGAGGCATGCTAGCACGGGAGTGTACTCATGTTCCTAGTACTACTACTACTACTACTACTACTACTACTACTACTACTACTACTACTACTACTACTACTACTACTACTACTACTACTACTACTACTAGCTGGAGGATTAGTAGTAGTAGTAGTAGTAGTAGTAGCAGCAGCAGCGGCGGCGGCGGCAGCAGCGGCGGCAGCAACAGCAGCGGCAGCAGCAGCAGCGGCAGCAGCGGCAGCAGCCGTAGCAGCGGCAGAAGCTGCAGCAGAAGCTGCAGCAGCAGTAGCAGTAGCAGTAGCAGTAGCAGTAGCAGCAGCAGCAGCAGCAGCAGCAGCAGCAGCAGTAGTAGCAGTAGTAGCAGTAGTAGTAGTAGTAGTACAACTGTGGTACACTTGATGATCAAAATACTATTATTCATTCGGTCCTCACAGTGAAGTGACAAGACCCTGCGCCCGAGGTGACACCAGTCCAGGCGGCGTGTCCGGGTTACCAAAGTCAGCCTCACCTTGTGCACTGTGCAGTCACTGTCACCGCCGTTGTATAGCATGCCTCGCCTCGTCTCCCTCTCCCTAGCACCACTCCATCTCCGTCTCGCCGGAGATCCTGAGGTCACTCTTCATTATCTCACTGTGCCCCCGCATACTCTCGCCTCGCTCGCCGCCCCCATTACCACTATTCCCTCGTGAGCCGCTCCAGCACCGACAGCCTTCTCCCCCGTAAATCAAGCCCCCCAAAACCCCACCTTCCAAACTCCACCATGGCCGTACATGAACCGCGCAGGATCCATATGAGCCGCGATTGGAGCTATCTCCCAAGTGACGTCCACGACCTCTGTTGTTCGTGTATGGATATGTTGAGCGCCCTGCGGCTGGCTGCATGCTCGAGGGGCATGCACACGGCCATCGTTGAAGCGAGGCCTAAGCTTTTCAAGACACTCTGCTTGCTGCTATCTGGTCTTGCGAGATTGGCTCACCATGATACGGAGGCGTACATGATGCCCCTCGATTTCAATCCGATCTCCATTAGGCGAAACTTCTTTGCGGGTATGTAGTGGGTCGCCGTACATCATTTCCCTCGACTTCGATCCGATCACCATCGCCCGAAAATTCTTGGCAGGTATGTACTGGGTCGGCATGAACTCCCACTGGATGGCTGCCGTCAGAGAAGACAGTAAAAAGTTGGTGCTAATGAACTTCCAGACCTCCCATGAGATTATCCTTCCTCCGTTGGATCATATAGAGTATTACCATCGCGGTCCTAGTCATCTAGATTACCGCGTCAGTTGGACAGACCTTGTTTTGCAGAAGATTGTAATCTGCCAAGTGCCCACACGACATGCGGATTACGCAGACTTCAAGTTAATTGCCTTGTTCGACAAGGGACTCGCCTATCTTTACGCCGGTGCCTTCTTTAGATGGAGACAACTCAGCTCGCAGTGGATCATTGTCAAAGCTGATACACACTTCTGTGATGCTATTGAACACAATGGCATCATCTACGCGATCGACAAAGCAGATGGCACCACGTATTGCTGGGACGGCGCGTGTAAGTTGTTTCCATCTCATGTTAATGATGACGCCATGACACTGTTTGAACTTTTTGTGATGATTGGCATATCCCTGTTTGAGCAGAATTTGAGTAGAACTATGGCAATGTATTAGAGACGCCATAAATCAGCTATATTTGGAATGGGTTAATTCATGCGATTGTGATCATGTCATTACAGCCAATTTGTACCCCTGAATAATCAAATGGTTAGGAATATATGGATATTCTCCTTATTTTACAGTAATCTATATACTACTACTAAATATGAGTGTGTATCAATGGCCATGTTAGTTTCCTCATTTTCATGATGTAGAAACATGCACCACACTGTTGGTTTCATCTAACCATACATTAGGGAAGTAAATGTGCATATGGAGAACTCTATATTTGGAAGTAGTAAAATCCTGTAATGCTTACCATGTGTACATACCTATATTCGCCCTTCAGCAATCAATGGCTAGAATAATATCCTCGCAAAAAAATTGCCCACAGAACACGAGTATATAACAATGCATGGTCTGTTAATTACCTTGAAGAATTTGTTTGTGAGGACAGAACATGATTCCATAACATGCATGACATGGTAGTTTCCTGTGAAGAATCGATTGCGAGATAACATGAGTATAACCATGCATGGCACTTCTATATTTTCGAACCCAGTATACATTTCCCTGAATTTTCCTCCCAGTTCCAACAGGGACATATCAATGTTGTTTCTTGCATTATCCTACTCATACTCTGAACAATGCTGATCTTACATTAACAATGCCTGTCCTTTTTGATATGATGCAGTGTCCCTATAGTTACTGCCCTTTGTAATCACACCACCTTTGCCAAAAACAGGGAAGCACAACTGGTTCCTCGCTCGATCAGACGACAGCAAAAGACTGATGATCATTCGGACACATGAGCCGGAAAAGTTATATTGCAAAAACCCCACTGTATACAAGCACCATGAAATACGTGAGTATCCGGATAGTGGTTGTTACGTCTATGACCAGGATACCAGCTTGTTGGGGCCATCAGGATTTTTTTAGTTGGAGGCAGTTAAACAGCCTTGGTTCACACTCTCTGTTTCTCGGACTCAATTATCCGATTAACCAGGAGAATCACCGTTGGCAAGGACCTTGATGGCAGAGAGGCTCTGTTTGCTATGGAAAACTGTGTCTACACGGCGAGCCCTAGGAGTTCGGGAGCAAACTCCCCTGATTGTCAATGATACAGCCTGCAGCCAAAAGAAGGTGAGAATGACAAAGGCATCCGGATTAACTTTGATCCTTGGATGTCTCAATTACGACAGGCAGTGATGTGGTTCAAGCCTTCAGGTTGATAGGTAATTGGGCTATTGCATCGAAAGGGTGGAGTACTAGTGTCTCCGGATCATTGGTCACTGAAGCGGGGCTGCAAATTATGATGGTGTTGGATCATCTCTTCAAATGACTTTGTTGTCTTTGCTGGTTGTTCTGGATGGGTAGTTCTTTCTTTTGTTATGCATATTCCTTGTCATTTGGTCATCCTCGTCTATGTCACTCTTACTATGTAATAGTTGGCTCTGTTTAGAATGTCATTCTTGTCTAGATCATGAGAGTCTGAGCGCTACAGATGGGTGTGTTTTGGTGGTGTAGCAAGACTTCTTATGAACTATCATGTCTTGCTGTTTATGTTAGTAGTAGTCACTAGTCAGTGTTTGAATGTTGTATATATCGTTGTTTCGAACCGTTTATTGTCTCGAACTACTGGTGGGCTAAATGATGGCATCACCATTCTCCAGTGTTTAGAGTGTATCTCCTTTTTTCAAGTTATATAATTTGAGCTCAGTGTCTTTTTGATGATGTACACTTGTTTGGGACAGTGAGGTGTCGTTGAATATGGGACGAGTAGTAACGCAAGCCAAACAGGTCAATTATGACTCTCAGGCTAGGCTCTCAAAAGATCCTAAAAAAGGCCGGGCTCTCCAAAAAAGAAAGAATAAGGACACTTAGGCCGACATGTGGGCGCCACCAGTGTTTTCGTGCGCTTGCACGCCGAGAGCATATTGGCGCGTGTTTGAAATTCAAGCTACCTTTTCATCCCCAATCTCCCGCCCCTCCCCCACCTCTGGAATCTCGATTGCTACTCCAGTTCCCCCAAATCCCCCTCCTGTACTCCCTGTACTCAAGCTCACTATCATGTCGCCGGTCAATGCGGATCTCCGAGCCAGAGATCCTGAGGTCCGTCCTGCCTTCGATCGCTGCGTGTTGTCGCTCAACAATGGCATGGCGGCGCTTGTCGACCAGTTTGCCGGCAAAGTGCTGATGGTAGCCATCAATGCCGACCGGCCTCCCGTCTCGCCGGAAGACGTTGTCAAAGCTCTTGGCATTGCGCACGGCATCCAAATAAGTGACTTGCTCGCTGAAGTCTGTCCCCCACCGGCTGATTTCTTCATCAGGTTCCGGACAACTTTCGACTGCAGTCGTGTGTTCGAAACTTCCCGGCGTTTGTTCTGCAATGGCGCGCTGGTGAGCTTTGATCGGTGGCACCCAGGATGGGGCTCGGTGCCCTCTAAGCTTGAGTTTTTAACAAAGCTTACCTTCCACGGCATGCCTCGACGTCCTTGGAACAGCGAGTCCATGAATGAGCTTATCAACGACCTTGGAGGTGAGCTCGTAAGTATGTTTGTTCCTCCAGACAGCTGGGCTCTGACGGTTATGGCATGGATGAAGAAGCCATCCAACATACCGAAGGTGATTGGTGTTGAGATACCGGTGCAGGAACTGGGGTTGTACTATTCGTCGCCACCAAGGCCGTCGCGGACCACGTTAGGGATGTACCTGTATCGAGTGTTCGTGCATGACGAAGAAGTGGTCAATCCATCAATCGAAGTCATGCCGCCGCCGCTGGTGCCAGGGTCCGTCGATGACGTCCATTACAGGAGTCAACGTCAGACTTTCCTTGTGTTGCTCGGAACGATGGATGGCACAGGGCCTACTCCATCGCACGGCGGAGACCACTACTTCTTTGGGAGAAGAGGCAGGGTTGGCTTCCTGGATGTGCTCTAATTTGAGGTAACAACGTAATCTTGTTAGATACTAGTTAAACCCGAGCTATGGGTGTGAAGCACTGATGTGCCAGTACATTTGATTGTGACCTGTTCTAATTTTGTACCTGAACTTTTTTTAGAAAGGGTTGTACATCAACTTAATGTGCTAGCAGAACTTATTGTGTTGTCTGTCTGTTTTCTTTGCACAGCATTCAAGATATTTCCATGTCATTGGTAAAGAAGATGAACCGTTATGTATGAGTTCGTTGGTTTCAACATAGCCCTACCCGTAGCGCTCCACTGCTTCCATCCTGATTGTGCCGCCTGCGTGAAATTTTTGTATGCAAGTTAAGTGTGCTATGATGTTCTATATGATTGTGTCAACTATATAAGTTTTTACTGAGCATCAGCAATGCATATGGCGGAAAGATGTATTTACGAGCATCGACCGATGGGTCTCTCTCTCGCTCTCTCTCTCTCACACACACACACACACACGCACACACGCACACACGCACAAGTGGGACCCGTTGAATTATTTCTTTGCTCGTGACAGCTTTTAATTAGGTTCCACTATAATCTAACTTTTTTCTTAAGTTATTAATTGAGCTCAGTGACTTCAAAAAGTTGTACAAAAGCCTTGTTTGGGCCTTTCTGGCGTCGCTGAATGTGGGCTAAGTAGCCATGTTAGGTTGTACTGTAGTACACAGGCCTTTTTTTCAACATCAGCAATGCAACTGGGCCGATAGTTGTACACAATATCCGGGTCAACTTGTTATTCTCCGCCCCGCTGGGCTGCAAACTTTCCTAGGAGGTATGCATTAGGCTTAACGGGAAAATGGACTTTAAAAAATAATAAATGGGATGTAATTGTAATAACTGGGCAGAAACTATCAAAAGATGCACCAAACGCGTAATTAGTTTAAAAATATATTATTTTCATAATTTGAAATTTTTAATTTCATTACTTGTTGCGCGCGCAATATTTTGTTGGATTTTAACGTAATACAACTTTATTTTGAAATTATATTTAATCTGACTAGAAATTTCGGGTAAAAATATTTGGGATCCTATAAAAATGTGGGAATTTTTTTTGAATTCTGTTTTGAGCGGTTGGTTGAAATTATTAATCGTTGTCCTAGCTAGAAAATGAGTTGTACTTTTAACAAACTGTAAATGGGTTGTAGTAAATTCCATTAGAATTAAAAAATGGGTTTTGCATTCTTACAAATCGCAAATGGGATATGTGTTCTCTGCCACACACTTATGGGCCTTCTAAGTTGACGCGTCCCCTAAAAAACTAAGTTGACGCGTATGCAAGGCTTTGTCAACAACACACGGTTCTGGCAGCTGTGGCCATTGGATGTCCATCCAACGGATGTCGTGCTTCTTCTTTAATCTCGGATATTCTTGCTTCAGCCGCCCAAAAAATGATTCCTCCCCCTGACATCTGGGGTGCACCGTTCGAAGGCTGACCTGTGGGCCTACTAAGTTGACGCATACCAAGGGCTTTGTCAACTTAGTCAATCTAAAAGATTCTAGCTGCAGTGACCGTATGATGTCCATCCAACGGCCGTAGTGCTTCTTCAACCTCTGGTCTTCTTGCTCCAGCCGCCCAAAGCAGCGCCGGTCGTGCCACGTGCTCCTGCCTCCCATGGATGGCTGTGATGCCACGGAGGCCTCACCGCCCCCTACTACTCCCACCGCTAGCCAGGCCATCCCTCTACTCACCCACACCCCCTGTTATTCCGCGGCGACGGCAGCCTCACACCGCAGCCGAACCAGTGAACCCTCATACTCCTCTCCGCACGGGCTTCCACTGTCGCGTCTTCCCCAGCTCCGCGTCGTCCCCTTCCTAGGCCTCGTCGTCTTCCACCGCCCTGGTGCTCTCGGCGCGGCGTGGTCAACGTGGTCAAGGAACGCCTTCCATCGGACGCGGACTGTACATGGAGAGGCTGACAGCTGGGTCCGCGACGGCAGCAAGGAAGTGCCTCCTTATTATGTGGAAAATAATGATTCCTCCACCTGACAGTAGGGACCCACCGGACAGGCCACCGTATTTCGCAAAAAAAACGTTTCCCCCTGACTGTTGGGACCCACTAAACGGGCCACCGTATTGCGCGAAAAAAATGTTCCCCTCGCTGTCAGCTCGGACCCACCGGAAGTGCCTCCTTATTACGCACAAAAAAATGAATGCTCCCCCTGCTGGTTGGGACTCACCTTGGTGGGAGGCTGACTTGTGGGCCTACTAAGTTGACGGGGACGGAGTGCTTTGTCAACTTAGTCAATATGCACGATTCTAGTTCCAATGATCGTACGATGTCCATCCAACAGCCGTAGTGCTTCTTCAACCTCTGGTCTTCTTGCTCCAGCCGCCTAAACCAGCGCCGATCGTGCCGCATGCTCCTGCCTCCCGTGGCCAGTTGTGCTGTCGCGGAGGCCTCACCGCCCCCTACTATTCCCACCGCTGGCCAGGCCCTGCGGTGACGGCAGACTCACACCGCAGCCGAACCAGTGAACCCTCGTACTCCTCTCCGCGCGGGCTTCCACTACCGCATCTTCCCCGGCTCCACTTCGTCCCCTTCCTAGGCCTCGCCGTCATCCACTACCCTGGTGCTCTCGGCGCGGCGTGGTCAACGTGGTCAAGGAACGGCTTCCATCGGACGTGCACTGTACGTGGAGAGGCTGACAGCTGGGTCCACAGCCGCAACAAGGAAGTGCCTCCTTATTACGTGCAAAATAATTATTCCTCCACCTGACAGCAGAGACCCATCGGATGGGCACCGTATTTCGCAAAACAAATGTTTCCCCCCGACTGCTGGGACCCACCAGCTACATCTTCGCACGCAAGGAAGTGCATCCGGGCAAAAAATTGATTCGCCCCCCTGACTGCTGGGAGCCACCAGCTACATCTTCTCAGGCAAGGAAGTGCCTGACAGTCGGGACCCACCTGGTCGAAGCGTACGTAGTGTTGTCATTCTGGTCGCGAACGTGTACATACATACTGGTCGATGTAGAGGCGCGCACGTGTCGTAGTAGAGGCGCGCACGTGGCATGTACACGTATGTACAGCGACCAGTGTGCAAGAAAGAAAATACGACCACGTACATACATACGGGCAGGGTCTCGAACGCCTACTCGTGCATACGTACGGCCAGGGCTCGTGTACATGGCTGGGTCGGAACGGAGAAACAACATCATCGTCGTGTTCATGGGGAGCCAACCGGCTGGGTCGGAACGGAATGCGTCGTCGTGTTCATCGGGAGGGCTTGGACGGAACAGCCGATGGAAACGAGGCCTGGCGTACCGCAGAACAAAGGAAACGACCTTGTGTTCGACCGGCCATGTTCCAAACGGGATCCTGTTCATCGGGAGGGGTCCGCGTACCGCAAACGGAGGAAACAGACCTCCTACGGTCGAAACGGGGGTCCTGTTGATCGGGAGGGGTGTGGCATACCGCAAAACGGAGGAAACGGATTTGTGTTGGAGCGCTACGGTCGAAACGGGGGTCCTGTTCATCGGGAGGGGTGTGGCGTACCGCTAAACAGGACACCATGGGATATTGTTCATCTCCACCATCGACCCCCTCCAGCCTCCACGGGCTACTGTTCATCCATCGTCGACCTCCTCCAGCCTCCACCTGCGACTATTCATCCACGGGCTCCTGTTCATCCAGCCTCCACCGCGCGCTACTCCACCGGCTACTGTTCAACCAGCCCTCTCCACGGGCTCCTGTTCAACCACCCCTCCACGGGCTACTGTTCATCCAGCCCTCCACCGTCTACTGTTCATCCTGCCCTCCACGGGGTGGTCCTGTTCATCCTGCCCTCCACGGGGTCCTGTTCATCCAGCCCCAACCGGCTCGAATGATCGGGGTCATGTTCATCCACCCCCACCGGGAACTGTTCATCCAAACCCCCCAGCAACACTCACTGTTCATCCAGAGGCAACGCCACGGGTCCTGTTCATCCACCCCCACCGGGAACTGTTCATCCAACCCCCCTCCCCCCCGCAATGCTCACTGTTCATCCAGAGGCACCATCGATCGGCTTCAGTTAGCAGCAGTAGCGAAGGAATCGCTCGATAGGGTTCAGTTAACAGCCATCGATCGATCGCTCAGGTTCAGTAACTTGTAGCCTGCAGCGCAATCGCTCAGGTTCAGTTAGAGCCTAACGCCTCGCTCGGGTTCAATTAGAGCCCAACGCCTCGCTCGGGTTCAATTAGAGCCCAACGCCTCGCACACGCGCGCGCATAAGTACGAGAGAAACGCGCATCGCTCGACCCCCGACCACCCACCGTAACCGGGGACTCCTCGATATTTTCTGCGCCCTCGCCTCTACCATGGTTTTTTCCGGCATGGACGGCCCAAAGAATGTCATGCAGCTGCGTCTCCAGCCCGCCCAGGACGAAAAGCCCATTTTCTGTCATGATTTTTTGTCATAGAATTAGGACCCCACCACATCTATGATGATACCGGGTTTTGTCACAATTATCATCATAGAAGTGTCATAAGTATGACAGAAAAGATTTTTGTTCGGCCCAAAATGTCACAGATGTGTCTTTTTTTGTAGTGATAAACTAAAGCAATATGATATAAACCCCATCTTTTTATCCTCGATGGCAACAATACAATACGTGTCGGTTACCTTTCTGTCACTGGGATCGAGCACCGCAAGATTGAACCCAAAGCTAAGCACTTCTCCCATTGCAAGAAAGATCAATCTAGTAGGCCAAACTAAACCGATAATTCGAAGAGACTTGCAAAGATATCAAATCATGCATATAAGGATTCAGAGAAGAACCAAATAATATTCATATATAATCAAGTTCATAAACCCACAATTCATCGGATCTCGGCAAACACACCGCAAAAGAGTATTACATCGAATAGATCTCCAAGAACATCGAGGAGAACTTTGTATTGAGAACCAAAGAGAGAGAATAAGCCATCTAGCTAATAACTATGGACCCGAAGGTCTGTGGTAAACTACTACACATCATCGAAGAGGCTATGGTGTTGATGTAGAAGCCCTCCATGATCGAATCCCCCTCCGGCAGATCGCCGGAAAAGGCCCCAAGATGGGATCTCATGGGTACAGAAGGTTGCAGCGGTGGAAAAGTGGTTTCATGGCTCTCCTGGATGTTTTCAGGGTATAAGAGTATATATAGGCGAAAGAAGTAGGTCGGTGGAGCTACGAGGGGCCCATGAGGGTGGGGGCGCGCCTACCCCCTGGGCGCGCCCTCCTGCCTCGTGGCCGCCTCGTTGCATCTCTGACTTCCATGCCAAGTCTCCTGGATTGCGTTTATTCTAAGAAAGATCCTCGCGAAGGTTTCGTTCCGTTTAGATTCTGTTTGATATTCCTTTTCTGCGAAACACTGAAATAGGCAAAAAAACAGCAAATGGCACTGGGCCTCCGGTTAATATGTTAGTCCCAAAAATAATATAAAAGAGCATATTAAAGCCCATTAAACATCCAAAATAGATAATATAATAGCATGGAACAATCAAAAATTATAGATACGTTGGAGATGTATCAGCATCCCCAAGCTTAATTCTTGCTCGTCCTCGAGTAGGTAAATGATAAAAACAGAATTTTTGATGTGGAATGATACCTAACATAATTTTCAATGTAATTCTCTTTATTGTGGCATGAATGTTCAGATCCGAAAGATTCAAGACAAAAGTTTAATATTGACATAAAAATAATAATACTTCAAGCATAATAATCAAGCAATTATGTCTTCTCAAAATAACATAGCCAAAGAAAGCTCACCCCTACAAAATCATATAGTTTGGCCATGCTTCATTTTCGTCACACAAAATGCTCTCATCATGCACAACCCCGATGACAAGCCAAGCAATTGTTTCATACTTTAGTATTCTAAAACTTTTTGAACTTTCACGCAATACATGAGCGCGAGCCATGGACATAGCACCATGGGTGGAATAGAATATGATGATGGAGGTTGTGTAGGGAAGACAAAAAAGGAGAAAGTCTCACATTGACGCGGCTAATCAACGGGCTATGGAGATGCCCATCAATTGATGTCAATGTGAGGAGTAGGGATTGCCATGCAACGGATGCACTAGAGCTATAAATGTATGAAAGCTCAACAAAAGAAACTAAGTGGGTGTGCATCCAACTTGCTTGCTCACGAAGACCTAGGGCATTTGAGGAAGCCCATTGTTGGAATATATAAGCCAAGTTCTATAATGAAAATTCCCACTAGTATATGAAAGTGACAAAATAAGAGACTCTCTATCATGAAGATCATGGTGCTACTTTGAAGCACAAGTGTGGAAAAAGGATAGTAACATTGCCCCTTCTCTCTTTTTCTCTCATTTTTTTGGGCCTTTATTTGGCCTTTCTCTCTTTTTTTGGGCCTTCTCTTTTTTATTTGGCCTTTCTCTTTTTTTTATTTCCTCACATGGGACAATGCTCTAATAATGATGATCATCACACTTCTATTTATTTACAACTCAAGGATTACAACTCGATACTAGAACAAAATATGACTCTATATGAGTGCCTCCGGCGGTGTACCGGGATGGGCAATGAATCAAGAGTGACATGTATGAAAAATTATGAATGGTGGCCTTTCCACAAATACGATGTCAACTACATGATCATGCAAGGCAATATGACAATGATGAAGCATGTCATAATAACGAAACGGTGGAAAGTTGCATGGCAATATATCTCGGAATGGCTATGGAAATGCCATGATAGGTAGGTATGGTGGCTGTTTTGAGGAAGATGTAAAGAGGCTTATGTGTGATAGAGCGTATCATATCACGGGGTTTGGATGCACTGGCAAAGTTTGCACCAACTCTCAAGGTGAGAAAGGGCAATGCACGGTACCGAAGAGGCTAGCAATGATGGAAGGGTGAGAGTGCGTATAATCCATGGACTCAACATTAGTCAAAAAGAACTCACATACTTATTGCAAAAATCTACAAGTCATCAAAACCAAGCACTACGCACATGCTCCCAGGGGGATAGATTGGTAGGAAAAGACCATCGCTCGTCCCCGACCGCCACTCGTAAGGAGGACAATCAAAGAAACACTTCATTCTTCAAATTTTTTACACAACGGTTACCATACATGCATGCTACGGGACTTGCAAACCTCAACACAAGTATTTCTCAAATTCACAATTACTCAACTAGCACGACTCTAATATTACCACCTTCACATCTCAAAACAATCATCAAGTATCAAACTTCTCATAGTATTCAATGCACTCTATATGGAAGTTTTTATTATACCCATCTTGGATGCCTATCATATTAGGACTAATTTTATAGACAAAGCAAATTACCATGCTATTCTAAAAGACTCTCAAAATAACATAAGTGAAGCATGAGAGATCAATAATTTCTATAAAATAAAACCACCACCGTGCTCTAAAATATATAAGTGAAGCACATAAAGCTAAATTATCTAGCTCAAAAGATATAAGTGAAGCACATAGAGTATTCTAATAAATTCTGATTCATGTGTGTCTCTCCCAAAAGGTGTGTACAGCAAGGATGATTGTGGTAAAATAAAAAGCAAAGACTCAAATCATACAAGACGCTCCAAGCAAAACACATATCATGTGGTGAATAAAAATATAGCCTCATGTAAAGTTACCGATAGACGAAGACGAAAGAGGGAATGCCTTCCGGGGCATCCCCAAGCTTAGGATTTTGGTTGTCCTTGAATTTTACCTTGGGGTGCCTTGGTCATACCCAAGCTTAGGCTCTTGCCACTCCTTATTCCAAAATCCATCAAATCTTTACCCAAAAACTTGAAAACTTCACAACACAAAACTTAAACTGAAAATCTCATGAGCTCCGTTAGTCTAAGAAAACAAATCACCACTTTAAGGTACTATAATGAACTCATTATTTATTTATATTGGTGTTAAACCTACTGTATTCCAACTTCTCTATGGTTCATACCCCCCGATACTAGCCATCGATTCATCAAAATAAGCAAACAATACACGAAAAACAGAATCTGTCAAAAACAGAACAGTCTGTAGCAATCTAAATCAGACGCATACTTATGTAACTACAAATTTTCTTAACTAAATTGGTGGACGTGAGTAATTTGTCTATTAATCATATGCAAAAGGAATCGACCTACAAGCACTCTCCAGTAAAAAATGGCAGCTAATCTCGTGAGCGCTAAAGTTTCTGTTTTTTACAGCAAGATCGCAAAGACTTCACCCCAAGTCTTTCCAAAGGTTCTAATTGGCACAAACACTAATTAAAACATAAAACCACATCTAAACAGAGGCTAGATGAATTATTTATTACTAAACAGGAACAAAAAACAAGGAACAAAAATAAAATTGGTTTGCCTCCCAACAAGCGCTATCGTTTAACGCCCCTAGCTAGGCATAAAAACAAGAATAGATCTAGGTATTGTCATCTTTGGTAGGCAATCCATAAGTGTCTATCATAATAGATTCATAAGGTAATTTAATTTTATTCCTAGGAAAGTGTTCCGTGCCTTTCCTTAATGGAAATTGGAATCTAATATTTCCTTCTTTCATATCAATAATTGCACCAATCGTTCTAAGGAAAGGTCTACCAAGAATAATAGGACAAGTAGGATTGCAATCTATATCAAGAACAATGAAATCTAAGGGCACATATTTCCTATTTGAAACAATAAGAGCATAATTAATCCTTCCCATGGGTTTCTTAATAGTGGAATCCGCAAGGTGCAAATTTAAAGAACAATCATCAAATTCATGGAAGCCTAACACATCACACAAAGTTTTTGGAATCGGGGAAACACTAGCACCCAAATCACATAAAGCATAGCATTCATGGTCTTTAATATTAATTTTAATAGTAGGTTCCCACTCATCATAAAGTTTTCTAGGGATATAAACTTCTAATTCAAGCTTTTCTTCATAAGACTGCATTAAAGCATCAACGATGTGTTTGGTAAAAGCTTTTTTTTATCATAAGCATGAGGAGAATTTAACACGGATTGCAACAAGGAAATACAATCTATCAAAGAACAATTATCATAACTAAATTCCTTGAAAACCAAAATAGTGGGTTCATTGCTATGTAAAGTTTTGACCTCTTCAATCCCACTTTTACCAATTTTTGCATCAAGATCTAAAAACTCCGAATCATTGGGACACCTTTTAACTAAAGTTGACTCATCTCCAGTCCCATATTTATCAAGATTCACATTGGTAAACAAAGATTTAATAGGAGACACATCAATCACTTTTAGATCTTCATCATTATTATCATGAAAACTAGAAGAACACGCTTTCACAAAGCAATCTTTTTTAGCACGCATCCTAGTGGTTCTTTCTTTGCACTCATCAATGGAAATTCTCATGGCTTTGATAGACTCATTGATATCATGCTTAGGTGGAATAGATCTAAGTTTCAAAGAATCAACATCAAGAGAAATTATATCCACGTTCCTAGCCAAGTCATCAATCTTAGGCAATTTTTCTTCAAGCAAAACATTGAAATTCTTTTGCAAATTCATAAATTCTTTAACACTAGTCTCAAAATCAAAGGGTATCTTATTAAAATTTCCATAAGAGTTGTTGTAGGAATTACCATAATTATTAGAGGAATTACTAGGAAACGGCCTAGAATTAAAATTTCCTCTATACACTTTGTTAACAAAATTGTCCCTTCCAACAAAATTCACATCCATAGATTCATTATTATTACCAATCAAAGTGGACAAAGTCATATCATTAGGATTAGAAGAAACACTCTTATTAGCAAACAATTTCATAAGTTCATCCATCTTTCCACTCCAAACATTATACTCTTCAATAGCATGAACTTTTTTACTAGTAGATCTTTCGGTGTGCCATTGAGAATAATTAACCATAATATTATCTAGGAGTTTAGTAGCTTCTCCTAAAGTGATTTCCATAAAAGTGCCTCCCGCGGACGAATCTAGCGGATTTCTAGAAGCAAAATTCAATCCAGCATAATTTTTTTGTATAATCATCCACAAATTCAAGCCATGTGTAGGGCAATTACGTATCATTAATTTCCCTCTCCCAAGCTTGTGCAACATGCTCATGATCAAGTTGCTTAAAATTCATAATATCGTTTCTAAGAGAGATGATCTTAGCGGGAGGAAAATACTTAGAGATAAAAGCATCTTTGCACTTATTCCATGAATCAATACTATTTTTAGGCAAAGAAGAGAACCAAGTTTTAGCACGATCTCTAAGCGAAAACGGAAATAGCTTCAATTTAACAATATCATTATCCACATATTTCTTCTTTTGCATATCACACAAATCAACAAAGTTGTTTAGATGGGTAGCAGCATCTTCACTAGGAAGGCCAGAAAACTTATCTTTCATAACAAGATTCAACAAAGCGGTATTGATTTCACAAGATTCGGCATCGGTAGTAGGAGCAATCGGAGTGCTAATAAAATCATTATTGTTGGTATAGGAAAAGTCACACAATTTATTATTATCTTGAGCCATCGTGACAAACAATCAATCCAACACACAAGCAAACAAGAGGCAAATGGAAAGAGGCGAATGAAAGAGGGTGAATAAAACGGCAAAGGTGAAGTGGGGGAGAGGAAAACGAGAGGCAAATGGCAAATAATGTAATGCGAGGGAGAAGAGTTTGTGATGGGTACTTGATATGTCTTGACTTGAGCATAGATCTCCCCGGCAACGGCACCAGAAATCCTTCTTGGTACCTCTTGAGCATGTGTTAGTTTTCCCTTAAAGAGGAAAGGGTGATGCAGCAAAGTAGCGTAAGTATTTCCCTCCGTTTTGAGAACCAAGGTATCAATCCAGTAGGAGACTACACGCAAATCGCCTAGTACCTACACAAACAATCAAGAACCTTGCAACCAACGCGATAAAGGGGTTGTCAATCCCTTCACGGTGACTTGCAAAAGTGAGATCCGATAAAGATAATAAGATAAATATTTTTGGTATTTTTGTTGTATAGATTGGAAAATAAAGATTGCAAAATAAATAGTAAACTAGAATTATAGATCGGAAACTTATATGATGTAAAGTAGACCCGGGGGCCATAGGTTTCACTAGTGGCTTCTCTCATGATAGCATATATTACGGTGGGTGAACAAATTACTGCCGAGCAATTGATAGAAAAGTGCATAGTTATGATGATATCTAAGGCAATGATCATGAATATAGGCATCACATCCGTGTCAAGTAGACCGAAACGATTCTGCATCTACTACTATTGCTCCACACATCGACCGCTATCCAGCATGCATCTAGAGTATTAAGTTCATAAGAACGGAGTAATGCATTAGGCAAGATGACATGATGTAGAGGTATAAAATCAAGCAATATGATATAAACCCCATCTTTTTATCCTCGATGGCAACAATACAATATGTGTCGGTTCTCTTTCTGTCACTAGGATCGAGCACCGCAAGATTGAACCCAAAGTTAAGCACTTCTCCCATTGCAAGAAAGATCAATCTAGTAGGACAAACTAAACCGATAATTCGAAGAGACTTGCAAAGATATCAAATCATGCATATAAGGAATCAGAGAAGAACCAAATAATATTCATAGATAATCAAGTTCATAAACCCACAATTCATCGAATCTCGGCAAACACACCGCAAAAGAGTATTACATCGAATAGATCTCCAAGAACATCGAGGAGAACTTTGTATTGAGAACCAAAGCGAGAGAAGAAGCCATCTAGCTAATAACTATGGACCCGAAGGTCTGTGGTAAACTACTCACACATCATCGGAGAGGCTACGGTGTTGATGTAGAAGCCCTCCATGATGGAATCCCCCTCCGGCAGATCGTCGGAAAAGGCCCCAAGATGGGATCTCACGGGTACAGAAGCTTGCGGCGGTGGAAAAGTGGTTTCGTGGCTCTCCTCGATGTTTTCAGGGTATAAGAGTATATATAGGCATAAGAAGTAGGTCGCTAGAGCTATGAGGGGCCCACGAGGGTGGGGGCGCGCCCTCCTGCCTCGTGGCCGCCTCGTTGCATCTCTGACTTCCACTCCGACTCTCCTGGATTGTGTTTGTTCCAAGAAAGATCCTCGTGAAGGTTTCGTTCCGTTTGGATTCCGTTTGATATTCCTTTTCTGCGAAACACTAAAATAGGCAAAAAAACAGCAACTGGCACTGGGCCTCCGGTTAATAGGTTAGTCCCAAAAATAATATAAAAGAGCATATTAAAGCCCATTAAACATCCAAAGCAGATAATATAATAGCATGGAACAATCAAAAATTATAGATACGTTGGAGACGTATCACAACCAAATAGCTCATTGTAAATAAAACTAAGGTAATCTAAAAAACTGAAGTATTCTCAAAGAACTTAGAACATACTATGCTATCAAACGGGGCCAAACTGACTCACACAGATAGACTAACTGAAGACACTGACATGCCATCACTCTGTTTTCATGTCCTTCAACTTCTTGATGCGCTGTGAGTGACGAATGCCAATGCGGATGTAGGTCTCCGCTTCAATCGGCATGTTCCTGTCTCCGAGCTGCGGGATCCCTGCCCCCACAATCTGCGCGTCCGTCGGCTACTCTTGGACAACATCTTCCTGCCCCTCCTCTCCATCATTGTCGTCCAGCAGCACAACAACCTCCTCTTCCCCGCTCTCATCCTTGCTCTGCTCCACATCTTCGCTATCACTCTCATCCTCGCTCTGCTCCACATCTTCACTATCACTCTCATCCTTGCTCTACTCCACATTACTGTTAGAGTGAACATTGGATTGATCAACCGGAGCTGGCACCGCGAGCACCACTCCGACAAGATCTGGCACTGGAACAGGAGGGGCGCGGCGGCAGGAGCGGTACATGTACCACCTCGCACGCTGACGCAGATCCGGGGAGTTCTCCGCTTCGTTCATAGCCCAGAGGAAAACCTGGACTGGAACAATTCCTCGAGCAGGACCAAACAAGGATTTCTTCTCATTGCCCGTAAGCACTGACCCCTACCATGGTCGATGAACATCTGCAAGATGGGAAACCAGCTGCAGATCTCCTGCACATTCGCCCTCTTCTCCACATCGCCCCGATAGAACTTCCCAACTGGCTTCGACGAGAGAGTGTGTCCACATACCCTCGTAGGCCGAAAGCGGAAGCGTTTAGTTAACGCGGTTGATGTAGTCGAGCGTCTTCATGATCCAACCGATCCAAGTACCGAACGTACCGCACCTCCGTGTCCAGCACACGTTCAGCAGAGGGTCTAGGGAGAGTTCTGTCAGCACGACGGCGTGGCGACGGTGGAGGGGGGCACCGCACACGGCTAAGAAACAACAGTTGTGTCTTTGGGGTGCCCCCTGCCCATGTATATAAAGGATGAGAGGGAGCAGGCCGGCGGCCATGAGGGGGCACGCCAAGGGGGAGCCCAACTAGGATTCCCAATCCTAGTTGGACTCCCTTTCCTATTCCAAGAAGGGGGAGGAGGGAAGGAGAGGGAGAGGGAAAGGAAAGAGGGGCCGCGCCCGCTCCCCCTACTCCAGTTCAGACTCCCTTGGGGGGGCCACCTTGTGGCCTGCCCTCTCCTACTCCCTTATGGCCCATTAAGGCCTATAACTTCCTCGGGGGGTTCCGGTAACCCCTCGGTTCCCCGATAAATATCCAAAATGTCCTGAAACCTTTCCGGTGTCTGAATACCTTCGTCCAATATATGAATCTTTACCTCTTGACCATTTTGAGACTCCTCGTCATGTACGTGATCTCATCCGGGACTCCGAACAAACTTCTGTCACCAAAACACATAACTCATAATACAAATCATCATCGAACGTTAAGCGTGCGGACCCTACGGGTTCGAGAACTATGTAGACATGACCGAGACATATCTCTGGTCAATAACCAATAGCGGAACCTGGATGCTCATATTGGCTCCTACATATTCTACAAAGATCTTTATCGGTCAAACTGCATAACAACTTACGACATTCCCTTTGTCATCGGTCTGTTACTTGCCCGAGATTCGATCATCGGTATCATCATGCCTAGTTCAATCTCGTTACCGGCAAGTCTCTTTACTCGTTCTGTAATGCATCATCCTGCAACTAACTCATTAGTCACATTGCTTGCAAGGCTTATAGTGATGTGCATTACCGAGAGGGCCCAGAGGTACCTCTCCAATACACGGAGTGATAAATCCTAATCTCGATCTATGCCAACTCAACAAACACCTTCGGAGACACCTATAGAGCATCTTTATAATCACCCATTTACGTTGTGACGTTTGATGGCACATAAAGTGTTCCTCCGGTATTCGGAAGTTGCATAATCTCGTAGTCAGAGGAATATGTATAAGTCATGAAGAAAGCAATAGCAACAAAACTAAATGATCATTATGCTAAGCTAACGGATGGGTCTTGTCCATCACATCATTCTCTAATGATGTGATCCCGTTCATCAAATGACAACACATGTATATGGTCAGGAAACTTAACCATCTTTGAATAACGAGCTAGTCAAGTAGAGGCATACTAGGGACACTTTGTTTTGTCTATGTATTCACACATGTATCAAGTTTCCGGTTAATACAATTCTAGCATGAATAATAAACATTTATCATGATATAAGGAAATATAAATAACATCTTTATTATTGCCTCTAGGGCATATTTCCTTCACCTCCCACTTTTCTTGAGCGTGACGGCAATCACTTGCCGACCGCGACCTCCTTCCCTTCTTGGCCCCCATCATCGGCGACGCCAGATGTGAGATGTCAGCGCAGGGAGTGAATGGGGAACTGCAGCAAGACCTAGGGTTTGTCTCTGCGAGATGAAATGGGGAATTTTTCACATCTCCAGCTGAATCCCGCGTGTGAGGCCGGCATGGTACGGCCCGCCCGAATTAGGCTCAAACCAGAGCCGCGCCGGGCACAGCCTTGGGGTGGTGGGAGTTTAGTCCCACCTCACCAACCGAGAGGAGCTCGCACCAATTTATAAACCCGGCTGAGCTATCCATCTCAAGTTCCTATCTAAAGCAGGCAGCTCATTGCCTAACCAGTCCCTTTTTGCCCTGTGGGGGCCTACTGGCAACTTATATACATTCCCCGTGGGCCTACATCCTGGCCCAATGGGTTACTACTCGTATGCAGGCTGTCGGGTTTCAAATATGTTGTTGGTAGGCGGGGATTTTTTTTAAAAAAATTGCATATGTCACATGTCAAATTTTGCACACAAGTTTGAATCATTCAAATTATCTATTTTAAATTAAATAGAAATTTGACAAAATTTGAAAAATGTTTGGACCAAACATTGCCACCATGTGAGGATGCCCAAAGTCATTTTTTTAATTCTTATTTTTTTTGCATATATCACATGTCAAATTTTGCACACAAGTTTGAATCATCCAATTTTTCTATTTTAAATTAAATAGAAATTTGACTAAATTTAAAAAATGTTTCAACCAACATTGCCACCATGTGAGGATGCCCAAAGTCATTTTTTAAATTTGTATTTATTTATTTTTTGCATATGTCACATGTCAAATTTTGCACACAAGTTTGAATCATTCTATTTTTCTATTTTAAATTAAATAGAAATTTGACAAAATTTGAAAAAGTTTGGACCAACATTGCCACCATGTGAGGATGGCCAAATATTTTGATATCAAAAACTGAAGTATTCTCAAAGAACTTAGAAAATACTTTGCTATCAAAAACTAAAGTATTCTCAAAGAACTTAGAAAATACATTGCCACCATGATCACCTCAAAATTTGCACACATGATCTCCTACTCAAACACAGCTAGGTTTCCAAGGGTTTTTTTATTTTTTTGAATTTATACTACCCTCTGGACTGACTGATGAAAACATTGGTCTATACCTCAAGGGGGCATTGTAAAATAATGTATTTTTCCAAATTTTATTTGATAGCCATGTTTGGCACATGTAGGTCACCATGTAAAAGAAAATTTGGGTGATTTGGAGGTGGTGGAAAAAATCACCTTTGTTCAAAAACTGGCTTGTCCCTCCGGAATGCGGTGATTTTTTCGACCACCTCCAAATCACCTCAATTTTTGCACACATGATCTCTTGCACAAACACAACTAGGTTTCCAAGGTTTTATATTTTTTTTGAATTTATACTGCCCTCTAGACTAACTGATGAAAACATCGGTCTGTACCTCAAGGGGGCATTGTAAAATATTTTTTCCAAATTTTCTTTATAGCCATGTTTGGCACATGTAGGTCACCATGTAAAAGAAAATTTGGGTGATTTGGAGGTGGTGGAAAAAATCACCTTTGTTCAAAAACTGGCTTAGACCAAATGGTCCCTCCGGAATGCGGTGATTTTTTTGACCACCTCCAAATCACCTTCATTTTTGCACACATGATCTCTTGCACAAACACAGCTAGGTTTCCAAGGTTTTATATTTTTTAATTTATACTGCCCTCTAAACTGACTGATCAAAACATCGGTCTATACCTCAAGGGGGCATTCTAAAATATTTTTTTCCAAATTTTCTTTGATATACATGTTTGGCACATGTAGGTCACCATGTAAAAGAAAATTTGGTGATTTGGAGGTGGTGGAAAAAATCACCTTTGTTCAAAAACTAGCCAAATGGTCCCTCCGTAATGCAGTGATTTTTTCGACCACCTCCAAATCACCTCAATTTTTGCACACATGATCGCTTGCACAAACACAGCTAGGTTTCCAAGGTTTTTGATTTTTTTGATTTTTTTTTAAATTTATACTGCCCTCTAGACTGACTCATGAAAAAATCAGTCTATACCTCAAGGGGGCATTCTAAAATAAAGTTTTTTCAAATTTTCTTTGATAGCCATGTTTGGCACATGTAGGTCACCATGAAAAAGAAAATTTGGGTGATTTGGAGGTGGTGGAAAAAATCACCTTTGTTCAAAAACTGGCTTAAGTAGACTAAATGGTCCTTCTGAAATGCGGTGATTTTTTTTGAATTTTTTATGCCCTGCCCAAAGCCAGTTCGAAACAAGCGGCTTCATGGAGCCACTATAAATTGTACAAAACTATAAAAAAAGAAATCTTTCATATTCTTTCTATTTATATCAAGGAGATAATGCCTACAAATACTGAGGTCATTTGGAGGTGGTGGGAAAAATGACCTTGCTACAGGAACTGGATTAGGTGAGACCGAACGGTCCGTCCGAAATGAGGTCATCTTTTTTACCTCCTCTAAATCACCTAAAAATTTGCACGCATGATCTCATACTCAAACATAGATAGGTTTCCAAGATTTCGCAATTTTTTGAATTTTTTTGAATTTTTTATGCCCTACCCAATGCCGGTTCGAAACACGCGGCTTCACGGAGCCACTATAAATTGTAGAAAAGGAGATCTTTCATATTACAAAAAATCAACTTGCATTTCATGAATAAACATGGCACAAGTAATTAGGATAATACTCCTTCATATTACAAAAAATCATTACATCTTAATTAAAATGTTGTTTTTGCACACACACACACACCCATCTTTAACTACTTTATTATTATTATTTGATGAAATGATGGAATATGTGCTCGGTTATTGGGATATTTGATCATATGGTGGAGTATTTGCTATTTTTGCTTACTCAAATGATGGAAAGATGTCATTTGTGTGGATGAACAATTTCCACTTACTTCACTAAACACCATTAATTAACTTAACCCAAAGTTGTACATTTGGTAGGATTTGCTTATGGGCACAGCATGTTGCACTGGACACGGCATGGGAATTAATTGCACCATTGCCACAGCATGTTGCACATGGCCACAACATGGGAAGTGTTTGCAGCATGTCTGATCAGTGAAGCAACAATGAAGCAGCATGCCTGTTGCAGCAGGTAGATTCAGAAAATGCACACTCAAACAAATCATACATCACAACATATAAATCTAAGGAACCATAATGGCAAATTTAAGGGACACAAATATAGATAGCAATATAGATTACTACCATGGATAGCATCATCCACACAGCACACTTGCTGATGCAGACACCTCCAAGTTTAGACCACTACCAAGTTCAGATGACACTACCACACTTAGATTAAGTTCATACTACATTACCACATAAAGTTTCCACCATCAGACTACCACATTAAGTTCACCAAAAGCACTGAGGCTTCCTCCTTCTCATGACAACCAAGATCTAGGGCAACTACATGTTAGGGCTTCTCAGGACCTTCAGGAGGGTAGCATGATGCGCCCTGATCTTGTAGTCTTCACCGCCGATCGCTGTAGCCCGACAATGTTCCGTAAGATGCTCCATTAACCCAAACTTGGGCTTGGGACTACTACAGTAGGGGCGGCGGAACTTGTCCGTCTTCGGGTTGTGATACATACCAGATCCCTGGGCCCTGATCTTCTCCACCTCCTTCTCTTCGAAGGACTTGACGTTCCCATCGACCACATCATCTCCAGAATCATACTGAACGCATTAATGACTGACATTAATACATTATGCATTCAAATACTATAAACACATAAGACTAACTCAATGCACAAATAACATTTCAAGTAGGCCTTATCTCGTACGGCTCATCTCCATAACTATCATATGGGTAGAACCCAGTCATGTCCAACTTCCTCTTGTTGCCCACAAGATCCTCCTTCTGCTATGTTGTCAAGCAAGCACGTCAATTACAAGGAATTGAATTGCAGTTCAAAGAATGTCATTACAAACAAAAATGTGAATGTCAACCACAAAGGTATGTTGCAAGTGACCAATATTGTCAATATATTTTCCAATGCAAAAAAATTAATATGAAACCTACAGATAAACAAATAAAGCTACCTAAACAATTTGTTTTTGCATAATCATGGAAAGCTCCAAATTATATTGAAAAAGTGCACTGGTTACACATGGTATGTACATTTTGATAGACTATATATTAAGCTATCTAGATATTAAACAGTAGGGTTATCAACATACAAGTTCATTGATATGTACATACAAATAAATGATTTCCTTATAAATACAGAATCTAAGCAATCAATCAACAAACAAATGCTTTCCTTCATAAATGCTAATGAAAATTCAAGCTAGATTCTTGACATTCCCTAGATTAACCCAACACTTTTGTTTTGATGGAATTTCCCCCACACTACTTAATGGAACAAGATAGTATATTTTATTGCTAGGATCCTGCCTTAGAATGTTTAATTCATAGTTATGCAATGGTGACATCCCATCTGCATATTTTTGTAATTCATCATAAGTATTTGTACAAGAGGAAAATCTCTGACCAGGTTAGTTTTATGAGGCTGAACAATAGCCCTGCCTACAACATTTGGTTTATAAAATTTGTACAAGAACAATATTTCAAGGCCATGTTAATGTTTTTTAGGCCACCCTTCTGCAATTGTATCAATATTAGCTTGTAAGTTCATTATAAAATTTGTACAAACAGAAACTTAAAGAGCCTTGGTACCGCATTTAAAGGTTGAACAGTAGGCCTTGGTACTGCATTTTTTGCAACTCATATGACTACTGCTGAAATTATGTCAACATACTCATACTTCTTGTTCTTGAAATATCCCCTAGTCTTTTTTTTCTTAGTCTCAAATGCAATATGGTATGAGCAGTTGTGAATGAGCACTGATAGGTCAGAATGAGTGAAATGGTGAACCTAACTCCTACATCTACTTAAAATACCCTAACTCCAACATCTAATTAAAAAACACTAACTCCTACATCTACTGGATCATTGAATCACAAATGCAGTATGGTATGAGCAGTTGTGAATGAGCACTAATAGGTCACAATGAGTGAAATGATGAACCCAACTCCTACATCTAATTAAAATACCCTAACTCCAACATCTAATTAAAAACACTAACTCCTACATCCACTCGATCACTGAATCACAAAGTTTAATTAAATATATCATTGGATATAAATGAATCCAGTACAAATAACCCTAACTCATACATCTAATTAAAAAACCCTAACTCCTACTTCTACTGCATCATTCAATCACAAAATTTAATTGCATATATCACTGGCTATAAATGAATCCAATAAAAAAACTAACTAAACATCTAATTAAAAAACCCTAACTACTACATCTACTGGATGATTCAATCACAGAATCTATATATCACTGGCTATAATTTAATCCAATACAAAAAAAAACCTAACTAAACATCTTATTAAAAAAACCTAACTACTACAACTACTGGATGATTCAATCACAGAATCTATATATCACTGGCTATAAATGAATCCAATACAAAAAAACTAACTAAACATCTAACTAAAAAACCTAACTACTACATCTATTGTATGATTCAATCAGAGAATCTATCCAAACTTACCATTGACTATAAATCGATCCAACATTTAAAAAACCCAATTATCAGAAGGGGATGCAGCAACTAGTAACAACAAAAAACCCTAACACCTAAATCTACTGCTTAACAAGGGTAACTAACAACAGAGGGAACTGCAGGCAAGGATTACCTGTAGGTCCACGTGCTCGCCGCCGGCCTCCGCAGGTCCATGAGACGGGCCGCTCGACACCGTCACGCCAAGCTCCGGTACGACGGATTCCGACACGGCCACCTTCTTCTCCTCCAGATTCGCCGTCGTAGCGACCGATCCAGCGCGTGGGGATGCAGCACCTCCCGCACCCACACTGCCAACGAGGGCCTGCAGGGCATCTGTCGCGGTCTCCGCGCCCGTCTTCCCCAGATCTCCGTCCGCGACAGCGGCTTCGCCATGGCCTTGCTCCATCCGAGCCAGAAGCAAGCAGGAGGAGAGAGGGACGCGGTGGTGGTGAGCGAGCAGGTAGGGTGGCTGGTGAGGGAGACGATGAGGCAGGGGAGAGAGGAGTGAGAGGGAGGCGATTTGGGGGAAATGGGGTGGGCGATGCGGCCGATGCCCGTACTCCTCCTCTTATACTAGGGGCCTTTTTTGAAAATTATCAACGCAACCGCCAGCATATAATACACGTATATGCCCGGCGTACAATAGTACACGGGCCGGCGGGCTCGTACATTGCTCTACGACTGGTCTACGCGCGCTCTACGCCCACCTGAAATGACCATCGTGCCCCTCGTTATGAACCACCATCGACGTATTTGGACCGTCCTTGTGTTTTTCCCACTCGCGTTCAGCCCTTGTGTTTTTCCCGCTCGCGTTCAGCCCGGGGAAGCACCAGAGCAGAAACACTATTGGAGATGCTCTAAGGTAAGAAGGGATTCAAGCAGTGAAACTGACGACGTGTACCAAAGGAAAATTAACAGGCCAATTTGCTACTACTCCAAATCAGTTGCATGATGAATCCCTACATAGCAGGCAGAACTGTATCGTCTCAAAAAAAGGCAGGAGCTGTATGAAAACGATACCAGCAGAACTCGCAGAAACATCACATCCACACAACAGCATTCCCGGGAGAAATGAAGCGTAACTGCAGACATCAGCTTAGCTGCAGACACGCTTGCTTCAGTAGTACAAAGAGTTTGCTGAAACTACACATGGAACTCAATCAAACACATTCCCCCACCCTTGTCTGAAATACAGGGCTGTTTCTAAGAGATGGTTCAACCTTCCCAGGCATTTTTTACTTTTTCAGATGATGATGATCGACTCCAGTAATAAATGGTGCAAAGATCAAAAGATGCTGAATTAGATTCAGTTTCTCCTACTTGGGGCATCAGCCCAGAACGCATGCACCAGCACATGGCCATATAGATCTCATCTGTAGACAAGATGAACAACATAACAATATCCGGAGGGGAGAACACATGGCATTTCTGCCGCACGAGCCATCCCTCTTCATCCTGCGGATCTAGCTATCACCGTCGCCGATGGCTAGCATCGGCAGATCAGCCCGAGCAACGTCCGGGACGCCGACAGGGGGCAGAGGCGACGCCTCGATCGCCTCGACCACCGGCTTCTTCCCTATCTTGAGGGTGCTCTTGACCATGTCCCCGACGGACTTGAAAGGGTTGGTCAGCTTCTTCTGCACCGCGAGGAGGAACGACACCTCGTTGAACTGCCACGCGGCGATCATCACCATCACCGTGCCGAGCAGGATGTGGGTGATCATGTTCTGCCTCTTGATCTTGCCCAGGTCTTTCGCCACGTCGCCTGGCCCCGCCTCCTCGCCGCTCTCCGGGTGAGGATTGATGGAGCTCAGTTCGGCACCGTCCGGATCAGCATCGTTTTCCAGCGTGTCCAACTGTTGAAAGGATTGGTTAAATTCAGGATTTGCATCTACAGAATGATGAAATGAAACGAATGCAGCAGGATTTGTCTCGACAGAGGATGAAGTCGTATGTAGATGAATGTCAGATAATTGCAGCGGCAGATGCAACCCAATCTTGGGACCAAAAGGTGCATCTGCAACCTGAAACAATTCAGATGTACAAGAAGAGGCAGAGACATAGATACCTTGGAGAGCAACGACGAGAGGAAGAGATCCTCCTCATGATCCATGGCGCCCTCCTCATCTTCCCCTTGCTGTCTCTGCTTGCCCCTTTTCTCCTCCAGGAGCCCGTGAATGGCCTCCTGCAGCAGCTCCACCTTCTTCCTCCTTCCCTTCTCCCCACCACCACCACCACCACCTCCGGCGTCTCCTCCGGTGGGCATGCCGACGCCGATTGAATGGGACAAGAGCAGACGCGCAGGAACGGCTGAAAACGAAAGAAAACAGAGGAAGCTGCACGCCCCTTTCCCAATTGGAGGAAAACTATACCAAATTCATGTCGCTGTCGTGGATTCAGAGGGATCCTCCGGGCCCAGACAGGTGTTTCTAAGGCTCCTGCCAAACGGGCGCTGCAACTGGCAATCCAAGCGACGGCGAGATGGGATCGCGAGGTCTGCGGCTGCTGACGGACGGGGTGTGAGGACGGGGGATCCAAAAATGGCGTAGCAGCGGCAGCGGCGGCTGGCCGGAGGTGGCCTTGACGACAGGGCTAAATAGTATAGTTCGCATGTGCGACGTGTGGCGTGGCGACCGCATGGGAACTCGTGCGCGGGCCACATGCTCCTTGCATCGTGCTCGATCTAGGGGCCTCTTTTGTCCGGCGACGTGGCACCACGGGACGGGCAAACGAGAGCAAGGATCTTGAAAAGATTCGTGTGCTTTGGAAGGAAATGTATAACTTTTTAAACACGGTATGGGCGCACGTGCTCATATGAACGTGTATAACACCGTACCCCTATCAGCATTTCAAAGAGACTGAGCCGGCATATCATTTTAAGATTTTACGAAGTCACCATAGACGCCTCGTAGTTGACGGAAATGTCTCCTTCCACTGAACGCGCATCATCGGAAATCCTGTATTCCGTAGGCGCCTCATATCGAGGGGAATGTCTCCTCCCAATGAACGCGCATCACCGAAAATTCTGAAACAAATTCAGGATAAATGCGAGCACCAAGACTTGAATCCTGTTGGACTGGGATACCACTGTCCAACCACAGGATGGTTCGCATGAAAGAAACGTATATTACTTCTCCTGTACCGGTGCATTAGTTTCTTTAGATTGTGCATCGCATTTAAGGTGGATTAGAAAACGAGAGAACTCAATATTTATTTGCTAATTAATACCATTGTATGCAATGAACTGACCACTGCATATCGTATTAGTTAATCCGAAGTCATTGAAAGAATACACGCCTCATATCTCTTATTGATTAATTCCTTTATTTATGTCAATGAAAAAATAAACAAGATGGGAGTTAATGCAACGTGCCTAAGTGTTTTGAAATTATTTCATTTTTGTGATGCGACTAATGCATTCATATGGAGGTAGAAAGTAGAGTAAATTCAGATTTTTATCTCAAGTTTTACGTTTATGACAGATATTACTCTATTTAGCAAAAAAAACTCAGTTTATATCCCATTTAGTGAAACTTGTGTCACAATTTATTTCAGTTTATGTTTCCCATTTCTTCTGCTGACGGGCACTTTGCCTTCGACGGTTGATACAAACAATACCCAAAACTCATTTTAGAATAACCAACAAAGTAGCCCTTATCTGATTGAGTGTACCAGGTTATAAATGTCGCATCGTTCAATTTTAAGAGAAGACAAATTGAGTTATTTTCATTTCAAAGACGTTGTTTTGATAGATTTTGCTTGTGCTTTATTCAGTGTAAAAGTCGCAATCTCTAAAACATAACTCAGAACGAAATGGAAAATTAGTTGATGACATCATCAATCTCACCATGTCTAGGTTCGATTACATCCCTCGGACACTTCATTCATGTGTGGTGTTCCGGGAGCTGTAAGATTTTTTCTAAAATCCTCGAATATTCTCCTCTGCAATCTAATCGTAGAAATTTGATTTTCTTGTTTCATTGATTTTTCTACTTCACTATGAAATTCCTTGATTTTTTCGAATGTTTCAGACTTATATTTCATTAAGTAAATATAACCATCGGATCATATAGACTCTGAAATTTTCTTGATTTTCTACTCAAATCATCTGTGAAAGTAGAGGAACCCACCATGCGCAGCTACACTCATCGGATCATATAGATCTATATGTATGATTTTCCAACAAGTCAGTTGTCCGTCCCATATGGCATGTGAAGAGTGTTTTAGTCATTTTAACTATTAGTCAAGATTCTCAAGTGTCAAAAATTCAAAATCAAATCAATTCAAAAATCCACCGTAATGAAGTTTCTTCATGCGTTTTTTCCAATATGACCCAAACGCCACTGCCACAAACAAGTGGTATTCAAATCATCAGTCTTGCGACACTAAGTGTCAGTGTTATGGATGTATATATTATCATCAAGATTAATAACAAATAACCCCATTCACAACGGGAGTATGGTCATAAAGTACATCATTCGCATAAATCAAAGAACCATTGTCCTTGACGCCGAAACATAATAATAATTATTAAGCTCAAGGTACGCGGGCGATCATATAACTTTCACTCTGAGTTTTATTTTGTTGTCTTTGGCTAGTCATTTAGGCCTTTGTAGTTCTTGCATCGAGTTGTAAATATGAGCAATTAATTTGGTACCCTCGTTACTAACTCCTTAGTCACAACACCTAAGAATTACATTTGTGAACCAGCAAGGAACACATTTTATAACATACATGACACTCATAAGTCATAACTTCATAACTGATATGGACTTTCCAGTCATCTTTTTTCTTTTTTTCTAGGGAATGCCATCATTACTTTATTGAACAGGTAACAAGGTTACTAAATCCTGAACAAGGAAATGTAGGGGATCATCATCGGATCACATCTATGAATAGTGTGGGTTGCCCAGTGTTATTCACATATATATGAATTGTGTGAGTTGACCAGTGCCTTGTGGTAGCCAATAGGTGCCCAAACTGAGCGCCTCAATTACCACAGCAAATATTATTTCAGTTATCATGACACAAGCTTGCCCTACCAAATAGTCTCGGTGGTACCCTTGACAGGGTTTTGGTACAACTCATTTTTCATTCTGCTCTTTGTTCTCCTTTGAAAGTAACTGCATGATGAAGAGCCCAGAACAATTTCTTCTATTCGACAACAATGCCATCCAAATTAGCCCCAGCCTCCCTTTGGACGCCTCTCAAGCCAGAAGCAAGAGACTTGCTCCCCCTAAGAAAAGAAATTGCCAAGAAAATTGATCCAAAAATTACCAAGAAAAGAATTTGCTCGCCGCTCGGCATCAATCAAACCAGGCAGAGTGTTTTTGCCTGTTCTTTTTACTCATTGGCAGATGCCATGAGCATTCAACATGCAACCGGCAAGAGACTTGCTCCCCCTAAGAAAAGAAATTGCCAAGAAAATTGATCCAAAAATTACCAAGAAAAGAAATTGCTCGCTGCTCGGCATCAATCAAACCAGGCAGTGTTTTTGCCTGTTCTTTTTACTCATTGGCAGATGCCATCAGCATTCAACATGCAGCCGGCAAGAAACTGCAATCTGAATAAACCCCCTCCTCAGCTAACTTACATCCCGCATGCGACCAGCAAGAAACTCGGCCTGTTGTTAACTTAACCGAGCAAGATCCTAAAGCTCTCTCTATGTAATCCTGACCCATACGAACGAACGATCCATATATACAACTGGCCTGTCACCAGTACATATCCTCGAGATGATGCTACGGGATATAGCAAAGGGCTGAAACTTCTGAGTCCTCTTCTCCTAAAACTACCCACCTACCCTGACATGCTGCTGCTAAGAAGTTGAAGGGGGCACTGGATTCTGCAGCACCGCATCGAGCTGTGGAGTCGCAGAGATTGTGATGTTCTCATAGGGCTTCTCCTGATTCACGTCTATCAACCCGCGGCTCTTGAGGATCTGCACAAGAGAGGGGTGCGTAGCTTATTAGCATTTATTTATTTACCTTGCAAGACACAAGCAACTGTTGGCAAGAATAAGAATGGAACAAATTTTGCAAATTTACAAAGACGCGCGTTGCAATGAAAGAGGACACGGCATCAAATCACATTGCAGTGAAGAATATTTCTTACTTAAGAATGAAAAATGCGACGGATATGCATAAATATGTCAAGACACTGAGTGATCGATCATTTGTATCAATCCATGCCTTTTATCCAGTTCAATCTTTCAAGAAAAGAACTCAACTAGGAAACATGTTACACAGCAGGCTTACCAGAGTTTCATAGAAGAATCTTGCTGTGGTTTTCCTCTTGCTGCCTTCAAGGGCTTGGCCGAGCGTCACGGGGACATTACTTTGCTCCTGGGACTTCTGGTCCAAGAATAGCTGATGGAGGCACTTTGCTACTGCCCTGAAATAGTGAACCTAGAGAGTAAGTATTACAGGCAGATAAAAGCAGGAAGAATACAAAGGAAAAGCAACAACAATCTTGTTCTCACCTAGTTCTTGTTGAAAGCGGGAAATCTGCAAAAATAATAGTGAGTGTATAAGAATAGGATGACAAAGCACAAACATCAAACAGCACGAGCACAAGCAGTATAAACTACTATAAGTAGTAAACATTACCTTCATCTCTGGCAGCATTCTCTTCATCCATAGGAATATCCTGCAACCAGAGAACATTCTCAAATGAATAAAGTGTGGTGTAAAACCATAATAGAATCTTTTTTCCCACCGAGTTTAGATGTAGACGTTTGCTTACCGCATCTATATCAGCAGTCAATGATTCATTGCGCAATGCACTGTGACTGGTTGATTCATACAATCTCTCTTCTGGCAGCACTGATTCATCTCCATTGACTAGTGTGTTGTTCTTTTCATAGGGTGTTTCATCATTGCATTCACAAACATCTTGACTTTGCTGACTTTGATTGTAGCACCCAACAGGAGTCTGGATGCCATTTGTCAGTTCATCTGGGACACATTCTGTTTCTTCATTTGCAGCTTCCTTGTGGGGATTGTTGGATTCAGCAGGTTCATATGAAAGACACTTCTTTGCTTTAACGGATTCCCCACATGAGGCATCAGCTGTAGTAGAATTAAGGTGCGCTGTAGTCGAATCTGTTAAAATAAGATGGTCAGCTAAGCTGATGACCAAGGTTTGCATCAATAACTGAGCCTGACTAGATGAATGATTGACTTACATTGAATAATTGGCTCCATGAAAGCGCCACATTGAATAATTGGCTCCATGAAAGTATCCTGCAGAGAACGAAATCTTGACTCCCTCCAAATCTGATGGCGAGTGTGAGGCGCCTTCCTTCTTTTGACGACAAGATCCTCTACACCAACCCCGTCTACCATTTCTCTCATCGTGCTGTAGGGGGGCGTTCCAAAAAAAGTATGAATGGGCCATGTATATAGAAATTCAACGTTCCATCTTAAAGAAACCATGCATATCCTATTTAAAGTTCCATTTCACATACTGGATCACCTTAAAGAAGCATGACAATGCAGATCAGCCCCTCCCAATTCTCAAACAAAAAGAGGAAACACCTTAAAGAAGCATGACAATGCAGATCAGCCCCTCCCAATTCTCAAACAAAAAGAGGAAACACCTTAAAGAAGCATGTCAATGCAGATCAGACCACTCCCAGTTCTCAAACAAAAAAAAATGGTTTGCAACATATGGAAGAGCTTGTGCAAGCTAGTTATTTTACTAACCCATTGTGCTGTAGGGGGGATGTTCCAAAAAAAGTAACAATGTTATAGTACGAATGGACCATGTATATAGAATTGTTCCATCATACTGCAGAATCACCTTAAAAAAGCATGAAACATATGGAAGATCTTGTGCAAGCTCTTCCATATTACTAACTCATTTGCACCATACAAACTTCTTAAGCTGATAGAGAAGTTCAAACTGGCTGCTAGGATGCATACAAGCACACAGGAATATGCAATGCAACAGATGAAAGAGCTTGTACAAGCAAGTTACTGTACTTACTCATTATCAAGGATAGTATTCTCATCCCACAACACCCAAACTTTTCTCTTATTGTGTAACCCCCTCCTCCTTTTTCTGGTAACCTGGCGCTTCTCATTTTGAGCAGGTGTTGCAACCACAAATTTTTCTAGTAAATGAGATAAATAAGTCACAAACATGAGCAAGATAATGACAATAAGTAGAATAGGAAACTTCTCACAAAAGTTAACCTGAGGCTCCCTCTCGCAAGGGCTCTGGAGTGGAAGGTTCCAGAGACTCTTGTTCCTCGATGTCAGGAATTTCTACAGATAGTGCTGTGTTCGGTTTTCCTACCGCTAACCCATTTTCTGATTCTTCGACTACAGGATGATTTTCATCAAGATCTGCACACACCACATTCTCCACAGCATTCACAGGTCGTTGCATTTCTTGATTCCTGCATCAATGCATGCTTAATAATGTCAAATTACAATGATAATTTTCAGAATTATCTTGAAGTAAAGAAAGTTTGATGTAACAGAAGAAAGGGAGTAGCAATACTCACTCCGGCAAAGGGGTAGAACAAGCAGGATCACCATTCTCTTCACCATTCACTTCTCTTCTAGCTTTCTTCACCTCCTTGCTTTTCTCTGGAAGGTCACTTGCTTCAGCCATCATATCCATCGCCTCAGGTGGAAGAACACTGTTTCATAGTCTCATATTAGCAAACAGAGAGGAACAAGTCTGCTCTTATGAATGAGTCAGGAGAGGGGGTGATGGTTCATATACTTACTCCTTCACTGGTGTAAAGCAAGCAGGATCAGCATTCTGACTTTCATTTTCAAGTTCATCCCCTATGTTACTCAAGTACAGAAGATCTGTGACTTCATCAGTGGCACTGATCATTTCAGTTGGGATGCTGCATCAAGAGATCAGCTCAGAAATCCACTGGAAGTAATCTTTTAACACCATTAGGTAACATAGCCTATGTACTTACATGCATACTGGCACAACGTAAGCAGAGTCCAGATCAGCATATGGCATCCCCTGATAAGACATCTTAAGTTTTAGTTTCTCAAAACAAGAGGAAGCTGACAGTATTGCATGTCACCAGCTAATGCAAAGGAACAAACGTATCTAAGGCAATTTACAAACTACAAACAAAATGGATACTTAACACCTTAATCGGAGAATTCATGAAACTAATGACACAGGACCATGGTAATCAGGTAAGGTAACACGTGGAACCTACTGTGGTCCCCATCGGTGGTAGAACAGGATCAATCGGTGGAAGGTACATGTCGCTTAAACTGCTGCCTGATGCATGCAAGCTTAGTAATTCTGTCTGCCTGGGAAGTATCGCATTATAGATACATTAGGTGGTAGGCGCGTGCAGTAGGAAACTGCTGCCTAGACTACATAGCATATTTTTGGCAAGCTCCCCAATTTCTTTGTTTCAGATGTTATAAGAAGCATTTCACTCTATGCGCATACATGTCTTGATTATTCAGTGAATGGTAGGAAGGAAGCTGGGTACCTCGTACAAATTTGGCATATGCTGATGTTCATCTTCCAACAAAGTATCTGCACAAAATAATTGAAGGTCATAAATGATTTCTTAGCAATAACAGCAACATCAAGTTGCAGCATTTGCTACCTTGACGAGGCAATTGGTGATGATCATCATTGTCATCCTCTCTGCAGAGGAATTTACAAGGAACAAATGAGACACCACTTCAAGCAACAAAGAAATGAAACTAGTTTACGGCCATGCTTGTTCATTACCTGTCTTCAGGTATCTGCAAATCAAAAGAGTCGAGCTCAAATCTTTTGGGTACGGTGAAGATTGGTGGAAGATCAGCTGGTTCGTCCAATTCTGGGACTTGAACTACAGCAACTCTTTTCGCTCTTCTAGTGTCTTCTTGGTCTAGCACCAATCTTCTTGCACAAGCACCTTTCTTCCCTCGCTTTAGAACTTTCTTCCCTCTTACAGTTGATTCAAAAAACTGATTGCTGTCATAGCAGAGGTATTCCACCTTCTTGCAGTAAATCCTAACAACGCCAAGCAGAAGCAGCCCAAGTATTCTGTATGTGGTTTCAACGTCGGGCAAAATCTTGTCTGCCATGAACAGGAAACGTGTGAGCTAGTCATCACAATACTATTAGAAAGAAAGAAAATACTTGAAAGGCTATGTCTGTCAACAGAAAGACGCAATATTTAACGATATTCAAGCAGTTTCCCAGTGAATTCAATATCGTTATGTAGTTTTTGTCGACATTAAAGTTGGTTCACATGGTATATTCAGTTGGTACCTGAACCTGACACTCAGCTCAGGTTCAGGCCTGGATAACGTAGATTAAAAAAACATATGTGAAAAGTTCTCCCCGGCCAAGAGCCGTGAACCCCAAAGCATCCACAAAGACCGCCCGGTGGCCACCCATAAAAACCCTCCGTTGGCCAAAATGCAAACACCCCATAGTCAGGTTCAAGCTTTTGATCAACAGCCCATCATTCATCTTCTAATAATCTTTAAAAGAAACTGCAATATGTTCCTTTCCCTCCCGAAGGAAATTTGAAACGAAATTTGTGAACAGTGAAGCTTACACTCCACAAGAAGATCAAAAAAGATAGATGTGCACATCGATGCTTCCTAAAATCGAGAAGAAAAAGTTGAATCACCACTCCACCAACCACAACCTAGTAAGGGGGGGGAACCGAAGCCACAAGAGAAAAAGAGTGGTTCTCTCTTGGTCTTCTTTTTCGGGTGAAGAACCAAAGATTCCCCTCCCATCCTTCACTCATCACACTGTAAGGTACTCCCTCCGTTCCAAAATACTTGTCGGAGAAATGGATAAAATTGAATGTATCTATAACTAAAATACGTCTAGATTCATCTATTTCTTCGACAAGTATTTCCGGACGGAGGGAGTACTATAAACCCCCACATAAATAAACCCTCCCAATCTACTGTTCCACTCACCCCACAAATTAGAGACCCGTATTCTCCTCAAGTCCTTAACCAAGCCAGGAAAGAACATGAGACCGCCACAAAAAAGAAGTTTCTTTTCCCCACAAATTGGAGAGATTCCCTCCTAGCTTAGGCCCCAACCAAACCCAAAAAACCCTCGAAACCCCAGAAAAAAGAGGGAGCTTTCGTTGCATTGCAGGAGGTGGATCAGGGGGAGGCAAGTAAGGCGTGGTGTCGCTTACCGACGGAGGAGGCGACGTCGGTGCGCAGGACCTGGTCCCTGGTGAGCGCGGCGACGCCGCGGACGCCCGCCACCCACACCGCGCCCAGCGGGCCCTTCTTGGACAGCATCGTCTTGGAGTAGAACATCGCGCCGTCGCCGGGCACGAGCAGCCGCCGAGCAGACCTAAATCACACTGCAAAAACAAACCAAACCAAATTCCGCAATGAGGCGACGGCCGCGAGGCAAATCGAATCGAGCCAAGAAAAGGGATGGAAGAACCACGCAGCAGCGGAATCAGAGAGCAGACGGGGAAGGCAAAGGCAAGAACTGACCAGAAGCACCGCCGGCAATGCCCTCCGTCGCGGCCGCGGGCGGTGAAGGGGCGGTGCTCGTGCGGGGCGGCGGGCGGCGGCTCCGCGGTCCTCCGGGGGCGGGGGCGGGAGTTGGAGTCGGAACCGGAGCCGGGTGGGGAGGCGGAGGAGGGAGGGAGGGAGTGGGGGTAGAAGTAGAGAGCGGAGGGGAGGCTGGCTTCGAGTGGAAGGAGGAAACCCCAGACGCAGAAGGAGGAGACCGGAGGGGGAGGAACGGCTCGCGGTGGGAAAGGACGGGAGCGCCCCTGGTGCCTATGATATGAGACGTTGGGAATGGGATGGGAGGCTTTCGTTTTGGGAAGTTGCCTATTTTCTTGCTCCTTTTGAATTTCGTGTTTAATCGGTTGCCGTCTTATCGGGGCACGGAAAACGGAACGGTTTCAATGCCCCATGGATTTCTTCTTTGCAACGGTAAGTTTTTGGATTTTGTACCGCGGCACAGAGCTGGAGCCGTTGTGGCTTGCGGTGTGAAAGTGAAAACAAATTATGTGTGCAATTCCCCTCAAAAAAGGAATTTATGTGTGCGGTTTTTGGAAACCGAAATCGACGGGATTATAGACCTACCATCCGATGATTATAGACCGTTGCAGATGTGGCTGCACTCCCTAGGCCTTGTTCAAAACCAAATTACATTTACTGGTTGTTTTTTTTTTTGCTAAAAGAGAATAAAGGCTTTTTTGGGTTTTATTATTTATGCCATCAGTTGTCCCACTAATCTGTTTTGCCACTAGGAATCTCAACTGCTCAAATGTCATCACTTCGTTAGACACATGCTCAAAAATGCCACTGAACATCATTATTGTGATCTCAAATCTCTTTTGACATGTTATAATGACATAAATACCTATAGATCAACATGCCAGCCCTCCCCCCCCATCTCACTACAATAAAGTATGGGGCCCACTTGATCCCAACAGCGTTCTTATTTTCCTAAAAGAAATCGCTTTCTTACTACTCACAAGTGGGGCCACATTTATCATTGTGAGATAGAGAGAACTGAAATGTGGGTCTAGGCTTATTTTTGTCATATTGAACGGTCAACAAGTTTGACATGAAAATAACAATGTCTAATGACATTTTTGAACAAACATCTAACGGAACGATGGCATTTTTCATATATCTAATGGCATTTTTTAGTAAGTGTCTCATGAACCGATGGCATTTTTGAGCGGTTGTAACTTCTAATGGCAAACGTGAGTAGTGGGATACAACTGGTAGCATAAATGATAAAAAACCATTTTTTAACATGTACTCCCTCCGTCCCAAAAATCTTGTCTTAGATTTGTCTAAATACGAATGTATCAAGTCACGTTTTGGCATTAGATACATCCATATCTGGACTAATCTAAGACAAGAATTTTGAGAGGAATGAAGTACATAAATTATAGCACACCCCGTGGAAAAGAAAATTACAACCAAGCCTTTGGGGTTCACCGTGTCCTCTACTTCTAGGACACCGTCATCGCCGCCCCTTCGTTGCCAAAGCCGGCCACACCTTGTATCCAACAGTTGGGAAGTCGTAACTCGTAAGGCTTCAGACTTGGAGAACCAACACCCCAAAGAAGAAGTGCCCGCCACCATAAAAAGGACCACCACCGAGCCAGCACATCCGCCACCATAAAAAGGACCACCACCGAGCTAGCACATCCGCCATCTCATGAACAAGACCTCCACTATCGTCGCAACACAGTGAAAAGGATGCCGATGCAACGGGGTGGAGCCAAGAGAAAAGAGGTTGGTGGTACTAATGCCGCCTTGTCACCAGCACTCCGACAAGCTAGATACACGGCCCAAAAAGAGTGGTGACAAACCATCCTCATGGACTCCTCACCGTCGTCGCCGAGGACGTTGTCACCAAGGTAGGAACAGAGTCGGGGGAACCCCATTCCACCGGTGGCGTCGTCACTTGCATCGGACAAGCTAGATACACTGCCCAAAAAGAGTGGAGACAAACCATCCTCATGGGTTGCTCGATGTCGTTGCCGAGGACATCGTCGCCAAGGTAGAACAAAGCCAGGGGAACCTTATTCCACCGGCATCATTATCGCCGCAAAGGTGGAGTCGGGGAACGATATTCCACCGACGGCGTCATCGACATCGGGAAACAAACGGCAAATGAAGATCCTGGGTTCCCCAACCTCCCGTCACCAAAGGAATGGACCGAAGGGGAGTGGACTTATGGTCCCTCTGGCAAGGAAAGAAGAAGGGGAAAGGTTTGAACGATTTATTTCCCTAGAGTATTATATTAAAACTTTCTAGTTAGCCTATTGAAAAATTCCTTGCTAAATAAATACAAAATTCTTATGAAGGACAAGGTTTTGCAAAAGAAAACTTATGTTGTATTGCATATCAGAAACCTCAATATTCCAATGCTTGGTCAATGAATACTTCGGTTTTGAAAAACCAAAGTTTTCTCTCAACTGGTTTAGGAAAAAAGAAGCATTCAAATACTGCCAAAAACATAATATTGAAGGTACCATGGTTTATAAAACGGTTGTATTTATGTCTAACACAAACAAAACAAAAACCGTGGTTCTTGAGAAAAATTAGTATGCTCCTAATAAAACCTTAGAAACCCGAAATTGCCAAATGCTAATAAATTAGTGGTTTTCTAGCAGATTTCGAGTTGGTCTTTACTGGTTAGATAACCATCGTTTTTTAGTAGGTCCGTAGATGGAAAATACGAAGGAGAACCTGGGTACCAGCGCACTCCATATGTAAAAAAAATAGTGACTCAAACAAAGTTTAAAATTTTCAAATCTCTTTTGGTATAAAACATGATCAAGTATTTTAGTCGTATAAAAAGATTCGTCAAAGAATGACTTCCGTTACATTCTGGATCGAAGATTTGGCAAAGAAACGCTATATACAAGTACTATATAGGCTATATTGTTGTCATAAACTCTTTTTTGCCCTGAAATCAATAGGAATCATTTCTTGTCCAAACTTTGTATATGAGTACAATACCTTATCGTCTTTGATTCCAAACAAGATTTGGAATTTTTTGAATTACTTTTTTTTGCGTATATAGGGTGTGCGGGTACAGGAGATCCCGTCCGTGTGTAGATGCATTGGTGTATTTCTACATCTCAATATGTACTACACTAGCAACCAGTTGCAACAATTTAGGCCGGTCGCATCTGGATGCATAGACAGGTGAAGATTGAATGTCCAAACACATCTGAACAGTACTCGGTGGATCCGCACCGCGGAGCCCTCTGCGGTAATTTTGCTTTGACGGATGACTAGAACCTCGGATGAGCAACGGGACCTAAACCCGAGACGGACAGGATTTGCTAGAGACGGCGAGAGAGAGCTCAGGCGGTGGTCGCCTCATCGGTGCAGACCAGACAGTGTTCCGGGCCACTTGCAAGCCACATACAGGCGGCGAAGTGCTTTGTACGGCCTCGGTGTTTGTTAACTAGCGGGCCCATATGTTCCAGTAAGGCCCTTTGGTTGGTTACCACGTGCACATCACACCTGACAACCACATCTACTCTATCGACAGCAGTGAGTCATGTCGGCGAGAAACACTGTGGTTCCGGGAGGTGTGCACCGCCCAACGAACTGTGATGTGAGAAGGTTCGTGAGCAGACCACATTTTACAATCTCGGATCATCTCCAATAGAATACAAATTAGGAGATGTAAAAATTACATCTTCAAATGTGTATTTTACATCTTAGAAAAAAGACAACTCCAACAGGTGATCTAAATTAGTTAGTGATATAAAAGTGCAACTCTAATAGATGATGCAAATGGAGAGATGGAAATGGCATCGGGGATGAACCGGGAAACGGCAGTGAAGCGGCCGAAAATACGGTCAATTCGCGGCGTGCGGGCGGAGCGGCAGTGTGGTGATGGCTGAGCGGGTGCTTGGCAGTCGGGTGGTGGCTGGGCAAGTGGTGGCTGCGGCGACGACGGAAACAGCAGCAGGGGTGAACCGGCGATGGCTGTGGAGCGGGGGGAAATACGTCCAATTTGCGGCGAAGCGATGGTGGCTGGGCGGGTGCTTGGCCTTCGAGTGGTGGCTACGACAATGGCAAAAACAGGGCAACGAGGGTGGCGAATCAAGGCGGCGGATGAGCGGCGAGGGTGGTTGACGTCCGACGGTGATAGTTTTGCGGGTGAATCGAGGCGGCGGCGGCTGTGCAACAGGCAAGAGGAAGAAGGGAAAGAAAATGAATGGAGGCAGCGGCGGCTGTGCAACAGGCGAGAGGAAGAAGGGAAAGAAAATGAATGGAGGCAGCGGCGGCTGTGCAACAGGCGAGAGGAAGAAGGGAAAGAAAATGAAGGGCAGTTGAGAGTTGGCGCGCGACCACCCTTTTTTCATCTTCTGAAACTGGAATTGCAAATTAGCATCAGAAGGTGTTGTATTTTATTTTACATCATCAAGAGACGGAGATGTAATTATTTTTACATCTACATCATTGAAGTTAGGTTTTGGGGCCTCAGAGATGCAACAATTAGTTACTTTTTCATCTACATCTACTGAAGATGCTCTCACCGTGAAACATTCTTTCGGTAACATATATGCACTCATGTTAGTATTTGATTCTCTAACTAATTAACGAACTATTTACATTTACATGTAATAATCACATCGAGTGTGCGCTGCAGCAGAGAGTAGCATTGCTTCAGTCATCCAGACCGAATTGCCTCTCGGGTTGCGCGTGCTCCTTGCTTAGTCATCCAGACGCTCCACATAGACCTGCAAATAATGGAGTCTACACATCCCCACGCCAATGGGTGAGCAACAAGATTATTCTACTATGGCAGTACGGACGACCCGAACGGATGGTTCCGGAAACTACTCCCTCCATTCCTAAATATAAGTCTTTTTAAAGGTTTTAAATAGACTACAACATACGGATGTAGATTCACTCATTTTGCTTCGTATGTACTCCTTTGTTGAAATCTCTAAAAGGACTTATATTTGGGAACGGAGGGAGTACATGACGAGCTCAGCGGGAGTGCAACAAAGACACGGACTGGCACTGTGGCAGTTCACGTCCAGCGAGCGATACCAGACTGCTCGTTACAAGAGATATATAACATCCAGGAGGCATCTTGCTCTTCCGTAATGTGACGAGCGCAAAAGTGTAACTATGATCCCGGGCACACATGCACCTTGGATAAGCAGTAAAATTCCGAAAAGAAATAGAAAGAAACTAATTAAAAAATTTGTTTTTATCTGACAAATTTGTCGTGACGAAATGGCATTCGTAAGGTCTGGGCAAAAAACAAAGTACTCCAAAACTTTGTCAAATCAAACAAATAAAACGTTTGCATGTGTACCCACCAACAAAAACCCCACTCTACGAGCCTCAGTTATAACAGGTTATAATGTGCTCCCTCCGTTGGTAACTCAAGTCCGATCCAGGGATGTTCTAACTATTTTCTGATTTGAATGTATAGACACATTACAGTGTGTTTGTTCATTCATTTCAGTCTGTATGTAGTCCATATTGAAATATCTACAACATCTTATATTTGTGAAAAGGGAGTAGACCTTAGTTTCTATCTTTCCATTCTGTGTGCCGATACCAATCTTTCTATTCTGCGCGCTGACACCACTGCAACTACGCAAATGTTTATATCGCAAAAACCTACTCCAGCCTTCTGATGGGCGATATGTCATCCGCAAGACAACTGAAACTAAAATAAGAGGCAAACAAATGGGCAACAAATTGACTATCATTCAAAGCAATAGCTTCAACAATAGCTTCACCAACGTCACGCAGAATGAAGCAGCAAGTAGCAATTGAACATTTGTAGTGGCAAGGGCAGCTCACATAAACCCATGACAAGAAAAACACCACTACAAGAACATCGAGAACCATAAGCAGTTATGCATCCAAAAAGAGCATGTCAGAAGTTTGTTCCAAATGTGGACCATCAAAACAACCAGGCTACCATAACCAAATTGGGGAACAGAGAGCACGCAACCCTAGTATTTCAGCCTAATTTTGACCTCCTTCACTAATCTAAATAGCCTCAATTTCGTGGAGATGTGTAAACAATGCCAATGTTGTGGCATTTACATCAGTCAAGGAGGCATTTCGAATAGAAAACGAAGTGTCAGCCATATGGGAAAGGGAGAAATGAAAGTTCAACAAACACCATACTCCATGCAAACAAATAACAGATGACCATCCCCGAAAACAGTTAGATGAATATGGTGCATTAATAAACAAGGAAGGATAGTAAACTGACCAGTGACCACTATGGCTCACTCAAGTAACAGATGAACACACTTCAAGACCTCCCACAAAATTTAGTCACTTAGGTACAACAAAGCTGGCGGCCATCAAGCTTCCTCTTGAAGCAGCCACAGCTTAAGCTGCAGACGTGTCACAGATAGAACAGTTGTAGTAAGTCCAACCAACTCTCTAGTACTTGAGCAGAATGTAAAAGTAGTTATCACCAAATGCAAACAACATAGCAGTGGAGTACATCTTTGGCTACCAATAGCACAGAACAGCACATTTACACACAAAGACGTGGGGGCAAAACTTAACAAGCAAACCACATTGCTCAAGAAGAGATATCCCTGATCTTCGATCTTGTCATGGGAAAGTAACCAGCTTCATAAAACGGACATTGTAGACTAACTACCGGATAGAAATGAAATCCAAGTGCTCCCTTCATGTTCTCAATTTGCTCGGCAAATACATGTGTGCCAAAATGGCACGATAAATATAAAATAGAAAACATCGCAAAGAGTGACTAAAGAAACATAGCATTCTTTACTCGTATCCTAAATCGTAAGACATATGACGCACAGGCATGGAAGAACAACTCAGATAAAGTAATTCTTGGTGAATAATACAATGTCTGTTAGATACTTAGATACTAACAATGAATTGTATACATCATCAAGGTGGAAAAGAGAATACACCCATCCAGGCTGGGTCCTCATTTAAGTCATGTTTTGCACTTTTCTTCGTTCTCTATTGTTCTCTTTTTTTCACCTTTTTTCAGAATTGGGAGTTCTTAACGCTACGAACATGATTAAGATTTTAGACGGTGTTTCTTTATGATCTTTCAGAACATGTATTCATCAATTTTTAATCAGCAATACATCTCTTGAGGTAAACGATTCTTGAATATATTTACCTTTCAAGTTGTATTACAGTCCATGATTTCCTGAAGAAAAGCTAAAGGCATCCTTCCCCTTCGCCACTTTCATTTCTTGCAAACAAAATGCAAAGATCAAAAGAAAAGAGCACTATAGGAGCAGAGAGAGAAAAAATGATAGATTCTTATAATCTTATTGTAAATCCAACACACTGAGCATTGTTTACAACGTACCAATCTGGAATATTTTACATACAGAGGTTCCAAAGGTGAAACAGGTGTAAGTGTGTAGCCAATAAAGCCAACAGGCCAAACCTTACGATGGAGGCAGGTTAGATTTGCTTTCATGATCAATCTGGTCGGAGTGCTAATCCTGTGAAAAGAATTCTATGATGGGCCACAAGTCACTAAGCACAAAGCCTGCTAAAGAACGCTGTCAGTTGCTTGAAGACACCAAGAAGATCTGATACTTCATGTCCATGGCACATCTCACCTCAGAAGCCATCTGACCTCACTGATTCAGGTTGAAGCATAGCAGTCAGTACGAACAAAACCCAAGCAAGCGGTTTGAGCTCAGCCGAAAAGGCCACGGTTGCCTTTTGCTTGCAGTTCTTTCAACCGTTGCTCCTCTAGAGGATCAGGACTCTTCATATACCGTCTGGTACGCCTGTATGTTTTATATAACATTAGATATAAATGGACTATTGAACATGAATGTTTATAAGCATAGGATATGCAAAACTAATGGGTAAAAAAACTACCTGTCCAGTTCGTTTAGAGCTGGAAATGTTGGCATGAAGTCCTTCGACTTAGGTAGAGGTACTTCACTGAACCATGGATGCTCTAATGCAGCCTCAGCTGATATACGCTGTACAGGAAAATCAAGTGTCCTTAGTCAGTAATATAAATGACAATGAAGCGTAAAAAAATGACAATGCAAGATTCGTGTAGTCACGAGTCCCATTGAAGGGTATTAATTTTACCTTCGCAGGATCATAAGTTAAGAGCTTATTCAACAGATCAAAACCAGCTTCAGATAGGTTTGGACGCCCAGAAAAAGACGCAGCTGGGAACTTATCCCTTAATCTGTTGTACCTGAAGAAGAAAAAAATCAAAATATGATGCAATCGTACAATCATATACGCTCAGTGGAGAAACAACAAAAGCAGGTATAAGAAACATACGGTTGTTTAACAAAGTTGACTTTGACACCAGGTAACTTGGCATAACCAGGCCATATCTTCTCGTTAGGTGTGCCAAGTGTTCTAAATATCTACAAGAAAAGTAGCTTCACCATAAGCTATCATTGAATACATATCTATATCAGCGGCTATAGCTATCAGCAACATAGAAGAATATGCACTGTAAGACATGCATGGAAAGCATACAAAAGACAAATGGAGTACCTTGTCTAGCTGTTCAAACTCTGTTTTTCCATTGAACAGTGGTTCTTTGGCGAGAAGCTCTGCCATAATGCAGCCCACGGACCACATGTCAATAGCAGTAGAGTATTCCTTTGTTCCTAGCAATAGTTCAGGTGACCTGTGGCCAAGGAGGAGAAACAGACGTTAGTGTGATTTATAAATATAAAAGAACTTACAGTGAAAATTTAAGGTAGTCAAAGCGCTGCTGTGGAATCTGATGTTGGCTGGTGACCTACCTGTACCACAAAGTCACAACCAATTGAGTATAAGGTTTTAGTGGGCTCCCATATTGACGAGACAGTCCAAAATCACATATTTTCAACTCACCACGGTTATTCAGCAATAGATTTGAAGTCTTCAAATCCCTGAAATAAATGAGATGCATATCATCAGTACATAGTCAACAGGAACCTGGTTATATAAAGAACAAAAGGTAAGCTAGCCATTACCTATGAAGTACCCAATTGTCATGAAGATATTTTACACCCTCTAATAGCTGAAGCATTAAGCATTTGACCTCACTTTGGGTATATGGCTGCTTCATTGTCTCCATGACACCCTTAAGATCATGCTCCATGTACTCCATCACCATAAAAATACTATCAAGACTACTGCCAACTACTACTTCCTTAACGTCGACAATTGAAGGGTGATGGAAAGATAAAAGGATGTTGATTTCCCTAAGAGAGGTCAACGGGAAACCTTCTCTCTCCTTTTCCATCTTGACCTTCTTCAATGCAACAATCTCAGCAGTCTTCTTATCCTTTGCTCGATATACAACACCATAGGTGCCTTCATTAATCTTGTTGAGCCTCTCAAACACATCAACACTTCTGCAACCTTGCAGCATATTGATACATCGATGAGCCGGCTTCACTGGCTCAGGGGTTTCAGACCTGCGCACTTCATCCTCCGAATCAGAAGATAGAAGATTAGCTGAACCATTAACACTAGCCTCCCCTCTATCAACATCCATGTAGTCACCTTTACCTAATTCCAAATCTTCCTTCTCGTCGTTACCCATTCTCCCTGAATCAGATGACCTTGACATGGTTCTCCGTCCAGAGATATCACTGGTCACAACCTCCCCAAGTTCTGGAGTAGGAGTCTTCTTACCCTGCCCCAGCTCAGCGGAATCTGCAGGAGATAAGCCTTTCTTCTTCCTCAGTGTTACACCCTCCTCGTCGTCATCGTTAGCACCTGCCCACCTTGAAGTTGATATGTTCCTCATTGTTGGGTACTCCTCTTCCTCCTTTACTTTACTCTCCTCTTCCTCCTTTACTTTACTCTCCTCTACCTCAAGCACTTTACTATCCTCCAGCTCGCGCAACTGCTCAGTGTTGTCAATATCAACAGCAAGGTCCACATCCATTGGTGAATTCTCCACGACCAACCTCTCTGGGATGTGCCCCTGTGGAGGCAGGGGGGGAGGGGGAGGGAGTTGAGCAGAAGAGGACTCCACCACTTTCTTGTCACTTGCTGTATCAGCAGATGCGGATTCCACCACTCCCTTCACAGTCACTGCACCAGAATGTAACGGCGGCGGCTTTGGGCTATCCCTGTCCCAAATTATTGGCGAAAATTTCCTCTTTTTGCTGGGCGAAGGGGCAGCAGGTGCCCTCACCGCCACCTCGCCCTCCCTGCTAGAACTGGACATGGTGTTCTCCCCCGCCGCTCTGCCTGACCTCCCACCAGAGTCGTCTGACGCGCTCCCGCTGAGCACCTCGCCGGGCTCCCGGTCCCCAAGCCTGGTGGAGAGGCGGCTTTTGGGCGGGTGCGAGCGGCGGTGGCCATAGCCGTTGGAGAATTCCCTGCCACCGCTGCTGCGCCCGCCCTCGCGGCGGCGGTCGGCGTCGCTCCGGTGGCGGCCGCCGAGGCTCTGGCTCCTCCTGGCAGCCTCGGCGTCGGGCTCCCGCTCCCTGGCCTCGTAGTCCCTGTACCCTCCGTGGCGCCCGGCGGCCATGAGCGCGAAATCCGAGCAGCGGAGGAACCCGAGCGAATCGCCCCCGCCCCCGGAATTCCGCGGCCAACCCTAGATCCGTACCAAAACCTAGAAAAACTGCGGCGCGATTCGGACCTGGGGCTGGGGTTTGGATCTGACCTCGGGTTCGAGCGGCCGCGTGGGGCGCGTGGCCTCCGGCCGGGGTGGTGGTTGCGGTGGCGGCGGCGGCAGGAGGATTCCGCGAGGGGGGCGATGTGGGGGGTGGTGTGGTGCGGCGGAGCGAATAGGATGGGGAGGGAGGGGGAGTCGGGGACGGAAGCGAGCGAGCGGGTAGGCGCCGCTTCGCGTTGGTGCGGGGCCGCGGCCGGCTTTGCGGCTTTCCCTTTCTGGACTTGGGAAACCCGCGGGCTCCTCTTGGACGTGGTTTCGCAGGTGGATGACAGGTGGGGACAGAGGCTGCGGGAGGTTGGTGGGTCCAGGCAGGAGATGGTTTTGTTGGAAACATGCTTCATCAAAGGATTCCGGGGTAGGAGTTGGGCAAATTTTCGTGTTTTTGACCCTTTTGTGGTCTGAATTAGGGATCTGACCCCTCTTTGATTTTTTTTTAAATCTGACCCTTTTGCTACCGTCACAAGTCTCGGTGGTAAGGTGAGGCAACCTACCGTCAGGGATTTTGGCGGTAGTATGGACGGCCCGCTGCCGTTACCTTAACGGCCAGCGCAACACCCCACCGCCGAGCTGTCGGGCGGTAGGGTCGTGGGTTTAGGTTTTTACAAGTTTTAGTGTTCGTTTCTTTTGTAAAGTTTTATCACAAGTTTCACATAGTTTCATAAATAGCAAAATATAAGCTCACATATTAATAAAGGTTTCACATGGCAAATATCAAACAGTTACACATGGCTTCACAAGTACTCCCTCCGTAAACTAATATAAGAGCGTTTAGAATACTAAAGTAGTGATCTAAACGCTCTTATATTAGTTTACAGAGGGAGTAGCAAATAGCAAACTTATCCACATAGTTTGACAACCCCAACTAACGCAAGTAGTTTCGCAAAAAGCTTTCGCAAAGCCAACAACCGGTGCAACAAGTTCTTAAGACAAGTTTAAAGAGCGGGGAGACATCTTCAGAGCTCCTCGTATGTTAGGCATGGCCGTTGTAAGTGCATCTAGTGCCCCTTAGTGATTTTGGTGTATTGATGACTTATAGGTTAAGGGACTAATGTGTTTACGAGTGTATACAGGTCTATAAGTCTATGAGGAGTTTGATATTTACACAGAAAGTCGACCCTTAAAAATGAAGTTTTTCGACTGAAGACTTTGGATTTCTGAAGACTTTCTGGAAATTTTGATAGTGAAGAAATTGGTGTGACCTTGAAGACATGTTAGTCATACGAGGAACATGAAGCGTGAAGACTTTTGTTTTTGTAGTTTCATTTTCTCTTTCTTGAGTCATAGGAAACACCGTACTGTTAAAGGGGGTCGAGGAAATACTAAGGAAAAATTTCCATGTGATTCTCAACTCAAAATCCTACACCTACCAATCCCTTCGAGTGAAGCCATTGGAAATCTCATACAGTTCAGTCATATTCTTCAGTGACAGAGACGAAGTTCTCCTGGTCTCTGAGGAATTTGTTCTGACTAAGGAGTTAGGAATTCGCCAGTGCGGACTGCCTACACAGTGAGGAACATGATAGCCCTGAGGAATTTGATACTCAAATTTCCGACCGTTGTTGTGCCTTGTGCCAGCTGTCCCAAAAATATCGTATCCACCTAACAGTCATATCATTGAAGGGCATTTATGTCTTATCATGTCGAGCTGCTCCCTAGGCTATAAATAGCCGCCCCCTACAACCACTAGCTGGTTGGCTGCTCCGAGAGAAACTGACACTTGTCATTTGAGAGCAACCCATCCTCCGAGGACTTTGAGCGAAAATCATTGAGTGAGGAAACCAAACCCAAAGTGATTGAGCATCACTGAAGAGATTGATCCTACGTGGATCCGACGCTTGTTACCTTTGAAAAATGTGCTTCTTCCAGGCGGTTAAGCGTCATGGTCTAGAGCATCCAAGAGGAATTGTGGATCGCCGAGTGACCGAGTTTGTGAAGGTTCGGAAGTCACCTGAAGACTTACCACGAGTGATTGGACGAGGTCTATGTGACCTTAGTTCAAGGAGAATATGGTGAGGACTAAGTGTCCTGGACGGTGTGTTCAGGACTGGGTGTCCGGGACTGTGTGTCCTCAGGTTTAAATACCTAGCCGCTCCAACTAGATGTACAACTGAGACAACAGTTGGAACTGGTCTACCAAATCATTGTCTTCACCAAACCAACTGGTTCTATTTTCTCAACTCTTTCATTTCCTCAAACTGTGTTGTGAACTTGTTCATATCTGTGTTTGAAGACTTTGACTAAAGACTTTCTCAATTTCCTCAGTTCAATTTCTTCAGTCTGTTTGTCTTCATCCTGTGCTATCCTGTGATTATGCTTTCTGTACTCTGTGCTTGTATTCATTTCATCACGATGACCATGCTTGTGTTCTGTTATGTTTACTTTTGAGTACTTATTCCGCTGCTAGTAGTTCTTTGCTAAGGAATTTCCTCGCCAGCAAATTCCTCAGTGAAGAATTCATAAAAATCGCCTATTCACCCCCTCTAGTCGATATAACGCACTTTTAATTGGTATCAGAGCAAGGTACTCCCTTGTTCTGTATGATTTTGGTTTAACCACCTGGAGTTTAAGTTATGTCGACCGCAGGTATGATCAAGGTCTCTGCAGGGTGTCCTACCTTTGACGGGACGGACTACCCCTACTGGAAGATTAAGATGCGAATGCATCTTGAGGCAATTGATAACGATCTCTGGTACGTTGTGGAAAATGGTGTTCCCTTAGTCACACCTTCTCTGAATGCTGCTGATGTGAAGAGATTCAAGCAACTTGACTCTCAAGCGAAGAAAATCATATGTGGCCATCTGAGCAAAGAACAGTATGGAAGAGTGAGTGCTTTGAAAACTGCTAAGCTTATCTCGGATAGGCTGTCCAAAGTCAATGAAGGAGTCTCAACACAGCGTGACTCTCGAGTTGATGTTCTTCGCAATCTCTTCAACCGCTTCAAAAGACTCGACAATGAAAATGTTCAACAAACCCTCGATCGCCTCACTGACATCTCAAATGAGCTTCAAGCGCTTGGTGCCACTAACATCACCGATCATGAGGTGGTGAAGAAATTGCTGAGATCGCTTGATTCCTCATTTGATACTCTGGCATTGATGATACAAGAACGTGCTGATTACAAGTCACTTGATCCTGCTGATATCCTCGAGAGGCTAAATATTCATAAGTTACAGCTTGATGAGAAGAGAGATCTCTATGGTTCGAGCTATGACAGATCACGTGCCCTGAAGGCCAAGGCAGTGTCTGAATCTGAAGATGAAGATTCTGGCAGCAGTCTTGGTGATCCTGAAGAACTAAGCCATGAGCTAGCACTACTCGTGAAGAAATTTCAGAAGTTCTCAAGACGTGGTCGCTTTGTAAAACCTTCAAGGAGCAATGATTCTTCATCTAGTGACTACGAGAAGAGGCTTTGCCACAAATGCAAGAAATCTGGACACTACATTCAAGATTGTCCTCAATGGGAAAAGGAATCAAAGAAGAAGAAATACAAGGATTACAATTCCGATGATGCAAAGAAAAAGAAGAAATCCTCAAAATCTTCATCATCAAAATCCTTGAAGTCTTCGTCTCGCAAGAAGAGCAGCTCCAAGAAGGGTCGGGCATTCATTGGCAAGGAAATGGACTCTGAGGCTGAATCTGAGGAGCATGAGGAAGAGGAGGCATCTAAGGAGTCCGAGTCTGGTGTGGTGAATCTAGCTCTCGCTACTGCATTCGTCAGCAAGTCTATCTTCAACTATGAAGAAACTGACCTCACCAACAAGGCTGATGAAGGCAATGATGACTACGCTCCCACCTATTGCTTCATGGCAAAGGGTGCCAAGGTACTCAAATATACCTCCTCTGAATCTAGTGAGAATGAATCTGATGAAAACCTCAAACCTAACTACTCTGAACTTGCTAAGATTGTTGTGAAACAACAAAAGGCTTTTGAAAAGGTTCAAAACATGCTAGACAAAAGTGATGATATGTTGGGTATTCTTTTAATTATTACTACTACAAGCATGGAAAGTAAACTAACTACAAGCTACAACTAATTTTTTATGTTTTTCTTAAGGTTTTTCAAACACACAAGAAGAAAGCGAGAAAAAGAAAATAAACTAGCATGGATATTACAATGAAAAAGTATGAGCATCGACAACTAGAATGAGTGTGCGAACATGAATGTAATGTCGGTGAGAAATACGTACTCCCCCAAGCTTAGGCTTTTGGTTGTCCTTGAATTTTTCCTTGTGGTGCCTTGGGCATCCCCAAGCTTAGGCTCTTGCCACTCCTTATTCCAAAATCCATCAAATCTTTACCCAAAAACTTGAAAACTTCACAACACAAAACTTCAACAAAAAATCTTATGAGCTCGGTTAGTATAAGATAATAAACCACCAATTTAAGGTACTGTAATGAACTCATTCTTCATTTATATTGGTGTTAAACCTACTGTATTCCAACTTCTCTATGGTTCATACCCCCCGATACTACTCATAGATTCATCAAAATAAGCAAACAACACACGAAAAATAGAATCTGTCAAAAACAAGACAATATGTAGCAATCTGATTTGTTCGAATACTTCTGGAACTCCAACAATTCTTCAAAACTAGGACAACCCGGATAATTTGTATATTGATCTACTGTAAAAGAGTTGGCATTTTATCACGTTCTGGTTAATTTTAACAATTATTTTCATGAGTGCAAAGTTTCTGTCTTTTTCAGCAAGATCAAACAATTGTCACCCAAGAAGATCCTATTGGTTCTACTTGGCACAAACACTAATTAAAACATAAAAACACATCTAAACAGAGGCTAGATGAATTATTTATTACTAAACAGGAACAAAAAGTAAGGGACAAAAATAAAATTGGGTTGCCTCCCAACAAGCGCTATCGTTTAACGCCCCTAGCTAGGCATTTTTTTATTGCAAGGATAATTCAGAAAACAAACAGAAAATACTATTTTTGCTTTATTTATTTCAAATAACAGAAAGTAAAAGGAGGGTACAGAGAGTTGTGCTTTCTAACTTCATCCATCTCATGCTCATCAAAAGGAATCCACTAACAAGGTTGATCAAGTCTTGTTAAGAAACTCATTCCGAATCGCATGAAACCGGAGAATTTTCGAATAGCACTAGGTTATCTCAACGGGGATATGAACATCCCCAACAATAAGAATACCATATTCATTTTTGACAGTAGGAAGAGGAAATTCAAAACCTCCAATAGTAATCGTTGGAATTTTTTCAATAGAATTGATATTGTGGACTTGAGGTTGTTTCCTCGGAAAGTGTACCGTATGCTCATTACCATTAACATGAAAAGTGACATTGCCTTTGTCGCAATCAATAACAGCACCTGCAGTATTCAAAAAGGGTCTACCAAGGATAATCGACATACTATCGTCCTCGGGAATATCAAGAATAACAAAGTCCGTTAAAATAGTAACATTTGCAACCACAACAGGCACATCCTCACAAATACCGACAGGTATAGCAGTTGATTTATCAGCCATTTACAAATATATTTCAGTAGGTGTCAACTTATTCAAATCTAGTCTATGATATAAAGAGAGAGGCATAACACTAACACCGGCTCCAAGATCACATAAAGCAGTTTTAACATAGTTTCTTTTAATGGAGCATGGTATAGTTGGTACTCCTGGATCTCCTAGTTTCTTAGGTATTCCACCTTTAAAAGTATAATTGGCAAGCACGGTGGAAATTTTAGCTTCCGGTATCTTTCTTTTATTTGTAACAATTTCTTTCATATACTTAGCATACGGATTCATTTTAAGCATATCAGTCAAACGCATACGCAAAAAGATAGGTCTAATCATTTCAGCAAAGCGCTCAAAATCCTCATCATCTTTTTCTTGGATGGTTTAGGAGGAAAAGACATGGGTTTCTGAACCCATGGTTCTCTTTCTTTACCGTGCTTCCTAGCAATGAAGTCTCTCTTATCATAACGTTGATTCTTTGATTATGGGTTATCAAGATCAACAACATGTTCAATCTCTACATCATTATTATTGCTAGGTTGAGCATCAACATGAACATCATCATTAACATTATCACTAGGTTCATGTTCATTACCAGATTGTGTCCCAGCATCAAAAATAGAAATATCATTGGTATTCTCAGGTGTGTCTACAACAGGTTCACTAGAAGCATGCAAAGTCCTATCATTTTTCTTTTTCTTCTTTTTAGAAGGACTAGGTGCATCAACATTAGTTCTCTGAGAATCCTGCTCAATTCTCTTAGGGTGGCCCTCAAGATACAAATGTTCCTGAGTCATTTTACCCCCTCTAGTCATGACTCTAACAGTATTATCATTTTTCTTATATTTAATTCATTGAGCAAATCATTCTGAACTTTAAGAACTTACTCTACTTGAGTGGTAACCACAGAAGCATGTTTACTAATGATTTTAACTTCACCTTTAACTCTAGACATATAATCACTCAAGTTTCAATCATATAAGCATTGTGTTTCAACTGTCTACTAACATAAGCATTGAAGTTCACTTGTTTAACAATAAAATTATCAAACTCATCTAAGCATTGGCTAACAGACTTATAATGAGGAATATCACCTTCATCAAATCTATAGAGAGAATTTACCTTTACTACCTGTGTCGGGTTATCAAGACCATGTATTTCTTCAACAGGTGGTAAATTCTTAACATCTTCCACTTTAATACCCTTTTCTTGCATAGATTTCTTTGCCTCTTGCATATCTTCAGGACTGAGAAAGAGAATGCCCCTTTTCTTCGGAGTTGGCTTAAGAGTTGGTTCAGGAAGTGTCCAATTATTTTCATTAGTCAACATATTATTCAATAGCAATTCAACTTGATCAACTGTTCTTTCCCTGAAAACACAACCAACACAACTATCCAGGTGGTCTCTAGAAGCATCGGTTAGTTCATTATAAAATATATCAAGTATTTCATTTTTCTTGAGAGGATGATCAGGCAAAGCATTAAGTAATTGGAGAAGCCTCCCCCAAGCTTGGGGGATACTCTCTTCTTCAATTTGCACAAAATTATATATTTCCCTTAAAGCAACTTGTTTCTTATGAGCGGGGAAATATTTAGCAGAGAAGTAATAAATCATATCCTGGGGAATACGCACACAACCAGAATCAAGAGAATTAAACCATGTTTTAGCATCACCCTTTAATGAGAACGGAAATAACTTAAGGATATACTAGTAGCAAGTTTTCTCATCATTAGTGAACAGGGTGGCTATATCATTCAATTTAGTAAGATGTGCCACAACAGTTTCAGATTCATAGCCATAAAAAGGATCAGATTCAACCAAAGTAATTATCTCAGGGTCGACAGAGAAATCATAATCCTTATCAGAAATATAGATAGGTGAAGTAGAAAAAGCAGGGTCATATTTCATTCTAGCATTCATAGATTTTTCTTTCAACTTAGCTAATAATTTCTTAAGATCATATCTATCATTGCAAGCAAGAAAGTATCTAACAGTTTCTTCATCCATAACATAACCCTCAGGCACAACACGCAATTCATATCTAGGGGGAGAATCTTCATCATCACTTTCATCAATATTATCAGTTTCAATAATTTCATTCTCTCTAGTCCTAGCAAGTTGTTCATCAAGAAATTCACCTAGTGGCACAGTAGTATCAAGCATAGAAGTAGTTTCATCATAAGTATCATGCATAGTAGAAGTGGCATCATCAATAAAATGCGACATATCAGAATTAATAGCAGAAGCAGGTTTAGGTGTCGCAGGTTTACTCAAAACAGAAGGTGAATTAAGTGCAAAGCTAAATGGCAATTCCTTACCTTCCCTCGTTGTTGAGGGATAAATTTTGGTTTTCTCGTCTTTCAAGTTCCTCATAGTGATCAGCAAATATAAATCCCAAGTGACTCAAAGAATAGAGCTATGCTTTCCGGCAACGGCGCCAGAAAATAGTCTTGATAACCCACAAGTATAGGGGATCACAACAGTTTTCGACGGTAGAGTATTCAACCCAAATTATTGATTCGACACAAGGGGAGCCAAAGAATATTCTCAAGTATTAGCAGTTGAGTTGTCAATTCAACCACACCTGGATAACTTAATATCTGCAGCAAAGTATTTAGTAGCAAAGTAGTAACGGTAACGGTGATAAAAGTAACAGTAGTAGTTTTGTAGTAATTGTAACAGTGGCAACGGAAAGGTAACTCAGCAGAAAACAATATGTGAAAAGCTCGTAGACATTGGATCGGTGATGGAGAATTATGTCAGATGTGATTCCTCATGCAATAGTTATAACATAGGGTGACACAGAACTAGCTCCAATTCATCAATGTAATGTAGGCATGTATTCCGAATATAGTCATACATGCTTATGGAAAAGAACTTGCATGACATCTTTTGTCCTACCCTCCCGTGGCAGCGGGGTCCTATTGGAAACTAAGGGATATTAAGGCCTCCTTTTAATAGAGTACCATACCAAAGCATTAACACTTAGTGAATACATGAACTCCTCAAACTACGGTCATCACCGGTAAGTATCCCGATTATTGTCACTTCGGGGTTAACGGATCATAATACATAATAGGTGACTATAGACTTGCAAGATAGGATCAAGAACTCACATATATTCATGAAAACATAATAGGTTCAGATCTGAAATCATGACACTCGGGCCATAGTGACAAGCATTAAGCATAGCAAAGTCATAGCAACATCAATCTCAGAACATAGTGGATACTAGGGATCAAACCCTAACAAAACTAACTCGATTACATGGTAAATCTCATCCAACCCATCACCGTCCAGCAAGCCTACGATGGAATTACTCACGCACAGCGGTGAGCATCATGAAATTGGTGATGGAGGAAGGTTGATGATGACGACGGCGACGGATTCCCCTCTCCGGAGCCCCGAACGGACTCCAGATCAGCCCTCCCTAGAGAGATTAGGGCTTCGCGGTGGCTCCGTATCGTAAAACGTGATGAATCCTTCTCCCTGATTTTTTTCTCCCAAACGTGAATATATAGAGTTGGAGTTGAGGTCGGTGGAGCACCAAGGGGCCCACGAGGCAGGGGGCGCCCAGGGGGGTATGCGCGCCCCCCACCCTCGTGGACAGGGTGTGGGCCCCCTGGCCTTGATTCTTTCGCCAGTATTTTTATTGATTCCAAAAATATTCTCTGTGAAGTTTCACGTCATTTCGAGAACTTTTATTTCTGCACAAATAACACCATGGCAATTTTGCTGAAAACAGCGTTAGTCTGGGTTAGTTCCATTCAAATCATGCAAGTTAGAGTCCAAAACAAGGGCAAAAGTGTTTGGAAAAGTAGATACGATGGAGACGTATCAACTATCATTATCAACTTTGCATCTTTTGGCATCAATATTATGACTATGTGTATCACTACGATCGAGATTCAATAAACCATTCACCTTGGGTGTATGACCACAGAAGGTTTTGTTCATGTAAACAGAATAACAATTATTCTTTGAGTTAAATGAATAACCGTATTGCAATAAACATGATCCAATCATATTATGCTGAACGCTAACACCAAATAACATTTATTTTAGGTTCAACACTAATCCCGAAGGTAAAGGGAGTGTGCGATGGTGATCTTTATCAACCTTGGAATCACTTCCAACACACATTGTCACCTTGCCCTCAACTAGTCTTTGTTCATTTTGTAACTCCTATTTCGAGTTACTAATCATAGCAATTGAACCAGTATCAAATAACCAGGGTCTACTATGAACACTAGTATAGTACACATCAATAACATGTATATCATATATACTTTTGTTCACTTTGCCATCCTTCTTATCCTCCAAGTATTTGGGGCAGTTCCGCTTTCAGTGACCATTTTCTTTGTAGTAGAAGCACTCAGTTTCAGGTTTGAGTCTAGCTTTGGGCTTCTTCATGGGAGTGGCAACTTGCTTGCCATTCTTCTTGAAGTTCCCTTTCTTTCCCTTGCCCTTTTACTTGAAACTAGTGGTTTTGTCAACCATCAACATTTGATGCTTTTCTTGATTTCTACCTTCGTCGATTCAGCATCACGAAGAGCTTGGTAATTGTTTTCATCATCCCTTGCATATTATAGTTCATCACGAAGTTCTAGTAACTTGGTGATAGTGACTAGAGAACTCTGTCAATCACTATTTTGTCTGGAAGATTAACTCTCACTTGATTCAAGCGATTGTAGTACTCAGACAATCTGAGCACATGCTCACTGGTTGAGCTATTCTCCTCCATCTTGTAGGCAAAGTACTTGTCAGAGGTTTCATATCTCTCGACTCGGGCATGAGTCTGAAATACCTATTTCAGCTCTTGGAATATCTTATATGCTCCGTGGCGTTCAAAACGTTTTTGAAGTCCCGGTTCTAAGCCGTAAAGCACGACACACTAAACTATCAAGTAGTTATCATACCGAGCTTGCAAAACGTTCATAATGTCTGCATTTGCTCCTGCAATAGGTCTGTCACTTAGCGGTGCATCAAGGACATAATTCTTTTGTGCAGCAACGAGGATAATCCTTAGATCACGGATCCAACCCGCATCATTGCTACTACCATCTTTCAACTTATTTTTCTCTAGAAACATATCAAAAAATAAACGGGGAGCTACATCGCGAGCTATTGATCTACAACATAGTTATGCCAATACTATCAGGACTAAGTTCATGATAAATTGAAGTTCAATTAATCATATTGAGGGAGTCCTGGACAAAGGGGTCCTTGCTACCTCTTGAGCACTGCGTTGGTTTTCCCTTGAAGAGGAAAGGGTGATGCAGTAAAGTAGCGTAAGTATTTCCCTCAGTTTTTGAGAACCAAGGTATCAATCCAGTTATTATTTATTTCCTTATATCATGATAAATGTTTATTATTCATGCTAGAATTGTATTAACCAGAAACATAATACATGTGTGAATACATAGACAAACAGAGTGTCACTAGTATGCCTCTACTTGACTAGCTCGTTGATCAAAGATGGTTATGTTTCCTAACCATAGACATGAGTTGTCATTTGATTAACGGGATCACATCATTAGGATAATGGTGTGATTGACATGACCCATTCCGTTAGCTTAGCACTTGATCGTTTAGTATGTTGCTATTGCTTTCTTCATGACTTATACATGTTCCTATGACTATGAGATTATGCAACTCCTGTTTATCGGAGGAACACTTTGTGTGCTACCAAATATCACAACGTAACTGGGTGATTATAAAGGTGCTCTACAGGTGTCTCCAAAGGTACTTGTTGGATTGGCGTATTTCGAGATTAGGATTTGTCACTCCGATTGTCGGAGAGGTATCTCTGGGCCCTCTCGGTAATGCACATCACTTAAGCCTTGCAAGCATTGCAACTAATGAGTTAGTTGCGGGGTGATGTATTACGGAACGAGTAAAGAGACTTGCCGGTAACGAGATTGAACTAGGTATTGAGATGCCGACGATCGAATCTCGGACAAGTAACATACCGATGACAAAAGGGAACAATGTATGTTGTTATGCGGTCTGACCGATAAAGATCTTCGTAGAATATGTGGGAGCCAATATGAGCATCCAGGTTCTGCTATTGGTTATTGACCGGAGACGTGTCTCGGTCATGTCTACATAGTTCTCGAACCCGTAGGGTCCGCACGCTTAAAGTTTCGATGACAGTTATATTATGAGCTTATGAGTTTTGATGTACCGAAGGAGTTCGGAGTCCCGGATGAGATCGGGGACATGACGAGGAGTCTCGAAATGGTCGAGACGTAAAGATCGATATATTGGACGACTATATTCCGACATCGGAAAGGCTCTGAGTGATTCGGGTATTTATCGGAGTACCGGAGAGTTACGGGAATTCACCGCGGAGTATATGGGCCTTATTGGGCCATACGAGAATAGAGGAGAGAGGCTAAAAGGAAGGAGGTGCGCCCCCCCTCTGGTCCGAATTGGACAAGGGGTGCAACCCACTTTTCCTTCTTCCTCTCCCCCTCTTTCCTTCTCTCCTACTCCAACAAGGAAAGGAGGAGTCCTACTCCCGATGGGAGTAGGACTCCCCCCTTGGTGCGCCCTCCTCCTAGGCCGGCCGCCTCCCCCCTTGCTCCTTTATATACGGGGGCAGGGGGCACCCCATAGACACAACAATTGATCATTTGATCTTTTAGCCGTGTGCGGTGCCCCCCTCCACCATAGTCCACCTCGATAATACTGTAGCAGTGCTTAGGCGAAACCCTGCATCGGTAGAACATCATCATCGTCACCACGCCGTCGTGCTGACGAAACTCCCCCTCAACACTCGGCTGGATCGGAGTTCGAGGGATGTCATCGGGCTGAACGTGTGCTGAACTCGGAGGTTCCGTGCGTTCGGTACTTGATCGGTCGGATCATGAAGACGTACGACTACATCAACCGCGTTGTGCTAATGCTTCCGCTTTCGGTCTACGAGGGTACATGGACAACACTGTCCCCTCTCGTTGCTATGCACCACCATGATCTTGCGTGTGCGTAGGAATTTTTTTGAAATTACTATGTTCCCCAACAGTGGCATCCGAGCCAGGTTTTATGCGTTGATGTTATATGCATGAGTAGAACACAAGTGAGTTGTGGGTGATATAAGTCATACTGCTTACCAGCATGTCATACTTTGGTTCGGCCGTATTGTTGGATGAAGCGACCTGGACCGACATTACGCGTACGCTTACGCGAGACTGGTTCTACCGACGTGCTTTGCACACAGGTGGTTGGCGGGTGTCAGTTTCTCCAACTTTAGTTGAACCGAGTGTGGCTACGCCCGGTCCTTGCGAAGGTTAAAACAGCACCAACTTGACAAATTATCGTTGTGGTTTTGATGCGTAGGTAAGAACGGTTCTTGCTAAGCCCATAGCAGCCACGTAAAACTTGCAACAACAAAGTAGAGGACGTCTAACTTATTTTTGCAGGGCATGTTGTGATGTGATATGGTCAAGACATGATGCTAAATTTTATTGTATGAGATGATCATGTTTTGTAACCGAGTTATCGGCAACTGGCAAGAGCCATATGGTTGTCGCTTTATTGTATGCAATGCAATCACCCTGTAATGCTTTACTTTATCACTAAGCGGTAGCGATAGTCGTAGAAGCATAAGATTGGCGAGACGACAACGATGCTACGATGGAGATCAAGGTGTCGCGCCGGTGACGATGGTGATCATGACGGTGCTTCGGAGATGGAGATCACAAGCACAAGATGATGATGGCCATATCATATCACTTATATTGATTGCATGTGATGTTTATCTTTTATGCATCTTATCTTGCTTTGATTGACGGTAGCATTATAAGATGATCTCTCACTAAATTTCAAGATAAAAGTGTTCTCCCTGAGTATGCACCGTTGCCAAAGTTCGTCGTGCCCAGACACCATGTGATGATCGGGTGTGATAAGCTCTACGTCCATCTACAACGGGTGCAAGCCAGTTTTTGCACACGCAGAATACTCAGGTTAAACTTGACAAGCCTAGCATATGCAGATATGGCCTCAGAACACTGAGACCGAAAGGTCGAGCGTGAATCATATAGTAGATATGATCAACATAGTGATGTTCACCATTGAAAGCTACTCCATTTCACGTGATGATCGGTTATGGTTTAGTTGATTTGGATCGCGTGATCATTTAGATGACTCGAGGGATGTCTATCTAAGTGGGAGTTCTTAAGTAATATGATTAATTTAACTTTAATTTATCATGAACTTAGTCCTGGTAGTATTAGCATATCTATGTTGTAGATCAATAGCTCGCTTGCTCCCCGTTTATTTTGATATGTTCCTAGAGAAAAACTATGTTGAAAGATGTTCGTAGAAATGATGCGGACTTGGTCCGTGATCTGAGGATTATCCTCATTGCTGCACAGAAGAATTATGTCCTTGATGCACCGCTAGGTGACAGACCTATTGCAGGAGCAGATGCAGACGTTATGAACGTTTGGCTAGCTCAATATGATGACTACTTGATAGTTTAGTGCACCATGCTTAACGTCTTAGAATCGGGACTTCAAAGACGTTTTGAACGTCACAGACCATATGAGATGTTCCAGGAGTTGAAGTTAATATTTCAAGCAAATACCCGAGTTGAGAGATATGAAGTCTCCAACAAGTTCTATAGCTAAAAGATGGAGGAGAATAGCTCAAGCAGTGAGCATGTGCTCAGATTGTCTGGGTACTGCAATCGCTTGAATCAAGTGGGAGTTGATCTTCCAGATAAGATAGTGATTGCCAGAATTCTCTAGTCACCATCACCAAGTTAGTAGAACTTCGTGATGAACTATAATATGCAAGGGATAACGGAAATGATTCCCAAGCTCTTCGTGATGCTGAAATCGACGAAGGTAGAAGTCAAGAAAAACATCAAGTGTTGATGGTTGATAAGACCACTAGTTTCAAGAAAAGGGCAAAGGGAAGAAGGGGAACTTCAAGAAGAACGACAAGCAAGTTGCTGCTCAAGTGAAGAAGCCCAAGTCTGGTCCTAAGCCTGAGACTAAGTGCTTCTACTGCAAAGAGACTGGTCACTAGAAGCGGAACTACCCCAAGTATTTGGCGGATAAGAAGGATGGCAAAGTGAACAAAGGTATATTTGATATACAGATTATTGATGTGTATTTTACTAGTGTTTGTACCAACCCCTCGGTATTTGATACTGGCTCAGTTGCTAAGAGTAGTAACTCAAAACTGGAGTTGCAGAATGAACAGACTAGTTAAGGGTGAAGTGACGATGTGTGTTGGAAGTGTTTCCAAGATTGATATGATCATCATCGCACACTCCCTATACTTTCGGATCAGTGTTGAACCTAAATAAGTGTTATTTAGTGTTTGCGTTGAGCATGAATATGATTTGATCATGTTTATTGCAATACGGCTATTCATTTAAGTAAGAGAAAAAATTGTTGTTCTGTTTACATGAGTAAAACCTTATATGGTTACACACCCAATGAAAATGGTTCATTGGATCTCGATCGTAGCGATACACATATTCATAATATTGAAACCAAAAGATGCAAAGTTAATAATGATAGTGCAACTTATTTGTGGCACTGCCGTTTAGGTCATATTGGTGTAAAGCGCATGAAGAAACTCCATGCTGATGGGATTTTGGAATCAATTGATTATGAATCACTTGATGCTTGCGAACCATGCCTTATGGGCAAGATGACTAAAGACTCCGTTCTCCGGAACAATGGAGCAAGCAACAGACTTGTTGGAAATAATACATATTGATGTATGCAGTCCGATGAGTGTTGTGGCTCGCGGCGGGTATCGTTATTTTCTGACCTTCACAGATGATTTGAGCAGATATGGGTATATCTACTTGATGAAACATAAGTCTGAAACATTTGAAAAGTTTAAAGAATTTCAGAGTGACGTGGAAAATCATCGTGACAAGAAAATAAGGATTCTACGATCTGATCGTGGAGACAAATATTTGAGTTACGAGTTTGGTCTTCAATTAAAACAATGTGGGATAGTTTCACAAATTCGTGCCACCTGGAACACCACAGAATAATGGTGTGTCCGAACGTCATAACCGTACTTTATTGGATATAATACAATCTATGATGTTTCTTACCGATTTACCACTATCGTTTTGGGGTCATGCATTAGAGACAGCTGCATTCACGTTAAAAAAGGGGCACCATCTAAGTTCGTTGAGACGACACAATATGAACCGTGGTTTGGCAAGAAACCAAAGTTGTCGTTTCTTAAAGTTTAGGGTTGCGATGCTTATAAGAAAAAGTTTCATCATGATAAGCTCAAACCCAAATCTGAGAAATGTGTCTTCATAGGATACCCAAAGGAGACAGTTGGGTACACCTTCTATCACAGATCTAAAGGCAAGACATTCGTTGCTGAGAATGGATACTTTCTAGAGAAGGAGTTTCTCTCGAAAGAAGTGAGTGGGAGGAAAGTAGAACTTGATAAGGTAATTGTACCTTCTCCCTTATTGGAAAGTAGTTCATCATAGAAATATGTTCCTGTGACTCCTACACCAATTAGTGAGGAAGCTAATCATGATGATCATGTAACTTCAGATCAAGTTACTACCGAACCTCGTAGGTCAACCAGAGTAAGATTCGCACCAGAGTGGTACGGTAATCCTGTTCTGGAGGTTATCTTACTTGACCATGACAAACCTACGAACTATGAGGAAGCGATGATGAGCAGATTCCGCAAAATGGCTTGAGGCCATGAAATCTGAGATGGGATCCATGTATGGGAACAAAGTGTGGACTTTGGTTGACTTGCCCGATGATTGACAAGCCATAGAAAATAAATGGATCTTCAAGAGGAAGACGGACGCTGATAGTAGTGTTACTATCTACAAAGCTAGAATTGTCGCAAAAGGTTTTCGACAAGTTCAAGGTGTTGGCTACGATGAGAGTTTCTCACTCGTATCTATGCTTAAGTCTGTCCGAATCATGTTAGCAATTGTCGCATTTTATGAAATCTGGCAAATGGATAAACAAAACTTCATTCCTTAATGGATTTATTAAAGAAGAGTTGTATATGATGCAACCAGAAGGTTTTGTCAATCCTAAAGGTGCTAACAAAATGTGCAAGCTCCAGCAATCCATCTATGGACTGGTGCAAGCATCTCGGAGTTGGAATATATGCTTTGATAAGTTGATCAAAGCATATGGTTTTATACAGACTTGCGGTGAAGCATGTATTTACAAGAAAGTGAGTGGGAGCACTACAACATTTCTGATAAGTATATGTGAATGACATATTGTTTTTTTTTTGACTATGAGTGAATGACATATTGTTGATCGAAAATAATGTAGAATTATTCTGCAAAGCATAAAGGAGTGTTTGAAAGGAGTTTTTCAAAGAAAGACCTCGGTGGAGCTGCTTACATATTGAGCATCAAGATCTATAGAGATAGATCAAGACGCTCGATAATTTTTTTTCAATGAGTACATACCTTGACAAGATTTTGAAGTAGTTCAAAAATGGAACAGTCAAAGAAAGATTTCTTGCCTGTGTTACAAGGTGTGAAATTGAGTAAGACTCAAAGCCCGACCATGACAGAAGATAGAAAGAGAATGAAAGTCATTCCCTATGCCTCAGCCATAGGTTCTATAAAGTATGTCATGCTGTGTACCAGATCTATTGTATACCCTACATTGATTTTGGCAAGGGAGTACAATAGTGATCTAGGAGTAGATCACTGGACAGCGGTCAAAATTATCCTTAGTGGAATAAGGATATGTTTCTCGATTATGGAGGTGACAAAAAGGTTCATCGTAAAGGGTTACGTCGATGCAAGTTTTGACACTGATCCAGATGTCTCTAAGTCTCAACCTGGATACATATTGAAAGTGGGAGCAATTAGCTAGAGTAGCTCCGTACAGAGCATTATTGACATAGAAATTTGCAAAATACTTACGGATCTGTATGTGACAGACCCGTTGACTAAAATTATCTCACAAGCAAAACATGGTCACACCTTAGTACTCTTTCGGTGTTAATCACATAAGCGATGTGAACTAGATTACTGACTCTAGTAAACCCTTTGGTGTAGGTCACATGACGATGTGAACTATGGGTGTTAATCACATGGTGATGTGAACTATTAGTGTTGAATCACATGGCGATGTGAACTACATAATTGACTCTAGTGCAAGTGGGAGACTGAAGGAAATATGCCCTAGAGACAATAATAAAGTTATTATTTATTTCCTTATATCATGATAAATGTTTATTATTCATGCTAGAATTGTATTAACCGGAAACATAATACATGTGTGAATACATAGACAAACAGAGTGTCACTAGTATGCCTCTACTTGACTAGCTCGTTGATCAAAGATGGTTATGTTTCCTAACCATAGACATGAGTTGTCATTTGATGAACGGGATCACATCATTAGGAGAATGATGTGATTGACATGACCCATTCCGTTAGCTTAGCACTTGATCGTTTAGTATGTTGCTATTGCTTTCTTCATGACTTATACATGTTCCTATGACTATGAGATTATGCAACTCCCGTTTACCGGAGGAACACTTTGTGTGCTACCAAACGTCACAACGTAACTGGGTGATTATAAAGGTGCTCTACAGGTGTCTCCAAAGGTACTTGTTGGGTTGGCGTATTTCGAGATTAGGATTTGTCACTTCGATTGTCGGAGAGGTATCTCTGGGACCTCTCAGTAATGCACATCACTTAAGCCTTGCAAGCATTGCAACTAATGAGTTAGTTGCAGGATGATGTATTACGGAACAAGTAAAGAGACTTGCCGGTAACGAGATTGAACTAGGTATTGAGATGCCGACGATCGAATCTCGGACAAGTAACAAACCGATGACAAAAGGGAACAACATATGTTGTTATGTGGTCTGGCCGATAAAGATCTTCGTAGAATATGTGGGAGCCAATATGAGCATCCAGGTTTCGCTATTGGTTATTGACCGGAGACGTGTCTCGGTCATGTCTACATAGTTCTCGAACCCGTAGGGTCCGCACACTTAAAGTTTCGATGACAGTTATATTATGAGTTTATGAGTTTTGATGTACCGAAGGAGTTCGGAGTCCTGGATGAGGTCGGGGACATGATGAGGAGTCTCGAAATGGTCGAGACGTAAAGATCGATACATTGGACGACTATATTCGGACATCGAAAAGGTTCTGAGTGATTCGGGTATTTATCGGAGTACCGGAGAGTTACGGGAATTCACCGCGGAGTATATGGGCCTTATTGGGCCATACGGGAATAGAGGAGAGAGGCCAAAAGGAAGGAGGCGTGCCCCCCTCTGGTCCGAATTGGACAAGGGGTGCAGCCCCCTTTTCCTTCTTCCTCTCCCCCTCTTTCCTTCTCTCCTACTCCAACAAGGAAAGGAGGAGTCCTACTCCCGGTGGGAGTAGGACTCCCCCCTTGGTGCGCCCTCCTCCTAGGCCGGCCGCCTCCCCCCTTGCTCCTTTATATACGGGGGCAGGGGGCACCCCATAGACACAACAATTGATCGTTTGATCTTAAGCCGTGTGCGGTGCCCCCCTCCACCATAGTCCACCTCGATAATAGTGTAGCGGTGCTTAGGCGAAGCCCTGCGTCGGTAGAACATCATCATCATCAGCACGCCGTCGTGCTGACGAAACTCTCCCTCAACACTCGGTTGGATCTGAGTTCGAGGGACGTCATCGGGCTGAACGTGTGCTGAACTTGGAGGTGCCGTGCGTTTGGTACTTGATCGGTCGGATCGTGAAGACGTACGACTACATCAACCGCATTGTGCTAACGCTTCCGCTTTCGGTCTATGAGGGTACATGGACAACACTTTCCCCTCTCGTTGCTATGCATCACCATGATCTTGCGTGTGCATAGGATTTTTTTTTTGAAATTACTACGTTCCCCAACAGAATGTGTCATGAAAAACAGAACGGTAGAAAGTTGCATGGCAATATATCTCGGAATGGCTATGGAAATGCCATAATAGGTAGGTATGGTGGCTGTTTTGAGGAAGATATAAGGAGGTTTATGTGATATAGAGCATTTCATATCACGGGGTTTGGATGCACCTACGAAGTTTGCACCAACTCTCAATGTGAGAAAGGGCAATGCATGGTACCGAAGAGGCTAGCAATGATGGAAGGGTAAGAGTGCGTATAATCCATGGACTCAACATTAGTCATAAAGAACTCACATACTTACTGTAAAAATCTATAAGTCATCAAAAACCAAGAACTACGCGCATGCTCCTAGGGGGATAGATTGGTAGGAAAAGACCATCGCTCGTCCCCGACCGCCACTCATAAGGAAGACAATCAAAGAACACATCATGTTTCAAATTTGGTACATAACGTTTACCGTACGTGCATGCTACGGGACTTGCAAACTTCAACACAAGTATTTCTTAATTTCACAACTACTCAACTAGCACAACTTTAATATCACTACCTCCATATCTCAAAACAATCATCAAGCATCAAGCTTCTCTTAGTATTCAACACACTCATAAGAAAGTTTTTACTAGTCTTGAATACCTAGCATATTAGGATTAATTTCCCAATTTAAGCAAATTGCCATGCTGTTTAAGACTCTCAAAATAATATAAGTGAAGCATGATAGAATAATATTTTCTATAAAACAAAACCACCGCCGTGCTCTAAAAAAATATAAGTGAAGCACTAGAGCAAAAACTATATAGCTCAAAAGATATAAGCGAAGCGCATAGAGTATTCTAATAAATTCCAAATCATGTGTGTCTCTCTCAAAAGGTATGTACAGCAAATATGATCGTGGTAAACTAAAAAGCAAAGACTCAAATCATACAAGACGCTCCAAGCAAAACACATATCATATGGTGAATAAAAATATAGCTCCAAGTAAAGTTACCGATGGAAGTAGACGAAAGAGGGGATGCCTTCCGGGGCATCCCCTAGCTTTGGCTTTTTGATGTCCTTAGATTATCTTGGGGTGACATGGGCATCCCCAAGCTTAGGCTCTTGCCACTCCTTATTCCATAATCCATCAAATCTTTTACCCAAAACTTGAAAACTTCACAACACAAAACTTAACAGAAAATCTCGTGAGCTCCGTTAGCGAAAGAAAACAAAACACCAATTCAAGGTAATGTAATGAAATCATTCTTTATTTATATTGGTGTTAAACCTACTGTATTCCAACTTCTCTATGGTTTATAAACTATTTTACTAGCCATAGATTCATCAAAATAAGCAAACAACACACGAAAAACAGAATCTGTCAAAAACAGAACAATCTGTAGTAATCTGTAACTAACGCAAACTTCTGGAACTCCAAATTTTTTACCAAAATAGTACGACCTAGACAATTTGTTTAGTGATCTTCTGCAATTGGAATCAATATTTTATCATGTTCTGGTGATTTTTAATAATTGTTTTCGTGAACCAAAAGTTTCTGGAATTTTCAGCAAGGTCAAATAACTATCATCCAAGAAGATCCTATAGGTTAAACTTGGCACAAACACTAACTAAAACATAAAAAACTAAACAGAGGCTAGATCAAAGATTTATTCCTAAACAGAAGCAAAAAGCAAAAAAACTAAAAATTAAATTGGGTTGCCTCCCAACAAGCGCTATTGTTTAACGCCCCTAGCTAGGCATAAAAGCACGAATAGATCTAGGTATTGCCATCTTTGGAAGGCAATCCATAAGTGGCTCTCATAATAGATTCATAAGGTAATTTAATATTGTTTCTAGGGAAGTGTTCCATGCCTTTTCTTAATGGAAATTGGAATCTAATATTCCCTTCCTTCATATCAATAATTGCACCAATCGTTCTAATGAAAGGTCTACCAAGATTAATAGGACATGAAGGATTGCAATCTATGTCAAGAACGATGAAATCTATGGGCACATAGTTCCTATTTGCAATAATAAGAACATCATTAATTCTTCCCATAGGTTTCTTAATGGTGGAATCCGCAAGGTGCAAGTTCAAAGAACAATCATCAAATTCACGGAATCCTAGCAAATCACACAAAGTTTTTGGAATCATGGAAACACTAGCACCCAAATCACACAAAGCATAGCATTCATGATATTTAATTTTAATTTTAATAGTAGGTTCCCACTCATCATAAAGTTTTCTTGGGATTGGTGTTTTCATTTGATTAACGGGATCACACAAATCACACAATAGATGGTTATGTTTCCTAACCATAGACATGTGTTGTCATTTGATTAACGGGATCACATCATTAGGAGAATGATGTGATTGACGTGACCCATTCCATTAGCTTAGCACTCGATCGTTTAGTATGTTGCTATTGCTTTCTTCATGACTTATACATGTTCCTATGACTATGAGATTATGCAACTCCTGTTTGCCGGAGGAACACTTTGCGTGCTACCAAACGTCACAACGTAACTGGGTGATTATAAAGGTGCTCTACAGGTGTCTCCAAAGGTACATGTTGGGTTGGCGTATTTCGAGATTAGGATTTGTCACTCCAATTGTCGGAGAGGTATCTCTGGGCCCTCTCGGTAATGCACATCACTTAAGCCTTGCAAGCAATGCAACTAATGAGTTAGTTGCGAGATGATGTATTACGAAATGAGTAAAGAGACTTGCCGGTAACGAGATTGAACTAGGTATTGAGATACCGACGATCGAATCTCGGGCAAGTAACATACCGATGACAAAGGGAACAACGTATGTTGTTATGCGGTCTGATCGATAAAGATCTTCGTAGAATATGTGGGAGCCAATATGAGCATCCAGGTTCCGCTATTGGTTATTGACCGGACGTGTCTCGATCATGTCTACATTGTTCTCGAACCCGTAGGTTCCGCACGCTTAACGTTACGATGACAGTTTCATTATGAGTTTATATGTTTTGATGTACCGAAGGTTGTTCGGAGTCCTGGATGTGATCACGGACATGACAAGGAGTCTCGAAATGGTCGAGACATAAGTATTGATATATTGGACGACTATATTCGGACATTGGAAGTGTTCCGGGTGATCTCGGAGAAAACTGGAGTGCCAGAGGGTTACCGGAACCCCCCGGGAGAAGTATGGGCCTAATGGGCCTTAGTGGAGAGAGAGAGGGGCGGCCAGGGTGGGCCGCGCCCCCTCCCCCTCTAGTCCGAATTGGACTAGGAGAGGGGGGGGGGCGGCGCCCCCCTTTCCTTCTCCCTCTCCCCCTTCCTTTCCCCCTCCTAGTAGGAGTAGGAAAGAGGGGAGTCCTACTCCTACTAGGAGGAGGACTCCTCCTCCTGGCGTGCCCTGCTAGGGCCGGCCGGCCTTCCCCCTTGCTCCTTTATATACGGGGGCAAGGGGCACCTCTAGACACAACAATTGATCCTTGAGATCTCTTAGCCGTGTGCAGTGCCCCCCTCCACCATGATCCTCGATAATATTGTAGCGGTGCTTAGGCGAAGCCCTGCAACGGTAGAACATCAAGATCATCACCACGCCGTCGTGTCGACGGAACTCATGCCCGACACTTTGCTGGATCGGAGTCCGGGGATCGTCATCGAGCTGAACGTGTGCTAGAACTCGGAGGTGCCGTAGTTTTGGTGCTTGATCGGTCGGGCCGTGAAGACGTACGACTACATCAATCGCGTTGTTATAACGCTTTCACTTTCGGTCTACGAGGGTACGTGGACAACACTCTCCCCTCTCGTGGCTATGCATCGCCATGATCTTCCGTGTGCGTAGGAATTTTTTTGAAGTTACGACGTTCCCCAACATCCAACACACGAGCAAACAAGAAGCGAGCGAGAAAAAGAGGCGAACGGAAAAAGAGAGGGCGAATAAAACGACAAGGGTGGAGTGGGGGAGAGGAAAACGAGAGGCAAATGGCAAATAATGTAATGCGGGAGATAAGAGTTTGTGATGGGTACTTGGTATGTTGACTTTTGCATAGACTCCCGGCAACGGCGCCAGAAATCCTTCTTGCTACCTCTTGAGCACTGCGTTGGTTTTCCCTTGAAGAGGAAAGTGTGATGCAGTAAAGTAGCGTAAGAATTTCCCTCAGTTTTTGAGAACCAAGGTATCAATCCAGTAGGAGGCCACGATCAAGTCCCTCGCACCTACACAAACAAATAAAAACCTCGCAACCAACGCAATAAAGGGGTTGCCAATCCCTTCACGGTCACTTACAAAAGTGAGATTTGATAGATATGATAAGATAATATTTTTGGTATTTTTATAATAAAGATGCAAAGTAAAATAAAAGGCAATAAAAATAGCTAAGTGTTGGAAGATTAATATGATGGAAAATATACCCGGGGGCCATAGGTTTCACTAGTGGCTTCTCTCAAGAGCATAAGTATTACGGTGGGTGAACAAATTACTGTTGAGCAATTGATAGAATTGAGCATAGTTATGAGAATATCTAGGTATGATCATGTATATAGGCATCACACCCGTGACAAGTAGACCAACTCCTGCCTGCATCTACTACTATTACTCCACACATCGACCGCTATCCAACATGCATCTAGAGTGTTAAGTTCAAAAGAACAGAGTAATGCTTTAAGTAAGATGACATGATGTAGAGGGATAAACTCATGCAATATGATATAAAACCCATATTGTTATCCTCGATGGCAACAATACAATACGTGCCTTGCTGCCCTTGCTGTCACTGGGAAAGGACACCGCAAGATTGAACCGAAAGCTAAGCACTTCTCCCATTGCAAGACAGATCAATCTAGTAGGCCAAACCAAACTGATTTGAAGAGACTTGCAAAGATAACCAATCATACATAAAAGAATTCAAAGAAGATTCAAATATTGTTCATAGATAAACTTGATCATAAACCTACAATTCATCGGTCTCAACAAACACACCGCAAAAGAAGATTACATCGAATAGATCTCCATGAGAACCGTGAAGAACTTTGTATTGAGATCCAAAGAGAGAGAAGAAGCCATCTAGCTAATAACTAGGACCCGAGGGTCTGAGGTAAACTACTCACACATCATCGGAGGGGCTATGGTGTTGATGTAGAAGCCCTCCGTGATCAATGCCCCCTCCGGCGGGACGCCGGAAAAGGCCCCAAGATGGGATCTCATGGGTACAGAAGGTTGTGGCGGCGGAATTAGGTTTTCGTGGATGCTTCTGTTGGTTTGGGGGTACATAGGTATATATAGGAGGAAGACGTACGTCGGTGGAGCAACGTGGGCCCCATGAGGGTGGAGGGCGCGCCCAGGGGGGTAGGCGCGCCCCCCTGCCTCGTGCTCTCTTGGTTGATTTCTTGACATAGACTCCAAGTCCTCTGGATCATGTTTGTTCCAAAAATCACGTTCCCGAAGGTTTCATTCCATTTGGACTCCGTTTGATATTCATTTTCTGCGAAACTCTGAAATAGGCAAAAAACAACAGTTTGTGTTGGGTCTCCGGTTAATAGGTTAGTCCCAAAAATAATATAAAAGTGTATAAAAATCCCATTAATCATCCAAAACAGAATATAATATAGCATGAAGCAATAAAAAATTATAGATACGTTGGAGACGTATCAGTCCACGGGCGTCCGACCCGTTATCCATTGGGCCGGACTGATGGGCTGTGAAGACATGAAGGCCGAAGATCGTACTCGTGTCCAGATTGGGCTCTCCTTGGCATGGAAGGCAAGCTTGGCGACCAAACTATGAAGATTCCTTCTTATGTAACCGACTCTATGTAACCCTAGATCCCCCCGGTGTCTATATAAACCGGAGGGGTTAGTCCGGAAAGGACACACTCATTACCATAGTCATACAGGCTAGGCCTCTAGGCTTTAACCATTACGACCTCGTGGTAGATCAACTCTTGTAATACTCATATTCATCAAGATCAATCAAGCAGGAAGCAGGGTATTACCTCCATAGAGAGGGCCCGAACCTGGGTAAACATCGTGTCCCTTGTCTCCTGTTACCATTGATCGTGGACACACAGTTCGAGACCCCCTACCTGAGATCCGCCGGTTTTGACACTGACATTGGTGCTTTCATTGAGAGTTCCACTGTGCCGTCAACGAAAGGTTTGATGGCCCCTTCGATCGCCTATGATGGCGCTGTCCAAGGAGAAACCTTCCTCTCCGGATAGATTTTTGCATTCGGCGACTTCGTACTACGGGCCAACTCGCTTGGCCATCTGGAGCAGATCGATAGCTACGCCCCTAGCCACCAGGTCGGATTTGGAAGCTTGAGATATGTCGCGGATAGCCGTGGATACTTGATCCTCAATGGATTTGAGACCATGGCGATCGCTCCCCTCGCTCCGATGAACATGACTTAAATCTGTCATCGGACCAGATTCTGGAGATGGTTCCTATAACTGCTACGAGCTTAGATCCGGAGCAGTTTGCACCATCCGAAGCCACAGAGTCCGCGGTGTTGGAACCGCACATAGACTCAACACCAGGAAATATCAGCGTCAACGAAATTCTGGACTCGTCTCCGGCTATAAGTTCCGAACCTCGCACGCCCTCGGACACCGAGTTGGATCGATTATGAATCTTCGAGTTCAGTGCCGCAGATGTCTTCCAACACTCGCCCTTCGGTGATGTGCTGAATTCGTTGAAAAACCTGTCCCTGATGGGGGACTCACGACCGAACTATGTCTGTTCGAGCTAGAGGCTGATAACAGGAGGAACAGGAAAACGAGCAAGCCAGCCCCGATGAACAGGCCCTGCCCAGCGACAATTCGGAGGACGACAACTACCTTCCGCTCTCCGAAGATGAGGTAAGCCTCGGCGATGAAGACTTCATCGTAGCCGAAGAGCCCCTCGAGCAGGAGCGCTTCAAGCGCAGGCTAATAGCTACGGCAAGGAGCCTGCAAAAGAAGCAGCATCAGCTTCAAGCTGACCAAGACCTAATCAACGACAGATGGACCGAAGTCCTGCTCGCCGAAGAATACAGCCTTAGCGGCCTAGCCAAAAGCTGCCCAAAGCACATATTGCTATACCAGTCCGATGACGGGGCGTTGGAGCCCGTACCATCGTCACACAATGCGGCAGGTTGCCGACAACTCTGTCCGAATAAGGAGGCAACTCAAGCCGAACACCAGACCACCCCACCTCGCCGTAAAGGCAAGAACAATGCAGGTCACGATTACCCAGACGACCTGCAGATGGACTTGGACAATAGAGCAGGACACGCAAGACCGATCTACGGATCGTGAAGGCATGCCTCGACACGCGACGATGGCTACCTATTCGGACGTGACAAACCTCGCCACGCCCGAGCCAAAAACCACAAAGGGACTCCTTCGGAGTTATGTCACAGTGTGGCCCAACATAGAGGCGCCGCACACCCGCTTTGCTTCACTGATGAAGTAATGAATCATGAATTCCCCGAAGGATTCAAACCCGTCAATATTGAATCATACGACGGAACAATCGATCCCGCGGCGTGGATAGAAGATTTTATCCTCCACATCCATATGGCCCGTGGGGACGACCTCCACGCCATTAAATACCTCCCACTAAAGCTTAAAGGGCCAGCTCGACACTGGTTAAACAGCCTGCCTGAAAATTCCATAGGCAGTCGGGAGGACTTGGAAGAGGCTTTCCTCGATAACTTCCAAGGAACATATGTCCGGCCGCCGGATGCCGATGACCTAAGACACATTGTCCAGCAGCCCGAAGAGTCAGCCAGGAAGCTCTGGACTCGGTTCTTAGTTAAAAAAACCAAATCGTCGACTGTCCGGACGCGGAAGCCCTTGCAACCTTCAAACACAGCGTCCGGGACAAATGGCTAGCACGCCACCTCGGACAAGAAGGACCTAAATCCATGACAACCCTTACTGCTCTAATGACCCACTTTTGCGCGGGAGAAGACAGCTGGCTCGCTCGTAGAAGCAACATTGCCAGCAACCCAAGCACTTCCGAAATCCGAGATGGAATGGCAAGCCACGACGAATCAAACACAACAGCTGCAATGATAATGAAAGATCATGCAACACAATGGTCAACGCCGGATTCAGCAACCCCAAGCCCGGCCAGCGGAAGAAGCCATTCAAGGCGAATCGAGACGAACCATCCAACCTAGACAGGATGTTGGACCGACCCTGCCAGATTCATGGCCACCCTGATAAACCAGCTAATCATACCAACAGAAACTGCTGGGTCTTTAAACAGGCCCGCAAGCTCAACGCCGAACACAAGGGGAGGAGGCCGTTAGGCGACAGGGACGATGGAGGCGTTCACCAACAAAATACCGGGGATCAGAAGCAATTCTCACCCGTGGATCGACCACTCCCGGAGCGGAAATAGCAAACCGGCTTCAGCCGCCCACTCCGCACACCTGCAAAATTTGTACATCGCATACATCATTACGCACTCAAGATACCATGGGCATTGACGGAAGCTGTAGCGACCAGTCCTCAAACAGTCTGACCTCTGTGCATAAGTGTCATCCCTGGATTAGTAATGCTGACACGCACAGTACTTGAAGGATTTATAGCAGAGTAGCAATCACACACTTATTACATCGAATGTCTCCAAAAGAGAACTTATTACAATAAATATGGCTTAAGGCCATCTAATAACGATAACAGTGGAAGGCTTGGAAGATAAGCGAGTCCATCAACTCCAACGGCATCATTGAGTATAGAACCACGACCTAAAAGCACCTTACTCGTTGTCTGAAAAGTCTGCAACATGAACGTTGAAGCCCGAAAACGGGTCATCACATGGAATATGCTAGCAACATAGAGAGTAATGAAAGAATAAAGCTATACTACATGCATATATGGCTGGTGGAAAGTGAGGGGGATCATAGCAGAAATTTAAAATTTTCTAGGTATCACCAAGATCAATCTATGGAGTAATCTAGCAACGAGGGGAAGGGGAGTGCATCTACATACCCTTGTAGATCTCTAAGAGGAAGCGTTGCAAGAACACGGATGAGGTAGTCGTACTCGTGGCGATTCAGATCACGGTCGATTCTGATCTAAGCACCGAACAACGGCGCCTCCGCGTTCAACACACGTGCAGCCCGGTGACATCTCCCATGCCTTGATCCGGCAAGGAGAGAGGGAGAGGTTGGGGAAGACTCCGTCCAGCAGCAACACGGCGGTGTGGTGGTGGTGGAGGAGTGCGGTACTCCAGCAGGGCTTCGCCAAGCACTACAAGAGACGAGGAGGGAGAGGGGTAGGGCTGCGCCAAGAGGGAGAGAGACTCATGTGTTGGGCAGCCCCAAAACCCCACTATTTATAGGAGGAGGGGAGGAGGGTGCGCCCCCTCTAGGGTTCCCACCCCTAGGGGGGCGGCAGCCCTAGATGGGATGGAGGGGGCGGCCAAGAGGGGGAGAGAGGGGGGGCGCCCTAGGGTGGGCCTTAGGCCCATCTACGCCTAGGGTTTCCCCCCTTCTCCTCCTAGTTGCGCCTTGGGCCTTGGTGGGAGGTGCACCAGCCCACTCAGGGGCTGGTCCCTTCCCACTCTTGGCCCATGCAAGCCTCCGGGGCTGGTGGCCCCTCCCGGTGGACCCCCGGAACCCTCCGGTGGCCCCGATACATTACCATTGACGCCCGAAACACTTTCGGTGGTCAAAACCCCACTTCCTATATATTATTCTTTACCTCCGGACCATTCCGGAACTCCTCGTGACGTCCGGGATCTCATCCGGGACTTAGAACAACATTCAGTAACCACGTACAAACTTTCCCTATAACTCTAGCGTCATCGAACCTTAAGTGTGTAGACCCTACGGGTTCAGGAATCATGCAGACATGACCGAGACAACTCTCGGCCAATAACCAACAGCGGGATCTGGATATCCATGTTGGCTCCCACATGTTCCACGATGATCTCATCGGATGAACCATGATGTCGGGGATTCAATCAATCCCGTATACAATTCCCTTTGTCAATCGGTACGTTACTTGCCCGAGATTCGCTCATCGGTATCCCAATACCTCGTTCAATCTCGTTACTGGCAAGTCACTTTACTCGTACCGTAATGCGTGATCCCGTGACTAACTCATTAGTCACATTGAGCTTATTATGATGATGCATTACCGAGTGGGCCAAGAGATACCTCTCCGTCATACGGAGTGACAAATCCCAGTCTCGATTCGTGCCAACTCAACAGACACTTTCGGAGATACCTGTAGTGCACCTTTATAGCCACCTAGTTACGTTGTGATGTTTGGTGCACCCAAAGCATTCCTAAGGTATCCGGGAGTTGCACAACCTCATGGTCTAAGGAAATGATACTTGACATTAGAAAAGCTTTAGCAAACGAACTACATGATCTTGTGCTGCGCTTAAGATTGGGTCTTCTCCATCACATCATTCTCCTAATGATTTGATCCCGTTATTAATGACATCCAATGTCCATGGTCAGGAAACCATGACCATATATTGATCAACGAGCTAGTTAACTAGAGGCTTACTAGGGACATGTTGTGGTCTATGTATTCACACATGTATTACGGTTTTCGGTTAATACAATTATAGCATGAACAATAGACAATTATCATGAACAAGGAAATACCATAATAACCATTTTATCATTGCTCTAGGGCATATTTCCAACAGAAAGCTCTATGGTTACAGTTTTGCATAAAGCCAATTTTTCCCTACTGCAAAGGAATAAATTTATTTAACTATCATGGTGGTTGTTAAACATTGAGAATGGTTGACAACATTCTCAATCCCAATTAAGCATCATCATTAAAACCCAACAAAGTTAATTAAAGTAACATGATGAGATTCACATGATAATCCAAGTACTAGATACTCAAGACGTCCATAACCGGGGACACGGCTAACCATGATTTGTTTATACACTCTGCAGAGGTTTGCGCACTTTTCCCCACAAGACTCGATCTCCTCCATTGGGATTCTCGCACTACACGATGTTTGAGAAACGGATGACCGAGACATAGTCTTTCAGAAGCGCTAGCACCTTATGATCGGGTAGACCGTATCACCTACATCCCCTACATCTGCTAGTCTACCACTGTAAGAGTTCGCACGACTTAGTCAACTATGCTAGAGCCCATAATAGCTTGTGGCTGCACATGGAAGTTTCTAGTATGAATAATCACATGATCCCTTTGAGCCTGGGTGGCGGTCCATAAAGAAGAACAGGCAATCGCTCGAATACCCAGGTGCCTCAATCCACCCAGATGTGTGTTAAAGTTTCCACCTTAAAATAAACCATTAAATTAACAATCTCACATCTGTCATGGATACACTCACCCAATCCACGTCTACTAGCATAGCATGGCATGATAAGCAAACGCATAAGTAACTCCCAAAGGTTTGATAATAAAGCAGGTAATAGGTACTACCTCAACTACTTCCCATCCCACAGTTTAATTAGATCCTAATCATGCAATGTTTGAGGATTGATCTAATGCAATAAGACTGGGTAGTAAGAGGTATGATCAAAGTGTTACTTGCCTTGCTGATGATCCGCGAAACCTAGAGATTCGAAGTAACAGGCGGCGCACTCCGGGTACTCTATCGTAGACAATCAAACAAGCATACAATAAGTACTCATCTAATGCATAGGTAAAATTCAAATAAAAGATCTAACCAGAAAGTTCAACTTAAGAACTCCGGTTTGCAAAAAGAATCAAATCAAACGAAGCAACAAAAGTCAAACGACGAAAGAAACAAACTTTGTTTACTAATCAGGACCTAAGTCAAATTTTACAGAAGCAAATACTTGTTTGAGTTGGTTAAACGGAAAGAGGGTTTAGAGACGAAACTCCACGCGCTTGAATCGCCTGATTCCGATAAACGAGCAAAAAGTTATACTAAAACGAAAATCGGATCAGAAATCACGATCAGAAATAATCGCGGAAAATCCAAGAAAAAGAAAAACTAACGAACAGATTAACGAAAGACGTTCGTTATCTGGATCTAAACGATGAACGCATTCGTTAAAACGAACGAACGAGTGAACGCTCGCTAATTAACCTAAACCGAAAAAAAAACGATCTAATAAAAAAACAAAAACAAAAAAAACCAGCGGAAAACCGAACAGTTTTCTAGCAAAAACCGGCGGCGGGTCAACCTCGACGGCGGGGTCGGCGGGACGGGGCGGCTCGGGCGGCGTCATGCGGCGAGGTAGGTGGTGGCGGCGGCTCGGGCGGCGGGGTCGGCGGCGGCGGCAGGTGCGCGGATCGAGGCGGCGGCGCGCAGATCGAGGGCGGCGGCGGCGGCTCCTGGCGGCTAGGGTTTCGGGGCTGGGCTGGTGCAGCTCCGCTCGGGCCCCCGCGGCTTTTAAGGGCCGGCCGGGCCAAGTGTCCCAGTCGGACACGACCCGGTTAGGTCGGTTCAACTTTTTTTTAAATAATTACGCGCGGAAAAACAAATAAAAGAAATACTAAATGAACTCCAAAAATCCCGAAATAAATTTTCTCCGACTTCTAAAATCAAGGCGGACAAGGTGAAGATTTATTTGGGGCCTAAAAGCAATTTTGAAAAACACACATTTTTCCTAAATTCAAATAAAACAGTGAAAAACTCCAAAATAAAATCTTATTTGATTTTATTATTAAATCCTCAATATTTCTTTAATTTTGGGAAAGTCATTTTATTCCCTCTCTCATATTTTTATAATAGAAATAATTGATGATAAAATAATTAAAATCAAATGATCCTATTCTCAAAATTTGAGAAAACTAAAATATGAAAATAACGAAATCCCCAACTCTGTGCGTGGGTCCTTGAGTTGCGTAGGATTTCTATGATCAGGAAAAAAATCAAAAGCAAATAAAATATGATATGCAATTATGATCTAATGTATAACATTCCAAATTGAAAATTTGGGATGTTACAAACCTACCCCCCTTAAGATGAATCTCGCCCTCGAGATTCGGATTGGCTAGAAAATAGGTGAGGGTGGTCTTTCAACAAATCTTCCTCTCGCTCCCACGTGGCTTCATCCTCGGTGTGGTGGCTACACTGAACTTTACAAAACTTAATAACCTTGCTGCGGGTGACTCGGCTGGCATACTCAAGAATCTTAACTGGTTTCTCTTCATAGGTCAAATCACTGTCCAACTGAATTGCTTCCAACGGCACTGTATATCTCAGAGGTATATCAGCCATCTCCGCGTGGCACTTCTTTAATTGGGAAACGTGGAACACATCGTGAACTCCTGACAATCCTTCGGGCAATTCCAACTTGTAGGCCACTTCTCCCATACGCTCCAAAACTCGGTATGGTCCTACAAAACGTGGTGCTATCTTTCCCTTAACTCCAAAGTGCTTAACTCTCCGAAGTGGAGATATTCGAAGATAAACTCGGTCTCCGACTTCGTAAACCGTCTCCTTGCGTTTAGAGTCTGCGTAGCTCTTCTGCCTGGACTGGGCTACCTTGAGCCTATCGCGAATCATCTTCACCTTCTGTTCAGACTCTTTAATCAAATCCGGTCCAAACAACTGGCGGTCTCCAACTTCATCCCACGACAACGGGGTCCTGCACCTCCTTTCATACAAGGCTTTGAAAGGGGCCATCTTCAAGCTGGATTGATAGCTGTTATTGTAAGAGAACTCTGCATATGGTAAATTGTCGTCCCAACTAGATCCGTAATCTAGCGCACAATCTCTCAGCATATCCTCCAAAATCTGTTTGACTCTCTCGGTCTGTCCATCTGTCTGTGGATGAAAAGCTGTGCTGAATTCTAGCCTGGTACCCAAAGTTTTGTGCAACTGATTCCGGAACTTTGAGGTAAACTGGGTTCCTCTATCTGTTACGATACTCCTCGGAACTCCATGCAGACATACTATCCTGGTCATGTATATCTTTGCCAACTTAGCACTGGTGTAAGTGGTCTTTACCGGGATGAAATGAGCTACCTTCGTTAATCGTCGACTACAACCCAAATTGAGTCATAGCCTGAACGGGTCTTGGGTAATCCCGTGATAAAATCCATGCCTAGCTTATCCCACTTCCGTTCGGGTATCGGCAATGGCCGTAGCAATCCTGCTGGCTTCTGATGCTCTGCCTTTACTCTTTGACATACATCACAAACTGCTACATACTCTGCAATATCTTTCTTCATTCCGGTCCACCAGAAAGTATCCTTCAAATCCAAATACATCTTGGTATTTCCTGGGTGAATCGAATATGGTGAATCATGGGCCTCTTGTAGAATTAACTTCCTGATCTCTGGGTCATTTGGCACATAAACACGGTCTTCAAACCATAGGGTATCGTGCTCATCCTCACGAAATCCTTTAGCCTTTCCCTTGCTCATTTTCTCCTTTATAGAGGCAATCTCCTTGTCAGTCTTCTGAGCTTCTCTGATCTTATCCATCAAAGTTGACTGAATCTCTAATGCTGCTACATAGCCTCTCGGAACTATCTCCAAACATAGCTCACGAAGATCCTCGGCTAACTCCTTTCGTAAATCTCCGGTCATTAGTGTGTTAACATGGCTCTTATGGCTCAGTGCATCGGCTACTATGTTAGCCTTTCCGGGATGATAATGCAATCTCATATCATAATCCTTGATGAGCTCCAACCATCTCCTTTGCCTGAGGTTTAGCTCCTTTTGCGTGAAAATATACTTCAAGCTCTTGTGATCCGTGTACACTTCATAATGATTTCCAATGAGAAAATGTCTCCAAGTCTTTAATGCATGCACTACGGCTGCTAACTCCAAATCATGCGTAGCATAGTTCAGCTCATGAGGTTTCAGCTGTCGTGAAGCATACGAAACAACTCTTCCCTCCTGCATAAGCACGACTCCAAGTCCTTGAAGTGAAGCGTCGCAGTATACCTCATAATCCTTGCTTTGATCTGGCAGAATCAACACTGGTGAGGTAACCAAACGTTTCTTCAACTCCTGGAAACTGGCCTCACATTCCTGAGTCCATTTGAACTTGGTATCCTTCCTCAACAACTCCGTCATAGGCTTCACAATCTTTGAGAAATTCTCAATGAATCTCCGGTAGTATCCTGCGAGTCCAAGAAAACTCCGGATCTCTCTAACTGTTGTTGGTGCTTCCCAATTTGTCACAGTGACAACCTTGGTGGGATCAACTGCTATTCCTTCTCCGGATATAACGTGTCCGAGGAATCCAACTTCCTTCAACCAAAACTCGCATTTGCTGAACTTGGCATACAACTGATGTTCTCTGAGTTTCTCAAGTACCAATCGCAAATGCTCCTTATGTTCCTCTTCATTCTTTGAGTAAACCATAATATCATCAATGAACACTACGCCGAACTTGTACAAAACTCCATAAACACCTTGTTCATCATGTTCATAAAATAGAAAGGTGCGTTAGTCAGACCAAATGACATAACAGTATACTCATACAACCCATACCTTGTGGTAAAAGCTGTCTTAGGTATGTCCTGCTCTCGAATCTTCAACTGATGGTACCCCGATCGCAGATCGATCTTGAAAAATACCTTAGCTCCTTGCAATCGATCAAACAGATCATTGATCATCGGTAGTGGGTACTTGTTCTTGATTGTTACTTCATTCAATCCACGATAATCAACAACCATCCTTAACGATCCATCCTACTTCTCCACTAGAAGTACTGGCGATCCCCAAGGCGAAGAACTTGGGCGAATATAACCTTTATCCACTAACTCCTTAATCTGCTTCTTAATCTCTCCCAAATCTTTTGCGGGCATCCTATATGGTCTCTTCGATATTGGCCTTGTGCCTGGCAAAAGCTCAATCAAAAACTCAATATCTCTATCTGGTGGCATGCCTGGCAACTCTTCTGGAAATACGTCAGGGAAATCCTTTACCACTGGTACTTCCTCCTGCACAACTCCTGATAAGGAATTTACTTGAGTCCTCTTCGACACATGCCGGGATACATACTTGATCCTTCTTCCTTCTGGCGTCGTAAGCAAAATTGACTTACTGGCGCATTCAATGTTCCCCTCATACTTCGATAACCAATCCATGTCTAATATCACATCCAATCCTTGAGATTCCAATACTATTAGGTCTGAGGGAAATACATAGTTACCAATCCTTAATGGTAGCCGATCACACCATAGACTAGCCATATACTCTGCTCCAGGCGAGGTTACTAACATGGGTGACCTAAGGGCTTGGGTTGGCAGTTTGTACTTATCCACAAATCCCGTTGAGATGTATGAATGCGATGCACCAATATCAAAAAGAATGAGTGCAGTAAATGACTTAACCAAAAACTTACCTATTACTGCATCAGGCTGAGCTTCAACCTCCTCCATGTTAACGTGGTTCACCTATCCCCTGTTGAAAGGGTTCGGCTTCTTCCCAGAGCTTCCATTGCCATTCCCATTCTGGGATTCATGACATTCATTGGCGTAATGCCCGGTCTTCTGGCACTTGAAGCAAGTGACTTGGCTCAGGTCTCTCTTGGCTGGGGTTGATGGGTTGGTACGGTCCTGGCCGTTGCTTCCTCCATTCCCATTACCATTCTTGGGGCCATTATGACTATGCGAGCTACCTCCTCCATGGGTATGCTGAAAAGGTCCTCCCAGTTTTGGGGTAAGACGCGGCTTCTGCTGAGCTCCAGAATTGTACTTCCCTTGTCCATACTTCCTCTTGCGGTTTTCAATCTGCTGCTGCTTCCCTTCAATCATAAGAGCGCGATCTACCAACTCCTGGTAGTTGTTGAAGCTTGCTACCATCAACTGCATGCTCAGCTCATCATTCAATCCTTCTAGAAACTTCTCCTGCTTAGCTGGATCCGTAGCAACGTCATCTGGAGCATAACGTGCTAGCTTACTAAAATCATCCACATACTGGCCAACTGTGCGTCCTCCTTGGCGCAAGTTGCGAAACTCACGCTTCTTCATGGCCATAGCTCCAGCTGAAACATGGGTTGTACGGAAAGCCTGCTGAAACTGATCCCATGTGACAGTGTCTACAGGGTAAGTGGCTGTGAAATTCTCCCACCATGCTGCTGCGGGTCCTTCAAGCTGATGGGCGGCAAATTTCACCTTTTCTGCATCTATGCATCCTGCTGTGGTCAATTCCCTTCCTGTATTGCAGTGCTAATCATCTGCAACAATTGGCTCGGTGCTACTGGAGAACACCGGCGGATTCAGCCTAAGGAAACGGGTTAAGTGATCAACAGGTAGTGGCAGTGGTGGATTGTTGTTGTTGTTGTTCCCCTGATTCTGGTTCTGGACTAGCAACTGCATCAAGGCATTCTGCTGCTGGATCAACTGAGTGAGCTCCGGTGGGAAAGCAAATCCATTGTCACGTCTCGGAGGCATCTGAGGGTTTAGAAAAGATGAGAATATAGAATAGAATGGGGTCTAGAGAGAAAACACTACCCATATGCACATGAGGCAAATGCACACAAAATCACTCCATTCAATCAAACAAGGGCATACAATCGGTCTAGAACTATCGTAAAAAGTGATTGGACTATGCTATAAACATGGTGGAATACTACTATTGTTATGGTGGTCTACTAGAAAAACTGCTCCGATGAAGACTCCATGATATCTGCTCCAGCTTCATCAACCTAGTCATCATCGCTGTCGTCTGGATCCGAGTCGGTGTCATCGATGATGATGTAGTTCCCCGGGCAAGTGGAATCGTCATCTCCTCCTCCTGGCGGGATCTCCCATGAAGACTCCTAGCTTCCTGGTCAGGTCATCATTCTTCTCTACTAATACTTCGATTTCCTCCATATAATCTTCGCGTGTAGCCTTGAGTTCTTCCTCCAGCTCCGTGATTCTTGTCATTGCCTTCTTTAGATCTATCATGCCTGCGCACATCTGGTTCTCCTGGCGTCGAATATGCTGGTTTAACTCCTGGATGAAAGCTGCAACTGATCGGTCCTTCCTGGTGCTGATCATCTCCCAATGCTCATCTCGGCGCCCACAAATCTGGTAGATAGTCTCCTTGAGACCATTGCGGTAAACTTCTCCAATACGTCCCATGGTGATGTGGGCTGCCATGCTCTTTCCTAGACTCCGGGTTGGTGCATCAAAGGAAAACTCTATGGGCTTAGTGACTGGTGCGAACGTCCTTCCTGGAACTTGAACTTGAATCATCCAGCGCTCCTCCTTGGGTAAAGTGGCATTGTAGGTTCCGGTGAAGCTTGGTACTCCGATGTTCAGGTACTTAGTGACTTCCTTCAGGTGGCGTCCAAAGGGTGTATCTTCATCTGGTTGCATGAACTTGTTCCTTGCATCCGCCATCCTAAAAGATTAGAAAAGATGAGGAGTCAGAAATGAGAAAAGAGTAGTGATCTAGGGCTTTAGCTTAGTGGTCGTGTCCTACAGCCAGCGTGTGCTCTGATACCATCTTATAGCGACCAGACCTCAAACAGTCTGACCTCTGTGCATAAGTGTCATCCCTGGATCAGTAATGCTGGCACACACTGTACTTGAAGGATTTATAGCAGAGTAGCAATCACACACTTATTACATCGAATGTCTCCAAAAGAGAACTTATTACAATAAATATGGTTTAAGGCCATCTAATAACGATAACAACAAAAGGCTTGGAAGATAAGCGAGTCTATCAACTCCAACGGTATCACTGAGTATAGAACACGACCTAAAAGCACCATACTCGTCGTCTGAAAAGTCTGCAACATGAACGTTGCAGCCCGAAAATGGGTCAACACATGGAATATGTTGGCAATGTAACACATAGAGAGTAATGAAATAATAAAGCTATACTACATGCATATATGGCTGGTGGAAAGCTCTATGGTTACAGTTTTGCGTAAAACCAATTTTTCCCTACTGCAAAGGAATAAATTTATTTAACTATCATGGTGGTTGTTAAACATTGAGAATGGTTGACAACATTCTCAATCCCAATTAAGCATCATCATTAAAACCCAACAAAGTTAATTAAAGTAACATGATGAGATTCACATGATAATCCAAGTACTAGATACTCAAGACGTCCATAACCGGGGACACGGCTAACCATGATTAGTTTATACACTCTGCAGAGGTTTGCGAACTTTTCCCCACAAGACTCGATCTCCTCCGTTGGGATTCTCGCACTACATGATGTTTGAGAAACAGATGACCGAGACATAGTCTTTCAGAAGTGCTAGCACCTTACGATCGGGTAGACCGTACCACCTACATCCCCTACATCTGCTAGTCTACCACTGTAAGAGTTCGCACGACTTAGTCAACTATGCTAGAGCCCATAATAGCTTGTGGCTGCACATGGAAGTTTCTAGTATGAATAATCTCATGATCCCTTTGAGCTTGGGTGGCGGTCCATAAAGAAAAACAGGCAATCGCTGGAATACCCAGGTGCCTCAATCCACCCAGATGTGTGTTAAAGTTGCCACCTTAAAATAAACCATCAAATTAACAATCCACATCTGTCATGGATACACTCACCCAATCCACGTCTACTAGCATAGCATGACATGATAAGCAAACGCAGAAGTAACTCCCAAAGGTTTGATAATAAAGCAGGTAATAGGTACTACCTCAACTACTTCCCATCCCACAGTTTAATTAGATCCTAATCCTGCAATGTTTGAGGATTGATCTAATGCAATAAGACTGGGTAGTAAGAGGTATGATCAAAGTGTTACTTGCCTTGCTGATGATCCGCGAAACCTAGAGATTCGAAGTAACACGCGGCGCACTCCGGGTACTCTATCGCAGACAAACAAACAAGCATACAATAAGTATTCATCTAATGCACAGGTAAAACTCAAATAAGAGATCTAACCAGAAAGTTCAACTTAAGAACTCCGGTTTGCAAAAAGAATCAAATCAAATGAAGCAACGAAAGTCAAACGGCGAAAGAAACAAACTTCATTTACTAATCTGGACCTAAGTCAAATTTTACAGAAGCAAATACTTGTTTGAGTTGGTTAAACGGAAAGAGGGTTTCGAGACGAAACTCCAGGCGCTTGAATCGCCTGATTCCGATAAACGAGCGAAAAGTTATACTAAAACGAAAATCGGATCAGAAATCGCGATCAGAAATAATCGCGGAAAATCCGAGAAAAAGAAAAACTGACGAACAGATTAACGAACGAACGTTCGTTATCTGAACCTAAACGATGAAAGCATTCGTTAGAACGAAGGAAGGAGCGAACGCTCGCTAATTAACCTAAACCGGAAAAAAATAGATCTAGTAAAAAAAAGCAAAAACTAAAAAAACCGAATGAAAACCGGTAGAAAACCGAACGGTTTTCTAGGAAAAACTGGCGGCGGGTCAACCTCGGCAGCGGGGTCGGCGGGACGGGGTGACTCGGGCGGCGTCGGGCGGCGAGGTCGGTGGCGGCTCGGGCGGCGGGGTCGGCGGCGACAGGCGCGCGGATCGGGGCGGCGACACACGGATCGAGGCGGTGGTGCGCGGATCGAGGGCAGCGGCGGCGGCTCCTGGTGGCTAGGGTTTCGGGGCTGGGCTGGTGCGGCTCCGCTCGGGCCCCCGCGGCTTTTAAGGGCTGGCCAGGCCAAGTGTCCCAGTCGGACACGGCCCGGTTAGGTCGGTTCGACTTTTTGTTTAAAAAAAATAAATAATTACTCGTAGAAAAATAAATAAAATAAATACTAAACGGACTCCAAAAATCCCGAAATAATTTTTCTCCGGCTTCTAAAATCAAGCGGACAAGGTGAACATTTATTTGGGGCCTAAATGCAATTTTGGAAAACACACATTTTTCCTGAATTCAAATTAAACAGCGAAAAACTCCGAAATAAAATCTTATTTGATTTTATTATTAAATCCTCAATATTTCTTTAATTTTGGGAAAGTCATTTTATTCCCTCTCTCATATTTTTATAATAGAAATAATTGAAGATAAAATAATTAAAATCAAATGATCCTATTCTCAAAATTTGAGAAAACTCAAATATGAAAATAACGAAATCCCCAACTCTGTGCGTGGGTCCTTGAGTTGCGTAGGATTTCTAGGATCTGGAAAAAAAAATCAAAAACAAATAAAATATGATATGCAATGATGATCTAATGTATAACATTCCAAATTGAAAATTTGGGATGTTACAGAAGCACAATACCGACAAGCCTGCAAGCATTCCAGTAACATTTTTTATTTATTTTCTTCACTATCCTTCAAAAACAGGTGACGAACAGGATAAACATCTGAAACTGACTCTATCGGAGTCCGGATCCGTACACTCACCTAAGGGGTTATTTCCATCAAGGATCCCCTCGCCAAGGACTAGCGGCGCAGACGTGCGACAGGACGTCCAAAATAAATTTTTGTAGACCGCACTCTCTATTTTTTGAGCCTGTACTATGCCTATTCCTCCGCCTCCGACCCTGAGCATGTCAAATAGCCAGGAGGATGGCTTTTATATATATCATAAGTAATCAATGGCATATCGCTCAGTTCCTAGTAAACAGTATCCGAACTAATCATCCATATTGTTTCTCCAACAAATATGGCTCCTATGGTTATTTCACAGAAATACCTTGGCATAACCTGCCAGGGTCTCGGTGTGGGAACAAATGAGTTGCCAGTAAAACTCTGAACAGCTCTATAGCGTACTTCGGCGTCGCAAGTTTGGTCTTATATGCATCAGCTCCGAATCATTGTCTTGGGTCAATAGTTGGGTTGCCCAGCTCCTGTGCTTGCTACCCTACGTTCCGCCTTATCGGCTAGGGTAGTAAAGGGAGAACTACTGCGATTGTGCCCTGGTCTAAACTGGACGAGCACCTCAGTAGAGAAAGCTGAAAATTGACTGTCATGATGCGGCGAGAGTGATACGTCTCCGTCGTATCTATAATTTTTGATTGTTCCATGCCAATATTCTACAACTTTCATATACTTTTGGCAACTTTTTATACTATTTTTGGGACTAACATACTGATCCTGTGCCGAGTGCCAGTTCTGTTTGTTGCATGTTTTATGTTTCACAGAAACCCCATATCAAACGGAGTCCAAACGGGATAAAAACGGACAAAGAATTATTTTGGAATATTTGTGATTTTTGGGAAGAAAATCAATGCGAGACGGTGCCCGAGGTGGCCACGAGGGTGGGGCCCACGGCCACTCCACGCAGGCGCGCCCCACCCTCGTGGGCCCCTCGTAAGGCGGTTGATGCTCTACTTTGGCCGCAAGAAAGCTAATTTTTGGAAAAAGATCTGGGCGAAGGTTTCAACCCAATCGGAGTTACGGATCTCCGGATATAAAAGAAACGGTGAAAGGGCAGCAAAACAGAAAGCAGAAACAGAGAGAGACAGAGAGACAGATCCAATCTTGGAGGGGCTTTCGCCCCTCCCACGCCATGGAGGCCAAGGACCAGAGGGGAAACCCTTCTCCCATCTAGGGAGGAGGTCAAGGAAGAAGAAGACGAAGGGCCCCCTCTCCCCTTCTCTTCCGGTGGCGCCGGAACGCTGTCGTGGCCATCATCATCACCGCAATCTTCACCAACAACTTCACCGCCATCATCACCAACTCTTCCCCCCTCTATGCAGCGGTGTAACCTCTCTCTTACCCGCTGTAATCTATACTTAAACATGGTGCTCAATGCTATATATTATTTCCCAATGATGTATGGCTATCCTATGATGTTTGAGTAGATCTGTTTTGTCCTATGGGTTATTTGATGATCGTGATTGGTTTGAGTTGCATGTTTTATTATTGGTGCTGTCCTATGGTGCTCTCTGTGTCGTGCAAGCGTGAGGGATCCCTGCTGTAGGGTTTGTAATATGTTCATGATTTGCTTATGGTGGGTGGCGTGAGTGACAGAAGCACAGACCCGAGTAAGTAGGTTGTTTGCGTATGGGATAAAGGGGACTTGATACTTTAATGCTATGGTTGGGTTTTATCTTAATGATCTTTAGTATTTGTGGATGCTTGCTAGAGTTCCAATCATAAGTGCATATGATCCAAGTAGAGAAAGTATGTTAGCTTATGCCTCTCCCTCAAATAAAATTGCAATAGTGATTACCGGTCTAGTTATCGATTGCCTAGGGACAAATAACTTTCTCGTGACAATAAGCTCTTTACTAAAACTAATTTAGTTGTGTCTTTATCTAAGCATCTCCTACTTTTTATTTACGCTCTCTTTATATTCTTGCAAACCTATCCAAAAACACCTACAAAGTACTTCTAGTTTCATACTTGTTCTAGGTAAAGCGAACGTCAAGCGTGCGTAGAGTTGTATTGGTGGTCGATAGAACTTGAGGGAATATTTGTTCTACCTTTAGCTCCTCGTTGGGTTCGACACTCTTACTTATCAAAAACTGTTGTGATCCCCTATACTTGTGGGTTATCAAGACCTTTTTCTGGCGCCGTTGCCGGGGAGCAATAGTGTGGGGTGAATATTCTTGTGTGTGCTTGTTTGCTTTATCACTAAGTAAATTTTATTTGTTGTTCTTAGTTGTTCTCTATATTTAGTTATGGATATGGAACACGAAATACCAAAAAAAATTAGGTGTACTTGCTGCTCATGGAGATGAGGAACCTCCTAAAACCCTCGATGCTCGTTATGAGATAGAAATCATGTACTACTTTGATAATCCAGAGAAAACCCCATTCAATTTGGTAATGGGAGTAATGTTGGATCAACGTGAATACTTTAGGGATTATCGCTTGACACAAAAAGGGAAACTATTATGGGATCAAATTTATATGTTGAAGTGGTATGCTAGGAAACTGTGCTTGAGATATGATTATACTTGTTGCTCTAGGATGAAGGCTCCACACATTCCCTTTTCATGCAAATTTAATGATAATAAAACCTTAGCTTCTTATGCTAATGGTATATATGATTACTACGATGTGGAACAAATAGAAGAATTTGTTGCTTTTATGGGTGCTTATGAAATTGAATCTATGTTTAAAGAGTTTGAAGATTTTGATGATGCTGTTTATAAACCTGAAAATTTAGCTATCCTCAAATATTGTTATGAGATTTATGAATACAATTCCGGTATTAATGCACTTATTGAGAAAGTCTCCGCTGTCTAAGAAGAGACTAATATTTTGCAGGAATCTATGGAAGAATAAGTTGATGAAACTGTGAGCTCATTGGATGAAAAAGATGAGGAGGAGAGCGAAGAACAAAAGGAGGAAGAGCGGATTGATCACCCGTGCCCACCTTCTAATGAGAGTAACTCTTCAACTCATACATTGTTTAATTTCCCTTCATGCTTACCGAAGGATGAATGCTATGATGATTGTTATGATCCCGTTGATTCTTTTGAAATATCCCTTTTTGATGATGCTTGCTATGCTTGTGGCCAAGATGCCAATATGAATTATGCTTATGGAGATGAACTTGCTATAGTTCCTTATGTTAAACATGAAATTGTTGCTATTGCACCCACGCATGATAGTCCTATTATCTTTTTGAATTCTCCCAACTACACTATATCGGAGAAGTTTGGACTTATTAAGGATTATATTGATGGGTTGCCTTTTACCGTTGCACACGATGATTTTGATGAATATAATATGCATGTGCTTGCTGCTCCTACTTGCAATTATTATGAGACAGGAACTATATCTCCACCTCTCTATGTTTCCAACACGATAAAATTGCAAAAAACTGTTTATACTATGCATTGGCCTTTACTTTGTGTGCATGAATTGTTCTTTTATGACATGCCGATGCATATGAAGAGAGTTAGACTTCGTTGTTGCATGATATATGTTGCTTTGTGCTCACTACTAAATTACAAATCGTTGCTAATTAAAATTGGCTTTGATATACCTTGGGATCCGGGTGGATTCACTACTTGAGCACTATATGCCTAGCTTAACGGCTTTAAAGAAAGCGCTACCAGGGAGACAACCCAGAAGTTTTAGAGAGTCATTTATTTCTGTTGAGTTCTTTTATATAGTTTAAAAACAACAAAAATAAAGAGGGGAACCCAAAACTTTTTCAAAAAGAAAAGCGAAAGTGAGAAAGACGAGCATTGTTGAAGTGGGAGCTAGCCTTGAACTTTGTTCATGCTCATGGAAACTTTGTTAATCTTGATTACAGAAACTTTTCAACAAAAATAATTATCCCCTTGTACAGTTCCATTGTATTATAAAAATTATGTGCCAAGGTTTGCCTTTAGGATGTTTACAATACTTGTTGGTTTGTACGGTGTAGGACAGAAACTTTGGCTGTAGTGCGCGATTTTACATTTTTTACTGGAATGTCAAATGGTTCTGATTCTTTTTTCACTGTCTTGCTGTACAAAGTTTTTATTGTTCTCAACTATCAGAAGTATGGTGAATGTTCAGATTATTACAGACTGTTCTGTTTTAGACAGATTCTGTTTTTGATGCATAGTTTGCTTGTTTTGATGAAACTATCAATTTATATCAGTGGATTAAGCTATGAAAAAGTTATATTACAGTAGACACAATGCAAAAACAAAATATGAATTGGTTTGCAACAGTACTTAGAGTAGTCATTTGCTTTATTATACTAACGGATCTTACCGAGTTTTCTGTTGAAGTTTTGTGTGGATGAAGTGTTTGATGATCGAGAAGGTCTTGATGTGAGAAGAAGGAAGAGAGGCAAGAGCTCAAGCTTGGGGATGCCCGAGGCACCCCAAGTAAATATTCAAGGAGACTCAAGCGTCTAAGACTGGGGATGCCCCGGAAGGCATCCCCTCTTTCTTCAACAAGTATTAGTATGTTTTCGGATTCGTTTCGTTCATGCATATGTGCAATCTTGGAGCGTCTTTTGCATTTAGTTTTCACTTTTCTTTTATGCACCATGCTGGTATGAGATGGTCCTTGGTTTATTTATAGAATGCTCTTTGCACTTCACTTATATCTTTTGAGTATGGCTTTATAGAATGCTTCATGTGCTTCACTTATCTCATTTGAAGTTGGATTGCCTGTTTCTCTTTACTTAGACAACCACCATTTGTAGAATGCTCTTTTGCTTCACTTATATTTGTTAGAGCGTGGGCATATCTTTTGTAGAAAGAATTAAACTCTCTTGCTTCACTTATATCTATTTATAGAGATGACAGGAACTGGTGATTCACATGGTTAGTCATAAAATCCTACATAAACTTGTAGATCACTGAATATGATATGTTTGATTCCTTGCAATAGTTTTGCGATATAAAGATGGTGATATTAGAGTCATGCTAGTGGGTAGTTGTGTATTAGTAGAAATACTTGTGTTGAGGTTTGTGATTCCCGTAGCATGCACGTATGGTGAACCATTATGTGATGAAGTCGGAGCATGATTTATATATTGATTGTCTTCCTTATGAGTGGCGGTCGGGGACGAGCGATGGTCTTTTCCTACCAATCTATCACCCTAGGAGCATGCGCGTAGTACTTTGTTTCGATGACTAATAGATTTTTGCAATAAGTATGTGAGTTCTTTATGACTAATGTTGAGTCCATGGATTATACGCACTCTCACCCTTCCATCATTGCTAGCCTCTTCGGTACCGTGCATTGCCCTTTCTCACCTTGAGAGTTGGTGCAAACTTCGCCGGTGCATCTAAACCCCGTGATACGATACGCTCTATCACACATAAGCCTCATTATATCTTCCTCAAAACAGCCACCATACCTACCTATCATGGCATTTCCATAGCCATTCCGAGATATATTGCCATGCAACTTCCATCATCACCATATATGACTTGAGCATTCATTGTTATATTGTTTTGCATGATCGTAAGATAGCTAGCATGATGTTTTCATGGCTTGTCCGTTTTTTGATGTCATTGCTACGCTAGATCATTGCACATCCCGGTACACCGCCGGAAGCATTCATATATAGTCATACCTTTGTTCTAGTATCGAGTTGTAATATTGAGTTGTAAGTAAATAAAAGTGTGATGATCATCATTATTAGAGCACTGCCCAGTGAGGAAAGGATGATGGAGACTATGATTCCCCCACAAGTTGGGATGAGACTCCGGACTTTAAAAATAAATAAAAGAGGCCAAAGAAGCCCAGATAAAAAAAGAGGCCAAAGAAGCCCACCAAAAAATAAAAAATACAAAAAATGAGAGAAAAAGAGAGAAGGGGCAATATTACTATCCTTTTACCACACTTGTGCCTCAGAGTAGCACCATGATCCTTCATATAGAGAGTCTCTTGAGTTATCACTTTCATATACTAGTGGGCATTTTCATTATAGAACTTGGCTTGTATATTCCAATGATGGCCTTCCTCAAATGTCCGAGGTCTTCATGAGCAAGTAAGTTGGATGCACACCCACTTAGTTTCCAGTTTGAGCTTTCATACTGTCGGTGTAAAAACCGGCGGATCTCGGGTAGGGGGTCCCGAACTGTGCGTCTAAGGCGGATGGTAACAGGAGGCAGGGGACACGATGTTTACCCAGGTTCGGGCCCTCTCTATGGAGGTAATACCCTACTTACTGCTTGACTGATCTTGATGATATGAGTATTACAAGAGTTGATCTACCACGAGATCGTAGAGGCTAAACTCTAGAAGCTAGCCTATGGTATGATTGTTGTCTATCATCTATCCACTAGCCTGGCCTCGGTTTATATAATGCACCAGAGGCCTAGGATAACAAGAGTCCTAGCCGAATATGCCGGTGGGGAGGAGTCCTTGTCTTGATCGCCAAGTCTTGTGGAATGTTCCTTGTATGCGGCAGCTGTCCGAACTGGCCCATGAGTATACGGCCATGGGGGTCCTCGGCCCAATCTAACACATTGGGAGATGACGCAGTGAGTACCCCCTAGTCTAGGACACCGTCAGTAGCCCCCTGAACCGGTCTAAAAGTTAGGGACGCTCCGCGATTCTTCCAAACTATTCTTCATCTTCGGTCGTCGGTCTTGAAAACTGGTTCAACAAATCTTCTCATCTTCGATCTTGAGGAGTTTAGCCGAGCTTAATGCCAAGATGTCATAGTTCATCTTGGTTCGAAAAGGTTGAAGGAGTTTAGCCGAGCTTAATGCCAGAAATGCCCTCTATGGAGCCAGCCATTCAAATCCGAGCTTTATGCCGGACTACCTCCAAGGTGGTGCACCACCTCGTGCTTGGGCTGATTGTTTACGGATTTTATTTCCGATGCGTGTAAATTTATTCGCTGTCAACATGTATAACTAGTAGCCCTCAAGGTGTGTGTCGGTCTAAAACCCGAGATGCACCTGAAGGAAAACATGAAACCGCTGATCCTAGTAGCCCCTGAGACTCAGGTCGATGCGCAAAATCGTCCTGAGGATCAACTCCTAGCTCGGTAGCACACGTAGGAATAGAAACACAGTGTAATATATTAGAGATAATAGTGATCGGCGGACGGGCCCTTGAGAGAGGGTCTTGAAAAGTTGTCATAATATATTTAGCTTGACGCCGGATAGGTCCAAATGGTACCTATTGTTATCCGAAGACACGTTTGCCCATAGTTCGATTAAGCCAAACACTTGGCAGTTGGAATTTTCTGCATTAAAATAGGCAATGCAGTAGCCCCCGAGACACTGGTCGGGTGGCAACACCAGATCAAGGGATCAATGTGCCCCTTTAATATTTGTAAATAATGAGTGATACGTCTCCAACGTATCTATAATTTTTGATTGCTCCATGCTATATTATCTACTGTTTTGGACTATATTGGGCTTTATTTTCCACTTTTATATTATTTTTGGGACTAACCTATTAACCGGAGGCCTAGCCCAGAATTGTTGTTTTTTGCCTATTTCAGTGTTTCGAAGAAACGGAATATCAAACGGAGTCCAAACAGAAAAATCCTTTCTGGAACGTGATTTTCTTCCTGAATAAGATCCAGGAGACTTGGACCCTACGCCAAGGAAGCTCCGAGGAGGGCACGAGGTAGGGGGCGCGCCCTTCACCCCTAGGCGCGCCCCCACCCTCGTGGGCCCACCGAAGCTCCACCGACGTACTTCTTCCTCCTATATATACCCACGTACCCCCAAATGATCATAACAGGAGCCAAAAACCTAATTCCACCACCGCAACTTTCTGTATCCACGAGATCCCATCTTGGGGCCTGTTCCGGAGCTCCGCCGAAGAGGTACGTCATCACGGAGGGCTTCTACATCATCATAGCCTCTCCGATGAAGTGTGAGTAGTTTACCTCAGACCTTCGGGTCCATAGTTATTAGCTAGATGGCTTCTTCTCTCTTTTTGGATCTCAATACGATGTTATCCCCCTCTCTTGTGGAGATCTATTTGATGTAATCTTCTTATTTTGCGGTGTGTTTGTTGAGACCGATGAATTGTGGGTTTATGATCAAGTCTATCTATGAATAATATTTGAATCTTCTCTGAATTCTTTTATGTATGATTGGTTATCTTTGCAAGTCTCTTCGAATTATCCGTTTGGTTTGGCCAACTAGATTGGTAGTTCCTGCCATGGGAGAAGTGCTTAGCTTTGGGTTTGATCTTGCGGTGTCCTTTCCCAGTGACAGAAGGGGCAGCAAGGCACGTATTGTATCGTTGCCATCGAGGATAACAAGATGGGGTTTATTTCATATTGCATGAATTTATCTCTCTACATCATGTCATCTTGCTTAAAGCGTTACTCTGTTTTTAACTTAATACTCTAGATGCATGCTGGATAGCGGTCGATGAGTGAAGTAATAGTAGTAGATGCAGAATCGTTTCGATCTACTTGTCACGGACGTGATGCCTATATACATGATCATGCCTAGATATTCTCATAACTATGCTCAATTCTGTCAATTGCTCAACAGTAATTTGTTCACCCACCGTAGAAAACTTATGCTCTCAAGAGAAGCCACTAGTGAAACCTATGGCCCCCGGGTCTATTCTCACCATATCAATCTCCATCACTTTAATCTTGCTTTGTTTTTACTTTGCCTTTTACTTTTCACTTTGCATCTTTATATCAAAAATACCAAAAAAATTATCTATATTAGATCTCATTCTCGTAAGAGACCGTGAAGGGATTGACAACCCCTAATCGCGTTGGTTGCGAGTTGCTATCGATTTGTGAAGGTACAAGGGACTTGAGCATGGCCTCCTACTGGATTGATACCTTGGTTCTGAAAAACTGAGGGAAATACTTACGCTACTCTGCTGCATCATCCTCTCCTCTTCGGGGAAAACCAACACAAGCTCAAGAGGTAGCAAGAAGAATTTCTGGCGCCGTTGCCGGGGAGTCTATGCAAAAAGTCAACATACCAAGTACCCATCACAATCCCTATCTCCCGCATTACATTAGTTGCCATTTGCCTCTTGTTTTCCTCTCCCCCACTTCACCCTTGCCGTTTTATTCACCCTCTCCTTCTCCTTCTCCTTCTCCGTTCGCCTTTTTCTCGCTTGTCTTGTCGTTATGGCTAGTCTTATATCTTCTTCGTTATCTCCCGAGAACGAAGTTCTAAATTTTAAACAAAGGGAGGGAGAAAATCTGAAAGACGTTTGGTATAGAATTTGCAATGCTCAAAACAGAGCTACCAGGAAGCAATCTACTTCAGTTCTTCTTCGTAATTTTTATGTGGGTGCTAGTACTTGGTATAGATATATCCTTGATACCATTACTCGAGGGAATTTCTTGGGTAGCCATACTTTTGATTCTTATAATGCTATGATAGATTTATTTGGCTCACCACCTCTCATGGTTAATGGAACTATGTTAACTTTGGAGCATGTTATGCAAAGGCTTTAAATTATTGAAAACAAAGTTGCTACTATTGAATCAATTGAAAATATAGATAAAAAGATCCATAATCAAATTACCCAATATGGATCTAAGGTAGGAATGACTTTGAAAAATATTAAGGAGAAGGAACCCATGGTCGATGAGAAAATAAATCTAGATTCCTCTAGAATCGATAAACTTGAGGGTATCATTACCAATTTGGGAACCGCTTTTTCTTCCTAAAGAATACTCCTAGTATTCCCACTAAAATTGCTAAGCTTATGTATGTTCCTAAGAATAAGGGTGAATCATCTAGTAAGGAAACTGCTGATCTTAAATCTATAAGTATTCATCCCGATATTTTTGATTTCATTAAGGAATCATTTGCTACAAATGAATTTTTCGATCTTGTGCCTAAAAGTTTGATATTTACTAAAAAGAAAGAGATCTCTAAAGAAGGTAGATGCCTCATTGAAAAATTGCCTTCCAAAGATGGCAATACCTAGATCTATCCTCGCTTTTATTCCTAGCTAGGGGCGTTAAACGATAGCGCTTGTTGGGAGTCAACCCAATTTTATTCTTAGTTTTTGTGTTTTTCTTCTGTTAGGGAATAAATAGCCCATCTACCTTATGTTTGGATGTGGTTTTGTGTTTTAATTAGTGTTTGTGCCAAGCTAGACCTATTGGATCTTCTTGGATGATAGTTATTTGATCTTGCTGTAATTTCCAGAAACTTTGCGTTCAGTGCCCGAATTATTAAAAATCATCAGAACGTGATAAAATACTGATTCCAATTGCTTCTGATCAATAAACAAATTGTCTAGGTCTTCTAATTTTCGTAGATTTTTTGGAGTTACAGAAGTTTGCGTTAGTTACAGATTACTACAGACTGTTCTGTTTTTGACAGATTCTGTTTTTTGTGTGTTGTTTGCTTATTTTGATGAATATATGGCTAGTATTGGAGGGTATGATCCATAGAGAAGTTGGAATACAGTAGGTTTACCACCAATATAAATAAAGAATGAGTTCATTACAGTACCTTGAAGTGGTTTTATGTTTTGTTTCTCTAACGGAGCTCACGAGATTTCTATTGAGTTTTGTGTTGTGAAGTTTTCAAGTTTTGGGTGAGTTCTTTTGATGGATTATGGAACAAGGAGTGGCAAGAGCCTAAGCTTGGGGATGCCCATGGCACCCCCAAGATAATCCAAGGACACCAAAAATTTAAAGCTTGGGGATGCCCCGGAAGGCATCCCCTCCTTCGTCCACTTCCATCGGTAATTTACTTGGAGCTATATTTTTATCACCAACATGATATGTGTTTTGCTTGGAGCGTCTTGTATTATTTGTGTCTTTGTTTGTTAGTGTGCCACAATCATCCTTGCTGTACACACCTTTTGAGAGAGCCATCTATGAATTAAAATTTGTTAGAATACTCTTTGTGCTTCACTTATATCTTTTGAGCTAGGCAGTTTTGCTCTATGTGCTTCACTTATATCTTTCGAGCGTGATAATTTTGCTCTATGTGCTTCACTTAGATCTTTTAGAGCATGGTGGTGGTTTGTTTTAAATAAACTATTGATCTCTCATGCTTCACTTAGATCATTTTGAGAGTCTTAATAGCATGGTAAATTGCTTAACATTAATATGCTTGGTATTCATGATTTGTGAAAATTTCTTTTGGGTGCGTTGAATACCAAGAAAAGATTTAAGCATGATAATTGTTTTGAGATATGGAGGTGATAATATTAGAGTCATGCTAGTGGAAGTAGTTGTGAATTTAAAGAATACTTGCGTTGAAGTTTGTGATTCCCGTAGCATGCACGTATGGTGAACCGTTATGTAACAAAGTCGGAGCATGAAGTGTTTATTGATTGTCCTCCTTATGAGTGGCGGTCGGGAACGAGCGATGGTCTTTTCCTACCAATCTATCCCCCTAGGAGCATGCGCGTAATACTTTTCTTTGAAAACTTCTAAATTTTTGCAATAAGTATATGAGTTCTTTATGACTAATGTTGAGTCCATGGATAATATGCACTTTTTCTCACCATTCCACCATTGCTAGCCTCTCTAATACCGCGCACTTTTCGCCGGTATCATACACCCACCATATATATTCCTCAAAAAATCCACCATACCTACCTATCATGGCATTTCCATAGCCATTCCGAGATATATTGCCATGCAACTTTCCACCGTTCCGTTTATTATGACACGCTCCATCATTGTCATATTGCTAGCATGATCATGCAGTTGACATCGTATTTGTGGCAAAGCCACCATTCATAATTATTTCATACATGTCACTCTTGATTCATTGCATATCCCGGTACCCCGCCGGAGGCATTCATATAGAGTCATATCTTGTTCTAAGTATCGAGTTGTAATTGTTGAGTTGTAAGAAAAATAAAAGTGTGATGATCATCATTTTTTAGAGCATTGTCCCAAGTGAGGAAAGAATGATGGAGACCATGATTCCCCCACAAGTCGGGATGAGACTCCGGACGAAAAAAAAGAGGCCATAAAAAAAGAGAAAAGGCCCAAATAAAAAAAATGAGAGAAAAAGAGAGAAGGGACAATGTTACTATCCTTTTACCACACTTGTGCTTCGAAGTAGCACCAAGATCTTCATGATAGAGAGTCTCCTATGTTGTCACTTTCATATACTAGTGGGGATTTTTCATTATATAACTTGGCTTGTATATTCCAATGATGGGCTTCCTCAAAATGCCCTAGGTCTTCGTGAGCAAGCGAGTTGGATGCACACCCACTTAGTTTCTTTTGTTGAGCTTTCACATACTTATAGCTCTAGTGCATCCGTTGCATGGCAATCCCTACTCACTCACATTGATATCCATTAATGGGCATCTCCATAGCCCGTTGATACACCTAGTTGATGTGAGACTATCTTCCCCTCTTTTTGTCTTCTCCACAACCACCGTTCTATTCCACATATAGTGCTATATCCATGGCTCACGCTCATGTATTGCGTGAAGGTTGATTTTTTTTGAAAATGCTAAAGTATGAAACAATTGCTTGGCTTGTCATCGGGGTTGTGCATGATTTAAATACTTTGTGTGGTGAAGATGGAGCATAGCCAGACTATATGAATTTGTAGGGATAACTTTCTTTGGCCATGTTATTTTGAGAAGACATAATTGATTTATTAGTATGCTTGAAGTATTATTATTTTTATGTCAATATGAACTTTTGTCTTGAATCTTTTGAATCTGAATATTCATACCACAATTAAGAAATTTTGCATTGAAATTATGCCAAGTAGCACTCCGCATCAAAAATTCTCTTTTTATCATTTACCTACTCGAGGACGAGCAGGAATTAAGCTTGGGGATGCCTGATACGTCTCCAACGTATCTATAATTTTTGATTGCTCCATGCTATATTATCTACTGTTTTGGACTATATTGGGCTTTATTTTCCACTTTTATATTATTTTTGGGACTAACCTATTAACCGGAGGCCCAGCCCAGAATTGTTGTTTTTTTGCCTATTTCAGTGTTTCGAAGAAACGGAATATCAAACGGAGTCCAAACAGAAAAATCCTTTTTGGAACGTGATTTTCTTCCTGAATAAGATCCAGGAGACTTGGACCCTACGCCAAGGAAGCTCCGAGGAGGGCACGAGGTAGGGGGCGCGCCCTACACCCCCAGGCGCGCCCCCACCCTCGTGGGCCCACCGAAGCTCCACCGACGTACTTCTTCCTCCTATATATACCCACGTACCCCCAAACGATCATAACAGGAGCCAAAAACCTAATTCCACCGCCGCAACTGAGGTGCTTAACCATGCGAGATGGAAGCACAATCGCAGTGGTTCTCCCTTTGCACACCTAGCCGAACAAAGCGGAACGTAGGAGGCAAGCACAGGAGCCGGGCAACCCAACTATTGACCAGAGACACAATTCGAAACCAATGCATATATAGTAGTGTCTGAGAATGTTTTTGCCGAATCTCTAAAGTGTCCGGCGTTGCACTAAGAGACTAATGATGGAAACACACTAATAGTTTAAAAGTGCCATAGGCTTGGAAAACCAAAAAACGTCAGTGAACACCTGACGTCCGAACAAGATCAAGTGTTCGGTGTCAATCTGAAAATTGGACTGTAGAAAAAAAGTGCTTCTGTCGTGCTTTAACATGACACGTCCTATCTCAAGACTTCAAGCGGGTCAGCCTACGGCTTCAACCTCCTATCCCGAAGGTGGAGTACTTCTCATTAGGCCAGTTTAGAAAACTAAACTCTAGCGGCTTTGAGAGAGAAATTAGGCTCCCCAGCTAGTGACCACACACTCGTGTCGAAAAAAGGAGTGATAAATAATAATAAAATAACTTTGCAACGACTAAGAAGAAGAACACTTATTATAAGGCGGCCCATATAAATTTAAGAGCCCCCAAGTGACTTGGGTAAAATAATTTTATGTAAAATGATTGTATGTACCAAGGTACTTATATCATATCTGTGTTCACCCGAACTTTATACGCGTCTTAACCGACCGTCGGCTTCTCCCTCTTCGGTCAAGGACCAAAAATTGTTATGTACTCCACCTGTCGAGAATATCGACGGTGTTTCCGTTAACCAGGCAATCAGGCCATAAGGCTATAACAGACAAAGTGCGCTCAGGGAACTTATGCTATATTACTAACGAAGTGTAAGAAGCATCTTCGAAGAAAATAGTACCCCCACCGATACCTTTCTTCGGTGCTCATTGTTACTATGAGACTTGTGCAATAGATTTTTTGTACTCATGAGTTCCGTTGTGTGCCAACCATAATTGAAAACAATAAGAGCGCTAGCTTTCAGCTTCACCCAGTCTGAGGTCCGGCTCGGATGACCCGATTGTGATAATCGCAGAGGTGCTCCCTTTACTCCCTAGCCGAACAATCGGGAACGTAGGGGTAAACACAGGAGCGAGGCAACCCAGCTTGCAAATCGCTTAAGTCAATATGGTGCATATTGTGGCATAATACACGAACAAGGAACGAAGTCGTACAAGTGTAATCATTTGCAAGAGGAAAGGATTCATAAAGGAAGCCCCCAAGTAAACGGGGTATTTGAATTTGTGTGTCACAAACAAAATTTTGACAAGGAAATTTTTTACAAGCAACTTTTTTCCAAAAAAGTATAATGCTTGGTCGAACCGAACACAAGTTAAAGATTTAAAACTTTGAGCATGAAGGCAACTTAGCTGGTTAATGTGTTTGGTATTGATGACGCGGTCCGAGCTTGATGCGGGACAAGGTTCCATCCCCCAAGCCGGTCCTGAGGTGGCGGAGCAAAGAGCTCGGCACTCCGAAGTGGTGAATAGCACGGTCAATGTATGCCGGCAGAGTGATGCCGAAGTCCCTGGCATGGGGTAATGAAGTGTTGACGAAGCCCCCCGTCCAGCCGAGGTGACGTGGTATGTCAGTACGCCGAGTTGACGATACTGCCCAACCCAGATTGTTTTCCTGTGCACAAAGAATAGTGCAAACCGGAGATAATAGTAATAATAAAAAAATCGTTGCATAATAAATAATGTATGCAAAGTGAGTAATAAAAGAAATATGGCCTGGCGCCGAAGTCAATGTCGATGCAGGGCATCGGCGTGATGAGGTAAAGGCATGGCAAAGCCTGAATTCATAGGTCGGTTCGAGTTCCGGATGCGGCGTTCGCCGGACTATGTACGGAAACTGACCGAACCACCGCGTGACCGTCGTCAATGCAGCCACCATTTGATAGACCTGGTTTATTTGTTGTAGCAATCCGAAGAAAGGTGATTCCCAAAATTGGGACTCGATCCGCACACCCATTGCCTGATGGGAGATAAAGCGACGGCATGGCGATGCTGGCAAAGGTTGGCTCGCCGAGGCAAAGCCCTCGGTCCAGCTAACGTGACGGAGCTGGTCGGCTAGTGACGCGAAGTCTCCGGAGTAGGTTGATGAAGAGGTGGCGAAGCCCCCGGTCCAGCCGAGATGTCGAAGCCTCGATGTTAGCCGATGAGTCAAAGTAGGTCGACGTGATGGACATCGGCTTGAAGAAGCAACAGTGCGGCCCTGCCTATGCAGGTCGTGACATGGTCAATGCCGGCTTGATTAAGTGATCGTGCGGCGATGCTGGTGTGCCCGCTCCGTGTAATCCGTGGGGCGGCGATGTTGGCGATGATTTATACTTCGCGATGCTGAACTCTTGTTCGGCTTGCCAAGATGATGATCCGAAGAAGTTGAGCTCGGCTCAACAAAGCGATGACGTGTCTAGCGCAGGTCAGCAGCCTTGGAGCAATATTTCCGGACTGGTTTGACACAAGCATGACGATTAAGATGACCTCAGGGGAGGCTTAAAATTTTACGGGCACGTGTTTAAAAACGACGCACAATACCCTATAAGAGAATATCTCTAAAAAGGTTGTCCAATATCACGTTCATAAAGAAACATGAATTCAGGTCGGATCCGTTTTCGCGCAGAAAACAGATCCGAAAATTGGTCCACTCATCGGAAGGTTCCCGGAGTTTGAACCGTCGGATCGAGCTGACATTTGGAGGGGTGGTAGATATGGGAGTTTTGCAGTAGATGAACGGTTGGATCTTCCAAAGGACCTCTGAGTTGGGCTGTGGAGACCACGCCCTAAACTCGTCCAGATTCCCGTCCAGATTTGACAGGGCTCCGGTATATCGTAGATTGTCGGAGATTCCTCCATCGGAACTCGACGAAATTTTACATGGCTGTTGTAGACGTAATTCCGCACTATTCCTCTGAAGCAATCATCAAACCGACGCTCGAGGAGGCGGTGACAGCAGATACAAGTTCGCTGTCCAGAAAAACAGCACGGCCGCCCGAGGGCAATGTTGACGCTGAGCCCTCGAGCTCCATGGATGATTCCTCTACGATCATGATAGAGATCGGAGTCGATGTTGATGAAGGCCCCCGTCTGAACATGACGATCGGAGATGAAGCGCGGTCCTCGGTCGAGCCAAGGTGACCAGTCGAGCCGGCGACGAAGATACCGGCGTCGCAGTTGACCTACGGGCGAGCCATTGATCCTTTTACCAATCACACAGCGGAACTCTCAATGAAAGCACCAATGTCGGTGTCAAAACCGGCGGATCACGGATAGAGGGTCCCAAACTGTGCGTCTAAGGCAGATGGTAACAGGAGGCAGGGGACATGATGTTTAGCCAGGTTCGGGCCCTCTCGATGGAGGTAATACCCTACTTCCTGCTTGATTGATCTTGATGATATGAGTATTACAAGAGTTGATCTACCACGAGATCGTAGAGGCTAAACCCTATAAGCTAGCCTATGGTATGGTTGTTGTCTACCATCTATCGACTAGCCTGGCCTCGGTTTATATAATGCACCAGAGGCCTAGTATAACAAGAGTCCTAGCCGTATACGCCGGTGGGGAGGAGTCCTTCTCTTGATCGCCAAGTCTTGTGGAATCTTCCTTGTATGCGGCAGCTGTCCGAACTGGCCCATGAGTATACGGCCATGGGGGTCCTCGGCCCAATCTAACAGACCGAGAGATGACACGGTGAGTACCCCCTAGTCCAGGACACCGTCACATACACTTATAGCTCTAGTGCATCCGTTTCATGGCAATCCCTAGTCCTCACATTGGCATCGCATGGGCATCTCCATAGCCCGTTGATTAGCCGCGTCGATGTGAGACTTTCTCCTTTTTGTCTTCTCCACACAACCTCCACCATCATATTCTATTCCACCTATAGTGCTATGTCCATGGCTCACGCTCATGTATTGCGTGAAAGTTCAAAAGGTTTGAGAACATCAAAAGTATGAAACAATTGCTTGGCTTGTCATCGGGGTTGTGCACGATTTGAATATTTTGTGTGGTGAAGATGGAGCATAGCCAGACTATATGATTTTGTAGGGATAACTTTCTTTGGCCATGTTATTTTGAAAAGACATGATTGCTTTATTAGTATGCTTGAAGTATTATTGTCTTAATGTCAAATGATAGACTATTGCTTTGAATCACTCGTGTCTTAATATTCATGCCATGATTAGATACATGATCAAGATTATGCTAGGTAGCATTCCACATCAAAAATTATCTTTTTTATCATTTACCTACTCGAGGACGAGCAGGAATTAAGCTTGGGGATGCTGATACGTCTCCATCGTATCTATAATTTTTGATTGTTCCATGCCAATATTCTACAACTTTCATATACTTTTGGCAACTTTTTATACTATTTTTGGGACGAACATATTAATCCAGTGCCCAGTGTCAGTTCCTGTTTGTTGCAGGCTTTATGTTTTGCAGAAACCCCATATCAAACGGAGTGCAAACGGGATAAAAACGGACGGAGAATTATTCTGAAATATTTGTGATTTTTGGGAAGAAACTCAACGCGAGACGGTGCCCGAGGTGGCCACGAGAGTGGGGCCCATGGCCACTCCAGGCAGGCACGCCCCCACCCTCATGGTCCCCTCGTAAGGCGGTTGATGCTCTACTTTGGCCGCAAGAAAGCTATTTTTTGGAAAACAATCTGGGCGAAGGTTTCAACCCAATCGGAGTTACGGATCACCGGATATGAAAGAAACGGTGAAAGGGCAGCAGAACAGAACGCAGAAACAAAGAGAGACACAGAGACAGATCCAATCTCGGAGGGTGAGGGAGTCCTGGATTAGGGGGTGTTTGGATAGCCAGACTATACCTTCAGCCGGACTCCTGGACTATGAAGATACAAGATTGAAGACTTCGTCCCGTGTCCGGATGGGACTTTCCTTAGCGTGGAAGGCAAGCTAGGCAATGCAGACATTCAGATCTCTTACCATTGTAACCGACTTTGTGTAACCCTAACCCTCTCCGGTGTCTATATAAACCGGAGGGTTTTAGTCCGTAGGACAACAACTCCAACATACAACAATCATACCATAGGCTAGCTTCTAGGGTTTAGCCTCCTTGATCTCGTGGTAGATCTACTCTTGTACTACCCATATCATCAATATTAATCAAGCAGGATGTAGGGTTTTACCTCCATTAAGAGGGCCCGAACCTGGGTAAAACATTGTGTCCCTTGTCTCCTGTTACCATCCGCCTAGACGCACAGTTCGGGACCCCCTACCCGAGATCCGCCGGTTTTGACACCGACATTGGTGCTTTCATTGAGAGTTCCTCTGTGTCGTCACTTTCACTCACCGCGTCATCAACGAGATGCGGTCCAGGGTGAGACTTTTCTCCCCGGACAGATCTTCGTCTTCGGCGGCTTCGCACTGCGGGCCAATTCGATTGGCCGCCTGGAGCAGGTCGAAAGCTACGCCCCTGGCCATCAGGTCAGGTTTGGAAGTTTGAACTACACGGCTGACATCCGCGGGGACTTGATCTTCGACGGATTCGAGCCACAGCCAAGCGCGCCGCACTGTCTCGATGGGCATGATCTAGCTCTGCCGCCGAACAGTGTCCTGGAGGCCGCACGCGCGTTGGTTCCGACCCTTAATTCGGAGCCTGCTGCACCGATCGAGGATGAGCAGTTGGACGCCACCTCAGGGGCTGCGATCTCAAAGGCAATCGAGCCGAACACCAGCCCTGCACTCTGCATGACCCGTGACTCCGAGGATCCGGATTCCTCTCCGGACTCCGAACCCCCCGCGCCCCTGCCGATCGAATCCGATTGGGCGCCGATCATGGAGTTCACCGCCATGGACATCTTTCAGCACTCGCCCTTCGGCGACATCATGAACTCACTAAAGTCTCTCTCTCTTTATCAGGAGAGCCCTGGTCGGACTATGGTCAGCAAGGGTGGGATGCGGACGATGAAGAAATTCAAAGCCCACCCACCACCCACTTTGTAGCCACTGTCGACGATTTAACCGACATGCTTGACTTTGACTCCGAAGACATCGACGGTATGGACGACGATGCAGGAGACGAACAGGAACCAGTACCTATGGGGCGCTGGAAGGCCACCTCGTCATATGACATATATGGTGGACACTCCAAAAGATTGAGATGGCGATGGAAAAGCGGGGGATGACACCTCTAAAAAACATCCCAAGCGTCGGCGTCAGCGGCGCCATTCTAAATCCCGCCAAAGCAAAAACGATGATTCCGGCACTGGAGATAATACTACTCCGGATAGTGCCAAAGAACACCCCCTCCAGCAAGATTCAGCACAGGAAGATGGAGAAGCCAGCCCTCATGAGAAAGCGGCAGACCGAGAGGTTGAGGATGATAACTATATGCCTCCTTCCAAAGACGAGGCAAGCCTCGACAACGAAAAATTCGTCGTACCATCAGACCCCGCTGAACAAGAGCGTTTCAAACGTAGGCTTTTAGCCACGGCAAGCAGCCTCAAGAAAAAGCAGCAACAACTTAGATCTGATCAAGATTTGCTAGCTGACAGATGGACTGAAGTCCTTGCGGCCGAAGAGTATGAACTCGAACGCCCCTCCAAGCGTTACCCAAAGTGCAGGCTGCTACCTCGATTAGAGGAGGAAGCACCTACATCACCAGCGCATGACATGGCAGATCGGCCACCTCGTGGCCGCGACAGAGAAGCCTCTAGGCCCTCCACTCAAGCCATGCCCCGACGCCGCCCAAAACATGCTAAGGCACGGGAAAATGCGCAAAACCTGCGAGATATATTGGAGGACAAGGCAAGGCAAACAAGATCGATCTAAAGACCGCGCGGGCGCCCCACGGCACGTGACGGTGATCGTCACTCCGGATACAATAAATCCGGCCGGGCCGAACACAATAGACAAAGCTCCTTTGAGCTGCGTCGTGATATAGCCCAGTACAGAGGCGCCGCACACCCACTATGCTTCACAGATGAAGTAATGGATCATAAAATCCCTGAGGGCTTCAAACCCGTAAACATCGAATCATACGATGGAACAACAGATCCTGCGGTATGGATCGAGGATTATCTCCTTCATATCCACATGGCCCGCGGTGATGATCTACACGCCATCAAATACCTCCCACTCAAACTTAAGGGACCGGCCCGACATTGGCTTAACAACTTGCCAGCAGACTCAATCGGTTCTTGGGAGGACCTGGAAGCCGCATTCCTTGACAACTTCCAGGGCACTTATGTGCGACCACCGGACGCCGATGACCTAAGCCACATAATCCAGCAGCCAGAGGAATCGGCCAGGCAATTCTAGACACGGTTCCTAACAAAGAAAAATAAAATAGTCGACTGTACGGACGCGGAGGCCCTAGCAGCCTTCAAGCATAATATCCGCGATGAGTGGCTTGCCCGGCACCTGGGACAGGAAAAGCAGAAATCTATGGCAGCCCTCACGACACTCATGACCCGCTTTTGCGCGGGAGAAGACAACTGGCTAGCTCGCAGCAACAACTTAACCAAGAACCTTGGTAATTCGGATTCCAAGGACAAAAGCGGCAGGTCGTGCCGGAACAAGCAAAAGCGCCGCGTTAACAGCGACTGCAATGAGGATACGGCAGTAAATGCCGGATTCCGAGGCTACAAATCCGGTCAGCGGAAAAAGCCATTCAAAAGAAATACTCACGGCCCGTCCAGTTTGGACCGAATACTCGACCGCTTGTGCCAGATACATGGCACCCCCGAAAAGCCAGCCAATCACACCAACAGGGATTGTTGGGTGTTCAAGCAGGCAGGCAAGTTAAGAGCCGAAAACAGAGACAAGGGGCTGCATAGCGATGATGAGGAGGAGCCCAGGCCGCCGAACAACAGTGGACAGAAGGGTTTTCCCCCACAAGTGCGGACGGTGAACATGATATACGCAACCCATATCCCCAAAAGGGAGCGGAAGCGTGCGTTACGGGACGTATACGCGCTGGAGCCAGTCGCTCCAAAGTTCAACCCATGGTCCTCCTGCCCGATCACTTTTGATCGAAGGGACCATCCCACTAGCATCCGTCATGGCGGGTTTGCCGCATTGGTTCTAGACCCAATTATTGACGGATATCATCTCACAAGAGTCCTTATGGATGGCGGCAGCAGCCTGAACCTGCTTTACCAGGATACAGTGCGGAAAATGGGCATAGATCCCTCGAGGATTAAACCCACCAAAACGACCTTTAAAGGTGGCATACCAAGTGTAGAGGCCAATTGTACAGGCTCAGTCACACTTGAAGTGGTCTTCGGATCTCCGGATAACTTCCGAAGCGAGGAGTTAATCTTCGACATAGTACCGTTCCACAGTGGCTATCACGCACTGCTCGGACGAACCACATTCGCAAAGTTCAATGCGGTACCGCACTATGCATACCTCAAGCTCAAGATGCCAGGCCCTCGAGGAGCAATCACGGTCAACGGAAACACCGAACGCTCCCTCCGAACGGAGGAACACACGGCAACGCTCGCAGCAGAAGTACAAAGCAGCCTCTCCAAGCAATTCTCCAGTCCGGCCTTCAAGAAGCCGAACACTGTCAAGCGCACCCAGAGTAACCCACAACAAGACCACCTGGCACGTTCCGAGCAAGCGTAGCAATGCGGCCCCAACCCCAGCCCTTGCAAAATAGCGAAACAAGCACTTCGCATACATAACTACACTCTCAAAGTACCATGGGCACGGGGGAAGGGGCATCACCACGGCACACCCAAAGCACAGCTTAAACCGTACTAGGGTCTGCCGAATTCTTTCTTTACTTTCTCTTACTTTCAGGACTCCATACTTCGTACGACCTGTTCGGCAATTCAACTGCCGCACAAACGATGCAAGATCCAGGAAAGCAGACAAGCCATGCCGCATTATGGAACTCCCAGGTGGTCTCTATTACGAGCAGTATACCTGTTTTAAATACAATTCCACGGCTCGCCCCTGGACAGGACATGTTAAATAGTCCAATTTCTTTTGCTTATCGCACTATTTGTATCGTCCTGCTTAGATAGCAGCCCTCTTATAAACAATGCATAGCTTTTTGTCTATTTTTTGCATTACTCTATTTTTATATATGTTCATTAATGACATGTGGCACCCGTACACTATGGTACGACAAATACGCCAGGGGCTTCAGTACCCCTTAATATGGTGTAAGAAGTCCGGACACTTCATAAGTGCGGCACCCCGAACTTATAACACTATATGCATCGGCTCCGAATCATGATTTGGGTCAATAGTTGGGTTTGCCCGGCTCCTATGTTTTGGTGCCTTACGTTCCGCTATATCGGCTAAGGTAGCATTAGGAGAACTACTGCGATTGTGCCCCAGTTGAGCTGGGCGGAGCACCTGAGTAGAGAAAGCTAAAACTGACTGTCATGATAAGGCGAGAGACCGGTCGCTGTTCAAGAAGTTTTTCGGGTCCTTAAAGACCTATGCCGCTTAGAGCGAGGAACCGGATTTTGTTCGGCCAAGGCGTGGATAGCGCCCCGAACTCGGTCTTCCGAATACTAGGGGCTTCGCCGAAATTTAAAATTATAAAGTTCTGTGGCTAAGTGAGAGTGTTCAAGCATTATAGTCCGATTGCCTTGTTCGTTGTGCTGAGCGCCTCCCTCGAAGGACCCAAACATGGGAAAAAGAGCGCTCGGGTTTATCCCGAACACCCCAACACTAGTGGCATGGGGGCGGAAGCCGACGACTGGCCATCTCTCAATTTTTTGATAAACGGCCGCACAGAAAATAATATTTTAAATTCAACAAGCATTGCTTAGCGCAAATGAACAAGTTTTCAGCGCACAGGACAACACGAGCGAGTTCATTCAAAAATTACATCTTTTGTACATTCGTCCGCCACAAGGCGGGCACCCTTCAGAACATCCTTGTAATAGTTCTTGGGCTTGCAATGCTCCTTCCCCGGCGGCGGCCCGTCCCTCACAAGCTTCTCACCGTCCAGCTTACCCCAGTGCACCTTTGCATGGGCAAGGGCCCTACGGGCACCTTCGATGCAGACGGAGTGCTTGATGACCTCGAGCCGTGGACAGGCCTCCACCAGCTGCCGCACCAGTCCGAAGTAGCTCCCAGGCAGGGCCTCTCCAGGCCACAGCCGAACTATGAAGCCCTTCATGGCCTGTTCGGCCGCCTTGTGGAGCTCGACCAGCTGCTTCAGCTGGTCGCTCAAGGGCACATGGTGTCCGGCCTGAGCGTACTGAGACCAGAACACCTTCTCCGTTGAGCTGCCCTCTTCGGCTCGGTAGAATGCGGTGGCATCGGATACGCTGTGGGGAAGATCTGCGAACGCCCCTGGAGAGCTCCGGATTCGGGTAAGTAACAAGTAGTTTACTTTTATATGTCTGCTTTGCATAAAAAATGCCTTACCCGCCGCTATCTTTTTCACCGCATCCAATTCATCGAGGTCCTTCTGGGCTTCGGCCTTGGAAGACTCGGCAGTCTTGACGGCCGCGGCGAGCTCGGACGCTCGTGTTTTAGAGTCAAGCTCCAAACTCTCATGTTTTTTCATGAGAGCCTGAAGCTCTTGCTGCTCCTCGCCGACCTGCGCCTCAAATTTCTCCCGCTCATTGCGCTCCGAGGCCGCTCTCTTCTCGGCCTCGGACAGCGCCTGCTTGAGGGTTGCCACCTCAGTCGTGGCCCTGCAACAAGTAGCATAATCATGTAAATTTTTTGCAATTGCATCTTTTTATATATATTTTTCTATAAGGTATCTCTTACCTTCTTTCTACTCGAGCTGCCGCTTGGCAAGGCCGAGCTCTTGCTCGGTCCGCTCGAGACCCTGCTTCAGGGTACCTACCTCCGCAGTCAGTGCGGCGGTAGCAAGCAGCGAAGCTTGCATACGCATATTGACTCATTTTTTGTTAGACTCCTGCGAGATTATTTGATCCTCTATTCGGCTTTTCTTTCCGAACACCAAACAGAGCATCAGGGGCTACTGTCTATGCGGTAATATTTTTACATATTTTTACTTACCTCGAAGCCTGTTAAAAGGCTAGCACAAGCTTCAGTCAGCCTGCTCTTAGCGGACTGAACCTTCTGGATCACCGTACTCATAATAGTACGGTGCTCCTCGTCGATGGAGACGCCGTTAAGCACCTCCAGCAGATTGTCCGGCACCTCCGGTTAGACGGAGGCCGCCGGCTCAGAAGGCTTGCTCCTCTTAGAAGGAGTTCGCCTACCGCAGTCCGGAACCGCTGAAGATTCCGGCGCGGTGTCCGGCTCAAAGCCAGACTTGGAGCCCTGGGGGGTCTTGTCCCCTCCACTCCTGGAGTCCGGGAGGTCGCCTCGCAGCGCCTCCGGGACCACCTCCTCCTGGCTTGGAATCTGTTGGGACAACACTTCGGCGTCGTCCGCAAGGCAGGGGGAGGTAGCTGTCGGAAGTGAATTCACGTCCGATGAGTCCAGGGAGCCGCTCGATGACTCGCCGAGCCCGACCTTGGGCGGACTGCATAATTATGTTTGACATAAGGAAAAGCTGTGCAACAAAGGAAAGCTATGAGTCACTCTAGTATCCGAATACTTACGATCCCGCCGGGCGCCTGGCCCTTTGTGTCCACTCCTCTTCGCCCTCGTCAGCGTCAGGGGAGTAGTCCGGCGGAAGGGTTTTCCCCTTGTTGGACCCTTCAGCCTCCCCAGTTGGGGCGGCCTTCCTCTTCTTTCCTCCCCCCGCTGGAGGGGGAGAGGTTTCTTCTTCCTCCTCCTCGTTTTCATGGGAGGAGTGCGTCTCGGATTCGTCAGACGACGAGTCCGACACCACCATATTATGGGAACTCTTTTGAGTCCCCGTGGCCTTCTTCTTCTTGGCCTTCTTCTCCCGCACCACATAAGGTGCCGGAGCCAGCAGCTTCGATAAACGAGCATCTGCTGGGTCTTCGGGCAAAGGGGCCGGATAGTTGACCTGTCCGGACTTCTCCTGCCATGACTGTCAAAGGTAGGGGAGTTTAGATCCCGCATAAAGTCAATCTGTGAGAAACAAATTTCCTGTAAAAGGTAAGGATAACTCACCGCGCTAGCTGGACGCTGCCTGCTGAATCCGCGGTCCTCAGACGCGGGAGCTTCGGCGCCCTTGAATAGCACCTTCCAGGCATCTTCGTACATCGTGTCGAAGAGCCTTCTCAAGGTTTGGTGCTGCGCCGGATCGAACTCCCACGGTGTGAAAGCCCGTTGTTGACACGGGAGGATCCGGCGGACGAGCATGACCTGGACTATATTGACAAGCTTGAGCCGCTTGTTCGCCAGGGATTGGATGCATGTTTGCAGTCCGGTCACCTCTTCCTCATTGCCCCACGACAGGCCCATCTCTTTCCAGGACGTGAGCCGCATGGAGGGTCCGGATCAGAACTCAGGGGCTGCGACCCATTCAGGGTCGCGCGGCTCGGTGATGTAAAACCACCCTGATTGCCACCCCTTCAGGGTCTCCACAAAGGAGCCCTCGAGCCATAGGACGTTGGCTATCTTGCCCGCCATGGCGCCTCCGCACTCTGCCTGGCTGCCGCGCACCACCTTCGGCTTGACGTTGAAAGTCTTGAGCCAAAGACCGAAATGGCGACGGATGCGGAGGAAAGCCTCACACACGACGATAAACGCCGAGATGTTGAGGACAAAGTTCGGGGCCAGATCGTGGAAATCCAGGCCGTAGTAGAACATGAGTCCCTGGACAAATGGGTGGAGTGGAAAACCCAGTCCGCGGAGGAAGTGGGGAAGGAATACAACCCTCTCATGGGGCCTAGGGGTGGGGAGAAGTTGCCCCTCTTCAGGAAGCCGGTGTGCAATGTTATCGGACAAGTATCCGGCCTTCCTTAGTTTTTTGACATGGCCCTCCGTAACGGAGGAGACCATCCACTTGCCTCCCACTCCGGACATGGCTGGAGAAGGTCGAGGTTTGAAGTGCGGACTTGGGCGCTGGTGCTCGGGTGCGCAGGAGATGGATAGGCAAAGGAGGAAGAAGGCGTAGGTGAAAAGGTGGATCCTTATCCCCTTATATGGGCGGATGCGACTATGCGTCCCCACCGGCCTAGTAAAACTCGCTTGCCTCCCAAGTGCCGCGATAAATGGCGTGGTTGGGTTACCCACGTCCGTATTGATGAGAATCCCGTAAATAGGGGACACGGTCTCTGCTTTGACAAGACGTGCCAAGGAAACCGCCTCGCAAAATACGCTGAGGTGGGGAAGTGAAAACGATTCGAATAAGGGCTTGGCCGTAGTGTGATGTCACGCTATGGAATACGTCAGCAGATTCGATTTGTGTTAATATTATTCTCTCTATGGCAATATGTGGAAACTTATTTTGCAGAGCCGGACACTACTTTTAGTGTTTACCAACTTTTATGAAGAACTTGGAGGAGGAACCCGCCTTGCAATGCCGAAGACAATATGCGCATCGGACTCGTCATCATTGAAGCCTGGTTCAGGGGCTACTGAGGGAGTCCTGGATTTAGGGGTGTTCGAATAACCCGACTATACCTTCAGCCGGACTCCTGGACTATGAAGATACAAGATTGAAGACTTCGTCCCGTGTCCAGATGGGACTTTCCTTGGCGTGGAAGGCAAGCTAGGCGATGCGGATATTCACATCTCTTGCCATTGTAACCGACTTTGTGTAACCCTAACCCTCGCCGATGTCTATATAAACCGGAGGGTTTTAGTCCGTAGGACAACAACTCCAACATACAACAATCATACCATAGGCTAGCTTCTAGGGTTTAGCCTCCTTGATCTCGTGGTAGATCTACTCTTGTACTACCCATATCATCAATATTAATCAAGCAGGACGTAGGGTTTTACCTCCATCAAGAGGGCCCGAACCTGGGTAAAACATTGTGTCCCTTGTCTCCTGTTACCATCCGCCTAGACGCACAGTTCGGGACCCCCTACCCGAGATCCGCCGGTTTTGACACCGATAGAGGGGCTCTCTCCCCTCCCACGCTATGGAGGCCAAGGACTAGAGGGGAAACCCTTCTCCCATCTAGGGAGGAGGTCAAGGAAGAAGAAGACGAAGGGCCCCCCTCTCCCCTTCTCTTCCGGTGGCGCCGGAACACTGCCGTGGCCATCATCATCACCGCAATCTTCACCAACAAATTCACCGCCATCATCACCAACTCTTCCCCCCTTTATGCAGCGGTGTAACCTCTCTCTTACCCGCTGTAATCTCTACTTAAACATGGTTCTCAATGCTATATATTATTTCCCAATGATGTATGGCTATCCTATGATGTTTGAGTAGATCCGTTTTGTCCTATGGGTTATTTGATGATCGTGATTGGTTTGAGTTGCATGTTTTATTATTGGTGATGTCCTGTGGTGCTCTCCGTGTCGCGCAAGCGTGAGGGATCCCCGTTGTAGGGTTTGCAATATGTTCATGATTTGCTTATGGTGGGTGGCGTGAGTGACAGAAGCACGGACCCGAGTAAGTAGGTTGTTTGCGCATGGGATAAAGGGGACTTGATACTTTAATGCTATGGTTGGGTTTTACCTTAATGATCTTTAGTAGTTGCGGATGCTTTCTAGAGTTCCAATAATAAGTGCATATGATCCAAGTAGAGAAAGTATGTTAGCTTATGCCTCTCCCTCAAATGAAATTGCAATAGTGATTACCGGTCCAGTTATCGATTGCCTAGGGACAAATAACTTTCTCGTGACAACAAGCTCTTTACTAAAACTAATTTAGTTGTGTCTTTATCTAAGCAGCTCCTACTTTTTATTTACGCTCTCTTTATATTCTTGCAAACCTATCCAAAAACACCTACAAAGTACTTCTAGTTTCATACTTGTTCTAGGTAAAGCGAACGTCAAGCGTGCGTAGAGTTGTATCAGTGGTCGATAGAACTTGAGGGAATATTTGTTCTACCTTTAGCTCCTCGTTGGGTTCGACACTCTTACTTATCAACAACTGTTGCGATCCCCTATACTTGTGGGTTATCAGAGAGCTGGTCAACCACTTGACGACTTCTTGGAATCTTTAGCGATCCTCCATGTCACACGAGGGATCTTTTTCAGAGCAAATATGTAAGGCACCATACGCCGCATACATACCAGGGGCTATGTCGTAGCCCCACAATAGAACTCCTATGGCTAAGTGAAAGCGTTAACGCCCTATAGTCCGATTGCCTGGTTCGCCGCATTATCACCTCCTTCATGGACCAAGACATTGGATAAAGAGTGATTAAATGCTTTTCCGAACACCCCCGTACTTCCTACGAGGGGGCTGAAGCAGACGACTGGAAAACTTTCAGATTATATCAAAACATCCGCACAGGAGGAATTCAATCTTTCAAGCAAAACATAAAATAGATTAACTCTAAAATTGTCTTTTACAATTTTCATAAACCTTACTCGAACATTATGTCTTTCGAGCACTAACCCTCTATAAAGCGGGCGGCCTCTAGGACGTCTTCAAAATAATGCTTCGGTTCCAGGCGGTCCTTGCCTTTGGGTGGACTCTTCGTCGCAACATCGATGGCCTTCATCTTCCCCCAGAATGTTTTGACTCGGGCAAAAGCCATCCGTGCACCCTCAATGCACGTTGACCGCTTCACAGCGTCGATACGCGACACCGCATCAACAAGCCTCTGCACCAAACCAAAATAGCTATTCGGAACAGGCTCGGTTGGCCACAACCAGATTATGACATCCTTCATGGCAGCGCCGGATATCCTATGAAGTTCGGCCCATTGGGACATCTGTTCATTGAGCAACAGAAGGCGCTTTGATGCGCCAAACTGCGACCAAAAAAGCTTCTCCGTTGCATATCCATCTCGCGCCTGGTAATACTGCGCCGCATCGGAAGAACTCTTCGGCAAGTCCAACAACTCGTTCGAAGAACTCCACACATGGTTAAGCTGAGCATAGTTCGGGTCACCGAACCTAGTTTGCAGCAGAAAGGGCTTTCCAGCCGCAATCTCCCTCGCGTGCCGAACCTCCTCACGGGCTGCTCTGGATTCCAAACGCGCTTCTCTCGCCTCTTGTAAGGCCTTGTCTAGATTAGCCATTAAGGCTTTACTCTCCTTCTCCAGAAATTCACAGCGGCCGGTAGCATTCTCCAGTTCGAGCGTCATCGTGGATATATTCTCCTCATCTTGGCGTCGTGCAGCTTGTTCGGCTTTTAATTCAGCCGATGCATTTTCGGCAGCAGCATTGCTATGCCGGGCCTGCTCCTTGGCCTGGGCCAGCTCTGCTCGAAGAACTTCAACGGCGGCAGCACCATCTGTAGCCATGCATATTCCAGCATCTAAATCTCCGCATAATGCTTATAACACAAAAATGTATGAGGATTGCCCCGAATACATACCTTGCGACTCGTCAAGATGCATATTGATTAAAGCAAGATCATCCCTTGCCACATCAAGCTTCCAATACAACTTGGCAATTTCCATAGTCCGGGAAGTGGCCAAGGGGGGAGCAGCCCGTGTTCGAAGTTCATCAGGTTAGTCCTCAAACAATCCTTTTTGATCCTCCGTTTACTTCCTAGTGGAAGCCAACCCGGGTATCAGGGGCTACTACCTATACACAGGAGCATCTTTGCAAATGAAACATAGCTGAAAACATTATGTCACAAACCTCGAAGCCCTTCAGTAGGCTCATGAAGGCTTCATTTAATGCACTCTTCGCGGACGAAATATTCTCAATCACTGTACCCATCAAGGTATGCTGTTCCCCCGAGACAAATGCTTTTCGCAACATGTCCCGCAATATATCCGAAGTCTTCGTGTTTTCGGAAGCTGCTCCAGGAGCACAATCATCCTTTGAAGGAATCTATTCACCCGTCTCCAGAATCACTATCGGCTGCGAACCAGACAGTCCGATTCCTTTGTTATCATCAGCCCCGGAATTCCGAATGGTCGGAGGTCCACCTTCGGGTACTGCCTCTTTTGTCCCCTGCGTAACTTGTTGGTCAAAAGGGACCCTCCGCAATGACACTTCAGAGTCATCCGCCTTATTGGGCGAGGAGGTTAGAGGAGGTGTCTCACTCTCCATCATCTCTGGGAGTAGACTCCCCAAAGAAGAGGATCGCCCAGAAACACTCTGTGCCGACCCATAAAAATGCATGAATGCGTTATGTATATGTTCGGTAATAGCAACGGAGCGGGACGCTATGAAAGTACTCCGGATTCTCTTACGGTTTGGACGAGGACTTGTCCCCTTGTTGGAACTGTTCAAAGGCATCGCTTTCCAAACCCAAGCCGCTCGACGGTGGCATAATGCCCTTCTTGGAAGACCACCCCTCCCAATCTTCGGAGGCGGCCATTTTCCTCCTGCTTGGAGAAGGGATACTGGGTCCATTTCCGCCTCTTTCATCGGGTGAGGAAAGGTCGATTTCTTCGGACTCAGTATCCGACTTACCTCCGGAACCAAGGTCATCTTGGGTCTTCTCACCCTCCCCTGCTGGTGCCTGGTATGGTGCCGAGGCCAGCATCCTTGTTAACACATGAGTAGCTGAGTCTCCGGGAAGGGAAGCTGGACACCTAGTCTGTTCCACCTTCTTTATCTAGCCCTGAAAAAGGATGATACTATCGGTATCTTGCCACTGGGTATCCAACTATAAGGTATTCGACAAACGGGTACTTACCGGGGTATCCGGATGGTTACACTCTAGGCCGACATCTTCGGTGGTGTCCGACCATTGCCTTCGTTTCCCGAAGAATAATCTCCACATTCCTTCGTGCGTAGTGCCAAAGAAGTGCTGAAGAGTCCGCGACCCTTCTGGATTGAACTCCCACAGGAGGAGAGGCCGTCGCAGACATGGCAGGGTCCGACGAACTAGCATTACTTGAGTGACGTTGGCTATATCGATGTCCTTCTCAATGAGGCTTCGGATGCGACTTTGCAGAGTTCGCACCTCGTTCGTTGATCCCCAGTCCAACCCCTTATTAATCCACGATGCAAGCTGAATTGGGGGGCTGGGTCAAAATGCAGGCGCAGTTGCCCACTTGGAGCCATGGGGCTCGGTGATATAGAACCACCCCCGCTGCCACAGATCAGAAGATTTGGCGAAAGATCCTTTCAGCCAAACGGCGCTAGCAAGCTTGCTCACTGTAGCACCGCCGCACTCGGCCTGCTCCCCCTCTACCACTTGCGGCTTCACATCGAAGGTCTTAAGCCACAAGCCGAAGTGCGGAGGAGTTCGGAGGAAGGCTTCGCACGTGATGATAAACACCGAGGTAAGAAGAATAGAGTCCGGCGCCAAATCATGAAAGTCTAGCCCGTAATAGAACATGAGCCCTCGGACGAAGGGGTTAAGTGCAAACCCCAACCCGCGGAGGAAGTGGGACACGAACACGATCCTCTCGCCGGATCTGGGGGTGGGAATAACCTGCCCCTCGACAGGAAGCCAATGATGGATTTCTGTGGTCTGGCACCTCGCCGCCCGAAGCTTTGCAATATCTTCCTTCGAGACAGAAGAAGCTACCCACCGGCCTTGACGGCTGGATCCGGACATGATTGGGGCTTGTGGCGACCGAAACCTGGGTGTTGGAACTCGGGGTAGCAGGGGTTGAGGAAGAAGCAAGCGTGGAATAAAAAGACGGGTCTGTATCCCTATATAAAGGTTGCGAATATCAAACGTATTCTCTTAGGCCTCAAAAACTTGCTTGTTTCCAAGGAGTTGTACCCAAGCGACGGTTGGGTTACCCACGTCCGGGTTGACAGGAATCCCTTAAAAAGGCAGGCATGATATCCGTTTGGATAAGACATGCCAATAAAACCACGTCTTGAGACGTGGGGTGACGGGCCGGCTAAAACGGTTCGCAAATAATGACCGAGAAGGTGTGACGTCATATTACCAAAAACTTGTCGGTGGATTGAACTCGTGAAATAGTATCTCCTCTGCAGTTGTGTATACAAGTCTGGATACAATCATTACGTTTGAAGATTAACCAGGAGTTCGGACAAAGGGGAGCCCGCCTTGCAATGCCGAAGACAATCTGCGCGCCGGACTCCTCGTCATTGAGGCCAGGTTCAGGGGCTACCGAGGGAGTCCTGGACTAAGGGGTCCTCGGGCGTCAGATCCGTTATCCATTGGGCTGGACTGATGGGCTGTGAAGACATGAAGGCCGAAGATCGTACCCGTGTCCGGATTGGGCTCTCCTTGGTGTGGAAGGCAAGCTTGGCGACCAAACTATGAAGATTCCTTCTTATGTAACCGACTCTATGTAACCGTAGATCCCCCCGGTGTCTATATAAACCAGATGGGTTAGTCCGGAAAGGACACACTCAGTACCATAGTCATGCAAACTAGGCCTCTAGGCTTTAGCCATTACGATATCGTGGTAGATCAACTCTTGTAATACTCATATTCATCAAGATCAATCAAGCAGGAAGTAGGGTATTACCTCCATAGAGAGGGCCCGAACCTGGGTAAACATCGTGTCCCTTGTCTCCTGTTACCATCGATCCTAGACGCACAGTTCGGGACCCCCTACCCGAGATCCGCCGGTTTTGACACCGACACATATTACTTAAGAACTCCCACTTAGATAGACATCCCTATAGTCATCTAAATGATCACGTGATCCATATCAACTAAAACATGTCCGATCATCACGTGATATGGAGAGGTTTTCAATGGTGAACATCACTATGTTGATCATATCTATTATATGATTCACGCTCGACCTTTCGGTCTCAGTGTTCCGAGGCCATATCTTCATATGCTAGGCTCGTGAAGTTTAACCCGAGTATTCTTTGTGTGCAAAAATGGATTGCACCCGTTGTATGTGAACATAGAGCTTATCACACCCGATCATCACGTGGTGTCTCGGCACGACGAACTGTCGCAACGGTGCATACTCAAGGAGAACACTTATACCTTGAAATTTAGTGAGAGATCATCTTATAATGCTACCGCCGTACTAAGCAAAATAAGATGCATAAAAAGATAAACATCACATGCAATCAAATAAGTCATATGATATGGTCATCGTCATCTTGTGCCTTTGATCTCCATCTCCAAAGCACCGTCATGATCACCATCGTCACCGGCTTGACATCTTGATCTCCATTGAAGCATCGTTGTCATCTCGCCAACTATTGCTTCTACGACTATCGCTACCGCTTAGTGATAAGTAAAGCAATTACATGGCAATTGCATTTCATACAATAAAGCGACAACCATATGGCTCCTGCCAGTTGCCGATAACTGTTACAAAACATGATCATCTCATACAACAATTTATATATCATCACGTCTTGACCATATCACATCACAGCAAGCCCTGCAAAAACAAGTTAGACGTCCTCTACTTTGTTGTTGCAAATTTTACGTGGCTGCTACAGGCTTCTAGCAAGAACCATTCTTACCTACGCATCAAAACCACAACGATTTTTTGTCAAGTGTGTTCTTTTAACCTTCAACAAGGACCGGGCGTAGTCACACTCGATTCAACTAAAGATGGAGAAATAGACACCCACTAGCCACCTGTGAGCGAAGCACGGCGGTAGAACCAGTCTCATGAATGCGGTCATGTAATGTCGACCTGGGCCGCTTCATCCAACAATACCGCCGAATCAAAGTATGACATGCTGGTAAGCAGTATGACTATTATCGCCCACAACTTTTTGTGTTCTACTCGTTCATATAACATCTACGCATAGACCTGGCTCGGATGCCACTCTTGGGGAACGTAGTATTTCAAAAAAATTCCTACGATCACGCAAGATCTATGTAGGAGAAGCATTGCAAAGAGTAGGGAGAGTGCGTCCACGTACCCTCGTAGACCGAAAGCGAAAGCATTTAGTAACGCGGTTGATGTAGTCGAACGTCTTCACGATCCAACCGATCAAGTACCGAACGTACGGCACCTCCGAGTTCTGCACACGTTCAGCTCGATGAGGTCCCTCGAACTCTTGATCCATCAAAGTGTCGAGGGAGAGTTCCGTCAGCACGACGGCATGGTGCCGGTGATGGTGAAGTGATCCGCGCAGGGCTTCGCCTAAGCACTACGTGAATATGACCGAAGGCGTAAACTGTGAAGGGGGGCACCGCACACGACTAACAATTATTGGTGTGTCTTTTAGGCGCCCCTCCCCACGTATATATAGGTGGGAGGGGGAGGGGAGCAGCAAGGGCGCGCCCAAGTAGGAGGAATCCTACTTGGGGCCTTGTCTAATTCGGCCTCCCCCCTTCTAAAAGTGTTGGAGGGGGAAGGAAAGAGAGGGGGAGAGAAGGGAAGGGGAGGCTGAATCCTCCCCTTTCCTTTCTCTCTTCCCCTCCTTCCTTCTCCTCCTATTTGGCATATATGGGGTGCACCAGCCCACTAGGGGCTGGTCTGTCCCGCCCTTGGCCTAATAAGGCCCATATCTTTGCCGGGGGGGTGCCCGGAACCACTTCCGGTGACCCGATACGTACCCGGTACCCCTAGAACACTTCTGGTGTCCGAATACTATCGTCCTATATATGGATCTTTACCTCTCGACCATTTCAAGACTCCTCGTTATGTTCGTTATCTCACCCGCGAATTCTAACAAACTTCGGTCACCAGGACACGTAACTCATAATACAAATCGTCATCGAACGTTAAGCATGCGGACCGTATGGGTTCGAGAACTATGTAGACATGGCCGAGACATATCTCCGGTCAATAACCAATAGCGGATCATGGATGCTCATATTGGCTCCTACATATTCTATGAAGATCTTTATCAGTCAAACCGCATAACAACATACGTTGTTCCCTTTGTTATCGGTATGTTCCTTGCCCGAGATTCAATCGTCGGTATCATCATACCTAGTTCAATCTCATTACCGGCAAGTATCTCTACTCGTTCCGTAATGCATCATCCCGTGACTAACTCATTAGTCACATTGCTTGGAAGGCTTATAGTGATGTGCATTACCGAGAGGGCCCAGAGATACCTCTCCGACAATGGGAGTGACAAATCCTAATCTCGATCTATGCCAACTCAACAAACACCATCGGAGACACCTGTAGAGCATATTTATAATCACCCAGTTACGTTGTGATGTTTGATAGCACACTAAGTGTTCCTCCGGTATTCGGGAGTTGCATAATCTCATAGTCATAGGAACATGTATAAGTCATGAAGAAAGCAATAGCAATAAACTAAACGATCATAGTGCTAAGCTAACGGATGGGTCTTGTCCATCACCTCATTCTCTAATGATGTGATCCCATTCATCAAATGACAACACATGTCTATGGCTAGGAAACTTAACCATCTTTGATTAACGAGCTAGTCTAGTAGAGGCATACTAGGGACACTCTGTCTGTCTATGTATTCACACATGTACTAAGTTTCCGGTTAATACAATTTGAGCATGAATAATAAACATTCATCAACATATAAGGAAATATAAATAACAACTTTATTATTGCCTATGGGGCATATTTCCTTCATGTGTGTGTGTGTTTGTCGAGGGTCCCGAGTTGCATGCCGACCATCGAATCGCAACTATGTGTGTGTGTGTGTGTGGAGGGTCCTAGTTGCATGCCGACCATTGACTTGCAACTAGGTGTGTGTGTGTGTGTGTGTGTGTGTGTGTGTGTTGAGGGTCCCTAGTTGCATGCGGACCATCGACTCGCAACTAGGGGTGTGTGTTTGTACTGGCCCCCAGTTACAACCCAACCATCGACTTGCAACTAGGGTGTGTATTTTTTGTTGAGGGTCCCTAGTTGCATGTCTACCATCGACTCGCAACTAGGGGTGTGTGTGTGTGTGTGTGTTTGTCAAGGGTCCCCTGTTGCATGTCAACTATCGACTCGCAACTAGGGAAGTGTGTGTTTTGTCGTGGCCTCCAGTTGCAACCCGGCTGAAAGTGCAACTATCCCTAGGTGGTTTTGGTAATCTATAACAACATATAGCTCATTGAGCTAATGCAATTCCAAGACAATTATTTCAGGAAAGCTCAATGATTGGCATGGCATGGATGGTGAAAGTGGAACCCTCAAAATACTAAGGACAAAGGATTGGCTCAAGCTCAAAAGCTCAAGACTCTTCATTTTACATTTTAGTGATCCAAGATCACATTGAGTCTATAGGAAAAGCCAATACTATCAAGGAGGGATGAGGTGTTGCTTAATGAGCTCTTTGCCTTATGTGCTTAATGATATGCTCCAAAATCCTCAGCTACTTTCCCATATCCACAAATGACCTAAACCCCAAGCCTAACTCGGTCATACCGATTCTTTCTATCCGGCGCCACCGAGTCTTTCATATGTCATAAGCCACTGCCAAACCCTAGCAAATCGGTTCTACCGATAGGGATCTCGGTCTCACCGAGATGGGATTGCAACCTCTCTGTTTCCTTTTCGTAACTTTTCGGTCTCACCGAAAGAGCGGATCGGTCCCACCGAGATTGCAATGCAAACTCTCTGTTTCCCATTTGTAAATTTTCGGTCTCACCGAAAGAGCAAATCGGTCCCACCGAGTTTGCCTGACCAACTCTTTGGTTAGCTAATTACCAAATCGGTCTCACCGAGTTTGTGTAATCGGTCTCAACGAGATTACGTTATGCCCAAACCCTAACCATATCGGTCCTACCAAGATGCATGTCAGTCCCACCGAAAATCTCTAACAGTCACTAGGTTTACCATTTCGGTCCGACCGAGTTTATTGATTCGGTCCCACCGAGATTGGTAGATTGTGTGTAACGGTTGGATTTTAAGTGGAGGCTATATATACCCCTCCACCTCCTCTTCATTCGTGGAGAGAGCCATCAGAACACATCTACACTTCCAATTCATATGTTCTGAGAGAGAACCACCTACTCATGTGTTGAGACCAAGATATTCCATTCCTACCATACAAATCTTGATCTCTAGCCTTCCCCAAGTTGCTTTCCACTCAAATATTCTTTCCACCAAATCCAAATCCTGTGAGAGAGAGTTGAGTGTTGGGGAGACTATCATTTGAAGCACAAGAGCAAGGAGTTCATCATCAACACACCATTTGTTACTTCTTGGAGAGTGGTGTCTCCTAGATTGGCTAGCTGTCACTTGGGAGCCTCCGACAAGATTGTGGAGTTGAACCAAGGAGTTTGTAAGGGCAAGGAGATCGCCTACTTCGTGAAGATCTACCGCTAGTGAGGCAAGTCCTTCGTGGGCGATGGCCATGGTGGGATAGACAAGGTTGCTTCTTCGTGGACCCTTCGTGGGTGGAGCCCTCCGTGGACTCGCGCAACCGTTACCCTTCGTGGGTTGAAGTCTCCACTAACGTGGATGTAGGATAGCACCACCTATCCGACCACGGGAAAAACATCCGTGTCTCCATTAGCGTTTGAATTCTCCAAACCCTTCCCTTTACATTCTTGCAAGTTGCATGCTTTACTTTCCGCTGCCTATATACTCTTTGCATGCTTGCTTGAATTGTGTGATGATTGCTTGACTTGTCCTAAAGTTGCTAAAATCTGCCAAGAACTAAAATTGGGAAAAGGCGTAGTTTTTATTTGGTCAAGTAGTCTAATCACCCCCCCTCTAGACATACTTCCGATCCTACAAGTGGTATCAGAGCTTTGGTCTCCATTTGCTCTGATTCCCATAGCTTTTGGTGGTCATAGCCTTGGTTTCACAACCTAGGAGAGTATGGCGTCTAGTGAGGGAAATTATCACCGTAGAGGTCCTTACTTTGATGGCACTAACTTTGCTAGTTGGAAGCATAAAATGAAAATGCATATTCTTGGACATAACCCCGCCGTTTGGGCTATTGTGTGTGTTGGTTTGCAGGGTGACTTCTTCGACGGGAAAGAACCAAACCGTGAAGCTACCACGGATGAATTGAAGATTCTACAATACAACGCTCAAGCTTGTGATATTCTCTTCAACGGATTGTGCCCCTAAGAATTCAACAAAATCAGCCGTCTTGAGAATGCAAAGGAAATTTGGGATACTTTGATTGATATGCACGAAGGTACCGACTCCGTCAAGGAATCTAAATTGGATGTGCTTCAAAGTCAACTTGACAAGTTCAAAATGAAGGATGGTGAAGGTGTTGCTGAAATGTACTCTAGGCTTGCTCTCATCACAAATGAGATTGCCGGCTTAGGGAGTGAAGAGATGACCGACAGATTCATCATCAAGAAGATCCTAAGAGCCTTGGATGGAAAATATGATACCGTGTATACATTGATCCAAATGATGCCCAATTACAAAAATCTCAAGCCAACGGAAGTCATTGGAAGAATTGTTGCTCATGAGATGTCACTCAAGGACAAAGAGGAACTTCACAACAAATCAAGTGGTGCTTATAAAGCCTCATGTGAAGCCCCCACATCATCAAGTGAGAAACAAAACTTCAATGAAGAACTGAGCTTAATGGTGAAGAACTTCAACAAGCTCTACAAGAGTAGAAGCAAAGATAGAAGCTCCAAGTCAAGGTCCTACAATGACAAAAGATCTTCTAGTCGAGAGCGAAACTGCTACAATTTTGGAAGACCCGGACAATATTCCAATGAGTGTACGGCTCCCTACAAAAGAAGAGAAGATTCTCCAAAAAGAAGAAGCAAAAGAGAGGAATCACCATCACGAGAGAGAGAGAGAAGGAGTAGAGATGATCGTTATGAACGAAGATACTCACGGAGAAGCAAGGATTCGGAAAGGAAGGAAAAATCATCAAGGAGCTACACAAAATGAAGACATCAAGCTCATGTTGGTGAATGGGTATCCGGCTCCGACTCCGACAACCACTCCGAGAGAAGTTATCACTCCGACTCCGAATATACTCAAGATGAAGGTGTTGCCGGACTAGCACTTGTGTCAACCAACTCCTACGACATATTTGATTCACCAAATGAAGGAATTGGAAGATGCTTCATGGCCAAAGGTCCTAAGGTAACTCACCCTGAGTATGTTGATTTTAATAGTGATGAAGATGACTTGTTAGGCGATGATGATTTACTTGTTGACAACTCTAGTGATGAATCCTATGATGAAACGTCAATTAATCATGCTAAAACGAATGACAATGATAAGGAGAAAATTTAGGCTCTAACTAAAGAACTAAACACTCTTAAGTTAGCTCATGAAACTATCTTCGAAGATCATCGAGAACTTTTAAGGGCTCATGAGAAGTTACGCTTTGAAAAGCTCAATCTTGAGCAAGAGCATGAGCTTTTAAAGGCAATCAATGATGATCTCCGCAAGAAAAGTTCTTCTTACATTGCCAAACGTTCACTCTTATCCACTTATGTGCCTCAAGTCAAGTCTAATAACAAAAACAAGAAAGATTCTTCCTCTAGTAGTAACAATGAACATGTTAAATCCAATATTGTTGCTTCTAGTAGTTCTCTCGATTCCACTAATGATTCTCTTAGCCAAGTTACACTTGAGCAAGAAAATAGCATATTGAAGGAAATCATAGAGAAAGGAGTGTACAAAAGCCTTGCCGGAAGTAAGCAATTCGAGGAAATTGTACGCAAGCAAGGAAGGCACCGGAAGAATCAAGGTGTTGGTTTTGAACGAAAGTTCAATGCCAATGGAGTTGAGTGGGAAGAAGTATGATTCAACTTCTTTCAAGGGGACACAAACTCAAGATGATCTTCCACCACAAGACTACAAGCAAAAAGGCAAGGACAAGCTTCAAGAGGAAATAGATGCATTTGAAGAAGCTCCTAAGACCTTAGTCAAGTGGATTCCCAAGACTACTTCAAGTTCCACTTCATCAAGTACGACTACAACTCCAAGGATTCCCATCGAGATGGTGTGGATCCAAAAGAAGAAGAACTAGAGAGTTCTTGAGGGTGACTCCGCCAACATACTTCACTCTTATCATTTTGGCAAGAACAAGTGCAATCAACTTCCACATCTTGCACTAGTTCAAGGAGTCACAAACCCTCTTGTTGGTAAGTCAAGGGACAAGGTAATCTAAAAGCTTTCATAGACATCTTCTTGAATGTGCATCACTCTATGTCTATGGATATACTTGCTTGTTCCTTGTGGGACTAACCCATGTAGGTATTGAAAGTGCAATTCACTCAAAAGGATAGCTCCAAGTGATCTACATCAATATTGAACATCCACATCTTCAACATCTACATGAAGTCATCATCGACAAAACCCAAGGTTAGTTCATCCCTCTTAAGGGGGGATATCACATCTAGGGGGAGCTTTACTCTAAGACTTGAGCTAAAGCAACTCTAATGATGTGAACACAACAATGCTTTATGTAAAAGTGGTAACCCCACATGAGCTTAAACGATGAGTATGACCTATGATCAAGTGTTCTCATTTGACTCCTAAGTCAATATACTCATATATAGATGACCTAGTCACCGCCAATTGCTTGATAGATGCTAGAATTGGTTGTGCATACTTTGTCACATATTTCTATTGCCATTTTATTGTGTCAGCATGCTGGATGCATATTTCACTCATTCGAGGACATCCACTTGTTGTTTTGATTGATTGGGTTTAGCTTTTCTTTTGCCAAGTGGATGGACAAGAATGCCTAAGAACCTCCTCTAGCTATCTATGCTTTTCTCATCTCAAACTCTATTCATGCTACATCACAAAATTGATCAAGTCAAATTCGAACCACTCTGTGTGAGGAGCACTCGGAGTCCCCGATTCGTCATAGACTTAAACTTCCAAAACCTCTTTGTGATTCTCGGTCTGACCGATACCCCACTTTTGGTCCTACCGAGATCATCAAGTTGATCTATGTTTTCAATCTCGGTGCAACCGACTTGAACTGTTCGGTCACACCGAGTTGCAATAACTGTATACAGTTTTGCATCTCGGTGCCACCGAGTCGTTCCACTCGGTCACACCGACAGGGTCAGGCTATATATAGTCACGGGCAAAAATTTGGAAATTTCTTCGAACCTCTTCGCCCGCGCCATAGCTCGCTCTAGCGACGTGGTCTCCGGATCGTCTTCTCGCCGCCAGCAGCCTCCAGTCACTGGTCTCCGTCGCCGTCAACGGAAATCACCTCCGCCGTTGCCGCCGTAGCGAGTCTCCGCTGAACTAGGGTACGGACTCGATCTTTGTGCTATTCCTCAATCTGATTCCTAGCACATTGTGATTATCATGATTCTTGCCACGATTATTAAACTCCTATCTAGTCAAAGAACTCTTAGATCAGGTTTGATTCAAAAAATTTAGGGTTAGGTTTCCACCGAAACCATCTCGGACCCACCGAGTTGAAAAACTCGGTCCCACCGATTTGGCTTATGCCATTGCACAAGTGAAACTTGGTCTGACCGAGTGTAACTAATCGGTGTGACCGATTTTTGAACTTTGTGAAACCCTAGCAGTCTCGGTGCCACCGAACTGTGACTCGGTCTGACCGAGATCACTAGTTTAGGTTCCAAATACTGCTTCGGTATCACCGAGTTTAGAAATCGGTAGATCCGAAATGCTTTCTGTGGGAAACTAAAACTAAGTTTTTGAATCATTCTTTTGCAAAAATCTCTGCTTTTGTGATGCTCATGCATTCTACCTCATCTATAAACTATTCACAGGGTCAACAGTCAGCAGTCAGCTAGTCAATCATGTCAGACCAGAGTGACAGTCAGAATCAGTCAGAACAGCCTGTGCATATGAGTGAGGGCACTAGCCCCTCAAGTTCTTCAGATGATGGCAGCAGAAGCACTCCAAGCAATCTGCCAAAGGCTGCCACCAGACAGAGAAGGAAAAGGACTTCAGATTCTGAAGATGAAGACTATGTGGCAGAGGAGGAGCTACCTCCAAGAGAGTTGTGCTGAAGAAAGAGTATGGCTCAGCTGCAGCCACCAAACCAGGAATGCACAAGAAAGCACCTGCTAGAAGATTTCCAACCTCAAAGCCTAGGAAGGCTGTGCTTGAGGAAACAATGAAGTTCACTATGGAATCTGAAGGAGAAGATATTGGCCAGGGCAAGAAAAAGAAGAGAGCAAGAACTACCATTGCCAAAGTGATTGGCAAGCCCTCTATGAGAAAAGATTCTGATGAAGAAGAAGAGGAAGAGGAAGGTGCTGCACCAGCACCCAAGGCACCCAAGCTGATGGGTGATGCCATTAGATCAGGGGGAACTGCATCCAAGCCCAAGGAAGCCCCCAAGACAGCTCCAAAGCAAAAACCCAAGAGGAATACAAGAAATATTCCAGCTGCTGAGAAGAACAAGGCCCCAGTGCCTAATGTTGCTGAAGAAGAAGAAGGGCAAGTTTTGAGGAAATTGAAGCCCAAGATCCCAGACCACAATGATGCTCATCCTGTGGCTGAGGATATGTACATAAGGAGAGACTCTGGATTGAGAAAGTGGAGAGCAGAAGATCCTTATGCTACCAGGAGAAGAACTGCTGTGGACTACAGGTTCCATACTAAGGAACAACAGGACTTCTATGAGACAATCCTGTTAGACAAAAATCCAATTGTCTGTGACATGAAATGGGTCGATTGGCAATATATCAAGGACAATGAAGAGCACTTCCCAGGAGTGGAGGACAGCTTCAAGGCTTGTGGAGTAGCAGACTTTGTTGGGCAAAAGCTCACAAAGTGGAACGAGGAACTTATCATGCAGTTCTACTCCACAGGACACTTTTACCCCGATGAGAGGATTGTCTGGATGTCTGAAGGTACGAGGTACCAATCAACTGTTGCAGAATGGGCTCAACTGATCAATGCCCCAGAAGAAAGTGAAGATGACTTGGATGTCTATTCCAAGAAGAAGATGGACCACAACTCAATGATCAACATGTACAAGGAGATCCCTGATAAGGCACTTGAAACTTTCAAGTATGGATCTGTACATTATCTTCTGTCAGGATTGCCAACAATCAACTGGATCTTAAGGCACACTCTGCTGCCCAAGTCTGGAGATCACAAGATGGTCAGAGGCCATGCTATCAACCTGCTTCATATATTTGATGTGCCTCAGAAGTTCAAGGTCATGAGCCTAATGATTGAGACAATCAAGAGGACAACAGCAGACCAGAAGAGAAGCTGTGGATATGCTCCTCAGATCCAAGAACTGATCAACTCCAAGATGGGCACTGGCATATATCTTTTGGATAAGGAACATCTTCCTATTTATACTGAGTTTGAAGACAATGAAGTTGTGATGAACAAGGATGAACCATCTTCAGCCCATGCCCAAGCACAAAAGGAGAAGGCAAGAAAGGAGAAAGCTGCTAGGATGCCAACTCAAGAGGAGGCATCATAGTACTTCTTGAAGACAAAGCAAGAGCAACTTAGTTACCTGATTGCATCCACCCTGCGGATTGAGAAAGGTTTGGCCAACCTGACTCAGAACCAGGCAAGCCTAGAGAGAATCGTAGAACAGAAGTTTTATGACTTGGACATCAAGGTGACAGAGATACAGACAGCAGTAGAGCAGCTCCAGGATGACATGCATGAGAGGAGAGGGAAGACAACTACAGATGCATTTGCTAGAGTTCCACGAGCTTAGAGGTCCAGTGCAGTGCCAATTCCTGACACAAGAGCAACCGCCTCAGCTCCAGCCGCAACATCAACCCAACCTGCTCCAGCATCCACCTCAGCTCCAACTCCATCAGCATCAACTGAAGCCTTCGTCCTTGGAGTGATCCAGACTCCACCACCACCTGAAGATCAAGCCTGAGTGTCGATATAGCACTATGCATTTTCTAGGAACTTTTTGGTAACTTGTTGCCAAAGGGGGAGAAGATGTATAGATCATAGTCTTCGAGAGAGAGAGAGTGTGTGTTGCTTTTCTCTCTTGTTTTATTTGGTGGTTTTTGATACAATTGTTTGCTTTTGGTTGAGATACTTTGATATACTTGTGAGACATTGATGATCATGTGTTTGATCATAAGCTACATTTATGCATGCTTGATATTATCTTATATATCTTATGTTTGATCATTCACTTTTGCCTTGGTGATGAGTGCATGTATTTCATTATTTATCATTTTGAGCGCTCCACCAAGATGTATGTGACATGGAAGAGTAACCCATGATTCTAATTTCTTGTGCATTTGCAGTCCAAAGCAAATTTTAAATATGCACAAATTTAGGGGGAGCTCTTACTTATCACATACTTCTCAAAGCAACGATGTAATTCATTCTTATTATCATTTGTCGAAGCTTTGATCTATATGTTGTCATCAATTACCAAAAAGGGGGAGATTGAAAGTGCAACTATCCCTAGGTGGTTTTGGTAATCTAAAACAACATATAGCTCATTGAGCTAATGCAATTCCAAGACAATTATTTCAGGAAAGCTCAATGATTGGCATGGCATGGATGGTGAAAGTGGAACCCTCAAAATACTAAGGACAAAGGATTGGCTCAAGCTCAAAAGCTCAAGACTCTTCATTTTACATTTTAGTGATCCAAGATCACATTGAGTCTATAGGAAAAGCCAATACTATCAAGGAGGGATGAGGTGTTGCTTAATGAGCTCTTTGCCTTATGTGCTTAATGATATGCTCCAAAATCCTCAGCTACTTTCCCATATCCACAAATGACCTAAAACCCAAGCCAAACTCGGTCATACCAATTCTTTCTATCCGGCGCCACCGAGTCTTTCATATGTCATAAGCCACTGCCAAACCCTAGCAAATCGGTTCTACCGATAGGGATCTCGGTCTCACCGAGATGGGATTGCAACCTCTCTGTTTCCTTTTCGTAACTTTTCGGTCTCACCGAAAGAGCGGATCGGTCCCACCGAGATTGCAATGCAAACTCTCTGTTTCCCATTTGTAACTTTTCGGTCTCACCGAAAGAGCAAATCGGTCCCACCGAGTTTGCCTGACCAACTCTCTGGTTAGCTAATTACCAAATCGGTCTCACTGAGTTTGTGTAATCGGTCTCACCGAGATTACGTTATGCCCAAACCCTAACCATATCGGTCCTACCGAGATGCATGTCAGTCCCACCGAAAATCTCTAACGGTCACTAGGTTTACCATTTCGGTCCGACCGAGTTTATTGATTCGGTCCCACCGAGATTGGTAGATTGTGTGTAACAGTTGGATTTTAAGTGGAGGCTATATATACCACTCCACCTCCTCTTCATTTGTGGAGAGAGCCATCAGAACACATCTACACTTCCAATTCATATGTTCTGAGAGAGAACCACCTACTCATGTGTTGAGACCAAGATATTCCATTCCTACCATATGAATCTTGATCTCTAGCCTTCCCCAAGTTGCTTTCCACTCAAATATTCTTTCCACCAAATCCAAATCCTGTGAGAGAGAGTTGAGTGTTGGGGAGACTATCATTTGAAGCACAAGAGCAAGGAGTTCATCATCAACACACCATTTGTTACTTCTTGGAGAGTGGTGTCTCCTAGATTGGCTAGGTGTCACTTGGGAGCCTCCGACAAGATTGTGGAGTTGAACCAAGGAGTTTGTAAGGGCAAGGAGATCGCCTACTTCGTGAAGATCTACCGCTAGTGAGGCAAGTCCTTCGTGGGCGATGGCCATGGTGGGATAGACAAGGTTGCTTCTTCGTGGACCCTTCATGGGTGGAGCCCTCCGTGGACTCGCGCAACCGTTACCCTTCGTGGGTTGAAGTCTCCACTAACGTGGATGTAGGATAGCACCACCTATCCGAACCACGAGAAAAACATCCGTGTCTCCATTAGCATTTGAATTCTCCAAACCCTTCCCTTTACATTCTTGCAAGTTGCATGCTTTACTTTCCGCTGCCTATATACTCTTTGCATGCTTGCTTGAATTGTGTGATGATTGCTTGACTTGTCCTAAAGTTGCTAAAATCTGCCAAGAACTAAAATTGGGAAAAGGCGTAGTTTTTATTTGGTCAAGTAGTCTAATCACCCCCCTCTAGACATACTTCTGATCCTACACCGGCCATCGACTGACAACTACAGGTGCGTGTGTGTGTTTGTCGAGGGTCCCGAGTTGCATGCCGACTATCAACTCGCTACTAGGGTGTGTGTGTGTTTGTCGAGGATCCCCAGTTGCATATCGATCATCGACTCACAACTAGGGATGCGTGTGTTTGTGAAGAGTCCCCAATTGCATGTTGACCATCAGCTCACTAGAGGTGTGTGTCTGTTGTAATTTTGGAAGCATGTACGTCTACTGACATTGCTAGTATCAACTAGCGCTAATTAAAATCAGTGATAATGGCAGCTCTTTTAGGTTTGTTAGTGACTGGGAGGAGCAAATGATGCACGCGCACGAATTCTGTGGTGGTAGCACATTGCTCTTTGATGACCCACAAGTATAGGGGATCTATCGTAGTCCTTTCGATAAGTAAGAGTGTCGAACCCAACGAGGAGCAGAAGGAAATGATAAGCGGTTTTCAGCAAGGTATTCTCTTCAAGTACTGAAATAAGTGGTAACAGATTGTTTTGTGATAGGATAAATTATAACGAGCAACAAGTAACAAAAGTAAATAAAGTGCAGCAAGGTGGCCCAGTCCTTTTTGTAGTAAAGGACAAGCCTGGACAAACTCTTATAATGAGAAAAGCGCTCCCGAGGACACATGGGAATATCGTCAAGCTAGTTTTCATCACGTTTATATGATTCGCGTTCGGTACTTTGATAATTTGATATATGGGTGGACCGGTGCTTGGGTGTTGTTCTTACTTGAACAAGCATCCCACTTATGATTAACCTCTATTGCAAGCATCCGCAACTACAACAAAAGTATTAAGGTAAACCTAACCATAGCATGAAACATATGGATCCAAATCAGCCCCTTACGAAGCAATGCATAAACTAGGGTTTAAGCTTCTGTCACCCTAGCAACCCATCATCTACTTATTACTTCCCAATGCCTTCCTCTAGGCACAAATAATGGTGAAGTGTTATGTAGTCGACGTTCACATAACACCACTAGAGGCTAGACAACATACATCTCATCAAAATATCGAATGAATACCAAATTCACATGACTACTAATAGCAAGACTTCTCCCATGTCCTCAGGAACAAACGTAACTACTCACAAAGCATATTCACGTTCACAATCAGAGGGGTATTAATATGCATAAAGGATCTGAACATATGATCTTCCACCAAATAAACCAACTAGCATCAACTACAAGGAGTAATCAACACTACTAGCAACCTACTAGTACCAATCCCGGACTTAGAGACAAGAATTGGATACAAGAGATGAACTAGGGTTTTGAGAGGAGATGGTGCTGATGAAGATGTTGATGGAGATTTCCCTCTCCCGATGAGAGGAGCGTTGGTGATGACGATGGCGATGATTTCCCCTCCCGGAGGGAAGTGTCCCCGGCAGAACAGCTCTGCCGGAGCCCTAGATTGGTTCCGCCAAGGTTCCGCCTCGTGGCGGCGGAGTCTCGTCCCGAAAGGTTGCTTATGATTTTTTCCTCGATGAAAGAGCTCATATAGCAGAAGATGGCCATCGGAGAGCCAACAGGGGCCCACGAGGCACCAGGTGGGTCCCCCTCTAGTGTATTTCTTTCGCTCAATATTTTTTATATATTCTGAAAATGACTTCCGTGGAGTTTCTGGACTTTTGGAGTTGCGCAGAATAGGTCTCTAATATTTGATCCTTTTTCCAGCCCAGAATTCCAGCTGTCGGCATTCTCCCTCCTTATGTAATCCTTGTAAAATAAGAGAGAATAGGCATAAGTATTGTAACATAACGTGTAATAACATCCCATAATGCAATAAATATCGATATAAAAGCATGATGCAAAATGGACGTATCAACTCCCCCAAGCTTAGACCTCGCTTGTCCTCAAGCGAAAGCCGATAACGATAAATATGTCCTCATGTTTAGAGGCAGAGGTGTCGATAAAATAAAAATACGGACATGAGGGCATCATGATTGTTTTCATAACAGCAACATATATGGATATTGTCATATGATTTCTTATGTTCAAGTAATAATCTATTCACAAGGCACAAGTATGAATCAGAAACTTTATTGAGAACTAACAAACTATAATCTCAGTCATTGAAGCAATTGCAATTTATCATAACATCAGAAAGAGTATGCCAGAGCTCTATAGCAAGTCCACATACTCAACTATCATTTAGTCTTTCATAATTGCTAACACTCATGCAATACTTGTGGTTCGGAGTTTTAATCGGACACAGAGAAAGATAGGGGCTTATAGTTTCGCCTCCCAACCTTTTACCTCAAGGGTAATGTCAACAATAATAACTCATGCTCCCCTACATCCAATTAGATATATCTATCAGGATCTTTCCAACATACTGTGCTTGCCAAAGGAAAGGTGAAGATCACCATGACTTTTGCATAAGGTAGAAGATAATAGTAACACATAGGCCCTTCGCAGAGGTAAGCAGAGGTTGCCATGCGCTTTTGGGTTGGATGCACAAAATCTTAATTCGAAAGAACGTCACTTTATATTGCCCCTTGTGATATGAACCTTTATTATGCAGTCCGTCGCTTTTATTTCTTCCACATCACAAGATCGTATAAAGCTTATTTCCTCCACACCAATCAATCATACATATTTAAAGAGCAATTTTTATTGCTTGCACCGATGACAACTTACTTGAAGGATCTTACTCAATCCATAGGTAGGTATGGTGGACTCTCATGGCGAAACTGGTTTAAGGGTTTTGGAAGCACAAGTAGTATCTCTAGTTGGTGCTGAGAATTTGGCTAGCATGAGGGGGAAAGGCAAGCTCAACATGTTGGATGATCCATGACAATATACTTTATCTCAGATATAAGAAAACATAACCCATTACGTTGTCTTCCTTGTCCAACATCAACTCTTTAGCATGTCATATTTCAATGAGTGCTCCCAATCATAAAAGATGTCCATGATAATATATTTATATGTGAGACCTCCCTTTCTTTATTACTTCCTGTTAATTGCAACGATGACCAAAGCTATGTTTGTCAACTCCCAACAACTTTTAATCATCATACTCCTTCTATGTGAAGTCATTACTCTCAATAAGATCAATATGAACCTTTTGTTTCTTTTTATTCTTTTCTCTTTTCTTTTATTCACTCAAGATCATAGAAAAATAATCAAGCCCTTGACCCAACACTAATCTTTATTATATAACTCACGGACTCGATTACATAGAGGGATCATAAAGCAAAACTCAAAACTAGATCGTGCCATAAACTTTATTCTACTAGATCAAGATACTACTAATAGGATCGAACTAAGAAAAATGGTAAAGATAGGAGTGTGATTGTGATACGATACCGGGGCACCTCCCCAAGCTTGGCAGTTGCCAAGGGGAGTGCCCATACCCATGTGATTATATCTCCTTTGTTGGTGAGGAAGGTGGTGGCGTTGTTGACGATGCGGGCTTGTCGTCCAGCTTCCAAGGCATAGGCTCACCATCATAGAAGGATGATCGAGTCTCCGGGATCCTCAAATCTGCAGCCAAACTCATCCTTTTGAATTTATATTCATACTCACAGTTTTGGTTTTGCAGGTCATAGATTTGGGCTTGAAGGTGCTCTATCTTCTCGTGAAGCTTGAAGATGGCCTCCCCGATGTTGTCGGCATCCAGCTTGTGTTTTTTGGTGAACTCCGCGATCATCATGTGGTTGGAGTTGAGTCCATGTTCCACCATCCCCTGGCACTTGAAAACCTGTTGCTCCATTGCTTCAAGCCTCGTCTCCACGCTTCCGGTCCCCTTCGGTCCCTCAGCATGGCGGATGTGCAGCAACCCATCACGCATCTCTATGGTTTGAGGGTGTCGCAGCACCTCCGCGAGGTAAGGTTTGATGACCTTCTCAAAGAACTTGTCCTTGGAGGCACTTGGGGACGTCATGATAATCTAGATCTGTCAGAAAAACAGCTCGAAACAAGAACAGAGAATAATTGCGTGATACATGAGTCAAAACCTTTGGGAGAATATATAATGAATTTTTACCGACCAAAATACGTATCGTGCAAGAAAACGGAGTCCGGAAGGCACATGAGGTGCCCACGAGGTAGGGGGCGCACCCTCCACCCTCGTGGAGCCCTCGTGTCCTTCCCGGACTGCTTCTTATTTTTCTATTTTTCTAAATATTCCAAAACGGAGAAATATTGCCTTCAAAACTATTTTGGAGTCGGTTTACTTACCGTACCACATACCTATTCCTTTTCGGAGTCTGAAACGTTCTGGAAAGTGTCTCTTATGTATTCCACCGGGTTACGGTTTCAATAACATTGGTTTCAACATTTATGGGATTACTTGAGATATAATGTTTGATTCTTTGACCGTTCACCACCTTCGGATTTGTGCCTTCGAAGTTGTTGATTTTTATGGCACCGGAACGATAGACCTCCTCGATAACGTAAGGACCTTCCCATTTAGAGAGAAGTTTTCCTGCAAAAAATCTTAAACGAGAATTGTATAGCAATACATAATCACCTACAATAAACTCACACTTTTGTATCCTTTTGTCATGCCATCTTTTAAATTTTACTTTAAACAACTTGGCATTTTCATAAGCTTGGGTTCTCCATTCATCAAGTGAGCTAATATCAAATAACCTCTTCTCACCGGCAAGTTTGAAATCATAGTTGAGCTCTTTAATAGCCCAATATGCCTTATGTTCTAGTTCGACAGGTAAGTGACATGCTTTTCCATAAACCATTTTATACGGAGACATACCCATAGGATTTTTATATGCAGTTCTATAGGCCCATAATGCATCATCAAGTTTCTTGGACCAATTCTTTCTAGATCTATTGACAGTCTTTTGCAAAATTAATTTGAGCTCTCTATTACTCAATTCTACTTGACCACTAGACTGTGGGTGATAAGGAGATGCAATTCTATGATTAACATCATATTTAGCAAGCATTTTACGGAAAGCACCATGAATAAAATGTGAACCACCATCAGTCATTAAATATCTAGGGGCTCCAAACCTCAGAAAAATAACTTCTTTAAGCATTTTAATAGAAGTGTTATGATCAGCACTACTAGTTGGAATAGCTTCTACCCACTTAGTAATGTAATCAACAGCAACTAAAATATGTGTATATCCATTAGAGGCAGGAAAAGGTCCCATATAATCAAAGCCCCAAACATCAAATGGTTCAATAACAAGTGAATATTTCATAGGCATTTCTTGACGTCTACTAATATTACCAATTCTTTGACATTCATCACAAGACAAGACAAACTTACGGGCATCCTTGAAGAGAGTAGGCCAATAAAAACCAGATTGTAATACCTTATGTGTAGTTCTATCTCCAGCGTGGTGTCCTCCATAAGCTTCGGAGTGACACTTGCATAGGATATGTTCTTGTTCATGCTCAGGTACACAACGTCTAATAACACCATCTACTCCTTCTTTATAAAGATGTGGGTCATCCCAGAAGTAATGCCTCGAATCATAGAAGAACTTTTTCTTTTGTTGGTATGTGAAACTAGGTGGTATAAATTTTGCAACGATATAATTAGCATAATCAGCATACCATGGAGTACTATGAGAAGTATTTATGACATTTAGTTGCTCATGAGGAAAGCTATCATTAATAGGTAGTGGGTCATCAAGAACATTTTCTAACCTAGACAAGTTGTCTGCAACGGGGTTCTCAGCTCCCTTTCTATCAACAATATGCAAATCAAATTCTTGTAGCAAGAGAACCCATCTAATAAGTCTAGGTTTAGCGTCTTTCTTTTCCATAAGATATTTAATAGCAGCATGATTAGTGTGAATAGTTACTTTAGAATCAACAATATAAGGTCTGAACTTATCACAAGCAAATTCAACTTCTAAGAATTCTTTTTCAGTAGTAGCAAAATTTCTTTGAGCATTGTCTAGAGTCTTACTAGCATATTGAATAACATTTAATTTCTTATCAACTCTTTGCCCTAGAACAACACCTACATCATAATCACTGGCATCACACATAATTTCAAAAGGTAAGTTCCAATCAGGTGGCTGAACAATAGGTGCAAAGATCAATGCTTTCTTAAGTATTTCAAATGCTTCTACACAATCATCATCAAAGACAAATGGTATATCTTTTTGTAATAGATTAGTCAGAGGCCGCGAAATTTTTGAGAAGTCCTTAATGAACCTCCTATAAAATCCGGCGTGACCCAGGAAACTTCTTATACCTTTGATGTCCTTGGGACATGGCATCTTTTCAATAGCATCAACCTTGGCTTTATCAACTTCAATACCTCTTTCAGAAACTTTATGCCCCAAGACAATGCCTTCATTAACCATAAAGTGGCACTTTTCCCAATTCAAGACAAGATTAGTTTCTTCACATCTCTGCAAAACTCGATCTAGGTTGCTCAAGAAATCATCAAAAGAGGACCCATAAATGGAAAAATCGTCCATGAACACCTCACAAATATTTTCACAAAAGTCAGAGAATATATCCATCATGCATCTTTGAAAGGTAGCAGGTGCATTACATAAACCAAAAGGCATACGTCTATAAGCAAAAGTACCAAAAGGGCAGGTAAAAGTAGTCTTTGATTGATCATTAGCTGACACAAGTATTTGAGAGAAACCAGAATAACCATCTAGAAAGCAATAGTGTGTATGTTTGCATAATCTTTCTAGCATTTGATCGATAAAAGGTAAGGGGTAATGATACTTTTTAGTAGCCTTATTTAATTTACAGAAATCAATTACCATCCTATAACCTGTAATAATTCTTTGCAGAATCAATTCATCTTTATCATTAGGAACAACAGTAATACCTCCCTTCTTAGGGACACAATGGACAGGACTTACCCACTGACTATCAGCAATGGGATAAATTATACCTGCATCAAGGAGCTTTAGTATTTCTTTTCTTACCACTTATTTCATCTTAGGATTAAGCCTTCATTGATGATCATGGACTGGTTTGGCATATTCTTCCAAATTTATTTTATGTTGACATAGAGTGGGACTAATGCCCTTAAGATCATCAATATTATATCCAATAGCATCACGGTGCTTCTTCAGAGTTTTCAATAGTCTTTCTTCTTCATGCTCTGAAAGTTTAGCACTAATAATAACAGGATATATCTTCTTTTCATCAAGATAAGCATATTTAAGAGTATCAGGCAACGGTTTAAGCTCAAAAATGGGATCACCCTTGGGTGGAGGGGGATCCCCTAAGATTTCAACAGGCAAATTGTGTTTCAGAATAGGTTCCTGTTTAAAGAAAACTTCATCTATTTCCCTTCTTTCATTCATAAACATATCATTTTCATGGTCTAGCAAATATTGTTCTAAAGGATCACTAGGAGGCACGAAAATAGAAGCAAGACCAATAATTTCTTCCTTACTAGGCAATTCTTCTTCATGGTGTTGTCTACTAAATTTAGAGAAATGAAATTCATGGGACATATCACCCAAACCAATAGTAACAACATTCTTTCTGTAGTCTATCTTAGCATTAACGGTGTTCAAGAAGGGTCTACCAAAAATAATGGGACAAAAGCTATCTTGTGGGGAACCAAGAACAAGAAAATCAGCAGGATATTTAGTTTTTCCACACAAGACTTCAACACCTCTAACAATTCCCATTGTTGATATAGTATCTCTATTGGCAAGTTTAATCGTAACATCAATACCTTCTAACTCAGCAGGTGCAATTTCATGCTTAATTTCTTCGTATAAAGTATGCGGTATAACACTAGCACTAGCACCCATATCACATAAGCCATGATAACAATGATCTCCTATTTTAACAGAAATAACAGGCACGCCTACCACAGGTCTGTGTTTATCTTTATCACAAGGTTTGGCAATTCTAGCGGTTTCACCCCAGAAATGAATAACATGCCCATCAATATTATCAGACAAGAGATCTTTAACAATAGCAATATTAGGTTCAACTTTAACTTGCTCAGGAGGTGTATAAGTTCCAATATTGCTTTTATGAACCACAGTTGAAGCTTTAGCATGATCCTTTATCCTAACAGGGAAAGGTGGTTTCTCAACATAAGAAGTAGGAACAATAGGATCATTATAAGTGACAGTCTTTTCTTCAACTTTAGTAGGTGCAGCTACTTTTACTTCTATGGGAGGATGATATTTAAACCACTTCTCCTTGGGGAGATCAACATAACTAGCAAAAGATTCACAGAAAGAAGCTACTATCTTAGAGTCAAGTCCATATTTAGTGCTAAATTTACGGAAAACATCGGTATCCATGAAAGATTTAACACAATCAAACTTAGGTGTCATACCTGACTCCTTACCTTCGTCGAGATCCCAATCTTCACAGTTGCATTTAATTCTATCCAATAAATTCCATTTGAATTCAATAGTCTTCATCATAAAAGAGCCAGCACAAGAAGTATCGAGCATGGATTGATTATTATGAGAAAGCCGAGCATAAATTTTTTGAAGAATTATTTCTCTTGAGAGCTCATGATTGGGGCATGAATATAACATTGATTTAAGCCTCACCCAAGCTTGAGCGATGCTTTCTCCTTCGCGAGGCCAAAAATTATATATATAATTGCGATCACGATGAACAAGATGCATAGGATAATACTTCTGATGAAATTCCAATTTCATTCGTTTATAGTACCATGATCCCGTGTCATCACATAGCCTATACCATGTCGATGCATCTCCCTTTAAAGATAAAGGGAAGACCTTCTTCTTAACAACATCATTGGGTATACCTGCAAGCTTAAGTAATCCACAAACTTCATCCACATATATTAGGTGTTCATCAGGATGCTTTGTTCCATCTCCTGTAAAAGGATTATCTAGCAGTTTTTCTAACATACCCGAAGGAACTTCAAAGGGAACATTTTCATTTTTAGTAGGTTGAGTAGCTTGAGGAGCAACTCTTTTCTCTACTGGTCGGGGTGAAGATACCCAGAACAAGCCCCTCAGAGGATTACTTTCCATAGTAACAAGTGACAGTAAATTTCACACTATATAAGTTTTTCCTTACCAAATTCCACCTACCAAAGGCGCTTCACTCCCCGGCAACGGCGCCAGAAAAGAGTCTTGATGACCCACAACTATAGGGGATCTATTGTAGTCCTTTCGATAAGTAAGAGTGCCGAACCCAACGAGGAGCAGAAGGAAATGATAAGAGGTTTTCAGCAAGGTATTCTCTGCAAGTACTGAAATAAGTGGTAACAGATTGTTTTGTGATAGGATAAATTGTAACGAGCAACAAGTAACAAAAGTAAATAAAGTGCAGCAAGGTGGACCAATCCTTTTTGTAGCAAAGGACAAGCCTGGACAAACTCTTATAATAAGAAAAGCGCTCCCGAGGACACATGGGAATATTGTCAAGCTAGTTTTCATCACGTTCATATGATTCGCATTCGGTACTTTGATAATTTGATATGTGGGTGGACCGGTGCTTGGGTGTTGTTCTTACTTGAACAAGCATCCCACTTATGATTAACCTCTATTGCAAGCATCTGCAACTACAAGAAAAGTATTAAGGTAAACCTAACCATAGCATGAAACATATGGATCCGAATCAGCCCCTTACGAAGCAATGCATAAACTAGGGTTTAAGCTTCTGTCACTCTACCAACCCATCATTTACTTATTACTTCCCAATGCCTTCCTCTAGGCCCAAATAATGGTGAAGCGTTATGTAGTCGACGTTCACATAACACCACTAGAGGCTAGACAACATACATCTCATCAAAATATCGAATGAATACCAAATTCACATGACTACTAATAGCAAGACTTCTCCCATGTCCTCAGGAACAAACGTAACTACTCACAAAGCACATTCATGTTCATAATCAGAGGGGTATTAATATGCATAAAGGATTTGAACATATGATCTTCCACCAAATAAACCAACTAGCATCAACTACAAGGAGTAATCAACACTACAAGCAACCTACTAGTACCAATCCCGGACTTAGAGACAAGAATTGGATACAAGTGATGAACTAGGGTTTTGAGAGGAGATGGTGCTGATGAAGATGTTGATGGAGATTGACCTCTCCCGATGAGAGGAGCGTTGGTGATGACGATGGCGATGATTTCCCCCTCCCGGAGGGAAGTGTCCCCGGCAGAACAGCTCTGCCGGAGCCCTAGATTGGTTCCGCCAAGGTTCCGCCTCGCGGCGGCGGAGTCTCGTCCCAAAAGGTTGCTTATGATTTTTTCCTCGATGAAAGACCTCATATAGCAGAAGATGGTCATCGGAGAGCCAACAGGGGGCCCACGAGGCACCAGGTGGGTCCCCCTCTAGTGTATTTCTTTCGCTCAATATTTTTTATATATTCTGAAAATGACTTCCGTGGAGTTTCAGGACTTTTGGAGTTGCGCAGAATAGGTCTCTAATATTTGCTCCTTTTTCCAGCCCAGAATTCCAGCTGCCGGCATTCTCCCCCCTTATGTAAACCTTGTAAAATAAGAGAGAATAGGCATAAGTATTGTAACATAACATGTAATAACAGCCTATAATGCAATAAATATCGATATAAAAGCATGATGCAAAATGGACGTATCACTCTTCTATGTACGTGAGCCGTCGGTCGATCAGACTGACAACCTCAAAACACAAAACAAACAAAAAAAGAAACAAGTGTTGGGATAGAAATATATATGATGAAGAAAACTTAGATGTGACATAGTTATCTCACATCTTGATGTGTCCTAGACACACCCGTTTTTTTGAGGGGTGAAAACAATTTTATTCATCAAAAGCCACATGAAGTGGGATACGGTTCTGGTTGTAAGGAACGCCAAACCATACGTGGCGACCAGGACCACTAGAAAGTAAAATTTTCGCTAGACTATGTGCTTCAATTCGCAGCACGACACTCAAAAGTAAATTTACATTGAACAGTGACAGCTTTAAGGTTGATCTCGCTGATTATAGCTCCATATCTTCCTCTAGCGCTTCGATCAATATCTACCACTACCTGTTTGCAGTCTGATGCAATAACATAGTTTTGGATATTCAAGTCATCCGCCAAGCACAGCGCCTCGCGGCACGCTAACGCTTCCAGTGATGGTGGGTCCGTGACACCCTCAATAACCAGCGATGAGGCCCCAAGATAGTTCCCTGCTTAATCTCTACATACTGCAGGGCCGGCCCAGCCCAGATCACTGTCCAGCCCAAATCAACCCCCAGCGCACGCAACAGAGGATCGAGCATTTAAGGGTTTGGCGACCTTCATTGGACTTTTGAAAAGAAAGTGGCGGGGGGATCTTTCACCAAAGTCAGACTTGATCGGTATGTGGCGACGGCAGAATGGTGCCTGAACTACCCATCAGCTCAATTGGAGCATGATACGTCTCCAACGTATCTGTAATTTTTTATTGTTCCATGCTATATTATATTCTTTTTTGGATGTTTAACGGGCTTATTTATACACTTTTATATTATTTTTGGGACTAACCTATTAACCGGAGGCCCAGCCCAAATTGTTGTTTTTTGCCTATTTCAGAGTTTCGCAGAAAAAGAATATCAAACGGAGTCCAAACGGAATGAAACCTTCGGGAACGTGATTTTTGGAACAAACGTGATACAGAGGACTTGGAGTCCACGTCAAGAAAGCAACGGGGAGAGCACGAGGCAGGAGGGCGTGCCTACCCCCCGGGCACACCCTCCACCCTCGTGGGGCCCATGTTGCTCCATCGACGTACTTCTTCCTCCTATATATACCTACATACCCCCAAACCATCAGAGGCATCCATGAAAACCTAATTCCACCGCCGCAACTTTCTGTACCCATGAGATCCCATCTTGGGCCTTTTCCGGCGTCCTGCTGGAGGGGGCATTGATCACCGAGGGCTTCTACATCAACACCATAGCCTCTCCGATGATGTGTGAGTAGTTTACCTCAGACCTTAGGGTCCATAGTTATTAGCTAGATGGCTTCTTCTCTCTTTTTGGATCTCAATACAAAGTTCTCCATGATTCTCATGGAGATCTATTCGATGTAATCTTCTTTTGCAGTGTGTTTGTTGAGACCGATGAATTGTGAATTTATGATCAAGTTTATCTATGAAAAAAAATTGAATCTTCTCTGAATTCTTTTATGTATGATTGGTTATCTTTGCAAGTCTCTCCGAATTATCTGTTTGGTTTGGCCTACTAGATTGATCTTTCTTGCAATGGGAGAAGTGCTTAGCTTTGGGTTCAATCTTGTGGTGTCCTTTCCCAGTGACAGCAGGGGCAGCAAGGCACGTATTGTATTGTTGCCATCGAGGATAACAAGATGGGGTTTATATCATATTGCATGAGTTTATCCCTCTACATCATGTCATCTTACTTAAAGCATTATCTGTTCTTATGAACTTAATACTCTAGATGCATGCTCGATAGCGGTCGATGTGTGGAGTAATAGTAGTAGATGCATAATCGTTTTGGTCTACTTGTTGAGGACGTGATGCCTATATACATGATCATACCCTAGATATTCTCATAACTATGCTCAATTCTATCAATTGCTCGACAGTAACTTGTTCACCCACCTTAATACTTATGCTCTTGAGAGAAGCCACTAGTGAAACCTATGGCCCCCGGGTCTATTTTCCATCATATTAATCTTCCAACACTTAGCTAATTCTATTGTCGTTTATTTTACTTTCCATCTTTATTTACTCTTTATCATAAAAATACCAAAAACATTATCTTATCATATCTATCAGATCTCACTCTCGTAAGTGACCGTGAAGGGATTGACAAGCCCTTTATCGCGTTGGTTGCGAGGTTCTTATTTGTTTGTCTAGGTGCATGGGACTCGAGCGTGGTCTCCTACTGGATTGATACCTTGGTTCTCAAAACTGAGGGAAATACTTACGCTACTTTGCTACATCACCCTTTCCTCTTCAAGGGAAAAAACAACGCAGTGCTCAAGAGGTAGCAAGAAGGATTTCTGGCGCCGTTGCCGGGGAGTCTACGCACAAGTCAAGATATACCAAGTACCCATCACAAACCCTTATACCTCGCATTACATTATTTGCCATTTGCCTCTCGTTTTCCTCCCCCCCTTCACTTCACCCTTGTCGTTTTATTCGCCCTCTATTTTTCATTCGCCTCTTTTTCGCTTGCTCTTTGTATTTTCTGTCGTTATGTCTGAAAAAGGGAGACCCTTATGGAATCAAATAAACAAACTGATGTGTTATGCTTGGAATCTTTGTGAAATTTGTGATATTACTTGTTGCTCTAAGAACCCTAAAAACACCTTCCCTACCTCTGCGAGTTTAATGAAAATGAAATCTTGTCTTCTTATGCAAAGGGTGTTTACAGTTACTATGATATCAAACAAATTGAAGAATTTGTTGCTTTTAAGGGTGCTTATGAAGTTGCTTCTTTGATTGAAAAGTATGATATTACTCTTTACGAATCTGAAAATTTTGAAATACTTGAATATTGCTATGAAAACTATGCTCATAATGTCTATGTCAAAGAATTTATTGAAAGAATGATCGTTGCTTCTAAAGAAAATAATGATATGCATGAATCTATATATAATTATGATTCCGATGATTTTATTGAAATATCCCTTGATGAACATGATGCTTCTTGTGGCCATGATGCCAATATTTATGAAGATGAATTTGCTATGGTTCCTTATGTTAAACATGAGATCGTTGCTATTGCGCCCATACTTGATAGTTCCTTTGATGAAAAGCATGATTGCAATGATTTTACTATAATTCTCTTGATGTCAATTGTGCTAATAATATACAAAACCCTAAGCTTGGGGATGCTAAGATTGTTATGTCTACTACTTATTGCAATGATCATGATTGGGGTGATTCTTCTTATGATCTTGAAAATTTATTTAAGCCCCATGATGAATATGAGATTGATAATAATGTTTGCAATAATATTGAAAGTGGGTTTGGAAGAGTGTCAACTTTAGATCCCACATATTTGGATAATTTTCAATCTTACGAAGTTTTTGATAAAAGTGCGTTTGGAGAGGTCATGACTTTAGTTAATGTTAATCCCACTATTTTGGAAGAGTGTCAACTTCGCATGCATGTGGATCATGTTAAGAATATGTTTTGTGATAGATATATTGTTGAATTTTCTTATGATCCTACATGTAATTATTATGAGAGAGGAAAATATGGTAGTAGAAACTTTCATGTTGCTAAATTACCTCTCGTTATGTTGAGATTGCTATTGTTTCTTTCCTCTTCCTTGCATATGCTAGTTTTTGCCTGCTATGATAATTTGTTTGCCTATAAGATGCCTATGCATAGGAAGTATGTTAGACTTAGATGTGTTTTTCATATGCTTTGTGATGCTCTCTTTGTGCTTCAATTCTTGTCTTTCATGTGAGCATCATCGAAATTATCAATGCCTATCTAGGGGCGTTAAACGATAGCGCTTGTTGGGAGGCAACCCAATTTTATTTTAGTTTTTTGTTTTTTTGCTTTTGTTTAGGAATAAATATTTGATATATCCTCTGGTTAGATTTGTTTTTATGTTTTAAGTAGCGTTTGTGCCAAGTTAAACCTATAGGATCTTCTTGGATGATAGTTATTTGATCTTGCTGAAAATTCCAGAAACTTTTTGTTCATGAAAACAATTATTAAAAGTCACCAGAACGTGATAAAATATTGATTCCAATTGCAGCAGATCACTAAAAAAATTCTAGGTCGTCCTATTTTGGTAGATTGTTTTGAGTTCCAGAAGTTTGCGCTAGTTACAGATTACTACAGATTGTTCTGTTTTTGACAGATTCTGTTTTTCGTGTGTTGTTTGCTTATTTTGATGAATCTATGGCTAGTAAAAGAGTTTATAAACCATAGAGAAGTTGGAATACAGTAGGTTTAACACCAATATAAATAAATAATGATTTCAATACAGTACCTTGAAGTGGTGTTTTGTTTTCTTTCACTAAGGAGCTCACGAGATTTTCTGCTAAGTTTTGTGTTGTGAAGTTTTCAAGTTTTGGGTAAAAGATTTGATGGATTATGGAACAATGAGTGGCAAGAGCCTAAGCTTGGGGATTCCCATGGCACCCCAAGATAATCTAAGGATACCAAAAAGCCAAAGCTTGGGGATGCCCCGGAAGGCATCCCCTCTTTCGTCTACTTCCATCGGTAACTTTACTTGGAGCTATATTTTTATTCACCACATGATATTTGTTTTGCTTGGAGTGTCTTGTATGATTTGAGTCTTTGCTTTTTATTTTACCACAATCATCCTTGTTGTACACACCTTTTGAGAGAGACACACATAAATTGGAATTTATTAGAATACTCTATGTGCTTCACTTATATTTTTTGAGCTATATAGTTTTGCTCTAGTGCTTCACTTATACGGTGGTGGATTTGTTTTATAGAAACTATTGTTCTCTCATGCTTCACTTATATTATTTTGAGAGTCTTAAAACAGCATGGCAATTTGCTTTAATTATAATATCATGAGAAATTTGATGCTTGATAATTGTTTTGAGATATAAAGGTGGTAATATCATAGTTGTGCTAGTTGGGTAATTGTGAAACTGAGAAATACTTGTGTTGTAGTTTTTGATTCCCGTAGCATGCACGTATGGTGAACCGTTATGTAACGAAGTCGTAGCATGAGGTATTTATTGATTGTCATCCTTTGTGTGGCGGTCGGGGTCGCGCGATGGTTAATGCCTACCAACCCTTCCCCTAGGAGTATGTGTAGTAGTACTTTGCTTCGAGGGCTAATAATTTTTTGCAATAAGTATATGAGTTCTTTATGACTAATGTGAGTCCATGGATTATACGCACACTTACCTTTCCACAATTTACTAGCCTCTTCGGTACCGTGTATTGCCCTTTCTCACCTTGAGAGTTGGTGCAAACTTCGCCGGTGCATCCAGACCCCGTGGTATGATATGCTCTATCACACATAATCCTCCTTATATCTTCCTCAAAACAGCCACCATACCTACCTATTATGGCATTTCCATAGCCATTCCAAGATATATTGTCATGTAACTTTCCACCGTTTCATTTATCATGACACGCTCCATCATTGTCATATTGCTTTGCATGATCATGTAGTTGACATCATATTTGTGGCAAAGCCACCGTTCATAATTCTTCCATACATGTCGCTCTTGATTCATTGCATATCCCGGTACACCGCCAGAGACATTCACATAGAGTCATATCTTGTTCTAAGTATCAAGTTGTAATTCATGAGTTGTAAGTAACTAAAAGTGTGATGATCGCCATTATTAGAGCATTGTCCCAAGTGAGGAAAGGATGATGGAGACTACGATTCCCCCACAAGTCGGGATGAGACTCCGGACTAAAAAAAAGAGGCCATGAAAAAAAAGAGAGAAAAAGGCCCAAAAGAAAAAAAAAGAAAAAATGAGAGAAAAAGACAGAAGGGACAATGTTACTATCCTTTTACCACACTTGTGCTTCAAAGTAGCACCGTGATCTTCATGATAGAGAGTCTCTCATTTTTTTACTTTTGTATACTAGTGGGAAATTTCATTATAGAACTTGCCTTATATATTCCAATGATGGGCTTCCTCAAATGCCCGAGGTCTTCATGAGCAAGTAAGTTGGATGCACACCCACTTAGTTTCTTTTGTTTGAGCTTTCATACACTTATAGCTCTAGTGCATCCGTTGCATGGCAATCCCTACTCCTTCCATTGACATCAATTGATGGGCATCTCCATAGCCCGTTGATTAGCCTTGTCGATGTGAGACTTTCTCCTTTTTTGTCTTCCCACATAACCCCTATCATTATACCTTATTCCACCATAGTGCTATATCCATGGCTTGCGCTCATGTATTGCGTAAAAGTTGAAAAGGCTGAAGCACGTTAAGAAGTATGAACCAATTGCTTGGCTAAAATCGAGGTTGTACATGATATGAATATTTTGTTTGGGGAAGATGGAGCATAGCCGGACTATATGATTTTGTAGGGATAACTTACTTTGGCTATGTTATTTTGATAAGACATAATTGCTTGGTTAGCATGCTTGAAGTATTATTGTTTTTATGTCAACATCAAACTTTTATCTTGAATCATATCGAATCTGAACATTCGTGCCACAATAAAGAAGAATTACATTGAAATTATGCTAAGTAGCATTCCACATCAAAAATTCTGTTTTTATCATTTACCTACTCGAGGACGAGCAGGAATTAAGCTTGGGGATGCTTGATACGTCTCCAACGTATCTATAATTTTTTATTGTTCCATGCTATATTATATTCTGTTTTGGATGTTTAATGGGCTTATTTATACACTTTTATATTATTTTTGGGACTAACCTATTAACCGGAGGCCCAGCCCAGATTGTTGTTTGTTTTGCCTATTTCAGAGTTTCGCAGAAAAAGAATATCAAACGGAGTCCAAACGGAATGAAACCTTCGGGAACGTGATTTTTGGAACAAACCTGATCCAGAGGACTTGGAGTCCACGTCAAGAAAGCAACGGGAGAGCACGAGGCAGGGGGCGCGCCTACCCCCTGGGCGCGCCCTCCACCCTTGTGGGGCCCATGTTGCTCCATCGACGTACTTCTTCCTCCTATATATATACCTACGTACCCCCAAACCATCAGAGGCATCCACGAAAACCTAATTCCACCGCCGCAACCTTCTGTACCCGTGAGATCCCATCTTGGGGCCTTTTTCGACGTCCTGCCGGATGGGGCATTGATCACAGAGGGCTTCTACATCAACACCATAGCCTCTCCGATGATGTGTGAGTAGTTTACCTCAGACCTTCGGGTCCATAGTGAAGGAAATATGCCCTAGAGGCAATAATAAAGTTATTATTTATTTCCTTATATCATGATAAATGTTTATTATTCATGCTAGAATTGTATTAACTGGAAACATAATACATGTGTGAATACATAGACAAACAGAGCGTCACTAGTATGCCTCTACTTGACTAGCTCGTTAATCAAAGATGGTTATGTTTCCTGACCATGAACAAAGAGTTGTTATTTGATTAACGGGATCACATAATTAGTTGAATGATTTGATTGACATGACCCATTCTGAGGGAGTCCTGGATTAGGGGGTGTTTGGATAGCCGGACTATACCTTCAGCCGGACTCCAGGACTATGAAGATACAAGATTGAAGACATCGTCCCGTGTCCGGAAGGATCTTTTCTTGGCGTGGAAGGCAAGCTAGGCGTGCGGATATTCGAGATCTCCTACCATTGTAACCGACTCTGTGTAACCCTAACCCTATCCGGTGTCTATATAAACCGGAGGGTTGTAGTCCATAGGACAACCATCATCATACACAATCATACCATAGGCTAGCTTCTAGGGTTTAGCCTCCTTGATCTCGTGGTAGATCCACTCTTGTACTACCCATATCATCAATATTAATCTAGCAGGAGTAGGGTTTTACCTCCACCGAGAGGGCCCGAGCCTGGGTAAAATAAAGTGTCCCTTGTCTCCTGTTACCATCCGACCTTGACGCACAGTTCGGGACCCCTACCCGAGATCTGCCGGTTTTGACACCGACATTGGTGCTTTCATTGAGAGTTCCTCTGTGTCGTCGCTTTTAGGCCCGATGGCTCCTTTGATCATCAACAACGATGAGGTCCAGGGTGAGACTTTCCTCCCCGGACAAATCTTCGTCTTCGGCGGCTTCGCTCTGTGGGCCAACTCGCTTGGTCATCTGGAGCAGATCGAAAGTTGCGCCCCTGGCCATCAAGTCAGGTTTGGAAGCTTAAACTACACGGCCGATATCCGCGGAGACTTGATCTTCAACGGGTTCGAGCCACAGCCAAGCGCGCCGCACTATTTCGAGGGGCATGATATAGCTCTGCCTCCGAATAATACCCTGGAGGCCGCACACGCTCCGGCCCCGATCCTTGACTCGGAGCCCGCTGCGTTCTCCGAGGATGAACGGTTGGACGTCACCTCTGGGGCTGCGATCTCAAAGGCGATCGAGCCGAACGCCAGCCCCGTACTCCGCACGGCCCAGAACTCCAAGGAGCCGGACTCTTCTCCAAACTCCGGGCCTTCCGTGCCCCCACCGATCGAATCTGATTGGGCGCCTGTAATGGAGTTCACCGTCGCGGACATCATTCAGTGCTCACCTTTCGGTGATATCCTGAATTCTCTCAAGTCTCTCTCTTTATCAGGAGAGCCTAGGTGGGACTATGGTCTGCGAGGTTGGGATTCGGACGACGAAGAAATTCAAAGCCCACCCACCACCCATTTAATAGCCACTATCGATGATTTAACCGACATACTTGACTTCGGATCCGAAGACTTCGACGGTATGGACGACGAAGACGGAGACAAACTAGGACCAGCACCTATAGGGCACTGGACCTCCACCCCACCTAACGATGTATTCATGGTGGATACCCCTACAGGAAGTGACAACGAGGAAAAAGGGGGCGAAAAAAGGGGTAAACCCTCCGAAAAGCAGTCAAAGCGGCGACGTAGACGCCAAGCCAAGCCCCGCCTCGATCAAGACCCAGCCGTAGAGCAGGATGAGCCGGTAGACGACGAGCATGCCTCAGAGCAGCCGTCCGAACAGGGCAACACGGATGGAGAGGACAGACAGCCCTCTCCCGGCCATAACAGAACTCCGGACGATCTCGCGCCGGATAAAACCACGGAGCAGAAGAATCTCCACGAAAGGCTCATTGCCACAGCACGCAGCCTGAAAAAGCAGAAGCGGAAACTAAAGACAGTAGAAGATGCACTTAGAACAAGATGGAACAAGGTAATCAAGACCGCAGATAAATACAGCGGCAGCCGCCGCACTAAAAGTTATCCGAAGAGAAAACTACTGCCCGAATTCGACCAGGAGGCCCTAGAGCCCCCACACTTAAAAAATAAAAAAGCCACACGGTCGGATAGACGACCACACGGCCACCATAAAACGGCAAGCGGCACCGCACTCAAGGCGGCATGCGACCCAATTAAAGACTCGCATCATGGCCCAGCCAGGTCCATTTACGGGCCAAGGAAGCAAGCTCTCACAAGCAATGCAAAAAATCCATCATCTGAATCCGGCACACCCAAATACAGGGGCGCCGCACACCCCCTATGTTTCACCGATGAGGTCTTGGAATATGAATTTCCAGAGGGATTCAAACCCGTTAACATAGAGGCGTACGATGGAACAACAGACCCTGGAGTCTGGATCGAGGATTACATCCTCCACATACACATGGCTAGAGGAGATGATCTCCACGCCATAAAATATTTACCTCTTAAGCTTAAAGGGCCAGCCCGGCACTGTCTTAAAAGCCTTCCCGAAAACACAATTGGAAGTTGGGAAGAGCTCGAGGATGCTTTCCGAGCAAACTTTCAAGGGACCTATATCCGCCCCCCGGACGCAGACGATCCCAGTCATATAACTCAGCAGCCCGGAGAATCAGCTCGACAGTTCTGGAACAGATTCCTCACTAAAAAGAATCAGATAATGGATTGTCCGGACGCCGAAGCCCTAGCAGCTTTCAGGCATAATGTCTGAGACGAATGGCTCGCCAGACACCTCGGCCAGGAAAAGCCAAGAACAATGGCCGCACTCACAAGCCTCATGACCCGCTTTTGCGCAGGAGAGGACAGCTGGTTGGCACGATGCAGCCCCAGCGACCCAAGTACATCAGAAATCAGGGATGGAAACGGAAAACCGCGGCGAAATAAGGACCGTCGCAGAATCAAAGGAAAAAGTCCGAAGAGCACGACGGTCAATGCCGGATTCAAAAGCTCACGGCAAAATCAGACAAAACCACCCCTTCAGGATAATAGGGATGATTCGTCCAGCTTGAAAAGAATCCTGGACAAAATATGTCAGATACACAGTACTCCTGGGAGGCCTGCCAATCACACCCACAGAGATTGTTGGGTTTTTAAACAATCCGGACATCTTAACGCCGCACACAAGGGGCTCGATACACCAAGTGAAGAAGAGGACGAACCCCAAAGGCAGAATACCAGGAAACAAAAGAACTTCCCGCAAGAAGTCAAAATAGTGAACTTACTTCACGTAACAAAATGTGTGGCACCCATAAAGGTACGCACAATCAAGCTTTCCCCTCAGGAGTCCCGCCACTGGTCACTAAAGCCAATCATTTTTTATCAGCTAGATTATTCTAGAAATATCAAAAACGCAGGCCGGACTGCCCTAATACTGGACCCAATAATCGATGGATTCCAGTTTACCAATGTCCTTATGGACGGCGGCAGTGGACTAAACCTGATATATCAGGATACAATCCACCGCATGGGCATAAACCCAACAAGAATCCGCCACAGCAAAACCTCCTTTCAAGGGGTAGCACCAGGCCCGGACACCCATTGTATGGGTTTTCTCCGGCTTGTAGTCACATTTGGCTCTCCTAATAACTTTCGTCGTGAAAAGCTGACCTTCCATGTAGTCCCGTTTTCAAGTCGCTATCAAGCACTAATGGGACACGGAGCTTTCGCTCACTTTAACGCAATACCGCATTACGCATCTCTCACGCTTAAGATGCCCGGTCCTCGAGGCATCATCTCTTTAAAAGGAGCGCACTAAAATACGCCTCCTCCAAACGGAAGATTGCGCGGCCGCTTAAACAGCCGCACAATAAAGTGGCCTCGCCAGCCAAAGGACTTTTTTACAAGTCATCAAAGGCCACGGACCCGGACTCAACGAGTTCGGCACAAGTCCATCATTAACGCAGGCTTAGTACGCCATATACCCCCATACCAGGGGCTGTACGCAGAGACAATAAAACTCAACCTTATATATTCTTTACTTTATATTTTGTTCCGCACGACCCATTTTTCAAATTAGTTCTTCTCTTTTACAGATGAACGTCGTGCGGCGCCCGTCCAGGACACGGCACAACGGAGACACAGGCGCAGACGTGCAGTAGGGACCCGTCCTAAAGGATTCTTTTTAGATTAAGACCCTGCGTAAACCTTTTTTATTGTCTCTTGCTGCTATACATCCCCTGGTTTTTCCTTTTCCGATATAACCAAGGAGGAGGCTGGCGTTTTGGCATGTGGCCACGCCAGAATTCTTGCTCGTACCTAGACACTAAGGGCTTTTTTCTTTTGTTTAAGGGTGTTGTTTCACACGCACTCACAAAGACCGAACACCGTAGGGAGTGTTCGGCGTCGCGAGTTTTGGCACTATATGCATCAGCTCCGAATCATGATTTTGGTCATATGTTGGGTTGCCCGGCTCCTGAGTTCGGCTACCTTACGTTCCGCTCTATCGGCTAAGGTAGCACCAGGAGAACTACTGCGATTGTGCCCCGGTTCGGCCGGGTGAGCACCTCAGTAGAGAAAGCCGAAAACCGACTGTCATGATGTAGCGCGAGACTGGTCGCCACTCGACGACTCATAGGAATTTATCGAATTCCTCCGCTTTGACGAAGGGTCGTTTCCCGGTCAGGCACGTACACGCTCCGAACTCGGGCAAAGCGCAGTCGCCACTAAAGGGCTACCTAAAGAGTCCCACTGTCAAGCTCCTATGGCTAAGTGAAAGTGTTAAAGCATTATAGTCCGGTTGCCTAGCCCGCTGCGCTATCACCTCCTTTATAGGACCAAGACGTTGGGTTAAGTGTGAAAATGCGTCTTCTGCGTGCACCCCCGCACTATGTGCGTGGGGGCTGAAGCCAACGACTGCAATCTTTCAGAATTTATATATTTAAACGGCCGCACAGGAGGTGTTCCCAATACTTGAAGGCACAAGTCTAAAAATATGCCCCTACAATTTATCAAAATACTGTTTCATAATTAATATGCTATCATAACATAGCATCCTTCGAGCACTGCGTCTCTATTATGCGAGCGCCTTCGAGGACTTCCTCAAAATATTGCTCGGAAGGTATTCGGCTTTTATCCGAATCCCGGGACGCAACAACGGTGGGCTTCACATCTGCCCAGTATGTCTTGACACGGCAAGAGCCAACTGAGCTCCCTCCGTGCACGCTGACCTCTTCATAGCAACGATACGTGGCACCACGTCGAGAAATTGCTGCACCAAGCTGAAATAACTCTTCGTCTTCGATCTCCCCGGACACAGATAATCCATGACGTACTCCATGGCGAGTCCGGACAACCTATTCAGTTCGGCCCATTGGGCCAGGCGATCGTCCACTGCAAGTGGACGCTCTGGATTGATGAATTGCGACCAGAAGAGCTTCTCCACTTCATGACCCTTCTTATCTTGAAAATGTTTGGTCGCGTCAGCAGCACTAGCCGCCAAATCCAGATAGGTGTCCTCTACACTCCACGCTCGGTCCAACAGGGCAAACCTCGAGTCGCAACATTTTCTCCGCAGCAAGAAGGGCTTTCCATCCGCAATTAGTCCGGCTTGACGTAGCTCCTCCTTTGCCGCTCTCATTACAGAGCGGGCGTCCTTGGCGTCGGTAACAGCTTTCTCTAAGCTCGTTTGCCTCGCCCGACCTTCTTCTTCAAGAAGCTTGCAACGGTCAGTAGCACCTTTTAACATTACGGCCATATCAGCCACCTCCTCCTTGCTTCGGCAATGGGCAGCCTGTTCGGCTTTCAGCTCTTCAAGGGCTTTCACGGCAGCCGCATCGCTTTTTCTGGCTTGTTCCTTTGCTCGGGCGAGTTCGGCCCTAAGACCTTCCACGGCGGCCGCACCATCTGCGTCAAGCACACACACGGTAAGATATTGACATAAAGCTCCTCTTACTCACAATTGCCCAATGATTTCAATACCTTGAGCACCATCAAGCCGCTTGTTAACAAGCACGATGTCGGCTTCTGCCTCATCCAGTTGTCGCTTTAGTTCGGCATATTCACGAGTCCGGCTCGACTCCGGACAATCAGCCACCTACGTATAAAGGTGTCACTTAAAGGACCTGAGATTAAGATCCTCTGCGCGCCGTACATCTTTACGACGCACAAAGTCTCAGGGGCTACTATCTACACAGGGCGCACTTTATTTATGCGCAATTAATACAAATATGCGTTATTTAAAACGTACCTCAAGGCCTGCCACTAAACTCTTGACGACCTCGTGCAGTCCGCTTTCTGCGGATGAAATCTTTTCAATCACCGTGCTCATTAACGCACGATGCTCCTCTGAGACAGAGGCTCGCCCCAGCAGAATCTTTAGCTCCTCCGACCGAACACCAGATGGTGCCGGACTCGTCCCATGGCCTTCCTCAAAGGCCGGACGGGGAGAACCTCGGGGGGCTGCACCATCCACCCCTAGCGGATCCGGAGAAATCCCCCGCGACGACACTTCAGCGTCGCCCGCCTTGCTAGGCGATACAGAAGGAGGAGGCGTTCCGCTCTCCATCATCTCCGGAAGAAGATCCCCCGAAGACGAGTTCTGCTGAGAAGGGCTAAGATCCGAAATACAAAGTAAAGTTTCGGTTAAAACTTCTCAGATATAAATCAAGGATTTCTCTTAAAAGAATAACTCTTCTTCTACTTACGGCTCGCTGGAGAGTTGTTCCCTTTGAGGGTTTAGTTCGGCCGAGGGGCTCCCTGGCGTCGGGCCCTCTGACAAGGATTCTTTCCCCCGCTTCAAAGCTGTGGTTTCCGGGCGGTCAGAGGCGGCCCTTTTCTTTCCCTTAGGAGGAGAATTATCGATTCCCCCCTTTGGAATGGTCTCTTTCGGAGAGGCCACGGTCTCCTTGTCTGCTCCCATATTTCCCTCCAAAGGCACTACCTCTAGCATCCTGACTAGCACAGGATCCAGCCTGGTTTCGGGAAGGGGAGCCGGACACCGGATCAGCTTCGCCTTCGCTATCCACTCCTGCTTAAAAGGAAAAGTGATGTTAAAAAGCAAGTTAATTATGCGGATAGAAGGTCCGGTCGCAAGGTCACCTACTTGAGTATCCGGGCGATTGCGGCTTAAACCAGCATCCTCGGTCAAATCCGGACTCACTTCTTGTGATCTGAAGAACGGTTTATACATCTCCACAGGCGTCACGCCCATAAAAATTCTGGAGAGCTCGTGGTCCCTCCGAATTGAATTCCCACAAGCGAAGGGGGCGACGTTGGCCGGGCAGTGTCCGGCGAATCAGCATGACTTGTGTCACCTTGACCAGGTAGAGGTCTCCCTTCAAGAGATCCTTAATGCAGCCCTGCAGCAGAGGAACGTCTTTGGGCAAGCCCCGACCTAACCCTGTGTTAATCCACGATGCTAACCGTGGTGGGGGACCCGAGCGAAAGGCCGGAGGCGCCACCCATGCGGTGCCCCGAGGAGCGGTGATGTAGAACCACTCCTGTTGCCATAAGCCAAGCTCCTCTTGAAAAGCGCCCTCGGGCCATGGAGCGTCGGCATTTCTTTTTATAGCAGCGCCTCCACACTCTGCGTGGCGCACTTCGATTATCTTCGGTTCTACTTTGAAGGTCTTGAGCCACAATCCGAAGTGAGGGGTAACACGGAGGAATGCTTCGCACACAACTATGAACGAGGAGATATGGAGGATGGACTCCGGAGCTAAGTCGTGGAATTCCAGCCCATAATAAAACATCAGCCCCCTTACAAAGGGATCCATGGGGAAGCCTAATCCCCGAAGGAAGTGGGATATGAATACCACACTCTCGTCGGGCTGAGGGCTAGGGATCACTTGTCCTTGAACAGGCAGCCTGTGCGGAATCTCCCTGGTCAGGAATCTAGCTTCCCTCAATCTTGATACGTCCTCCTCCGTAACAGAGGAGGGCATCCATCGGCCTTGGAGGTCGGAGCCGGACATTATCGAAGATCCGGTGCGCTCGGAATCTGGAAGCCTAGGGTGTTGGAACTCGAGGCGACGGGCGAGCTCGTTTTGAGAATAGAAGCGGGGAACAGGGCCTTGGTCTCTTTATAAGAGGCAGAATATCAAGCGCCCTCCCCGTAACCGTCTTGGACTAGCCTTTAATTAAGGCAAGACGTGCTAACGGGCACGATTGGGTTACCCACGTCTGTATTAATGAGAATCCCGTTAAAGGGGGCACATGATCTCTGCTTTGACAAGACGTGCCAAGGAAACCGCCTCGCTAAACGAGCTAAGGTGGAACAATGAAAGCAATTTATATAGAAGGCTTGGTCGCAGTGTTATGACGCACTGCGGGATACGTCAGCAGATTTGATTTGTGTTAATATTATTCTCTATATGGCAATATGTGGAAACTTATTTTGCAGAGCCGGACACTATTTTTTGGTGTTTATAATCTTCTTGAAGAACTTGGAGGAGGAACCCTCCTTGCAATGCCGAAGACAATCTGCGCGCCGGACTCGTCGTCATTGAAGCCTGGTTCAGGGGCTACTGAGGGAGTCCTGGATTAGGGGGTGTTCGGATAGCCGGACTATACCTTCAGTCGGACTCTAGGACTATGAAGATACAAGATTGAAGACTTCGTCCCGTGTCCAGAAGGATCTTTTCTTGGCGCGGAAGGCAAGCTAGGCGTGCGGATATTCGAGATCTCCTACCATTGTAACCGACTCTGTGTAACCCTAACCCTATCCGGTGTCTATATAAACCGGAGGGTTGTAGTCCGTAGGACAACCATCATCATACACAATCATACCATAGGCTAGCTTCTAGGGTTTATCCTCCTTGATCTCGTGGTAGATCCACTCTTGTACTACCCATATCATCAATATTAATCTAGCAGGAGTAGGGTTTTACCTCCACCGAGAGGGCCCGAACCTAGGTAAAATAAAGTGTCCCTTGTCTCCTGTTACCATCCGACCTTGACGCATAGTTCGGGACCCCCTACCTGAGATCCGGCGGTTTTGACACCGACACATTCCATTAGCTTAGCACCCGATCGTTTAGTATGTTGCTATTGCTTTCTTCATGACTTATACATGTTCCTATGACTATGAGATTATGCAACTCCCGTTTACCGGAGGAACACTTTGTGTGCTACCAAACGTCACAACGTAACTGGGTGATTATAAAGGAGCTCTACAGGTGTCTCCAAAGGTACATGTTGGGTTGGCGTATTTCGAGATTAGGATTTGTCACTCCGATTGTCGAAGAGGTATCTCTGGGCCCTCTCGGTAATGCACATCACTTAAGCCTTGCAAGCATTGAAACTAATGAGTTAGTTGCGTGATGATGTATTACGGAACAAGTAAAGAGACTTGCCGGTAACGAGATTGAACTAGGTATTGGATATCGACGATGGAATCTCGGGCAAGTAACATACCGATGACAAAGGGAACAATGTATGTTGTTATGCGGTCTGACCGATAAAGATCTTCGTAGAATATGTAGGAACCAATATGGGCATCCAGGTCCCTCTATTGGTTATTGACCAGAGACGTGTCTCGGTCATGTCTACATTGTTCTCGAACCGTAGGGTCCGCACGCTTAATGTTACGATGATAGTTTCATTATGAGTTTATGTATTTTGATGTACCGAAGGTTGTTCGGAGTCCCGGATGTGATCATGGACATGACGAGGAGTCTCGAAATGGTTGAGACATAAAGATCGATATATTGGAAGCCTATATTTGGAAATATGAATCGTTCCGGGTGAAATCGGCATTTTACCGGAGTACCGAGGGTTACGGGAACCCCCCGGGGGTTTATTGGGCCTACATGGGCCTTTAGGGAGAAGAGAAAAGGAGGCAGGAGGTGGCCGCCCGCCCCACCCCTTCCTAGTCCGAATAGGACAAGGGAAAGGGGGCGGCGCCCCCCCCCCTTTCCTTTCCCTCTTCCTCCTCTTTCCCCCCTTCTCCTTCTCCAACTAGGAAAGAAGGGAGTCCTACTCCCGGTGGGAGTAGGACTCCCCCCTGGCGCGCCCCTCCTTGGCCGGCCGCCCCCTCCCCTTGGCTCCTTTATATACGGGGGCAGGGGGAACCCTAGAACACACAAGTTGATCTTCGTGATCGTTCCTTAGCCGTGTGCGGTGCCCCCCTCCACGATATTACACCTCGGTCATATTGTAGCGGTGCTTAGGCGAAGCCCTGCGACAGTTGAACATCAAGATCATCACCACGCCGTCATGCTGACAAAACTCCTCCCGAAGCTTTTCTGGATCGGAGCCCGGGGTGCGTCATCGAGCTGTACGTGTGTCAAGAACTCGGAGGTGCCGGAGTAACGGTGCTTGGATCGGTTGGACCGGGAAGACGTACGACTACTTCCTCTACGTTGCGTCAACGCTTCCGCTTCGGTCTATGAGGGTACGTAGACAACACTCTCCCCTCTCGTTGCTATGCATCACCATGATCTTGTGTGTGCATAGGAATTTTTTTGAAATTACTACGTTCCCCAACAGTGGCATCCGAGCCCAGGTTTTATGGTTTGATGTTATATGCACGAGTAGAACACAAGTGAGTTGTGGGTGATATAAGTCATACTGCTTACCAGCATGTCATACTTTGGTTCGGCGGTATTGTTGGATGAAGCGGCCCGGACCCACATTACGCGTACACTTACGCGAGACTGGTTCTACCGCCGTGCTTTGCACACAGGTGGCTGGCGGGTGTCAGTTTCTCCAACTTTAGTTGAACCGAGTGTGGCTACGCCCGGTCCTTGCGAATGTTAAAATAGCACTAACTTGACAAACTATCGTCGTGGTTTTGATGCGTAGGTAAGATTGGTTCTTGCTAAGCCCGTAGCAGCCACGTAAAATTTGCAACAACAAAGTAGAGGACGTCTAACTTGTTTTTGCAGGGCATGTTGTGATGTGATATGGTCAAGACATGATGCTAAAGTTTATTGTATGAGATGATCATGTTTTGTAACCGAGTTATCGGCAACTGGCAGGAGCCATATGGTTGTCGCTTTATTGTATGCAATGCAATCGCCCTGTAATGCTTTACTTTATCACTAAACGGTAGCGATAGTCGTAGAAGCATAAGATTGGTGAGACGACAACGATGCTACGATGGAGATCAAGGTGTCGCGCCGGTGACGATGATAATCATGGCGGTGCTTCGAAGATGGAGATCACAAGCACAAGATGATGATGGCCACATCATATCACTTATATTGATTGCATGTGATGTTTATCTTTTATGCATCTTATCTTGCTTTGATTGACGGTAGCATTTTAAGATGATCTCTCACTAATTATCAAGAAGTGTTATCCCTGAGTATGCACCGTTGCGAAAGTTCTTCGTGCTGAGACACCACGTGATGATCGGGTGTGATAGGCTCTACGTTCAAATACAACGGGTGCAAAATAGTTGCACACGCGGAATACTCAGGTTATACTTGACGAGCCAAGCATATACAGATATGGCCTCGGAACACGGAGACCGAAAGGTTGAGCGTGAATCATATACTAGATATGATCAACATAGTGATGTTCACCATTGAAACTACTCCATCTCACGTGATGATCGGACATGGTTTAGTTGATATGGATCACGTGATCACTTAGAAGATTAGAGGGATATCTATCTAAGTGGGAGTTCTTAAGTAATATGATTAATTGAACTTAAATTTATCATGAACTTAGTCCCTGATAGTATCTTGCTTGTTTATGTTTGATTGTAGATAGATGGCCCGTGCTGTTGTTCCGTTAAATTTTAATGCGTTCCTTAAGAAAGCAAAGTTGAAAGATGATGGTAGCAATTACACGGACTGGGTCTGTAACTTGAGGATTATCCTCATTGCTGCACAGAAGAGTTACGTCCTGGAAGCACCGCTGGGTGCCAGGCCTGCTGCTGATGCAACTGACGACGTTAAGAACGTTTGGCAGAGCAAAGCTGATGACTACTCGATAGTTCAATGTGCCATGCTTTACGGCTTAGAACCGGGACTTCAACGACGTTTTGAACATCATGGGGCATATGAGATGTTCCAGGAGTTGAAGTTAATATTCCAGCAGAATGCCCGGATTGAGAGATATGAAGTCTCCAATAAATTCTATAGCTGCAAGATGGAGGAGAATAGTTCTGTCAGTGAGCATATACTCAAGATGTCTGGGTATTGTAATCACTTTATTCAACTAGGAGTTAATCTTCCGGATGATAGCGTCATTGACAGAATTCTCCAATCACTTCCACCAAGCTACAAGAGCTTCATGATGAACTATAATATGCAAGGGATGGATAAGACAATTCCTGAGCTCTTCGCAATGCTAAAGGCTGCGGAGGTAGAAATCAAGAAGGAGCATCAAGTGTTGATGGTCAACAAGACCACTAGTTTCAAGAAAAAGGGCAAAGGGAAGAAGAAGGGGAACTTCAAGAAGAACAGCAAGCAAGTTGTTGCTCAAGAGTCAAGAGAAGAAACCCAAGTCTGGACCTAAGCCTGAAACTGAGTGCTTCTACTACAAGCAGACTGGTCACTGGAAGCGGAACTGCCCCAAGTATTTGGCGGATAAGAAGGATGGCAAGGTTAACAAAGGTATATGTGATATACATGTTATTGATGTGTACCTTACTAATGCTCGCAGTGGCACCTGGGTATTTGATACCGGTTCTGTTGCTAATATTTGCAACTCGAAATAGGGACTACGGATTAAGCAAAGATTGGTTAAGGACGAGGTGATGATGCGCGTGGGAAATGGTTCCAAAGTCGATGTGATCGCGGTCGGCACGCTACCTCTACATCTACCTTCGGGATTAGTTTTAGACCTAAATAATTGTTATTTGGTGCCAGCGTTAAGCATGAACATTATATCTGGATCTTGTTTGATGCGAGACGGTTATTCATTTAAATCAGAGAATAATGGTTGTTCTATTTATATGAGTAATATCTTTTATGGTCATGCACCCTTGAAGAATGGTCAAATCTTATTGAATCTCGATAGTAGTGATACACATATTCATAATGTTGAAGCCAAAAGATGCAGAGTTGATAATGATAGTGCAACTTATTTGTGGCATTACCGTTTAGGTCATATCGGTGTAAAGCGCATGAAGAAACTCCATACTGATGGACTTTTGGAACCACTTGATTATGAATCACTTGGTACTTGCGAATCGTGCCTCATGGGCAAGATGACTAAAACACCGTTCTCCGGTACTATGGAGAGAGCAACAGATTTGTTGGAAATCATACATACAGATGTATGTGGTCCGATGAATGTTGAGGCTTGTGGCGGATATCGTTATTTTCTCACATTCATAGATGATTTAAGCAGATATGGGTATATCTACTTAATGAAACACAAGTCTGAAACATTTGAAAAGTTCAAAGAATTTCAGAGTGAAGTGGAAAATCATCGTAACAAGAAAATAAAGTTTCTACGATCTGATCGTGGAGGAGAATATTTGAGTTACGAGTATGGTATACATTTGAAACAATGCGGAATAGTTTCGCAGCTCACGCCACCCGGAACACCACAACGTAATGGTGTGTCCGAACGTCGTAATCGTACTTTACTTGATATGGTCTGATCTATGATGTCTCTTACAGATTTACCGCTATCATTTTGGGGTTATGCTTTAGAGACGGCCGCATTCACGTTAAATAGGGCACCATCGAAATCCGTTGAGACGACGCCTTATGAACTATGGTTTGGCAAGAAACCAAGGTTATCGTTTCTAAAAGTTTGGGGCTGCGATGCTTATGTGAAAAAGCTTCAACCTGATAAGCTCGAACCCAAATCGGAGAAATGTGTCTTCACAGGATATCCAAAGGAAACTATTGGATACACCTTCTATCACAAAACCGAAGGCAAGACTTTCGTTGCCAAATTTGGAAACTTTCTAGAGAAGGAGTTTCTCTCGAAAGAAGTGAGTAGGAGGAAAGTAGAACTTGATGAGGTAACCGTACCTGCTCCCTTATTGGAAAGTAGTTCATCACAGAAACCAGTTTCTGCGACACCTACACCATTTAGTGAGGAAGTTGATAATGATGATCATGAAATTTCAGATCAAGTTACTACTGAACCTCGTAGATCAACCAGAGTAAGATCCGCACCAGAGTGGTACGGAAATCCTGTTCTGGAAGTCATGCTACTGGATCATGATGAACCTACGAACTATGAAGAGGCGATGGTGAGCCCAGATTCCGCAAAATGGCTTGAAGCCATGAAATCTGAGATGGGATCCATGTATGAGAACAAAGTGTGGACTTTGGTTGACTTGCCTGATGATCGGCAAGCAATTGAGAATAAATGGATCTTCAAGAAGAAGACTGACGCTGACGGTAATGTTACTGTCTACAAAGCTCGACTTGTTGCAAAAGGTTTTCGACAAGTTCAAGGGATTGACTACGATGAGACCTTCTCACCCGTAGCGATGCTTAAGTCTGTCCGAATCATGTTAGCAATTGCCGCATTTTATGATTATGAAATTTGGCAGATGGATGTCAAAACTGCATTCCTGAATGGATTTCTGGAAGAAGAGTTGTATATGATGCAACCAGATGGTTTTATCGATCCAAAGGGAGCTAACAAAGTGTGCAAGCTCCAGCGATCCATTTATGGACTGGTGCAAGCCTCTCGGAGTTGGAATAAACACTTTGATAGTGTGATCAAAGCATTTGGGTTTGTACAGACTTTTGGAGAAGCCTGTATTTACAAGAAAGTGAGTGGGAGCTCTGTAGCATTTCTGATATTATATGTGGATGACATATTACTAATCGGAAATGATATAGATTTTCTGGATAGCATAAAGGGATACTTGAATAAGAGTTTTTCAATGAAAGACCTCGGTGAAGCTGCTTACATATTGGGCATTAAGATCTATAGAGATAGATCAATACGCTTAATTGGACTTTCACAAAGCACATACCTTGACAAAGTTTTGAAGAAGTTCAAAATGGATCAAGCAAAGAAAGGGTCCTTGCCTGTGTTACAAGGTGTGAAGTTGAGTAAGAGTCAATGCCCGACCACTCCAGAAGATAGAGAGAAAATGAAAGATGTTCCCTATGCTTCAGCCATAGGCTCTATCATGTATGCAATGCTGTGTACTAGACCTGATGTGTGCCTTGCTATAAGTCTAGCAGGGAGGTACCAAAGTAAGCCAGGAGTGGATCACTGGACAGCGGTCAAGAACATCCTGAAGTACCTGAAAAGGACTAAGGATATGTTTCTCGTATATGGAGGTGACAAAGATCTCATTGTAAATGGTTACGTTGATGCAAGCTTTGACACTGATCCGGACGATTCTAAATCGCAAACCGGATACGTGTTTACATTAAATGGTGGAGCTGTCAGTTGGTGCAGTTCAAAACAAAGTGTCATGGCGGGATCTACATGTGAAGCGGAATACATAGCTGCTTCGGAAGCAGCGAACGAAGGAGACTGGATGAAGGAGTTCATATCCGATCTAGGTGTCATACCCAGTGCATCGGGTCCAATGAAAATCTTTTGTGACAATACTGGTGCAATTGCCTTGGCAAAGGAATCCAGATTTCACAAGAGAACCAAGCACATCAAGAGACGCTTCAATTCCATCCGGGATCTAGTCCAGGTGGGGGACATAGAGATTTGCAAGATACATACGGATCTGAATGTAGCAGACCCGTTGACTAAGCCTCTTCCACGAGCAAAACATGATCAGCACAAGGCTCCATGGGTGTTAGAATCATTACTGTGTAATCTAGATTATTGACTCTAGTGCAAGTGGGAGACTGAAGGAAATATGCCCTAGAGGCAATAATAAATTTATTATTTATTTCCTTATATCATGATAAATTTTTATTATTCATGCTAGAATTGTATTAACTGGAAACATAATACATGTGTGAATACATAGACAAACAGAGTGTCACTAGTATGCCTCTACTTGACTAGCTCGTTAATCAAAGATGGTTATGTTTCCTAACCATGAACAAAGAGTTGTTATTTGATTAACGGGATCACATCATTAGTTGAATGATTTGATTGACATGACCAATTCCATTAGCTTAGCACCCAATCGTTTAGTATGTTGCTATTGCTTTCTTCATGACTTATACATGTTCCTATGACTATGAGATTATGCAACTCCCGTTTACCGAAGGAACACTTTGTGTGCTACCAAACGTCACAACGTAACTGGGTGATTATAAAGGAGCTCTACAGGTGTATCCAAAGGTACATGTTGGGTTGGCGTATTTCGAGGTTAGGATTTGTCACTCCGATTGTCGGAGAGGTATCTCTGGGCCCTCTCAGTAATGCACATCACTTAGGCCTTGCAAGCATTGCAACTAATGAGTTAGTTGCGGAATGATGTATTACGGAACGAGTAAAGAGACTTGCCGGTAATGAGATTGAACTAGGTATTGGATACCGACGATCGAATCTCGGGCAAGTAACATACCGATGACAAAGGGAACAACGTATGTTGTTATGCGGTCTGACCGATAAAGATCTTCGTAGAATATGTAGGAACCAATATGGGCATCCAGGTCCCGCTATTGGTTATTGACTGGAGACGTGTCTCGGTCATGTCTACATTGTTCTCGAACCGTAGGGTCCGCACGCTTAACGTTACGATGACAGTTTCATTATGAGTTTATGTATTTTAATGTACCGAAGGTTGTTTGGAGTCCCGGATGTGATCATGGACATGACGAGGAGTCTCAAAATGGTCGAGACATAAAGATCGATATATTGGAAGCCTATATTTGGACATCGAAATCGTTCCGGGTGAAATCGACATTTTACCGGAGTACCGGGGGTTACCGGAACCCCCCCCCCGGGGGGGTTTATTGGGCCTACATGGGCCTTGAGGGAGAAGAGAAAAGGAGGCAGGACATGGCCGCGCGCCCCTCCCCTTCCTAGTCCGAATAGGACAAGGGAAAGGGGGCGGCGCCCCCCCCCCCCTTTCCTTTCCCTCTTCCTCCTCTTTCCCCCCTTTCCTTCTCCAACTAGGAAAGAAGGGAGTCCTACTCCCGGTGGGAGTAGGACTCCCCCCTGGCGTGCCCCTCCTTGGCCGGTCGCCCCTCCCCTTGGCTCCTTTATATACGGGGGCTGGGGGGCACCCTAGAACACACAAGTTGATCTTCGTGATCGTTCCTTAGCCGTGTGCGGTGCCCCCCTCCACGATATTACACCTCGGTCATATTGTAGCGGTGCTTAGGCGAAGCCCTGCGACAATTGAACATCAAGATCGTCACCACGCCGTCGTGCTGACAAAACTCCTCCCGAAGCTTTGCTGGATCGGATCCCGGGGTGCGTCATCGAGCTGTACGTGTGTCAAGAACTCGGAGGTGCCGGAGTAGCGGTGCTTGGATCGGTTGGACCGGGAAGACGTACGACTACTTCCTCTATGTTGCGTCAACGCTTCCGCTTCGGTCTACGAGGGTACGTAGACAACACTCTCCCCTCTCGTTGCTATGCATCACCATGATCTTGTGTGTGCGTAGGATTTTTTTTGAAATTACTACGTTCCCCAACACATAGTTATTAGCTAGATGGCTTCTTATCTCTCTTTGGATCTCAATACAAAGTTCTCCACAGTTCTCGTGGAGATCTATTCGATGTAATCTTCTTTTGTGGTGTGTTTGTTGAGACCGATGAATTGTGGGTATGATCAAGTTTATCTATGAACAATACTTGAATCTTCTCTGAATTGTTTTATGTATGATTGGTTACCTTTGCAAGTCTCTTCGAATTATCAGTTTGGTTTGGCCTACCAGATTGATCTTTCTTGAAATGGGAGAAGTTCTTAGCTTTGGGTTCAATCTTGCGGTGTCCTTTCCCAGTGACAGCAGGGGCAGCAAGGCACGTATTGTATTGTTGCCATCGAGGATAACTAGATGGGGTTTATATCATATTGCATGAGTTTATCCCTCTACATCATGTCATCTTACTTAAAGCATTGCTCTGTTCTTATGAACTTAATACTCTAGATGCATGATGGATAGCGGTCAATGTGTGGAGTAATAGTAGTAGATGCAGGCAGGAGTCGGTATACTTGTCGCGGACGTGATGCCTATATACAAGATCATACCTAGATATTCTCATAACTATGCTCAATTCTATCAATTGCTCAACAGTAATTTGTTCACCCACCGTAATACTTATGCTCTTGAGAGAAGCTAGTAGTGAAACCTATGGCCCCCGGGTCTATTTTCCATCATATTAATCTTCCAACACTTAGCTAATTCTATTGCCATTTATTTTACTTTGCATCTTTGTTTACTCTTTATCATAAAAATACCAAAAAAATTATCTTATCAGATCTCACTCTCGTAAGTGTCCGTGAAGGGATTGACAACCCCTTTATCGCGTTGGTTGCGAGGTTCTTATTTGTTTGTGTAGGTGCGTGGGACTCGAGCGTGGTCTCCTACTGGATTGATACCTTGGTTCTCAAAGCTGAGGGAAATACTTATGCTACTTTGCTGCATCACCCTTTCCTCTTCAAGGGAAAACCAACGCAGTGCTCAAGAGGTAGCAGAGCATCACACAGCAGCGTCATCCGATCACAGCCCGCTAGTGCTGAATGTGAGTGACGTGCATGCATGCAAGGGTGGGCCCCGAGCATTTAAATATGAACTAATGTGGGAGACACACGAGGGACTAAATGCAGTGATTGGAGACAACTGCGGCATCGGGCAGCAGACAATAGTCCAATAGGTAAAGGAAAAGATGCACTCTCTGTCCGGCGATCTGAGAACCTGGGACAGGGATGTGTTTGGCAATGTCCGGCGTGAAATCCGATGCCTGCAAAAGGAACATGCAGACCTGCGCGTGATCCCAGGGAGGACGGGGCCGTCTCACCCAGAAAGCAAGGTATGTGACAGACTGGTGGAGCTATTTAATAGGGAGGAAATTTTATGGAGACAAAGAGCTAGAATTGAGTGGTTATCGCATGGAGATAAAAACACATATTTCTTCCACCTGCGGGCGAGTAGGCGACGTAAAAAGAATCAAATTAAGGCCCTTCAGTTACCCAGCGGGGTGCTAACTGGGGGCGGGGCTGTAATGGAGGAGATGGCTATTAATTTTTATAAACAGCTTTACACATATGAAGGAGTCCACAACATGCAACCGGTGCTAGCTCATGTGCCATGCAAGGTCACCGCGGACATGAATGAGATGTTGAACAAGGAGTACTGTTGGGGATATTACTACTGGGCATAAACCGGCCTATCTGGGCCGGGTTAACTTCGTCAGTAGTTAAAGAATGTTAAAGCCCAAGAAGCCAGATGAGGGCCTAGGGTCCATAGTCGGTTTAAAGCCTGTAGCCGTAAACCGGCATTAGTATGTAAACTTGCATTGTAAGGTAGGAGTAAGTAGAGACCAAACCAGACACGTTTATGAGCCGGTGTTGGGACTCTGTAAACCGACGGGCGTCACCCATGTATATAAGGGGACGACCCGGCGGCGGTTCAAGGACAACACACAACAACTCGAGATCTAAGCGAAGCTTGTTTGCTCCCTAGTCATCGAAACCCCATCAATTCCATCACAACTAGACGTAGGCTTTTACCTTCAACGAAGGGGCCGAACTAGTATAAACTCTCTTGCATCCCTGTGTCCGCTTTAACCCCTTCAAGCTAACCCGTCGCGATGGCTCCACGACTAAGTCCTTTCATGAGGACATCTGCCGTGACAAAACCACGACAGTTGGCGCCCACCGTGGGGCTATCACATGATGGTTTCAAGTTCTTGGAGGGCAACTTCGAAGGACTCAAGGGCTATACTGCGGGCAGGATGACCAAGAGTCGTCGTGGCAAGCTCTACATCGACGATGCAGGATGGGGCCCCGAAGCCGGCTCAATCGAGTACGGGTACCGGGTCCCCTTTGGTGGCACACACGTCTTCATTGGCAAGATCGGTGAACCGGGCCCTGAGCCGGACATCTGCACTGACCTCGTTGAGACGGCTCAGTGTGCGCGATCTGCCCAGGTTAAACCGGCCATGGAGCGTGCCTTCGTGGGAGTCATCCATGGAGGATGTCATGAGGATGGATCGGAATCTGGTGGCGAGACCGTCGTTTATTCCGGCGACGAGTCATCAACCGGAGAAACCGAATCTTTGTATCAGCTACAAGATGGCCGGATTGGGGGTTGTTCCGATGGCGACAGTATTCCGGACCCCTCGGATCTGCCAAACCTGGTCGGAATATTCATGGCCGGGACACAAGCAACGATCCACTCTTCGACCGCAGCAGCAATGGTCTTCGGATCAGGAACGACGACGGCAGCCGGGGCAGGAGGCCCTGTGCACCCGCCGGCTCAAGTCTTATCTGATCTGTTTGATGCGTTGGCTACGCTCATGGCAGAGGCTAATCCGGCGGATCAGAACGCCCACGACGCGGAAATTGCGAAAGTGAGGGATCAGATCACTCAAGCCAAGGCCGACCTAGCAGCTGAGAATGCCAGGATGACCGCAGAGCGGGCCGCTTTGGATGCGCAAGCTTACCGACTTATGCTAGATCAGAATGCATCCCATGAGGTCCTGAAGCGGAAATACCGGTCTCGTTTGCCTCAAGTTTTCGAAGCTAGAGATCTCTTCAACACCCCAGGAGCAGGAAGCAGCAACCCGCCGGTGGTAAACCGGGCGGAAGCACCAGGGATGGGCGCGCCGGTTCACCCGCGTTTGATGGATCCACCTCGTCAACACGCTATTGTACCTCAGGCTGTCCCGACGCCTCTGGGTCACTATTCCAACCCGATGGATAACCTTGTTGCTGCTGCTGCACGGCTGGAGGCCATCCCAATTGAAGGTGATTCGCCGCAGGCGGTGGAAACGCGCTGGGTTAAGGAGCTTCTTCGGACAGCTTTGGTCCAGCAGGAAGCATACTCATACAGTCATGACCGAATTCATTCCACCCCTCGTCCAAGCCGGAGCTATAGCAGGCCTATGGAGGAACCGGCTGTATCAAGTAATGCACGAAAATCGTGAAGTACCCCGTGGTAACAACCCGGCGGGTGGTGTTGGTGATGCCCAGGAAGTGGTGGACCGGGCCCGAGCGCGCAGGGTGGCCGAGTTAGCAGCACAGTACGAGGCTCGCCAGCTTACGCCGGTTCGTCCAACTACCTCGGTCGAGCCTGGCGTTTCTTCTAGCTCTCTAGGGGTGCCTTGTCTTGTCCCCGATTTACGCAACGTGCGCCTGCCCAAAGATTTTAAGGGCCCGCGCAAGGTGCCGAATTACACTGCTGATCAGCCTCCAGAGACATGGATAGAGAGCTATGAGATGGCCATGGAGATGCTGGATGTGGGTGATGCGGCGTGTGCAAAGTAATTCACCATGATGCTTGAAGGAACGGCCCGTACTTGGTTAAAAAGTTTGCCGGCCAACTCTATCAGTTCATGGGCCCAATTGCGAGCCCGGTTTATCCAGAACTTCAAGGATACATGTAATCAACCCATGTCGATAGTGGACTTAGCAGCCTGTGTTCAGGAAGAAGGAGAATCAACGACTCGGTGGGTGCGCCGGGTCTCACAAATTTTGCATTCATCAGATCGTATCAATGCAGACACAACAATTATAACCTTGGAAGGCAACTGCCGGTTTGGGCCTCTAAAGTTGAAATTGGGACGAATGAAGCGCCATTGCAACGATATAGGGACCCTCATGGCTGCGTTGGTGAAGTATGCTGATTCTGATAGTACCAAGGATCCCGAGTCTGATGACGACAAGGCAGGGAAGGGAAAGAAGAACGGCAACTCCAAAGGACAACAGCATAACCCGGCAGGTCATGGAAACGGAGGCAAGCGTAAATCGGATGGCAACATGGACTTTGTGGCTAATACCAACGCATAGGACAAGGGCCAACAACGTAAGGGTAAAACGTCGAATCACAGTGGAGCGCCTAATCCTAATCCGGACCGCCTGTCTTATCTGTTAAACCAGCCCTGTCCAAAGCATGGGACGAAGGAGGTGCCAGCCAATCACCTTTGGAAGGACTATTACATTATGCAGGAGTTCAAGAACTCTAATGCTTTCCGGTATGACCACGGATCAGGTGGTGGCTCAGGATCCGGGCCGGGTTACGGCGGAGGAAATTCCGGTTCAGGGTTTAATGATAATCAGGGCGGACATAACAATCAAGGTCATCAGAATGGCCAAGGTGGTTACAACCAACAACAGCAGCAGCAGTCGGGTTATCAGAGTCACCCGAAGCAGTTGAATAGTGGGCAATATCATGTTTTCACCACTAGTCTGGACAAGCGAGATCAGAAGCTTCATAAGCGAGCAGTAAACTCTGTTGAACCGGCCGTGCCCCGTTATCTACGCTGGTCTGAACAGCCAATCCTATGGAGCAGAGAGGATCACCCTCCCCGGGTTGATAATCCGGGTCAGCTAGCGTTGGTGGTGGCACCTCAGGTTGGAGGTTATAAGTTCACCAAGGTACTCATGGATGGAGGAAGCAGCATCAATATCCTATATTATGAGACCTTCCGTCGTATGGGGTTAACAGATAAAAATCTTAAACCGTCCAATACGGTTTTTCATGGTGTGGTACCCGGTAAGTCAGCATATCCTGTTGGCAAGATAGCTCTGGAAGTAGCTTTTGGAGATGATCATGATTCCAAGTCGGAGACACTGACTTTCGAGGTGGTAAAAATCCAGAGTCCATATCACACCCTATTTGGGCGGCCGGCTTACGCCAAGTTTATGACACGGCCCTGTTATGTGTATTTGCAGCTTAAGATACCGGGTCACAAAGGAACGATAACGGTTCACGGAAGCCACAAAATTGCTTTGGAGTGTGAAGAAGGTGATGCGGCTTATGCAGAGTCGGTTTGTGCCACGGAGGAGCTGAAATATTACAAGGACAATGTTGATCCGGCGGACATGACTCCATTGAAGAAGCCAACTACGGAGCATGATCCGGCCCTAAAGTTTAAATCGGCAGCTGAGACTAAGCTTGTTGACTTCGTACCTGGCGATTCGTCCAAGCAGTTCAGCATCAGTGCCAACTTGGATCTGAAATAGGAAAGCGCGCTCATCGAGTTCATCCGTGAGAATCGGGACATTTTTGCATGGAAGCCTTCTGACATGCTAGGTGTACCGAGGCAACTCGCTGAGCACACTCTTAATGTGTATCCTAAGTATAAACCGGTGAAACAGTTTCTCCGACGGTTTAACGAAGAAAGACGCAAAGCTATTGGAGAAGAAGTAGCCAGGCTCCTAGCGGTTGGCTTTATCGTTGAGGTTTTCCATCCTGAATGGCTGGCTAATCCGGTGCTGGTCCTTAAGAAAAACGACACCTGGCGCATGTGTGTGGATTACACAGATCTTAACAAGGCTTGTCCAGCAGATCCTTTTGCCCTCCCCCGTATTGATCAAATTATTGATGCTACGGCGGGTTGTGAGCGTTTGAGTTTTCTGGATGCATATTCTGGTTATCATCAGATCAAGATGGCAGTTAAGGACCAGAAGAAGACGACGTTCATAACTCCCTTTGGAGCCTTCTGATATGTATCTATGCCCTTTGGGCTCAAGAGTGCCCAGGCAACTTATCAACGGTGTGTACAGAATTGCCTTCATAAACAGATTGGTCGTAATGTACATGCCTATGTGGGTGATATTGTGGTTAAGTCGAGAGAAAAGGAGACTCTGGTTGACGATTTGAAGGAAACCTTCAATAACCTGAGGACGTACAAGATGATGCTCAACCCGGACAAGTGTGTCTTTGGTGTACCGGCTGGCAAGTTATTGGGTTTTCTGGTGTCCAATAGGGGAATTGAGGCTAATCCGGAGAAGATCACAGCAATCACCTCCCTGGCTAAACCGAAGTGTATCAATGATGTTCAACGCCTGGCAGGCCGGATTGCCGCGTTAAGCCGGTTTATCTGCCGCCTTGGTGAGAAGGCGATCCCTTTATATCAGATGTTGAAGAAAACGGATCAATTCGTCTGGAGTTCTGCCGCTGATCAAGCGTTGGAGGACTTAAAGCGGCAGTTGGCCAATCCGCCTGTGGTCGCTGCTCCAATTGACAAGGAGCCATTGCTGTTATATGTTGCCGCCAATGCCCGTGCAGTCAGTGTGGCTATTATGGTGGAGTGAAAGGAGACAGGCAAGGAGCATCCGGTTTAGCATCCGGTTTACTATATCAGCGAGGTGCTTATTGAGTCCAAGCAACGATATCCACATTGGCAGAAGTTGGTATATGGTGTTTTTATGGCAAGCCGGAAGCTTAAGCAGTACTTCCAGGGACATCTTATCACAGTGGTCAGTTTTGCTCCCTTGGGAGATATAATCCAGAATTGGGAAGCAACTAGCCGGATTGCCAAGTGGGCTATAGAGCTTGGGCCGCACGGATTGAAATGTGTGCCACGGACGGCGGTCAAGTCTCAAGCACTTGTTGATTTCATCAATGACTGGACAGAACTGCAAGCACCTGAAGAGAAGCCGGATCACACATAGTGGACTATCCATTTTGACGGGTCCAGGCAATTGGAGGGCTCGGGGGCTGGAGTCGTGTTAACTTCCCCACGAGGTGATAAGTTTTGTTACGTTCTCCGCTCAATGTTCCCTTGTACTAACAATGCAGCTGAGTATGAAGCCTTACTCCATGGTCTCCGGATGGCTAAGGAGATGAATCTAAGCCGAGTTAAGTGCTTCGGTGACTCGGACCTGGTGGCTCAGCAGGTGTCTGGCACATGGGGTTCCAAGGACCCACTCATGGCAGCATATCGTCGTGAGGTGGATGTTGTTGCAGGTCACTTCAAGGGTTATCAGGTGGACCACGTGGACCGCCGAAAGAATGAAGCGGCGGACGCTTTAAGCCGGTTGGGCTCTCAATGCAAACCGGTCCCGCCCAATGTTTTTCTAGATGTACTGCACAACCCGTCGGTCAAGCTCCCTGGTGAAGAGGATTTGGCTATTCCTGATCCGGAGGCTCAATTGGTAGCAGCTCTTCATATCGTTCCGGATTGGACGCTTCCTTACCTTGCGTACTTGAACCGGGGCGAGTTACCAGAGGATGAGAATCTGGCCCGACAGATAATCCGGCGATCCAAGTCCATCACTATTGTCAATGGTGAGTTGCATCATTGCAGTGTGTCAGGGGCGTTTCAACGTTGTGTGTCCCCTGAAGAAGGCTGTGAAATCTTGCGTGAGATCCACGAAGGAGATTGCGGTCACCACGCCGGTTCAAAATCTTTGGTGGCTAAAGCGTTTCGCCACGGCTTCTATTGGTTGACTGCTCATGCTGATGCGGAAGATCTGGTCAGACGATGTGACGGTTGCAAAAAATTCTCAAGACGTGCTCATGTGCCGGCTCAAGAATTGAGAATGATTCCAACCACTTGGTCGTTTGCGACTTGGGGGCTAGATATGGTTGGGACTTTCAAAAGGTCCAAGGACAAGAAGACCCACCTTTTGGTGGCGGTTGACAAGTTTACAAAGTGGGTGGAGGCAGAACCCGTTAGCAAGTGTGATGCGGCCACGACGGTTCAATTCATCAAGAAGGTGGTTTTCCGGTTTGGTTTTCCACAGAGCATCATCACTGATAATGGTACCAACTTGTCCAAGGGTGCTATGAAGGAGTTCTGTCAACGTGAGCACATCCGGCTTGAAGTTTCATCAGTGGCTCACCCCCAGTCCAATGGTCAAGCAGAGAGGGCTAATCAGGAGATCTTGCGAGGCATCAAGCCCCGGCTTATGGTTCCTTTGCAAACACCGGGTTGTTGGGTTGAAGAGTTACCATCTGTATTATGGAGCATCAACACCACGCCCAACAGATCGACAGGATATACGCCGTTCTTCATGGTCTATGGAGCGGAGGCGGTTCTCCCCAGCGACATCCGTCATGATTCACCTCGTGTAGCGGCTTATGTTGAAGCGGACAACGAGGTAGCACGGCAAGATGCTTTGGACTTGTTGGATGAAGAGCGAGACATGGCGGCCGCCCGTTCAGCGATTTACCAGCAAGATCTTCGTCATTATCACAGTCGCCGGGTCAGAACCAGAACCTTTCAAGAAGGAGATTTGGTGCTTCGGCTCATCCAAGACCAGACTGATATGCACAAGTTATCCCCACCTTGGGAGGGACCTTTTGTGGTCAGCAAGAATCTGCACAACGGCTCATACTATCTGATTGATATTCGAGAGCATAAAGACTCACGTACATCAGAGGTGGAGACCAACAGGCCGTCGAACATAGCTCATCTTCGGCCTTACTATACCTGAGCCATTGGCTCTACTTATGTACATATTATGACAATGTATATACTATAATTAATACAATAAACCGGAGCCTCAGCTAAAGCGGGGTATCTGTTTCTTTTCATCACGTGTGGTTACATGGAGTTGTTCTATCTTAAAGCGGCCTCCGGTTTACCCCTTGAATTAGCTTTTCAAAGCTTCATGTTATATCACTTGGGGGCTTGGTCGTGTCCGAACCAATGCAACACCTTTTGATAGGCAAAAGCCACCAGATCACTTGGGGACTTGGTCACGTCTGAACCAGTCACGCCTCTTGATTGGCCTAAGGCCACATAATCACTTGGGGCCTTGGTCGAACCCGAACCATCGCCACGCCTCTTGATCGGCATAATGCCACTGTTTCATTTGGGGACCTGGCTGACTTGAACCATAGCTACGCCTATCGGGGGATTGGTCGTGTCCGACCATGGTAACGCCACTTGATCGGCTCAATAGCCTCTTTTTGCAAATGATCTTATCATTGCCTTTGCTTGAAATTTTCTTTGATAAATATTTCTTTTTTGTTGTGTTTTTAAACCGACAAATTTTAAACTAGTTCAACTGTCAATTGACGGAACACGGTCCATTTTTAATCCGGAGACTATTTGCCCGGTTTGATTTTTTTTGTTAACATCCTATTACGGAGTAACACTGTGTTTATCATAACCCGGCATGGTTTACATGGTAAACCGGCATTATATATATACAGGAGCTGCTATCTCCTCCAATAGTGTGGGTTTATAAACCTCCGCTTCAAGATTGGCCAAGCCAACTTCATGCCCAACGATGGCAGGTATTATGTATCACAAAGATTTGATCATATGCTTAAATTTCAGATATTTTGATATGCAGACATCATAATCCGCCTGCCGGTACAACCGCGGTGGCACTTTATGATTTTTTGATTACAGAAAATACTTTGGAAATTTCATCACCCAAAGGAAGCGCAAGTTGCAGTACTTATGCACGAAGGCATAACAAAATCAAGAGTATCAGCTAGCCTATTACAAGGCAACATGGTGCCCAAATAAGATAATTGTTTTTTCACAGAACACAAAGGGGAAGCAGTTTAAACTGGCTTCCGGTTCAAGCTTGGTCACCAGCCTGGCCTGATGGTTGTGGGTCACCCCGCGCCGCTTCAACTTCTGCTTCTCTACCCAGCGGCTGGAAATCAACAGTTGTCCAGTTGATTCCCATTAATGCTTGAAAGACAGCTTCATCATGGATCAGCAATGACGGTTCAATACCGGGAGCGTAAGTATGCTTACGGATTGGAGGGATAAGATTTTCCGCTTCAGGAATTGGTGCAGCTACCCGCTTGTTTTGATTATTATATTGGGCTTGATAGTGAGACAACTCTGCCTCTTCAACCAATTGACAAGCTAGAGGGCGCACCACCTAGTTTATCGCTCGCAGATCCTCCTCATTGAACTCTGGCCCATCTTCCTTCAAGCTGGGATAGCCTTGAGCCGCTTCAACTGGATCAAAAATCCGGCACCCATGCCTTTGCCCGGATTAAGGCATTGATAGCACCGGTTCGAGCAGCAGATTTCTTCAGCTCTTCAACCCGGGCAGGAAGCATCGACAGTCTCTTAAGAGTGTCCTGGATCAAGGTGGGCGCCGGGTTGTTATGGGACGCAGTAGAGATGATCCGCTGCGCACCGGTGTACAATTGCTCTATCAAAGTGTAGGCAGCTTTCAATTTCTTCCGCACGTCTGACCCCAAGTGACCAATGTGTGTACCTGTAACATTACAAAGGATTAACAAGCCGGCCAATTCATAAGAAGGCCGAGTTACTCCAGATATCAAGAAAAGCTTACCAAAGACAACAGCAGTCATGGCATGCACTTGGCGCTTTATGCTGGTCAGTTCATCTACTACCGGTTTGAGTGCAGCCTCGGCATCTTCTGCTTGCTTGGTTAAAGCGGATTTTTTAGTGGCCCAATCTGCCCGATCCTTCTTGAAGCCCTCCTTAAGCTGTTCCATGGCACTTAAAGCGCTGGTTAATTCCTCTTTTGCTTTGGAGGTTTCAGCTTGTTGGCACTTCAGATTTTCGTGCAGATCAGCGATTTGGCTTTCTCTTTTGTTCAGTTCAGCCTGCATGTACACAGTTCTACGATTCAGATGACGGTACAAGAATTGAAGTACCAACCACATAAACAAGTTATGCCCTTGGTACTTGGGGGCTAATGCATATTTGCTCTTCATCCTACAATTATGCAGAAAAGTCCCAAGCTCAATACAAGTATTCAACTTGGCACTTGGGGGCTAATGGCTATTTGCTCAATAAGTACTGATGCTACACTCTTTATTACCTAAAGTCCCGGTTTAACTACACTAAAGTTGAACCGGCCCTTGGGGGCTACATCAGCATATTCAGAAACATTGAAGTTTGCATTGACAAGTCCCGGTTTGAACGGAGATCCTAAACCGGCCCTTAGGGGCTAGGAGAATTGACAAGATTGAAACCTACAAACTGAAAAAGTATATGGAAGTTACCTCATATTTGTCTTTCATCATGTTAACCAGACCGGCTTCATAATCACGGCTGGTATACAGCCGGTTCAGATAACCGGAATGGAGGTCTTGGGCGTTCAGAGCAGCGTAAGTCGCCAGATCAGCATTCCATTTGCCTTTGCCAATGGCAGCAAATTCTTCTTTAGTAGTATGTCTGGATAACGCGATAGGATGGCCTGGCTCTGTACGGCCAATGCCAGTAATAATAACTTCATCATCCTTGGCATCGCCGGTTTGCACTGGGGCCGTCGGCTTATCAGTAGGCTTGGATGGACTGGTGGATTTCTCAATCCAGATGGGGCTTGTGGGCTGGTCACAGGACCAGATGCGTTAACATGTCTCTCTTCAGCAATAAAGTCATCGTCTTGCAGTGGTGGGTCGTTTGGCGCATCCTCACGGATGGCCGCTTCAGGACCTCGTGTTCTGTCCATTTCCATTTCCGGTTCAGCATCTTCTTCAGCCGCTTTGTCCAAACGAGCCTTCTTGCTTGGCCTAGGCTTGGCCCTGAAAGAAATAAAGTGATCAATACAGTGTATGTTATAGTGTAATACATCAGGAACGTCATAAGAAATAGGACTCACCCAAGCACCATTTTGAGCAGTGGCAGTTGGGTGGCTGATGACTCGCCAGATAATGAATGGGAAGTGCCCTGATAATCGGAGTCAGACGGATTAAGAGGTTGACGAAAATAGCCCGCTTTAGGACAAGCATTAACAAGAGAATTAGAGACCTCTGAATGGCATTTCCGAACCGGGTTGTTCGGTAAACCGGCGGAGGTGACTACCTGGCCGCTGTGCCGGGTTGTGCGACGGGCTTCATGCTGTTGTGTCTTCATAAGAAAGTTTGGATCCAAATAAGCAAGAGGATGAGAAATTTTAACTTTTCGGTTTGCCCGACGGATTTTTAGTGAAGATAAAGGGCTTGAATCGGAGGACAGAGTGATTACCTCTACAGCATCAGCCTGACTGCCTTCCGCATCATCCTGACAATGGTCATTATCAATAAGACGTGTGAAAAATAATCCAAGTGAATCAAGTTCTACTTTTGGGTCCGGATTACCCACATCATCATAAGCCACCGGATCAGAAGACGCGGTGGTTTTCTTCCTGTTAGCTGGCCTCTTAACAACTCTGGTCTTTGGCCGGGTTGGCCTTTCCGGCTTCTCTGGTTTCTCCGGTTTCTCCTGTGGAAGTTTCTTGCTCCAAAACGGATCATCACCCTGTTTGAAAGATGTTGATGTAAAATAATGAGTAAATTAAGCAAGGATAGATTCAATAAAAAATAAAGTACGAATCTTATAGCTGGCGGTTTGTTGGTGGCACAAAAGGGAAGCAAGCCGGTTCGAGCACAGACGGCCTCCGGTTCGTTCAATATCTTCTTCACAGCTTCAGTGACTTCTTCATCTATGAGCTGGATGTCAATGTGTCGCAGCGGGTCGCTGGTACTGCCAGTATACTCGCACATCAAACCGGAGCGCTTGCTGAGGGGCAATATGCTCCAAGATATCCAACAGCGAGCAAGATCAACCCCTGTTAAACCGTTGGCCATAAAGGCCCTGAGCTTGGATAGTTGAGCGGCATAGTTGCTTCTCTCTTTGGCAGTCAACCTTTGTGGAAAGGGATGCGTGTTGCTAAGCCGTTCTGGACGGTAACCCGGCAAAGGATTTTCGTCATAAGGAGAGGTATCTTTACAGTAGAACCATGGTTGATTCCACTCTTTGGGATGACTGTGCAGTTTGGCGTGAGGATAAGTGACCTCTTTTCTCTTTTGGATCGCCATACCGCCCAACTCCGTGTTGGCACCGTCAGTAAATTCAGTACGGCGGTTTAGATGGAAGTAGTCTCTGAACAATTCAACTGTGGGTTCCTCTTGAAAGAATACCTCACAGATCACTTGGAAGTGACATATGTTGGTTACAGAGTTTGGCCCAATGTCTTGCGGGCGGAGTTGGAAATTGGCTAAGACATCCCGGTAAAATTTTGAACCGGGAGGATTGAAGCCCCGGGCTAGATGATCCGCGAAAACAACAACCTCTCCCTCTTGGGGCGTGGGAGGACATTCTGTACCGGGGACCCTCCAATGAATAACCTTTTTACTGATCAAAGCGCCAGTTATGACTAAATTGTTCAGATGAGTCTCGGTCACGCGAGAGGGAACCCAGTTGCACTCGTACACTTGTTTAGCCATGACGCGATCTACAAAGGCAGCAATTCCGGTTCAAGAATATGTTGGACAAGCATACACTGGTGCATACATTGTTAACCCGGAGGCAGTTATTTCTAAATCGGAGTTTTGTGAAGCGGCAGTGTCTGGTTAAGGAACTCTGGCGGTTCAACAAGGGGACTAATGGTATATACCGGTTTGGTAATTTTTATACAGAGTTAAACCGCCTGATCTAAACATGGGGACAGTTGAGATTGCGGATAAATAAGTATGCAGAAACAGATTTCACACGATTCTTCTACAACATTGGATCTAAAGCATGTTCAGAAAATCGGAAAAATATTCAAAGGTTCAAAATAGAACAGTACTGAATCAATGGGCAGAGATATATGTGGATCTATGGTCTTGAGGCATGAAACTGAAGGCGGATGCTAAAAACTACCGCTACACAGAACAAGGATTCACAAATGCATCTAGGAACTATCGTATGAACACGAGACAGGCGATGAACACTAGAAGAAGCATGAAACCCTAGAACAGGTCTGTGTTGAAAAGAACAGAAGACTTACTGGAGATGAGGAAGACGCGGAAGGTCGCCGCGGTGCTCTGGTGCGCTCAGGTTGATGCAGCGGCCAAGGTTGATGCAGAAGCTGACGGTGGTGGCGGAGCTCCGAGGCCGGACGATGCGAGGAAGACGAAGCAGAAGGGCATGAAGGGGAAAGAAAGGAAATGACCCTTCGGTCCTATTTATAAAGAAAGGGACATGTGTCAGGCGCGAGAATCAAGGGGCCACGAGTTTGGAAACGGAGCCGTCGCCTCGATTGTCGCAGATCTATTAAACAAAAAAAGGTATCATGGATAAGTGTCTTTATGACAGATGACATCACTCCGGTTTACAACAACCAGAGAAGGTGACATCACGACGGTTCAACAAACTACAAGAATGTAACACCCCGGATGTAACTTGCCATATTTGTAATCCAACTCTTGCCATTTTCGGCATTGTGATAATATTTCCTCCGTGGTTGGGTTTTCCTTATTTTTGCATTTTGGTCATGTCATGCATTTCATATCATGTCATCATGTGCATCGCATTTTCATACGTGTTCATCTCATAAATCCGAGCATTTTCCCCGTTGTCCGTTTTGCAATCCGGCGCTCCTATGTCCCCCGGCGTCCTCTTTTACCTTTTTCCGTGAGCGGGTATTAAACCTTCTCGGAATGGACCGAGGTTTGTCAAGCGGCCTTGGTATAACACCGGTAGACCGCCTGTCAAGTTTCGGGTCATTCGGAGGTCGTTTGATACTCCAACGGTTAACCGGGTAACCGTGAAGGCCTCGTGTGTGTTGTAGCCCAAAACCCCTCCAAAACAGCCCAATAACCCATCTAAGTCACTCCCATGTCCATCGTCGTTCGATCAAGATCGTGTGGGCGAAAACCGCACTCCATTTGGAGCTTCCTTGCTCCTTCTACCTATAAATATACCCTCCCCGTCCAAATCCCGAGTCCAAAACCACCCTAACCATAGCCCCACTCCTCTCCGCGCGGGCGGACACGTCCGCCGCCGCCGGACGAAACCGCGCCGCCGCCCGCAGCCACTCAGAGGCTGCCACGTGGCACCCCGGCCACCGCAGCGCCGCCGACCCGCCAGGCCCGCGGTCGGCCCCCGCGGCCCGCAGCGCGCGCCCCGCCGCCGCCGCCCGCTCCCGCAGCGCCCCGTCGTCCTCCACCGCGCTGCCCGGCTTCCTCCGCCGCCGTGCCCTGCCGCTCCCGAGCGCCGCCGCCCCGCGTCGGCTACCTCGCCGCCCGGCCGCGCCCGCCTCCTCCCGTCGCCGCCCGCCGCCGCCGTTGGCCGGATCCGGCGCCGGCTGCCCGTATCCACGGCCCGCGCCTCCCCCGGCGCTCTCTCCGGCCACCCCCGCATCAACTCCGGCGAGGCGTCGGCCAGATCCGCCGTCCGCCTCGGTTCCCGCGCCGACAAACCCTAGGTGATTTCGGCTAAGTCCTTTTTCCGCACTTATTTTATTGTCATGTTCATTGCACCATATCTCTGCACCCGTGACTCCGTTTTGTGCGTATAGCATATCAAATTGTTCGCCCCAGAGAGTACATCATTTCATTCCATTGCATCATTTTCATTTGAACTCATCTTGATGCCAGAAATGCTGTTAGAAGAGGGCTATGTGATGTTAGTTTCAGATCTGTTTCAGAAGATGCACTTTTATCATTTTTGCCATGATTGATGTGTGCACCCTATGAGGTTGAGTCCTACATGTGTTTTGAAATATGCCATGCTATCTTTCCAGTGGTATATGCCATGTATTTTTGTGATCTTTGTGGTGACTAGCACAAGCATGCAAACTAGGGTACATAATGTTGCTGATTTCAGAGACTTAGTAATTTCACCAAGTCCTTGCCTGCTGTTAATTTTATGCCATGTGTTCATGTTGTTTCAGAGAGATCTATTCCCCTTTTGAGCATGATCAGTAAGAGTGTTTTGACCATATGGGTTTTCTGTATCCATCCATGCCTTTGTTTGTAATTATGGAGTACCATAGCTTGAGTCAATCGAGCTCTACTTTTGCTATAAAATGTTACTGGCAGATTGTTTACATGTTGTTCGATTTTGCCAAGCTTGGTGTAGTTGATTCTTGCATGCTATGATGCTATTCTTGCCATGTATAGCTTCTATGCCATGTCTTCTTGATGGATGTATGCTTAGTTTATCATGCCATGCTCTGTAGTGAGTGCATAGAGCTCGTAAACATGCCTACTTGTTATCTGTTTTTGACATGTCCAGTTTTCTGCTAAGTCTGAAAACTGTAACGAAACTTGCTTAATTGACATGGGTGTTAATATATTTTCTGATCCCTTTTAGCTTATGGTCAGTAAGGGACTTTTGTTAAGTGCTTTGAGGAGATTCCTTCCGTGCCTTATTTTGCCATGTCCTGTTCCTGTAGCATGTTGTTTTCTTGCTCTAAACATGTCATCCTGATGCTAATTTCTGGCATGTTATTTTCACTAAGTCTGTGGACCTGTTATCTTTTGCACTTTTGCCATGCTTGTTTGAACCTGTTGTGGTGTGATTTAGCCGTAGCTCAGTGTTCATCTTTTGTCAAGCATCTTGAGTAGGTCACTGTGATATGCTTTGTTGATATGTTTGGGTGCAGTAGCTTAATTTCTTGTTGCTTGCTAAGTAGCATCATGCTGTTAATGGCAGATTATTGTCATTCTTGTTTTGCTTGTCATTTGCAAACCGTGCATCCGATTCCGGTGATCTTTATATCGATTTCAACCGAAATCACCTCATCTTTCCAGCGGCATACTTGGTTTGCCAATATTATGCCTTGTTCATCTTTTTCCTTCCGGAGCACGCATATGCATTGCATATCACATCTCGCATATCATGCCATGTTTTGCATCATGTTGTGTGTGCATTGCATCGTGATTGATGTTTGTCCCATTTGCTTGTGTTCTTGTTGTGGGTAGAGCCGGGAGACGAGTACGTGAACGAGGAACCTGTTGAGAACGCTTACGAGGATCAAGCCTTCGACAACTCTGAGAACCTTGCAGGCAAGATGACCATACCCTCGAAATCACTTCTATCTTTGCTTGCTAGATGCTCGCTCTTTTGCTATGCCTATGCTGCGATACCTACCACTTGCTATATCATGCCACCCATATTGCCATGTCAGCCCCTAACCATCCATGTCCTAGCAAACCGTTGATTGGCTATGCCACCGCTTTGCTCAGCCCCTCTTATAGCGTTGCTAGTTGCAGGTGAAGATGAAGTTTGTTCCTTGTTGGAACATGGACATGTTGTTCCTTATCGGAACATGTTTACTTGTTGGGATATCACAATACCTCTTATTTAATTAATGCATCTATATACTTAGTAAAGGGTGGAAGGCTCGGCCTTATGCCTGGTGTTTTGTTCCACTCTTGCCACCCTAGTTTCCGTCATACCGGTGTTATGTTCTTTGATTTTGCGTTCCTTACACGGTTGGGTGATTTATGGGACCCCCTTGACAGTTCGCTTTGAATAAGACTCCTCCAGCAAGGCCCAAACTTGGTTTTACCATTTGCCACCTAAACCTTTTTCCCCCGGGTTTTCGCGAGCCCGAGGGTCATCTTTATTTTAACCCCCCGGGCCAGTTCTCCTTAGATTGCTGGTCCAAACCGAGCGATGTCCGGCGCCCCCTGCACAATCAGGGTCTATGCCAACCCGACGTCTGGCTCATCCGATGTGCCCTGAGACCGAGATATGTGCAGCTCCTATCAGGATTTGTTGGCACTATCGGGCGGCTTTGCTGGACTTGTTTTATTACTGCCGAAATGTCTTGTAGTCCGGGATTCCGAGACTGATCGGGTCTTCCCGGTAGAAGGAATGTCCTTCGTTGACCGTGAGAGCTTATAATGGGCTAAGTTGGGACACCCCTGCAGGGTATTATCTTTCGAAAGCCGTGCCCGCGGTTATGAGGCAGATGGGAATTTGTTAATGTCCGGTTGTAGAAAACCCGAAGTTGATCTTAACTAAAAACACATCAACCGCGTGTGTATCCGTGATGGTCTCTTCTCGGCGGGGTCCGGGAAGTGAACACGGTGTTGGAGTTATGTTTGACGTATGTTGTTCTAGGATCACTCCTTGATCACTTCTAGCTTCACGACCGTGCTTTGCTTCTCTTCTCGCTCTCTTTTACGTTGTAGCCACCATACATGCTAGTCGCTTGCTGCAGCTCCACCTCACAACCCTATCCTACCTTAAGCTTAAATAGTCTTGATCTCGCTGGTGTGAGATTGCTGAGTCCCCGTGACTCACAGATTCTACCAAAACAGTTGCAGGTACCGACGATGCCAGTGCAGATGCTTCAACCGAGCTCAAGTGGGAGTTCGACGAGGAACGTGGTCGTTATTATGTCTCTTTTCCTGATGATCAGTAGTGGAGCCCAGTTGGGGATGATTCGGGGATCTGTGTAGCTTTTGGGGTAGTCTTCTTTCATTTTGGTACCGTAGTCGGACCTTGAGTGTAATTTGTATGATGGATGTTTATTTATGTATTGTGTGAAGTGGCGACTGTAAGCCAACTATGTATCTTTTTCCCTTATGTATTACATGGGTTGTGTGAAGATTACCTCACTTGCGACATTGCTTTCAATGCGGTTATGCCTCTAAGTCGTGCTTCGACACGTGGGAGATATAGCCGCATCGAGGGCGTTACAAAGAAGATGTGGAAGATGAAGATTTTTTGCTAAGGATTGACATGAACCTGTTCAAATCAATCTGGGGCCTAATGTTGGGGATATTACTACTAGGCGTAAACCGGTCTATCTGGGTCGGGTTAACTTCATCAGTAGTTAAAGAATGTTAAAGCCCAAGAAGGCAGATGAGGGCCTAGGGTCCATAGTCGGTTTAAAGCCTGTAGCCGTAAACCGGCATTAGTATGTAAACTTGCATTGTAAGGTAGGAGTAAGTAGAGACCAAACCGGACACGTTTATGAGCCGGTGTTGGGACTCTGTAAACCGACGGGCGTCACCCATGTATATAAGGGGACGACCCGACGGCGGTTCAAGGACAACACACAACAACTCGAGATCTAGGCGAAACTTGTTTGCTCCCTAGTCATCGAAACCCCATCAATTCCATCACAACTAGACGTAGGCTTTTACCTTCAACGAAGGGGCCGAACTAGTATAAACTCTCTTGCGTCCCTGTGTCCGCTTTAACCCCTTCAAGCTAACCCGTCGCGATGGCTCCACGACTAAGTCCTTTCATGAGGACATCTGCCGTGACAAAACCACGACAAGTACTCCCAAGAAGAAATCAAACACGCTCTATTTCAAATGTTCCCAACAAAGGCACCGGGACCTGATGGGTTTCCTACGCATTTTTTCAACGCCACTGGGAGGTCTGTGGAGAAGATGTCACAAGGGCTATGTTGCGGATCATAGACGGAACTGAAATGGCAGAGTGCATAAATGAGACTATCTTGGTTTTAATACCAAAGGTAAAAAAACCACGATGCTTACACAGTTCAGGTTTCTTTATGCAATGTACTATCCAAAATTGCCTCCAAAGTAATATCCAACAGGTTGAAGTTTGTGCTACCTGAAATCATATCAGAGGAGCAATCGGCGTTTGTACCAGGCAGATTTATCACTGACAACATTATTGCAGCCTATGAATGTCTTCATTTTATGAAGGGGAACAGGGCAAAGAGAAACAGTCATTGTGCGTTAAAACTTGACATGATGAAGGCTTATGACAGAGTCACATGGGATTATCTGCAAGCAATCATGTTAAAGCTGGGTTTCGCAGAAAGATGGGTGAATATTGTGATGGGAATGGTCAGAACAGTAAGATTCTCAGTCCTTTTCAATGGGAAGAAACTTGATGAGTTCAGTCCTTCACGGGGAATTTGATAGGGAGATCCAATCTCCCCATACCTCTTTTTAATAGTAGCAGAGGGCCTCTCGTGCCTTCTGAAATCTTTTGATGAGTCGTCCAGCTTGAGCGGGTTGAAGGTGGCACCATTGGCTCCACCGGTTAACCATTTGCTTTTTGCTGATGACAACCTGCTGTTTTTTAAGGCTAATGGTGATGGGGCCAGAGAGGTGAACCATATGTTGAACATATATTGCCAGGCTTCAAGACAGAATAAACTTTGACAAATCCTCAATCTTCGTTAGTAAGGGCTGCCCAAACAGTGTCAAAGAAGAGATCAAAGAAGTCTTACAGGTTCCCAATGAAACTCTCAACGAGAAGTACTTGGGGATGCCAACTAGTGTGGGGTCATCAAAGAATGGTGCTTTTAAGTACCTTAAAGATTACCTTTGGAGTAAAGTACAAGGGAGGATCGAGCACACGATGTCTATGGCTGGGAAGGAAGTACTGGTAAAGGCAGTAGCTCAGGCGGTTCTTGTCTTCTCTATGTCATGTTTCAGGCTGCCGAGGGGCCTCTGTGAACACTTGAACATGTTGATCAGGAGATTTGGGTGGGGAAGCAAAGATGAAAAACGGAAGCAGCATTGGGTATCCTGGGAAGCAATGACACAACCAAAGATGATGGGGGGCTCGGTTTTAAAGACTTCGAATTGTTTAACTTATCTCTCTTGGAAAAACAACCTTGGAGATTACTCCAATCTCCGGACTCCTTAAGTGGGTGTATCCTTAAAGCTGTATACTACTCCGGAGGAACTATATTAGATGCCCAATTGGGAAGTAGGCCAAGTCAAGTTTGGAGATCGATTTTGGATGGAAGAGATGTGCTCAAGCAAGGCATCATCAAACGCATTGGCGATGGAACAACGACAAAATTTTTGTCCGATAATTGGATTCCACGTGATGAGATGCTTCAACCATACGGTTGCATCATACAGGATCCTCTTGAGCTCGTATCGGAACTGATAGACCACACAACAGCCACATGGGATATGGATAAACTTTCTACAACTTTCCTAACAATTGATGTGTCGGCTATAAGATCAATACCATTATGCACAAGAATCCTATTTGACTCCTAGGCATGGCACTTTGAGAGAAGTGGTCAGTTCACCGTGAAGTCATGCTATAGGATGATGGTAGAGACCAAGAGGAGAAGAGAAGCTTGGTTGGAAGGAAATGCTGGATCTTCAAGTATTGATCGCGACAAGACATCCTGGAAGCAGCTATGGCAAACACCTGTACCAGGGAAAATAAGGATGTTCTTATGGCGTCTTGCTAAGCAATCTTTGCCGACCGAGGATGTCCGAGCTCACCGGAAGATGTCTACCACATCATCCGGTGGCCTTTGCGGAGCGGCGGATTCGTGGAGACACTCACTATTGGAGTGCACAGTGGCAAGGTGTGTCTGGGCAATGGTCGATGGCGAACTCGCGGAGCATCTGAGAGAGACGTCCGAACCCAGTGCTAGACAATGGTTTTTCCTGATGAAAGACTCGTTATCACATGATGCGTTTGTCAAGCTTTTCGGTCACGTTGTGGGCCATCTGGTGGGCTAGGAGACAAGCCATTCATGAGCAGATATACTAGAGCCCAACAGCCACATATCATTTTATCTGCAGGTTCATTCAGGAACTTGACATGCTGAAACCAGAGAAGAAAGCAGCTAGCCAGAGCGGACAACGAATACAGGCCAGACCGAAAGCCCCACCGCCGGGGGTTGCGAAAGTCCACACGGACGCTACAATGGCAAGATCACATGTAGGAGGAGCGTGTGCAGCGTTCTGTAGAGATGAGAATGGCAATTTCTTGGGAAGCTCTGCTCTGGTAATACACGACATCACAAGTGTAGCGGCAATCAGTGGCGGAGCCAGGAAATTTGAATAAGGGGGACCGATTGCAGTCAAAATAGGTTGGGGAGGGCCAAAGCATAGAAAAAATAGACTTTAAGCATAAAAAAATGCTAATTATGCACTGTTCATCAGTGAATTAGTAGCAAACTCCTAATGTCAGGGGGCCAGGGCCCCTGCTGGTCCCCCCTGTCTCCGCCACTAGCGGCAATGGAGGCAATAGCCATCAGGGAGGGATTGGCGTTGGCCGAGGATCTTCACCTACAAGACATCATCATCGCTTCAGACGCAAAGCAAGTCGTCTGAGATATCAATTCAGGGACGGAAGGACTCTATGGGCCGATAATCAGAGAGATTTCACACCATGCTTCTTTGATTAATTGTATAAAATAACTTTTGAAGGTAGAGTTGCAAACGTAGATGCTGATAGACTAGCTAAATTTTCTTACTCATGATCCGTTTTGTATCCCACAACATGTGGCTTTCGAGTAATAAAGCTAGTCTTTCCTCTAAAAAAACAGAGGACCGAACCGAAGCGAACGACCCGTAGCTCGGTCTTGGGGTCCGGCTCCAGCCGACCCTTCTTCCTCAATCCTCGCTACTCGGCGCCGGTGTCTCCTCTCCCTCCACCCAAAACCCTACCTCCGGCCCTTCCTCCTCCAAAGGCAGGCGAAAAATTCGCGCGGGCGATCGGCGAAGGGATGGCGGCGGCAGAGGGGGAGACGAGCCGGCTGTTCCGCGTCCGGCGCACGGTGATGCAGATGCTGCGGGACCGCGGGTACCTGGTGCTGGACGCCGACGTCGACCTGACCATGGGCGAGTTCGTCGGGCGCTACGGCGACCCCGTGCGCCGCGAGGACCTCGTCATCAACCGCGCCAAGAAGGACAACCCCGACGACCAGGTGCGTCCCCACCTCCTCCCCGACGATTTCCGTACTAGCTAGGGCGTCGGCTGATTGACGGTGTTGGCAATGCCCCTCCAGATCTACGTCTTCTTCCCGAACGAGCCCAAGCCCGGCACGAAGGCGGTCACCAGCTACGTCGAGAAGATGGCGCAGGAGAACGTCCCCAATGGCATACTCGTCGTGCAGCAGGCGCTGACCGCCTTTGCCCGCAACAAACTGGTCGAAACCTCTACATTCCGGCTCCAGGTCTTCCAGGTCGCGCTCTACATCCATGCCTCGTGCCTCGTATGACTAATATCCAGTGTCTCTCGCCATGGGAACCAGTGGCTGACGTTTAATGTAACCCTCTCCTGCAGGAAGGGGAGCTTCTTATAAACATTAAGAATCACGATCTGGTTCCAGAGCACGTGCTCCTCACAAAGGAGCAGAAGAAGACGCTGCTGGAGAAATACACCGTGAAAGAAACTCAGGTCATACAAATTTGCCAATCCTTTGCTCACTGTAACTGACCTGATATTCTAATCGATGCAAGCATGTCATTATGTGAACTGTATTCATGTTTGAGCCGTTAAGCCGTTAATAATCATTGTGAACAAACAATTATAGCTATAAACTGTGACCCTGTATTCCAGCATACCTTCATATACATATTCCAGATGGTTGTGTTGGGATAAAAACACATTATTAATTTGAAAGAAAAGGTTCCCTCTACTTCCTCAAGCTATAATTGACCAAACTAATTTCCTTCGCGCTTAATCCCAACTGGAGCATTTTATTTTATCCCATAACCTGGTTTGTGTAGGTGGTTTTTTGTCCTGACAAAACAGCAGTTTTGCATGTTAGTATGCCACATAGGAGGCTGAGGGTTTTGTTAGGCCCCATGTACCAGGATCATATCCCTTAATAACGCAATAGTAAGGACACAATCTTGTGTATAATCCTACTTGCAGAACTACTAGGGCATACATATCTTGATGTCTGCACAAATACTCCCTCCGTCCCAAAATAACTGTCTAAACTTTAGTACAACTTTGTACTACAAAGTTAGTACAAAGTTGAGACACTTATTTTGGGACGGAGGGAGTAGTAGATAAGCCATTTCTGATAGTAAGTATGTGGATGAATATCCTGGCTAGCGTTGGGCATAACGCTGTTAATTTACTTTCGGTATGGCAACTGTTAGGTTATGTTGGTTTATTACTCTTAAGTCATCTTCATTCAACAATTATGGTTGATCGTAATTTAGAAACATGTGTATTATATATTGTCAAGTGTAGAATCAGGACTAGCAACAAACTGATCATGTGTAACACCGTAGCTGAGATGCTACTTTGATGAACATAATATGGTGTTGTAGTGAAAAGCTGAGATTGTGAGACACAGGTGGTAGCGGGATAAGCTAGTAGGATGGACACATCAGAAGCTCTTTTAGAACTTAAAGAATGATGCTATATAGTCTGCTTCAGATGTGTTGCTTTCAGAGTTAATGTGTTGTTAAGGGTTCTTATATATGTGAGCATTATGTTTCCTGTAGATTACTGGTCTGTGAGTGTTCTACTGACACTGGCCTGTTGCATATTTTCTACAGAAGTATTTGATCTGTTGGATAACGTTAGGGATATGTGTACTGGAATTTGCAACACTCATATCAGTTTCGGTGTACTTGTTGTGCGATGTTTGTTAAGTGTAAGAGGCGTAATGCTCTGAACTTACTAGGAAGCTGCATTGGTGAAGTTTTAAGTGTTGCTTACCCCTTTCACTTGGCAGTGGTTGCACGTTTTGAAAAGTTTCGGCACACATGTCTTTCTTTTGTTTCTGCGACAAAACACTAGGAGCTCTTCTAATCAATGATATAAGGCGAAATGTTTTGTGTACACTTGCAAAGAAAATGCAGATATTTGCTTTTAGCGTTATTGTACTCTAGGTTCTGATGATCTTGCTGTCTTGTGATGACGCAGCTGCCTCGCATTCAATACTCAGATCCAATAGCAAGATACTATGGCATGAGGCGTGGACAGGTCGTGAAGATCACCAGGCCCAGCGAGACTGCTGGAAAATATGTGACGTATCGCTATGTTGTCTGAGCTCCACTACATTCTCAAGGGTCGAGATGTTCTGCAAGCACAGCCAGTTAAAATGCTTCCTCCCATGCTAGCTCCTCAGTAGTAGACACTTGTTTTCTCGAGGAACAGAAGTACTTTCTGAACCGCCTTAGTGCTCTGTGTTTACATCTGCTTGTCAATTTGGCATGACTCTTGTTAGCTAGCATCTAGACGTAGATTTCGGTAGTTCTTTTTTCTTTTTCGACACAGCTAAATAGCTCTTTGCTACCCGAAATACTCGGTCTAATTCGCGGAGTTCAACTTAGTGCTCCTGTATTTATCTGAATGGTATTAGCATGCCTTCTGGGACCGTTGTTTATCTGACGAGCAAAGAAAAGCTGCAGCATCAGGAACGTGGGATATCTGGAGTACCGATTTATGCATTCAACATATATCTGCTAAATGACGCAGTATGAAGACAATGGCAGCAGTGTGGTGAACATGCAGCTAATTTGCCTTACCGCCACTCCAGCTGATCAACGAACCCTTTTTCTGTTAATAGTGCAATTGTAGAGACAAAACAGCTATACGCAGATTTACAAAAAAAAAACCTTACAAATAGATAAAACATTGAGATTCTCAAGCATTTTCATCTCGAAATACCTAATCCCATTAACTTCAGAAAATATCTACACGAAGATTTAAGAAAACCAGAAAACAAGCCTGCAAATGCGAACAATTTTTTTAGCCACTTCCAATAGCTAGGCAGGCAGTGGAGGCATTAAAACAGTGACAGTGTTGTAAGTATTCCAATACCAACAACAGGCAATGGGCCACAAATGCCAACGAGGATTCTCCAACAACTTTTGAGCCACCTTTTGTAGCACACCCTGCTTTGGAAGAGAAATTTGACAAAAAGGCACTCCCTTTTTTTTTTTGAAATCAGTCATTTTGCCTTTCTCCAAACGTCATCTCCCTTGTTTTGTCTTTGCCAACAACACATATTTAAGTCCCACTTAGACAAAATAACACAATTATAGTTAATTTTCTCTGCATTTTTGTGACCACTTCGTCATATTATTTTGAATGGAATCTATTAGGATTTGAGCATCTTGGTCCGTCGGGGTCAATGGAGTCGTTGTGGCCCGCCTGTAAGGGTGTATGTAGTTGGTTGAGGGTTCCTGCTTGTTTTAAATTAAAATATTTATTTATTGCACATTTTAATTCATGAACATTTATTCAAATTAGTGAACATTTAAAATACACTGACCATTTAAAAAATCCCCGGTCATTTTTTAATTCATAACATTTTTTAAATTCATGTAATTTTAAAAAATTGCTAATTTTCTATTAAGATATTAAGCTCACTAGATTTGGAGTCTCCCAGTATGTCTGGGTCTGTGGGGTCGTTGGGACCTGCTTGTAAGGGTGTATCTCTACTCCTAATGGACGAATTGGTTGAATAGTCCCCCCCCCCCCCACTTTCAACCGGTTTTCCTTCGTCCCACCTCCCACCAGCCCCTCCCACCGGTTTTTCTCTTTTCTCGTCTGACCGGCAATACCCAACGTATTTATGGTAATCAATCATAATTAATCCACGTATAGTAATAAATCAATCCAGGTATGGTAAGGTCATAACTCAGGAAATTTTGAATATGGTAATTATATGGTAATAAATTTAAATTACCCCAAAGGCTATCAATCCAGGTATGGTAAGATCATAACTCGGGAAATATCGAATATGGTAATAAATTTAAATTACCCAACGTATTTATGGTAATCAATCATAATTAATCCACGTATAGTAATAAATCAATCCAGGTATGGTAAGGTCATAACTCAGGAAATTTCGAATATGGTAATTATATGGTAATAAATTTAAATTACCCCAAAGGCTATCAATCCAGGTATGGTAAGGTCATAACTCGGGAAATATCGAATATGGTAATAAATTTAAATTACCCAATGTATTTATGGTAATCAATCATAATTAATCCACGTATAGTAATAAATCAATCCAGGTATGGTAAGGTCATAACTCAGGAAATTTTGAATATGGTAATTATATGGTAATAAATTTAAATTACCCCAAAGGCTATCAATCCAGATATGGTAAGGTCATAACTCGGGAAATATCAAATATGGTAATAAATTTAAATTACCACCAGATATGGTAAGGCTATCGATCCAGGTATGGCACGCCCTCACCTGATCACCTATCACAATCTCCAGCCCCACGCACGCACCAAAGAACCCACCCGGCACCAAACACAGCTCCTCTCGATCCCCTCGAGTAAACGCCGCCACCGTCGTGCGATCTTCCTGACACAGACACCGTCGCCGCCTCCTTCCCACCTACGGCGTCCCCCACGTCCATGGTGACGGCGCTCGCGTCCTACACTGACCCTCCGCCTCATATAGGTTGGTCGTTGATGGAGTGGGATGTGCCGCTGCGGTTTGGGGAGGCGCAATCACGATCTGGTTGGGATCTCAGTGTGGACTCGTTCTCTGCGATGAAGGATGGCGCTGCCTCCCTGGCAAATGGGATCGGAGGAAGGGGCTCTACGTCGTGAATGTCGGCGAGGCAGCGGCCGAAGGCGAGCCCGACGGTGAGCACGGGTGTTCGTCCCATGAAATAGGCGGCCACGGAGGGCGGATCTGAGGCCACCCCAATCGCCGGTGGCCCTTCCTCCCATCGCTCATCGCCTCCATTCTCTCTCTCCTCTAAATCTTTGTCGCCCCTGCCTGATTCTGGTCGACGCCATCCGGCTCTCGCATCGACCACCACCAGCACGGCTGCGGACGAGGCGCAACCGCAGACGCCGCCGCCGCCATCCTCATCCACCTCCTCCACCATCCTTCCCAGCCGTCGTCGGGGGCACCCGCCATCTGCGCTAAATTTAATTTCCATTGAGATAGAGTGGGCTCTGGATTATGAGATGGAATGCAATTAAAAGCCATCTGATCTGGCCATGGTTGGTTGTCACAGAATCCTTGATATATGTTCTACTTTGACTTGGAGTGTGCGGCTATGATATTGTAAGTGATGAGTTTTTTTAGTGCTGCAGGAGGTCAGACAGAGGTAGAAATTTTTAGTGCCAAATGAAATAGGTGGTAATTATTACACTCTTTATTTGCAAAAAAATGAGACTGAAACAATGCTAATTTAGTATGTTCTGTACTTGTAGGAAGGCTATGAAGGAAGTGTTCTTCCCTTATTTTTATGAAGGTAAGGTCTTGTTATTAGATTCCTGCTACTCTACATTGCTTGACTGCTCTCTTTTATCAGTTCATGGCCTTAGGGTCCATCATTTTCTTTCAACACTTGATGCTTATTTACTTTTCTTGGGCGGCTTCTTTTCGATAGTCATCTGATTTAAAAATTCGAGCATGTGTCACTTTAGTATGTTTCAGTTTCAGCAAAAATCCGATGATTCTTCCGTGGGGATAGCCAAAGTCAAGATGTCGACTACAGACTCGTCGCAGACTTGCAGTGAACCGTCATGCGGCGAGCCTGATTTGTGGATCGATGGCGGATCTTGACTTTGTTAGGCTGGGATTGGATGGTTGCGGAGGGTGGTGTGCTTGGTTGGGTTCCCATGGAAGAATGTGGCCTCCTCGTGGATCTGGTCATGCCCATCCTAGAGAACATTGTGTCCCTAGCTCCCTCGAGGAGCAAGGACAGTGCAAGAGGCAGCAGGGGGTAGGGGTAGATGTGGGGAGGGATGTCGGCGGCTGCTCAAGGTCATCATGATGAAACCCTTGACGTCCCATCTTTATCAATGAAAGTGGAAGAGCACGAAGTCGAGATTGGATAGGAGTTTGAGTTCTTTTTGGCACCGATCGATTCCCCACTTTAGAGATGTATTTTTTTTGCGTGCGAGCAAACAGTGGGTTGATTCTCAAAGGGATAGTCACTTTTCAACAAAAGTGCATGACGGACCAAAAATATGACCTCATTTTATTCATTTGATAGATATCGTATTATTCGTTGTTGTTCGTTCGGTGAAATTTTCTAATATTTGATTGTTGTGTTTCTAATTAGAGCACCCCATAATCACCCAATATGAGGGGATGATAAATGAAAGATACTGATTATAAATTTTAAAGAGCCCGTGACAACGCACGGGCGTTATACTAGTATAGTTGGTTGAGGGTTCTTGTTTGTTTTTCCTTTTATTAGTTTTCTTTCTTTGTTTTTATTATAGTTTACTTTTATTTATTTATTTGCACAATTTAATTCATGAACATTTAATAAAATTTGTGACATTTTAAATATGGTGAACCTTTAAACAAATTCTTTGATCATTTTAATTCATAAAACTTATTAATTCATGAACATTCCTAAAAATATGAATTTTAAAATCCATGGACATAATTTAATTCAACAAATATTTTTAAAATAAAAGCGATAAACGACTTTTTATAAGATAGTAGTGGAGCGAGTGGAAAAAAATGCTAAGCGAGCGAGTGGAGCAGGGAGCCTACCCAAGCGAGCGGGAGCTTCATGGGCTGACCATGTGAACGTTATAGTAGCAATTTCTGTTGGGGAACGCAGTAATTTCAAAAAAAAATCCTACGCACACGCAAGATCATGGTGATGCATAGCAACAAGAGGGGAGAGTGTTGTCTACGTACACTCGTAGACCGAAAGCGGAAGCATTATGACAACGCGGTTGATATAGTCATACGTCTTCACGATCCGACCAATCCTAGTACCGAAAGTACGGCACCTCCGCGATCTGCACACGTTCAGCTCGGTGACGTCCCACGAACTCTCGATCCAGCTGAGTGTCGAGGGAGAGCTTCGTCAGCACGACGGCGTGATTACGGTGATGATGAAGCTACCGGCGCAGGGCTTCGCCTAAGCACTACGATGATATGACCGAGGTGGATTATGGTGGAGGGGGCACCGCACACGGCTAAGAGATCAATGATTAACTTGTGTATTCTAGGGTGCCCCCTGCCCCCGTATATAAAGGAGAAAGGGGGGAGGCCGGCCGGCCCTTGGGCGCGCCAAGGAGGGGAGGAGTCCTCCTCCTAGTAGGAGTAGGACTCCCCCTTTCCTAGTCCAACTAGGAGGAAGGGGGAAGAAGGAAGGGGGAAGAAGGAAGGGGGAGGAAGAGGAGAAGGAAAGGGGGGGGGCGCCCCCCTCCCTAGTCTAATTCGGACTCCCTACAGGGAGGGGGTGCGGCTGCCCCAGGAGAAGGAAAGGGAGGGTGCGCCCCCCTCCCTAGTCCAATTCGGACTCCCTATAGGGAGAGGGCGCGGGCGCCCCTTGTGGGCTGCCTCCCCTCTTCCCCATGGCCCATGTAGGCCCAACTTTCCCCGGGAGGGGGGGTCCGGTAACCCTCCGGCACTCCGGTTTTCTCCGAAACCACCCGGAACACTTCCGGTGTCCGAATATAGTCGTCCAATATATCAATCTCTATGTCCCCGCCATTTCGAGGATCCTCGTTATGTCCGTGATCACATTCGGGACTCTGAACTACCTTCGGTACATCAAAACACATAAACTCATAATACTGATCGTCACCGAACGTTAAGTGTGCGGGCCCTACGGGTTCGAGAACTATGTAGACATGACCGAGACACGTCTCCGGTCAATAACCAATAGAGGAACCTGGATATTCATATTGGCTCCCACATATTATACGAAGATCTTTATCGGTCAAACCACATAACAACATACGTTGTTCCCTTTGTCATCGGTATGTTACTTGCCCGAGATTCGATCGTCAGTATCTCAATACCTAGTTCAATCTCGTTACCGGCAAGTCTCTTTACTCGTTCGGTAATGCATCATCCCGCAACTAACTCATTAGTCACATTGCTTGCAAGGCTTATTGTGATGTGTATTACCAAGAGGGCCCAAAGATACCTCTCCGACAATCGGAGTGACAAATCATAATCTCGATCTATGCCAACTCAACAAGTACCTTCAGAGACACCTGTAGAGCACCTTTATAATCACTCAGTTACGTTGTGACGTTTGGTAGCACACTAAGTGTTCCTTCGGTATTCGGGAGTTGTATAATCTCATAGTCATAGGAACATGTATAAGTCATGAAGAAAGCAATAGCAACAAACTAAACGATCAAGTGCTAAGCTAACGGAATGGGTCAAGTCAATCACATCATTCTCTAATGATGTGATTCCGTTAATCAAATGACAACTCATATCAATGGCTAGGAAACTTAACCATCTTTTATTCAACGAGTTAGTCAAGTAGAGGCATACTAGTGACACTCTGTTTGTCTATGTATTCACACATGTATTAAGTTTCCGGTTAATACAATTCTAGCATGAATAATAAACATTTATCATGATATAAGGAAATATAAATAACAACTTTATTATTGCCTTTAGGGCATATTTCCTTCAATTTCATGATTTTAGTGTAGATTAAGAGCTCCCGGGGGACTCACATAACAACCTTCGCGAGAGCCGAGATGTGTAAGGGCACCACAACCACACAACGAATAACTCCACTCTCCTTTTCAGAGTAAATATCGTCCCGAAAAGAACCCCTGCATGATAGACGAACAAGATAAAAAACACCATAAAAAATTGACCCAAGTCGACGCAGATAAAACCAAAACGAAACAACTGTCTGCAACAACTTGCTAGAGAAAGAAGACAATCACACGAGTGAATAGCAGCGTGGCGAAGCGCGCGTTCATGTCTAATACCCCTCATGTCTACCCGGTATGCTACTCCCAGTTCGATTGGAGTGACTTCCTCCCCGAGCACAAATGACTTAGAGAAACAAAAGAGTAGCATGGAGTCATTTTCTGTAAGTGACACTCAATTCTAAATCATTTTGATGAAAAGACAATGAGATGTGTTTTCTTCTTCTTTCTTTTCCTGGTAAAAGATGTATTCTTCTAGGGTAAAGGCACAGGAAACCCTGTCCATTTTGTCTTAGGACCAGAATAACTAGGAAATGTTCACCTGGGAGGGGACAACCGCGAACGTTTCGACCAATCATGCGAGGGGGGGGGGGGGGACAAGCAAACGTTTTCATTGCGATATCCTCCCCAGCACAAAAGGCGTGCCCCTCCCCTGACTCGCTAGAAAAGTGTGTTTGGGCCAAACAGTTGGGCCAAAAAAGCCCATTTGCCCGTGAGATTTTTTAAAATGGGTGTATGGACCTCATTTTAAATAGTTAAACACACACAAAAAATACCAAGATGTACATAATAAAAAATGCCAACATGTTCAAATTGATCACGTATTGATCAAGGCAGATTTGCGTATTAAATAAAAAATGTGTATATAAAAATGCCATGGTCCACTAAAAAACAAAGACAAAATTGTGTTTTAATTGTCATGGTTCTATAATTTAAGTTGCGACGACAACAAAAATTTAGTTGCCATATTAACAAGTTTTAAGTTTTGTGATAAAAGAATGATTAAAATTTGAGAAATAATAAAAGGTAAGAAAATGAAAATGTCAGGACTGAGATAATAAAATGCCATGAAATAAAAATAAAAAATGGCATTATCCAAAATTAAAATTGCCATGTTCTTTGTCATAACAAACAGCTCCAAAAAAAAAGAAAAATGCCATGATCCATATATTAAAATAAGATTAATCATGTTCCAGATAAAAAAGTGGCATGCTCTTCAAAAAGTGACATGATGTTAGTAAAAGAAAATCCTACCATGCTCTTAGTAATAAAAATGACATGCTCTTTAAAAATTTATGAATTGCCATGTGAACATCATGTGATTTTCTAAAACTTGTCATGCTATAAAACATGGTAAAAATAATTTTACCATGCTATAGAATAAAAAATGCCATGCTCTTAATAAAAGAAAAAGGCATGCTCTTAATAATAAAAAAAGTGCATGTTTTTACTAACAAAATTTCAATGCTCTACAATGCAAAATAAAAAATGCCATGCTCTTTATAATAAAAATGACATGTTCTTTATAATAAAAATGCCATGCTCTTTCAAATAAAAGTGCCATGCTATTTTAAAATAAAAGTGTCATGCTTATACAAACAAAATTACATGTTCTTTATAAAAAATGCCATTCCCTTAATAACTAAAATGCCATGTTCTTTAAAATAGAAATATCATGCTCTTAATAAAGCCATGGTTTCTCAACAAAAAAAAATTGTGATTCCTCCACGAAATGCCACGGTTTCTATAAAAATGCCATAGGAGCTCCCGAGAACTTTATGACAAAAGCTCGTAGGGCCAGCCCAGCCCAGATCATTCTCCGGCCCATATTAAACCCCCATAACTCGGTCTCGGGTCCGGCTCCGACCCACTCTTCCTCAACCCTCGCGACTCGGCGCCGGTGTCTCCTGGAACCCTCCTTCCTCCCCCCCAAACCCCTACCTCCGGTGCCGCCGGCCCTTTCCTCCTCCAAAGGCAGGCGAAAATTTCGCGCGGGCGATCGGCGAAGGGATGGCGGCGGCAGAGGGGGAGGCGAGCCGGCTGTTCCGCGTCCGGCGCACGGTGATGCAGATGCTGCGGGACCGCGGGTACCTGGTGGTGGACGCCGACGTCGACATGACCATGGGCGAGTTCGTCGGGCGCTACGGCGACCCCGTGCGCCGCGACGACCTCGTCATCAATCGCGCCAAGAAGGACAAGCCCGACGAGCAGGTGCGTCCCCTGCCCCCCACCTCCTCCCCGCGATTTCCGTACTAGGGCGTGGACTGATTGACGATGTTTGCAATGCCGCTCCAGATCTACGTGTTCTTCCCGAACGAGCCCAAGCCCGGCATGAAGACGGTCAAGAGCTATGCCGAGAAGATGAAGCAGGAGAACGTCAACAATGGCATACTCGTGGTGCAGCAGGCGCTGACCGCCTTTGCCCGCAACGCGGTGCTCGGGTTATCGCAGGAGAAGGAGAAATTGATGCTCGAGGTCTTCCAGGTCGCGCTCTACATCCGTGCCTCGTACTCGTCTGACTAATATCCAGTGCCTCTCGCCATGGGAACCAGTGGCTGACGTTTAATGTAGTGTTGTCCTGCAGGAAGGGGAGCTTCTTATAAACATTAAAAACCACGATCTGGTTCCCGAGCACGTGCTCCTCACAAAAGAGCAGAAGAAGACGCTGTTGGAGAAATACACTGTGAAAGAAACTCAGGTCATACAAATTTACCATCCCTTTGCTCACTGTAACTGACCTGATATTCTAATTGATGCAATCATGTCATTATGTGAAATGTATTTCTGTTTGAGCCATGTAAGCTGTTAATAATCATCTGTGAACAAACAATTATAGCTAAAAACCACAACCCTGTATTCCAGCATACCTTCGTGTAGATATTCCAGATGGTTGTGCTGGGATGAAACACATTATTGATTTGAAAGAAAAGGTTCCCTCTACTTCCTCAAGCTATATTTCACCAAACTAATCTCCCTCGTACTTAATCCCAAGTGGAGTATTTTATCTTATCCCATAACCTGGTTTACATAGATGGTTTTTTGTCCTGAAAACAGTGGTTTTGCATGCTAGTATGCCACATAGGAGGCCGAGGGTTTTGTTAGACACCAGGTACCAGGATCATATCCCCTAATAATGCAATTGTAAGGATACAATCTTATATAATCCTACTTGCAGAACTACTAGGTGATATCCCTATGTCTGCTACAAATAGTAGATAAGCCATTTCTGATAATAAGATCCATATACATATTTGGATGAATATCCTGGCCAGTGTTGTGTTAATTTGCTTTCAGTATGACAACTGTTAAGTCATGTATGTTTGTTACTCAGTCATTTTGATTCAACAATTATGGTTGTTCATAATTTAGAAACATGTACATTCTATATTATTAAGTGTAAAATCGGGATGAGCAAGAAACTGATCATGTGTAAGACCGTAGCTGAGGTGCTACTTTGATGAAAGTAATATGGTGATGTCATGAACAGTTGGGAATGTTAGACACAGGTGGTAGCAGGATAAGCTAGTAGGATGTACATGCCAGAAGCTCTTCTAGAACTTGAAGAATGATGCTATATAGTCTGCTTCGGATGTGTTCCTTTCAGAGTTAAAGTGTACTTATGGATTCTTAGATATATGAGCATTATGTTTCGCATAGGTTAGTGAGTCTATGGTGTTCTACTGACACTGGTGTGTGCATATTTTCTACAGTGATACTTGGTCTGTTGGGTAATGTTAGAGACTAGTGTACTAGAATTTGTTACTCTCATATCAGTTTTGGTGTACTTGTTTGTTTCCGTGCGTTGTTTGTTAAGATTAAGATGCATAATGCTCTGAAGTTAGTAGGAAGCTGCATTGGTTTAGGTGTTGCTTACCCTTTTCACTTGGTAGTGGTTGAACGATTTGCATTGGTCACGTTTTGCATCGATTTTCATAATCTCATTCTTTAGAAAAGTTTGGCCCCATATGTCTTCCTTTTTGCCATAAAACGGCAGGTGCTCTTCCAATCAATAGTATAAGGAGAAATGTCTTATGTACATTAATAAAGAAACAGATATTAACATCTATTATTGTAGTGGTACTCTAGGTTCTGATGCTCTTGTGCTGTCTTGTGATGACGCAGCTCCCTCGGATTCAAATCACGGATCCAATAGCAAGATACTATGGCATGAGGCGTGGACAGGTCGTGAAGATCACCAGGCCCAGCGAGACTGCTGGAAAATATGTGACGTATCGCTATGTTGTCTGAGCTCAAGAGCGTATCTGGTGTGCCGGGGCAATTGGTGCTACCGGTGCCCCAGACACCGGTTGCACATCAAAAAATTCCAAAAAAAATAAATAGTGCATTGAAACAACAATGTTGTCAGAAAATTTCATATCAAGATTCGGAACATTGCACTAGATACAAAAATGACAAATTTGACATCAGTGTGATAATTGGCCAAATCTAAAGCCCAACTTATATTAGGTTCACATTGATGTCAAATTTATCATTTGTGTATCTCGTGCAATGTTTCAAATTTTGATATGAAATTTTGTGACAACATCGAACGATGTTGTGTCAATGCACTACTTTTTTTTTTCAGAAGAAATTTTTGAACATTTCTGGATGTGCAACCGTGGTCCGGTGCACCGGTAGCACCAGTTGCCCTGGTGTACCAGCTACGCCCTCGTCTGAGTTCCACTACATTCTCAAGGGTCGAGATGTTCTGCAAGCATTAAAATGCTTCCTCTCCTCAGTAGTAGACACTTGTTTTCTCGAGGAACAGAAGTTACTTTCTGAACTGGCTTAGTGCTCTGTCTTTACATCTGCTTGTCAGTTTGACATGACTCTGTTAGCTAGCATCTAGACATAGATTTCGGTAGTTCCGTTCCTTTTCCGGCACTGCTAAATAACTCTTTGTTACCCGAAATAGTCGGTTTGTTTCAGAGTTCACTTTAGTGCTCCTGTATTTAGCTAAATATATAAATGGTATGACCATTTAATCTGGTACGGTTGTTTGTTTGACGAGCAAAACAAAGCTTGCAGCATGAGGTTCCCCTCCCGGCATGCATGAAGTAGGGTGAGAATGGCAGCGGTGTGGTGAGCCTCGAGCTATTTTGCCTTCCCTGTGCGATGTGATGGGTGGTTGATGATCAACCTCAATTTTTTTTCCATTTTTGCTTTCACATTGCTCACGGCTGACCATATGTGCGAGCCGGGAGGTAGTTGATAATCAACCTCGCTCGCCGCAAGGGTTGTTCAGGGGGAGTCCAGAAGGGACTGCCGTGTTATATACTTATATCTGCCGTGAACCTTTTTCTATTATAATAGTGCATGGTAGAGATAAAACAATTATGCCCAGAATCTCTACTACTTAAAAAGAACATAAGGTTCTCATTTCACCTTTCTTTCCACCACCCCTTCGTCCAACCTTCCTTGTATCATACTAATAAATTAACATAATTTACTTACCATTTGGACCAGTTCTATTTTAATTTACTGATCAAACTTCGGATCAAAATATAAGGTAATTCATGGACAGAATTTGATGCTCATTTATTTACACAATCGCATTTTTATAGACAGGTAAATCACAAGCCGGCGTACTAGATGATTTATATCCTATTGCAACGCACGGGCATTATTTTAGTATTATATACTTTAATAAAAACGTAAGGTTCCCATTTCACATTTCTTCCCACCACCCCTTTGTCCAAACTTCTCCCTATAATAATCAATCATCTTAATTTCTTACCTTTCGAACTAATTTCATTTTATTTACCTACCAAACTTCTGATCAAAATATAAGGTAAATCACGGGTAGATTTGATGAACATTCTTTTACACAATCGCATATTATGAGCAGGTAAATCACTTATGATAAAAATATAATTTAAATCATGAACATAATTTAGTGATGCATTTATTTACACAATCACAGATTATGGACAGGTAAATCATAAGCTAACGTACTAGAATATTTATATCCCGTTGCAACGCACGGGCATTGTTCTAGTTTACAAAAACAAAACCTTTAGAATAGTCAAAACATCAAGATTCTCAAGCATTTTAAGAAAATTTCTACAACTAGGTAATACCAACAACAGGCAATGAGCCACAAATGCCAACAGGGGTTCTCCAGGAACTTTTGAGTCATCTTTTTTCTGTTGAGAAACCAATGGCGCACCCTTCTTTGGAAGAGAATTCGACGAAATGGCACCCACTTCTTTTGCCTTTCTCCAAAGCATCTTTTTATATCTTTTTGTCTTCGCGAACAACACACATTAGGTCCCACTTATAGACAAAAATAATACATTTTGAGTTTTTTCCTCCCCATTTTTGTGGTCATGTCGTTATATTATTTTGAATGAAATCTATCTATTAATTAAGATACTAAGCTCCCTCCTGTAAGGGTGTATGTTGTTGGGGTGAGGGTCCCTGTTTGTTTTTGCTTCTATATTTTTTGCACACTTTAATTCATGAACATTATTAGACTTCATGAAGATTTTAAATATATAGTGAAAATTTTCAACTCACAACTTTTTAAAAGTTTGTGAACATTTTAATTTTTGTAAAGTTATTTCAAACTTCCGAATATTTTTTGAAATCCATGATTATTTTTAAAATTTATGAACTTTTTAAAAATATATTTTTTATATAAAAATATGGTTTAAAAAATCCATGAACATCTTTTAATTCAACGAACCTTTTCAAATTAAAACGAGAGCCGCCTTTTTGTAATATAGCAGCAGAGAGAACGAGAAAATGCTAAGCAAGCGAGTGGAGTAGGGAGCTGAGATAAGCGAATGGGAGCTTCGTGAACCGACCCATGTTATAACACAATTAAAAGCCAAGCCAACGAAGATTAAACCAAATGAAACAACTGGCTGCAATATCTTGTTAATAGAAAATACAATCCCTCAAGCGAAGAACGGCGCGGCATAACGCACATTAGTCTCTAGTACCCCTCACGTCTGCCCCACATGCTACTCCCAGTTCGATCCGATCAACTTCCTCCCCCAAGCACAAACGACTTAAGAAAACAAAACAAGAGGGCGGAACGTGGAGTCATTTTCTGTAAATAGCACTCAATTCTAAGTCATTTTGATGCAAGTACAACAAAAGATGTTTTCTTCTAGGATAAAGACAGAGAAAAATATGTCCATTTTTTCACACACACAAAAAAGAAAAACATGTCCATGTTGTCTTATTTTGTTTTTGGGAGCCACATGTGTTTGACCTGTTCGGAAGGCCTCGACTGAGCCGAACCACAAGGCTTTCACCTAAAAGCCCAACCGCCCAACCGGCCATAGCCAAAAACCCTAACCCGCCGCCACACCGCCCTCCCGCCACCCGCGCCGGCGCCGCTTCCCCCCACCGATACAGGCCAAAGACCTCGCGCGGGGGCATCGGAGACGGAGAAGGGATGGCGTCCGACGGGGACAACAAGCGGCTGTTCCGCGTGCGGCGCACGGTGTTGCAGATGCTGAGAGACCGCGGGTACACGGTGAAGGACGAGGAAATCAAGCTGTCCCTGTACGAGTTCGTCGAGCGCTACGGAGACCCCGTCCGCCGCGACGAGATCGTCATCCATTGCGAGAAGAAGGGCGACCCCAACGACAAGGTCCCCTCCCCCTCTGGCGCCGCCGCTGCCTCCGATTTCCACTGTGGGGTGTGTTTTGGCTGACGGTGTCGCTCCTGCCCTTCCAGGTCAACGTCTTCTTCCTCGACGAGTCCAAGACCGGCCTGGCCGTGGTCAGGAGCTGCGTCGAGAAGATGAAGCTGGGGAACGCCACCAATGGCATACTCATCCTGCAAAAGGCGCTGAGCGGCCCCGCCCGGACCGAGGTCGCACAGAGCAAGAAGTACCACCTCGAGGTCTTCCAGGTCGCCCTCCTCTGCACCCCTGTCTGCCCACCTCCTACTCGTATGACAGAGACCAATAGCTAATGTTTGATGTGCTGCCCTGCCCTGCAGGAAGGGGAGCTTCTTGTAAACATTACTGAACACCATCTCGTTCCGAAGCACGAGCTCCTGAGTAACGAGGAGAAGAAGGAGCTGCTGCAGAAATACACTGCCCATGAAACTCAGGTCAGATGAATTTGCATATTCCTTTTCTCTGTGTCACTGCCTCACTGGCCTGATATCCTAACCTTTGCAAGCATGCCATTATGAAAAAAAATCTTTTCGTTTTTAGGCCATATAATACATGAGATGGTTTATGTGGAAAATCTATGAACAATTAAATTATCGATAAATGTGACCGCCTATTCCATCAGATCAAAATGTATGTGCACATTACAAATTGATTGTATGAAACACCCTATGAGTTCTGCAAAGGTTCATTTCTGTCTTCAAGTATCATTATGGGAGCACTTCCCCTTCCTCGGTTTAGACAGACAATGCTGCTGTTTTGGTGCTCTTGAACATTGTTTTATACTAACACACCAGCAGGTGGATGACATGGCCGATCGAATCCTGCTTGCCTAACTACTGGGATCATATCCTCACAAATATACAATAATCCTATTTCCCTAATAATAATAATTGGATATCATGGAGCAAGCACTTATGTCATGGCCGCCCTCGCGAGTTTGCAGGACTTTTATGTCATGTTGGATTGTTTAGTTTTAGTTTATCTTGGTTCAAAAATTACGGTTGATCCTAATTTAGGAACACATGGATATTGCATTACTCAGTGGATATTCTCGGTGAACGACTTTTCTGAAAGGGTAAGAATGTGACGCAGTTGGTATTAGGATGAAGTAACCGAGAAGTTCATACCCAGCTCCAAGATGATCTTGTTGAGCACTTGTGGGCACTTCATAGCACTCGATTCCTGTACTTTCTATCATTCCCTTCATTTGGACCCTTTTGTGTGTTTGAATTTGAATAATTAAATTTGTAAGTAGAATGGGCACCTAAGGAACTCTTAAAATTTAAAGGATGGTATTCGATAGTTTGCTTGGGAAGTAATGCTTTTGAGAAGTTAATAAGTGTTGGCTAGCCAACCAAATAAACCCCTTCCTCCTCCCTCGCCGCCGCCGGAGGGTGCGGTCGAGCGAAGCCCGGTCAGCATAGGCGGCGGCAGGGCTTCCTTTGTCCCTTCGCGCGGGTGGTTAGGCGCGAGCCAGATCCGCCAGGGCTGGGCGTTGGACTGGTTGGCGGATGCGGCGGCGCGGCGGTACTGAGGAGTGGTCGGCGACGACCTCCTGGCGTCGGTGTGACGGGCGTCAAGGTGGTGGTTCTCGCCTCTGGTCAGGCTGGCCATCTCTGCAGGTGGCGGCGATGCGGCCCGCGCCTGCATCGGGTGGAGAGGGCCGTGGGCGGCGCGGGCTGCGGGCGGTACTCCTGCCATGACCTGCGGCTGGCGTTGGGGGGGGAGGGGGTAGCAGGGGGTGTCTCAGGCGACGGCTCCTGGCGGCGGGGCGTTCTGGTGTCATGCCGGTGGTGCGGGTCAATGTGCTGGCCCCTCTGGAGGCCTTCTTCGGAGGCGGGTGCGATCGATCCGGCGGACGGGTGGCTGCGTCTTCCTCGCGTGGTTCTGGCCGGTGGCCGTGCTAGGGCGTCAAGGGTGACGCAGGGGAGGCTGCTGGAGGGATGGGTAGCCTGACTACCTGTCACCGGCGCAGGGGGCGCAGGGGTGCGCTGGTCCGGACGAGCTCCGTCCCACCTCCCCTTTTCCAGGCCTAGTGCCTCCTGGCTGGAGACCGTTGTTCAGGGCGGGACGGTCACCGGCGGTGCCGGTTGTGCTAGGGATCTTCTGGTCGACTCAAAGCCTGTTCCTTTGATGGTCTCCGGAGTGTCTGAATGCAGGGGGGCGGCCTTGGTGGCGGGAGCTGCAGGCTTGTGGGCGGAGCTCGTGACTTGGGCGCAGACTGGCTCACTGTCATGGCCGCGTGGGTGGCATGGGGCGGGCTCTCGACGATCTAACGATGGTGGTGCGGTCGGTGCTCTCGTGTAGGGCCGTATGCCAGGTGGAGTTGGAGGGTGGTGGCCGGGGTGAAAACCTTGTCTGGCTCTGGCTGATGACGGCGGCGGCGGCTATGCGTCATTCCCTTCTTGAAGGCTCCATCGGGGTGGCCCTGCGTCCTTCGTGTTACTCTGGGACAAAACCTCGAGTCAGTGGATCGGGCGGTGGCGGCTCTACGGTGTCGTTTCTCTCATGGAAGCACCGCTTTGGTGTCCCTGGTTCGTCGAGTTTTGGCTTCGTCTCCTCGCGGTGACTCGTTCACGGTGGAGAGCTCCTTAGATCCTTAGCTATGCTCTATGCCTCTATCTGTCAACTAGTTGTCTGCTTTGGGGCATTTGGAGTAGTGTTGCTGTTCGTCAGCCCCCTTGTATCTACCTTGGGTGTGTGTGTGTGTGGTGTCGGGTGGTTTGCAGTCTGTATGTCGTCGATCGTTGCTTTATATATAAAGCGGGGCGAAAGGCTTTTTCGGTAGAAGTTAATAAGTACTATGACAATGTCAAAAAACGTCTTATATTTTGATACGGAGGGAGTAGTGAATGGGTCCTACGTGTATGTGCAATATGTCTGCGTATGTTTGGTGGATCTGTGGGTGATCAACTGACAAGGTTTAGCAACATATTTTGTAATTTTTACTGTTTTAAATGCTTTCTAGGATAAAATTAAGTATATCAGTGTACTGGCCTGATATGTTGGTGATTATGATAATCTAGGAGTTTGTTGTTTTGAAATCAGTTAGAGCCCCATAATTTGCGTTGGTCACATTTCACATTCATCCAGTTTTGATACCTCGGTTTCGTTAAGAAGCTTGAGCCCTAGCGCAGTACCTCTAACAAACAGAACACAGATACTTCCCACCAATCTTTTGCTACAGTGGCAGTCTAGTTTCTGATGATCTCGAGTTATCTTATGATGCAGCTCCCCAGGATTCAGCTCACGGATCCGGTAGCAAGATACTACGGCATGAAGCGTGGGCAGGTGGTGAAGATCACCCGGCAGAGCGAAGTTGCCGGAGAATACGTGACCTACCGCTACGTCATCTGATCCTCACCAACATATCAAGGCCTGAGGCTGTTCTGGGAACTAAAATGGTTCCTTCGTCGCCAAACCCTCCCAGTACTAGAAAGAAGCATTGCTGTGTGTGTGTGTGTGTGTGTGTGTGGAGGAACCAAGGTGCTCGCTGAAGTGGCTCGGTGCCCCTTTGTTTGTAACTTGCTGGCAATTTGCCATGAGTGCGTTAGCTAGAAATATAGGTTTCTCTGTAGATGTGTGGTGTTCCGTGCCTTTCTGTTGTGAAATTCAGTTACTTGTGCGCCCCGTTATTTTGACCAGATGGAATGAGCATGCCTTTCTGGGACTCTAGAAATAACTTGACTGTATTGAGTGGTATCTTGGCAGCAAAGTGGCCAACCTCGAGCGAATTTGTTACGAGTACGTCTTTTCTGCAGAGGTCTGGGCTAGCTTTTCCTCTGCATAAGTCGAGAACCTGGAAGCTTTGTTTTTCTGGGGTTAAAAGTCTATCGTTTGGAACCTTCCCGTGGTCGTCGATTTTTTTTTTTAAAACGGTGGCAAAAAATTTGTCTCATTAATTAATTAGGCAAAAGATTTGCCTCATTAATTAATTAAGCAAAAGAGAATTGACCAGTTAATTTATGGAAAACCGGGCGAAAACCGATACAAACAAATCACGTCGTGTCTTTTGCTTGAGCTTTTGACGTTTCTACAGTTGCGGGAACTGCACGGCAGAAGAACTGGCTGGCAGGATCCTCCTCTCCTTTGGACGGAGACTTGTTCGCAGTTTAGCTGCCAAGAAAAATAATCATCCTAGGGGGAAAAAACTAGTCTTACTACCAAGAAAACCGCAAGTCAGTCAACGACGGGGACATGGCGGATGTGGTCGCCTCAGATCCCAGCGCTCGTGTCTGAATCTGCACTCCATCTTCCTCCCAAATAGCAAAGCGTCACTTGGCAAACGAATATCTCGCACATCACATTCAGGTCTCCTGGCTGGCGTCTTCATTCGTGTATTTGTGTCGAGCACAGCGCCAGCCGCTGTTTCATTCCCATTCCCTCTTTCGTTTTTCTACTCCCTCCCTGTCTTCACTGCTACAAGATGTTCTACTCCCTCGGATGCATATTAACCGTCACCGATTCAGCACAAAGTTGTCGTAACGATATGCATTTGGTATTTTAAATACAAATGTTTTTGTCTGTAAACATGGTCAAAGTTTTGAAAAAATGTATACACACTACATTATGGAATGCAGGGAGTATTGTGTAAATTGCAACGTATCCTCCGTACGTGAAATTCTGCACTGCACGGTTCCTTCGTCCAGCCATGGCGTTCCAGCATTCATGGCGACATAGTATTAAGGAGCCGGTCAAACACAGCGTTCGATCAGACCATCGTTCTTCGCTACCCTTCTGTTCATGAATCGTGCAGGGCCCCCCTCCCCCTCCGTCCGATCATGTGTAGGGGGAAGCCCAGCGCTGGTGTATCCTAGAGACAGATAAGGCACGCCATCATTGCGACCGATCTGCTGATGCCAGCTGCCGACCACCTCCAGCCTTCCAGGTCACACTACTGAATCAATAGCATCACTACAAGTTACGAGCAGAAAACGCGCAGCTGTGCTTGGTGTTCAGTTCAGACTTCAGAGAGGAGTAGAGTAGAACCTGGTTCAGCGGCTGAGGATGATCAGACCGGATTTTCCGGAGGAACAAAAATGAGCTACGGTAACTTACAAGCAGTAAAACCCAGCCACGCAAAACCTACATTTTTATCACCCAACTCGTGAGGCTTACTACGGTCCAATTCCCATGTTCAAAACCAAAAAAAAAAGTCCAATTCCCGCGACAAACTTTGGGCAGAGGGGTTAGGTTAGTCTAGCTGCGCCATTTTGTCTTTTCTATGTGCAACATGCAAATCTTGACAGACTTGTACGTACAGTACAATAATACAACAACTGCAGGCGACAGCTAAGCACAGGATTCAAACAGGGCCGCCATGGTACATCTGTCTGTCTTCTCTGTGCATCTCCACCTTCCTACAGTGATTCCTTCTCAAGGGTAAAATAAATGGCTGAAATCCCGCGACGCCGTTCCACCACAGCTCGTTTTCTCGGTTTGAAGCTTTCTGGCCGCCCGAGTATTTAAAAGTAGTACTGTATACTCTTCTGCTAGTCAATAGACCGGCGGAATAACGCTCGCTATCGCCAGGAAAGGTCAAATTTAGGACTCTGATCTGATGTGAGAGCCCGTGATGGTGACAATTATGCATGCAGACTGGGCATGTGCGGTGGAACTGATTATTGTTATCTCTCACAAAGAGCTGACTTTCAAATCAAACAAAGCATACAATATAATGAGTGAGCCAGCCAGATAAGAACGGAGATAGCCCCGGGCTGGAGAAAATGAAAGTTAGGTTGACCATGTCATTTCTACCATTATAATGCTTCCAATTAGTCTTTAGAATACAGATACAGACCACACGTAAATGGTCCAAGGTTGAAAAGTATAGCACAGACAGGGTAGGGACATGGCTTGGAAATGTATGTCCAAGGATTTTAGCACCCAAATTGGAGTATTGCCAACAATAGCAAAGTGGATCATTGAGCAAATTCAAAAAAGAGAAAAATGATAAAGATAGCATGCTACACAATGACCATGTAGTAACAGAAACAGAGTGCTACAAAATGACCATGCAGGAGATAACAAACAGGGTTAAATATTCCTGTAAAATTAAGATAAATTGATAGACGATCAATTTTTTTTAATGCCAGTCTCATTTGTATAGGGGACTGGAGAGCAGGCCAGTTGTTCCAAGAAGGTGATATCAGAATTTAGACACAACAAGAATTACAGTTCCACAGAGATACTACAAGCACTAGCAATAACTTAAGAGACAATGCAGACTAATCTTACAGCTTACATGATTATCTCACCATGAGACGGTGCCATGATCGAACTGATTATCCGGCAGTAATAATGGTTTTGCCATGGATGTCTCGGCATGCTCTCGATCAATTCAACAGCCAGAGCTACGCAAGCATATTAAGCCTGACCAAGCGGTTCACAATCCATTCGAGGCGTTCGCCGCCATCAGGTGTCCGAGTCGTCCTTGTTATAGGCCAGTGGAAATTCGTCAAACTGCTCCGAGACATCACGGCCCGTTCCAATGCTCTTCAGAGAGTGGTAGACCCTGTACATTGAGATCCTCTCCTTTGGCCGTGCCACGATACACTGAAAGGCCACCTTCAAGAACTCGCTGATCTCTGCATCAGAGCCCTTCAATGACTTATCCACGGCATCGGCGATTCGGCCGGTGCTCTTGAGCTGAAATACCCAATCCACCAATGTCCCCTTGAATCCTTCACCCACATCACTTGATACAGAGGCAGCCTCCTGCCCGCTCACGAGCTCCAATAGTATGACCCCAAACGCATATGTATCGCCCTTCATGGTACCAACTGGATTGCTAGCATACTCTGGGGCAACATACCCAAACTCCCCAAAGTCGCCATTGAGGAAGGGGCTTGTATCTCCACCTTCACCTGGAGCCATCCGGACCAGCCTTGTGAGCCCAACATCTGTGATCCGAGCCTCATAGTCCTCGTCGAGAAGCACCGCGCTTGAGCTCAAGTTCTGGTGAATCTGTGGCATCTGGAACCCATGGTGCAGCCACGCAAGACCGCGCGCCGCCCCAACAGCAATCCTGAGCCGCGTCGCCCAATCCAGCAATGTCTCCCCTGGCTCCTTCATCACCTTGGAAAGAGCCCCACTCTCCATGTGCTTGTACACCAGCAGCCGCTCCTCCTCAACAACACAGAACCCCAGCAGCGGCACGATGTTGGGGTGCCGCAGCTGCCCAATCCGCCCCATCTCCGACCTGAACGCCTTCTCTGAGAGAGGGCATGAGTGCAGGCGCTTCACCGTCAGCGCAGACCCGTCGCGCAGCACGGCCCGGTATGCGGTCCCTGCCCGCGAGCTCCCCGCCACCACGATGTGGCTTGTGCTGAAGTCCTGTGTGGCTGCCAGCAGGTCGGCAAGCTTGACCTTGACGATCGGTTTCTGGAACAAGGACACCGGCGCCAGCCGGTTGTGTGCGGCCCGCAGGCGCTCCGCCCACCAGCTCCCGTCCTCGGCAGCAGTGACCTCCGACTCGCTTCCTCCGCGGCCCTGGCGGCGGCGGCCAGCCTTGCCCTTCCCGGTGCATCGCCAGAAGAAGAAGGCGAGGAGCAGCGAAGCGGCGGCGCCGAAGACCCCGGCAGCAATAACGATGCCGAGGCCGGTGCCCCCAAGGCCGCCGCCGCAGCGCGAGGACACGGGGTGGCCGCAGAGGCCCGAGTTCCCGGAGAAGGAGTCCTTGGAGAAGGCAGAGCCGAGCTGGGACGGGATCTGGCCCTCGAGGCGGTTCCCGGAGAGGTCGAGCGCCTTGAGGCGGTCAAGGCGCGCGAGGGAGGCGGGGATCTGGCCGGAGAAGGCGTTGTCGCTGAGCTTGAGCGAGTTGAGGAAGCGGCAGTTGGCGAGCTCGGAGGGGAGCGGGCCGGTGAGGCGGTTGCCGGAGAGGTCGAGGTTGACGACGAAGGGGATCCAGTCGCAGAGCGCGGGGGGTATCTGGCCCTCGAGCGCGTTGGAGGAGAGGTCGAGCGTGTTGGCGGAGCGGCAGTACTGGAGCGCGGGGGGGATTTTGCCCTGGAGACCGAAGCCGGAGAGGGAGACGGCGAGGATGCGCGACTCCTGCGGGTTCCAGCAGGAGATGCCGGAGAAGTCGCAGACGGCGCCCGCCGAGGTGTTGCTGGTCCAGGAGGTGAGGCGGCCCTCGGGGTCCCGGAGGTCGGCCTTGACGCCCTTGAGGCACCGCGCGTCGTCCTCCTGCGGCTCCGCCGCCGACCCCGGCGCCGGCTGCGGCGCGGCGGGCGGGAGGGTGAGGGCTAGGGCCAGGGCTAGCAGCAGGAGGAGGCGGAGCGAGGGCGGCATGGCGGATTGGTGGTGGAGGCCGTGGTGGTGGTGGGGGTGGTTTGACCAGGTGGGGAGACTGCGGGCGGGCGGGGGCGGAGTGGATGGGCGGTACTGCTGTTGTGTCGCGTGTGCGCGTTTTGGTGGGACGGCTTTGGGTCGGGGTGGGGTGGAGTTGGACTGCGCCGCTGGGTGGGGGTGGGGGTGGATGGATGGGGAGAGAAGTGGAGAAGAGGACAGGCTCGACACGGGGTGGTGGGAGGATTGGCGAGATTTGGAAGCGACGGACGGCTGACTAGTAGTAGTACCCCAGTGGCGAGACTTCTGGGTCCGAGGCCAACTTCACCGCGTGACCCAAATTTACCTCAAATCGTCCGTTTGAAGCAAAAGTTGACCCAACGCTATACTTCAAACGGACAAAATTGTCCGCATGCGTCCGTTTCGGTCCGCCCCGACCCCAAATCCGGAGCATCTTTGCGCCACCAATGCTCCCAAGCGGACAGGAAAAGGCGCTCCCGACCGCTGCTCTCGTCCGCCCCGTGTCCGCCTGATCCCACAAAACAGTGACTGAACCGCACGAGCTGGGTCCCTGCCTCGATCCCGGCCGGCGCGGCGCGGGCGCGCGGGGGCGGCGCTAGCCAGCCCGCCCGGCGAGGCGCGGGCGCGGGGGCAGCGCAGGCCAGCCCGGCGCGGCGCGAGTTCGAGGCGGGGTGGCGAGCGCGGGGCGGGGCACGGCCGCACGGGCAGGGCATTGTCCGTTTGGGGTAAAATTGCCTCCTGCGCGTTGGGCGTAGATGCTTTCCTTCGACCGTCCGCCTCCGGACGTCCGCCAAATCGCACCCCAAACGGACAGAAACGGACGTCCGTTTGGGGTCGTGCGATGGAGTTGGCCTGAGTGAGTGGTGATTGCTTGGGCCGTGCCGGCCGCCGGACGGTGAGCACGCTAGAGGCTGGGCTCCGTGAAGGTGTCGTAGCCTCTTTTGTACCTCTGTTTCAGCAATTTTTTCCTTTCGACAACGCAGCAAGCTCGTGCGCTCACTTTGATGTTTTTGTTAATTCTCAGTCCACTTTTCTCTTACATTTTTTTTAAAAAAACTCCTAGATTACCCTTAAAAAAACTCCTAGACTGATATCCAAATTTAGACAAGTACTCTCTCTGGTCCTTTTTACTCCGTGTATTAGATTTGTGTCAAGTCAAACTTTGCAAAGTTTGACCAACTTTATATTAAAAGATATATCAACCTATATATACTATGAAACTACAATATTGATTTGACATTCTGGATGTTAATATTTTTTTCTATAAATTTGGTCAAAGTAAAGATACTTTAATTTCGGACAAAACTTTTATGCAGACTAAAAAGGACCAGAGGGGGTGAGGGAGTCCTGGATTAAGGGGTCCTCGGGCATCCAGGCTATGTGACGTGAGCCGGACTGACGGGCCATGAAGATACAAGACAGTAGACTTCCTCCCGTGTCCGGATGGGACTCTCCTTTGCGTGGAAGGCAAGCTTGGCGTTCGGATATTAAGATTCCTTCCTCTATAAACCGACTCTGTGCAACCCTAGGCCCCTCCGTGTCTATATAAACTGGAGGGTTTAGTCCGTAGAGGCAATCACAATCATAGAGGCTAGACATCTAGGGTTTAGCCATTACGATCTCGTGGTAGATCAACTCTTATAATCCTCATATTCATCAAGATCAATCAAGCAGGAAGTAGGGTATTACCTCCATCAAGAGGGCCCGAACCTGGGTAAACATCGTGTCCCCCGTCTCCTGTTACCATCGACCTTAGGCGCACAGTTCGGGACCCCCTACCCGAGATCCGCCGGTTTTGACACCGACGTTGGTGCTTTCATTGAGAGAGATCCGCTGTGTCGTCGCGAGAAGGTTCGATGGCTCTATCCATCATCTACAACAATACCGCCCTGAGGGAGGTATTTCTCCCCGGCCAGATCTTTGTGTTCGGCGGCTTCGCACTACGGGCCAACTCGCTTGACTGTCTAGAGCAGATCGACAACTACGCCCCAGAGCACCAGATTAATTTTTGAAGCCTGGATCATGTCGCTGATATCCGAGGAGACTTGATCTTCCAATGGTTCGCGACCCCAACCCCCGCTCTGGCCTTAGATCCGGAGCACATCACCGGGTCCGAAGACGGGATTCTCGAGCCCGCCGGACTCTCTGCGGCCATTGAGCCTAGCATGGGAGAGCCAGAGGAAGTAGTATCAATGGTAATCATCATAAAGTTGGACTCTTCTCCGAACACTGGCCCCGAACCCTCGGAGTCCGCATTACGCGAGCCCGGCCAAGGGATTTTCTTCCCTCCGTACTCCACGGACTTTCCCTGGCCGAACCTCACCTGTAAGCGAGGCTCTGGACCTAATGCGATCGCTCGTCATTACAAAGGAGCAACGTCCGAATTACGCCCAACCCAGACTAGGGGCTGAGGGCGGGGAATTTTACGTCCCATCCACCACCCACTTCATAGCCACTGTCGAGGACCTTACCGACATGCTTGACCGTAACTCCGAAGACATCTACGGTATGGACAATGATGCCGGAGACAAACAAAGCCAAAACCCGCCGCATACCACACGCTGGGTGGCCACCTCCACATTCCACATATGCATGGTAGATACGCCAAGAGAGGATGGCGGTGAGGGCAATAAGGATCCAATCAAGGACAACAACACTGATAAACCACCAAAGAAGCGGCATCAGTGATGCCATTAAAAATCACGTCGTTGTCAGGACCCCGATCCTAAGCCACATCGATCCAGCGTGTAACACATCATATCACTTTGCGGCCTCACGCACGGTACTCCCACGGGTGCCACCTTACCTGGCCCGGGACCGTTTGCGCCTTTTGGCTCACGTATATGATAGTGTCGCTAGCATCCATATGACAGAGAACCCGGGCCGACATGGCTAGTCGTGAACCCAAGGCGGCGCTAGCCTATGAGGACAGGCATACATGAATCACATCGAACATGTCGGTCATCAACGTATCTATTCGGCCTGTAGCACTGGGCTAACAGGACTCCGGTAACCCGGGCTGTAGCAGGCTAGGCAGGACTCCGAATAACAGCGCGTGACATTTCCCCGTAGGGACAGACATAGGAACGACGTGAAACACATGCCGGCCAGTCAAGTGTCCAAGCAGTAGTGCTGGGCTAGCAGGACTCCGGTGAACCGGGCTGTAGCGGACTACTATCGCTCAGAAGCACAAGACTTACATTTCCCCATATGAAAGGCTGCCAAGGATAAACAACTAGATAGTCGGATCCCACTCATACCAAGCATTTCAATCATACACACAATATGCCCGATATGAGTAAATACAACATGGCATCACAACAGTACTCTACGACTCAAGTACTTTATTTAGAAGGCTCCAAGGAGCCATACATATCATCCATACAGATAGGGGTCACATGACCCAACACTCAAGTCATACAAACATACAAGCACATGCGGAAGCAAAGTAGTCTGAGTACAGACACTAGAAAGAAAGAAGGCTTAACGAAGCCTGTCTATCTACAACGACCCTTCACAAGTCTTGGATCACCACCTGGGTGATAAGTCACTCGTCAACGTCGAGGTCTACATAGAACCCATCAGAGGGGTTGGTGTAGTCGTCTGAAAAACATGATTAAAGCAACATGAGTACGGAGGTACTCAGCAAGTCTTACAACAGGAACCTACTATACATGCACATTCTCAAGAAGGTGGTGGGGTTATTGCAGCAAGCCAGCTTTGACTCTTGGCTAAGCTATCCTACGATAGACACCACTTGTAAATCATTTGTCGCACACGAGTCCACTAACACCAACACAATACTCCACCGTGGATCCTCTCTCGCCATCCCACGAGAGGGCCATCCGCGGTACTCACACTTATCTTGAGATTTTTAGTAGTATCCATTTAACTTATCTATGAACTGTATAGGTGACCAAGTAGTCCTTTACCGCGGACGCGGCTATTCGAATAGATTTATACCCTGCAGGGGTGTACTTCTTCACACACGCTCTCACCACTTATCGCCGTTTACACGACATGTACTCGGCAACCTTCAAGCGGAAGCCCAACGAGGGTGTCGGCCACGGCCTACCTAAACACTCAAGTCTCTAGTCCAGGTTTATCGCCTATTCGGGTTCCATCCGCAGGGAGTCCGGCCGAGGTTTCCACTAACGGCCCCGAACGATGTGAACAGGGTTCCAAGACACCAAACGGGCGCCCGGTTGACCCGGCCACGTGCCTACCGCAACACAGCCCACCCCGATGGTCAGCGCTGCATGCGGCCCCCAGCATACTACAAACACCAGAAACTACTTTGCAACTCCTGGACAGAGGACAAGCGTGATCAAGAAGCCGAGAGGGTCCATTGGTTTCGGGCCCAATGCGTGGTAGTAGCTGAGTCTTAAATCACACACACAGATCTCAGTTCTTAAGGACGGCCTCAATGAAACAACCCACCATGTACTCCTACATGGCCTTCCATCGATTCCTTTACCAAATCGTGTTCAACACTTCACTCTTGTCACCGACACAACCTTTCACTCCAGTTCATCATCCCGATGAGCCAGACCTGACACAACTCTAAGCATAGCAAGCATAGCATGGTAGGAACACACACACATGTAATGGCTCAATCAACTCCTACACATGCTAGTGGGTTTCATCTAGTTACTGTGGCAATGACAGGTCATGCAAAGGAAGTGGGTTCAACTACCGCAACACACAGCAGTTTGAAACGCGTTGTCTTAATGCAGTAAACGAGAGCAGAAGCGAGAACATGGGTTTGTATCGGAATGATCAACGAGTTGCTTGCCTGATGGGGTGGTCGTGGGATACTGCCCTTCAGTTGGATACTCGGAGATATCCTCGGAGGCAGAACCTACCACGAAGAACACATCGGAACACAATCAATACATGACGATATGCAACAATATGATGCATGCTATGACATGACAATATGGATGTGCCCTGACCTAGTGCAAGTTAAGCCAGAAGGGAATGAACCCATTTGAACCAAAGATTCAAATGGTAGCTCATTTATGAAGATCATATTAGTGTATCAACTTGTAATGCCTAAACAGTGGGTTTGACTTGTTTTGACATGCATGAAACCAGTACCAATGGATAGGTTGGATTTTTCTGATAATTTTTCATATATAAAACTTTGCATTTGGAGTTATAGATAATTTTCTATGAATTTTTGAAGTTTGAACTATTTTCTGGATTTTCCTGTATTAAAATAAATCCAGTAATTAGTTATTGCGTCAGCATGAGGTCATGCTGACCTCAGCAGGTCAACGGGGTCGTCCAGGTCAAACTGACCAGTGGGTCCCGCATGTCAGTAGCTAATTAGACTAAATAATTCTAATTAAAACTAATCTAGTTAGTTAGCAGAGGGGGGCCCACTTGTCATTGTATAACGCCCTCAATGCGGCTATATCTCCCACGTGTCGAAGCACGACTTAGAGGCATAACCGCATTGAAAGCAATGTCGCAAGTGAGGTAATCTTCACACAACCCATGTAATACATAAGGGAAAGAGATACATAGTTGGCTTACAATCGCCACTTCACACAATTACATGAATAAAACAATACATCAACCAAGTACAATCAGGGCCCGACTACGGAGCCAAAATAAAAGAAGAACCTCAAAAACGACAAAGGACCAAGATCGACCCCAACTGGGCCCGACTACTGATCGACTAGAACGGAACAACATAAAGGACAAGATCTCCATCGAACTCCCCCTTGAGCTCGGGTGCATCACCTGCACGGTCTCATTGGCACCTGCAAACTGGTATTGGAAGTATCTGGTGAGTCACGGGGACTCAGCAATCTCACACCCGCGAGATCAAGTCTATTTAAGCTTAAAGGTAGGGGAAAAGGTATGAGGTGGAGCTGCAGCAAGCGACTAGCATTTATGGTGGCTAACATACGCAAATGAGAGCGAGAAGAGAAGGCAAAAGCACGGTCGAACAACTATGATCAATAAGTGATCCTGAACTACTTACGTCAGACATAACTCCAACAACCGTGTTCACTTCCCGGACCCCACCGAGAAGAGACCATCACGGTTACACACGCGGTTGGTGTATTTTAGTTAAGATCAACTTCGGGTTTTCTACAACCGGACATTAACAAATTCCCATCTGCCCATAACCGCGGGCACGGCTTTCGAAAGATCAAACCCTGCAGGGGTGTCCCAACTTAGCCCACGATAAGCTCTCGCGATCAACGAAGGATATTCCTTCTCCCCGGGAAGACCCGACCAGTCTCGGAATCCCGGCTACAAGACATTTCGACAGCAATAAAACAAGTCCAGCAAAACCGCCCGATGCGCCGACATCCTGATAGGAGCTGCACATATCTCGTTCTCAGGGCAACACCGGATGAGCAGTCCGTACAACTAAAACCAGCCCTCAAGTTTCCTTAAGGTGGCGCTGCAAAGGGCTCTGGTTCGGACCAACACTTAGACAAGCATTGGCCCAGGGGGGCTGAATAAAGATGACCCTCGGGTTGATCAGACCCAAGGGAAAGGATAGGTGGTAGGCAAATGGTAAAACCAAGGTTGGGCCTTGCTGGAAAAGTCTTATTCAAAGCGAACTGTCAAGGGGGTCCCATAAATCACCCGACCGCGTTAGGGACGCAAAATCCGGGAACATAACACCGATATGACGGAAACTAGGGCGGCAAGAGTGGAACAAAACACCAGGCATAAGGCCGAGCCTTCCACCCTTTACCAAGTATATAGATGCATTAATTAAATAAGATATATTATGATATCCCAACAAGTAAACATGTTCCAAAAAGGAACAACATCTCCATGTTCCAACAAGGAACAAGCTTCATCTTCACCTGCAACTAACAACGCTATAAGAGGGGCTGAGCAAAGCGGTAACATAGCCAAACAACGGTTTGCTAGGACAAGGTGGGTTAGAGGCTTGGTTTAACAATATAGGAGGCATGACAAGCAAGTGGTAGGTATCGCAGCATAGGCATAGCAAAAGAGCGAGCAATCTAGCAAGCAAAGATAGAAGTGATTTCGAGGGTATGATCATCTTGCCTGAGATCCCGCACGGAAGAAGAACGAGACCATGAAGAAGACAAACGGACGAAGACGAACGGATCCTCACAAACGCGATGATAACGGAATCAACCCGAAGAAGCAACACCGGAAAGAAGCACACAACATAGTGAACAACCAGCACATGAATATGGCATGATGCACAACCAAGTATGATGCATGTCCGGTTTAAGGATGCATGGCAGGGCAAAGTGCAACAAACAACACTACAAATTAAGTGGAGCTCAATATGCAACGAGTTGCATATTGACGAAACACCACGACAAGTTATTTAGTTCACTCTTGTTTATGTACCCAACAATATTAAATGTTGATTAACATGGCAAGGGGTGAAGCACAACAAAACTATCTATCTAGACAAGTTTAAATGAGGCCGGAACAACAAACAACAATTCCGGAAAACCCCTCACTTGCATATATTGAATTTGGTTCTGATCTGCCTAAAACATATTTTAAAGCTGTTAAACAGGAAAATAAAGTGCAACATGATAAACTAGGCATTTTTCCACCCTATTTACATATATAATTTATTTAAATCCGAGTTACGGTTAATTAGTTATGAATTAAATCATTTTAACATGGCATTTGAGCAAATTTAAACAAACAGCAAGTTAAACATTTTAAACATGCATGAAAGTGGGATATTATTAAACTACACAATTTTCTGAGCATTTTTCATATATAAATCATTTTAATCCGATGCACGGTTCAAGAGTTATTATATGCATGAAGTTTAGGGGGTTTACTGTAAAACAGGTAATTCGCTGGATAAATAGCTAAAATCGCAGGTCTGGGAAAAAAACGTATGCGGGCTGAATCTGGGCAGACTGGGCGCTCACCATGGGCCAAGGCCCGGTACAGGAGGGAGAGGCAGGCCGAGGCGAGGAGGTGGGCCACCGGATCTGGGCCTGCTGGGACTTGGCGCAATCGGGGCGCGCGGTGGCCCACGCAGGCGAGCGCCCGACGACGCGTCGTCCTCCTTGTGCGCCCGCACGCGCAGGAGGCGGGGACGGCGGCGCTCGAAGTCAACGGCGGGGCAGCGGCGACTCCGGCAGGTGAGGGCGGCGGGGAGGACCGAGAGGGACGGATCCGGGCGGATCTCGCTGCGGCGGATCCATTTCCGGCGACGACGAAGCAGATCGGCGGCTCCACGGCCAAGCAACCTCTGCGAAGAACACTGGGAGAGAGAGAGAGGGAGAGATCTGAGAGAGAGAGAAACAAGGAAGGGAGAGAGAGGGCGGCGGGACCTGGGGTCCGGCGTGGTGGAGCTCGTGGCAGCTCCAGCGAGCAGCTGCGGCATGGACGCCGGCGGGGCCTGGTGCGGGAGCTCCTCCTTGGAGCTCGGGGACGGGGAAGCGGGAGGAGATGCGATCGGGCGGCGGCTGCGGGCCTCGGGCCCAGATCGGGGCCCGGGCGGGCCTGACGCGGGCTCGGGCGGCCACGGCGAAGAGGAGGGAGACAGGGGCGACGTGGAGGCCTGCGGGTGGCCAGGAGCGGCGGCGCAGGGGCTCAGGTGGCGGCGCGGCCAGTGGCTGATCGCCACGTGGCGGCCGGGGGGGGGGGCTTGGCCGGCGCGGAAAACGAGGCAGAGGAGGTGGGAGGCGGCTGGGAGATGATTGGGGCGCGGAATTTTAGGAGGAGGGTTAGGAAGCTGCCCAAAATGGCACGGGGGTCTATATATAGCAGGTTGCTAGGGTTTAGGGGGGTAGGAGGGGTTTTCGAGGCCTCCGATCGCGATCCGACGGATCCGATCGAGAGAGAGGGGTTAGGGGACCTAGGTGGACTGAGGAGAGGGGGTTTTCGGACTGTGCTAGAGTGGTTGGGCTGAGAGGAGAGGAGAGGAGAGAAGTGCAGCCCGGCAACTGTTTCCGGAGACCGAAAACGTCCGACGAAAGTACCGGCAACGGTACCGCTATATGTTTAACGGTTGAGCTATCAAACGGACTCCGAATGCGATGAAATTTGGCAGGCGGTCTGTCTACACTAAAATAAGGCCGCTCGACAAGTTTCACCCCATTCCGAGAACATTTCTCGGCCACTTATAAAATAATATTCGGACATGCCACGGGCGCGGTGCAAGTGTGGTTGGTCTCAGAACGGACAAGGGAGAGAACTCGGAGAACCCGGACGGATGCAAGTTTCGAAAATATGATGATGCAATGCGGATGATGGCATGGCAAGATGCGACACGCAAGCAAATGACATGGCAACAACGACGAATAACTGGAGGACACCTGGCGCATCAGATCCGGGGCGTTACACATTGACTCAGGAAGTCAACCTGGGCCCACCCAGTCAAGGTCAAAGGGGTCAAACCCCAACGGCGTTTAGCCGCCGGCGAGCCAGACGCGGCGGCGAGAGTGCCAAATGGCGTTCCGGCGACCAAACGAGCGGCGGAGGACATCTACAGCTAGCTGAGGGCAATCCGCGGCGTTCGGTGGCAGTGGTTTGCCTCGGGGTGGCCGGAAACGTCGCCGGCGACGGTTTTGGCGGTCGCCGGAGTCGGGCGTCGAACGATTCGACGATACGGGGCACAGCGAGGTGCGTGCGGTAGTGCGTTGGCCTCCTGGGGTTGCGGTGAGGCCATTGGACACGGTGGGGTGGTCATTGGTTAGCCGGAGACACGTCGGCGACGAGCTCCGCGGCGGTGCGTGCGGGTGAGCATCGTGCAGTCGCTGTGGTGCACGAGACGCAGAACGGAGGGGATGGGGAGGTAGCTGAGCTCACAGCGGTCTCGGGGAAGCGAACGTCGCGGTCGGGGACGAGCTGGTGCGGCGGTGAGGTCGAAGGGGATCTCCGGCGGCCGAAGGTTGAAGAAGAGCTCGGGGAAGCGTTGTAGAGCGAGCGAGCGCTCGGGGCTCGGCTAGCTCGAAGAAGAGGAGGGCGGCGGAGCTTCTGGACAGGTCGGAGCGGCGCAAGGACGACGGAGAGCGCGACTACGGCGACGGTGCAGCTGCGGTGGCGTCGGCCATGGCGTGGAAGTGCGAGGGAGAGAGGCAGAGGGGCGAAAGGCGTGTCCAGGGGGGTCGGGGCATGACGTGGAGCTCACCCAGGTGGCCGGGCGGCGAGGGAGGTGAAGCAGGGAGGCAGGGCGCTGCGTGGCGAGCTCCTGCTCCGGCGTCGAGCACCTGCCTGCCTGGCTGGCGAGGCGAAGCAGCTCGCTGGCGCGGTTGGTGGGCTGGGCCGGCCAGGTGGGCCGCCAGGTAAGGTAGTTTGTATTTTTTTGTTTTTTTTTCCTTTTCTATTTCTTCTGCAACTTTGTGGAGTTATTTAAATTACCTAGACCACTCCAAAAATCACCAAACTGCACCTGGCCCCTAGTTGGAATATTTCCAACATGAAACATTTTGGTTTGGGAGTTTTTGAGTATTTGTAATATTTGATATAATTTTATATGCTCAAACTCAAATACTTATGAATTAAGTCAGAAACCTTAGGATGACCTAGAAAATTGTGCACCACTTTTGTCAAAGGTTTAAACCCAAAACAAAGGGGGTGAACATTTCAGAAGGGCATTTCAGGTTCATTGAAAATAATTTTAGTAAACCCTAGTTATTTCCAGGGGGGGGGAGTGTGTGTTGGGGGTTCTGGCATTTCCCATTTCAGAATTAATAGAATTTAAACATGATGCACACTCTAATGCATGGCCTAGCTAGGGATGTGACAACTCACCCCCACTCAAAAGAATCTCGTCCCGAGATTTAGGTTCCTCCGGAAAGAAGGCGGGGTACTCAAGTCGAAGACGATCCTCCCTTTCCCAGGTAGCCTCTTGCTCGGAATGGTGTGACCATTGAACCTTGAGAAACTTGATATTGTGGCGTCGAGTGGTACGCTCGGCTTGATCAAGGATACGAACGGGGTATTCTCGATAAGTGAGGTTGTCTTGGAGATCAAGCGTTTCGTGGTCTACTCCACGGATAGGATCCGCGAAGCAACGCCTGAGTTAAGAAACGTGGAAGACATCATGAACTCTGGAGAGATGCGGAGGTAGTTCCAATTGGTAGGCAACTTCTCCTCGTTTGGCAAGAATGCGAAAAGGTCCAATGTAACGAGGAGCCAATTTGCCTTTGATGCCGAATCGATGGGTTCCCTTTAAAGGTGTAACCCGAAGGTAAGCCATCTCACCGACTTCATAAGCCATAGGCTTATGCTTGCGGTCATACTGACTCTTTTGACGGGATTGAGCGGTTTTCAACTTCTCACGAATAATGCGAACCTGCTCTTCTGCATCCTGGATCATGTCCGGGCCGAAGAGTTGTCTCTCGCCGGTTTCTGACCAGTTAAGAGGCGTCCGACATTTTCGTCCATAAAGAACTTCGAAAGGAGCTTTGCCCAAGCTAGCCTGATAACTATTGTTATAAGCGAACTCGGCGAATGGAAGGCACTTCTCCCAATTCATACCGAAAGAGATAACAGAAGCTCGGAGCATATCCTCCAGAATTTGATTGACTCGTTCTACTTGACCACTGGACTGAGGATGGAAGGCGGTGCTAAAGGAGAGACGAGTTCCCATAGCATTTTGGAAACTTTCCCAAAATCGAGAGGTGAAAAGACTTCCACGGTCTGAATTAATTTCCAATGGAACACCATGGAGAGATACTATTCGAGAGATATACAAATCAGCTAGCTGGCTAGCGGTTATACTCTCGCGAACGGGTAAAAAGTGGGCTACTTTGGAAAGACGATCGACAACAACGAAGATAGCATTATTCCCTCTTTTGGTTCTGGGAAATCCGGTAATGAAATCCATACCGATTTTATCCCATTTCCATTCAGGAATCTCCAATGGTTGAAGGGTGCCAGCAGGCCGTTGGTGCTCTGCTTTAACGCGACGGCAGACGTCGCAATTAGCAATGTATTGAGCGATTTCTCTCTTCATCCTAGTCCACCAAAACCTTTGGCGTAGGTCTTGATACATTTTAGTACTACCGGGATGAATGGTGAGAGGGGATTCATGAGCTTCCTTAAGGATCAATCGTCTCAAGTTGCGTACCTTGGGAACCACTAGACGGTTTCCAAAGAACACAACACCTTGATCATCAATGGAGAAACAATCTGCAACTCCCTTCTTGATGTTTCTCTTGATACGGGAAATTCCCGGATCCACCTTTTGTGCCTTGATGATCTGATCCGTAAGGTTAGGTTTCGCCACCAGGGTGGAAAGGAATCCTCGAGGAACAATGTGAAGGTTAAGCTTATGAAATTCCTCGTGGAGAAGTGGTTGACCTTGTTGTAACATCAAGTTGTTACAATAAGATTTACGACTTAGTGCATCAGCCATGACATTGGCTTTGCCTGGGGTGTAAGTTATTCCTAAGTCGTAATCCGAGATCAACTCGACCCAACGTCTTTGCCTGAGATTCAAATCCGGTTGGGTGAAGATATATTTCAAACTTTGGTGATCAGTGTAGATTTCGCAACGATTACCCAGAAGGTAATGTCGCCAGGTTTTGAGTGCATGGACTACTGCTGCAAGCTCTAGATCATGTGTGGGATAATTATCCTCATGTGGACGCAACTGTCGAGATGCGTAGGCAATCACATGACGATCTTGCATGAGTATGCAACCTAGTCCTTGTCGCGAGGCGTCGCAATAGATAACAAAGTCCTTAGAGAAATCTGGTGGTACCAGTACGAGAGCAGATGTCAGGCGTCTTTTCAGTTCCCGAAAGCTGAACTCGCACTGTGGGGTCCACTCGAACTTTTTATCTTTCTTGAGGAGTTCAGTTAGAGGCTTAGCAACCTTGGAGAAATTCTCGACGAAGCGGCGGCAATAGCTCGCTAAACCAAGAAAACTCCGAACTTGCTTGACCGTTTCAGGTGGAGTCCAGTCAAGGACAGCTTGAACTCGCTCGGGATTGACAGCAATGCCCTTGCCAGAGATTACATGGCCCAGATAGGTCACTTCTGGCAACCAGAATTCGCACTTGGAGAATTTGGCATAAAGGCGATGCTCTCGAAGTTTCATCAATACTAGCCTTAGATGTTCGGCATGTTCCTCCTCATTCCTGGAGTAGATGAGTATGTCATCGAGGTAAACCACGACGAATTTATCCAAATACTCCATGAAGATCGAGTTCATTAACCGGGAGAAGGTGGCTGGAGCATTGGTTAAACCGAAGGACATGACGGTGTACTCGTATTGGCCGTAACGAGTAACGAAGGCCGTTTTGGGAATGTCCCCGTTCTTGATTTTGATTTGGTGGTAGCCCAATCTCAAATCCATCTTGGAAAAGACTGAGGATCCAGCGAGCTGGTCATACAGATCGTTGATCCTGGGGAGCGGATACTTGTTCTTGATAGTGACCAAATTGACAGGTCGATAATCCACAACCATCCGATCCGTTCCATCCTTCTTCTTGACGAAGAGGACGGGGCAAGCCCATAGGGATGAACTAGGACGGATGAAACCCTTTTGCAAGGACTCATCGAGTTGTTTCTTAAGCTCAGCTAGTTCTAGGGGTGCCATCTTATAAGGTCTTCTAGAGATTGGGACGGTTCCTGGAACAAGGTCTATCACGAACTCGACATCTCTGTCAGGTGGAACACCTGGCAATTCCTCTGGAAAGACATCCGGGAAGTCACGGACTACCGGAATATCTTCGAGGTCTGGAAGGGGATTGGCATTTAGAGAGTAGAGCTGACGCTCCGATACTCGGGTCAAAACATTGACTGTCTTGCCCGATGGATGGGTAAGTTGGACAGTTCTAGTTGAGCAATCAATCTTGGCGTAATGGGCTGACATCCAGTCCATACCCAAGATGATGTTTATGTCCGAAGACTTGAGAGCTATTAGTGACGCGAGAAAAACCAATCTGTCGACAAGAATTTCATTTCCATGGCTGATCCTAGAGGTTTGCCATCTAGAACCGGGAGTTTGAATTTCCATGGAGGTGGGCATGTCACAAAAGGTAGTATTGTGCAATCGAGCATAGCTCTCAGAAATAAATGAATGAGATGCTCCAGTATCAAAGAGAACAGTTGCCGGATGGCAATTAACAAGGAGCGTACCGAGAACGACGTTGGGGTCCTCTTGAGTCTCTTCAGCTGAAACGTAGTTGACATGGCCACGAGCAGTGGTGGCTGGCTTGGCGACAAGCACCTTCGCTATTGACTTACCACGGCCAACAGACTTTCCGAACTGGCTGGGGTTGTTCTGGGGACACTCACGGATGTAGTGGCCCGGCTCACCACACTTGAAGCAAGTTATCGAAGTGGGGCGTGGAGCAGCATTGGCAGGGGAACCACCAAAAGTCTTGGGCGGCACAAACTGCTGGTTGGGGCGAGGCGCCACAAAGGATGGCCTCGGAGTATACCTGGGTGGCATAGCAGAATTTGGGATCCAGACCCGGCGCTTCTGAGATCCAGAGCCGGATGAAGAACCACAGTCACGGGAGTGTTTGCGTGAAGCTTCAAAATCATTCTGCCCTGTCTCGGCACTGATGGCCTTATTGACTAGCTTCGGAAAGGAAGTGCATTCATGCAGACGAAGGTCACGGCAGAGTTCAGGGCTAAGTCCCTTGCGGAACCTTGCCTGCTTCTTGGCATCGGTGGATACCTCTTCGGGAGCATAGCGTGCAAGCTTCCCAAACTCGCGACTGTATGCATCCACAGTCAGCTTCCCCTGGGTGAAGTTACAAAACTCCTCCCTCTTGCGATCCATGAGGCCTTCCGGGATATGATGCTCACGAAAAGCGGCACTGAAATCAGCCCAAGTAGTGAGTTGGCCGACCGGACGCATAGCTTCATAATTCTCCCACCAAAGGCTGGCAGGGCCTTCAAGGTGATAGGCAGCAAAGGTGACTTTATCATCTTCAGCCACGTTGGCAGAACGTAGCTTGTGGGCGATGCTGTGGAGCCAGTCATCCGCATCGAGAGGCTCGATGGAATGATTGAACTTTGGCGGGTACAGCTTGACAAAGTCATTGATGGACACCGAATTGATCCTCTGCTGGCGTGCAGTGTTCTGCTCAATCCGCTCTAACAAGCGGTTGGTGTCGCGCCTGTTGCGCTCTGCCTCCAGCATCACTTCGGCCAGAGAAGGTGGTTGAGGCAGACTTTCCTCTCTAGGTGCACTAGCTTCTCCCTGCTCCGGAGCAGCAGGGTTGCTGCGGGTGTTGACCATCCTAGGAAAAACAAAACAATGATTTAAATCAGGATGGCAAAATCTGGCCAAGGAAGTGCGGAATGTAATGGGTAACAAGGAATGCAGAGATGATCATCCGTGTGACATGGTAATATAGAAACTGCCATATATATACCAACGGTCATACACATCATACATAGTTTAGTACAAGCTCAAGCTGAGGTACAACTAAGACGAAAGACGTTACATCTCATCGGAGGCATTCCAAGCTCCTATACATTATTTTTCTACACCTCCGGAATTGATACACACTAAGTTATATTCCACAATCACGCAGGACGGTGGACATACAACTATTACAATACCAGCGAGACTGCTACTAGCTCAGACGGCTCCGTAGAAGTCCTCATAGAAATCACCACCCAGACCTGGAAGCGGAACATGGTCATCTGGGAACAGACGGTCCTGCGGTGCTTGTGGACCATAGGGACTTGGGTGCGGCCTCGGTCCAACAGATGGCGGCAGAAGAGGCCCACGAGGAGGGGTGATGCCTCCCACCTCACGCCATTCCATGAAGTCTGGCAGACCAGCCCGCACAGGGTACAAGTCTCTCGTATCCATGTATCCGGCTTGCACAGCAGGTGCAAACCTCGTCAAGGTGGCCCAATGATCAGCACGAGCATTAAAGAGCTCCATACGCAAGGCCCGGTTTTCACGGTCCTTATCTTCCAACATCTCAGTAGTGGTGCAAAGGAGTGAGTCCTCATGGGATGCATCACTGTACATGCCCTGAAGGTAACCATGCGCCCCAGGGAGGGATGCTGGCATGTAGCGAAATTCAGTGTTGCTCAACAAGGCAGTTCTAGCTCGCATAATGGTCATCATCGAGTAGGCTGCATCTTGAACGGACATCCCAATAGTGATCGCAAGTCCATAAGAACAGTGGAGTGGTTCCGTGGCTCCGGGATAAGATGGATATATCCTGACCGTGCACAGATATTGGCTCTGGTTAAAATCTCTAAACTGCTCTTCGACGGTGTATTCAGGGTACCATCGGTAACCTGCCTCAACCATCACTCGAACCAACATGGCGGTATGACCACATACACCGATGCAACGGGTCAGACGAACCACTTGGTTTTGGGGACGGGTAGCCATCTGAAAGCACAAAATAGTGCAAAGGCATTAGAATTTCTGGATGAAATTGGACAGCATAACGGCTGTAAATGCTCAGAAAAAGAATTGAGACATCCACAACAGTTTGTGAAACCACTCAACAACAACATATCAAGGTTCTGGTTCAATTGGCAACATACTAACTTTAGTAGAACTGAACTGGGTTGTATCCAACAATCCTATAAGTTACTACGGATTTAGTAACACGTGAACCTGATAGAGAGAAGAGAGCCTAGTCCTTAACCCACGTAGAATGAGAAGAGAATGACTCAGAATAGAGGGCATAAGGTAAAGGAGTAAAAGAGCCTTACGTTCCCTCCCACAATCAATTCCCCTACATATAACTAAAGCATTTCTAGACTCGACATCGACCAGTTTGGCTTAGCGAACCTACAGGCAGTCCGGCTCTGATGCCAACGCTGTCAGGACCCCGATCCTAAGCCACATCGATCCAGCGTGTAACACATCATATCACTTTGCGGCCTCACGCACGGTACTCCCACGGGTGCCACCTTACCTGGCCCGGGACCGTTTGCGCCTTTTGGCTCACGTATATGATAGTGTCGCTAGCATCCATATGACAGAGAACCCTGTCCTCATAGGCTAGCGCCGCCTTGGGTTCACGACTAGCCATGTCGGCCCGGGTTCTCTGTCATATGGATGCTAGCGACACTATCATATACGTGAGCCAAAAGGCGCAAACGGTCCCGGGCCAGGTAAGGTGGCACCCGTGGGAGTACCGTGCGTGAGGCCGCAAAGTGATATGATGTGTTACACGCTGGATCGATGTGGCTTAGGATCGGGGTCCTGACAGTCGTGGCAAGGAAAGCAATACCGGCAATGGAGACAATAACACTCTGGAGAACGCCGAAGACCCAGATGCCCCCGTCGAACCAACACCCGAACATGATGATAGGGAGGAGGGGCAGGGTAACCCTGACGAGCCAGTCTAAAGCGAGGACTCGGAAGACCGCAATTACATGCCACCCTCTGAAGACGACATAAGCCCCGGTGAAGAAAATTTCATCGTGCCAGAGGAGCCCCTCGAGCAAGAACGCTTTAGGCAACAACTCATCGCAACCTCGAGGAGCCTGAAAAGGAAGCAGCAACGGCTTCAAGCCGAACGGGATACGCTCAAAGATAGGTGGACTAATGTCCTGGCAGCCGAGGAATACGGCCTCGAGCGCCCAACCAAAAGTTACCCGAAGCGTAAACTGCTACCTCAATTCGACGACGAGGCACTTGAGCCCGTACCATTAGCGCGTAACGCGGCTGACCGACCACCACGTGGCCGGGACAAAATGACAACTCAAGCCGAACACCAGCCCATACTACCTCACCGTAAAGGTAGAGACACAATAGCTCGGGGATATACATATGACCCGCGGCAGGACCTGGAAATTAGAGAAGGTCAGACGTGCCCCGGCGCGCGACGACGGATATCTAGCCGGACATGACAAGCATAACCACGTCCGGGCCGAAAATCGCAGACGAACTCCATCCGAGCTACGTCGTGACTTGGCCCGATATAGAGGCGCCGCACACCCCCTTTGCTTCACTGATGAAGTAATGGAGCATGAATTCCCAGAAGGGTTTAAACCCGTGAATATCGAATCATATGATGAAACAACAGATCTCGGTATGGATTGAGGACTTTCTTCTCCATATTCATATGGCCCACGATGATGATCTTCATGCCATCAAATACCTCCCACTAAAACTCAAGGGACCAACTCGGCACTGGTTAAACAGCCTGCCAGAAAACTCTATTGGCAGCTGGGAGGACTTGGAAGATGCCTTCTGCGACAACCTCCAAGGTACATATGTCCGACCTCCGGATGCCGATGACTTAAGTCACATAGTTCAACAGCCCAGAGAGTCAGCCGGGAAATTCTGGACTAGGTTCCTAACTAAAAAGAACCAGATCATCGACTGTCCGGATGTCGAAGCCCTAGCGGCCTTTAAGCATAGCATCCACGACGAATGGCTCGCCCGACACCTTGGCCAAGAAAACACGAAGTCCATGGCAGCCCTCACAGCACTTATGACCCGCTTTTGCGCGGGCGAAGATAGCTGGCTAGCCCGCAGCAATAATAATGCAAGCGAACCTGGCACCTCTGAAGCCAGAAATAGCAACGGCAAGCCCCGACGCAACAGGCACAACCGTTGAAGCAACGGTGACAATACCGATGACACGGCGGTCAACGCCGGATTCAGTGGCTCCAAGTCCGGCCAGCGGAAGAAGCCATTTAAAAGAAACAATCCGGGCTCATCCAGCTTGGACCGCATACTCGATCGTCCATGTCAGATCCATGGCACCCCCGATAAACCAGCCAATCGTACCAACAGAATCAGTTGGGTCTTTAAACAGGCTGGCAAGTTAAATACCAAGAACAAGGAGAAGCGATCGCAAAGTGAGGACGAGGAGGAGGAGCCCCGTCCACCGAACACAGGGGGACAGAAGAAGTTTCCCCCTGTCGGTGTCAAAACCGGCGGATCTCGAGTAGGGGGTCCCGAACTGTGCGTCTAGGCGGATGGTAACAGGAGACAAGGGACACGATGTTTTTACCCAGGTTCGGGCCCTCTCGATGGAGGTAAAACCCTACTCCTGCTTGATTAATATTGATGATATGGGTAGTACAAGAGTAGATCTACCACGAGATCAGAGAGGCTAAACCCTAGAAGCTAGCCTATGTTATGATTGTTGTTCGTCCTACGGACTAAAACCCTCCGATTTATATAGACACCGGAGAGGGCTAGGGTTACACAGAGTCGGTTACAATGGGAGGAGATCTACATATCGGTATCGCCAAGCTTGCCTTCCATGCCAAGGAAAGTCCCATCCGGACACGGGACGAAGTCTTCAATCTTGTATCTTCATAGTCCAAGAGTCCGACCAAAGGTTATAGTCCGGCTATCCGGACACCCCCTAATCCAGGACTCCCTCAGTAGCCCCTGAACCAGGCTTCAATGACGACGAGTCTGGCGCGCAAGTTGTCTTCGGCATTGCAAGGCTGGTTCCTCCTCCGAATACTTCATAGAAGATTTTGAACACAAAGACAATGTCCGGCTCTGCAAAACAAGTTCCACATACCACCGTAGAGAGAATAATATTTACACAAATCTAATCTGCTGATGCATTCCGCGGCGTGATACACCACGGCCAAGCCTTTATTCGAATCGTTTTTACTGTCCCACCTCAGCGCGTTTTGCGAGGCGGTTTCCTTGGCACGTCTTGTCGAAGCAGAGATCGTGTCCCCTTTATTTATGGGATTCTCATTAACACGGACGTGGGTAACCCAGTCGTGCTCGCTGGTACGTCTCCTCGATCAAAGGCGAGTTCCAAACGGTCACGGGGAGGGCTCTGGTATTCAACCTGTTTATAAAGAGACCAAGGCTCGACTCTTTTCAATCTCAATCGAATTCGCCTCTTGCCTCGAGTTCCAACACCCAAAGCTTCAGATTCAGGCGCTTCGGACCTTTGGTGATGTTCGGCTCCGACCTTCGAGGCCAATGGATGCCTTCCTCCGTCACGGAGGAAGACGTGCTAAAGCTGAGAGAGGCCAGGTTCTTGACCGGCGAAATCTCGCATAGGCTGCTTGCTCTAGAGCAGGTCATTCCCACTCCCAAGCCTGGTGAGAGCGTGGTGTTTGTGTCTCACTTCCTTCGGGGGCTAGGCTTCCCGACGGACCCCTTCGTGAGGGGGCTCATGTTTTATTATGGGCTGGAATTTCACGACTTGACTCCGGAGTCCATCCTCCACATCTCATCGTTGATTGTCGTGTGCGAAGCCTTCCTACGCATTACTCCTCACTTCGGACTGTGGCTTAAGACCTTCAAAGTAGAGCCGAAGATGATCGTGAAGGAAATATGCCCTAGAGGCAATACTAAAGTTATTATTTATTTCCTTATATCATGATAAATGTTTATTATTCATGCTAGAATTGTATTAACCGGAAACATAATACATGTGTGAATACATAAACAAACAGTATGTCACTAGTATGCCTCTACTTGACTAGCTCGTTGATCAAAGATGGTTAAGTTTCCTAGCCATAGACATGAGTTGTCATTTGATTAATGGGATCACATCATTAGGAGAATGATGTGATTGACTTGACCCATTCAATTAGCTTAGCACTCGATCGTTTAGTATGTTGCTATTGCTTTCTTCATGACTTATACATGTTCCTATGACTATGAGATTATGCAACTCCCGTTTGCCGGAGGAACACTTTGTGTGCTACCAAACGTCACAACGTAACTGGGTGATTATAAAGGAGCTCTACAGGTGTCTCCAAAGGTACATGTTGGGTTGGCGTATTTCAAGATTAGGATTTGTCACTCCAATTGTCGGAGAGGTATCTCTGGGCCCTCTCGGTAATGCACATCACGTAAGCCTTGCAAGCATTGCAACTAATGAGTTAGTTGCGAGATGATGTATTAAAGAACGAGTAAAGAGACTTGCCGGTAACGAGATTAAACTAGGTATTGAGATACCGACGATCGAATCTCGGGCAAGTAACATACCGATGACAAAGGGAACAACGTATGTTGTTATGCGGTCTGACCGATAAAGATCTTCGTAGAATATGTAGGAGCCAATATGAGCATCCAGGTTCCGCTATTGGTTATTGACCGGAGATTTGTCTCGGTCATGTCTACATTGTTCTCGAACCGTAGGGTCCGCACGCTTAAGGTTTCGATGACAGTTATATTGTGAGTTTATGAGTTTTGATGTACCGAAGGAGTTCGGAGTCCCGGATGAGATCGGGGACATGATGAGGAGTCTCGAAATGGTCGAGACATAAAGATCGATATATTGGAAGCCTATATTTGGACATCGGAATCGTTCCGGGTGAAATCGGGATTTTACAGGAGTACCGGGGGGTTACTGGAACCCCCCGGGGGTTATTGGGCCTACATGGGCCATAAGGGAGAAGAGGAGGGCCGGCCAGGGCAGGCCACGCGCCCCCCTTTCCTCTTCCCCTTCCCCCTTACCTTCTCCAACAAGGCAAGAGGGGGGGAGTCCTACTCCCGGTGGGAGTAGGACTCCTCCAGGCGCACCCCAAGGGGGCCGGCCGCACCTCCCCCTCCCTCCTTTATTTACGGGGGCAGGGGGGCACCCTAGAACACACAAGTTGATCTTTGTGATCGTTCCTTAGCCGTGTGCGGTGCCCCCCTCCATGATATTACACCTCGGTCATATTGTAGCGGTGCTTAGGCGAAGCCCTACGACGGTTGAACATCAAGATCGTCACCACGCCGTCGTGCTGACGGAACTCCTCCCTGAAGCTTTGCTGGATCGAAGCCCGGGGAGCGTCATGGAGCTGAACGTGTGCCAAGAACTCGGAGGTGCCGGAGTAACGGTGCTTGGATCGGTTGGACCGGGAAGACGTACGACTACTTCCTCTACGTTGCGTTAACGCTTCTGCTTCGGTCTACGAGGGTACGTAGACAACACTCTCCCCTCTCGTTGCTATGCATCACCATGATCTTGCGTGTGGGTAGGATTTTTTTTGAAATTACTACGTTCCCCAACAGTGGCATCCGAGCCTAGGTTTTATGGTTTGATGTTTTATGCACGAGTAGAACACAAGTGAGTTGTGGGCGATATAAGTCATACTGCTTACCAGCATGTCATACTTTGGTTCGGCGGTATTGTTGGATGAAGCGGCCCGGACCGACATTACGCGTACGCTTACGTGAGACTGGTTCTACCGCCGTGCTTTGCACACAGGTGGCTGGCGGGTGTCAGTTTCTCCAACTTTAGTTGAACCAACTGTGGCTACGCCCGGTCCTTGCGAAGGTTAAAACAACACTAACTTGACAAGCTATCATTGTGGTTTTGATGCGTAGGTAAGATTGGTTCTTGCTAAGCCCGTAGCAGCCACGTAAAATTTGCAACAACAAAGTAGAGGACGTCTAACTTGTTTTTGCAGGGTATGTTGTGATGTGATATGGTCAAGACGTGATGAGATATAAGTTGTTGTATAATATGATCATGTTTTGTCGAGGTTATCGGCAACTGGCAGAAGCCTTATGGTTGTCTCTTTATTGCATAAGATGCAAGCGCCAAATAATTACTTTACTCTATCGCTATGCGATAGCAATAGTTGCAAGAGCAATAGTTGGCGAGACAACCATGTAACGACACATTGATATAGATCAAGATGATGGAGATCATGGTGTCATGCCGGTGATAATGGAGATCATGACGATGCTTTGGAGATGGAGATCAAAGGCGCAAGATGATCATGGCCATATCATGTCACATATTTTTGATTGCATGTGATGTTTATCTTTTATACATCTTATCTTGCTTTGATTGACGGTAGCATTTTAAGACGATCTCTCACTAATTGTCAAGAAGTGTTCTCCCTGAGTATGCACCGTTGCGAAAGTTCTTCGTGCTGAGACACCACGTGATGATCGGGTGTGATAGGCTCTACGTTCAAATACAACGGGTGCAAAATAGTTGCACACGCGGAATACTCAGGTTATACTTGACGAGCCAAGCATATACAGATATGGCCTCGTAACACAGAGACCGAAAGGTCGAGCGTGAATCATATAGTAGATATGATCAACATAGTGATGTTCACCATTGAAACTACTCCATCTCACGTGATGATCGGACATGGTTTAGTTGATATGGATCACGTGATCACTCAGAAGATTAGAGGGATGTCTATCTAAGTGGGAGTTCTTAAGTAATATGATTAATTGAACTTTGAATTTATCATGAACTTAGTCCTGGTAGTATTAGCATATCTATGTTGTAGATCAATAGCTCACGTTGTTGCTTTCATATGTTTATTTTGATATGTTCCTAGAGAAAATTATGTTGAAAGATGTTAGTAGCAATGATGCGGATTGGATCCGTGATCTGAGGTTTATCCTCATTGCTGCACAGAAGAATTATGTCCTTGATGCACCGCTAGGTGACAGACCTATTGCAGGAGCAGATGCAGACGTTATGAACGTTTGGCTAGCTCAATATGATGACTACTTGATAGTTTAAGTGCACCATGCTTAACAGCTTAGAATCGGGACTTCAAAGACGTTTTGAACATCATGGACCATATGAGATGTTCCAGGAGTCGAAGTTAATATTTCAAGTAAATACCCGGGTTGAGAGATATGAAGTCTCCAACAAGTTCTATAGCTAAAAGATGGAGGAGAATCGCTCAACTAGTGAGCATGTGCTCAGATTGTCTGGGTACTACAATCGCTTGAATCAAGTGGGAGTTAATCTTCCAGATAAAATAGTGATTGACATAATTCTCTAGTCACCATCACCAAGTTAGTAGAACTTCGTGATGAACTATAGTATGCAAGGGATGACGAAAACGACTCCCGAGCTTTTCATGATGATGAAATCGATGAAGGTAGAAATCAAGAAAGAGCATCAAGCGTTGATGGTTGACAAGATCACTAGTTTCAAGAAAAGGGCAAAGGGAAGAAGGGGAACTTCAAGAAGAACGGCAAGCAAGTTGCTGCTCAAGTGAAGAAGCCCAAGTCTGGTCCTAAGCCTGAGACTAAGTGCTTCTACTGCAAAGGGATTGGTCACTGGAAGCGGAACTACCCCAAGTATTTGGCGGATAAGAAGGATGGCAAAGTGAACAAAAGTATATTTGATATACAGATTATTGATGTGTATTTTACTGGTGTTCGTAGCAACCCCTCGGTATTTGATACTGGTTCAGTTGCTAAGAGTAGTAACTCGAAACGGGAGTTGCAGAATGAACAGAAACTAGTTAAGGGTGAAGTGACGATGTGTGTTGGAAATAGTCCCAAGATTGATATGATCATCATCGCACACTCCCTATACTTTCGGGATTAGTGTTAAACCTAAATAAGTGTTATTTGGTGTTTGCGTAGAGCATGAATATGATTTGATCATGTTTATTGTAATACGATTATTCATTTAAGTAAGAGAATAAATTGTTGTTCTGTTTACATGAATAAAACCTTATATGGTTACACACCCAATGAAAATGGTTCATTGGATCTCGATCGTAGTGACACATATTCATAATATTGAAACCAAAAGATGCAAAGTTAATAATGATAGTGCAACTCATTTGTGGCACTGCCGTTTAGGTCATATTGGTGTAAAGCGCATGAAGAAACTCCATGCTGATGGGATTTTGGAATCACTTGATTATGAATCACTTGATGCTTGCGAACCATGCCTTATGGGCAAGATGACTAAAAATCCGTTCTCCAGAACAATGGAGCGAGCAACTGACTTATTGGAAATAATATATACTGATGTATGCGGTCCGATGAGTGTTAGGCTCGCGGCGGGTATCGTTATTTTCTAAATTCACAGATGATTTGAGCATATATGGGTATATGTACTTGATGGAACATAAGTCTGAAACATTTGAAAAGTTCAAAGAATTTCAGAGTGAAGTGGAAAATCATCGTGACAAGAAAATAAAGTTTCTACGATCTGATCGCGGAGACGAATATTTGAGTTACGAGTTTGGTCTTCAATTAAAACAATGTGAAATAGTTTCACTACTCACGCCACCAGGAACACCACAGTGTAATGGTGTGTCCGAACATTGTAACCGTACTTTATTAGATATGGTGCAATCTATGATGTTTCTTACCGATTTACCACTATCGTTTTGGGGTTATGCATTAAAGATAGCTGCATTCACGTTAAAAAAGGGCACCATCTAAGTCCGTTGAGACGACACAATCTGAACTGTGGTTTGGCGAGAAACCAAAGTTGTCGTTTCTTAAAGTTTGGGGTTGCGATGCTTATGTGAAAAGTTTCATCCTGATAAGCTCAACCCAAATCGGAGAAGTGCGTCTTCATAGGATACCCAAAAGAAAATGTTGGGTACACCTTCTATCACAGATCCGAAGGCAAGACATTCATTGCTAAGAATGGATCCTTTCTAGAGAAGGAGTTTCTCTCGAAAGAAGTGAGTGGGAGGAAAGTAGAACTTGATGAGGTAACTGTACCTGCTCCCTTATTGGAAAGTACTTCATCACAGGAATCTGTTCCTGTGACTTCTACACCAATTAGTGAGGAAGATAATGATGATGATCATGAAACTTCAGAACAAGTTACTACTAAACTTCGTAGATCAACTAGAGTAAGATCCGCACCAGAGTGGTACGGTAATCTTGTTCTGGAAGTTATGTTACTAGACCATGACGAACCTACGAACTATGAGGAAGCGATGATGAGCCCAGATTCCGCAAAATGGCTTGAGGCCATGAAATCTGAGATGGGATCCATGTATGAGAACAAAGTGTGGACTTTGGTTGACTTGCCCGATGATCGGCAAGCCATAGAAAATAAATGGATCTTCAAGAGGAAGACGGACGCTGATAGTAGTATTACTATCTACAAAGCTAGACTTGTCGAAAAAAGTTTTTGACAAAGTTCAAGGTGTTGACTACGATGAGAGTTTCTCACTCGTATCTATGCTTAAGTCTGTCCAAATCATGTTAGCAATTGCCGCATTTTATGAAATCTGGCAAATGGATAACAAAACTGCAATCCTTAATGGATTTCTTAAAGGAGAGTTGTATATGATGCAACCAGAAGGTTTTGTCAATCCTAAAGGTGTTAACAAAATATGCAAGCTCCAGCGATCCATCAATGGACTGGTGCAAGCATCTCGGAGTTGGAATATACGCTTTGATAAGTTGATCAAAGCATATAGTTTTATACAGACTTGCGGTGAAGCCTGTATTTACAAGAAAGTGAGTGGGAGCACTACAACATTTCTGATAAGTATATGTGAATGACATATTGTTGATCGGAAATAATGTAGAACTATTCTGCAAAGCATAAAGGAGTGTTTGAAAGGAGTTTTTCAAAGAAAGACCTCGGTGAAGCTGCTTACATATTGAGCATCAAGATCTATAGAGATAGATCAAGACGCTTGATAGGTTTTTTCAATGAGTACATACCTTGACAAGATTTTGAAGTAGTTCAAAATGGAACAGTCAAAGAAAGAGTTCTTGCCTGTGTTACAAGGTGTAAAATTGAGTAAGACTCAAAGCCTGACCACGACAGAAGATAGAAGGAGAATGAAAGTCATTCCCTATGCCTTGGCCATAGGTTCTATAAAGTATGCCATGCTGTGTACCAGATCTATTGTATACCCTACACTGTGTTAAGCGAGGGAATACAATAGTGATCTAGGAGTAGATCAATGGACAGCGGTCAAAATTATCCTTAGTGGAATAAGGATATATTTCTCAATTATGGAGGTGACAAAAGGTTCGTCGTAAAGGGTTACGTCGATGCAAGTTTTGACACTGATCCAGATGACTCTAAGTCTCAATCTGGATACATATTGAAAGTGGGAGCAATTAGCTAGAGTAGCTCCATGCAGAGCATTGTTGACATAGAAATTTGCAAAATACATGCGGATCTGAATGTGGCAGACCCGTTGACTAAACTTCTCTCACAAGCAAAACATGATCACACATTAGTACTCTTTGGGTGTTAATCACATAGCGATGTGAACTAGATTACTGACTCTAGTAAACCCTTTGGGTGTTGATCACATATTGATGTGAACTGTGGGTGTTAATCACATGGTGATGTGAACTATTGCTGTTAAATCACATGGCGATGTGAACTAGATTATTGACTCTAGTGCAAGTGGGAGACTGAAGGAAATATGCCCTAGAGGCAATAATAAAGTTATTATTTATTTCCTTATATCATGATAAATGTTTATTATTCATGCTAGAATTGTATTAACCGGAAACATAATACATGTGTGAATACATAAACAAACAATACGTCACTAGTATGCCTCTACTTGACTAGCTCGTTGATCAAAGATGGTTAAGTTTCCTAGCCATAGACATGAGTTGTCATTTGATTAATGGGATCACATCATTAGGAGAATGATGTGATTGACTTGACCCATTCCGTTAGCTTAGCACTCGATCGTTTAGTATGTTGCTATTGCTTTCTTCATGACTTATACATGTTCCTATGACTATGAGATTATGCAACTCCTGTTTGCCGGAGGAACACTTTGTGTGCTACCAAACGTCACAACGTAAATGGGTGATTATAAAGGAGCTCTACAGGTGTCTTCAAAGGTACATGTTGGGTTGGTGTATTTCGAGATTAGGATTTGTCACTCCGATTGTCGGAGAGGTATCTCTGGGCCCTCTCGGTAATGCACATCACATAAGCCTTGCAAGCATTGCAACTAATGAGTTAGTTGCGAGATGATGTATTACAGAACGAGTAAAGAGACTTGCTGGTAATGAGATTAAACTAGGTATTGAGATACCGACGATCGAATCTCGGGCAAGTAACATACCGATGACAAAGGGAACAACGTATGTTGTTATGCGGTCTGACCGATAAAGATCTTCATAGAATATGTAGGAGCCAATATGGGCATCCAGGTTCCGCTATTGGTTATTGACCGGAGATGTGTCTCGGTCATGTCTACATTGTTCTCGAACCGTAGGGTCCGCACGCTTAAGGTTTCGATGACAGTTATATTATGAGTTTATGAGTTTTGATGTACCGAAGGAGTTCGGAGTCCTGGATGAGATCGGGGACATGACGAGGAGTCTCGAAATGGTCGAGACATAAAGATTGATATATTGGAAGCCTATATTTGGACATCGGAATTGTTCCGGGTGAAATCGGGATTTTACAGGAGTACCGAGGGGTTACCGGAACCCCCCCGGGGGTTATTGGGCCTACATGGGCCATAAGGGAGAAGAGGAGGGCCGGCCAGGGCAGGCCCACGCCCCCTCCCCCTAGTCCGAATAGGACAAGGAAGGGGGGGGAGCGCCCCCCTTTCCTCTTCCCCTTCCCCCTTTCCTTCTCCAACAAGGCAAGAGGAGGGGAGTCCTACTCCTGGTGGGAGTAGGACTCCTCCAGGCGCACCCCAAGGGGGCCGGCCGCACCTCCCCCTCCCTCCTTTATGTTGGAAATATGCCCTAGAGGCAATAATAAAAGCATTATTATTATATTTCGTTATTCATGATAATTGTCTTTATTCGTGCTATAATTGTGTTATCCGGAAATCGTAATACATGTGTGAATAACAGACAACAACATGTCCCTAGTAAGCCTCTAGTTGACTAGCTCGTTGATCGATAGATAGTCATGGTTTCCTGACTATGGGCATTGGATGTCAATGATAACGAGATCACATCATTAGGAGAATGATGTGATGGACGAGACCCAATCCTAAACATAGCATAAGATCGCATAGTTCGTTTGCTAGAGTTTTCCAATGTCAAGTATCCTTTCCTTAGACCATGAGATCGTGTAACTCCCGGACACCGTAGGAGTGCTTTGGGTGTACCAAACGTCACAACGTAACTGGGTGACTATAAAGGTATACTACGGGTATCTCCGAAAGTGTCTGTTGGGTTGACACGGATCGAGACTGGGATTTGTCACTCCGCTTGACGGAGAGGTATCACCGGGCCCACTCAGTAATGCATCATCATAATGAGTTCAGTGTGACCAAAGTGTTTGATCACGGGATCATGCATTACAGTACGAGTAAAGTGACTTGCCGGTAATGAGATTGAACGAGGTATTGGGATACCGACGATCGAATCTCGGGCAAGTAAAATACCGATTGACAAAGGGAATCGTATACGGGATTAATTGAATCCTCGATATCGTGGTTCATCCGATGACATCATCGAGGAGCATGTGGGAGCCAACATGGGTATCCAGATCCCGCTGTTGGTTATTGCCCGAGAGTTGTCTTGGTCATGTCTGCATGTCTCCCGAACCCGTAGGGTCTACACACTTAAGGTTCGGTGACGCTAGGGTTATTAGGAAGACTTGTATGTGATTACCGAATGTTGTTCGGAGTCCCGGATGAGATCCCGGACGTCACGAGGAGTTCAGGAATGGTCCGGAGGTAAAGATTTATATATGGGAAGTTGTCATACGGACACCGCAAAGGTTCGGGGGCATATCGGTATTGTACCGGGGCCACCGGATGGGTTCCAGGGGTCCACCGGGAGGGGCCACCTCTCCCGGAGGGGCTTATGGGCTGTATGAGGAAGGGAACCAGCCCAAAGTGGGCTGGTGCGCCTCCCCCCCAAGGGCCCATGCGCCTAGGGTTGGGGGAAACCCTGAGGGGGGCGCCCCCCTTGCTTGGGGGGCAAGCCTGCTCCCCTAGGCCGCCGCCCCCCTCTAGATCCCATCTAGAGGGGCCGGCCCCCCTTGCCCCTTCCCCTATAAATAGTGGGGGTGAGGGGAGGGCAGCGAGACCATCCAAGGCGCAACCCCTCCCCTCCCCAACACCTCTCCTCCTCCGTCACGTGCTTAGCGAAGCTCTGCCGGAGTACTCCTTCTCCACCACCACCACGCCGTCGTGCTGCTGTTGGAGACTTCTTCCTCAACCTCTCCTTCCCTTGCTGGATCAAGAAGGAGGAGACGTCGATCGTCCCGTACGTGTGTTGAACGCGGAGGTGCTGTCCGTTCGGCACTTGGTCATCGGTGATCTGAATCACGGCGAGTACGACTACGTCATCACCGTTCCCTGAACGCTTCCGTGCGCGATCTACAAAGTGGTATGTAGATGCAATATCTCTCCCATGACTCGTTGCTTAGATGAACTCATAGATGGATCTTGGTGAAACCGTAGGAAAAATTTTAATTTTCTACAACGTTCCCCAAAAGTGGCATCATGAGCTAGGTCTATGCGTAGTTCTCTATTGCACGAGTAGAACACAATTTGTTGTGGGCGTAGATGTTGTCAACTTTCTTGCCGCTACTAGTCTTATCTTGCTTCAGCGGTATTGTGGGATGAAGCGGCCCGGACCAACCTTACATGTACGCTTACGTGAGACCGGTTCCACCGACTAACATGCACTAGTTGCATAAGGTGGCTGGCAGGTGTCTGTCTCTCCCACTTTAGTTGGAGCGGATTCGATGAAAAGGGTCCTTATGAAGGGTAAATAGAAGTTGACAAATCACGTTGTGGCTTTCACGTAGGTAAGAAAACGTTCTTGCTAGAACCCTAATTCAGCCACGTAAAACTTGCAACAACAATTAGAGGACGTCTAGCTTGTTTTTGCAGCAAGTGCTTTGTGATATGATATGGCCAAAGTTGTGATGAATGATGAATGATCTATATGTGATGTATGAGACGTTCATGCTATTGTAATAGGAATCACAACTTGCATGTCAATGAGTATGACAACCGGCAGGAGCCATAGGAGTTGTCTTTATTTTTGTATGACCTGCGTGTCATTGAGAAACGCCATGTAAATTACTTTACTTTATTGCTAAACGCGTTAGCCATAGTAGTAGAAGTAATAGTTGGCGAGCAACTTCATGGAGACACGATGATGGAGATCATGATGAGGGAGATCATGGTGTCAAGCCGGTGACAAAATGATCATGGAGCCCCAAGATGGAGATCAAAGGAGCTATGTGATATTGGCCATATCATGTCACGTTTATGATTTGATTGCATGTGATGTTTATCATGTTTTGCATCTTGTTTACTTAGAACGACGGTAGTAAATAAGATGATCCCTCATAATAATTTCAAGAAGTGTTCCCCCTAACCGTGCACCGTTGCGACAGTTCGTTGTTTCGAAGCACCACGTGATGATCGGGTGTGATAGATTCTAACATTCACATACAACGGGTGTAAGACAGATTTACACATGCAAACACTTAGGTTGACTTGACGAGCCTAGCATGTACAGACATGGCCTCGGAACACAGAAGACCGAAAGGTCGAGCATGAGTCGTATAGAAGATACGATCAACATGAAGATGTTCACCGATGTTGACTAGTCCGTCTCACGTGATGATCGGACACGACCTAGTTGACTCGGATCATGTAATACTTAGATGACTAGAAGAGGGATGTCTATCTAAGTGGGAGTTCATTAAATAATTTGATTAGATGAACTTTATTATCATGAACTTAGTCTAAAATATTTACAAGATGTCTTGTAGATCAAATGGCCAACGTAGTCCTCAACTTCAACGCGTTCCTAGAGAAAACCAAGCTGAAAGACGATGGCAGCAACTATACGGACTGGGTCCGGAACCTGAGGATCATCCTCATAGCTGCCAAGAAAGATTATGTCCTACGAGCACCGCTGGGTGACGCACCTGTTCTCCCTGCAGAACAAGACGTTATGAACGCTTGGCAGTCATGTTCCGATGATTACTCCCTCGTTCAGTGCGGCATGCTTTACAGCTTAGAGCCGGGGCTCCAAAAGCGTTTTGAGAGACATGGAGCATATGAGATGTTCGAAGAGCTGAAAATGGTTTTCCAAGCTCATGCCCGGGAGATATGAAGTCTCCGACAAATTCTTTAGTTGTAAGATGGAGGAAAATAGCTCTGTCAGTGAACACATACTCAAGATGTCTGGGTTGCACAACCGCTTGACTCAACTGGAAGTTAATCTCCCGGATGAAGCGGTCATTGACAGAATCCTCCAGTCGCTTCCACCTAGCTACAAGAGCTTTGTGACGAACTACAACATGCAGGGGATGGTAAAGACCATTCCTGAGGTATATGCTATGCTGAAATCAGCAGAGGTAGAAATCAAGAAGGAACATCAAGTGTTGATGGTGAATAAAACCACTAAGTTCAAGAAGGGCAAGGGTAAGAAGAACTTCAAGAAGGACGACAAGGAAGTTGCCGCGCCCGGTAAGCAAGTTGCCGGCAAGAAGCCAAAGAATGGACCCAAGCCCGAGACTGAGTGTTTTTATTGCAAGGGAAGTGGTCACTGGAAGCGGAACTGCCCCAAATACTTAGCGGACAAGAAGGCCGGCAAAACAAAAGGTATATGTGATATACATGTAATTGATGTGTACCTTACCAGTACTCGTAGTAGCTCTTGGGTATTTGATACCGGTGCAGTTGCTCACATTTGTAACTCAAAGCAGGAGCTGCGGAATAAACGGAGACTGGCGAAGGACGAGGTGACGATGCGCGTCGGGAATGGTTCCAAGGTCGATGTGATCGCCGTCGGCACGCTACCTCTACATTTACCTACGGGATTAGTTTTAAACCTCAATAATTGTTATTTAGTGCCAAGTTTGAGCATGAACATTGTGTCTGGATCTCGTTTAATTCGACATGGCTACTCATTTAAATCCGAGAATAATGGTTGTTCTATTTATATGAGAGATATGTTTTATGGTCATGCTCCGATGGTTAATGGTTTATTCTTAATGAATCTCGTATGTGATGATACACATATTCATAGTGTGAATACCAAAAGAGTTAAAGTTGATAACAATAGTCCCACTTATTTGTGGCACTGCCGCCTTGGTCACATAGGTGTCAAACGCATGAAGAAGCTCCATGCAGATGGACTTTTAGAGTCTCTTGATTATGAATCATTTGACACGTGCGAACCATGCCTCATGGGTAAAATGACCAAGACTCCGTTCTCAGGAACAATGGAGCGAGCAACCAACTTATTGGAAATCATACATACCGATGTGTGCGGTCCAATGAGTGTTGAGGCTCGCGGTGGCTATCGTTATGTTCTCACCCTCACTGATGACTTGAGTAGATATGGGTATATCTACTTAATGAAACACAAGTCTGAAACCTTTGAAAAGTTCAAGGAATTTCAGAGTGAGGTTGAAAATCAACGTGATAGAAAGATCAAGTTTCTACGATCAGATCATGGAGGAGAATACCTGAGTCACGAATTTGGCACACACTTAAGAAAATGTGGAATAGTTTCACAACTCACGCCGCCTGGAACACCTCAGCGTAATGGTGTGTCCGAACGTCGTAATCGCACTCTATTAGATATGGTACGATCTATGATGTCTCTTACCGATTTACCGCTATCTTTTTGGGGCTATGCTTTAGAGACTGCCGCATTCACTTTAAATAGGGCTCCGTCGAAATCGTTTGAGACGACACCGTATGAATTATGGTTTGGGAAGAAGCCTAAGCTGTCGTTTCTAAAAGTTTGGGGATGCGATGCTTATGTGAAGAAACTTCAACCTGAAAAGCTCGAACCCAAGTCGGAAAAATGCGTCTTCATAGGATACCCTAAAGAAACTATTGGGTATACCTTCTACCTCAGATCCGAAGGCAAGATCTTTGTTGCCAAGAATGGATCCTTTCTAGAGAAGGAGTTTCTCTCGAAAGAAGTAAGTGGGAGGAAAGTAGAACTTGATGAAGTGTTACCTCTTGAACCGGAAAATGGCGAAACTCAAGAAAACGTTCCTGAGGTGCCTGCACCGACTAGAGAGGAAATTAATGATAATGATCAAGATACTTCTAATCAAGCTCCTACTGAAATTCGAAGGTCCACAAGGACACGTTCCGCACCAGAGTGGTACGGCAACCCTGTCTTGGAAATCATGTTGTTAGACAACGGTGAACCTTCGAACTATGAAGAAGCAATGGCGGGCCCGGATTCCAACAAATGGCTGGAAGCCATGAAATCCGAGATAGGATCCATGTATGAAAACGAAGTATGGACTTTGACTGACTTGCCCGTTGAACGGCGAGCCATAGAAAATAAATGGATCTTTAAGAAGAAGACAGACGCGGATGGTAATGTGGCCGTCTATAAAGCTCGGCTTGTCGCTAAGGGTTATCGACAAGTTCAAGGAATTGACTACGATGAGACTTTCTCACCGGTAGCGAAGCTGAAGTCCGTCTAAATCATGTTAGCAATTGCCGCATTCTACAATTATGAAATATGGCAAATGGACGTCAAAACGGCATTCCTTAATGGTTTCCTTAAGGAAGAATTGTATATGATGCAGCCGGAAGGTTTTGTCGATCCTAAGAATGCTGACAAGGTGTGCAAGCTCCAACGCTCGATTTATGGGCTGGTGCAAGCATCTCGGAGTTGGAACATTCGCTTTGATGAGATGATCAAAGCGTTTGGGTTTACGCAGACTTATGGAGAAGCCTGCGTTTACAAGAAAGTGAGTGGGAGCTCTGTAGCATTTCTCATACTATATGTAGATGACATACTTTTGATGGGAAATGATATAAAACTCTTGGACAGCATTAAGGCCTACTTGAATAAAAGTTTTTCAATGAAGGACCTTGGAGAAGCTGCTTATATATTAGGCATCAAGATCTATAGAAATAGATCAAGACGCCTCATAGGTCTTTCACAAAGCACATACCTTGATAAGATATTGAAGAAGTTCAATATGGATCAATCTAAGAAGGGGTTCTTACCTGTGTTACAAGGTGTGAAATTGAGCTCAGCTCAATGTCCGACCACGGCAGAAGATATAGAAGAAATGAGTGTCATCCCCTATGCCTCAGCCATAGGTTCTATTATGTATGCCATGCTGTGTACCAGACCCGATGTAAACCTTGCCGTAAGTTTGGTAGGAAGGTACCAAAGTAATCCCGACAAGGAACACTGGACAACGGTCAAGAATATCCTGAAGTACCTGAAAAGGACTAAGGAAATGTTTCTCGTTTATGGAGGTGACGAAGAGCTCGTCGTAAAGGGTTACGTCGACGCTAGCTTCGACACAGATCTGGATGACTCTAAGTCACAAACCGGATACGTGTATATTTTGAATGGTGGGGCGGTAAGCTGGTGCAGTTGCAAGCAAAGCGTCGTGGCGGGATCTACATGTGAAGCGGAGTACATGGCAGCCTCAGAGGCAGCACATGAAGCAATTTGGGTGAAGGAGTTCATCACCAACCTCGGAGTCATACCCAATGCGTCGGGGCCAATCAAACTCTTATGTGACAACACTGGAGCTATTGCACTTGCAAAGGAGCCCAGGTTTCACAAGAAGACCAGGCACATCAAGCGTCGCTTCAACTCCATTCGTGAAAATGCTCAAGATGGAGACATAGAAATTTGTAAAGTGCACACGGATCTGAATGTCACAGATCCGTTGACTAAACCTCTCCCTAAGGCAAAACATGATCATCACCAGAACTCTATGGGTGTTCGATTCATCACATTGTAACTAGATTATTGACTCTAGTGCAAGTGGGAGACTGTTGGAAATATGCCCTAGAGGCAATAATAAAAGCATTATTATTATATTTCCTTATTCATGATAATTGTCTTTATTCGTGCTATAATTGTGTTATCCGGAAATCGTAATACATGTTTGAATAACAGACAACAACATGTCCCTAGTAAGCCTCTAGTTGACTAGCTCGTTGATCGATAGATAGTCATGGTTTCCTGACTATGGGCATTGGATGTCAATGATAATGAGATCACATCATTAGGAGAATGATGTGATGGACGAGACTCAATCCTTAGCATAAGATCGCATAGTTCGTTTGCTAGAGTTTTCCAATGTCAAGTATCCTTTCCTTAGACCATGAGATCGTGTAACTCCCGGACACCGTAGGAGTGCTTTGGGTGTACCAAACGTCACAACGTAACTGGGTGACTATAAAGGTATACTACGGGTATCTCCGAAAGTGTCTGTTGGGTTGACACGGATCGAGACTGGGATTTGTCACTCCGCTTGACGGAGAGGTATCACCGGGCCCACTCAGTAATGCATCATCATAATGAGCTTAGTGTGATCAAAGTGTTTGATCACAGGATCATGCATTACGGTACGAGTAAAGTGACTTGCCGGTAACGAGATTGAACGAGGTATTGGGATACCGACGATCGAATCTCGGGCAAGTAAAATACCGATCGACAAAGGGAATCGTATACGGGATTAATTGAATCCTCGATATCGTGGTTCATCCGATGACATCATCGAGGAGCATGTGGGAGCCAACATGGGTATCCAGATCCCGCTGTTGGTGTCTCCCGAACCCGTAGGGTCTACACACTTAAGGTTCGGTGACGCTAGGGTTATTAGGAAGACTTGTATGTGATTACCGAATGTTGTTCGGAGTCCCGGATGAGATCCCGGACGTCACGAGGAGTTCAGGAATGGTCCGGAGGTAAAGATTTATATATGGGAAGTTGTCATACGGACACCGGAAAGGTTCGGGGGCATATCGGTATTGTACCGGGGCTACCAGAGGGGTTCCAGGGGTCCACCGGTGTTGGAAATATGCCCTAGAGGCAATAATAAATTGATTATTATTATATTTCCTTGTTCATGATAATCGTTTATTATCCATGCTAGAATTTTATTGATAGGAAACTCAGATACATGTGTGGATACATAGACAACACCATGTTACTAGTAAGCCTCTAGTTGACTAGCTCGTTGATCAATAGATGGTTACGGTTTTCTAACCATGGACATTGGATGTCATTGATAACGGGATCACATCATTAGAAGAATGATGTGATGGACAAGACCCAATCCTAAGCCTAGCACAAGATCATGTAGTTCGTATGCTGAAGCTTTTCTAATGTCAAGTATCATTTCCTTAGACCATGAGATTGTGCAACTCCCGAATACCGTAGGAATACTTTGGGTGTGCCATACGTCACAACGTAAATGGGTGGCTATAAAGGTGCACTACGGGTATCTCCGAAAGTGTCTGTTGGGTTGGCACGAATCGAGACTAGGATTTGTCACTCCGTGTGACGGAGAGGTATCTCTGGGCCCACTCGGTAGGACATCATCATAATGTGCACAATGTGATCAAGGAGTTGATCACGGGATGATGTGTTGCGGAACAAGTAAAAGAGACTTGCCGGTAACGAGATTGAACAAGGTATCGGGATACCGACGATCGAATCTCGGGCAAGTATCATACCGATAGACAAAGGGAATTGTATACGGGATTGATTAAGTCCTTGACATCGTGGTTCATCCAATGAGATCATCGTGGAACATGTGGGAGCCAACATGGGTATCTAGATCCCGCTGTTGGTTATTGACCGGAGAACGTCTCGGTCATGTCTGCATGGTTCTCGAACTCGTAGGGTCTACACACTTAAGGTTCGATGACGTTAGGGTTATAAAGGAAGTTCGTATGTGGTTACCGAATGTTGTTCAGAGTCCCGGATGAGATCCTGGACGTCACGAGGAGTTCCGGAATGGTCCGGAGGTAAAGATTTATATATGGGAAGTCCTGTTTTGGTCACCGAAAGAGTTTCGGGTTTTATCGGTAGTGTACCGGGACCACCGGAGGGTCTCGGGGGTCCACCAAGTGGGGCCACCTGCCCTGGAGGCTTGCATGGGCCAAGGGTGGGGAGGGACCAGCCCCTAAGTGGGCTGGTGCGCCTCCCACAAGGGCCCAAGGTGCCTAAGAGGTGGAAAGGGGGCAAACCCTAAGGGGATATGGGCCTTAGGGCCCATATTGGTGCGCCTCTCTCTCCCCTCCCCTCTTGGCCGCCACCCTTTCCCATCTAGGGCTGCCGCCCCCCCTAGGGGTGGGAACCCTAGAGGGGGCGCACCCTCCTCCCTCTCCCCTATATATAGTGAGGCCTGGGGCTGCCCATAACACACGCGATTCGATCTCTTGTTGGTGCAGCCCCGCGTCTCTTCTTCCTCCTCTCTTGCGGTGCTTGGCGAAGCCCTGCAGGATCGCCACGCTCCTCCACCACCACCACGCCGTTGTGCTGCTGCTGGATGGAGTCTTCCTCAACCTCTCCCTCTCTCCTTGCTGGATCAAGGCATGGGAGACGTCACCGGGCTATACGTGTGTTGAATGCGGAGGTGCCGTCCGTTCGGCACTTGGTCATCGGTGATTTGGATCACGACGAGTACGACTCCATCAACCCCGTTCACTTGAACGCTTCCGCTTAGCGATCTACAAGGGTATGTAGATGCACTCTCCTTCCCCTCGTTGCTGGTCTCTCCATAGATAGATCTTGGTGACACGTAGGAAAATTTTGAATTTCTGCTACGTTCCTCAACAGTGGTATCAGAGCCAGGTTTATTGCGTAGATTCTTTGCACGAGTAGAACACAAAGTAGTTGTGGGCATTGATTTTGTTCAATATGCTTACCGTTACTAGTCAATCTTGATTCGGCGGCATTGTGGGATGAAGCGGCCCGGACCGACCTTACACGTACACTTACGTGAGACAGGTTCCACCGACTGACATGCACTAGTTGCATAAGGTGGCTAGCGGGTGCCAGTCTCTCCCACTTTAGTCGGATCGGATTCGATGAAAAGGGTCCTTATGAAGGGTAAATAGCAATTGACATATCATGTTGTGGTTTTGCGTAGGTTTGAAACGTTCTTGCTAGAAACCCATAGCAGCCACGTAAAACATGCAAACAATTAGAGGACGTCTAACTTGTTTTTGCAGGGTATGCCATGTGATGTGATATGGCCAAAAGGATGTGATGAATGATATATGTGATGTATGAGATTGATCATGTTCTTGTAATAGGAATCACGACTTGCATGTCGATGAGTATGACAACCGGCAGGAGCCATAGGAGTTGTCTTTAATTTATTTATGACCTGCGTGTCAACATAAACGTCATGTAATTACTTTACTTTATTGCTAAAGCGTTAGCCATAGTAGTAGAAGTAATAGTTGACGTGACAACTTCATGAAGACACGATGACGGAGATCATGATGATGGAGATCATGGTGTCATGCCGGTGACGACGATGATCATGGAGCCCCGAAGATGGAGATCAAAAGGAGCAAAGTGATGATGGCCATATCATGTCACTATTTGATTGCATGTGATGTTTATCATGTTTTTGCATCTTATTTGCTTAGAACGACAGTAGTAAATAAGATGATCCCTCATTAAAATTTCAAGAAAGTGTTCCCCCTAACTGTGCACCGTTGCGAAAGTTCGTCGTTTTGAAGCACCACGTGATGATCGGGTGTGATAGATTCTTACGTTCACATACAACGGGTGTAAGCCAGATTTACACACGCGAAACACTTAGGTTGACTTGACGAGCCTAGCATGTACAGACATGGCCTCGGAACACAAGAGACCGAAAGGTCGAGCATGAGTCGTATGGTAGATACGATCAACATGAAGATGTTCGCCGATGATGACTAGTCCGTCTCACGTGATGATCGGACACGGCCTAGTTGACTCGGATCATGTAATCACTTAGATGACTAGAGGGATGTCTATCTGAGTGGGAGTTCATAAGATGAACTTAATTATCCTGAACATAGTCAAAAGATCTTTGCAAATTATGTCGTAAGCTCGCGCTTTAGTTCTACTGTTTTAGATATGTTCCTAGAGAAAATATAGTTGAAATTTGATAGTAGCAATTATGCGGACAGTACAAGGCTTATGTCCTTAACGCACTGCTCGGTGTGCTGGACCTCGAACGTGGTCTGTGGATGTTGCGAACATCTGACATACACGTTTTGATGGCTACATGATAGTTCGGTAATGATAAATGGTTTAGAATTGAGGCACCGAAGACATTTTTTGAAATGTCACGGAACATATGAGATGTTTCGAGGGCTGAAATTGGGATTTCAGGCTCGTGCCCACGTCAAGAGGTATAAGACCTCCGACGATTTTCTTGGCCTGCAAACTAAGGGAGAAAAGCTCAATCGTTGAGCTTGTGCTCAAATTGTCTGAGTACAACAATCACTTGAATCGAGTGGGAGTTGATCTTCCAGATAAGATAGTGATGTTTCTCCAAAGTCATTGCCACCAAGCTGCTAGAGCTTCGTAATGAACTATAACATATCAGGGATAGATATGATGATCCTTGAAATATTCGCGATGTTTGACACCGCGGAAGTAGAAATCAAGAAGGAGCATCAATTGTTGATGGTTAGTGAAACCACTAGTTTCAAGAAGGGCAAGGGCAAGAAGGGATACTTCATGAAACGGCAAATCAGCTGCTGCTCTAGTGGAGAAACCCAAGGTTGAACCCAAACCCGAGACTGAGTGCTTCTGTAATAAGGGGAACAGCCACTGGAGCAGAATTACCCTAGATACTTGGTAGATGAGAAGGCTGTCAATAGAAGTATATTAGATATACATTATGTGAATGTGTACTTTACTAGTACTCCTAGTAGCATCAGGGTATTAGATACCGGTTCGATTGCTAAGTGTTAGTAACTCGAAATAAAGCTACGGAATAAACGGAGACTAGCTAAAGGTGAGCTGACGAGATGTGTTGGAAGTGTTTCCAAGGTTGATGTGATCAAGCATCGCACGCTCCCTCTACCATCGAGATTGGTGTTAAACCTAAATAATTGTTATTTGGTGTTTGCGTTGAGCATAGACATGATTGGATTATGTCTATCACAATACGGTTATTCATTTAAGGAGAATAATGGTTACTCTATTTATTTGAATAATACCTTCAATGGTCTTGCACCTAAAATGAATGGTTTATTGAATCTCGATCATAGTGATACACATGTTCATGCCAAAAGATATAAGATAGTAATGATAATACCACCTACTTGTGGCACTGCCATGTAAGTCATATTGGTATAAAACGCATGAAGAAGCTCCATGTTGATGGATCTTTGGACTCACTCATTTTTGAAAAGGATTGAGACATGTGAACCATGTCTATTGGTATATACGCATGAAGAAACTCCATGCAGATGGACCGTTTGGACTCACTTGATTTTGAATCGCTTGAGTCATGCAGATCATACCACATGGGCAAGATGACTGAAAGCTTCGGTTTCAGTAAAATGGAACAAGAAAGCAACTTGTTGGAAGTAACACATTTTGATGTGTGCAGTCCAATGAGTGCTGAGGCACGCAGTGGATATCGTTATGCTCTTACTTCACAGATGATTTGAGTAGATACTGAGCATATTTACTTGATAAAACACAAGTCTGAATTATTGAATGGTTCAAGTAATTTCAGAATGAAGTTGAATATCGTCGTGACAAGAGGATAAAATATCTATGATATTATCATAGAGATGAATATCTGAGTTGCGAGTTTGGTACACAATTGAGACATTGTGGAAATTGTTTCACGACTAGTACCGCCTGGAACACCATAGTGTGATGGTGTGTCCGAACATCATAACTGCACCCTATTGATATGATGCATACCATGATGTCTCTTATCGAATTACCACTATCGTTCATGGGTTAGGCATTAGAGACAACTGCACTCACTTTAAATAGGGCACCACGTAATTCCGATGAGATGACACCGTATGAACTATGGTTTAGAGAAACCTAAGCTGTCATTTCTTAAAAGTTTGGGGCTGCGACGCTTATATGAAAAGTTTCAGGCTGATAAGCTCGAACCCAAAGCGGATAACTGCATCTTCATAGGACACCAAAACAGTTGGGAATACCTCCTGTCTCAGATCCGAAAGCAATAGGGATTGTTTCTCAAATCAGGTCCTTTCTCGAGGAAAAGTTTCTCTCGAAAGAATTGAGTGGGAGGATGGTGGAGACTTGATGAGGTTATTGAACCGTCACTTCAACTAGTGTGTAGCAGGGCACAGGAGTTGTTCCTATGGCACCTACACCAATTGAAGTGGAAGCTTATGATAGTGATCATGAGACTTCGGATCAAGTCACTCCCAAACCTCGTAGGATGACAAGGATGCGTACTACTTCAGAGTGGTACGTAATCCTGTCTTGGAAGTCATGTTGCTAGACAACAATGAACCTACGAGCTATGGAGAAGCGATGGTGGGCCCGGATTCCGATGAATGGCTCGAGGCCATAAATCCGAGAGAGGATCCATGTATGAAAACAAAGTGTAGACTTTGGCAGAACGGCTCGATGGTCTTAAGTCTGTTGAGTACAGATGGATTTTAAAAGGAAGACGGACAATGATGGTAAATGTCACCATTAAGAAAGCTCGACTTGTCGTTAAGATGTTTCCCGACAAGTTCAAGGAGTTGACTACGATGAGACTTCCTCACTCGTAGCGATGCTAAGAGTCTTTTGGAATTAGCAGGTACTGCATGATTTATGAAATCTTGCAGATAGGATGTCAAAAACATTGTTTCCTCGACGATTTGCTTGAGGAAAGGTTGTATGTGATACAACCAGAGGATTTTGTCCATCCTGAAAGATGCTAACAAGTATGCAAAGCTCCAGCAATCCTTCTAAGGACTGGAGTAAGCATCTCGGAATTGGAATGTACGCTTTGATGAGATGATCAAAGATTTTGGGTTTATACAAAGTTTATGAGAAACTTGTATTTCCAAAGAAATGAGTGGGAGCACTATAGAATTTCTGATGAGTATATGTTGTTTATCGGAAATGATGTAGAATTTTTGGAAAACATATAGGGTTGTTTGAAAAGTGTTTTTCAATGGAAACCTGGATTAAGCTACTTGAACATTGAGCATCAAGATCTATAAGGATATATCAAAATCGCTTAATAGTACTTTCAAACGAACACATACCATGACAAGATTTTGAAGGAGTTCAAAATAGATCAGCAAAGAAGGAGTTCTTGGCTGTGTTATAAGGTGTGAACATTGAGTAAGACTCGAAACCTGACCACGGCAGAATAGAGAGAAAGGACGAAGGTCGTCCCCTATGCTTTAGTCGTAGGCTCTAAAGTATGCTATGTTGTGTACCGCACCTGAAGTGTGCCAAACCATGAGTCAGTCAAGGGGTACAAGTGTGATCTAGAAATGGATCACAGGACAACGGTCAAGGTTATCCTTAGTAACTAGTGGACTAAGGAATTTTCTCGATTATGGAGGTAGTAAAAGAGTTCGTCGTAAAGGGTTACGCCGATGCAAACTTTGACACTAATCCATATTATTCTGAGTAGTAAACTGGATTCGTATAGTAGAACAGTTATTTGGAATAGTTCCAAATAGAGCGTGGTAACTGCATCTAGGAGATGACATAGAGATTTGTAAACCACACACGGATCTGAAAGGTTCAGACCCGTTGACTATAACCTCTCTCACAAGCATAACATGTACAAACCCAGAACTCCTGGGTGTTAGTCACATAGGGATGTGACCTTGAGTGTTAATCACATATCGATGTGAACTAGATTATTGACTCTAGTGCAAGTGGGAGACTGTTGGAAATATGCCCTAGAGGCAATAATAAATTGATTATTATTATATTTCCTTGTTCATGATAATCGTTTATTATCCATGCTAGAATTGTATTGATAGGAAACTCAGATACATGTGTGGATACATAGACAACACCATGTCCCTAGTAAGCCTCTAGTTGACTAGCTCGTTGATCAATAGATGGTTACGGTTTCCTAACCATGGACATTGGATGTCATTGATAACGGGATCACATCATTAGAAGAATGATGTGATGGACAAGACCCAATCCTAAGCCTAGCACAAGATCATGTAGTTCGTATGCTGAAGCTTTTCTAATGTCAAGTATCATTTCCTTAGACCATGAGATTGTGCAACTCCCGGATACCGTAGGAATACTTTGGGTGTGCCAAACGTCACAACGTAACTGGGTGGCTATAAAGGTGCACTACGGGTATCTCCGAAAATGTCTGTTGGGTTGGCACGAATCGAGACTAGGATTTGTCACTCCGTGTGACGGAGAGGTATCTCTGGGCCCACTCGGTAGGACATCATCATAATGTGCACAATGTGATCAAGGAGTTGATCACGGGATGATGTGTTGCGGAACGAGTAAAAGAGACTTGCCGGTAACGAGATTGAACAAGGTATCGGGATACCGACGATCGAATCTCGGGCAAGTATCATACCGATAGACAAAGGGAATTGTATACGGGATTGATTAAGTCCTTGACATCGTGGTTCATCCGATGAGATCATTGTGGAACATGTGGGAGCCAACATGGGTATCCAGATCCCGCTGTTGGTTATTGACCGGTGAACGTCTCGGTCATGTCTACATGGTTCCCGAACCCGTAGGGTCTACACACTTAAGGTTCGATGACGCTAGGGTTATAAAGGAAGTTTGTATGTGGTTACCGAATGTTGTTCGGAGTCCCGGATGAGATCCTGGACGTCACGAGGAGTTCCGGAATGGTCCGGAGGTAAAGATTTATATATGGGAAGTCCTGTGTTGGTCACCGAAAGAGTTTCGGGTTTTATCGATAGTGTACTGGGACCACCGGAGGGTCTCGGGGGTCCACCAAGTGGGGCCACCTACCCCGGAGGCTTGCATGGGACAAGGGTGGGGAGGGACCAGCCCCTAAGTGGGCTGGTGCGCCAAGGGCCCAAGGTGCCTAAGAGGTGGAAAGGGGGCAAACCCTAAGGGGATATGGGCCTTAGGGCCCATATTGGTGCGCCTCTCTCTCCCCTCCCCTCTTGGCCGCCACCCTTTCCCATCTAGGGCTGCCGCCCCCCCTAGGGGTGGGAACCCTAGAGGGGGCGCACCCTCCTCCCTCTCCCCTATATATAGTGAGGCCTGGGGCTGCCCATAACACACGCGATTCGATCTCTTGTTGGTGCAGCCCTGCGTCTCTTCTTCCTCCTCTCTTGCGGTGCTTGGCGAAGCCCTGCAGGATCGCCACGCTCCTCCACCACCACCACGCCGTTGTGCTGCTGCTGGATGGAGTCTTCCTCAACCTCTCCCTCTCTCCTTGCTGGATCAAGGCATGGGAGACGTCACCGGGCTGTACGTGTGTTGAACGCGGAGCTGCCGTCCGTTCGGCACTTGGTCATCGGTGATTTGGATCACGACGAGTACGACTCCATCAACCCCGTTCACTTGAACGCTTCCGCTTAGCGATCTACAAGGGTATGTAGATGCACTCTCCTTCCCCTCGTTGCTGGTCTCTCCATAGATAGATCATGGTGACACGTAGGAAAATTTTGAATTTCTGCTACGTTCCCCAACAACCGGGAGGGGCCACCTCTCCCGGAGGGGCTTATGGGCTGTATGAGGAAGGGAACCAGCCCAAAGTGGGCTGGTGCACCTTCCCCCCCAAGGGCCCATGCGCCTAGGGTTGGGGGAAACCCTGAGGGGGGCGCCCCCCTTGCTTGGGGGGCAAGCCTCCTCCCCTAGGCCGCCGCCAACCCTCTAGATCCCATCTAGAGGGGCCGGCCCCCCTTGCCCCTTCCCCTATAAATAGTGGGGGTGAGGGGAGGGCAGCGAGACCATCCAAGGCGCAACCCCTCCCCTCCCCAACACCTCTCCTCCTCCGTCACGTGCTTAGCGAAGCTCTGCCGGAGTACTCCTTCTCCACCACCACCACGCCGTCGTGCTGCTGTTGGAGACTTCTCCCTCAACCTCTCCTTCCCTTGCTGGATCAAGAAGGAGGAGACGTCGATCGTCCCGTACGTGTGTTGAACGCGGAGGTGCTGTCCGTTCGGCACTTGGTCATCGGTGATCTGAATCACGGCGAGTACGACTACGTCATCACCATTCCCTGAACGCTTCCGTGCGCGATCTACAAAGTGGTATGTAGATGCAATCTCTCTCCCATGACTCGTTGCTTAGATGAACTCATAGATGGATCTTGGTGAAACCGTAGGAAAATTTTTAATTTTCTACAACGTTCCCCAACACTTTATATACGGGGGCAGGGGGTACCCTAGAACACACAAGTTGATCTTCGTGATCGTTCCTTAGCCGTGTGCGGTGCCCCCCTCCACGATATTACACCTCGGTCATATTGTAGCGGTGCTTAGGCGAAGCCCTGCGATGGTTGAACATCAAGATCGTCACCACGCCGTCGTGCTGACGGAACTCCTCCCTGAAGCTTTGCTGGATCGAAGCTTAGGGAGCGTCATCGAGCTGAACATGTGCCAAGAACTCGGAGGTGCCGGAGTAACGGTGCTTGGATCGGTTGGACCGGGAAGATGTACGACTACTTCCTCTACGTTGCGTCAATGCTTCCGCTTCGGTCTACGAGGGTACGTAGACAACACTCTCCCCTCTCGTTGCTATGCATCACCATGATCTTGCGTGTGCGTAGGATTTTTTTTGAAATTACTACGTTCCCCAACAGATCGAGGGGCAGCACGTGGAGTGCGGAGGTGCTGTTATAAGCAAGAATGCTAACGCTCCATGGCCTGAGGGCTCTTTTCAAGAGGAGTTCAGCTTATGGCAACGAGAGTGGTTTTATATCACAGCTCCCAGGGGCACCAAGTGGGTGGCGCCACCTGCCTTTCGCTCGGGTCCCCCACCACAGCTAGCGTCATGGGTCAATAAAGGGTTGGACAGGGGGCCGTCCAAGGACGTGCCCTTGTTGGAGGGCCGCATTCGAGATCTCCTAGAAAGAGACATCAATCTGGTCGTAGTGACGCAGGTCATGTTGATTCGCCGAACCCTGCCCTGCAAACGTCGCCCCCTCCGCATGTGGGAGTTCAATCCGGAGGGACCACGAGCCCTCCAACATTTTATGGGCGCGACGCCCATGGAGATGTACAAATTGTTCTTTGGATCACAAGCGATGTGTCCGGACTCGATCGAGGACGCAGGTCTGAGCTGCAATTGCCCGGATACTCAAGTAAGTAGCCCTGTACCCGGACACGCTATACGTATATTTATCATAAAATTGCCCTTAAAAGAGCTGTCCCTTAAATAGGAGTGGATAGCGAAAGCAAAGCTAATCAGGTGTCCGACCCCCCTCCCTGAGACCACGCCGGATCCCGTGTTAACTAGGATGCTGGAGGTGGTGCCTTTGGAAGAAGGCGAAGGGGGGAACAAGGAAGCCACCGCCTCCCCAAAGGAGGCTGTCAGGAAAGGAGGAATCGAGAATTCCTCTACCCAGGGGAAGAAGAGGACCGCCTCTGAAGACCCGGAGACCATGGTCTCAAAGCGGGGGAAGAAATCTTCGTCAGAGGGTCCTGCGCCGGGGACGCCTCGGCCGCACTGTGCCCCCAAGGGGATCAGCCCTCCACCGAGCCGTAAGTAGAGAGGGGAGTTTAAAATGAGAGACATCCATGTTCTATTTCTGAGGAAAATAACCGAAATTTTACCTTGTAGTTCGGATCTCAGCCCTTCTCAACAGAGCTCATCTTCGGGGGATCTTCTTCCGGAGATGATGGAGAGCGGAACGCCTCCCCCTGCCGTACCGCCTTGCGAGGCGAGCGACCCTGAGGTGTCGTCACGGAGGGTTTCTCCGAATCCGGCAGGGTCGGAAGGCAGTCGTATGGCCCCCCAAAGCCCTCCGTGTCCGACCTTTGAAAAAGGCCATCGGACGAGTCCGGCAACGTCCGGTGCACGGTCGGAGGAGCTGAAGGATCTGCTCGGGCGAGCGTCTATCTCAGAAGAACACCGTACGTTGATGGGTACGGTGATTGAAAGGATTTCATCCGCGGAGAGCGGGTTGCACGAGGCCGTCAGGAGTTTACTGACAGGTTTTGAGGTACACGAAATGATGTACCTTTTGACAGTTCCGCATATATAAGATGCGCCCTGTGTAGATAGTAGCCCCTGATACTCTATGCGTTGTCAAAAGTGACGACGCGCAGAGGATCATAATCCCAGGTATAATATGTCGCCTTTCCTATGTAGGTGGCGAAGTGTCCGGTGGCTAGCCGGACTGATGAATTTGCCGAACTAAAGCGGCAACTTGACGTGGCAGATGCCGACATCACGCTTGTCAACAAGCGGCTTGACGAGGCACAAGGTTTGTAATTTCTCCGGAGACACCTGGTAAGAGGAGCTTGATGCCCGTATCTTACAATGTGTGTGCTTGATGCAGATGGTGCTGCTGCCATGGAGAACCTTCGGGCGGAACTTGCCCGAGCCAAGGAGCAGGCCAGGAAAAGCAATGCGGCTGCCTTAAAGGCGGTTGAAGAGCTGAAAGCCGAACAGGCTGCTCACTGCCGGAGCAAGAAGGAAATGGCCAAGATGGCTGTAAAGTTGAAGAGTGCTGCCGACCGCTGCAAGCTTCTTGAAAAAGAAGATCGGGCGGAACAGAAGGACCTGGAGAGGGCCACTACAGAGGCCAAGGATGCTCGCTCTGCGATGAGAGCTATGAAGGAGGAGCTACGTCAGGCTGGAGATATCGCGGCTGGAAAGCCCTTTATGCTGCGGATGAAGTTCGGGGATCCCAAATATGCTCCGTTGGACCGGTTGTGGAGTACGGCGGACACTTATCTGGATTTGGCGGCGAGTGCCGCGGACGCGGCCGAACACTTCCGAGATCAAGAGGATCGCGAAGTAGAAAAGCTGTTCTGGTCGCAGTTCCACAATCCAGAGCGTCCACTTCCATTAACCGATCGTTTGGCCGAATGGGCCGAGCTGAATAGGTTATCCGGACTCCATGAAGTTCGTCGTGAGCCATCTGTGGCCGGAAAGGCCAGAGACAAAAAGTTATTTTAGCTTGTGTTGACACACGAACACGTCACCGTGTACCCTCGACGTCGAGGGTGATGCACCGCAGCTCACGTCGAAGGAGACCCGACCGACAGCGCGATACGCAAGACAGTCGGCGGGCACTTTTGCAGACCCGAAGCCCCGCTTGCCGGGGAGGGACCCCGTCAGGGCTTGCGGCGGCTATGGGCTGCTCCAGGTCGATTCGCTCGCCCCTAGAGCCTCGGGATTCGCAGCTCTCAAACACGAAGAACAGCGAAGAACGAGAGAGAAAAACGATGGAGAGATAAAACGTAGATGAAAAAGTAGTATATTGATTTGTTCGATTGTGTGTTGTTCAATCGGCCGTCACCCCTTGGGTATATAAGATGCGGATGGACTTTCCGTGCAAGGAAAGGTTAGAATTCACGTCCAAAACCCTAGTTTGGGTCCAACTCGGAATCCGAACTTTCCAAAATTGTTCGGTTTATAACCTGGCAGCACCTTGCGGGTCACTTTTGAGGAAGTAAACGATCTCGGATGAAAACGTGCCCAAAAGCAATTTTGACCGTTTCGACGAGGCGAACAACTTTTATGTTGAACGTTTTTTGATTAGAGGCCATCTTGAGAGAGCTTTTGGCTGTTTTCCGAAGTCTGCAGCAGAGAAATCCAAAACCCGGACGGACATGCCCGGAGTGTCCGGCCTACAGCAGAAAAATATGGAATCCGGAGGGTTGCCTCCGGAGTGTCCGGCCATCTACTGTAGTAGCATCTTGTAGCGGCCATAACTTTTACATACGAACTCCGATTGTAACGCCCCGGATGTAACTTGCCTTATTTGTAATCCAACTCTTGCCATTTTCGGCATTGTGATATGATATTTCCCTCCGTGGTTGGGTTTCCCATCGTTTTGCTTTTTGTTCATGTCATGCATTTCATTCATGTCATCATGTGCATCGCATTCGCATACGTGTTCGTCTTATAAATCCGAGCATTTTCCCCGTTGTCCGTTTTGCAATCCGGCGCTCCTATGTCCCCCGGCGTCCCCTTTTACATTTCTTCGTGAGCGGGTATTAAACTTTTTCGGAATGGACCGAGGTTTGTCAGACGGCCTTGGTATAACACCGGTAGACCGCCTGTCAAGTTTCGGGTCAATCGGAGGTCGTTTGATACTCCAATTCTTGCCATGTATAGTTTCTATGCCATGTCTTCTTGATGTATGTATGCTTAGTTTATCATGCAATGCTCTGTAGTGAGTGCATCGAGCTCACGAACATGCCTACTTGTTATCTGTTTTTGACATGTCCAGTTTTCTGCTAAGTCTGAGATCTGTAACGAAACTTGCTTAATTGACATGAGTGTTATTGTATTGTCTGATCCTTTTTGGCTTATGGTCAGTAAGGGACTTTTGTTAAGTGCTTTGAGTAGATTCATTCCATGCCTTATTTTGCTATCTCCTGATCCTGTAGCATGTTGTTTCATTGCTCTAAACATGTCATCATGATGTTAGTTTCTGGCATGTTATTTTCACTAAGTCTGTGAACCTGTTATCTTTTGCACTTTTGCCATGCTTGTTTGAACCTGTTATGATGTGATTTAGCCGTAGCTCAGTGTTCATCTTTTGTCAAGCATCTTGAGTAGATTACTTTCATATGCTTTGTTGATATGTTTGGGTGCAGTAGCTTAATTTATTGTTGCTTGCTAAGTAGCATCATGCTGTTAATGGCAGATTATCGTCATTCTTGTATTGCTTGCCATTTGCAAACCGTGCATCCGATTCCGGTGATATTTATATCGATTTCAACCGAAATCACCTCACCTATCCAGTGGCATACTTGGTTTGCCAAGATTATGCCTTGTTCATCTTTTTCTTCCGGAGCATGCATATGCATTACATATCACATCTCGCATATCATGCCATGTTTTTTTGCATCATGTTGCTTGCACATTGCATCGTGATTGATGTTGTCCCCTTTGCTTGTGTTCTTGCTTTGGGTAGAGCCGGGAGACGAGTACGTGAACGAGGAACCTGTTGAGAACGCTTTCGAGGACCAAGCTTTCGACAACTCTGTGAACCTTGCAGGCAAGATGACCATACCCTCGAAATCAGTTCTATCTTTGCTTGCTAGATGCTCGCTTTTTTGCTATGCCTATGCTGCGATACCTACCACTTGCTATATCATGCCTCCTATATTGCCATGTCAGCCCCTAACCATCCATGTCCTAGCAACCGTTGATTGGCTATGTTACCGCTTTGCTCAGCCCCTCTTATAGCGTTGCTAGTTGCAGGTGAAGTTGAAGTTTGTTCCTTGTTGGAACATGGACTTGTTGTTCCTTGTTGGAACATGTTTACTTGTTGGGATATCACAATACCTCTTATTTAATTAATGCATCTATATACTTGGTAAAGGGTGGAAGGCTCGGCCTTATGCCTGGTGTTTTGTTCCACTCTTGCCACCCTAGTTTCCGTCATACCGATGTTATGTTCCTTGATTTTGCGTTCCTTACACGGTTGGGTGATTTATGGGACCCCCTTGACAGTTCGCTTTGAATAGGACTCTTCCAGCAAGGCCCAACATTGGTTTTACCATTTGCCACCTAAGCCTTTTTTCCCTTGGGTTCTGCAGACTCAAGGGTCATCTTTATTTTAACCCCCCCGGGCCAGTTCTCCTTCGATTGCTGGTCCAAACTAGAGCACCGTGCGGGGCCGTCCCTTGGCAACTTGGGTTATGTTGGTTCCTGTACGCTTAGCTTATCCGGATGTGCCCTGGGACCGAGATATGTGCAGCTCCTATCAGGATTTGTCGGCACAATCGGGCGGCTTTGCTGGACTTGTTTTATTACTGTCGAAAGGTCTTGTAGTCCGGGATTCCGAGACTGATCGGGTCTTCCCGGTAGAAGGAATATCCTTCATTGACCGTGAGAGCTTATAATGGGCTAAGTTGGGACACCCCTGCAGGGTATTATCTTTCAAAAGCCATGCCCGCGGTTATGAGGCAGATGGGAATTTGTTAATGTCCGGTTGTAGAAAACCCGAAGTTGACCTTAGTTAAAACACATCAACCGCGTGTGTAACCGTGATGGTCTTTTCTCGGCGGGGTCCGGGAAGTGAACACGGTGTTGGAGTAATGTTTGACGTAGGTTGTTCTAGGATCACTTCTTGATCACTTCTAGTTTCACGACCGTGCTTTGCTTCTCTTCTCGCTCTCTTTTGCGTTGTAGCCACCATATATGCTAGTCGCTTGCTGCAGCTCCACCTCACAATCCTTCCCTACCTATAAGCTTAAATAGTCTTGATCTCGCGGGTGTGAGATTGCTGAGTACCTGTGACTCATAGATTCTATCACAACAGTTGCAGGTACCAACGATGCCAGTGCAGATGACGCAAACGAGCTCACTTGGGAGTTCGACGAGGAACGTGGCCGTTACTATGTGTCTTTTCCAGATGATCAGTAGTGGAGCCCAGTTGGGGTGATCCGGGGATCTATGTAGCATTTGGGGTAGTCTTCTTTCATTTTGGTACCGTAGTCGGACCTTGAGTGTAATTTGAATGATGGATGTTTATTTATGTATTGTGTGAAGTGGTGACTGTAAGCCAACTATGTATCTTTTCCCTTATGTATTACATGGGTTGTGTGAAGATTACCTCACTTGCGACATTGCTTTCAATGCGGTTATGCCTCTAAGTCGTGCCTCGACACGTGGGAGATATAGCCGCATCGAGGGCGTTACAACTTGGTAATCAGAGACTTCCCCGACCTTAGGAGCCCCCACTGTTTGATCGTCTTTAGTGGCCGAGTTGTGTCTAGAAAAATGTTTTGAGTCATTTAGGAATTATATATCGGAGAGCTTAGGAATTCTTTTTACTTCCCAGTCTCCTCATTGCTCTGGTAAGGCATCCTGACGTAGAGATTTGACTCTTCTCTTCTCAAATTTCACTAATTTTTTTTTAGGATCACGCGGGTATCTTAGAATTGTTCCGATGGTTTTATGATGACAACATTGTCTTGGTTGCCTCCCGTCAGCAGGGGTTTTAGAGGAGGTGTCCCGGGGAGTTGAGCTCCGAGGTGTTGTCGTCATAATTTTACCGTTGCAGTTCCGGAATACCTGAGTTTAGTACGCCGACATCGAAAATCTCTTTTGTACAGTTGTTGGTGAGATAACCCTGATAGCCCAGTACCGAGGCGAGTGCGGGAGTATTGCCATGACTTGTATAACGGATGCTTTTCGAAGGTTGAGGTAGATGATTTCCGAGAATTTCTTGGTTATGTGTTGAAGGATGGATACAGCTGGATCTAGGTATTGTTAGTTTGGGTGATATATTTTGTGTCCCCTGTATCCCCAACACCTGATTGCATAACCAGAAAGTTTCGGGAGTTTATAAGTGGGAATTCTTGTAGCTCTAGTATTTCTTCCGCCGATATTTGGTTTGGGATTGGGTAATCCTTACCAAGTATTTGTTCACATCCGTACCTTGTTGATTTTATTCCTTACCTTGTTCTAAGTGGCTTCTCAGCTTATGGAAGTGTGATGCTTTACTTTGGAATTCATTCGTTCATTCTTGTTCGAATGTTTATTGTGAAGACTATATGTTGCAATTTCGTTCCTTTGATTCAGCTTCAATATATATCTGTCAAGATGCTAATGGATGTCACCCTCTTCAGGATGGCTCCGCCAACGCGTCAGAATCCGGAACGCAATGAAGGAAGTCAGGCTAACCCTCCGCCACCACCTCCGCCTCCGGAGGCATGGCAAGCCTTGATGACTGCCACAAATGCCAACGCTCAGATTCTGATTCAGCTCTTGCAAGATCGCAACCAAGGGCAAGATAATCAAGGGAATCAAGGCCAAGGCAACAATCAGCCACACTTCGCTTCACTCAACCAGTTCCTTGCTAATCAGCCAAAGACCTTCAGCTACTGTGTCGAGGCCACAGACGCCGATGACTGGCTCGTGGACATCAACAAGCATTTCGAGTGCAGCAATGTCAGACCTGAGGACTTTGTCAAGTTTGCCTCTTTTCAACTCAAAGATCAAGCTGCTGAATGGTTCCAGCAATACAAAGATTCCAGAAGAGGTCGTGTGATTACCTGGGATGATTTCCGCCGTGACTTCAAAGCTCACCACATTCCAGAAAGTGTTGTTGAGCTTAAGCGTGAGGAATTCCGCAATCTCAAGCAAGGCAACATGTCCGTCTATCAATACAACACTCAGTTCCAGAAGCTCTCTCGTTTTGCGAGGCAATACATCCCTGATGAGAAGAGTATGATCTACCAATTCAGGCATGGTCTCAGAGAAGATCTGCAACTTGCTCTCGTGCTTTTCGAGCCATTAAAGTATGATGAATTCTACAACATGGCGCTGAAACAAGAAGCTGCTCAGCTCAAGTGTGAGGCATCTAAGAAGAGAGTCAGAGACGCAGTTCAGTCTTCTTCTTCCTCACTTGTGGCAGCTAAGCAACAGAAGTTCTGGTTGCCTCCTCCTCCTCCGTTCCGTCAGCCTTATCAGCAGAAGAACTCAGGTGGTCGTGGATCTTCCCACCCACCCAACCCTGGCTATCAGAACAAGTCTCAGAACCAAGCTCCAAGGCCAAGTGCTCCTTACCATCGTCCGCTCTCAGAGGTGACTTGTAACAAATGTCAGCAGAAGGGTCACTATGCGAACAAGTGCTTCAACCAAAGGCGCCTTCCGCCTCCTCCTCCTATGAAATCTTCCAGCAATGCAGTGGTCAAGCATAATCCTAAGCATGCCAAGGTGAACATGATGAATGCAGCTCAAGCGGAGGATTCTTCCGAAGTGATCATGGGTAACCTTCCTGTTAATGATATTCCTGCAAAAGTCTTATTTGATACTGGTGCATCGCATTGTTTCATGTCGAGATCATTTGTTTCAAAGCATGACTTCATTTCCGAATTGTTGGAAAAACCCGTGGGGGTTGTTTCTCCGGGCAAGCCTATGAGGGCTACCACAATGATCCCGAATGTTTCTATCAAGATGGGCGACTATAGATTCTTGTCTAAACCAATGGTGCTTGGTGACTCTGATATTGATCTTATTCTCGGGATGGTCTGGCTTTCTAAGCACAAGGCTCAGCTTGATTGTGCTGCCAGGGAAATCAAATTGACTCACTCTTCTAACGATGTGATCATCTATGCCTCTCGTGATGATACCATTCGGTTGTTTTCTCTCAATGAGAATGATGAATTGGAGGCTATCTCTCAGATTCCAGTCGTTTGTGAGTACCAAGATGTCTTTCCAGAAGAGCTTCCGGGTATGCCTCCCCGCTGGCCAGTTGAATTCGTTATTGATCTTGAGCCTGGCACGGAACCCGTTTGCAAGCGTCCTTACAAGCTTGGACCAGATGAGTTGAAGGAATTGAAGAAGCAACTCGATAAACAATAGCGTCTGGGTCTGATAAGACCGAGTTCTTCTCCGTGGGGTTGTGGAGTTCTTTTTGTCCGGAAGAAGGATGGCACGGACCAACTTTGCGTCGATTACCGTCCATTGAACAAGAAGACAATCAAGAACAAGTACCCACTTCCCAACATCAATGAGCTATTTGAGCAACTTAAAGGTGCTAAGGTGTTCTCCAAGCTTGACCTTCGTATGGGTTATCATCAAATTCGCACTCGTGAAGAAGATATTCCCAGGACAGCATTCAGAACAAGCTTTGGTTCTTATGAATATACTGTCATGTCTTTCGGCCTTGTCAATGCTCCTCCAGCATTCACTCGCTTGATGAATTTCATCTTCAACCCCTACATCAACGAATTCGTCTTGGTCTATCTCGATGATATTTTGGTCTTCTCCAAGAATAAGGAGGATCATGTCAAACATTTGCGATTGGTGCTCGACAAGCTCAGAGATTATAAATTATATGCGAAGTTCTCCAAATGTGAATTTTGGCTTGATGAAGTTCTTTATCTTGGCCATATCATCTCTGCCAAGGGCATCGCTGTTAATCCTGAGAAGGTGTCTGCAGTTGTGAATTGGGAACCCCCTCAGAATGTCAAGCAGCTTCGCAGTTTTCTTGTACTTGCAAGCTATTGCCGAAGATTCGTTGAGAACTTCTCTAAGATTGCAAAGCCTCTTTACAACCTCCTCCAGAAGCATGTGAAATATGTCTGGTCTCCTGAGTGTGACATTGCTTTCAATACTCTCAAAGAGAAACTCGTCACTGCTCCAGTTCTGACTCCTCCTGACGAATCCAAGCCTTATGAAGTATTCTGTGATGCTTCTCTTCAGGGCCTCGGTGCCGTCTTAATGCAAGAGAAGAAGGTTGTTGCCTATACCTCTCGTCAGTTGAAGCCCAACGAAAGGAACTACCCCACTCACGATCTTGAGTTGGCGGCAGTTGTCCACGCTCTAATATCATGGAGACATCTCCTGTTGGGAAGGAAAGTGGACATATTCACCGATCACAAGAGTCTCAAGTACATCTTCACTCAGCCTCACCTCAACCTCAGGCAAACTCGATGGGTCGAAATGATTCAAGAGTATAATCCGAGTATTGAATATACTCCAGGCAAGGCTAATGTGATTGCAGACGCTTTGAGCAGGAAGGCTTACTGCAACAGCTTAATCCTCAAGCCCTTTCAACCGGATCTCTGTGAGGCTTTCCGCAAGTTGAATCTCCAAGTTGTCCCTCAAGGTTTTCTTGCCAACCTCATCGTCTCTCCTACTTTGGAAGATCAGATTCGTGAGGCGCAACTGATGGATACCATGGTGAAGAAGGTGAAACGTGGTATTGACAAGGGCATTTCCAAATACAAGTGCTATCGAGTTGATGACAGAGATACTCTTTACTTCGAGGACCGGATTGTGGTTCCAAAGGGTGATCTTCGTAAAGTCATTATGAGCGAAGCGCACAACTCTCTTCCGTCAATTCATCCTGGAAGTACGAAGATGTACCATGACCTCAAGCAGTCATATTGGTGGACTCGAATGAAGCGAGAGATTGCTTAATTCATGAATGAGTGTGATGTCTGCAGAAGGGTGAAAGCAGATCACCAACAACCAGCTGGTCTTCTCCAACCTCTTGCTATTCCTGAATGGAAGTTTGATCACATTGAAATGGACTTCGTGACTGGGTTTCCTAAGTCCAAGCGTGGAAATGATGCTATCTTCGTCGTCATCGACAAGCTCACCAAAGTGGCTCATTTTCTTCCTATCAAAGAGTCTATCACAGCAGCGCAGCTGGCAGAGCTCTACACATCCAGAATTGTCTCCTTGCACGGAATTCCACAATTGATCTCTTCAGACCGTGGCAGCATCTTTACCTCCAAGTTCTGGGATTCTTTTCAGAAGGCCATGGGCACCAATATTCGCTTCAGCACAGCTTTCCACCCTCAAACTAGTGGACAAGTCGAGCGTGTCAACCAAATTCTTGAAGATATGCTCAGAGCTTGTGTTATCTCTTTCGGCATGAAGTGGGAGGATTGTCTTCCTTATGCTGAGTTCTCTTACAACAACAGCTTTCAAGCCAGCTCGGGCAAAGCCCGATTCGAGATTCTCTATGGCAGAAAGTGCCATACTCCTCTCAATTGGTCTGAAACCGGTGAACGCCAATTGCTTGGCAAAGATTTGATCTCAGAGGCTGAGGCTATGTGCAAGGTCATTCGTGAGAACATCAAAGCCGCGCAGTCGCGCCAGAAGAGCTATTACGATAGCAAACACCGAGATGTGGCATTCGAGATCGGAGACCATGTCTACCTCCGCGTCTCTCCAATGAAAGGAACTCGTCGCTTCGGTATCAAGGGGAAACTTGCCCCTAGATACGTCGGTCCTTTCAAGATCATCGGCAAACGAGGCGATTTCGCCAATCAACTTGAGCTTCCCTCCAACTTTGCAAATGTGCACGATGTCTTCCACGCGTCACAGCTTCGCAAGTGCTTCAAGACGCCTGAGCGCACCATCAACTTCGAAGAGATTGATCTTCAAGAAGATTTGTCCTATCAAGAGCACCCCGTTGCTATTCTTGAAGAAACTGAGCGCAAGACTCGCAACAAGTCAATCAAATTCCTGAAAGTGAAATGGTCACACCATTCAGACCGAGAAGCCACCTAGGAGTGTGAGGATCACCTACGTTCCGAGTATCCGGAGTTCTTTCAGTCTTAGATCTCGGGACGAGATCCTCTCGTAGTGGTGGAGTGTTGTAACGCCCCGGATGTAACTTGCCTTATTTGTAATCCAACTCTTGCCATTTTCGGCATTGTGATATGATATTTCCCTCCGTGGTTGGGTTTCCATCGTTTTGCTTTTTGTTCATGTCATGCATTTCATTCATGTCATCATGTGCATCGCATTCGCATACGTGTTTGTCTCATAAATCCGAGCATTTTCCCCGTTGTCCGTTTTGCAATCCGGCGCTCCTATGTCCCCCGGCGTCCCCTTTTACATTTCTTCATGAGCGGATATTAAACTTTCTCGGAATGGACCGAGGTTTGTCAGACGGCCTTGGTATAGCACCGGTAGTCCGCCTGTCTAGTTTCGGGTCAATCGGAGGTCGTTTGATACTCCAATTCTTGCCATGTATAGTTTCTATGTCATGTCTTCTTGATGTATGTATGCTTAATTTATCATGCAATGCTCTGTAGTGAGTGCATCGAGCTCACGAACATGCCTACTTGTTATCTGTTTTTGACATGTCCAGTTTTCTGCTAAGTCTGAGATCTGTAACGAAACTTACTTAATTGACATGGGTGTTATTGTATTTTCTGATCCTTTTTGGCTTATGGTCAGTAAGGGACTTTTGTTAAGTGCTTTGAGTAGATTCATTCCATGCCTTATTTTGCTATGTCGTGATCCTGTAGCATGTTGTTTCATTGCTCTAAACATGTCATCCTGATGTTAGTTTCTGGCATGTTGTTATTTTCACCAAGTCTGTGAACCTGTTATCTTTTGCACTTTTGCCATGCTTGTTTGAACCTGTTATGATGTGATTTAGCCATAGCTCAGTGTTCATCTTTTGTCAAGCATCTTGAGTAGATTACTGTCATATGCTTTGTTGATATGTTTGGGTGCAGTAGCTTAATTTCTTGTTGCTTGCTAAGTAGCATCATGCTGTTAATGGCAGATTATCGTCATTCTTGTATTGCTTGCCATTTGCAAACCGTGCATCCGATTCCGGTGATCTTTATATCGATTTCAACCGAAATCACCTCACCTATCCAGTGGCATACTTGGTTTGCCAAGATTATGCCTTGTTCATCTTTTCCTTCCGGAGCATGCATATGCATTACATATCACATCTCGTATATCATGCCATGTTTTTTGCATCATGTTGCTTGCGCATTGCATCGTGATTGATGTTGTCCCCTTTGCTTGTGTTCTTGATTTGGGTAGAGCCGGGAGACGAGTACGTGAACGAGGAACCTGTTGAGAACGCTTTCTAGGACCAAGCTTTCGACAACTCTGAGAACCTTGCAGGCAAGATGACCATACCCTCGAAATCACTTCTATCTTTGCTTGCTAGATGCTCGCTCTTTTGCTATGCCTATGCTGCGATACCTACCACTTGCTATATCATGCCTCCTATATTGCCATGTCAGCCCCTAACCATCCATGTCCTAGCAACCGTTGATTGGCTATGTTACCGCTTTGCTCAGCCCCTCTTATAGCGTTGCTAGTTGCAGGTGAAGTTGAAGTTTGTTCCTTGTTGGAACATGGACTTGTTGTTCCTTGTTGGAACATGTTTACTTGTTGGGATATCACAATACCTCTTATTTAATTAATGCATCTATATACTTGGTAAAGGGTGGAAGGCTCGACCTTATGCCTGGTGTTTTGTTCCACTCTTGCCACCCTAGTTTCCGTCATACCGGTGTTATGTTCCTTGATTTTGCGTTCCTTACACGGTTGGGTGATTTATGGGACCCCTTGACAGTTCGCTTTGAATAAGACTCTTCCAGCAAGGCCCAACATTAGTTTTACCATTTGCCACCTAAGCCTTTTTTCCCTTGGGTTCTGCAGACTCAAGGGTCATCTTTATTTTAACCCCCTGGGCCAGTTCTCCTTCGATTGCTGGTCCAAACTAGAGCACCGTGCGGGGCCGTCCCTTGGCAACTTGGGTTATGTTGGTTCCTGTACGCTTAGCTTATCCGGATGTGCCCTGAGACCGAGATATGTGCAGCTCCTATCAGGATTTGTCGGCACAATCGGGCGGCTTTGCTGGACTTGTTTTATTACTGTCGAAAGGTCTTGTAGTCCGGGATTCCGAGACTGATCGGGTCTTCCCGGTAGAAGGAATATCCTTCGTTGACCGTGAGAGCTTATAATGGGCTATGTTGGGACACCCCTGTAGGGTATTATCTTTCGAAAGCCGTGCCCGCGGTTATGAGGCAGATGGGAATTTGTTAATGTCCGGTTGTAGAAAACCCGAAGTTGACCTTAATTAAAACACATCAACCGCGTGTGTAACCGTGATGGTCTCTTCTCGGCGGGGTCCGGGAAGTGAACACGGTGTTGGAGTAATGTTTGACGTAGGTTGTTCTAGGATCACTTCTTGATCACTTCTAGTTTCACGACCGTGCTTTGCTTCTCTTCTCGCTCTCTTTTGCGTTGTAGCCACCATATATGCTAGTCGCTTGCTGCAGCTCCACCTCACAATCCTTCCCTACCTATAAGCTTAAATAGTCTTGATCACGCGGGTGTGAGATTGCTGAGTCCCCGTGACTCACAGATTCTACCACAACAGTTGCAGGTACCAACGATGCCAGTGCAGATGACGCAAACGAGCTCACTTGGGAGTTCGACAAGGAACGTGGCCGTTACTATGTGTCTTTTCCACATGATCAGTAGTGGAGCCCAGTTGGGGTGATCCGGGGATCTATGTAGCATTTGGGGTAGTCTTCTTTCATTTTGGTACCGTAGTCGGACCTTGAGTGTAATTTGAATGATGGATGTTTATTTATGTGTTGTGTGATGTGGCGACTATAAGCCAACTATGTATCTTTTCCCTTATGTATTACATGGGTTGTGTGAAGATTACCTCACTTGCGACATTGCTTTCAATGCGGTTATGCCTCTAAGTCGTGCCTCAACACGTGGGAGATATAGCCGCATTGAGGGCGTTACACCGATTGAGATGTTCTTTATATCAAAATCAATCGTTTTGATGAGACGCACAACTTCTGTGTAGGACACTTTTCCATACGAGGCAGTCTTGGGGGTCAAATCAGCCGAGTAGTGTTCTGAATACAAAATCTCGGTATTTCGAACACAACTTCGGCCTTTGAGATGAGATCGGACGGCGATGGCCCAAACTTTAAAGATGTTCATATCAACAATACAGAACTCTTTTATGTAGATCACTTCTCCATTTGAGGCCATCTTAAATAAGTTCTTGACCGTGCCAAAATCTGATGTCAACACATGCCCCCCTGTTTTTCGGCAAAGCTTGTGTGCCGAAAAATAACTTGTACTGTGTTTGTTCTAAGGACGATGTCAACACCCCATCGGCCATTTATTTTTCTTTGGGCGATAATTATGTATCGGCCATTTATTTATTTAGGCTTCTTGCCACACACTCGGGTGGTATTTCTTCAAGTACTTGCCATTGAGAGCTCGAGGTAACAACGCCCCTTGTGTGGATTCCACCAAATATGAATTTCCGGGAACTACTCTTGCGATCCTAAAAGGACCTTCCCAACTTGGAGACCACTTCCCAAATTTTCTATCTTTTGAACCAATCGGTAGAATCACTTTCCAGACAAGATCACCAACTTGAAAATTCTTCAACGTGACTTTCTTATTGTAAGCTCTTGCCACCCTCAACTTGTCTCTCTCTATGGCCTTCAAAGCAGCCAAACGTTTATCGACAACTTCATCAATGTTATCCATCATTAAGTTATAAAAGTCTACAGCCGATAAATCATTTTGCTTGGCTATTCTCAAAGCATTCAAATTTACCTCCACCGGTAATATACTAGCTCATATGGACTCACCTTCGTAGCACCATGCCTTGAGATCCTATGTGCCCACAGAGCTTCAGACAACAACTCATGCCATTTCCTTGGATTATCCTCAACCTTCTTCTTGATGAGCTTTATTAAAATTTTATTGCTAGACTCAGCTTGTCCATTGGCTTGGGCATAATATGGAGATGAATTGAGCAATTTTATGTTATAAGATTCGGCAAATTCTCTAACTTGGTGTGACATGAAAGAGGAGCCTTGATCTGTAGTCAATGTTTGAGAAATGCCGAATCTATGAATAATGTGCTCGGTTATGAATTTAATCACCTCCGTATGTGTCATGCTCTTGAGAGATACTGCTTCATACCATTTAGTGAAATAATCGGTTACCACCAATATGAACCGATGCCCCTTTGAGGAAGATGGATGAATTTGTCCAATAAAGTCTAAACCCCATCCTCTGAAAGGCCACGGCTTAATAATGGGATGTAACATAGCAGCAGGAGCCAACTGAATATCACCAAATTTTTGACAAGCTTCACACCCTTTATAATATCTGAAGCAATCATTAATCATAGTCGGCCAATAAAACCCAGCACGTCGTAGTAACCATTTCATCTTGGGAGCCGACTGATGAGTGCCACAAATACCTTCATGGATCTCTCCCATAGCAATTCTCGCTTGGTCCTCGTCCAAGCACTTTAAAAGAACATCATCAACCGTTCGGCGATAGAGACCATTATCTCTCATTGTTTATTTGAAAGACATACGTCGAACAGTCCTGTCCATCCTTCTACTAGGATCACACAAATAATCAATGATGGGTTTCCTCCAGTCTTGATTTTCTCCTACATTGAATATTTCATTAGTGGCCGAAACGGCGGGCTCCGGTTTGGCCTCCCTTATGTTGGCAAGACTAGACATCGGCTTTTCAGAAATATGAAACATGCCACGATCAACATGATAGTCGGATGCTTGTTGTGCCAACTCATTTGCTTTCCAATTGCTATGTCTAGATATATGAGCAATGCTAAAATAATCTAGAGCAAAAATTATATCTAGACATTTATCAAGATAAACATTAAGAGATTCGTCAAAACATTGAAAGACTTTGGGTATTTGTTGCACTACTAATAACGAATCACCATAAGCCTCAATATGTGTAACACCTACAGCAAGTAACATCTCTAGGCCGAATAACAATGCTTCATATTCGGCTTGATTTTTTGTACAAAAATATTCTAAGCGGCACGAGGCTTCCAAAACAGCACCATGAGGAGATATGTAAACAATACCAACACCTTGGCCATTGCTACAAACTGAACCATCAAAATATAATCTCCACGGTACTAATGAGACAAGGTTTATATCAATGTCATGCTTGTCATCAATCCGATGTTCAACAATAAAATCAACTATGATTTGGCCTCTTATAGATCTCAAAGATGCATAAGCCAAATCATATCCAAACAAAGTATAAGCCCACCAACCAATTCTACAGCTATGAATTGGTCTATGCAGCATATATTCAATGACATCGGTCATGATGTCTCAACTCCATTCAATCATAATATAGGCATACATATAAATTTTCATGAGCACGTACCTTGTCTTGCTCTCCAATCAAACTAAGGACGATGTTAGAATACTACACCGGCCATGCATTGACATACTCTTAGGACGATAGATAAATATTGGCCATTACCATGTAAACTTCATTCAAAGCACATATAGCCAAAATAAACAAATGAAATGACAAATCAAGTATTTCAGCCCTTTGGATCAGCAACAAACTTGTAGCTAATCAAATGTATAGTGACTTGGTAATACCCTTTCATGACGTAAGAAATTATATTGCATCCATGGATTAAAATAGGCCCATTGAGGGTTACCAATCATACTTGATGACGAATTCCATGGCATAGGCGTTAATGGCATAGTTGAAGAATATGGATAATGTGTAGACCAAAGATGTTGCAACCTTCGGCTTGGTCCTTCATAGTTTTTACTCTTTTCCTTCTTCACTTTTGCCGCACTTCTTGTAATGGAGGCTTGCACATAATTCTTATTTTGAGCACTTCCTTTGGGAACCCATGCCATGTTCCTTTCTTCAAGTTCTTGTGCACTAAGTTTGTGTAATTTCCTCTTTTGCCAATACGATAAGCCGAGTGGGCATCTCGGCTGTGATTCTGTTTTGACCAATGGCAATTCCTTTTTGGCCTTGTGCACTCTCAACTTCTTTTCTTCAGATTTGGCACTTTGACTCTCAATAATTGGTTGCTTCGTCTTATTGCCTTTTGTAGCCAATGTCAACACTTTAATTGGCTCTTTATTACCTGAGATCAAATCTAAAGTAGCACACTTACGACCATCTCTTTTCACGCGGTAGACTTGCTTGACCACCTCTTTTTTCATCCATGGTGTTCGGACCGATTCCTTATAATTGAAACGGTCTTTAACATGTGACTGTTCAAATGTTGATCTTCTCGGAGCTGCATAATATTGGTGAGATGGTCTAAAATAAGACGGAGAATGTGCCCTTGTATCATACCTGTCCCATGATGAATATGGATCTACATGAGCATAGGGAGGCATCCACGGCATTGGCATTGGCGGCCCAAAATAAGGATATGAATATGTTGCATTGAAACTCTCACTTTGCCAATACCGATCCTCATATTTGCGCCTTGGGGTGATCTTGGTTTCTTTGCATGATTGGGCCGATAAGCATTCTTATCTTCACTCTTCTTTTGATATTTCTCCAATAGTTCAGCGAAGGTGATTTTTGATCTTTTACACTTGCGCTTATTTCGGCCTTTGTTTTCTTTTGGTTTGCTTTCATCGATCGTTGGATTTGCTTGCTGCCCCCCAGTCCTTGGCGTCTCCATTGTAGCTTCAATGGAATTCTTGCCCTCAAGATTATGTTCATTATGCTCTTCGACAACTTCTTTACTTGAAAGCTTGATCCCATCACCTGCAGTTTTTACCTTCTCTTCAAATGGATCGGCTTGAAGCAGCCGATACAAAAACTTTCTACCATCGGGACCAATCGGAATAGACTGGTCATCTCTTGGTGTCTCAACAAATTTCAATCGTCCTTTATCAATGGCCGATTTAACTATTTGACGAAACATGTTACAATCCTCAAAATTATGCTTGGATGAATCATGCAACTTACAATACATTCGTCCCTGGACAGATGGCTCAACATGGTGATCAAGAATTCTAATATAATTATTCCTCAACAACAAATCAAAGATTTGATCACACATGTTTGAATTAAAGGTAAACCTTTTATTTTCTAGCCGATCTTGCTGTGAGAACGGCTTTGGAATTAAGAAAACGAATGGTTCAGATTTTGCACCACACCATTCGGTTATGCATTGTGTTTTGCACTCTATTTCCGATGTCTTTGGGTAAGGTATTATACTAGCATCGGTTTTCTCAACAGAATTTAACCTTGGCTTTAAATTTCTAAAATGAAAATAGTTAGAACATACATGTCTCAGTTGAGACCAAGTGCAAGCCAAGTACGAAATAAGCAAAGCTACCCAAATAGATATGAACTTTAGATAAAGCAACGGGGAAAGCTTTGGCTGTAATAATAAGTCACTATCGGTCTTTATAAATGGCGTAATGGGTTGACCGATATGCTCAATAACAACTTTATTGCTAGCAAGTAAATTACCCTTCTTCATTGGTCTTTCAAAATTACTTATGAGGATTTTTCTAATAGATGCATCAACAATAAAGTCCTGACCAAATCTGAAAATAGGTAAATTACTTGCTAAACATACCTCTTCAAATATGTTGGGAGAGCACGATGGTGGTGTGACTTGAACAATATCTTGCTCCGCCTTTGGATGGCTCCCCATCGCCTCTTCATCATCTTTTTCTTGATTCCGTGCATCATTACATTGAAGATTTTTGTCGGCCGAACTTTGTTCGGCTACTTGTTCTTGTCCTTGAAGTTCATCAATTTCTCTAGCACAAAACTCATAGGGCAGGAAGTAGGTTCCATTAACTTTAGAAAAATCAAGTATGGTCGCTTTGCTATGCTTGCCATGCCCTTTCTCAATAATGCTTGCCTCTTTGGATTTGATGGATTCGGAATATATGCTACTTGATTCGGCTTTCTCAACCGAAGCACTTTCAAGTTCCAAATCATCCTTATTTTCATTGATACTACCAATTAGCAATGCTTCTTTTATCTAAGCCAATTCTTTTTCTATTTGTTTCTGGCGGCGAGCGGCAAAGTTGGCTTTAAGCTTTTTCTCAATTTCAGCCCACTCCGGATACGATTGCCCCCCAATGCTTTTAGATTCTTTCGGCAATGACACACGGGTGTTGCCGAAATTTTGCAATTGTGTAGGGGCTGTATAATATGATGTAGTATTAGGTGAAGGCATATGCATTGTTGTAAAACCATATTTTTGCTCGCCAATTTTATCAATTGGCAAAGATTCATCTTCTTGCAAAACTCTAGCTTTAATTGCGGCATAATCAGGAAACAACCCCTTTTCATATTGTTCAAGGCAAAGAGCACTAATCCTCTTGTTTTGTGCCAAACTCTTTTTTAATGCAGCCACAACCGCTTCTGGAAGGGATTGTTCCGCAACGCTTTCAGATTCTTTCAGCAATGATTCATGAGTGTTGCTGAAATTCTTGAATTGCGTAGAGTATGCATTATATGCTACAGTATTTGATGACGGCACATGTGTTCCTGTAAAATTTTCACTTATTCGGCTGTGACCATGAAGATGCGGGGCCGAATTATGAAGATCTACAGTTGCATACGGTGCTGAAAAATTACTAACATGAGGTGTAGCATATGATGGTTGAGAGTAACTGGCCGAATAGCTAGTAGTGGAACGGCCAATTCTCCCATCCATTGGCAAGGTTGGATTCACATATTGCAAATCAGTTGCCGATGAATAAAAAGGTGAAACACTTTCTTGTATGCTATTGGAAATTTTAACATGAGGTGTTTCAAATTGATTAACCAAACCCATCATGTTGTTCATCGGCATATGGATTTGTGGGGTTGCCGATGCATGAGAGTTTGGATACATATGTTGTACGTTGCTAAAATCATAAGAATTTGAAGCATGAAAATTGTTTTGCATCGGCCCTTGCGCATAATTAGATGCATGATTGATAAAACTAGGGCTAGCCGATACATTATGCTCATTAGGTGATCCAGCAACAACATATGAATTATTTGCATCTAAAGGGGAATTTGGTATTCATATTACCTTTGTAGATTTCAGCAACTTGATGACGATCTCTTCGTAGCAAGAATGGGCCAGAGACC